>OW387026.1:110337234-111668101 GCA_936439885.1 Nowickia ferox | reverse complement strand
CTTTTGTGTTTAAGGGATTAACCGAATATGTTACAGTAAAACAAAGATATTTTGTAAAAACAAAAACAAAATCAAAAACAATTTGTCAATTTGTATATACATACATACATACATATGTACATAAATGTGTATATGTATCATTTGCTTTTGGAAGTTAAAACTGAAGAGCTTTATAAAAATATTTTGGATTTATGAAACAAATTTTTGTGAACCAATTATTTTTAATTAACACGGCGGCAAATATCTACTTTGTTGTTATAAAACAAATAATTAATTTTTCAAAATATTAGAAATGTGATAACAAAAAATTATAATTTTTTTCCTTCAAACTATAACTGAAATTTAATTGTTTTTAACCTTCTAGTGTTCATACTTAAACATAATATCACATCAGTAGGCACTAAGTTTTGTATGAATCGGAAATATCAAAATTTAATACACATGGCCCGCAGATTTTTCTGAAAAGAGAATCATGAATTTAATATTTAAATAATACAATCTTATTGTTGGTTGTTTGATTTCATTTCTTTCAACAAAACACAAAGAGAATCAAAAAACTAATTGTTATTTCTAATGCCTTGATGCTAAATAAATTGCAAAAAACATAATTTGCACGCAAAAGGAAAACAAGTACAAAGTACAATTTTGAAGTTCTTGTTTATTTCGCAAGAGTTTAATTAATTTAAATTTTTTTGCTAACTAATGAAAAAGAAATGAAAGTTCATCTCTGCTAAGTAATTGGCTTTTATGAACTAAAGTACAAACACAGTACGTGAATAAATATGAGAAATAAGTAATTTACTTACATACTCGTATGTACAATTTTTAGTTCCACTATGTGAGAGTTCAATTAAAATTTTGTATGTTAAAGCAAAACAGTATGTGGTACGTACGTACATATGTATATACAAATGTATGTAGACATATATTTACTCCTTTTACTAGTTTTTCTTCCACAATTATTTATTTATAGTGAGTCTATCTCTTTCTCAAACATGTTTTTTATTGTATTTTATCTGACACGACCACCACAATTACATCCGGTAATTTAATGTAATTTTATATTTCATTTCAATCACATGCAATATCTCTCTTACACAAACCATTAACTACGAGTTTTTTTTCTACTTTGGATATTTTTTTGTTTGAAAAAAAAACTAAACTTTGTTATATACGAGTATATATAAAAGATTTTTGTTTACTTGTTTAGTACATACACAAATACAGACATGTATGTAACCAAAATCTCTAGAGTTTCTGTTCATTTGATTAGCTTATAATTTTGTTTGGGACTAACCTCTCTACTATTACATTTAGTAACTATTTACTTTTTAATAGTATCGGTTAGCAACTCAATATTTTTATTCATACATTAAAAAGTGTTGTGTTTTACCTAATTTTTAAATTGTTTCAATTCATAATGCATATAAATGTAAATGTAAGTAATTGCCAGTGTTATATTTAGTGGAAAAAGTTTGCTTTGAAAGTGAATGTGCTATAAAAAAGATTTTTGAAAGTAATGGAATCGTATACAAAAGCAGTTAAATACCCTTTTAAGCCCTTTTTAAATTGAAAAGCAAATCATAATTAAAGGTTAAATCAGCCGAAACAGAGACTCATTTGGATTGTGATCTGCTGTTTACATATTTCTTTTATTTCTTTTAATTTCTTATAGACAATTTTTATATAAGTAGTTTGCGAATTTTTTCGTATTGATTATTCTGTTCTTGTGTCATTAATTGTTAAATTTTCTAATTTAATATTCTGAAATATCACAATTGTTATTTTAACTTAAATTTTATTACAACAAACAAAAAAAGGATAACTACATTTCTATAATTATGAAAATGATCTAAGTCATATATTTTTTCTTAATTCGAGATATTTATTAAATTTTAATAAATAAAAAGTATTTTAATATTTTGCAACATTTAAATTTAAACTTGTGATAGTCTCGATTAATGTAAGTGTATTTACTATTTATTAACAGCCTTATTATTATTAAATTATTAAGGCTTTATAAAGGTTTTATAAAATAGATTTTCATAAAATTTTTTTCTTATTAAGCCTTCGAAGTTTTATGAATAAGGCCTTAAATATTTATTGAAATTAATTTAATATTTCGCAGCAAAAATGCATTTAAATTAGACCACTTTCATAATTATGGGCACATATGTATGTAAAAGTGAAGGTCTGTTTGTCTTTAAGTTTTAGAGATGAGCGATACTGTGATTTGTTAATAATGTTACACGTGATTTTTAATCGCTGTTCTTCTAAACTGTGACTGTGATCACAGTTCAGCAGTATTTGGTTTGTAGCAGTTCTGTTATTTTGACAAAATCTAATAAGAAGAGCAGCAGTGAAATTAAACAGTGACTGTGATCACGGTTTAACACATTCCAGCTTTTCTGCTTTAAAAGTATTTATTAGTATTGGTAATAAGAAGAGCGACAAGAACAAACAATTAGCATTCAACCCCATCCAAATATTGAGAATTGTCGTATAAGAGGCAGAGAAACAATAAAATTGCAAATACAAAAATGTTAGAGCTGTACAAAGTCGCCAAAAAACACGATTGGAGACTATTTGACGATTTTTTCTCAACAAAAGCACAAGGTATTTAAAAAATTTAACGTAGTAGCTTATTTACTGTAAAGTAAGCATACTCGTACAAGAACATTCACAGTTTGTATCTCTAATAGGGACAACCTTGAAATGCTGTCGCATGGGTCTTACCTAGTAAATTACAAAAGAAGATTTTGACTTAGTTACACATTTCACTGTAACACGAACTGTTAACGATGAGCACATTAAATTAAAATTAATTTTACAGAGCTCATAAGCTTTTAACAAATTATAAAAAAATAAATTACAACGAATAACTTTCAAAAAACAAAAACCTAAAGAAGAAGCGTTAGCAGTTGTTGTTGTTTCAGTACAAGTTGATAAGAATTCCTAAAGGAAATAAAATAGCTTTATTTCAATGAAGCAAATTATGATTAATAGCACTTCGTTGGGCATTAAAAAAATACTCTTCTATTCATAAACGGGTTTCATTTCTTAATTATCTATTTAAAATAAAAGATATTTTTTAAACGATTTAAAATAAAATTCATTTGTAAACTTTCGAAAAATGTTTCTCGTTAAAGTATTAAAGAATAAAGGGCAACGGTACATAAAACCCATTTGAAAAAATACTCATTATTTATTTCAAAGTGTATCTTCTCGATATATAACAACAATGAGATAAAAAAGACGGCATTAAACAAACCAAAGTGTGTGTACTTTGCTTAATATTAATTAGGTTTGTTCATATACATAAAGTAAATGATTAATTACCACACATTTATACTGAAATTTCAAAGCAACAAAAGTTTTAAAAAGGTCAAGGCTGATTAAGTTTTTTTTAAATGTTTATTGATAATACATATTTTTTATAAAGAAACTTATTGTTTGAAATAATTCAAGAAAGAGATAGATGCTAAACAAAGGCAAACATAAAAGAATTGTTTTCAAAGATTTCAGTTTGAAACTAATGCTTTAACAGCAAATCCTTAGCTTGGCTACACCCTGTTCTTAAAGTCGTATTAAATGCATTTCCAATTGGCCCATGTTTAATTTATTTCTTTCAAATCAAACAGGTTGATTTCTTTCGTAAAAGTTACAACAGCTGCAGCAGCTTCCGTTTCTTTTAGATTTTTTACACAGCAATTTTTTATTCTCAAGTATCTGAAGGATAACACAATGCGTTTAAGAAATAATGGTATGTTACAGATTCTCTAGTCAGTTTTTTATCCAATTTACAATGATTGACAATATCACATCTACCAGCAAACAGAACTTTGAGAAATCGACTTATGTATGTATTATTTTCTTATTATGTATTTGTAAGCAACCACATGTTGGCTAAAACCTTCGACTTGAAATAATTGATTTTTTATTTTTTTATTAAAACTTGTACGAAAATTATTTTCATTTTAAATTTATTTGCTGGAGGTCAAGCATTGTCTATATATTTCATTGGTGCTTAGCCAAATCATCAGTAGACTTTAACCACATTTTGAACAGTCACAATAAATAGACAATATATAGACAATGCTTGACCTCCAGCAAATAAATTTCAAATTAAAATAAACTTATGACAATATGTCGAATAATAAATTTCTTAAAAGAAAATTATTTTCTTTTGAAAACTATCTATATATTATTATTTTCATGAGTACCATAAAATTTGTTATATTTATTCTTTACTTTTGCAGTTTGAGCCATGACTAGGGAGACGTTCTGAGGGCAGCAGTCATCACAATAAAGTGCATGTAAGTATTTGTGTTAAAAAAAAGTGTTTAGATATAAAAGAAGTGTTTTAATTCCAAAAAAAGTTATAAACTCAAGGCTACGCTCAACACATTTATCTCAAAAACTCGGCACAGTTAATGGCACTGGAAGAATTCACGGGATAATTTTTTATATATAACTTCCCGTGATCTCTTAGTGGCATCTATGGTGCAGGGTTTAACAACAACAACAACAAAATAATGACAATAACGCAAAACATTTGAACAGCAAGAAGAACGCTATTATTACTGCAATAAGTTGAAGGTAAAAAAAGCTAAATAAATGTATAAACGTTTTGCATATTTAGCTTTAAAAATTCACTAAAAGCAATGTGCTACATTTACAATTTTTTGCTGCAAGCATCCACAACAAAAAAATCATTTGCTGCCAACTGTTAATTAAATAACCCGGTTAAAGTCAAAAACATAATTTATAACAACTTGTAAGTAGAAGTAAAAAAAAAGAATTATCAAACGGAGTGTTGAGATTTAAGATTCTAACAAACAAACACGCATTTGGAAAATGTAGAAAACAGAAACGTGTTTAAGAATTGTTAATACGGGCAAAAAGACTACAAATTAATCCTTAAAAATAAATTGTATTAAATTTCATTAACAGTTTGCAATAGTTTTTCCATGTCTCATTTTATTTGTAAATCAAATTTTATTAGTTATATTTCATGTGAACGAAGGCACAGCTGAAAGCCAAAAGCCTTCTTTCACATGAAATTTAGAGCAAGAATCAAATAATAGGGGTAATAGAATACACAATATGTAGTACTTTTTATAATAAGATATGATTCAAGGAGCAAAGTACATACTAATGTAGAAAATAAACTGTCCAAAAAATGATGGAAAACATTTATGGAAAAGAGAAAAAGTATCAAGAGTAAAGAAGTATCAAAAGTACCAGGTTTTGCTATTTATATAACCCCCAAAAAGTACACTGTATGTTATCGTAGGAGAAACAGTACCAAAAGTACTCTGTTTTAACTATATATTTTTATCTGGGCGTTAAAATGGAACAAGCAAACAAACTCAGAAACTTGAGTCGAACTCGTTCAGTTGATTATATTAGACACAAGTGGACTTGGGTCGAACTCGTTCACTAGTTAATTTTAGATATAAGCCTATGATCAAAATCATGTAATTTAAGCTGGTTTAATCAAAGTATACAGTACAATAATTGGAGTTTATTTACTGGTGGTTACGCATGTCTATATACGCATTTCATTGGCGCTTCAACCAAATCATCAGTAGACTTCAACCACACATTTTGAACAGTCACAAACCTCTTATCTTGTGCACAGACTTTCAAAAACTATTTGAGAATTCACAAATAATAATATTTTTGAAAATCACAAAAGAAAAACTAAGCGAAGTAAGCTTTCAAACTGATACAAAACCCAGCAAATATATTATATTCAATTATTGTATTGTAAACTTTTCTGACAATATGTCAAATAATGAATTTCTTCAAAGTTGAATCAAAGTATTGTGTTTTAAATGACCTACTGAACGATTTCGATTTAGGACTGCAAACTCATGAACATTCAAACTCACAAGCATACAAACATTCAAATTTATAATTGACTTGGGTCGAACTCGTTCAACCTTCTGGTCAAACGCATGTGATTTTAATAGCTGGTCATTTTTGACGCAAACCTGTGATTTATTCATCTGATATGACATCATTCGGGCATAAAAATTTCATTTGGGATTTCCAAAATGTATTATATGAATCCAAGACTAGTTTTGTGATTGGTTTCAGAAGTAACAAACAGAAAAATATTCGGCCCTGTTCTGTAAACAGATTGATTTGAAATCGCACGATTTTAAAAAACTAACTCCGACAATAGAAATATTTTTTTTTTGATTTTTTTCAACCATTATTAACTTTTTAAAAACGAGAAATTTACTCGGATTCGGTTTACAGAACAGGGTCGATTATGCAAATAAATGCTTAAATTTTTAGATCTTAATAATTAATTAATAATAATTTAATTTTTTATTCTTTTAAGACAAATAACCCTTGAGTTACACTAACATTGCTGTTAATTTTGCACAATAAATTCAGCGATATTTATTTAGTCATAAATTTTGAAAAAGTGATATAACCCAGCAAAAATAAATTCGGTACCAGTAAGCAGTAAAAATTATCATGCTTTCTAACTGAGCGTCGCTAAAGCACACCCGTGGATTTTATTAATGAAAGCCACCGATTTGTATGTATTATACCTGCATATATATATTTTTTTATATGGCCTGCACCCTCTCTCGATTACGAAGATGCAATAACGTGCCATACATTAGAACAAAAGTCACATATTTAAGTTAAAGAATACGCACAAGAAAGACATGTGTATAAAATAGCGTGATAGATAAATAAACAGAAAAATCATTCTATAAATAAAAAAAAATTCATGGACTTTGAATCACTCTGTGAAATGGTTTGCAGACCATCCATTAAACTCAATACAAACTCCAGCCTTTGAGTCCAAGCAGTAAATGAACCGTGAAAATCGATTTGGGAAAAACTTTTGGTGTTATTAAAATAAATTTTAATTTTCAATTTTAGTTCCAAAATTTTCGTCGATCTCCCAAATAGATTAATGAATTTCTGTAATATTTGCTGACTGGATGGGTAAAGCCATTCTAACATATACATACATTCCACGCTGGGTAATTTGAGCTAATTTTTAGGCCAAAGTTATTTTCAGCCAAAGTCTTGGGCCGATATGGCTGAAATGGCGTATAAGCCATGTGGACAAAATTTTGCTTGGAAAATTCGATAAATTTCCCGTGGTTCTTGTGCCACCTTAAGGATAAATTTTTGCAAAAAGTTTATACCATTTGCTTCAACGAAGCCAAATCTTGTTTTGAAACATTATTTAAATCAATTTCACTGATAAGAAAATTGTAAACAGCATTAGTTTTCACAAATTCAAGCATTAAAAAGTTCACCATATTTCAGGCTGAGGCTGTCTGAAAGAAAATTATATGAATCAAAAACCGACAAAAACCGAAACGGAAAAGAATTATTTTCTTTACACTTTTCATCGAGGAAAATCATGGCAGTCTATGGCCAATATAATCAAAAGCTTATGCAAAACTTATATTTTGTGGAAAAAGTAATTTCTTTGAGGTCAAGTTAGAATTACACTTTTTTTTTAACAAAAGCAATAACGTCCACCAAAATATTTAATTTCATTTTTATTTATCTACTATCTCCTCTCTTCACCATATTGTGCACAATTTTCTACTTTTTGTTTAATAATTCATAAAAAACGTTTTAATTTGTATCAAAATTTCACTTTATACTCGTATGCTTGTAAATGCGAACTTCGACTGTCCAAAGAACGACTGATATTTGTTTTTTACAAAAACTAAAAATGCAGTTGTATGCTATTCTTAATCAAACTGTTAGTACACGAAATTATTTTTGGCCAGATTACCTACTGTACATCCACACGAACATCACTGTAAAAATAGTCATAATCAATAATGGAAAAATGAAAAATTGAAACGGTACTGGCCGTCAACAAAAAGAGTACTTTTTTCAACATTTTGGTAATTTTTATGGAACATATATTTTTATTCAAAAATAAAATTAAGAATTCGTTTATATAATAAAAAAAATATATATATGAAGAAAACTAATTTTTTCTTTGTTATAAATAAATAAATATTTAAAATACTTTGTATAAAAAAATAATTTACTTACGGGTAGACAAACATTTTAATTAAGTGACTGCACTGTATTTACATACATAAACATATCTTCCTTTCAACTTTTAAGATTTCAGTTCCAATAAACTCAAGGCGCTAACAATGTTAAAAAATACGCTATTTTTGAAATTCTTCTTTAAAAAAAGCTAATTTCTTTCATGAATTTCTTAATATCTTTAGGTAGACATAAATATTCTGCAGACGAAGCTAAGTTTAAATTGTGGCACACACAACCATTTACGAACAAATTTGGCAATATCATTTTTAATCTGGCCTGAACACCACTAAATTGTCCCATCGTTACATTGCAATTATCAGCCGTAAACCCAATTATGTTTTCCAAAGGAATATTGTTTTCCCGTAAAACGTATACAATTTTGTCCGCAATTCTCTTTGTCGAAGGCCCACTTACAGGTTCCAATGATAAGAATCTATCCCTACGTTACGTACGAGATAAGTTCTTTGTCGTTACTTGCATCAATAATAATTGAAAAATAATTATCTGTACAAAACTTTGAAATCATCTTTGCATTTTCTGGTGCTATTACAGATGTTATGATACTTTGGCACTTATGTCGATTAATTAAAATTGTTTTAGTTGTTGGAGAATCAGAAATTCCGTTTTTAATAATATTGTTGCTGATTCTGTGCTTGTGCAATGTGTGCTCTCTAAAAATGTATTAATTTTACAACAACATTAATAACGATTTGTAAGCTAGGAACAAAGCAAAACAACAAAAAAGTACCAAATGTGTGGGGGACTGTGGTATTTTTGTTGCGAAAAAGTACTGAAAGTAGTACAATAGTACTGAATTTTCCATCACTGGTCAGAATAGATTTCCATGACCTCGTTGTAAGATCATTAGCTTTTTGCATATGATAGAGAGGAGCTTAAAATGCTCTAAAAAACCAGACAAGTAACATTTTATACCTCATCGCTTTAGTCGATTGCAAATGAAAACAGAAACAAATTTATTAGAGCAACATTTAATGAATAATGAGAATTGATTTGTGAAATAATGGACAACTCTCGTATTTCTATCACTGCCTAGTAAAAGAGATCATTCCAGAAACTGTGAAAATCTACCTGCATACACTAGAAAAAATGCCTCTTGTGTTTACTTTTGAATTTTAACATAAAAAACGAACTTGCTTGCACCTGACCAAAAATATTCATTGTATTAGAATTAAGAATTGTTTGGTTATAATCGAAAACTGTAATCTCTTTTCTAAAGGGATTTGGCCGGGCTTTAGTGGTATTAAAAAAGAAATACTTAAAAGCCAAGCAATAACACCGTTGCTGGTAAGTTTAAGTTTAAGCTTTTCTTGGATTATAACTGTTGCTTTACCACGTTCCTGCCTTTCTAAAGAGTTTAATTAAAAGCTTTTGTTTTTGTGTTTGTTCAAATTGTTTATGGTAAAGTTTTTTTTGCCGCTTCGTAGAGAAAGGAAGTGGTCAGTTTTTAGGAAAACAACTGTTTGTGTAAAGTTAAATATTTATGCATAGATAAATGTCTATTAATTGGCATTAAAAAGAAGAAGCTAAAATGTAAATATGTAAAACCTAAAGAAAACCGTAAACTGTGTTAGAATTTGTTTGTCACATAATAAATCTTTTGAATTTGTAATAATTATTGAGAAAGTGAAGAAGAAGAGTGTGTCTTAAATCTTTTAGTTGTCTGGTTTGTTTGGTATTTAGTGCTGTAAAATAATATAAAAGGCTAATAACCTTTCCCCTGAGAAGAACTTAACAAAGACTCTATCTTATACATAAGAAAAACTACAAAAAAAAAGGAATGGTGGAAGTGTAGAAAAATACCAAGAATTTGAGAAACCTAACAAAAAAAACAAATCAAGTTAATAAAATGTATCTTAAAAATGAATAAAATACAGACAAAAAGTTTTAAAGAAATAAAAAAAAAACCAGAAAAAATATAATTACTAAGTTTGGTTTTATGACTGATTACTTTGTCCAGCAACCCCCTGAATTTATTTATATATTATTTTTATTTTAAAATTTTATACCAGCTTCTATGAGAGTACGGTCTAGGCGAATTTAGCAGTGTCTGTTAACTAAACACCGTAAATATTGCATGTGTGTAGATACAAAAAAAAAAATAAAAAATTAAAAAAAATAGGGGAAAATTAACAGACCTTCAACAACATGAATTTGCAAAATGTAAGAGAAACGTCTCAACACAAAATAGCAAATATAAATAAATAAATTCTATGAATGTTCAACACAACTAAAGCACGTAAAATCGTAATAAAAGGTTGTAAGCAAAAACAAAAAACAAAAACTTAAAACAGCAACGAAACAGCAAAAATAAATGATGTTAATGTTATACCGCTGTTTAAGTTTTTTTTCTTCTTTTATTACTTCTATGTATGAGTATTTTCTTTTTGTTAGCTACAACTACATTTTCGCCATTATTTTGTTTTCTTTAACCCGTTTTTGAAAAAAAAAATACTTTTTAAGTTTGTCAAACAATTTACATTTTATAACAAAATGCATGGAAAGCAACTTTTATAAAATGGCAGTAAATCGCAAACCGGGAGATGATGCGAATTAATTTTTGCCGATAATAAAATTCTCCTACCAAGGCGAACTCGTATTAGGTGGTCTCCACTGTAATTTTGCAATATATTTATTTTGACATCAAAAGAATAAATTTTTCATTCTCTCATTTTGTTACATCGGCAGTTTTTTGGCTGCAATTTGCGGATTCATCGCCAATATAAAAGTCGTATTAAGTTTGTAAGACACCCTTTTGGCGCCCTTAGTCCAATATGGCGGTCTCGACACATTTCCAAAACAAACAAAGTTGAGCATATTCAATTCATTCATTTAATCAACTTTTCTATATAGAAGCAAGTCATAGAATGTGACTCAAAGGGACTCCAACTCGCTCCAGGTGTTTATAAACCATCCGCTGTGGTCCCAAATAAGACCACACATCTGTATACAACGAAATACGGAAAAGAAAGTGGTGCTGGGGGCAAATTTCGAACGATATCGAATGCCGTAATTTGCCCCCATATTTCTCAACATATGGTACAAAAACCTTTTGAAGAAATCACTAGACAAAGTAGTCGCAGAAGAGAAGAGAACCATGATACCCGTGACGCCGCCAAACTGAAATCGAAGCAGGCTGCACCGGCAAAGCTGATACGAGGTTTCAGAACTGGTAGCGGGCAGATCTTGGTATTACCAAGCCATACTCGTATATAAAATATTTTTGCATCATTAAATCCAACTGCCACCTTTAAAAGGTTAATCAGATCTTCGGTTGCACTTGTTGCATCGTGTTCTTTTTGGTCTATGTGTTCATTAGTTTTTTTTACTTCAAACGCAAAATATTGCAATTTTCCTGTATATTTCTCTTTTTTTTTCTTTTATGCTTCAGTGATTTTATGCATAAATTATGCTTATTTATAAACTTCTATTACACGTTCTTAAGTTATTTTATCAACGAAATTTTTTCATTTCTTCATACAACCTGAATTAAACCCTTTTTTTATCTTTCTGAGATTTAAAACAAGTGTTCTTTTCTTGTTTACCTGTTTGGTCTATTCTATTGAAAAAAAAACAAGAAGGAAAAAAATTGTTTGTTAAAATTATTGTCGTCATGGCTCAGTTAGTTTATAACATTTATTCATACTGTTACTGCTTAGATTCTTTCTTCAGTTTCACAAAGCCTTTTTTTTTGAGCCAAATAAATTTATGTTAATGTTACATTCCTTTTAATATTATTTCACAGATTGTAAATTTCACAAAAATAAACATCATTAATTAAAATTTTTATGTTTAAAAAGCAGCAGAAGAAGAAAGAAAGAAAGAAAAAAGCCTTAAACACTTTGGTCTTTAACAAATTTTTTACTGATTCATATTTCCGCCCATCAACAACAAGAGTTTTACAAAAAATGATTTCTATCTGGTGATCTATTTAGTAGAAAAAAGATGGAAATGGCCGTAGAAATATTGTAAGAAGCAACTGAGTACAAGTACAGTTTTTTTTCCATAAAAATACAGTTTTAATCTTGGAAGCAAGATGCACTCTGCCAAGTACATATTCCAAATTACACACATTACTTTTTCATACAAAATTTTGCAATTCATGTTAGTAATAATTGAATCGCATATACGAGTATCTTACAGAGCGATTGTGTTAAGGAAGTATGATGGTGCTGTTATTGTAGGTGATCAGGAAGTGCTGATAAGTTAGGTTTTTTTTTTAATTTAAAAATATATGTATAAAATTAAATTGATACTTTTCATATTTACATAAGCAATTTCATTTACTGAATCCACAGAAAGATTCTTGTTAAGATATTTCAGTTTTATTCTAAATAAAATTTAACTGAATATTATGGCAAATTACTAAGCTACTTCAGGTATATACCTATATATATAGTTTAAAGTTTAAATTAAGGATAGTGTAGTCCATGAAAATTGCATAAGAAGAAAATAAAATTATGTCCCTTATACATATATTAAAAATAACTCTACGGCATAATTATTTCATATGAAATCAGAATCAGCTACATAAAGAATGTCAATATAAAACGGTAAAACGTTAAGATGCATACAAATGCAAAACATGTGTTTTAATCCACATACATTACATTCCATTAAATTGTCACACTAAAATCGGCAGAAAACACATACACACATACACATATGCACATACTAATCAATGCGCAACTAAATTTCTCAAACACACTGATTCAAATATTTATAGCTGTCACAGACAACAACCTATGTACATACCAATAAATTCTTTCTCCGATGCACCCTGTCGTATTACACATTCGCACTCCATCATAAATTGAGTCAGTGTTTAGCGATCGAGCGGGCGGTGAATTTTTTCCTTTTGTTAAATTTGTGAATAATAATTTTGATCAATTTAAACATATTTCGAAATAAAAAAGTGTAAATTAGTAATTAAAATCAAATAAAAGTACGCTTGATGTGAAAAGTTTGTTGTGGAGTAACAAAAAGTTGTCCCAATAAAAGTTTATCACCAGAATCAATTAGAAGAAGGAATCTTTGGCAAAAAAGAAATAAAGCGAAAAGAAAATGCAATTTAGAACTGATTTTAACTAACACGTGTGATTTAATACAAGTTTTAATCAATTTTTAATATTAAATATTGTAATATATTGCAAAATAATTAAATATGACAATTGTGGATAAGTGATATGTACATACATATATGTATGTATGTAAATGTTTTTGGCAATTAAAAATGCAGCCGGCTGCGGCTGTGTTTGTTTGTGTATGTTTGTGTTTTTTGTTTTTGTCAAAAACAAACAATTCATATAAACAAAAGCAAATGAAAAAGAAATGAAATACTGGATAACAAATGGAAAATAATAATAATAAGCAATTACAGAGTGAGTAAGATAAATACATATGTATGTATGTATGTATGTATGTATACATTAAGTAGATATCGCTCCTTTATTGCAACATAGTTATATCTCAAAAAATGGGGGTTTCGTGTTAATACCCTGCAGAAAATGCGAATAGTGAAAATGTAGTGATTTACTAGTGACATTGTCCAGGTGTACCCCAGCCAATGTAATCGCCTATTGACATTTAACATTAGCTTGTCATTGAAAATCCACCACTAGACTGTAGCACTACTGACTAAGTAGTTTTTTGGGACCACATGGAGACATTGGCACCAAAGATTCACTAGTAATTTTTAGGGTCTCAAGTCTACAATATTGATATTTCCTCGCTCGATGTCAGTAGTAAAACTGTACTGATTCACTATAGACACTGTCACCACCTGCAGGAAATTGTTTGTCATTTCTATTAAATACATATGTATTTTAAAATTAAAAATTGTATGTTTCACTGAATTAGTAAAGTCAAACACTTACGTATGGATCTTACAATGTGACAAATCTTTACCTGATGGCACAAAATCTTCCACAGGGTCAAAATTTCCATAATTTTAAGTGAATAAAACTCATAAATTTTCACATTTTATATTTTTATACAATATTGATTGTTAATTTATTTGTTTTTTTTAATTTTTTTTGTGTATTATGTTTTTAATTATTGTTAAATACATTTATATATATTAACCTTATAATTCTATTTCTTAAGATAATTTTTATAAACACTTAAATTTTGCTTGACGTCACGTTTATTTTCAACAAACCAATAAAACATTAAGAAGAAGCATAGTTGTGTGTATCTGAAAAAATGTTTTCTACGCATTAAAACCATTATTAATAGACGCTCTGTTGACAATGTCACCAAAATAGTCGACAAAAATGGTGACTTGGGGATGTTTTCTGCAGGGTAGGTAAATTTTTTTATAGCTTCTTTGAGTTCTATCCATATATTATACCTATAAATAAATAAATTAAAAACTTCAAACTCTTTTTCCTTAAAACTAGTTTTTTTGCGTTGAGTATGTTGCAATAAAGCAATGATGTGCACTTATTTTTATAATTTTAACTTTAAATAAATAATTTATCATATCCGTCGCAAATTAAATCAAGATAAATTTTGTAAAAAAAACTACGGTTTGGAAAAGTTTTAGATAGCTAGAGTTTGTATTCCTCACTTCCAGCAAATTTTATAAGTGAGACAAAATACTGTAAACGGTTTCTATACAAAGCTTAAGAAACTAGCCTAATAGATTAAGTTTCTTTGACATATAGAGCTTCAAATTAAAATAAATATTTAAGCAAATCGATGAGGCGTCTCTTTCTCTTTCGAATGGCATTATTTTTATTCATATGTTATAAAAAGTAAATTTAGCAGGTTTAGACTCCATGCCGACGATATGTATATTCGTATACATATCGCACACAAAATCGTAAACATTCACAACTCTAAATTATGAAAATTGTTTTGTATTTTAAACCAGTGTACTGAACACATCTCTAACGCCCGCAAAATTTTCTTTTGCAACACAGTCTTCTTGAATTTTATTACATAGATACCTGCGTCATTTCAAAAAGATAACGAGTTAGGGCCTTTGGATATTAAGGTGTTTCTATACTACATAGTTAAATTAATGATAAAATATCACTGGGCACTAAGTGATAAAAAAGATAAATTTATTTGTTAGCTAAATTCAACAATTTTTTGGGTTGAAGTCTACTGATGAGTTCCAAAAGTGGGAACGAAATGCATATAGACAATTGCTTAACCATAAAAAAGCCAAATTTTCAATATTTTTTGTGATACGGCCATTACATACACCCTTTTGTTGTTTTTGTTTTAAAACTTGTCCATTTTTACCACCAGATATTTCAATTAAAATTTAAATTTTTTCTGTTTTCCATTGAAGAAGACCATAAAGTCCTTAACAGAATTTTCATTAAGAGCATGCCAAAAAAAATTTATATTAACAATTGGATATAATAAACTGGTGTAAATATTTAGCAACGTATTTAATTTTTAATTCTTTGATTAAAATTGAGCTTAAATTCATAACTACTTTATGATATTGTGATACTTTGTGTATCACCGAATTATTTTTCTTGGCATAGGAAAGGGAACCCTATCTTGCGTTTCACCATTTCGCTTTGAAGAATTACATACTTATATATCTGTTACTTATATAAAACGTAGATAAATTTTGGTTGTGGAATTTAAATTATTTATAATTGTTTAATCTGTACTACTTCCATATTTGTCTGGAATGCAAAATAGCTAAACGAATAAATATGAAAAAATCAATAAAAAACATTGCTAAAACTATCTTTTTTACTGCTTTCTATTACTAATTAATTTGTAAGAATTGAAAATTTCTTTAAAAGTCAAAAAATTAAGTTCTTAAATAAACTGAAAAAATCGTCAAATCGTCTATTCAAACGATAGCCGTGAGTATCATAGTGTAATAATGTTTTAACATTTTTATTTGAGAGAAAAACCAAAAGCAAAACTAATTGTATTAAAATAATTTAAAGGGACCCATAGACACATACTGCCAATGAACCAATGAATGGTATACGTGTGTGATTGATATTTTACTATAAACTTATCAATCATCATTTAAAATAAAAATTTATAAAATAAACATGCGTTTAAAAAAAGTTATTGGTAGAATTCAAGATATTAAGAAAAAACGTATTTTCCTTACACATTTTTTTTTTCAAAACTTATTTTTTTTAATTTTTTCAGTGAATTGTCAAATTTAAAAAAATACACATCAAAAAATTAATAAATTCATATTTTGTTCATTTGAAAAACTGTCAGCAGTATGAGCTAGCTTCAAAATCAAAACTGTTATGATTTTTCATACTGCATTGGCTGTGTAATGAATACATTAACAAAAATTTATAATCAAAAATTGGGATGAAGTTAGCATAAGTGGTAAAATTGAACATGGTCTTAACGTGTTTTGCCATACAATTGTAATCGTGTGTTAAAACTGCATTATACAGCGATTTTTTAATGTCAAATTGTATAGAGAAACAACACGTCCACACGTATGTAGTTCAATTTTGGCACTTGTGCTAACTTCATGCCAGTTTTTGATTATACGAGTACATAAGGCCGTAAGAGATGTTTAGGGTCAAAAATCGCCCAAATGATGACAAATCATCAAATCTGGCATCTTTACTCTGAAGTATGTCTCAAGGTAACAGAACTCTGCAACAAACCAAATTCTTTTACACTCTGTTAAATTGTGATCACTGTAACTGCCTAAAAGAGCAACTATCAATATATCACGTTCACTGGGAACTCTAATTCATGTGGCCAATCCCGAAACTGAATGTACTCGTATGCGTGTGAAATATTAACATTTGCCCCATGCCTGATGTAATGCTTACCTTTTAAAAGTTAATAAGATTTGCTTAGAAAAATAGTTTAGGTATCTCGATCTATTTAAAAACTTAGTACACCCGCAATTTCATACATAAAAAAAACATTTGTTTGATTCCCACCAAAAATCTCTTTTACATTGACATAACAGCACGTTTTTATATTTTGCTTAGAAAATTGTTCCCTTTAAATTACAGGTCAAGTTAAATGTTACTAAAGGGAAATTATGCTGTCCCCAGACTCTGTTATTGACTCACAAATACTGTATGCAGACCTGAGCTCTACTTAAAGCCAGTTGCTGTGATTGCTAACCAGGAATTTATATAAAAACCAAAACGATACAGTCAGTCAGTCATGTTGTCTATTGCTCAAAAGGCTAAAATGAGCCATGATAAATAAATAGATAATTGTGAAACAAGCCTCATTAAATAGTTTACCGTAACAACTGGCTCAGGGAGAAGGAAAACGTCTATTTCAAACCATAATCAAAGTTGCCAAAAAGGCCAGAGTTATAAAAGAACGAGTTCATTTTTTGCGTTTTGAGCTTTTCTTATTGAATAAAAGAAGCAGTACGTACTTATTATTTATTTACGTAAACGAATTAAATCTGCTAAGACTCTGCTCCGGCAGATGCTGCAACTATTTTGTGCTACGATCATAAGACCAAATACGGTTTCTGGTATAAAACGAGTCAAAGCATTTTATTTGTACTATATTTCATTTGGCTGGAATTGGTCTTATTGCGCTTAAGTATCTTTGCGATGGTGTTTTCTTCTCCCCTTCTAAGGTTAACTGAATGCAGAAATTGCAATTTGTGTGTTTCACTTTGGTTGTTTTCGGCTTTGTTTTTCTTTATTTTTTCATTATATTTTCTTTAGTTTTGCAAAATCACAGCTTAGTTTGTTGCTGAATTTGCCTAAATTATCTTAAATTCTTTGCGTTCACTTGCATCTGCTGCATTGCAATGTACTACACTCCAAAACAAATGCTGTTAAACGCTTGCTATGCAACATTATGTGTTCAGTTCACATACTTACAATGGCAGCTAAATCCTTTTATGGCCTTTGATAATGCAACTGTAGCACTTGTACACCATACTCTCTCTCACTACTAAGATAATTTTGTTTGCTTTTTTTTTAAGATTTTTCTTATTTAAGTATTTTGTGTATTTGTTTGGACATTTCGATTGTGTGGCTTTTGATTTCGTTGTTTTGTTTTATTTTACGATTTCAACGTTTCAAAGTTTTGTTTGTTTTGGTTTGGGATTTTGTGGCCGTTTCTTTTTCTGGAAATGATGATGGGAATGATGATGATGGTGGTGGTACTGCATGTGTTGCTCAAATTGGTAAATTGCTGGCAACAAAACACTTTAAACTGTCAATGAGGCGATATCCACAGCATGCAACTAAATGCAACAAACATACCACCACCACACACATTCTTTCACGTGTGCATCCATGCATATACATATGTATGTATATATCTATGTGTTTGTGCAACGTGCATATAAATGTCCAGAGATTCTCATGCGTCAATATCTTGGAAACGTAATCATTACAAACAGTAATGGTATTTTATGTTTAACAAATTTGAAACACGTCTTGTTTCGCGCAAAACAAAAATAGTGTCAAGATTTTCCAAATTTTAATCTTTTCCATAGAAGTTTCGTTTTAGGGCAATTCCATTGTGACGGGTGTGACCAATTGTACTCACATTTTCTGTTATAATTAAAAAATATAAAATATGTAATATAGAAAAGGATTCGGTTCTCCAGGATGTGAGTCATCAAAATATTAAATAATAATAATAATTGCAAGAACATGATTTTTGTTCAGAATAGCATTCAGAGAGCTGCGACGGGTTTGACCTACAAATCTCAGTTTCAACAGAATTATTACTTTAATAAAATTCTTACGTAGAAAGCACACAATAATTTTGGTGTAGTAAATTGTTCAAAGCCTTTTTGATTGTATTATATCGTTACCTGAATATAGAAAGGCCCTAACTCATTATTTTTTATATGACGTAGATGACTTTTTACGGAAACTCAAGAATCTTGACAAAAAAATAAATCTGTTTAAAACTACTAATTTTATATGCACTCGGACTTTCATGCTTTTTACTTTGCCTGCTTTTTCGTTTTCTTTCTAAATAATTGTTTCTTTTTTTCCAATGATCCTTAGTCCATCATAATTTTCTTAGCATTTCTTCCCTTACTGTCGCTTCCTCTCTCTAAAGCTAAATGCGATTAGTTTCCTTGATTTCTTTAAGTTTCTTACTTTATTTCCGTTTTACATTTTTCACATTCATTGAAAAATTGCATTTCAGCTTTAGTGTGACGGGTGTGACCAAATATTTCATATAACTAAATACTCTAGTATTAAAATTGAAGTTCCCAAAATTTTATTATATTATTAATTACGTTAATTTGTGTTGTTGGAAAGTATCAAAGATGCAATATTATTTATTGATTAATTATTTTATTAAACTTTTTAAATTTTTACTGTGACCCAACATTATAAATTTTCCATTACAGCAAAGCGTTGTCAGGACGCGCTGTTTATAGTTGATTAATGTAATGGACTTACTTTACTTTTTGTTTAAAAGATTACAGGGAAAAAGAAAATTATTGAAATAAGCAGAGGCATTGTAATTTTTACAGCTAAGGACATAAATATGCACACATGCCTGTACGTTTTTCAAGTTTAAGAATCCCTTTTAGCCAATCGACTCCATTAGGGATTAACGAAAATTTGTTAACAAAACAGATGGAAGCAACGAAAAACGCGTGCGCATAAAATATGGAATGCAATTGTGGGCAACATCATCAGCATTACAACACCAGCAGCGTAGTGAGTCTGTGTGTTTGAAGCTGCATTGAATAGAATAGCATCTGTGGTCGAACCAACTTCCTTTGTGATTTCATGTGGTTAACTAGTTAAGGAGTAGGTTTGTTTTATTATGGAAGCGAGTGCGAGTATATAACTAAAAGTTTGACAAAGCTTTTGTTTACAAATATATGATGGACTTTTTTTGTTTGCTCCTTAAGTTGTGCACATTGCTGGATGAACAATAAAAAATGCAACAAAAAAATTTAACATGATGCATACACGCGACTAGTTTGTCTTGGAAAAATCATTAGACATTATTGACTCAATATTTTAATATTTTACACGAAATTTAAAGTGTAGTTATGAAATGTTTATCGCTTCACATAAATTTATAATTAGATTCAAGTTGCAGAGTTGAAAACATTAAATGAAATAATGATGTATTTGCATGCTCTCCAATAGTTTTTGCATCTATTGTGTGCCATATTAAGAATAAGATCACTTGATTAATACTACTGGGAATTATAAGTATTTTGTTTTATGCGGTTGTCAACTTTCAAACATTCATTTCGATAAGCTACGAAGTATTTATTTGCTTAAGAGCTCCTTAGAATCGGACAAAAACTGTTTAAGTCTAGTTGAGTTGAAAAGTGATAGAATATCGGCCAGGTTCTGAAAACCATTTCGTTTGAAACCAAAAAATTTAACTAGAAAACTCACCTATTGCAAATTTTTATTTGGTCTTAAGGTTTCAGATGCTTAAGATATTTTATCCGAACTTAATTTGAAATGCACTAAGTTTTGCGATAAAACGTTTTTGAAATTATGCGATTTCAAAACGAAATGGTTTTCAGAATATGGCCATATGTTTATATGTCTGTAAACATATTATTATTATTATACATCATGAAAAATGAATGAAAAAGCTCTATTCGGGAAATTTGTAAGACTTTCGTAAATCAAATATCCCGGGGGTTTATTATGTAATCCGAATCGAACGGAAATATTTTCGAATTGTAATGCTAATAACATACAAATTCCAAAAGTTTTCTTTTCGAAACGAGTTGCAAATAACCCCTCTGCAGTTCGATCACAAGAAAGAGGAAACATTAAATCTCGCATTCAACGTATTTGCGTACTCCAGCATTGAATATATTTTTCTTCATCATTCTAATTGCTCGATAAGCCAACATGAGTTTTCTATTAACACATTTCTGTATGTCGCATTCCGATATTTTTGCAAAGTCCTGTCGAAATGAGAATCCTATGAAGAACTCCTCTTTTGTCAGCAAAAGTAGGACAGCCGCTTCCTCCTTCTACACGTCACGACAACTTCTACTAAAAGTCATGAAACGAGAGATTTAATCACCAAGCAATGGCCTGTTAGTAGCTCCATTACTATACAAACACAAAACGTAAAAAGTGGCAGGAGTAAAAAAGAGAGAATCAAGTTTTTCAAATTTCGTAGAAATAGAGACTATTAAAGTGCATTTGTTATTGTAGTTTATTACTACTTAAAAATTAATTAATAAAACACGATAAAATTTTATTGCACTAGAAAGAAAAATCAAAACAAAATCGGGCACAAAATTTCACGGAATGCGAGACAACTAGAAAATTACACTTATCATCCGTCTAGTGTCACCTCTGTATGCTTTGTGAGGTAGAGCAGTTATCCTCGTTTGACCATCTCGTCTGCGAAATTGTGAAGAGACTCCTCTCTATTTCTGATTTGCAATATTTCAAGGGAATTTTTACTAGTTGATCGGTATGCGAGTTTGTCAGTCGAGCCACATCTTTGACCAGTCCCGGTAACCAGATTAATTCTATGTTAGAATATATCGTCATCTCATTGAAAGACATTTTGGTTTATTTTCTGAGCTTAAAACGAAATAAAGTCAGTAAAGTGCGATTTGGACTCGTACACGAAGGGTTCCATACGGACACTACACATGTAATACTATACGAACTTTAGCAAATATAATCGAATATCTTACCTGATATAAAAATTTTTAAAATGTTTTTCTTTTGTAAATTTTTTTTTCAGCTTTTGGGGATTATTTTTAGTTTTGGCGCTATTTTTTACATTTTGGCAATTGTTTCGTTTTTTGAAGATTTTTTCGGTTATTTTTTACTTTTGGTGCTTTTTCCATTTTGGTGATTTTTTTTGGGTAATTTTTATTTTTGGCGATTTTTTCGGATATTTTTTACTTTAGGCGATTTTTAGCTTTAGCGATTCTTTTAATTTTGGCGCTTTTTATATTTTGGCAATTTTTTCGTTTTTTAGGATTTTTTCGGTTATTTGTTAGTTTTGGCACTTTTTTCATTTTGGCGATTTTTTCGGTTCTAGCAATTTTTATTTGTTTTTTTTCACAATACATATTTTTAATTTTAGCAGTTTTTAAGTTTTGGCGATTTTTTTGTTTTTTGTGAATGTGTCTAATGCATCGAACTTCTCTAACCGGAAGTTTTTTTTTTGATAAAAAGCAGCAAATAAATTAAAAAATTCTAAGTGATTATAATTTGTTTGTCTGCAGAGAGGCCACCAGCAGGATGAAATATCTTATTAACTTTTTAAAACATACATATAATATTTCTGATAATTGTAACTTTTTAAAACAGAAGAAGACCTGGAGGAACCGCGAAAAAAATCAATGATAAATTGACAACAATTTAGCATTAAACCGAATAAGAATATAACAACCCAAAACCCATTAAGGAGTTCAAACGGACAACTACCACTCGTATGCACTCATTTACCAACTTCAAAAAGACGTGTACGAACAAGATAAACGGTTTTAATAAACATATTGAGGCACACGTCTAAACTTACTTCAACGATATTATACACACATACATACATATATGATCGCACATACATCATGGTATCGATAGCTGTTGCTATTGTTGCATTAGTTGCAGTTGTTTATACAATTTGTGGCAGCAAATAGCTGCCACTTATAACAGCTTATTCAGATAAACAAAAGAAAAACCAAAGTCTGAAATTGATACTCTCGCTGAGACTTCTTAAGGAAAAACCACGGCCAAGATGAAAAAAAGCAAAATGAAAATCACAAAAATAAAACCGAAAGCCACAACCCAATCTAAGTACATATGTGTGTCTTTTCAACTTAAATTGTTCGTTCCCCAGAGTGCTACGACTTTATTGCTTTTCTGCTTTTCTGCTGTACAGTGCACACAATTGCAGTACACCAAAATACCAAAAAAAAAAGAATAAAAACATTTTCATCCCAAACGTTTCTAAACTATTTAACAACACGCATATGGGAATATTGATCCTGATCTGTGCCCATAGTTCCACACTTGGTGTCTTAAAAATCCATAAAAATATAAAAATAAAACAACAAACGCAACATACGAGTCTGAGTCTGTAAGTGGCAGTGAATAGTGTTTTGTTGTTGTTGTTCTTATTGATGATGTTTGCCATAGAAATTGTTCAAATTCATGTGTACGAGTATGAGTATAAATTGTTAACGATTTATTGTTAAATATTTGTATAAAGCGGCTAATAAAGAGACAAACCTCAAAAGCCAACCAACCAACAGCTAATGGATTTAGTTTCTAGTCTGTGTTTTAGTTTTGTTTTTGCTCGTTTACTTGCCGTGCTATTGAAGCCGCGAAAGCATTTTCGCCTTTTAAACTTAATTATCTAATTTGATTTTCTAAAATTATAAGCAATCAGTGTTGTCAATACAAATCTTTATTTTTAAATGCTGATAATTTAATGGTTTATTTTACGGTAATAAATATTTTACATACCAATATAATGGTGCATGATGTAAAGAATTATGATAAACATATAAAGGAAACAAGCTAAAGTTAGAAACAAAGGGACTTTTAATACGTTTTGCTGCTTGAAGAAGCATATGAATGGATAATTTTGATTTTAGCGCTCTACTTTTCTATAAACTATCAAATGTAATAATATTTACTTTCCATTTGCCATCGATAAAACGTGGTTGATACTTTTGTTTTTTGCTTCTTCTAATACTCGTAAATTTATGTTTAGTATTGCACCAAGCTTGACATATTTTCTAATCTCAGCTCTCTTTTAAATGCAGCCGTAAGCAAACCAAGTGCTTCGAGTTAAACATATTTTGCTGTACCGTATGGAAAACAATTACTTTTCGTATTTCATTACTTTTACTGTTCGGTTAAATAGATTATCTTCTTGCCAAATATATGATTGCTATTAGTATGACTAAATAACAGACTTAAATTTTCTTAATTAAAAAATCAAGCAAAATCTGCTCTTAGTAAAACTTGCTATGGAACAAATATCCTAGCTAGCATTTTGAATCGTTTAAGAGTCTACTGGAAATATCGACTAGTGAATTTTTTAATGGTAGAAGATTCCGCGTTCGAGAGTGAGTGTAAAGTTCTCCCAACACAGCGAAATATGTTTATATTAATCGTAAACGATTTCGTTTGAGATGCGTACACGATACAAATATCGGATCCCAAAACTATACAAACTTTGTATTGTGAATTGACAGTAAAGGTCATTAAAAAATTAAGCATTAAATAAAATGAACAGTCTTAAGTTTCAAGGAGAGAAAAGAATAAATTCAGTAAAAGGCGACTTTGACTAGCGCACGAAAGGTTCCATTTGGGCACTACAGAGTACCCCTGTGGCTGAGTGGTAGCGATGCTATCCTCTCAGTCCAGAAATCATGGGTTCGATTCCCACCATAGACTCTGGATGTTTTCTGCAGACAAGCTAATCGCTTCGCGGATTGTGTTTGTTAAAAACAAAACAAATATTTGCATTGAAAATTAAAAAAAAAGAATACCATACGAATTTTATCCTTTATAATCGTCGAATATCTTATCAGATGCAGACATTTCAAAAAAAAAATTAGTACCCGGTAAACCTTTTTTCATTTTTGGGATTTTTTTTCGGTTTTTGGTGATTTATTTTAGTTTTAGCGTTTTTTTTCATTTCGGCGTTTTTTCGTTTTGGCGAAAAAGGTTTTTGGCGATTTTTTCGCTGTGGCGATTTTTTTATTTTGGGATTTTTTTGCTTTAGCGTTTTTGAAAATTTTAAGAGTTTGCCTCTTACGGTTTCCAAGATACAGCAGGTTGTCAAAGTTACAAAGTCAAAATAACATTAACTGATAGAATACCCTTTAATTTTGATTGTTTAAATTTCAGTGCTAATTGTGTGCTAACAAAATACACCTGCTTTGAAAATTTCACGTCTTTATATATAATTGTTTGCATATTGCAATAGGATTTAAAAATTTTTCGTTGTGCGCTGCAGTTGTAGCAGTCAACGTTTTACACATTCTGTGAAAATTTCAGGGCCGTAGCTCATACGGTTCTCGAGAAACCAGTTGCCTTGTTCTTCGTTTGGTTCTTTCGATTTTTCTTTCATTATATACTTCGTGTCACAGTAAAAATTTGTTAAAGTAAACTTTCCGTGTACGACTTATGATCTATTCGTTTCTTTCTCCTTACAAACGATTTTTGGCCTCTTTGTTTAGTTTTAGACGGCCTTATGTATAATCAAAAACTGGCATGAAGTTAGCATAAGTCACAAAATTGAACTACGTGTTGATGAGTTCCTCTAAACAATTTGACATTAAAAATCGTCGCATAATGTAGTTTTAACACAGGATTACATCCTAGCATAATTTTAAATGTAAAATTGTATGGTAAAACACGTTAAGACCACGTTCAATTTCGCCACTTATGCTAATTTCATGCCAATTTTTGATTATACATAAGGCCGAGAATATTTTAATAAGAAATACCTCCTTCTTTCTGATGATAGCATTCAAAGATTGGCCGGTATGTTCCATGACATTTTTATTCTTTATTAAAGGAAAATAGTATGATTTTCGTTTGATAGATACTTATGTTTCTATTTATGCGTAAAACGCAGTAACAAAAAAAAATATTTTATGTGTCTATTTCTATTATTCTAATCTTGAGTACTTTGCTATTTATTTGATGAAATGATTTCTTAATGAAAAATACTTTAAATTTTTTTTATATATTTTTACCAATCATCTGCATGCCCATGAGCTCCACCTTCGCTGCTTTTCTTTTTGGATTTGTTCCATTGCTTCTTTTCTTTTTCACCTCCTTGTTTCTGGCTTTCATGTTCATTGCCCCATTGCTTGTTTTCTTCGTGCTCTTTCTTATGCCCCTTGTGACCCTTTTTCTTGTGGCCTTTATGGCTATGATTCTTTTTGCCGTACTTTTCTTCATGCTCGGATTTATGTTTACCCGTTTTTTTATGCTTGTGACCCTTTTTATCCTTTTTGCCTTCTTCGAATGCCCCATGTTTTTCCTCCTCGCCCTCGTCATGGCTTTCATCATAATACTTTTTCTCCTTTTTGTCTTCATCTAATTTGTGCACATTGTGTTTTCCTTTAATTGAATGTCCTTTTTTGTATGAACCATGATCTTCGAACTCATGTCCCTTGTCACCCTTTTCAGCTTTCTTGTGTTTTTTGTGCTGCTTAGATTCCTTTTTGTGCTGCTCTTCATGACCATCCTCCTCCTCTTCCTCACCCAATTTGCCTTCCTTTTCTTCATGTCCCTTTTCACCTTTGGCCTGGTCCTCTTCCTTTTTGTGTTGCTTTTTACTTTTTTCTCCCTTTTCCGCTTTATGTTCACTCTCCTTTTCCTCACTTGATGCAGACTCGTAACTTTCCTCCTTTTGTTCTTCGTGTTTCTTAGATTCAGCCAAAACAAGATCATCGAAATCATTCGAGTGCAAATCCCTATTCTTTTCAATGATTCTTGGTTGTACTGTAATAGCCGTGACTGTGCGGCACACAGGACTCCATTGCAGCAAAATTGTCAAAACACAGCACCACATCAGTGCAGCATGCACCATTTTACTTCGCTTCGTTGAAATGTTCGTTTTAAACAATAACCAGAGTATGATTTATTTTTGACAATCTGAAGCATTTTTATGGAAATTTATTCGTTGTTCCAGTCGAATGATTATTTCGATTTGATATTTTTATGAAATTGTCATTTTGGTTTTTGCGGTTATTATGGGAAAACTATCGCCAACTGAGTGCGGAAGAAGACAAATTGTAATTATTTCGTCTAATAACTTTAATTACATTTGGCTCAAGCCTAAATTATTTAATACATATTCCTTCGGAGAAAGACAAAAACAATTGTTCCAACAAATTGTTTGTGTAATTGAAATATTTTTTATACAAATTACACAACTACTGACTATGCAACTATTTATTACGAGAACATTCTACTTCAGTATGTACGAGTATGTATGTAAGCCTTCATGTCACTTACTACACCTGCATTTGTGAAATAAAATTTTCTCATAACAAAAATTTCCAATTCTCAAAACCTGTGGGCGTACATGTCACATGCACTAAATTGTCTACACTTGGACTAAAATTAAGAAGTTAATTTTGACTAAATAATAGTACGAATACAAAATAATTTGAAATTCATATCAAAAATACAAAAACCAATCCCTCTTGAATCAAAGCCAACTGTTGCAATGTGTGCCCAGCTAGAAGTTAAATTCTGAATCAGACACGCAGCTGCTTGGCGGCAAAAACGGTGTGAAAAAGTTGTTGCTATCCATGAATGGTTCTTACTGACTTGCACACACGAGCACCGCAATATTGTTCACACTTGGATGTATTTGAAAATACTCGCACACGAGAGCTCAGAAGGCAGCAGCATGCAAGTTGGCTGGCGGAAAGACGTGAAGGAACTGCACATCTCATCACCATCATCATCATCATCATGCACCTGTGAAAGAAAATCTTTTTAACATTAGCTTTAGCCATTTAAGTGCTATTGTTGTTGTTGGTGTTGTTGTTCTTAGATACATTTTCTTTTCATATATTCTATTTCGTTTCTACTTATTTTTTTTTGTAGTTGCGAATTGAATCTTGTTTGAAAACTTTCCTGCATTAATTTGCAACAAATTGTATACGGACATACACACACACACACACACACACACACACTCACTCACAGTCAGATGTTCATACATGAGTTTTATTTTTCCATTCATACCTAATATTTTCTCATTCTTGTTGTGCAAAAAAAAAAAAAAACAAATGTATAATTTTCTAAATACCGTAATAATGTTTGTAATGTGTAATTTTGCTGTTTTTGCTGCTTTTTCAGTTTTATAATTCCATTTCGTTTTGTAAGTAACTGCAGAAATCCCATAGGAAAAAAGGTCAGTTTTTGCTAAGATCGAATCTACAGCAGCTTCGAAAGCCAAAGGCAGCCAAGAGATGGAGACAATTTTCAAATGACATTTGCTTATAGACAAAAACGAAAGAGTTAATTTAAGTTTCTTGAAAGTACCATCAGCCACATTTTTGCTTGAGATGGGCACTGCTGCTGCTCAATCGTGCGCGGTCTACGTGAATAAGCTGTTGGCATCAGTTATGTGTCGGTGCAGCAGCGTGACTCTAAGAAAAATCAAAACGAATGAAAGGTTTCAAGAAACTGTGGACTGAAGTAGTTAATGGATTGACTTCAAAGAGAAAATGGGTACTTAAAGAACGAGTTCGATACCGACCAACACACAGAATATGCTAATTAATAAAACGGAAGCTCTGATATTTTTTTAGTATTTTGCTGACAGTATTAGTTTGTGGGCGGGAGAGAAAATAGGAATAGGAGGTGTTACATATGGTTACATATCGTGCAAAATCACGTAACTATGCTTTTTTAAATTTTATACGAGGGAGAAAAAACTAAACAAAATTAATAAAGTGACCAAAGTAAAGATTCACAATTTTCAATTTTAATTCGACTGATGGTTATGTTAAAGGTTTGATGTAATACCCAATAATTAGTTAAAAATTCGATTTTGAATTTTTTGTTAGTTACGTGGTTTTGCATTTAAGCTGATGATATACATGAATACAAATGGCTTGAACGCTCACCTTCATTAAAAATTTTAACTCATTTAGTTTTTTTTTGAGTTATGACTATGTTGCAATAAAAGAGTAATATGGACTTATATGTGTATGTAATACATTGTATATTCTTGGTTTAGGTTGACTCTAGCTGACCATAAAAAAGTGTTTCCCACAAGTAGTCGAAAGTCTAGGGAAACCATTACTTTGAATATTGCCACAAGTTGCATAGAGTGCAAGGCATTTTTACCTTTTAGTTAACAATTACGAAACATAGCTTCCAAATAATCTGAAGCCTGCTTCGCACTTTCCCTAAATATGAGAGATCGTAAATATCTTCAGAGAAAGTTGCTCGCTAGTGTAGTAAAGAGCATTATCCCATATGCACAACTTATATTGTCATATTCACTGACATATCCCACATATGTGAAGCTGAAATCTCCTGTGTCTGGCTGGTTGGTTTGTGAGTATATTTGTATATCCCATTGCAAACTGTGTAGGAACAGGGCCAATTTTAGCATCCATTGATTTACACTTCGTCGACGATAGGAAAGATGTGTGTTTGCAAAGTGACAAGAATGTTGGCCAATGGCTGACAAGGGAAGATGCACTTACGCACTGATACTCGATATCAGAACATGTTTGACTCTAAGACATGCCGAATTGGACTCCTACCTCACACAGTTCTTAATTGGATATGGTTCTTAATATCGGACACGACAGTGCTCCGTTTTTTCCGCATTGTAGTGGAAATGTTGCAGAGTATGCCCACGATTTCACATTTAAAGATCGTATTTAGAAGAAACTGTAGGGGCAGTATTAGATCGGTGAACATAATTCAGATTATGCTAACATACTTTTGTAACGGAAGCAGCGTATGTAATTTTGTAAAGTTAGTTCTATTAGAACTATGGAACTTAGAAGAATTTGTCAGAAGAACCAATGTATATTAAATCGAATCCGTTATACTTTCCCCTGTATGGTGCAAAGCCTTGCGTTAGTGCCACGGGGTTGTTCCATCCCCTTAAATAAAAAAGGAAGAAATGTAGTTATATATATCACTTTACCATCTATTCTTCATACTTATTGTGAAAGCTGAAAGTTCGTAACATGCAGTCTATGATTTTTCGCATCATATGCGTCAGTTAAAAAGGAGAATCAGCGTATTTGTATGTTGCTGGTTACATAACATAAAGTATAGGCAACCTGGAGACTCGAAAAATTAGTTTGTAAGCGCCATAATCAGCGTGCAAACTAATCAGCTGATTTTGACATGTAGCTTGATACATGGATTGCGTAGAATGTATGAAAAGCTCAGAATATATTGTCAGTGATAACTCTCTTAAAAACGAGAAACTAGTTTCGTTGATTTGCCTTCGAAATTTTATCAAAGATTGGGGGTCTACTCTGTAATTCGAAACGAAAGAAAATGCTTTCGAATTTGTATTCTTATTCGAAGGCATTTCCTTTCGCTTCGAATTACAGAGTAGACCCTGAGTTTTCATAATCGTGAATAAATTGTCCTTCAAATAAGAAAAATGTGTCTTATAAATATGCATCCATAAGTAATTTGTGATGATCACAAATGAACGTTATTCGCGCTCCCATCTCTGATTTCCACTACCGAGAAAATACTACTGTCACCTGCAGTACATTTTCATGGCAGCTTACAATTTTTATCTAACACATTCTTTACTTCTTTGGTATGCATTTTATCTGTAAATATTTCCAAAGCAATTTTCAACTTAAACTTTTAGAGATGCTGCACAGTGGAGGTATTTCAAATAGCTCTCATATTGGTTACACATTGAATGCAATTTTTGGGCCTATCGGCACAGTAAAGTGAGCGGTTTTTCTTTTTAGGAAATTGAAATGAAGTAGATTTTAGGCAAAATGTGGCAATCTTTTTGAAATAATATTCGCCATTGATTGTTTTACCCATCTGAAGGTAGGCCACGAGAATTCATTACACGAAAAACCCACCTTGACCTTTTTTGTTGCCAATTACCCCAAGAAACCCACTGTTTTGTCTGCTGTATTTTGGTGGATCCATGTTTCGTAAACTTGTCCATATTGCGGCTGAAAAATGCCAAACAAAGGCTGCGTTTGTGCTCCATTGTGATCAAATGTGGCACCCATCTTGCGGAAAACTCTCTCATACCCAAGTGATCATTCAAAGTTGAAAAACATGCACCATGTGAGATACCTATAGCTTCCACAATCTCTCTGACTTTCAATCTATGGTCTGCCAATACTATATCATGAATGAATGAATTTTCAATGTTGTTTGACTGCTGTTTGGTCCTTAGTAGATCCACGTTTCGTACAAGAACTCTACCATATTGCGGCTGAATAAAGGCAACCACCCATGGCAGTAGTCACACGATTCAGTTTGTGGCCGATTGTGATCAAACACGTCACCCATCTTGCGGAAAGCTTTCTCATACCCAACTGATCATTCAAAAAACCACTGACTCATGTGCGATACCTATGACTTCCACAATCTCCCTCACTTCCAGTCTCCGATCGACCAACACCATATCGTAAATTATTTCAATTGTTTCGGATGTAAAAACCTCAACTAGCCATCCAAAACGTTCGGTATCTTTTACGCTGATACAGCCACGACGAAATTTAATAAATCGCTTTTATATCATTGGAATTGATGGTGATGAATCTCCATAGTATTTATCAAGCTTAGGCTTTATTTATGGAATGGATTTTGCCCAAAAATAATTTTTAATGAGCACACGAAATTATTATTTTTCATTTTCTTTCTAAATCATGTGGTGGTAGTCTGCTACCAATGACTGCCAAACATAAACTAAATGACGCAGCTTATTCAAACCGATAGTTTCCTGTTGAGAGGAGCTGTACTCGGATTGGTCTTTCAGTTTAGAAGCTGCAAATTCAAAAAATCAGGGTCTTGTTGATAAGCCTTCGTATATAAGAAATAACACCAAACTCCAAGTCAATTATTATTTATTTTAACTCAATAAAATTTTCTACAGGTTTCAAACATACTGAAAAAATAAACCAACTTAAATATGCAATTAAAGTAAATCCTCTAAACCCACTGTTTATTTTGAAGTAGTTTGTTTTTTATCTTTTCTAAACGAATTATTGTTTGCAAATCCCTGAGCTTTGTTTGTAGCAATATTGCTTTTTTTCTGCTGCAACGAAGATGAGATATATTTGGTCATTGAACCAAACCAAACGAAAACTACAATAACAATAACATCTCATTCAATTATTATGACCATTCTTTATGGTTGTATATTTCTTTCCGCATTTGCCAAAGAAGTTATGCAAATACTCAAATAACTCTTCATATATTTGCAAGTACCTTTTAATGCTTTAACTAACATGAAGCACTTGGAGGATTTGTATACAAAATTTGTTAGAACTTAATGAAGTGCAACCAAATTCAAAGTACATAAAAATATTTAAGCAAAACATCGTAATTGGAGAACTGTTCTTAATGCTAAATAAAACACTTTCATGCTAAAGGTATGGACAGAGCTTTTAATTTTTCAACAAATTCTGTTCATAAAATTACAGTTTTGCATGTAAAATTTTAATTTTTTGTTTTCGTTCGAAAAACAAAAATAAAAGAAACTAAGTCACTGGAGAAACGGCAATATTCAAATATCTCCGATTTTTTTTACATCACTCCACGACCATACAAGCATTTAATTTCCATAGCAATTTTTTTTTAAGTTTTATTCAATTGTTCAATGTATGTAATGTATTTCATTGGCATACATCAAATGTGTCCCTGAATAGTTAAAAGAACAGCAAAACAATAATAAACACACAAAGAGAACTCGATTACACTTCGTTTATAACGGAAATCGAATGAATACTTCAATCTTATTAATAATTCAATTGATTTCTAATTGAAGGCTGGCATTTTTTATGTGTGTTCTCAAAAGTACAGGCATATGTATGTATGCACGTATGTATGTACATACATATGTACGTAAGTACGTATATATGTACGTATATGTACGTAAGTACGTACATATGTATGTATGTATGTGTGAATGTGTGTTTTTTCTGTTTTTTAAACGCCGATTTCACTTCTCAAAATTTACATTTAGTATAAAACATGTTCGTTCGTATCATATACTGTTTTCCCTTGTAGAAATAACAAACAATGATTTTCTAAAGGAAATATGCATCAGAAAAAGTGATGAATTCAAAATGTATATTTGTACCCGCCCTGTAGGAAGCTTGGGCTTAAGTGTCCCCAAGTCACCACTCTTACCACATAATAATATTTGCTTCAACTCACTGATACAGAGCCAGACAGTGAACAGGGACAGACAGTGTTGAAGAATATCCCGAAACTTCAACGCGAAGACTTCGTCGGTCTTCCTGATCGTGGCAAGTCTGACACTGAACTTTGTTGTCGGAACCGCGTCGTTTCATTACCGCATTAATTGCGGTGTGGCTGGTTGCATTTCTGGTGTTGAAATAATTTCTTTATGCTCGTTGCTTCAGTAAAATTTAAAACCTATTCGAAAAGTAAAGTTCTACCTCTTTGATTCGTTGTTCAGTCGTTAAAATTTGCATGGTGGTGCACACGATTCGATAAATAAAATCTTAAGAAAATAAAAATAAAAGTTGTTGTATGTATTTTTTCTTTTTTGATCTTAGTTGATATTTACATGTTAATGTAGAATATTCGAAGCTTAAGGTCACTTTTGTATATTTATTTTTATTTTTCTAATATTTCGTCACTCCGTTGTGTGGTTTCTTCAGGGAATGTTTTTTTTTTATATCAAAACGTTATAAAATTACATTTTTTCAACAGTTATAAATGCTTTACATTTTTTTTCAAACATCGAATTGAAAAAAGTAAAAAATTCAAGAGCGCCAAGTAAAGCTCGCTCAAGCAGGTACTATGTATGTACATATTTCTACGGCGCTGATGAAGATAAAAAACATGTGGTTGGAACTAAAAAAATCTTCAAAATTGAAGTAAAAAATTTTCTAAGTTTAAGTAAGTTTTACAAAAATTGTGTTAAAGTTACAAACTTTGGAATATTTAATAGATTTGAGATCAAAGATGCAAAAGATTTTTTCCAAAAACTCCAAATTTTATGGAAAATTTTAACTTAATTTTATTAAAATTTTACTTAAACCTAATGGTAGCTACAGACTTAGCAACGTTTTTATGCAACCAGGCAAGTTGCATTGTCGGTCGCATAGTGTGTAGTCTTGTTTATGGTTGCGTTCGAAGTTGCATGCGAAGTTTCAAAAATATCAAAATGTTTTGATGTTTATAGGTTGCAGTGTCTATGTCAAAATATGCGTCTCAAGTAAAAAATGTAGAACATTTTTTTTAATTTTTACTGTCAGTTTATAGAAGACATGTACAAATTCTCGCCTGTTTATTTACATTGAAAACAAAAACAAATTTGAGTGCTTTGTTTTTGTTTTCAATATAAACAGGCAGACGAGAATTTTTACTTGTCTTCTATAAACTGGCAGTTAGTTATTTTTTGTTTGAGTGCACATACTCGTATATATGTTTATTTCTTTAAGAACGGGTCGTATGTGCGTGTTTTCAAATTGTTTCAGTATCTCGCGAGTTAAAAGCGTTGCAAATTTTTACAAACACAAAACACCAAACACAACAGAACTAATTTCAAATTAAATGTTGAACGTTTGAAAGTTTTTGTAAATATGTAATTAAGATTGATTATTCTTAGGGCCAGTTTTTACTTGGTGCTGGATATTGTTCTAGCTTGTTCGGAATTATCTATGTATATTCTAGGGTGAAAATAGATAATTTTTTCAAAGAAAATAATATGCAATTTTTAAAGAAAACTTTTCAAAATACATTTTTATAGGTTGCGTTATAAGCAATTTGTTACTATAGATCATATCGAATTAAAGAAATTCAGCGTTTGAGCAATAACTAAAAATCTTCTTTGTCGACCTAAAGCAAAAGTCTATATTCCCTGAAAATGTTGACATAAAGGCTAAAATGTAAAACAGCGCACATAATTCGCATGGACTTGTAGCAATTTCAAGTTCTAGAGGATACCGTGTAAAAGATAAATCGTGTTAAAAAAATACATACTCGTACAAACCAAGCTCATATAATTTTTTTCTCTTATTAAGTTTTTTGAAAATGCCGCCATTAAGATATTTGCAACTAGATGTTCAGTTGTTCAATCGAATTTTATAATTCACAATAACGTTCTAATACACCACTGACTTACCTTCTTATCAAAGCCAGACATCCTTGCTTAGCACATACTTAAACCAGTTACTTTTTTCACCATGTATGTATTTAAAATCGTATTTTCCAGTAGATGGCGCTGTGGAACAATAAGAAATTTCATACCAAATGTTTCATCTACTAAAAATCATTTGATGTTTCCAGTATTTCTGTGGTTTTAATTAATAAAAGACCATGTCCAAACATTAAATTTTTTCAGTAGAACCAGTTGAAGCTTATTAAAAAAAACATTATTTTCCAAAATTTCTTGGAACTTTTTAAACCGCATTTAAAACATGTTTAACAATTTGATAGGTTGTTATTGATGAAAACCACAGATTTCTTTACCAAGATTGAGCAACACAAAATTTTATTGATTTCATAATACCTTATATACATATGTATGTATATAAATATTTCTCGATGTTATACAAAATTTACATAGCAAATTTGGGAAATTCTGGTGATGCAAGTTCTTGATATGGCTTCAAACGGCGTTATTCAATTCATATAATTTGGAAACATATTTGAAATAAAACTAGATTTCCCAAAACTCAAGCAAGAAAACTGTTCGAATTTTTATGTTATCAACATTACAATTCGAACACATTTCCGTTCGATTCGGATTACATAATAACTAGAATTTCTGGAATTCCCAATTAAGTGGTGGGATTGGGTTTTATTTAATAAATTTAAAGTTGTTATTTTCTCCATTAAAATTAACTAAAAGCATTTATGTATAAAAGGTAATATGATTATCTCTTCTCCTCGTCACTGCTATAAATTTCATCATCATCACTGTCCTCTTTACCATAAAGGCAACGAACAACGCTTTCCTTTTCTCTCTGTTCACGCAATTTCAAGCACAGCAACTGCAGTGCAATAAAAGAATAGCGATGATACGAATAATATTCGGGGTTCTTATAGCATTCCTCTTTGCCACCTCCTGGTCCTAGTTTTTCACATTTGGACGTGAACGGTCGAAATACAGCGGCCGGTATGAAGGCAGGTACGTCGAAGGCCTCATGCTCAACACTCGCCGGATTGTAATTTTCAGGAGGATCTTTAGGTGGATGAGGTGTATTAAAAGTTTTCTTATCGCTTTTAGTGAAGCACGATGAAAGGCAATTCGTTCTCAATTTTTTAGATTGTGTTGAAGCACTTTTAAAAAGTTTTGGAAAGCCGCTTGTGTACAAGACTATCGACATTTTAACAGGCTTTTTTTCTAAATTTTTATTTATTAAAATAAAAATGTCAAACTATTTGAATTACACTTCAACCTGTCTTGGCGCGTTAGTTTTTTTTTGTTATGAAAAGTAAAAAGAAAAGTAAAAGAAATTTGTTGTGTTCTTTGATATGGCGATAACGCAAAGTGTAGTATTCGTTACCAAAAAGCAAAAAATGTAACCTCAATTTCTTTTTTTTTTTTGAAAAATGAGTGCATTTATTTGACATAAAGTCTTTATTTAATTAAAAAAAGCAAATTTTTCAAATTAAAAAAATTATGCCGCCCGTTCAAAGTCGTTTGTTTTTAGTATGAGCTAGTCCCGGTCCAGACTTGCAATTTTTATTGCACCAATTCTTGAATATGCGTGAAAGTGTTGAAATAGAAATATATACTTTTTGTATTCCTCTCTCGCTCTTTTGCACTAAAAAATAAAAAGTTGCTGCAACAAAAATTGCAAGTTTGGACCGGGACTTAGACTTCAAGCGAACAAGGCGAACTCATACTAGGTGGTCGCAAGGGATCAGGTGTCTATTTTTTCAGTATATTTTTTTTGACATTTTAAGTATAAATTTCTCAAAGCGAATTTAGCTGAGTATACCTTATATGAATTTGCCTTGCAAGCGAATATGTAAAAATTTCCATAAACATAAAAAAGCCATAAGAAAGATATAATGTAAATATGCTTTTACTTTTTGTAGACTCAAAAGCTTGAAAGAAAATTTGTCAAATGAAGGCAGCATAAGAAGCCATAGTGTGAAATAGCACTGAGCATTTTTATTTACGTTATTTCACATCCTTTTATTTGTTAAAGAGTGATTCGATTGCTTAGTTTAAATTTATAATGATACCATTTTAATGTTGATTAACGCTCATTTAGGATATCCAAGCATTAGCTATCGATTTCTTCGCAAGTTTAATTTTCATCTGAAATGAATCATCTATAATGCATAGTGGTGGTCTTGGGCAATTTGTTTTATTTTCTATTCAATCACAATAAAAATAGAAAAGAAAAATTAATGACATGTGTAATAGAATATCAATTGCTCAAACCAAATCGGCGATTGCAACAGCAATAAGAAGAATAACAACAATTTAACAATGCTTCTAATAACCATTTCACAAATTGTTTGCAAACCCTTGTGCTTTTAATTGCAAACTTAAATGTTATCAATAATATGGCTGCAAGTATTTGCTATTGTGGAGGTTTTAATTGACTTCAACAATAGCAACTGCTGGCATCAGTAGGAGTAAATTAGTCGCGAATGATTTCTACATTGTAAACTTGCAAGAAGGGATGCCTTAGTGACTTTGACAAATGAAAAAGGCAGTAAAAGCAAATGCACAATCATGTTTTTCATTTCTTTTTTTTTTTTTTAAGTAACAATATAAGAAATATATGTACTCGCGTAAGACTTGAATCGAACTCATTCAGTAGCTCGATCCAAGTACTAAATATATCCTCAGTCAGACTGTCAATCCATCTGTAATCCTGTTCTTATATTGTTGATTCAAGGCGATGGCCTTTCTAGCTGCAAATAAAGATTTATTATACATAATTTAAATTGTAAAAATATCCAAGTCAAATTAAATTAATTAGAAATATTGTTGGTTGTTCTCCAAAGCCCAGATCCCACGGCACGACGATTTTTATCTTGGTTAGCTGAAGCAATTTTAAAAATATAGCACGATTTATTTGTGAGCGCTCCCATTACATATTTTCACATATTGTTGCAATATTTTCGTGGTAAAACTGCTACGTTAATCTAGATGGTCGTCTGAATTTTAAAAGTCTCATACGGGTTATAGCAGCAAAACGAACTCCATTTTAAAGAGTTTCTTTGCTTGCTTTTATATAAAAGAAATGACCGCAAGTGTTTAATTTTTTCCTCAGCTTCAATTGCTAAAGTGTATTTCAAATTAGTATGAAAGATTTTGTATCTATGAGTGAGTGTGTGAAAGCATTTTGTGCAACATGATACAAAGCCCTCGTCGCTTGTCAATGTGTTAAGTGTTTGTACCAGAAAAATGCCTTTGCTGTTCTTCCTTTTCCTCTTGCGATTCCATGTTAAGGTTCGCACTAGTGTAACAGCGTTTGCAAGTTCTTACATTTGTATGTATGTGTGTATTTATTTTAATAGCATTATTTGCCTTTTAGTGTTGTATTAAATTGCTTGAATGCAATGCCCTCGAAGAATAAGAATATAAAAATCGCTGAACAACTTTTCCACTTAGTTTATTTTGCTATTTTTATGAACTTTCAAGTGATTTCCTAACGTTAAAATGTTTATGCAAAAAGGTGCTTGTTGAGTAACTGTCGTTTATTTCTTGTAATTTTTACACAAGTATTTTTGATTTCCCTTCTCGTGAACTTTTAATTGCGTAACTGCTGGAAGTCAATGTCTGACTGCATATAGAGGAAAGTGTGCAAATAAGTGAGTTAGTGTGCAATGGCATTAAACTCGTAAATGTTGATTTGTAATACTTTTAATTTCTTCATTCGGCAACCTTTCTAACATTCTTCTTTCTAACGTTCTTCTTGCTTGCGAATGTGTCTGATTGTTATTGAGTGAAAGTTTGTTGAAAAGTTTATGGCCAAGAAGTGTTTGCCGACAATTGCTTTACGTGTAGTGGAAAATAAATTAATTAAGGAAATTGCAGGATATAAAAGAGAAATATTCTATTTTTTATGGGTATAATATGTAAAAATTTTTGGTTGTAAATGAAAGTGTTAATGTGAAAATTACTCAGAATTGTTTATATACATATTAGTACATACATACGATTATGTACCAAGGAGTTAAGACGATTTGCTTGAGAAGTTTTATAAAATAAGAAAAATTAAGAAATATTCAACTTAAGCACCCAAGCCACATTAATTTCGAGCTAGTTAATATCAAGATTACAAAAATATAACAATGAAAAAAAGCAACATGGCTTTTTAGTTGAGCCAAAATGTCAGAAATAGAATTTGTTTAACAAAATAAAAATTATTCACGTAAAGTTGAAAACATTTCTCCACGGCGGCTACTACTAACACAATTTGCAACGTTAAGAATTTCTAAAAAATTTTATATATTTTTTTCATATTTTTAAATTTGTTTACGAAGAATGTTTTTCAATAAAAGATTTTTGATTTTGCTTTTTTTTTAATTTTTGTTTAATTTCTTTTCCGTAAACAGTTTTGGAAGTTTCTTGTCAACTCTAATTTGAAAGAAAATATAGCTCAGCTGCGTCTTTGCTACTACCTGCTGAATGTGCCTTGATATAATATTTATTATTTTATTTAGCACAGTGTTGCCTATTTAGTTTTTCTGCAACCAAAAGTTGCCAGGTTGTTGATCAGGTGATCACAACCGCTTAGCTGACTGTTTCCGCCGTTTGGAATTTGAATATACCTCAGATGTCAACACACATTATTCAGTAAATTTTTTTTCATCCCACGTATGAATTTCTAACAGCGAATTAAAACGAGTCAACTTAATATGAATTTGCTTTGAACCCAAATGTGAATTTTTAAAAGCGAATGGAGGCCAGTCTACTGTGTTTGAATCAAGGCGAATTCATGCGAGGTGGTCGCAAGGGATCAGGTGACTATTTTCGCCGCTTATAATTTGAATATACGTTGGATATCAACACAAATTTTTCAGTACATTTGTATTGATATTTCAAGTATAAAGTTCTCAAAGCGAATTTAGCTGAGTAGACCTTATATGAAGTTGCCTTGTGTTTCAATATGACTTGTGTATGTATGATGAGAATGCTTTCTTTTTATTTTATTATACAAATTCACCTGGTTTCTATTTTTAACCCCCGACCAAAAAAGGGGTGTTATAAGTTTGTAGTGTGTGTCTGTGTATCTGTGTCTGTCCGTGTCCATGTGCAGACCAAATTTCTATTTAATTTTTTCTGTTTGAAAGGTGACCTGATCGAGAGAATTCTTCGCTATATTTTCATCGGTCCAGCCGTTCGGGGGTTTTTAAAATTTTTATTTTTTTTTTAACATATTAGGCCAACGGAAAATCCCATATTCTATTTTTGCTTTGCTGTAATTTTGCAGAACTGCTATCACCTGTCAAGTCAATTTGCCTTGCAATAATCCATTAAATTTCCTTATTTTATTTTGTCTTCATTGTTTTTTTTTTGAGACGACAAATTGGAATCTTTTTCATTCGTTTAGAATTGAAATGTTTAAGAAAAATATGAACTTTATTTAACTTTCTTCCTTGATAATCTTCTGCATAAATAAAGTCGTAGTTTAAATACAATAACAGCAACATTAATAAACAGATAAGTTTAGCAGACCTTTGCAACTTTACGTTACAAATTTCAAAAACATTTTATTTTCTATTCTTTTTGCAAAAAAGTACATTTTATTTATTTATTTTTTAATTTTTTTGTAATGCTTTTTTTAAGATGCCATCTTTATTAAACTTAGCTTAACAACTAAATAGAGAAAATAACAGAAAAATATTATTTAAAATACACATTTAAATGGTATGAAAGCAATACTAAGAAACTGAGTGTGTGTGTCCATGGATGCTAAAGAGAAAAGAAGAAGCAAAACCTTAAATGGTTAAAGAGGTAGAGAAATAAAGAGTTGAAATATTAAATATTTTAAAAGGCAATGAAAAATAATTGTAAATAGTATGTGTACGAGTATTGTTTTGTAGGGAAACGGAAGCAGTAAAAATATTAGTAGTAAATAGTTTGAACTTTAAAATTCTTAAACAACAAAAATTGTAACCGTTTACTGAATATTTTAAAGAGCAGGTTCTTTTCAATATGCAGTACTTTCCGTTTTTGTCTTCGTTCCCACGTCAGCTTGATTTGCAGTTAAAAAAGTTTTGTGCACAATATTCTCCAAAGGGAAATTGTTGTACAAAAGTAAAACATTAAAAAAGAAACTAAAACAAAGATTGTTTTTTAAGTGCTGCAAGGAAATTTATGCTGCACAGTTATCTACGTACATATATACTTTTCAAATCTAAATCTTATTTATAAATAAATAAAACAAGAATAGAGATAGAGATAGAGAGAGACAGATAGAGAGGAAGATAAAGTGCAAGGAAGTCCCCAAGCTCCATTAAATGCAGTGGAAACAGTTTTATAAAACAAACAATAAGCGTAGTTATTGCGGTGTAGTGAGTAGTTTAAGAGGAATAAACATGTCAGACATGTAGATTGTTAGTAAGTTAAGTTTTGTGTTAATTAAAAAAAAAAAATAAGAAATGTTAAAAAATTATACCCAAAATCCCTTGATTAGTAACATGTAACTTAAATTAAGGTAAATACAGAAATGCTTATAAAAAATGAGAAACATAAAAACGCCAACATATTCATTAATACTTGTGCTTAGTACACTTAGTCAACTAAAAGTATTTTAAATAAGAAATTATAAAAAATCAATAAGCGCATGTCATGTGAGAGTTAGCCGAGCGAGAGTAAGGAAAAATCGTAATGCCGTGATGGTTTGTTTTTTTTCTTGTCTATAAACTAATTGTGATCGTTGTTGCTGTTTTCGTCCTAAATGGTTCAGTTTTGAGGTGAAATTTTAAGTGAAACGCTGGAAATGAGATTTACCAAAGTGCGACTTTGCCATTACCGTTACCATTACTGTTGCCGTTACCATTACCGTTTCCATTGCTATGTGTCATGCCATTGCCGTTAGTGTAAATGGTTTGCAAGCGTCTGATTTGCTGTGGACGCAGGGCATTTCTTAGACCATTGCCGTTGTGACCATTTAAGCGCAACTCCAGGCTTTCATCTAAAGCATAGTGGCCATTGCCATTGCCGTTACCGTTGGCATGGCTGATGTGACTGATGCCGTTGCCATTGCCGTTGCCATTAACACCACCATTGCCATTGCTATTTCCATTTCCATTAAGATCAATGTGTCCATTGCCATTACCGTTGCCATTGCGAAGAGAAGCTTCTTCTCCATTTCCATTGCCATTGCCATTGCCGTTGCCATTCAAAACTCTTAAACCGGCAGCTGAGTGATGTCCTAGAGAATTCTGCAATTCATTGCTGTCCAATTCATTCAAGAACTGTTGGCTAGTGCTTCTGCCATTGCCGTTCAAAAGCAAGTTTCCGTTGCCCGTAGTACGTCCATTGCTGGTTATTCTGGTGGATATCAGCGAGCTGCCTCTTAAGGCGTTGCCATTCAGAGAACTGGTGCTGCTGGCAGTATCCAAGAGTGAGAGGGGTGAGTGTATAACTGAAGCTTGTACTGTGGCGCTGGCAGGGTGAGTGATCACAATGTGAGGTTGGGCAGTTCGTTCAATGGTAAGGCGGGCTGTATTGTCGTGTATATCTTTAAGAGCGGAAATATCACGAGCTTGAGCAAACACAGAGCCACTGGGAGTGCGTGACAATAAAGTGGGTGGATGTGATACAACAGTGGCATGCACACTATGCCCCAGAGCTTGGCTGGGCAGAGACTGAGACAGGACTAAGGCCTGTTCGTTGGTCAAACGTTCTTGAGATTGTTGCAGCTGGGTGCGTATTAGTTGCTGCTGCTGTTGTTGCTGGGCACGTTGCAATTGCTGTTGGGCTTGTAATTGTAATTGCTGCTGTTGCAATTGTTGCTGCTGCTGCTGTTTGTACTGTTGTTCGAAATGTTGCATTAAGTGTTGAGCCTGAGATCGCGCTTGAGTTTCGGCTTGAGCTCTCGCTTGTTGTTCAGCCTGGGAGTTCTCTTGCGATTGGGCCATGGCTTCAGCTCTTACCTGAGCCTCGGCTAGAGCTTGAGCTTCAGCATAAGCAGCACTTTGAGCTTGAGCTTCGGCAATAGCTTGAGCTTGAATTTGAGACTGTAAAACTTCAATGCTATTGTAGCGCGAAGAGGAGGAGGTGCCGCCAGCGGTACGCAAGCGCTGTTGCTCATCTAACATTTGTTTCGAAACAACAGCATTAAAACCATTGATATCATCGGCAGTGTATTCCACAACTCTGCGTGTACCATCGGGTTCAATGAGGGAATACTAGAAACAATATTAAAGTAAGCATTTTTATCATTTTTATTTGTAGCCAAAGCTGGGTCTGAAACAAAATCTTTTACCTGTCCTTGCACAACATCGCCATCACGTTTCTCCTCTTGTTGCTTGTCATCACCGGTCAACGAATCGCGGACATCATAAGCAAAACTGTACTGGGGATGAGCATCGTAATCTTCTGACGAGGTGACTGTGGAACCCAAATCATTTCCCAATTCCGATGAGTCTGAAGATTGTTCCAAGGACGAAGAATGCTGCTGGTCTTGTTGCCCCAAGGCGGCTTTTTGTTGAGCAAAATGTAGGGCATGCAGAGCTGGATACGATGCCCGAACAATATCGCCAGCCAACGCGCCCAAACACAAACAGGTTATAAGCTGTAAGGGGAAAAGGAATTAGTTTAAATCAACCTCATTTCCGTTTCATAAACAAAAGTGGAAGATGATATACAAAAGGATTATATAATTTCAATACAAAATTTTTAATAGTCTGTTAGATTTTATTTTGTACTTCACATTTATGTACTGGGGAAAAGAAGACAAAAAGAAAACAATTTTTAATATTGCTGGTAACTTATTTTATTTTAAAACTGTTTCCCTTTAGTTTTGTGTGACAATTTTCAAAACTATATTCGTTTGTGTACGAGTGTGAAATTATCTTAAGAACAATTTAAAATTTTTTTATTATATTATAGTGAAGCAATCACTTTGTAAATGCTATAATCCCATACTTCAAGATGGTTTCCCTTATAAAATGAAAACTTTACTGCTTTTGCCTAATAGTCTTTGTAAAGCGCACGTGTGAAAATATGATGAACAGAATATCCTTAATATGATGAGGGTAAAGCCTTCATGTTGTAAAATATTTGTATGTCGTTGCTCATGTTAGGGGAAAAATAGAAATGAAAAGTAAAATCCTCTTTTGCAAAAAAATGTTCATGTAACTTTTACCGCACCCCAATAAGAAAATGCGAATGATGACATGAAGTGGAGAGCTTTTGTTGCTTAAAATAAAGTAAATTTGATGGAATTAAGAAAACGCCATCATGTGAGGTAGTATCGCCGCAAATTCAACTTTTTCTTCGAGTATAAGAAAAGAAAAAGAATAATAAAATGTCAGAAATGAGATGCTGCACATACGTTGTGCTGATTTTTATGAATTAATTCTGCTCTTTTTCAGACCAGTTTCATATAAATGATTTTTTTTACAGGAGTTTAGTGTATTTTTTGTTCGTTGTAACTTTCTTTTTTAATATTATTTTATATACTTTTGCTTTAATATTTTTTTAAGGAAAACAAAAGAACCTTTGTGAGTCGCTAAGCTTATGAACACATTCGAGTTTCTATTGGAATTATGAATTTTGTGCTAAAAGAATTATTACAAATTTAGTATTTTGTTTTTTTTTCTCATTTTATTTTAACATTTTGGTTACGAATTCTTGTTGGGAACTTTTTTCAATTTACTGATTAATGAGCTTAACAGCAAAATTTCATTTCAGATTTCATTTAAAAAAGTTTTCATAATAGATTTCTTTCACTCTTTTGGTTCTTTTTCACGTTCACCTACCCACTTCATATTCTTAGCGAAAAGTTATTAATTTGTAAAAGAGTTTAATTAAGTTTAGCAAACTTAGCGCGTGATAAACACTTTCACTTTTATTTTCTTTGCAATAGTTAGAATTTGTTTGTACTCCAACACGCGTTCTCCTGTAATAAAACTTAAAGAAGTAAACACACACGCACGCACACGGTTTTTGAGTTGTTCTTGTATTTGATTTTGTGAAGTTGGATTATTTTAACATACAACTGCTTGCGCTAAATGCAATTAAACTTGTGATGACTTAAGAACAACTTTTGGTGTCTTTTATACCAAAATTCATACGCAGCAAACAAGTACAACTGCAGTCAGTAATTCAAGCTTTAAATTAAGACGACTGCATAAATTCAAATGTGTCTCAGTGAAATACATGTGCAGCAGTTTAAGTTTCCACAGCCCTTTTGTGTCTTCGTTTGCATTGAAGGTATTTGAAACACATGGGCAAAAAATTAATAAAAAAGACTTGAAGAAAACTTTCAAATTTGCTAGACTAAAATTACAATTGACCTTCTGCAAAAATGGTTGGTCAGAATAACAAAATAGATAATATCAAAGACACATATGAGCATTAGTGTGCAAATATTTTCATGATTTATGCCATGATGTGATATTTATGAGCGTTGGTTAAATGGTGTGCCCAAAATTCTTGAAACTCATGCCAAATAGAACTGATTTACAAGCGAGGGTTATATAATGCGCAGGCTTCTATTTCTTTGGCACAAATTTGTGGTGTTCAAAATTTCAAGTATAAATTTTTTTGTCTTTTCTACTCCCAATTACCTGTACGTACAACATGGAGTCGTTACAATAATTTGCCCAGATTTTAGTGTTGACTGTTTAGCATCAGTGGTATGCGTTTCTCTCAGATTATAATGTTTACAATTTGTTTTAACTCTTCTAGAGGATTTGCACTTGCATAAAATTAAAGAGATTTCAATTAATAGCTTTATGAAAATCTATGCCGTTTACACCAAGTTTTTTGACATTTATGAAGATTTTATATCCAAAACAACATCCATTAACTGAAAATTTTCCAAAACTACAACCAAACAACTACAGTTTAGCCAATGCACACACCTATTTATGTACACAGTAGACTTCGATCAAACTCATTCAATGATCAAATTCATAAAATTTAAATGGGTTTGATCAAACTATTGAATGACTTCGATCCAAGTCTATTACACATTCTGATGTTTTAGTACAAATTTGATTAAAAAAACCCATAGTTGCACCACTAAGTTCTACTAGATTTTAAGTACGTTTTCACAAAATCGTTTTGTATGGGAAATCTACTAAATTTTGCCCGAAATCTCGTAAGTATGTATTAGATTTTGCTCAAATGTAAATGCAGTATCACTCCAAATAGTGCAAGCTTCACATACGACGAAACAAAAACTTCTCGTTTTAGCCGGTGGGTTAATATTCGTAGTGAGTTCTTCCAAAGGCCGCATCACTTCCTCATAATTAGCAATCAGCTATCGCATCTAAATGTCCTTACTTGCCCTTCTATTTATACTTTTACTTCTATCTCTAATGCAGCATGTTAGACTATGACGACATATTTCAGCATTAAAAAGTGTGGCTCAAAATGCGAATTTTTAATTTATTAAATTATTTTTCATACACCTCTTGGATCCTGGTCTACGAGAAACGCATGACTACACTTAATCGAATTTATAAATGGTAATTGTTCATACAAATAATTCTAAACATATGTATATGTTTTTGCTCATGTGCAGTATTTTACATTTACTTAACATTTAAATATGTCCACTATGATATTCTCATATTTCTAATCATTTAGAGGCAAGATAAAAAGAGTATTTAACCCAAATTTTATGCAGACAACGATTTATTTATTTTTAATTTATTGCAAAACTTTGCTCTCGTATTACGAATTCCATTGTTAAAACGTTTTATTACTCCAGTTGCTGCAACTAATTTTTTTTTGCATGATAAAAGAAATATGATATGCATTTTGCAAATGTGTCTCGTTGTGTTCGGTGGCTACTTAAAACCTTCAGTTGTTTTAATAGTGAATTAATTCACTACAAGCCAATGATTGAGTTTTAGTTATAATTTATTCAGCTTGCAGCTTGCAGCTTGCAGCAGCAACAGGTGTAACACGTTTTTAATGGAGCTGCAACTAAATAGACTGTAATAATGTTATTAACTTGACTGTTAGTAGCTGAAGGCTTTTCACAGTGCATTTCGGAAGAAGTCATTAGTTAAATTGGCATCTAATGTGTGTATGAAATAAATTCTTAGTAAGCAAATAAAACTAAAATAGACTAATCTCTCCAATCGTGAATATTTTTTCCCTCGAAGTATTTTCCCTTTTCCCAAAATTGCAATCATGAATAATTTTTCACTAGAAATGATTTTATTTTTTTCAATTTTTCCTTGACTCTTTTCGTTTTATTCTTGCAGACGAGCTTTATTCGCTTCCAATTAAATATTATAGATTATAAATATTTATTTTTAGGACAATGTCTGTAAATAGTGTTCATGATTGTTAACGATAATTCCTTGCAATACCTTTTTGCGTACAGCATGAATCTATTTTTATGCTAAAGAATTTTTTTCCACTGAACCTAGAATATTTCAAAATACAATTTAAAACTTAAAAACATTTAATTTGCAATCCGAAATTTGCAGTTTTCTTATTATTACTTTTAATTTTTTTTTTTGATTTTTAATTAATTTTTAAGCTTTACAAATGTTTTTCACGTTTTCTATATTCACTGTAAAAATTTCATGGGAACGTAAATATGCATTCCGATTTTCTGTGAACACCAGCGATCAGAAATGAATAGTTTTGTTTTTGCAATTTGTCGTTAATAATGACTTGACTTGTATCGAACTGTTTCAGTAGCTTGTTGTTGACACAAACCGATGATCAAACCCGTGTAGTTTAAATAGAGTTCAAAATTATATTGGATAACTTAAATTTGTCCAAAATCTTAGCAAAAAAAGCTTAGCAATTCCCATAGTTTTTTATACTTCTATTGAAAAAACCAACATTTTCTCTAATATTTATTAAAGCCAAAAATTTAAGTTTATTTTGTTTGAATCAATCATTTTGGTAATTGAAATCTATTTTAATGTTTTCTGCACACATAAAAAGATAACAATAAAAAAACTGTCAAACTCATTGCACAGGCGACACCAAAATGCAATAACCATAACATTGAAACAGAAAACAAAGATGACACACACACACACAAATATCAGCGAGCCATTCATCATTCATTCTTCAACATTCCCAGACAACAAGTATTTCAAAAAAAAAAAAAAATATAAATAAAAAACAAGTGTTAAATAATTTTCGAGTGACATGTGATCCGTCCCTGCAAAATAAATATTTAAGCCATGCACTGATTGTTTAAACAACTTAAAGCAAAGAGACCAAAAAAAAAATATTAATTGAATAGTAAATTTGAGGCAGCTTAAGAAAACTGCCATAAAAATAATTTAAATAATTTGCGGAACAACAAAGTATAAAGAAATGCTTTCAAGCATTCAGAAATAATATCCAGAGATTGCAACTAGAAACTTCTAAGCGAACAACAAAAATGAACTTTAACTTAATGGCCAGCCATCGAAGAACATTTGAAACCCTGTCCTTGTTGCCTCTAACTGTACCACACAGCAACGTTGCTCATAGAAAGTATTTGATCATGACTAATGTGTTCATTGTCGATGACAAATTTCTTTTTGCTATCAAATGTTACCAGTGACCATACGGTCATATTTTTATATGGTAAACAAAGTGTTTGGAAGCGTTCATGTTTTGCAAGTTGGATTAAAAATATCTGTTAACAAAAGGTCAGCAGCAAAATGATGAAAACCACCATCATTTGTTTTCAAACATATAAAAAAATTAATTAAGTCCTTTGAAAGCCTGATTTATGATGCGATTAATTGTAGGATTCTTCTACAATTAAAACATCAAAATAAACATCGTCTTCATCAATGATGTAACAGACAATTATTTTGTTCTTCCTTCGTTGGGATGAGCAATTTACTTATTTTGTCATTTTGAAAATGACGCACAACTTGTTAAAAGCGAAAGTTGAGAACACATTGTTTTTTTTACTACTCTGAAGGAAGAAAAAAAGGGCTTAACAAACCATGAAATGTCACAGCACTCGAAACAGGAAATAAAAAAGGAATTGGCAGTCTGATGTTTGTATTTCAATTTTTATTGTTGTTGCTGTCATGTTGTTGCTGTTGGCCACCCATTGTTGTGGTGTGCTGGACATGTTTCTTCTTCCTTTTGCTTTACCACTGCAAAAGAGGATATAATTTCTTTTTTTTTTCTTTTGCAAAACATGATATACGAGTACACAATGTAAAGGGCTCGGCAAAGAAAACCAACATAACAAAGATTTTTTCGATTGCACGTTTTTCCGCTTGTCAGAACAATTGTCCTCAACACCAATAAGAAGAAGGAGAACAACAACAACAACAACAACAGCAGTAGTAATAGAACTCAAGTTGCAGCAGCAACATCAGGAGGCACATGTTGGCACTTGTCATTTTATTTGACAAAAGTTATGCTACACTTTTTTTTTGATTTCCCTTTTTCTGCTTATACTCGTGTGTTGTGTTCTACTCTTTATGCAATTGTGGAGTGAACAAGATTCTGTTGTGGGAAATAAAAGAAATAACTTTCATTGTGTGCAAGCAAACATACAAACGCAATTTCCATAGAGTTGATATGTATACACACGTGTGTATACACGTTGATGTGTATACACATGCAATAAACTGAAAAAATATTGATGTATTTAAATTTTGTTCAGCATTTTCGCTTAAGAAACATAATCGCACACACAAAATACGTTTTTGTTGAGAAGGTTTTCTTTTAAATAAAGTTAATGATTTATAATGTATCCCAGTAAAAAAAGCTCCCCAGGAAGCCAATAAGATCTGGAACTTGTGATCCGCATGTAGTGCAAATCAACATAAGTTCTAATGATGTTTTCTGTCTACATCGTGAGCCAGACTATGAATGCTTTAAAAAGTTATCCCAGTCTACTTCCATATAAGCAAGCTTGATTTAGCGTACGCTCGACTTTAGATATTTTCAAACACAAACGCTTAGACAAAAAATTCAAGTACTCGAAAGCTGAAAATGCTAAAAATCAAATATATCGCATCTTTCATTAAGCGCTGCCTATTTTTAAATTGAAATAAAACAAAGTGTGCGTTAGAAATTGTTTATTCGTTTGAAAATCATATCGATGCCATTATGCACGGAATGTAAGTAATATGGTGTAAATGTTCGCCGCGACTGTATTGTAAGTTCACCCGAAATATCTAGATCACATCAAAGTCGGAGTATGCTTGTACTCAGAGTATGGATATTTAGTCGGACAAAAAAAACTACCACGTAACATTCAGGATATTTATTCTTCATTCACCACCGTATACACACATTTGTGTATATAAAATGGAATGCAAAATGTATTTTAGCTGCTTGAAAACCTGCTGTGTAAAATAGCCCTGCATGTACTCATGTGTAGCCGATTAATACTCAAGAGTATTATTTATACTTATGCGTATGATTGTAGCTTACACAGTCTATACATTTTAGTTGTAGTCGTTTTTGGTATGTGCTTGTTTGTTGTTTTTAGTTATACGTACTCGGTTTAAAATGAATGCATGTGTTTACATACGAGCGTGTTTTTTTATTTTTAACTGTTGTTTGACGGCCAATACTCAAAGAGTACTTAGCACGATACTTTTGTCAATCTGTGTGACACACATGCAAACATATGTTAGTAGGCCAATTTACTCCCCGAGTGTTACTTCACATCTTTATAATCGCAATACATTTGTGACATTGAACAGAACAATTTTCCATTGAAGTTCTGTGAAATAGCTCTACTTGCTTGGGAATGAATGATCTTATTATTTTATTTCATTTTAATTTCCATTTGAAAAATTTCTGTGTCTTGTTTTGTTTCATTATACTATTATTTAATTAACAACGTTTTACTCCTAATGGAACATCAAAAAAACTAACTTAAATAATCCATTAAATCTGTCCTGTTTTTAATGGAATAAGCTGTCATGTTTTTATTTTTAGCTTTTATTGATAATAACATAAAATTTCAGGAAATCATAAAATTTAAATAAATCAAAAATCCATTAAATTGTTTGAATTAATTTAAATTTTATTGCCATAAAAATTAGACAAGCTTTCAAAGCTTTTGGATTATCATTCACTGTATTATTCTAAACTCTTTTGAAAACAAATTAAAAATTTTTTTTTGTAAATAAAATCACAATTAAAGCAATTGTTTGTTATTTTCTAATGAAACCGATTATTTCCAATAGATTACAACATTTTCTATCTATTTAACTTCAAAAGCTGGCAAACATTTTAAATTGCTGTTCAAAATTGAAAGAGCCACAAAAAAACCCATAAATGTTGGAAAATAAAAACAGATTTTAGCAACGTAAAACAAAATGGTTTTGCAGTTGTGTTTTATTAATAAATAATGAGTGCTGCCAGGCCAATACAGTTTTCTCTTTCCAAATATTGCTTCAATAAATAAAAGGGAAATGAAAAAATCCTTGCAAAGCCTTAAAAAATATCAACAAACTAAGGGTAAACATAGTCAAAAAATTAAATTGATATTTGGATTGAGAAGTTTAACATGATAGATTTGAAACAAACACACAATAACTGAATTCTAACTTTAAATTAATTTCTTAGTTTTCTTAGTTGACACGTTGCGGTGTAACATGAACAAATTGAATAATGAGTATCCAGAATTGTTTTAGTAAATCTTGTAGAGGTAATCGGCACGTACATAATTATTTGAGTACATAGTAAAATTGTGTTTACGTCTTTATTCGCTGCAGTACTCGTAATGAACAAGGGTTGTGTAATAAACTTACCCATAAAAAGGGGAGGTTTAATAATTGATTACACCGAAGAACTTTGGGTTACTTTTTTGCTGTGACAATAAGACAGAAGAAAAATATTTATAATTTTCACATATTCCATTTGCACTAAAAACTGAGTAAATAGAGCAAAAATGTATATCAAGTGACATCATACACAGTAGACCAAACACAAAGAACGCTGATGATGAAGGCGTGGCGACCTTCGAAAACAGCTACTTGTTCCGTTCTGCTAGTGTTTCTCAAATTTTTTACAATTAACTTTGGTGCTTTTTGTTCCTCAAAAATTATCACATGTAGTTTGGCTTTAGTGTAATCAACTCATAAATATATTTATATTTCCTTGTGCTCCTGTGTACTGCAATCTTGTTATTGTAAACACATCGCGAAATTTGCAAAACGCCATTTAGCAATCGTTCAAATATGTGAATTTTAAATATAATTTTAGACATCATAAGTGATGCAAAAGTCAATTCAATATTCTATAAATGTTTGGCATTATTTATACACTCAGTTTTCCTTTATGATGTTAATTATTTAATTTCACTAATTGAAATATGAGTTTGATTTCGCTTAAGTATGCAGCAGATGAAATAAAAATAAAACACAATTATATACAAGTATAGTAATATTTCACATAAAAAATTAACTGCTTTAAGTTGCAGTAGAAAAAAAAGAGTTCTTGAAAAAATTCTACACCGCAATTGTTCCAGGGATGCCAAACGGTTTTTCGAAGAATGGATTTCTATGATTTTAAAATGTCTAGTCCAAAAATTAAAGGACTCTTTAGTAAAGCGAAATTGTTCGGGATTACATTGTTAGTACTCGTATTTCGTATAAAACTCCTTAAGCGCAATGCTTGGATTTGTGTGGCAAATAAATATATTTTTAATTTGTTCTTGTTGTCCACATAAATTCAAATGCTACGTCTTGTATTAGTATTTTATACAATTAGAAGCTTTCTTACTTTAAGACTATGAAAAGTAAAAGAAACATAAGTTATATTGTTGATTTAAACACGTGCAAGTGTATACAATAAAGTACTGCATTTTCTCTAAAAGTGTACTTTCAGAGAAAAGGTTGTTTAAAGTTAAATGTTAGTTTGAACTTTAAACATTTAGAGATATTTTGTATGCCAATAATTTACGGAATATTATTTTTTGCTTTTATGCTAAAAGGCCCCAGAAAAATTACCGTCGACTGGTGGCAGACTTGTAAGACCGGGAGGAAGAGAGAGATAGTAAGTCTCCTTTACCAATCTGCTTGCGGAATCCGGATTACATGATTTCTAAATTAAATATGCGAATTGAATGAATATTTTTGCTTAAATGTTTTTGCTCACGTAAGTGACAGAGGACGCAGTTCAACGAAGTAAACACATTTGTAGATTTAAGCTCACTTGGAAAGGTTCATTAAGAATAAAATCAATTTAGTTGTAAGAACACGACTAAAATCTGCTAAAATATCACTGCTCGTGAATTTTTTATGATATTGTTTTTAAATGGAGCACGGTGAAGCATTAACCGATGAAGAAAAAGGGAAATTATCCGTAAATCATTTGTGAAAAATTTGGGGAATTAATAGAAAAGACATGAAAGCACGTACGCATTTCATTCGAGCTGCCTCCAACTCTAGTAATTCTGCTACAAAAATTTATTAAAACACGGAAGTTACATAAAGCATAGCATAGTGAAACGCATTATACGAAGTGCACTGCACTTAAAAAAAATACGAATTAAAGCAAAGTTTCCTCTAAATATCACCAATAAAGCAAAACTGATTCATTTCATTTACTTCGTGTCATAACTGAAAAAAATGCATATAGACATCGCTTAACCACCAGCAAATAAATTTCACTTAATAATGCAGAACAATTCGGTAGTTTGTATTTTGTCTTGTGTAAAAGTTTCATATAAGCAGCTGGTATGTACATACTTCCTGAGAGAAGAATAGTTTTTCAAATGAGCAATATATCGGGTTTTATATGATATTAGAATATTTCTCAACTCAAGTAAAGAATCTTTAACTAAGAAGGACTGCGTATGAAATGTACAACAAATAAATGTCGCTTGACTTACCGTAGCAGGCAAATTTATTTTATCATTACTTTTTTCCTCTTTTAGCATTATGCAAATTAAATGCTTAAGTAAATTATGGTTTAGAAATACAACGGCACACAAAGACATGGAAACGCACTCTTAGATAAATCGTCATTCATGTGAGTTTAAGCACCTGTCATATGCACTGGAACGATATACTTGCTTACACTTGAAATATATTTATTGTGTTTCAGCACAGGCAGCAGACGGACAGACAGATAGACACACATTTATGCTAATGCAAAAATACGTTTCAATCTTCATTTGGCTTTGTTAACACAACGAACAACTTCTGATGTACAATCTACATTTTTACATCCACATGTATGCAACACTTTCATCAGCACATCCATCGCTGCATATTCGAACGTAGTTCTGTTGACAAAGAAATCAACCAGGTGTCATTGCAGATTTTATCTGCGGATTTTCCCAACAAATAAATACATATAATAATAATGATGTTGTGAAAGCGGCAGGACTATCAATACTTTACTTCAGTTGAAGTTATAGAGCACGAAAATAGCAGCAACTCATTACCACTCTTTTTTTAAATATGAAAGAACAAATTTAAAAAATTACCGAAAAATTTTTAAAATTACGTTTTTGGTGAAATGACATGAATGACACTAGTATTTCCTTGTGAGAGTTTTCGCTTTATTTTGAAACTTTTGTCTATTGCGTGATATTTCTCGTTTGGTGAGATTTTCATTTCCTGATGAATTTTATACCACATAAATCACAAATGGCACAACTCCTGTGTTGTAAAGTGTTGTAAGAAAAGTTCTTACAGCAGTAAAATTACATTTTATTAGTTTTTTTTTGCCATGATAAATAACTTTTAAGTTGCTGTAAAAAAAGTTTTGCAACTCTTCCATATAAATGTATAAATTTTTAAACTCTTTTAAATGTTTTTACAACCATTGTTGGACTTTAATACCAGACGCAAAGTGAGTGATAAACATAATACTTTTAATTTATTAGTTTTTTTACTCCAACAATCAACTAAAGTTTATTTAGTTTGAATCACTTTAAAACGATTTATATTCATTTATGTGGGAATGCAATAGTTTGTTAAACTAAATTTGAACGAGCATGTATATATTTCATTTTTATTTGTTGGTTTATGCTTTTGTGAATTTTTGACTAAAAAGTGAATTAAATTATTTCAGTATTACACAAAAAGCTTTAAAAGTTTTGATTTCATGACGCATGTCAATGTTTAAATGTTGTACAAAATTAAATACTTTAGGGTTTAGCAAATGAAAAAAAAGGATTTTTGTTCTATGTTCACCCTTTGTTGTACAAGGAAACGACTAAAGTGTCAATTAAAAATAAATTTGTTTTGAGTTAAATTAATTTTAAAGCATTTTAATTGCCTGTTATACAAAGACAAATATTAGGTTTATATAATGTCTTGATTAGTTTGTTTATTTCACTTTATAGTCGCAGTTAAAATCTGCAATTAAAAATAATTACAGGTTTTGCTTTGCGGAACAAGCGCAAATGAGTTTTCCCAAAGGCACAGTAACCTAATGACAATATTTTCGTTTTTACATCGGAGAGAAAAAAACTAAATATTTCAGTAAAGGTAACAAAATTACAGTAGAATCACGATAATACGTAATAGCAAGAGATCAGCCAATTTCTGTACGAATTTCAGAGAATTTTCGATCTATCACGATTCCTGCTAACAGAACGAACATAAATGTTTGTAGTCATTTTCTTGACACTGAATTGCAATGAACTAGACTTGTATCGAACTCTTTCAGTAGCTCGTTTTTGACACAAACCAATGATCAAACCCATGTAATTTAAATGGGTTTAATCATTGGTGTGTGTCAAAAACGAGCTACTGAAAGAGTTCGATACAAGTCTATAAAGAACAAGCACAACTTTTGCCACTCGTTTTCATACACAATGTGTCCAACGGCTTTTTTAATTAAATAGCTCGTTTTAAAATAATTAAAAAAAAAATTTAATTCAAATATTAAAAAAAATATGTTAACTTAACTGCTCGATCTCACGAAGTGTTTTTTCTTTAATTTCTTATTTTACTAATACTAAAATTAAAAAATTTATATTTTTAAATTCCTCCTTTTTATTTTATCCCCAGTGAACAATTAATACCAAATCAGAACCCTTTATTTACTCAACACTGATGTTAATGTTACTGATTCAATACCACGATGTTAACTTTGCTGTTCTTTACGCAAGACTCGACTGCAGAAGTATTGAAGTTGTTGTTGATCAAACCAATTACATTTGGGTCGAACTACGATCAAACTCATGTTATTTAAATGGGTAGAATTTAAGTAGGACATACTTAAGTACTTGTAACAATGGACCCAAATGGGTCTCCGAATGGAGGTGCGTTGTAACTCTTCATTTTTATTTTTATTGTTTTCAATGGCAACACTGATAACATTTTATGCGTATCTATATGAAGTTTAATATCCCGCTTTAGCAATTTTATTGCTTTGCATTACAAATTATAAAGGGTTTTCAAAAATTTTTTTTTTAAACTCAGCCTCTTTATGTGGGGTTTCCTTCTCTAAATTTGAAACTTACTTCACAGTTAAACAATTAACCGAATTTAAAGGCTCTAAAAAGTATTTAAGCTTCAAGACGCTTAAAACAGTTTACATTAACTTTGATCAGCAGGAGTAAAAGGATGGTGCATTTCGACAGCTATCGACCGGACAGTGTTGGTGTCTTTCAGCCATTTTGGCTTTGCTGGCGTCTCCTGGGAGTTTTAACTTGGCAAAGGAAAGATTTTACCATCGTATATGATATTTGCATGACTTTGTTTGTATACATTTCTTATCCTGTTCATCTTATCGCTGGCATGGTGCTGTTGCTGCCCATGCATCATGACATCTATAAGAACATGTCCATGACAATTACCTGCATAGTTTGCACAATGAAACACTTTTGCATAAGATGGAAATTGGACGAAATTTTCGAAATGATGAAATTATTTGCAAAGTTGGATGAACGAGTGAAAAATCTGGAAGAGCGCAAATATTTTGCTACAAACAGCATGAGAACAGCAAAACTGTTGGCTAAATTATATTTCACGGTCTATATGGGAGCGAATGTGGCTGCTTTGATGGCTGTTCTGCTGGATTCTGAGAGACGACTGATGTATCCAGCCTGGTTTCCTTTCGATTGGACTGCATCCCCTGGCTTATATAGCTTGGCCATACTTTATCAATTTGTTGGTATAACTATATTAATTGTTTTGAATTTCACAAATGATGCCATTGCTCCTGTGACACTGTGTCTATTCACTGGCCAAGTTCATGTGTTGTCAATGAGAGTTTCTAAGCTGGGCTATGACAAAAAACTATCCGGTGATCAACACGAGCATGAACTCAAATTGTGCATTGAAGATCATATTAAATTAATCAAGTATAAAATTGAAAATTATATTAGACGTGAGTTTGACTTACTTAATTTCCTTTTTAGACTCTTCAATGTCATGCAGGAGTCCTTGTCCTACGTTCAATTAATTCTATTCATCTCTAGTGGCCTAAATAACTGTGTGGTGTTGGTCTATTTATTTTTCTTTATTGACAACTATTTGGCCTACATTTATTATACGATATTTTTGATTGCCATTGCCGTCGAGGTGTTTCCTATTTATTATTTTGGTTCATTGTTACAGGAGGAATTCAATGACCTGCCGTATGCTATTTTTTCCAGTAATTGGCCTTCGCAGACACGCTCTTATCGCAAAAGTGTTGTCATCTTTAGTGAAGTCGCTCTGCGTAAGATGACTTTGTTGGCTGGTGGCATTGTGGCCATAAATTTGGATAGTTTTTTTGTCATTTGCAAGACAACCTACTCTTTGTTTGCGGTAGCAATGACAATCAAGTGAGATGTTGATTTTATGCTGAAAATACAAGAAGTAGAAAATAATATTTTATATTAGATGTCACTGTAATGGAATCAAGATCAAAATGCACATAAACTGCTTTAACTGCTTTAATTTGAATGTTAAAAAAGAATCATTTATGTATCGCTTAATTACTTAAGCAGAATTGATTCTCATATCGTTATTCATATTGTGTAAAAATTTCATTAAAAAATCTTTCACATCAACTCCTGAGAGAAAAATAAAAAAAAAAAAATTCCATTAAGTTGTGTGTAAATTGAAGACTTTAAACTCGTTTTTTTGTAAAACTATTTCTTTTGAGTTATGACGTTATTTGTGTGAAGATGCTGTAAAGCGGCCATTTTGCAACACCCAAAGCACACTAAATATTGCCATAATCTATTTTCTAAATTTCTTCCCAAGTTTTATCAAACCCCAAAAATGATTGCTGTACGGAAAGTTTAGGCCTGTCCCCGTATTTTGCAACCCGCTAAAGCGTTGCTTTTTACAAAATTAGGCCCTAACATTTTTTGGCTACGGCATAAAATACTAAAATTCCGGCGCAATAAATTTTTGAGCCCGTGCTTGATTTAGTAATGCAAGTTTGGAAATTGCATTCGTAGCCGAAATTCGATAAATCGACTTTATAGATTTTTAGCGATAGAGATTTGGCTTAAGCAAGTTACAGAATACGGAGGCTGTATGTAGTAGATCTAGCTAGAATAAACTCAACGTATGATTAATTTTTAACTATTTCGCATTAATCATACGCCCTAGAAATCTTAATTCACTTTCACATAATAATCAGCTGTGTGTGCTCTTAGATAAATGAAAGTGAAAATTTGCTCAAACAAAATTTATTGTATACATTTCATGTACAAATTTCAAATAACCTTGAGTTGGTAAAAAACCATAAAAAAATCAGCAGCTAAAGAAAAACCTTAAATGAAATAGACATACGAATGATCAAAGTATTCATACTAGTTCTGCTATTTTAGTTTTTCTTTTTGTGAATGTGTGGGGCTCACAAAAAATTGTGCAAATATAAAAACAAAGACTTTTTGTAAGCAGCTCCTTCCCATGTGCTGAAGATGTGTATGTACGAATATGTTGTCTATGGCTTTTATTATGAAAGACTTTTAGTTTTCGTTGAAGAATTTTTACGTTATTCATACGAGTATCTTTTCACAAGCAGTGGCAGTAAGGAAAACACTTAATAATTAATATGGGATTTTGAAGAATGCAAATGCGGTAAATAAAATTGCAATGAAAAAATGTGACCTTTAGAAAAATTTTTGTTTTGCAAGTTCTTCAAGATTTAAATTATCACGTCGATATACGATTGCAGTATTGCTCAAGTATTGTTCTTTTTAAATATTTTGAGATTTCGAAAAAATGCTTATCAACAAAATAAATAAGCTTAAGAATATAATAAGGCTTTGATTTTAAGCACACACTTGTTAGGTATGTTGACTGTAGAGTTTACTCGTACATGTAAATATTGAAATATTTAGACTGTGAAATAGAGCAGAAGTTTGTTGCTTCAAGCACACTTTTACTATTGTCAGTGAGTGAGTGTAAATAAAAAGTTCATCTTAACTTTAAGTAGCTTTTGTAGTAAATAAGTAAATCTTTATTTGGTGAATGATTTTGATAAACGTAAAAAGTATTGTCTAGGTGTTTTAAATTTGAATCATGCTTTAATAGAGCGCTTTAAAAAACTAGGGCGGCTTGTGTTGTGTTCGGGCATATGGCCACCGCAGCTGTTCGTGACAAAATGCATTCTGGATGTCCAATTTTCGGCCACTTTTTCGATCATTGCTAAAAGCGTGTCACGATTAATACGAACAATGTTGGCCTCGAAAACGTCAATTGTTGGTGGTTTATCAGCATATGCCAGTGACTTCATGTGGCTTCACAGGAAATAATGAGAAGTGCCTAATCTCTCGACCTTGGAGACCAATTGACAGGTCCATTTCTCGAAATCGACTTATTGCCAAATTTGGATTTCAATAAGTCGATGGTTGCGGAACGTAGCGCCACTAAACTTAAAACCACATTTCAAGGAATCAATTTCATTCCTACTTTTAAGCCGGTAGTGATTTCCCTTTACCGTTAGACGAGCTCCTACTTGATTTTTGAGGAGTTCAATGACGCACCAAATGGTGCATTTTTTTCATGTAATGAAGTCTGTAGGTTCTGTTTTTAATTGGTTTCGCTATGTCTGCAGCAATTTTGTTCATTAACAAACCTGTTCAGGAAAATTTAGCCCCATCCATAGCAGAACAAAATTTTGATAATTTGATCAGCTTTCAACTGCTCTAGAGCCCAATCGGGTAAAGAACGATGTGCATGATGGTCTTGTGACCATAACTTCTGCACCAGTTGGATTTCAAATGTTTCTAGGATAGTGCATGGACAGGGCACCAATAATTGCAACCGACGAGGAATTGATAAGTTTCGTTTATAGGAGCGATATTTTCTTCATCACACCAACACTTGGTGCTACACCAACACTTGGTGCTACACCAACACTTGGTGCTACACCAACACTTGGTGCTACACCAACACTTGGTGCTACACCAACACTTGGTGCTACGTGGCTATCCACAGTTCAATGGATTATTATATGCGCCATAAAAACCATGATGTCCTCTACAAGTTTTCGAATAGATCACTAGTTTTCAAAGAAAATCTGAATAATTTGGAAGCGTTCTTCAAACCTCAATCTATTCATAATGGTTTGCTAAAGAGAGCAGTATGACAGACCGTTTGACAGTTAAACCTTTCCGAAGTTGTATCGAGATTAAAAATACAAGAAACTTTATCTCTTTGTAATTTGAGGCACAGGAAAGTTCTCTTTTTCAAACTAATTAATTATTCCCATTTGTTCTTTAAAAGACAAAAACTCTACTTTTTCATTTTATGGCTCAGGTGTAGACAATAAATATACTCTGTGAGCAAATAAACTAAATAAATGACAACTTCTTTGCCACACTCAACACATGAGAAGTTTGTACATTAGTGTTGATCGGGGAAAAACTAATTTCAAAAACATGAACGCATACATGTACCAAAGCTGGTAAGAGTATAAATTTAATACAACTGTACATAATGGAAGCTTTCACTCTAATAAAATTACAGAATATTCGTTAATAGCTTATCTTCAGCTTTACACTTTGTCCTCTACCAGCAATAAAGTTTCCCTACACGCGTAAAACAACATGTGGATCTTGTTTACAAAATTCAAGTATTTGTTAATACACAAGTTCATATTTACAAATACCAGAAACTCATGTTTAACATACTCTTGAGTAAACTATTGTATAAATGCGTGATTTGGCATCTTAATTTGTTTGTGTGTAAAAGAAATTTTGTTCTTTTGATGGGATACCATTGGGAAATGCAAAAGCATACACAAAGTTTTTATAGATTTATTTTATACGTCTTGTATTTATTCTAAAAAGTGTATGCACAGTATTTAGGAAGACCTTGAGGAACCGGCATATGTATTAAAACTTTTTTTTACTATAAATTTATTAGAAAATATAATATGTCATGAAATATAATATAAAGGAGAAGTTCATTTATTTATAATTTAATATACGAGTACATCCATACATACAGCTGATCTGTGTAGCAGTGCCAAAGTCTTATTTAGAATACACCGTTTTCAGTTATTTATTTTGTACTGGAATTCTTGGAAGCTCCTTTTCGTTTTTGAAAGTACGCATTTGAAGTTAGATACCAGTCGAAAGTGATTTTAGTTTCTGAGAAAAATATCGACTTCATTGCATTCGATAGTATTAAAAAAAAGAAATGGTAAATGGTGTAAAAATGTATTGAAGATAAATTAAAACTTTAAGGGTCAGTGCGTTTAACTTGCGAAGACGCCTTGGATGACACAAAATTACATCATTTTGCTGAATGCATACAACAAGCAGACATTTTGGCGACATTAAGTAAAGCAAAACGAAATTTTGTGAACGCATTTTTAATGGCAGCTTAAAACAGATTTGAGCTAATTTCAAGACACGAAATAAAATTGATATATAAATAAATAAAAACCATAATGATTACTTAAATTAGCTCACTTTTTGCGCTTTCGTTCAAAATTTTTTTGCATCATCAAAGTGAAATTATTTAGAATGGCTTAAACTGCTTTATCCAAATAAGAAAATGAAAGGAAAACTCACAGGCAGAAGTATAAAGAAATAAAAGAAAATATATGCTAGAATGATAGTTCAATTTTATTTTATATTGCTACTGCTGTTTGGTTGGTCTTTTAAGTATTTGCAAAACAAATATACACAATTCAATTGTCAAACCAGATCCATTTGATTTCCTTGACCATAAATAGAAAAGAAACGCAATGTACTTCAGAGATACGAATACTTGAGCTCCCACTACAACTGACATGTGGCATATGAATGCATGCAAAGATGAGAAAAAATTATTTCTATTTAATTGTGGTTTACAGTAGACTAAAACTGAAAAAAAGTTAAATACATTATACAAATATAAGCAGACTTCATTTGCTGGCAATACCTACGAAAATAGACTGAAAATTTCATTGACAAAAAAATAATTTAAAGGGTAAATTGTCCAAAAGGGTCAGTTATTAAATGAACTATCATACTATACCGATCTCACTTTTTGACATTCACGAGCAGTATACTTTGGCAAGTCATCATGAGTAGATTAAAGCTTGAAGAACGCTTCAATTTCCATATTTATGATTTGATTAGGCTAAAGCTCATATCGCTCTGTAAGCCAAATTACATTTGTAATAATTTTTAAGGAACAAATAACACCAAAGAAAATATTCTGACAAACACCAGAATTTTCGAAAGCCGCCAAACCTTCATCATAACCGTACTTGTATTTGGTTCACTGTGTGTGCGGTCAGTTGATGCAAATTGCAACTGGAATATGTAAATTATTTTGATTCATCGTAGTACAATTTGCTGAAAGCTTTTTTTGTAATAACAGCTCAATTTTATTTTTTTTTTTTAGTTGCGTTTATAAAGCAGAAATTTAATTTGTGTGTGTGGTGTCACACAGTGCACCAAACACAAAGAACGCTGATGATGAAGGTGTAGTGGCCTTCGAATACAGCTAGTTGTTCCGTTCTTCTACGTATTTCTCAGAACATTTACAATTAACTTTGGTGTTATTTTTTCATTAATAATTATTACATAAAATTTGGCTTAGAAAACGATACGAACTTTAGCCTGATCAAACCATAAGTATTGAAACAAATGAAGTTCGAACAATAATAATTAAAATTAACTGATTTAACTTTTTATTTTGTCAACAACAACATATAAAAGAGATCTAACCTTCATGTGCGCCAAATAATATTTTTAATGACTTGAAAGCAACTACTCGTATGCAGTAGTCTAACATTTAAATATCCACATATTGTAAGCATTTGTATGCGACATACGTTTCGTAGTTCATCTGCTGTCAATGAAAATTGATAGAAAGCCAACCACGTTAAAACTGAAGAAACAAAATTAAAAAAACACACACACACAATCGTCTGATCCCATTAAACACAGACGACAACAATTGTTCCACATTGCTTCAAGTTTAATACCAGCAAGTATTATTTAACTCTTTGCATGGAAACTTATCCTTTATTTCACACGCCAGCATACAGAGTCTACATTCTATATTATGGACGCATTCTTTTATTACTTTTTTCTTCTCCCCTTTATTGTTCATTTCTTCTCTCAATAAAATACCACATCAAACATACCGAAGCGTAGGCAATAAAATGTGTACAATTTTTACTAAAAATTTCTCACATTTCACACACACACACAAACATACTTATATAAAGGAACTTTTTTTTACCATAAATACACACACACACTCAGAAACAAGTATGTTAATATATTTGTTACTGCAATTTGCTGGAGAAAACAGCAGCAGACACAAGATTATGATTGTGAGGTGTTTACAATGCTACGAGCGCTTGGCTTGAAAAGTGTAAAGTAATGATGAAGCCAAAAGAAAGTTATATCCTTAACGTGCTTAAACTTACAATCTCTTTATAATCATCTTTACTTTTTGTGATGTCAAATCGTCTTATATTTTTTGTATGAATTATTAATTGTATAAAATATTAAAGCAATATCAAAATCATTCTTAGTTTGATCAATAAAATATTAAGTTTATATTTGCAAGGAACTAATTCTGTACTCGTTTTATATGTATGTAAAAAATGCTACTATTCTAAGTTTAAGTTAACTGTGGAATACTATTGCTTTTTGGCATTATGTAACAAAATAAGTCAGCCGGCTGAAGAAATATCTTTAAATGTAAAAGTAATTCAGTAAGTTATTTTATGGCAGTGATATAAAAAGGAAAAAAAAAAAATTATTGTAACTTGTTTCCTTCTTGGGTTGCTGCTAAATATTTCTGAAACATTTTGGCTTCGTGTTTCTTCATATGCTTCTAAATATTTTTGAAAAAGTTTTAATGCTTTAATATTTTTCATATTTTTTTTTAACTTGCTTATATTTGCTTTGGTGTTTGGTGGACAGTAATCTTAGAATAACTCAAAAAAGATTCTGGAAATCATCTTATTTTTGTAACTTTTTCGCGCAAATAGCTTTTATATCTCTTAATGTTAGTGATTTTTCAAATTTTATTTTACTTCAATGAAAATCGTTTTCCCATTATCTACTTCTTTTAACGTTTTAATTTTACCCAAAATTGTATGTGATACTAGCAATGGCCATGACACTGCGCGTTCGGAACTAACTTTTGACTAACTACATACAAGATTAAAAGTGAATTGGAGTGCGACTGATATTCCGTACCACTGTTCAAATCAAATTAAAAAAATAGTCAAAAATTCTGAAAACTAAGAATCATGCAAAGAAAAAGTTATTAACAAAAAAATTTCAAATAAATGTGTTGGAAATAAAATGTAGTAAATATATTTTACTATTTATTACTATTATTTTATGGAAAAAAAACTGTATAGAGCAGTAACAGCCTACGACGTTTGTCGACTACTTTTCGACATTTTTAACATGTGTATTCAAAACGATTCATAAAAGTAACAATAACAAGAGCACAACAGTACGTTGTTTTAATCAATAAGTAAGATTAACACCAACACACTTAAATAGAAGTTCTCTCATCCCAACTCAGGTATAGCATAATAAATTAAAAGAAATTCATATCAGAATTCACAAAAATATTTTTAGATCCACATATTTTTTTGTTCTATGTTTTAAAATTTCATCGAATTCGGTTGGGTAGTTTCGGAGCTTCCATATTCTGTTAAATTTTTTTCGCCAGCCTTTGGTAACACTGGTAATGTAAAACATGAACATGAAGTCTATGCGTGTGAGTTTTAAGCACCGTAAAGTATGCTACATTATTGTGCTTTTATTGTTTGCTGTATTTTATGAACTCAAGTACAAATTATTTAAGCCATTGTGCTATCATTGTATGAATATGTAGTCGTATTTCAGTTAAATTTTATCGATTTGTTTTATTTTTGTGCTTATCTTCTCTTTTATGTCACACGGTGCACTAAGTTATTTTTTATTGTACTTTTTGAAACTTGTAAAATATTTTTTTTGGCTTTTTCTCCGTTGCTTTTGTTTTGATATTCTCTATTTTCACTGCAATTTGCTTTGAACATTGTATTTTAATTTTATTTTTATTTTTACTTTAAATATGCGCATATGAGTGGAATGTAACGAAATTATACACACGTATGTTGATGTGATTGTTTAAGGTATGTGTTGGTCGTTGATAAATTAAAAAGGGCTGCCGACAATATGAAATTTCTATTATACCAGAACTTTTATATAACTTTGAAAGAATTGTTAATTTATTGAGTGGTAACTTTCTTACTCTTGCTTTTCTGTAGAGGACTTCATCACTGCAGTTAGAATTAATTTTTTTTATTTAGATTTATATATAAAGCGATAGAAGTTACGGAAGGGTTAAGTGTGAGACGAACTGTCATACTCTACTTACTATTGACATTTATGACCAGCATTCTCTGCCAGATTATCATGAATACATTGATGCTTGAACAACGCTACCAAGCTATACAGATTTACTTTGAAAACCAGTCATCAATTCGCGCAATTTATACCTGACTTCGAGTGTTTAGCTGCGATGTTAATTTCTGGCTTAACGGATTTGTTAATAAACAAAATTGCCGCATATGAAGTGAAACCACGTTTCTATATTTTTTTCTGCTTAAGATTGAATTTTGTCAGATCAAAAAGTTAATCAAAAATGCTTCAGAGATTCAAAGTGAGTAATTTTTTATCTTCCATTCTGTCTCTAACGCTGCTCTTAAAAAATAGAAAAAGTTTCGTGCACAATATTTCATGAAAAATTTCGTAGTCAGTTCCTTTCCAAGCAGAATGAATAATGCCAAAGGATATTCATGTGAAAATGGTAACTCTTGAAACTTTTAATGGAAGTGTGCATGTGTATTTTATTTCGCTGTTTATCTTAGTTTAAGAAGGTCTTCAAGTGATGGTAAAAAACATAAAATAAAAACAAAAGCAAAAATGATGCAATAATAAGTGAGAGGGATAATAAAAGCGAATATTAAACGTGTTTATTTTAGCATTCTGAAAATAAAAGTAACACAACAGATAGAAAGCCGGACATTAGAAATATTATGGCTTGGTATTATGGTTTTAAATAGAAATAAAAAAATACTCAAATGTATGACAATGACCTGCCTTTATATCATTTCCATGAAAAAATCGTTTTCACTAATTCAATTTCAGAAAAGCTAAGTTTCTCACTTAATTAAAAATATTATGCACATGAAAAATTTTTAATTAAACATTTTAATTCCTAATTTAAGGTCAATTAAGTTTTAATATAAGACGAAAGATCTATAGTATAACGATTGCTGCAAGCACACATATTTGAAAAATTCATTAAAACTACTGTGTAATTCTTTTGATTAAGTTTTGTTGTAAAGCAAGAAACTGCGAATATTTCCACGTGATGAACCTCTGCATACTTTTCAGCGAAATTTTATTTACATTTTGTTAGTAATCAAGTAGAGGCTGATTACAAACAAAAAATTTTAATAAATTTTTAATATTCTTGCCTTAAGTTTGCTTTATTTTATTGGCGGAAGTCAAAAATTTCCAACATACAAACATACATACGTGTCAAATGCTTACACTCTGACACATCGAACAAGTTTGATACCAACTTGTTTATTTCCATGAAATGTCCGCATTATTGTGCACGTTGTCGAACCAAAATACAGGCATTCGTTTACGATATGCTCTGTTTTTGGCCGATTCGTGTTGTATTATTTTCCTTTTACATTCGCTTGTTGTTGTTCTTGCTGTATGTAGTGTTTTTCTTTGGCTGTTTTACAGTTCTTTTACAGTCTATTTCCAGTTTCACACAAATCAGTTGTGTTGTAGCTTTTGTTTGTAACGGTTCATTTGTTAATGAAACGTTGTTGTTCACATCTCAGTGTTAAATGTAAATTTTACAAAAAGAACTAAAAAAGAAATTACAAAAAATATTGTATAATATTTCGTTACCTTAAATTTGAGCAGCAAAAAGAATCATTGTTTTTCATTACTTTTGTGTTCTATAAACACTAGTGGTGAATATTAATACAAACGTATAAACAAATATTTAAACACAAAGTAAAAAATGTTGTGTTTTATGTAAATTTATTAATTCATTTGGAAAAAACCGCGTGATTTTTGTGTGCGTATTTTTAAATTTTTATTTTTATTTTAAACTGAAAATGAACATGTAAAAATGTTTATTATATGAATGTATTAATTTAAAAATAACAAAAAAGAAAAAAAAATATTTAAAACAAACACATCAAACAAACGGATGAATAAATATTGTTATGAATAATGAGTGTGTTCCAAAAAAGAAACAAATTAAAAAAAAAAAATAGCTTACAAAAACCTAAATACATACATACATATGTACATATGTACATACATGCACATCTCTATAAATTAATTGTTAGTTTTGTTTTTGTGTTGTTGGGTTTTATGAATACATTAAAGTGAAAATGTTGTAATAAAAATAACAGCAACAAAAATCATGTTAAATCTAAAATAAATTGAAATCTAAAAAAAATAATTGCAGATTTTTTTGTTTTGATTATTTCTTGTGCTGGAAAAGGAAAGAATTTTTTAAATTAATTTATGTGCACATTTTTCTAAAGATTCAAACGAAAATCTATTAAAAAAATACTTAGTTATTTGGTATATGCAGAGAAATTTTTATGGAAAACTATTTAAAGAATGTTATTGATTAACATAAATTTTCTGCTTCTACATGTTTAACAAGCTGTAACTAATGCCTGTACGTGGCACGTCCTTAAAAGTTTTCCAGCACTACATAGAAAAAGTAATTTCGTTTTCCAGTGTATTTTTTTAAATTTATCTCAAGCTTGTTTTCTTGTCTGTTTGACATTCAATACAAATTGGGAATAGTGATGAAATAATTTTTTTTCAATTTAGCTTGAAAAATATATTCTGTTTTGCAAAAAAATTTGTTTTTGACAACAAAATCTGGTACAGCTTTCCACGTTTCGCCATTTAGGGAGCGATTCCACTTATTGTCATCAGCAGTTGACCAAATATATTTTTTCATGAATTTTTTCAATGCGATAGTTCTTACTTTCAAAACAATCGTTTGCTGTAAAAATTTTCTATCATAGTAAACTTGTCTCGAAGCTTTTGCAAACAACCATCGTACACCAACATATGTACAAAGCCGTTTTCAAGTTCTATTGTTTCCAACAGATTAAATCTGTGTCGGCATGTTGGTACAAATGCAAGTACCAGCAAGAAAATCAATTTTTTCTTTCACTATGAAAAAAGGAACAATGTGTCATTGTACTCAGCACGTGTTAGACAATTAATTTATCATGCAGCAAATATCTTTTCTTCTCTTGTTTCATACGATTACTTGAGAAACAACAAACACGAACGTACGGAAGTAAAGGAAACACAAAAATTAATCAACATGCAAGTACAACTGCAAGTACATTAGAAAATTAAAAAAAAAATAAAAAAAAACATTTCCAACCCACTTTCCTTAAGTCTAACAATATGTTATAACTAACCTTTTTTGTCTAAGAAATTTTAAAACAAGTTTAACATTCTTAGACAAGGCGAACTATTACATAAAAAATAAAAACCGAATGACAATAAGGAAAAAGGGCATAAGTCATATTTTACTGTTTTAAAGTAGAGCACTTTTAAACTTTCAAGTCGATTCTCAGAAAATTATTTCTTTTACAGTTAAATTCAGAAATACGGTGTCCAGTTTTATTTTACTATAACTAATATATTCAATTTGAAATATACCAAAGTATAAGCTGAAGTATATCGAGCCATAGCCGCCAAAAAAGTTTAACCGACAGACTTTTTAGATATAGTTTTTTTTTGTAACGAAAATCTGTTATTTACGATCGCAATGATTGATTTTGGTGAAAAAATTAAATTCGAAAATTATTTCGCTTAAGTTCTTTTGGCAGTTATGGCACAATATTATACTTTAAGTCAAAAGAAGATAAGCAGCAAGCCCTTGCACTATAACTTCCAGAAAAAGAGCACAAAATAATTGAGATTTTGCTTTGGGTTACTTTAGAATATAAAGACTACAGCTCATCTTATTTCGACTTAAGCACTTTTTCCTTTTTCCCACAGAATTATTGTTTACTTGCGATTTAAAAATCGACACATACTTTCAGTCAAATTAGTATCAAATTAGGAATGATTAAATCTGGACTTGATAAGCCAAAAATCAATAAATCTTGATGACGTTGCTTAAACAAAATGAAGAGAAATACGAATTGCTTCCCAATACAATATGAGTAATAGTAAGTAATTAATAATAATTGTTGGCAATGATGCCAACTTTTTTTTTTCTTTTTTTTTGTTCATATTTATTTATTGTATATTCAAATATGAACTAACAATAACTGTTAAAATCTTAAGTCTAAATATAATTAATTAGACCCGACCAATGTCGTACATAAGCTTAGTGATAGTAAATTAATGATACATAAGAGTCGTGCTAAGCGAAGAAAAAATAAAAATAAAAGTATAAAAGTATTTCAAGGAGCTACATCTGGAGTGTTGAGTATTAGAGCGGATGTGTCCAGTAAAATGCAAGATGTTACGAGCAAGGGCTAATCCCCTTGGGACTCGAGTTTTATTAAGGACTTGCCTGCGTATTTTGCAATTTCTTCAGTCCAATGTAGAACAAAGTTTTACGTTTGATAACATCGGCTCCATGGTACATTAAAAATTCAAATTTACATCGTGATTTAAATATGCCACTAGTGACTGCAGAAATTGCAAACTTTTTGATAAAAAAAGCACATCGGAAATAGAAATCTTAAAAAAGCATTATTTCGTATTCAAAAGCATAAAAGTCCTTAACTTTTTCTATTTTAAAAATCAAAATAAAGAACAAAATTTTAAGGCATGACGTTTTCGTTGCTTGAAAAATCAAGTTGTTGTACTGTTCATACAGCACTTTATAATGTAATTAATCTGCAATGCAATGAATTCGTTAATTATATATTTGTGATGCTTCTCACTTATTCACATTAGATCACCTGAAGCCAAAGTGATGCTATTCTGTGCTTTAAAGCTTTATATGGATAAAAACATCATGGAGACTTTTTCAAAATTATGTACGAGTATAGCCCACGTGGAAACAGTCTAAAGAAAAGCACGTATTTTTTTTAAAGAAAAATATTAAAATATTCAAAATTATAAAAATCACTAAAGAGTCTAAGAAAAAAAATTTCAGAATCATTAAGTGATTAAAAAAATGCGTTACGCAAAAGCACTAAAAAAGAGCCAAAAGCACCAAGTTGTTATCACTGATAATAATCACTTATAATTACAAGTGATATTACTTATTTTCAGCAAATTTTATTTATTTCTGACATGGGTATTTATTTGGTTTGATTAATGAAAGAATAAACAAAAATCAAAGCACCTTGACAAGCTTTGATTCATTAATGAAATTCGATATGTAAATAATTACAATCGCATTAACTTTTATTACTGCAAGTCATAACAAATTTTTTGTAGAGCCTTTAAATTTAATGGTTTGTATGATATATTTTCATAGCTTAATAGGTTTTATGGTTACAGAATTGTAAATGAGAGAATTATTGCCCTAAACTATTTAGACGATTACCTTCGGCCTAATGAAAAGAAATAAAATTAAATGCAATGAAAGTGTGTTAAGATATACGGCATTAATAGCACATTTTTAATCAGGATTATAGAGTGCTGAACCATGAGTAGAGCATGTCTAGGACTCTCGTCGAAGACTTTGCAAGTTTCAGCTGACAAAATAAAAGGAATTTCCATTTTATATATTTAACATAAAAACGCTGCTTCAAAATTTAAACTCTGTTAAGGCCAGATCAATCTTTTAACAATAATCATGCATTAGACTTTCGAAATTAGAGTAGGATACATGTTTTATTAAAAATTAAATAGCATTGCAATCAATCAGTATTATCTTATCCAAGAGCAAGGATATTGAACGTTTTACCCCGATTTTTGGGTTTAGTTACGCAATTGCTGTAAAAGTATTCTACTTTTAATGGTGAGATCGTACGTTATGAAATCATTAGATCAAACGGATTTTTTTTTTGCTTTTTAAAGAGTAAGACTGAATTTATGTCCAGAATTGTGTCATAACATTTCTTTTGATTCTCTTTTAAATCAATATGAAGTTTTTTCTCTTTTTATTACAATTATAAAAAACACATATGGGGGATTCAAACGGTTGTCTTATGTGGCATAGTGTCATGCTTTAAAATTTTTATTTGAAAGAAATAAAAAATGCAAAAAAATACTATTAAAATAATTTAAAACTAAAAAGTGTTATTCACCCTTATCGGGAATAAAAGGCAAACGTTTTGTTCACAAAACAATATTAGAAAATAGTATGCTGACACAACAACAATGCAGACAGTGGAGATCAGAATTTTAGGGAAAGCGAACACATTTCACGTGAACTTTTATTCCCGATAAGGGTGATTTACTTTTTTATGTCGAATGCAGAATATCAGATATATGTCGAATATAGAGTAAAAGGTTCATGTTTAATTAGGCGAAGGCCTTTTTATAATTACCTAATGTGGATTTCATCTATGATTTCAACTTCCACACAGCTAGTTTAAACTGTTTAAGCAGATAGTATACAGAACTAAAACGTTTAATTTAGTTTATTGTTAAAAAAATTCATAAAATTTGTTTTTATTTAAAAATCCGCATCCGCATTTATGTTTTATTATGCTGCTCTTATTTTCTTGTTTGAAAAGTATTGGGCAAGTCTTTAAACTTATTAAATTAGCAAAGTTTTTTCTTCTGCTGCTAATGAAATTTTTGGTATTAAACACGATTTCTTCACCGGTGTTCTTTGGGGGTGAAAGGAGTTATTAAATCATCCTTTAAGGACTTCAATCTCATAATTTCTTAAGTCACGTTATTATTTAATTTTTTTTAGTATCCTTCATAAAAACAAGGCACGAAAAAATAATAAGAAATTCGTATAAATCCCCTGTAATATTGCATGATAAGATATTTTTTTTTGGTTTTTAGCATGTCCCTTAAGAATACAAATTAGCACTGGCGACTAGTAAAACTAGCGCAAATACTTTCTAGTTGATTAGTTGAAGTTTTGTTGCCGTGCATAATTTTGGGTTGAATTGAAGGAGGGCAATGAAAATTGTGATGTAGGTCAATATTCCAATTTGTGTGCTTTAAGCAGGTCTGCCATCCATATCTTTCCAATATTGTGATCAGCAGTGCAGTCGTGACTTTACGCAATAAGGAATGCAAAGTCGTTCAACATACTTTAGTTGCGTTTTAGTGGTGCTTGACAGACATTTACTTAGCAATTAAAGTAATAAGAAAATGCTTAGAATAAAAATACAAAGAAATTAATTTGAATTGGAATGAACGCAGTTCCTAGTTTTAGTTGATTTCGTTTTATTTCTTCCGCTTATAATGCAAAAAAAAGAAGGCAGAAAAAGAGCAGAAATATCAATATTACTCGTATTTATTACAAACATTTTAACATTTTGCTGCAGGGAATGTTGGTTACGTCACGGCTTTTGAATATCAAATTTTCTATTACAGGAAGTATTCCATAATTGGTTTGTCTAGTTGGGTGGAGAGTGCTAGTGGTTATCTTTACTGTTGACGTACTTTTAATAAAATTAGTTTTTGTAAAATATGCGTAGGTTGTATAAAATACCAGCACAATAAAAAGTTTAGAAAATTAATAATAAATATTGTACGGTCAAAAATTGTCCTGACTCGTAGTAAAAAGTATGTTATTTCTAAAATAAAAAATATTATTTAAAAAAAAAAAAAAAGGCCCTATCTAATAAAAAATGTAAACTCGATTTTCTTTTATAAATTTCGTGATATTTTATCAAAAAATAAATTCAATATAGTGCGACTTTGACTCCCACACGAAGGGTTCCGTACGGACACTACATATGTAATACCATACAACTTTAGCGTATAAATCTTACTTGATGTAGAAATTTTTAAAAAAATTTTTAATACCGAGTAAACTTTGCTTTGGTGTTTGGCAAAATGTTAATATTGCAATTTTTTTAATTTTGGCGTTTATTCGATTTTGGTGATAATTTTTAGTTTTGTCGATTTATTTCAGTTTTAGCTTTTTTTTTGTTTCTGACGCTTTTTTCGTTTTGGCGACTTTTTATGTTGGGAGTTTGCCTCTTTGTCAAAATTACATAATCAAAATAACTGATGGAATACCTTTTAATTTTGGTTTTTTTTTCAATTTCACCTTTGGTGTACGGAATTCTAAAAACTTAAATCTGCGCGAATAAAAATAGCGATTTTTATTTATTTTGGAAAAATTGAAGAAATTTGTGTTGAACACTTCAATATTTTCCATTTTAACATGTTTTTTCCTCCCTCTGCAAAATGATGCAAATGTTAGTTAGAGCGTTTGGCTTTTCAGTTAACGATTTGTATATTTTTTAATTTTTAGATTTACCACAATTGAGTTATTTCCTTAAAATAGTTTCTAAATGAACAAGTAAGTGTACCAACATGTTATTCCAATAGAATCGGAGTAACCCTTCGTTAATGACATCTTGCCCACAAAATTTATCAGATAAAGAATATTCAAATTGTTAAATTGCCATTAAAAAAATAATTTAAGAATGAACTAAATGAATGAATTAGCAGGTCCTTTTTACTACTGAAAGCATTCACCAATTTATGCCTTATTTAGTTAAACTGAAAATTTAATATCTTGATGTACTTAATTTCTTGTTGAAATAATGCCTGGTATAAAGCTAATAATAAATATCTAGGAAAAACGACATGCAAATTTTTTCAAGGTCGAGAGATTTTATTTGTCTTAGAGACTGTAAAATAAATCCGTCAATACGTGAATACTATGTGTGAATGTCCTATATACTTGTCGTTAAAAGGAGACATGCAAATAAAAACGACAATCTTAGTTTGTATTTGAACTATTGTTTGTCTGTGCACTTTGCCACCATTAACAGGAATGGCAATCAGGGTTTTACACGATCAAATAATCAAACGTCAGATGAAGAAATAAAAAAGTTATGATTTTAATCAATCATTGGCGACAGCATGTAACCGAAAAAATACAACTGCACGCACACTACCAAGTACTTGATGAGTTCATTTGATCGTCTCCAAGGCGCTCACGATAGGGCCCTTCCAGCTGGAGCTACATCTGTCGAATTGGTTGTCATTTTTTAGTCTGTTTTGCCAAATCATCATGGAAGGATATAGCAATCAGCAGCACTTGCAAATGATAACTTTTTTTCCATCAAAACGGGTGTTGTGTTCGCAACGTTGCGCGCGCTTCTCTAAATTTACGATCGCGAGCACTATAGGTCGATGATTATAATAATATAAACTACTTAAAGTTTCCACAGGATAAATCGACGTGCCATGCGGCTAATGGTACATTGAACATTATACAAGAGATATTTCAACGTTTTACATTAATTGGACGATGGCATATTGCTAGCTATTCCTTTCCAGAGAATAGAAACTTTCATTGATATCTCACACACACTTTGTTTTATTAAAATTTAAATATGGGAAGCATTTAATAAAAAGATTCTTTCGATGTGGGGAGCTTCAAAACTTTCTGGTTCTAATACTGAGTTCGCTGACTTAAGAAAGCTTTTGCAAAAGTCTAGGATTTTCTAATCTATATTTCTACCGGCCTCAGCTTGCTTTTCTTCACGTCCTTAAAATGCAAAACATAAGCATCGTGTAGGTGTACATGAAGGCCTCAGCATGCGCGAAGGCACGTACATGCTTCATTGCACTTATTTAATAAGACAAATAAGAATCATCTTGTTATAATCTAAGGGTAACCCAACTGTCAAACTTCATATAAAAGCTTTTTAGGTATAGAATTTGACAGTTCTATGTTAAACATAATGCTTCTCATGCCTGTACTGCGCACATGCATGTGCGATTTTGCTCCATACAGACGAAATTTCACTAATACTATTATAATGCAGGTTATGTATTTCAACGGTGTATACTGCGCTTAAAATCGGTTTTCGAACATTAGCATTTTTCAAAAAAAAAAAAAAAAAAAATATTTCCTTAAATGTGTTGAGCGTTTTCTCGCCCCCGATAATTTATTAACCTAATAACTGCAGAAAATTCTAGCAACGTTATTAAAAAACTAGCAATATGAATAAGAAAATATATTTTAGCATACAATTTGTCTGATTGTATTAGATTTACCTTTTACTTAGTATTTTTCTTGACGCAATTATGCAAGTGTGTAACTAAAATTCATCGATTCAACATTGAAAGGGCAAAACAATGAAAAGGGAAGAAAGAAACCCAAAAATAAATACGAGATCTTATATTTGTAACTACAAATACAAAATTTCTTCCGAAATAAACTTCCTTGATACAAAATCATCCTGTTTTTTTTAATAAATCATCACTGTTTGCATTTTGAACTTTGAATGTATGTATATTTAAAATGCAAACGCAGCAATGATTATTTCTTATTTATATTTCGTAGGATTTTGTTTGTGTTTCAGTAACTTTTTCTTGGGAAAACAGACACAAGTGAATAAAAGTGGGAAAATGTTCTCAAAAGTTATTATTATTATTATTATTTTTTAACAGCAGTGCAAATAGGAAAGAGACGAGTATAGCGAAAAAGAAAAAAATTTCAAGTATATTTCGACTACTGATGTGGCTGTGGTTGTTAAAGTAAATTATTTTTTTGTTAGCATGTTATGCTATTGTAAGCAGTGGCTACAAATTTGTTGAAGAAATCGCTAAATTAATAAAATTTTTTATTAACGGAAAGTAATTTGTTTTATCAGAACTTGCGTTTAATAAATCGTGAGTTTATAAATAAAATGTCATAAAATATTTAACAACTTACAGTTGTTTGGATAAGGTTCTACTTACAATCCATATGTACTTGGTTTCCCCCATATCAAAGTGAAAATATATGTAGATATTTTTAAATAAAAGTACTTTTTATTTAATTAGCCTTTGTATAAATATATCTAGCGCATGCGCGTCTACATATGTTAGCATTTTCACGCATATGTTAACATTTGGTAGGTAAATTATATTTAGGAACTGTTAGGCAACTAATTTCGCGTATGATTAACGTTTACATATGCAGCAATAAATAAATTTGTAATTAAAAAAAATTTATAGTTGTTATTGATAAATATAATATAAATTTTTAGTTCAACTAAGAACAAACAATTGTATGCAAATTTATTCTGAATCGAATGCCGTAATTTTGCATTTTGATCTTGGTTTGTTTCAGTAAAGAGTATTTTTTTTTTCTATAAAATAATGAGGCTCGAGTGACATACAATTTTAATTAGGACTTTAAGGTCCTTGAAAAGTTACTGATTTAAAAAAATTTTAACGTTCATTGACATTCTTATCCTGCGTTGTAATTTGGTGTAGAGTTTATGTTAGAAGTAATTTTTGCCCCTTTTGTTTGGCTTGGCAACGCCAATAGAACTTTTGCAACTTTGCAGATTTTTTATTTTTTTTTTGATAATATTTGACTAAGATCGACTTTGCATCATTTGTGCAAAATAGTTTTCTATGTGCTTTTTACAGATTTTTTTAAACTTTGCAGTTTTGCAAAGTTTCATGTATGTATGTATGTATGTTCGCATGAATAAAATTGTGGGACTAAAATGGTAGAATAGAGTCATAATGTTTTAAATTATTTTAAAACAATTGTTTTTGCTTTGGCTGCTTTCTTTCAAACAAAACTTTTGAAACATTATGACAGTATGACAGTTAAGACTACGGTTTGAATATTTAAATATAAACATCTCGTTTTAAACGAATTTTCTCTATAACGTGGAAGACTGTTGGATACACTCTACTACGTTATAAATAAGTATGAGAAAATATCTTAGACATCCAATTAATTTCCATATGAAATACGTAAGTTAAGTGAATGAAATAATTGCAAAAAAAAAAAACAATTTGTTAAATACTGCTTTAAAAATATCTTTATAAGGTTAAATCTTAAATGTAGAAGTTATAAAAAAAAGCGATAAAATTAACACAAAACAAGTTAGAAAAAAAAACAAACATTAACTAAAGAAAGTGAGAATTTAAATCATAAGGTGTGAAATAATTTAATTAATTGTTAGTCAAGGCATCAAAATATGAAAACAAGACCTAAACATTAAATTTTATTTTTTTATTAAATTAATTTCTTTGCAGATAAAATAAGTTTTTCCTAAAGCAATAAAAATAAAAATAAAACCTGAAAAATTAGAATATAAAAAAGTAGTGATAAAAAAACTTATTTCCACTACAACCGACACTTAAACCACAACCAAAATTAAATATATTTATAATAAAAAAGTGAAAATAATATAAAAAACATAATAAAAGAACTCAACATCCATCTTATGGACGTCAGCGCCATCAAACTCCTCTACATTATCCGCTTTGAATACTCGCATCCGTGATGGTATAGTTTTGTTTTTTTTTTTAAATAACTTCTGCTGTATTCTTTCAAGGCCACAGCCGGAAATAGTAGAACAAGCAACAACAAAAGTTCAGCAGAACAATGCTACTGCAATCATCTTCCCAAATAATCAGCAGAATTCGTAAGTACTTTTTTGAATTTTTGTATATTTTGCAAATTTTTGAACAAGAGAAAAAACGAGTTTTTGTTTAAGTAATAATTTCAATCCTCAGCATGACGTGGAAGTTTTGCTTTTGGGAGAATAATTCTAGGAAACCAGTGGAATGCAGAAAGTTTTATATTTACTTTATACATATTGTAATAGCATGTTTATTGTTTTGCCAAAATAAAACTAAATATATAATTGTTCTTGTAAAAATGTTTACTAGGACAATGATATTTCATAATTTTTCACAAATGAAAACAACATTACACTGGTCAACATTAGTCATGCTGATACTGTTTCATTTTAAAATTACCCCAAATAACATTTTATAAAGTGTTAGGATTAATTTTATGCGTAGTGTTGATCTCAGCTCTCTCAAAAAATTACAAGGCAAAAAAAAAAAACATTCAGTGCCTTTCATATTTAATTCATATCACATGTATAGAATCTTAGCAATTTGTTATTCAGGGATAGTGATAGAGAAGAGTTAAAGGGAAGCTTCATTCTTTTACAACTCTGCTTTTTGCACGTTTTTTATTTTAATTTAAGATAGTGTTGCAACGCCTCTGATGTCAATGAGGCGCATTACATTTTCGAAACTGTATTTATTAGCAATTTTATTTGTTATTTTATTTCGCCGATGATTATGCTACACGAAGAAGGACGCTCTGATGTCACATTAGGATAAGTATCCGCTGAAGTTGGTATAGTTCAGTGTATATGCCTTCATCATTTGAACTCTTCTACAACTCTTCTGCACATCCTATATGCATTTAGAAGCTCATACCTGGAGATTTACCAAGCGCAACACCACAAACAAATATCATGATATACCGAAGCAGATTGGTAAGCTAGAGTTGTGCTTTCTCGCTCTTATAAAAATGCGTCCAAGTATAATTTCATTTCAGTCTGAGTCTCTACTTAAGTACTTCTTTATAATAAAACTATATCTTTGGTGTGTTTTATGAAAATGCATGGAAGGAGGGCTGAAAACTAGTGTAGCAAATTCAAATTCATAAGCTAAAGTATAACTTTAACATCTTCTTTCATCGCTATTTCTTTTGTATGATTTCATTCTCCTGACATAACTAACTAATTTCTGAAATCGTTTGTAGTGAGCTATAGTTATTGTTATAGCTATGCTATTTATTGCACTATACAGGAGTTAGGACGTGATTTTCTTTCGTAACAAAAATAATTGACACTATTACAGTTATAATTTTCTTTGTTTTGATTTTTTTTTTACTTAAAAGCAGAGTACATCATCTTGTTTTGTTTCGTTCTTTGAAGTCAGTGAAACAATAACAAAACAAAAACAATGATAACGATTGCTCAATTTGTTTTTGTATTGTTTTCGCAAATTAGCATAAACCAGAGAATATAGCCGATCGGCTGTAAGCCACCTAATAGCCGCCAGCGTCCACAAACAATACATTTATTTAATCGTGCGCCGCTAGAACAGAAAACAATGTGAAATAAATCGGAACGTTTTGAAATATTTACCGAGAATTTGACATTATCATATAACATAATTTTATTGCATTGTTATTTCACAAATGAAATTTGTTTTATATAACTAAGCAGCATAGCTATAAACGGGTGTCCAAAGAAACATCTCTTCTTTTTTATTATTTGGGAACGACGACCACTGTCAGGACATTAGATAGCACCGTTCCCAACACAGTTTGCGAGAAACCTGGAATCGTTACAGAGATTTTAAGACGTAGAAGGGTATTAAAAAAAAAACAAGAAACAGAAAACTTCGTATCAACAAAAAAACAAGATAATTTCCAAAAATCTCTCGGTATACCTGAATTGGCATGAATTTTTGTTACACTTCGTTCTAAATTTTTGAAAATTAGCTTTGTCCAGCAGTATTTGTGCTGGGATTGTAATGCTCTAATTAATTCTTTTTTAAATGTATCTTAAACCACCAAAACCTAAGAAATTCATTAATTTCTTTTGCTTTTATTTTAGTCCAGTTCATAGCAAGTAAAACAAAAAATCCACATGACACACACAGCAAATAAATTAAAAGATTTATAGTTCAGTGTGACGTATGAGTGTTAATAAGTTTGTTAATTATGTATGTGTTCATCGGAATGCACTGTGTGTCAAAACTTCGAAATTAAGAATTAATTAATTATAGAAAAATAATTAAGCCAATTTCACCAAATTATTTAAATACCAGTTCATATTTAAAAGTCATTTTTCCAAAAAAAAAATCAATGAAAATCGACATTTAAATATCAATTGATATTTAAATAGAGTTGCTGAAATTGGCCCTTAGTGTAGTAAAAGACCCCTGTTGCTTAATTAAGCAGTTTTAAAAGGCTGACAATCACCTTTATCGGGAATAAAAGTTCACGTGAAATATGTGCCACAGGCATGGCACGTCTGATTGAACTTTTAGGAGTTTAACCGCAATTTATTTTCCAAAAAGTAAAATTTTAAAATTTGCATTTTGCCACTAATGCTGGAAACGGACAAGTAAGCGCCCACTGTGCGAGCAAGATGACCACTAAATTCTAAACAGAAAATAGCAACAAAGAAAAACAATTTGAAAATGTAATTAATCATTGGAAAAACAGCGACAAAGAAAAAACTAAAATAAGTTTTTGTTTATGAGCGAATTTTTTAATTAACAAAATATTTAAGAAGTATTCATCACTGTAGTTTATAAAATTTAATGTTGGCATTTGTTAAACCTTGGAAGGCGTCTAAAAGTTTTTTTTTAACCAATCAACTACTTTATGGAAAAGCCAACATCTGTACAAAAGAGCAGACATAGAAAGTGGAAGTGGCACAACTTTTGCTTTTGTCCTTGTAGAATACGTTGATCGTTTGTTTGTAACTAAAAAGGATTAGCCTGTCGTAAGCAGACAAAAGCCACAATTTTCGTTTAATAAGCCGGTGGATTAGTTCGCTTTTTTTTTTTTTTTTGGTCATTTAATTTAAGGGTTTTAACCATTTTCTAGGGCACCGGACAATTGCGTGTTATTTGCTTGATAAGTTTGTGTCATTATTAAGTGTTAAAAATTTATTAGGAAAAAGAGGAGGGCAATGTCATACATATAAAGTGAAAATCAAAATGTGGTTTCTTTGCTAACATTTCTAATTTTAAGTTTTATATCAATAAATATTGTTGCTAGAGGCATTTAAGCACTTCGGTTGGAAGGAAGGAAAAATAGATTTTCAATATATATACATACATATATTTATATAAATATGAATTGTTGTTCATTTAACTAGCAGCCTTTTAATTCGAAGCCCATTTTTCGCTGAAAAAACTCAACTGCTTCGTGTTGTAATTAAATATTGCATTAAAATGAGCTTAATTGCATATTCGTTTTAAGTGTGACATTTTATTTTTATGTTTCTAGTTATGCAGATAAACTCTTCTCCTCCCCTGCTTTGTGAAATGAATGAATAGATACTGGAATTTTAATACCAAAAACCTCTCACCATTTATTTACAAGAACGTAGAATTGTACATATTTAAATTATTTTGTCGGAAAACTTTCTTGTGTCATAAAATTCTGCCTGTCGCTATTTAATTAATGAAAATTGACATTCCTTGTAAATTTGTAGTCACAGAAATAATTGTCACTTAAAATATTAATGTATTTCACAAAACGGAACAGACGAGAACTTCTCTTATCACTTTGTTTTAGATGAAAACTTTATTTTCAATATTATAAACGTAATAAAGTAAACGTCAGTAGTAAAACCAAATCTAAGAGTTCCACTTAACATACACACCGCAGTTTCTTTATTTGCGTATCGTAAAATATATAAACACATGGCCGTATATACACCGATACCATTAAATTACATTTTGACTTCCAAATATTATCTCAAGAGTCCAACTGAAAAAAAAAAATAAAAGAAACATTAGACATAATACTTTAAACACATAGACCACGGCAGGCTACACAACAACACGACTACAAACGCTGTTGATTGCTATCGCCACCATATAGTCAGCTGACAATGACAGCAACATCACAAGAACCACAAGAACCCCTTTTTTAGCAACTCGCTAAATTTAAATCTCTATCGCTAAAAAGCTGTAAAATCAATTCATCGACTTTCGGCTTCGAATGAAATCTTCACAAGTGTTTTCCTAAATCAGACAATGGCTCAAAAATTTTATCCGGCAAAATTTTGCTAAACACCAAAATTGTTTTTTTTTATAGCGAATTACAAAATAAGGGGGCTGGTATTGTAATATAAATTATTATTTCAGTGGTGCCACTTCCAAATATTTCACATTTATACAAATATAAAATTTATATAAAAAATTTTTATAAAAATTTATATTTTCATATGAATTTTGGAATGTTATTTTTGTTTAATAGTATTCAATAATTGTAAGCTACAAGTATCTTTCGCTTCACATTTTGTTTTATAATTTTTCGTTATTTCTATTTCTGATAAATTGTAGTCGGTAGCCTGCTGTGCAGTATGTGTTTAATACTTAATGCCATAAATATTTAAACATACATCAAGTTGCGGCCCACCCCAACACACAACCCTTAAGACCTTTACACACGCAAAATGTCTGCAAAATAAAAGTTGTCAAATCCTTATGGCGGTTTGTTTCGGAATGCGTGTGTGAACGAGCGATAAAAGTGCTATTAATAGGATAAACGAGCAATTTCCCGCATAAACACATGAGTGATTTTCGTTTTTTTTTAGTTGTAGTTTAGATAATTTAAGTCATCCCTCGTTGGCGAAGATTTCCTTGTATCTCGTTGTTGTTTCCGTCGATAATATTTTATTACAATTCATTAGGCCCAGTTCATTATTCTTCTTAGTTGTTTTGCTCGATTTTTTTTTGTCATCAAATATAAGTTTATTGATTATCTGATGGTTTAATTTAAGAAATAAGGAAAGTATATCAAACACACATTGTTTAAGTGGGTGTTGGGAAAAAATTCTGTGAATAGTTTTAATGTGCTGTTAATTATTGAAATGTCATTTGCATGAAGGGTAATTTAAAAATAAATTGACATGTTTGAAATGATTTGAAATTAAAAAAACGTATTGTATTAAGGCTTTACTTCTTTATAAATTAAAATTTTTCTACAGTACTTTTTTATTATTCTAAAGACGATCTTCTGTATCTTGTTAAAAATTATTGACCAAACTGGAAAATGCAGGTTGGGCAAAAATAATGTCATAACTTTTATTGGCTGAAATTTTTTTAGATGGCGCCAAATAATACTTTACTTTGAGATTTATTGCCAACAAAATATGCAGCAATACACACCTCAAGAACGTGGAATTATCGAATGATGAATGAATTTCGTCATCGTTTGGCATCGTTTAATTATTTGGCTGGGCGCCCCTCGGTACATTACAGATGGCTGGGTTGACCGAGAACATTAGAGGAAAAGAGTCAGAGAGACATATTACAATCATTGAGGAGACAACAATGCACATAATTAAAAGTTCAATCAAAGGTGTCATACCATAATACCATAGCCATAACCATTGTCATAACCATAAATATATTTGCTTCACCCATTAGCTCTGCCATAATCATAGATAGCTCTTTATGTGTTCATATGTTTATTCATTTCAAAAGTGCAACAACAAGTGTCCCTAACTAGCAAACAGCTGTTTATGGTTGCGGCAATAAATCAAAATTCAATTGGGGTCTATGGTTATGGTTATGGCTATGGAGTTATATAATCAGAGTCACCTATAATACAGCTGTTTTGTAGGGTTATCTTTATATTAATTTTGATTGAACCTTAATTGTCAGCAGACGGTCGTTGTAATGAATTTTATGAAAGTGAAAGATTTGAAAATGTTTCCCTGCATACTTTTTACGAATTGCTACCTGCTGGTGATCGGACAGGGGTTAAACTTGGTGCAGGAATAGGATGTTTTCGTATCAAAAATCATAATGAGCGATAAAGCCTTTTTCTCTTAAGTGGTTATAAGAAAAATAAAATTTTAATTTCTGGGGCACATATAATGCATGAAGAACCATTGAATTATCTCAAAGTAACTGTTTGGTGCAGCGATTGCAGTACAAAAGTGATTGACCCTTATTTTTTTGAAGATGATGATGACACGTAAATAGTGAGCGTTGCAGGCAAATGTTAAACGAGTTTTTTGGCTGCAATTTACTGTATTGATAAACGTTGGAGATTTTAAGAGAGATTGGAATTGGTCGTTCATATTGCCAGATCTAGGAGCAGACTTCTTCTTTTGAGGTTTTTAAAAACATTGAGCTTACCACAACAAACTAAGGGAGAAATGCTGACCGACATTTTTCTATGCATCCTCGAATTTCCAAATAAAAGTCTAGTTTAATTTTTCTTCTCTTTTTTTTTAGAAAATCACATGAATTAATAAAAATATTTCGTTCTATAAGACTTGAAAATACTGCACTTAAGCCCGATTAAGACCTTATTCCTCAATGAAATTCATTCTTGCTCAATTAGATTGTCATAAATATTAGAAATGCATACGATACTCTCACTTGATTCAGATAAAACTGATAATTTGGTTATTCATTACCATAAGCTACCCTGCAGGAGATCGAACTAGTGTCCAATTAGTAAGCTTTCCTATACCATCTTTATGCTCAAATTAGCATTGAGTGTATTTAGAAAACTACTAGTACCAGTACTTTTGTTAAGAAATTTTTTTATAAAATTGGTGGTTTTATTCCTTTGTTATCCAGTGACAACTGCTTTATTTTATTTATCAAAATACAAAAGTGTAATTTATAATAATTTAATTATAATTATTTTTAGACGAACCTAAAATTGTAATAATTGTGTGACACCAAATTTTCATACAGTGCAAGGGCTCTTTTAGACACGCAAAATTTACTTTGCAATGCGTTGCCTTGGACCTGATCAGTACTAGTAATTTTACACAACAACTTTAACCCTTTTTGCACTGGTTCTTGCTGTTCTATGGAAATTACACTAGTAGCTTTTAGACGATTAACGCCTACTCTCCTGCAGGGTATCTTGATACTAAACAATTGTAAAACAATTGTAAACATTTACATGTGTAAGTAAATAGCTGTGTACCCATAGTAATAATTGTAAGCAAACAGGCATATTTTACTGCTGCTGCATATGTTATTAATATTGTATTATTTAAAACTTTGTCAACTATAGTTGGTCTATTAATTAAATATTTACGATAAACTATCAAACTGGGACAGCAACAGATCACACTAACTTACAAACTTAGTTGAAATGAAAATTTTGTAAAATATGCTTTCGAACACACACACATACAACTACTGGCTCCATCTAAAGTAAAATGTTTGCTGCTGTAGAAAATGATTAATATTAATGATGATGGCGAAAGTAAAGAGTATGAGACAGAAGGTCTCCGCCTCCAACACTGAAGACTCTAAACTTACATAAAACTTAGAGTAGACACCTGCAGTACTTCTTAATTTTATGACGAAGGGTATACATAGTATACCTAAAGTGAAAAAACATACCAACCACCTACAACTAGAACTTTTAACTTGACTTTTAATAAAAGACGGAGGTGTGGTTTGGTGTTTTCAACTTTATTCAGAACCATAATTTTTGGAAGGCAACAAATGTGTTTAGTGTTAAATCTGCTTGCAAAAAATTCTCAATTAAGTTTTTCAAGTTGCAGTAAAACACACAGAATCTTTTTAACCTCTTTAACATTTTATATGATAATTTTCATACAATACACACATATGAGAATGACTGTTCAAATGAAGGCAGAATTTCCCCTAGGGAAGGGAAAGGGTAAGATGTGTAACTTGTTTTCTTCAAGTTCCTTAAACTTAAATATTCGTAAAAGAGGTAATTTTATGTCAGTGGAAAAATTTGTATTGAAAGGGAAAAATTATTAATCAACTGCTTATTATTGGCATTATTTATAAAAGTTATTAAAGCTTTTTTAAGACTTAATAAGAATAATTTTGTATGAAAATCTCTTTTATAAACCTTTTATAAAGCCTTAATAATTTTCTTAAACAAGACTATATATATTTAAAATTTTTTAAACTTTTCTCGATGATGTACTTATCAAGAACCACAAGTGTACCGTTATCTGGTGAATGGCCAGCAAAGTCTAATAATCTTCAAAAACTCAGAACAAAATTTAACGATTTCTAAAAAAACATTTTGCAAAGTACTGAAGTTTATATGCAAATATTTTTTAGGAAATAATGTTGCAATTTAAATAAGTACGATTTACATACGTTTACATGCACAGTATGGTATTTTTGTTGCTGGTAGTTTACATATAAAATTGTTTTCTGGTATAACACCATGGAAATTTATATGTTTTTCAAATAGTTGCATTGAGCCCTGATCTGGGAATATTCTACTTGTAAGATTAGCTTGTATGTGATAAATTACACCAGAAAATTGATTTTTTGATATAATGATAAATATATCTTTAATTTATTTCAATTGAATTTTCCATTCTAATAAAAATTTGTCTGAGGCGAAAAACTTATAAATATTTAGAAACAAATTAAAATTGCCATCCCTGTTTTATTTTCATGCTGTCGAGTGAAATAAGTGTCATGAACTTCATGTTTTTTCAACGATAAACTATACGGCTAAACTCTTGAATTAAACAGCTTTCGAACTTTCTTACAAAAACAAAAAAAGATTTTTATTAAAACGTTCTTTAAACAAGGGCAACTGACTGACGAAAGCTTAAGTTTTCATATATAAAAATATAAAATAAACAAAATAATATAAAAACATCCAATTAAATGTAAGACACAATCCCAAGAGGCCTCTTTGTGAAATTTTGAGTCTGTATGTAAGTCGTAAATGAAATTTAGTTTGAAGGTGAGTGAATAATGTAACTGAAGTGTAGAAAATTAAAAATCTAGGTCATATACTCGTACATATGTATTTTAAATGTTTATGCTCATGAGTAGAAATATAACATTAAACATAAATTCTTTAGGATTTTCATATACACGAAAAAGAAGAAAATAAAACATTTTTTTGAAACAAAGCATATTTTAAATAGACTAAAAAGAACAAATACGTACATGTGTTATTTGTGTGAAATTAAATTGCGCAAAAAACATCTTTTTCAGTTTTCTTAATAGTCTGGAACGAATACGTTTTTATAAGTTCATTTCATATTTATTCACTTGAGGCGCAGAAAATCAGAGACTAAAATTTATGGCAAGGTGGATTATATAAATGTTGTTATAAATATTTTTTAATATTCCTTACTTAAGTTGTTATTTCTTGCTAAAACATTTAATTTATTTAAAATATTTGATCTAAGCTTATTATCTAGTGTTGGGCCCCAATAGTACAAATATGGAAATCTGCTAAAAAAAGTATCAAAAATACAGATTTCAATTATATTTGATAGCATAACATCTACTTAGTGAAGAGTTTTATGGTTACTAGCGAATTCTACTGAATTTCATTAGCAAATAACATTCATAGAAGTCTTTGAAATTGCGGGACTAAATGTGATCTTTATATAAATTTTTGTTTGAGTTATAACATCCCTGTAATGAGCAAGAGAAAAGTTGCAAGAGGAAAGTTGCTTCACTCATTTGCCAATCTGAATTTGTGCAATTTTTCTTCATATATTTCTTATGGCAACGTGATATTAAGACGGAACTTAGTACCATTCCTGAAAAAATGCAAACTAATTTATTTCTTTACGCTACCTATTGACAAGTCATAAAAGTTCCATAATGTCAACTCACGTGACATGTTCATGTAAAATAGACTTGCCGGAATTCGCTTTAAAAATATGTAAAAAATATGTACCGGGAAATGTGTGTTGAAATCTTAGAAATATTCAGATTACCAGCAGCAAAAATATGAAATACGTTCCTTATTGTGAAGTTGGGCTGCGGCATCGGCCTAAACAAATAAAAGAGACGTACCGAAAAATGTGTGTTGACTTTTGAGCAGAACAAGTCAACTGGGTTGTTGAAACCACCTAATATGAATTCGACTTGCTAAATTCAGTTAAAGAAAGAAGGCAAGGCAAATCCACATCAGGTGGTCTCAACTGCTCAAGTGATTTGAATATCCGTTAGATTTGTGATTTGAATATCCGTTAGATATCGACACAAATTTTTCAGTAAATTTTTTTGACATCAAGAGTATGAATTTCTTAAAGCGAATTGAGGCGAGTTTGCTTTATATGGCTGGAAAGAAGGCATGAAAATAAATAAAATGCGATTTGAAATTAAATTGAATTTATTCTATTCACACATATTTAAGTGAATTTATTGCTACATTTTAATGGCAAAATTGCACAATAAAATTTAAATTAATGGATTTTATAATTTGATATAGTATGAATTATAAACAAGGGCTTTCCCCCTTATTCGCAATTTTCATTATCAAACTTTCAATAAATAAGCATTAACAAATGTCTGGCAATAAACTTTTTCTACCATTCATCTGTTTTTGCCAACCACAAACACCCACTTTAAAAAAAATTCACTGGCAATTTTTCCAACGCCTCCAAAACGTTTAAGTATAAAAATAAAAGAAACTTGAACGATAAAGAAATAATAATAATTCATAATGTGAAATGCTCTTGTTTATAACTGAAAGTAACAATTGATTTTTTTTTTTGCTTTCGCTTGTGCATGAGTTTTGTGAAGAGCAATTTTGAACAAAGCAAGAGGCGGGTTAAGTGAAAAAAATTATACGTTTCATCTTTCATATTTAATTTTAATAATGATGAGGGTATCCTGAATTTGGAGGATGGTTTAGTTTTACATATACACTGACGCCCTTTAATTACTCAAGACTTAACTAACTTTAGTTAGTTTCGTGAATTTCCAAGTATGGCTCTGGTGCTGCTGGAAGTTTTTGTAATTTTGCTGACAATTCAAATATGTTTTACACAAAAGGAAAAAGAGGGCACATCTGGTCAAATCAAAGATAAATTTAAAGAAATTAGGCTTAACTGGATTTGGTTACTCAGAGTTTGCTGAAAGTGAAATGAAAATTAAAATAACAAAAATATATGCTCAAGGCTTTTGCCACTGATACGAGCAGTTCACATCACCCTATTACAACGGCAAGGAAAGCCAAATAATCTCTTCGGCATTTTTTTATGTTCTTAAACCGTCAAAACTTTAAAGTATATTTTTTTTCTTTGCTTTTACTTGAAATTTTATTCACTGTAACGCCTGCTACGACACCAAATAACGCTTACAAACTCATCTTTTAAGTATGTCAGTAGTGTATGTAAAGAATTATCTTATATACTTTTTCACTTACAGGATGTTAAAGGAGCGATTAAAGTGTGAACAGGAAAAACAAACAAATATTGCCAAAGGGAGGTAAAAGAAGATAACACAATTTAAAAAAAGCAGAAAGAAGTAAATGTTATGCTTTAATAATACATAAAAACCTTTTGGCATTCAACAAAGTACTTGCTCAAAGTTTTCCCAAGTTAGTTGGATTTGCTGTGCTTCAAAAAAAGGGTCTTCTCATAAGAGGTTTCATATGGCGGTATGAAAAAAACGAAAGTTTTTCAACGAAATAAAATAAAAATATAAAACAATGTCAGCCAGATGGCCGCGACTGATACGTTCGCAGGACCATATTTTTTTTAAATTTCCATCACTAGTTCGCGTCTGTCTAACTGCATGCGTTCCCTCTTTGAGATCTGTAATCGAGTGGGGTCTACTGACATTGGCCTGATCTTTAGCTCCAAAGAAAAAAGTCTAAGGGTGTCTCGGTAGGCAATTGCGATCGGCTTTTCACACGCTCAGGAAACTTTTTACGCAAAAGAGCAATGGTATCGTAACTTGTGTGACACGTCACAGATTTGTTAAAGTTAAGGATCGTGGACATGATATTCATGTCATATAAAACCATTTGTTGAGTCCCCAATTCTAAAGCTTGGCTAGAAATGAACAAATATGGGCTTGCCTTAACACAACGGGACACAACAGCAATATTCTCAGTTATTTTTGAGAGACGTGCACTAGTTAAATTTTAACATCACCAATTTTTTCTTAGAGCTCAAATGTGTGCTTCAGTTTCACAGCTACTGGCCGAGAAGCTGCTTCACTCACGGCTTTAGTTTTTTGAACTGAACTGGGACTGCAAATTTTATATTATGTTAAAAAATTTTAATGTACTGTAGCAACGTCTATGATTCTATTTATATTAAAGATGTAGTTGTTGCTTGTCATCTGTCAGATAGTTAGAGCCTCAGGCATTGGAAAACTTTACAGTCCCTCAAATAACTTATTTAGACACGAAGCCTTGCCAGCATGCATGACTTCCCTCTTTTTGCTTAAGCAATTCACAGAGGGTTTTGTTTTGCTATTTCAGCAAAAAGAAACTTTATGATACAAATTTTATATCTAAAAAAAAAATTAAAAATCTATTAAGAAAATTTCTTGAAAAATCTTAAATGATTTCTGCAGTTTTCTGGATGCACACACGAATTAAAAACTATTTTTTGTGATTGAAAAGAACAAATAATTCGTTCTTTAGAATTTATTTTCTTATCTGACAAACAATCGGAGTGCCTTGAATCAGGATTGCTTGGAGCATGAATAAAAATCGAAATAAAAAGTCAAAAACTTAAATCACTTGATTAAGAGAATATGAGTATAAAAAACAAAAGAACAAAATCATTTAGCCATTCGGGGTTTGTGACTGAAAATTTTTAATTAGCATAAATTTAAAAAAAAAAAATTCTAGTAAAAATATTCTAGTCCTTTACAGCAAAAGAAATTTTGTGAATTGCAAACAACAGCGTTGGGAAGAGAAAATTATCAGACTTTATTGACTCTGTGTAATTTGGTGCGAAGCAAGCCAAAAGCGAAAAAGAAAGCAAACTTTTTCTCTTGCATTTTCCAATTATATTATGTGTCATAGCAAGTCTTTTTTAACATTTCAGTTAATGTGTTAATGCCGGTGGATATAAAAACGTCTATGGCTTCAATTAGCACTAATATCTTTAAGAAAGATGTGGCTCAAAGTGCAAAGCTTTTGACATCTCCTTGTTTGCTTGCTTGCTTGTGATTTGATAGTTGTGTAGTGAATTGCTTGTCATTTGGTAATTAATTGCTGTTCTTAGAGAATATTATACAGTAAAAAAAGTTATTGTATTTAAAGTTTATTTAATTTTTGTCAAACCACTGAGATTTTAATGATTTTATCGCTTTATCAATTCTATGAAGTGCCACATATTTTATAGAAGCATTTGATAAGAAGAAAAGTATGTAACCTTCTTTAAATATTTCAAAAAGCCCTCATCCCACAACAACAGCAACAACGACACAAGAAAAGCAGCCTTTTTACTTAATTATCCTCATTCACGACAATAGTTTCCGGTATTTTTCATTATTTACTGAAACAAGCAATAACAACTACGATATCCTGTGTCATAAGAGCAGATCGACCGACCGACAATAAATGCAAAATATGTGACATTGAAGAGTCTACTTGTGAAATATTGATTCAAATATTTTCCGGTAGTGAAAAATGCTTTTGTTTTTCAGTATAAATGAGTGTTATTGAAGAAATGTGTATTCCTGTGTGTGTGCTCGTGCATTTCATACTGCCTTTAAAACGCAATCAGCCGCAGTAATGATGAACAACTACTTTCAATTTTACGACAAAAAATACCAACAACAATAACAATAGCAATACAAACAAAATAGTATTTACAACAATTCACCATTTACTGGGTATCAAGCTACGAGTAGATGCAACAACAAGTACAAATGTGCAACTGGCTGCCAGCTTTAAGTTCTTTTGCGTATCTTGGCGATATTTTTATTTTTTGAAATCAGCGATACGAGTTTTTGTTTCATTATTGAAAACTATGTTTTGTAAGGTTATAATAAATGCAGGGGTCGAATCGTCACATCCGTGAACGTATCGACCATCGTACGAAAATAAATTAAGTGATACGTCAATCGTATAAGCTGAATGGGATTACAGTACGTTCACGTATGCCATAATAAGAAAATGGTGTTTTTACGTGACGAGTTCTACGTTCAAGGATGTGATGTTTCGACGCCAGGGGGTATACTCTGTAATTCGAAATGAAAGAAAATGCTTTTGAATTTACATGTTATAAGCATACAAATTCGACAGCATTTTCTTTAGTTTCGAATTACACAGTAGACCCCCAGTTTTCACAGGCTTGTGATACAAACTCGGACCCGAAACAATGGTGCAAACTGTACAAATCTGCACATACAAATTTACCAGTCGGACTTAAATTCTGGTTCTAAAAATTTTTCTCATCCCATGTTATATTATCTATATAAGAATTAAAAAGTTTTAGTGTTATTGGCTTAGCATGTCTCTGTGGGTTTCGTTGAAGCTAAGCAACACTTCAGTAGACTTCAACCACAATTAAAAAAAAGCTTGCAAAATGCTTATAGAAAAACTTTCAATAAAGAGGTTTTATAAGCTTTTTTGAATCAACTTTTTTGAATCTACTGCAACGAAATGCTCAAACAAAAAATTCATAAAATAATAAGACATTCTGAGCCTTGCTTATTGTTTTGTCATAACTACGCCTAGAAATGTGAAAGAGTTTACCAAAGGAATTGAGAGAGAGATAGAGTAAGCAATGTAAAAAGGTGATAAAGCGAAAATATAAATAAATGCAATATTTATAGTTGTAAATTGTGAGGGGTTGCTCACAGCAGCCATATTTTTTCATGTTATTGTTTTATATAAAAAATATTTTAAAATTAAAATATAAAAAATACTAATTAAAGTAAGATAATTTAAACTGAATGAGAATTATATTGACGACTTCTTTTTCGGCAAACTCAATGTTTTTATTTTCATTGTATGTGGCAACACAGTTTATCCATACAATTCCATAATTTTCACTACTACAACCGTAATTTTGTTGTTGAGTGTGCTTGCAAAAAAAAAAAACAAAACAAAACAAAACAAAAAGCTGGTTGCATTTGAATGTCAGGCCATCAGTTCTGCTTGTGCTGCATATTCTCAAAGACTTTTGCATTTCTGATTTTACTATTTTGTATGAACAAAAAGGTAAAATATTGATGCAAAAGAAGTGAAATGAAATGTGAATAAAACAGCGACAGTTTTTTTTTTATTCTCATCTGCGGTTGCAGTTGCGGGCAACATTTACATAAAACTTTGTACCAAAACTCATTGTATAGTTCAGTGATTTATTTATTTATAAACAAGCAGACTCTCTACTCAATGCTCGTCATAAACCAACTTTTATGCAAAATACCCGCACAAAAGAATTCGCTGCATTTATTGTATTTGAATTGCAAGTTACTGGAAATGTCGTTTTAAATGATAAGGATGCTGATGAAAGTGACATCGTAAAAGAACTGTGTGGTTTCCGCCATCTAGTATTTTTACATAATTTTTATTACTGCTTAGTGGCAATTATTAAATGTTTCCTTCCGTTTCAAATGACATTTTTATTGTATCTTTAATTGAACTTTTATTGCCACGTCTCCGTAAGAGATTTCATCTATGAATTTAGTTTTGTATTGAATTTTTTACTGAAATAAAAAGAATCTTATGAAATTATGAATTCGATAGTATTATGAAGTTATGTGACTTTTTGCTTTTGATATGTTTTTTTGTTGAATAATTGATTCTAAAATTGTGCTACTGAAAAATAAATAGTCTTTAATTTATAAAGTTTTTCGCTTCTCATTTAAAAAATGTGAAGTTACGGCCTTTTGGATATTGGGTGGCGAAATATACTTTTTAGAAACTGAGTTTTATATATTTGAATTATATGTATGTACAATTTCAAATTGTGTCCTTTTTATTATTAAATATTAAAGTATTATACAAAAGTGTGTTTTTAAAATTGAATATTTTAAATACGTTGTTTTATTTTATTTCAATTGTGTCATGTTACTAATAGCGTATTTTATCCCCAAGTTATGAAAATCATTTCAAATATTCCTGTTTATCATTGAGTACTTCAAGTGAAGAGAGCATAATTATGCTTTAATGCATTATGTTTTTTGTGATTAAATGCATATCATTAGCCATTTTTAAGTATATGTATTTGGGTCATTTGCTTGAAGAATAATGTCCTTGTTATAAGACTCTTAAGAACAATCATTACCATTCCCATTATCGTCATTATCGCTAAGCACCACAATAAAAAGGGGAAACAAACATTAAACTTATTCTCGCAGAATACAAGAAACTCTAGGGTTTTTTCTTTTTTCAACATATTTACACAGATTTAGAGGAAACATTCAGCCGTACATTTAAAAATTCTTAAGAGATGGTTAAAATTTTTCAGTGCATAAATATGTGTGGGCTACAATTGCTCCATTAATCTTAACCACAACTAATGAGGACTTTTGAATTATAATAATAGAAAGAAATGTTATAATATAATCATATATATTTTGATGTGAAGAAAACAAGTAATAAAAAGAACCAAGGAGACCATTTAATTATCTGAGGGTAACTTAATATAATGTACATATATACAGATACATTTTGTATATACTCGTATGTAAATAGTCGTGTTATACAAACTACATTTCAAAAGTTTATTCATGAATCTTTTCTATCTATAAAATGAATCTAAGCCAAAATTGTTTGCATAGTAACTATAAAATGAATCTAAGCGCATCCAACATTATTACAAATATATGTAAGTGTAAAAACAGAATAAAATTATTTTATATATACGCAAGCTGTGAAATAATTAATAATTTTGTATTATTAAATGCACTTATTGATTTGTTAGCATTTTTTTCTGATGTCTAAGTGACATGTTTGCATATGACATTGTGGATTTTAATAACACATCAAAAGTAATTTCATTTTATTATTAATATCAACCGATTGTCCGATTTCATTTTCAGTATTGTTTCTTATTGAAGTAGCAGCTGGTACAATCACTCTTGTTGATTGTCTTGGGGACTTGTGATTGACACAAAACAATAAATATATTAAACAAACAAGGAGTGACATTAAACAATTGTGCTTTCATGTTGTGTAAAGTAAAACTAAAGTTTAAAAAAATACTATATGCCATTGAGGCAACCAGTGCCAGCAGAAGTTGGAGAGAAAAAGAGACTCGCAGACGCCAGCCAGAATACAGCTAAGAGCAGCTAAATAAAGTTCTAAGAATTTTGCCTTAAAATTTAAGTTTTATTGAAGACATTGATCTTACGTTCTTGTATTTTTGAACAGTTGCCCGCTTTTATGTTGAAATTATTATTTAAAAAACGGCCATGTTTTTTTTTGGTAAAAAGAAGCCTTAAAGATTACGCCAGAGCTCCAGTTAAGGTCAATGAAGATCATAACTGCATAATGATTATTAATCAGATTGATCCGGTCAAGCTTTGGCTTCAATAAATAGCGCATCGTGCCATAAAGCAACCACAACCATCAAAATAAAAATTTAGAGATTGAAAGACCTGTCAATCGGCCTGCTGGGTCATGAGACTTAACACCTCTCGACTATTTCTTAAGAAGCCAAAGAAAAGTTACTGGCTTATGATTACAAACCACAAACAAGTGACGTCTTGTAGGCCTACATTGTTCGTGTTATTCTTGACATAATGCCCGCAATGCTCAAAAAAGATGCCCAAAGTTGATTATCCAGAATTATCTTAGTGAAGAACAGCCGCTCGATGGCCGCATGCACGAAAGCAGTTCGAATAAAAAAAATTTTGTACTAAAATCTGGGACCTTATTTTCTAAAACGCTAATATGATATATTTTGAATTCATAATTTTTTTATGTGTTTTGTTTTTATAATTTAATTTTTTTTTTTATATAAAATTTGTCAACGCTTGGCGTTGCAGTTCAATAATAAAAATTCCGGTATTCAATATCTTTTTTTTTAAATTTCCTGTGAAAAAATATTTCCATGATTGACAAGTACAATTACAAATAAGTTATTAGATATTTAGTTAAAAAAACAAGTTATTGAAACAGAGAGAATTTTTTTAAAAAAGCGAAGAATTTTAAAATCGTTTTTTTTGTTTTGTAGAAATTGATAAGTTTTAATATCGTTGTTGTCAAATCGGTATTTATTTTTGTTTAATGTATGAATATATTTGATAATTTATTTATCAAATAGTTTTTTTGAGTTGCACTGTGAAAACTCGCTGTTTTGATAAATAATACTATAATAATTAAAGAATAAAGTTGTCAAAACTCATCTCCGTAGCCAACGTCATATAGTTATCGTATCTATTTCTTAAAATTTTTTCCTCTTATTCCTTCCACAACATAAACTACAATACTACAATTTTATTATATTTTTTTTTGTAACAATTAAACCAGGTTGTTTTACATTTTTAGTTTTAACTCGGCACAAATTAAATAAAAATTTTTAGGTCTTTCCTTCAGATGAAATATCAGCGCAGAAATTAAAAGTTGCAAACAAAAACAAAGAAAACTTCCGAAATAAATTAATTTTTATATTCAAAAGGGAGGAAAATAAATATTTAAGTCTGCAGAGGTTACAATAATGTCTTAAAATTGTGGGAAATCTTTCAATGAAAGCATATTTCTTGTATTCATGTAATGATTAACATGGTGCAAAGGGCGTATGAGTAATATCCAATATCACGTATACGTATGTATATATGTGCAACTAAAAGTATGCTAGAGTATTTGTTCAAGCATCTTATATCTTTTCAAATTGAAAAATAATTGAAAAACTTTTCTAAAAAAGCAATAACAAGGCTCACATCTTAGTAGAATGTAGAAAAAAATAAATTAAATGGCGAATATGCTTCGAAATGTTTATGTGCACATGCCCCACACACACAAATTTTTCAATGAAATTTATGAAATATTTCCAAAAGTTTTTCTTTTAAATTTTATACGGTCTTTCATCGTAGAGAATTTAAATAAGTTGCAAGAATTACTTATTACTGCAGTTTATTCATTTAAATATCGAAATACAAAATTTACTCCTTATTAATTTAACTTAAATGTTTCCAATGAACTCTAAGACTTATCATAATTAAATTGCTTGTATGGATAAAAGTATATTCCTCACAGCTCTTTTCTTTAGCTTTATATCACTTAAATATGAAATGCTGTATCTGTTTATATGTTTGAAAGCGTTACGAGTCTGCGACTGCCATTAAGGACCAAGTTACACTTTATGAAGAAAATCATAGAATAATCACATTAGAATGAAAACTATTTTACAAACAATTAAATTACAGTAATGAATTTAACTCCCAGGTGCTGTAGTCAACTTTTTCTATTTGCTGCTGATACCTATGAAACTTTTAAGTATCACTGATGCCGCTTGTCATGATGCATATATGTACATGTAAATTTAACACCACATTATATACATATACTATATTTATAATGAAGTCTATGATTTTGCAGTGACAAGTTATTTATAAACATGAGAAGACAAAGTGAAAATGAAAGAAAATATCCAATGTTGAAATGTTGTATGTATAAGAAGAGCGAACAAAAAAAAATAGTTTGTGTCATGTACTTGAATCATGTAGTTGTAGCTTCCTGTGTTTTTGTGTTATAAGTAAATTGGTTATAAAAATATGCCAGAACATATAAACTCTAGAGTCATGTACATACTTCTATTCTTGTTTAATGTATTAAAATGCCGCTTAAGCTCTTGTGCGTATTAGGGTTATAACTTTTATAATAAGACATTTTAAGACGAGATTTTTTTTTAAATTTAATTTATATGCTTCAGAAATAATAAATATAAAATCTTACAAATTCGATTGAAAAATTTTTCCGCTTATTTTCGAACTGTGCACACGAAATGAAACTACCTTAAGCTTTAAAATAACTTTTAAAATTTTTATTATTTTTTATCTTCTAAATGCAAGTTGTGATGAGCCTGTAATAGATCCTTATAAAAAAACAAGTTTACAATTTGAATTAATGACGGGTTTTTGGGATATTTGCTCTATGAATTACTTTGGCTTGTATACAAATATTATTCATAGTTAAAATATACTGCAAATATGAGATTATAAAAAAGTGAAGTACTCCTAAGCTTCTGCATGGTACAACGAGCATTTAAATTACTAGAAAAAACCAGTTTAAATTATTGGAAAAAATGGCACCAAAGTTCTTTTCTGGTTTCAAATCGGAAAATTTTTGACTATTTTTTAATATCTTTCAAGCACAGGCAACAGAAACAAAATTTTTGTTCAAATGGGCTTCAAACTGAAAAATAAGAATTATTTTGTGAAATAAATAAATAATAAGCTCGAACAAAAATTAAAACCTAATTCCAAATACGAATATGTGCAAGAGCAAATTATATACTTATTCTTAGCACGCTCAACCTAAACGAAATTGATCTTCTATCAATAACAAATGCCATTTTATTCTTGAAATAATACTTGCTTCTTTTTTTAGGTTATTTATTATATATTATATATGGGTATGTTAGTTGTCTTGAAAAAATATGACTGTTTATGGCTGGCGTTATCTTTAACTTGTTTCACTGTAATTGCTGCAATACTTGTTTAACTGGTAAATGTTTTTTGATAATTAAACATAAATTTATTTTTTCTGTCTTGTATTTGCTAAGATTGTAAATTTTGGTAGAGCAGTTTTTTGTTCGAAAATATTTGTTAAAGAAAACGTTTGGATATTTTTGTTGTTGGTGTATGAAGATTTTTTATCTTCAAAAATAAAGTCTGATAATATAATATGTTTTAATTAAAGATAAAATTACTTTTACTTTTATTTCAATTTCCTCATTGCACTTCTACAAACAAGTCGATATTTTTTGAGGTGGTTCTAATTTCAAAGTTTTTCTTCTTTAGAAGCAATTTAAATAGTTCTCTTATATTTATGTACGAGTATGTATGTTATTGAAAACAAGTTTGTTCATGCCCTTATCCAATATTGCTTAAAATACCATATTTGAAATGTGGACAGACGGACAGTTGTTCAAGTATGCAAAGTGTGCATTCATATATGTATGTGTGTACATTTTTCTGCAAACACTTCATACATATATTCAAAAAGTTCACAATATTCATCGCACACATGCACACAATCACAACAACTCAAGCAGAGTGAACATTTTAGTTCCCTACACACAAACACATGTTTTAAACCAATTTCAACACAGAGACGAGTATGATGAGCATGAGGTGCACGTTTGAGGAAAACAATCAAACTTGGCTCAAATTTCAAAATTTCTTCATTTTCATGTCATCACAATGATGTCTGACTCTTGAAGAAATAGCAAAAGCAAAGAAAAAATAATATAAATAAAATAGAAAATTAAATGAAAAGAACATGGTAGGTGAGTGCCAAGAAAACATCAAGAAATTTTTAGTATGACCTCATACTTGAACTAAGTCCCAATACATCAGCACCATCATTGTTGTGCTCATGATGATGATGATGGTGATGGTGGTGGTGAATGATTTTGCTTGCTTTAATTTGAAGTGGTCTCTATGGTTGATAGAATCACAGTTGTGATGTTGATGATGTTCGTTGTGGTGGTGCTGTTGGTAGCAGTATTGGTTAATATTTTGTATGTATGTATAGAAATACATATTTACATATGTATAGATGTACATATTGCTTGCATAGCAATCTATTTCGATTTTAAGGTACTTGTAGCATGAGGAGTAATAATAGTTGCTCGAGCTTATGATGACATTGTCGTGGTGGTTTAAAATATCAGAACAGAGAAATATGATTTATCGCCATTTATAAATAAACTCAGAAGCAAGCCCACTTTAAAATAATTAAATACCAAATAACTGAATTTTGAAATAAATTTTCTACAAATGAAGTATTTTTATAGCATTTACATTAGTATGATATTGAAATTTTACAAGTTCTTATAATATGTAAATAACCGATGTAGGGAGTGCATAATAAAGCTGAATATATTCTCAAGACGGACAGTGGAATGACTGAAATATTTTTGTGCATGAAAGAAAATGCTTATCTAACTTTCCAATTAATAAAAGTTTTTTGTCGCTGCTTTAAGCTGTAGCTTATTACAATGTATAATTCACAAAGAACACAAAACAAGTTCAAAAACAAATAAATGTAAATAAAAGTAAACATATCAGCTTCCATAAAATAGAGCATATTCTAAAGAAAAGGTTTTGGTTTTTCTAAAATCTTTTTATTCGTGACTTCTTTAATATTGAGTATAATAATCAAATTCATCGTACAATTAAGACTATATGAGTAATAATTGGAACGCAAAAAGGAAGTTATTAAAAACATATGCAATGGAAGTGTTTATTGGTAGAATTTGTCTTTCGTTACTTGAATACATATTCCAAAACTTCTGGCGAGTATTGATTAAAAGCAACACTTTTCAAAAAGAACAAATTGTGTTTCAATTGTTATAATTTGAGTCTTAAATAATTCAATTTTATTATACTATTTACTTAAAATTTTATTGTGAAGAAAAAAAAACATGCAAAAAAGCTATTATTCGTGACTTGTCTTATATCTGTGGATTTTGTTGTGGTAGTTTCTAGTATCTGATTTCAGTATTTTTGTTATTGTTTTGGGTTTACAAGGAGCACAAAAATATATTAAAACTAAAAATTAAAACTAGACTAAGAGCAGTATGCTGAATGTAGGCAAAAAACAAGGAAAAGGTAAAGCGAATTACTCTTAAAACAACTTATTTTATTTATTTATTTTTTGATTTAATAAAAAAATTTGTAAGCAATCTATATGAGGTGTAATCAATGCGTCTTAAAGTGTTACAAAAAAAGTGAATTACAAAAATATTAGGCGAGGTGAAACAAAAAAATATGCAGTACATGATATTTTTGGCAGACATTTGCTCATGCATTAAATATTTTAAGATCTGTGAAAAAATAAAAATTATAGCAAAATTCAGAATAAGGATGTTAAAATTAAACTATGTTTCGAGTTACAAGAAAAATTATGTGTTTTCTCATTTTCTCTTCAAACATCAAATATTTGAAAATTTTCCAGCTTTTACATCCTGTGGCTGAGCTTATATTGTAATATGGTGGCCCAAAAATGCCGCTACAAAAGTTTAGCCCTAAGTATAAAATAACTTTCATGCCTACATCATGATGCAATCAGATAAATACAATTCGATAAATAATTGTTTTTGACTAAGTCAACTTCATTTTGTTTGACTGTGCACAAACAATTTGACTAGAATACACATTTGTACTTATGTTTAAATGTATGTGTGTGTGAACAACTTAATACCCTGCTGACAATGATACTGATTTTTCAACCACTTAATGGGGGTTTTGTCAAATTAGATAATTTTCTTTTTGGATAATTTTCTCATAACAATATATTAGTCAAGTTTAGAATAGAAAGGAAGCAAAATGTATATGTGGAGAAATGCAAGTGTCTTGATGTGCTTTTATTTACTCATATTTATGAGTTAAAAATAAAATCCTTGAAATTTGTGAGCTGCTTGGTTGACGAATTCTTTTATATGATGTGAAATAAAGGGGCTTGCAATAAGAGGTTCAATCTTTATATGTAAAACCACAAGCATATTTAGGCAAAATCATCTGATGTATGTTAAGTTGTCATTTACGAGTATAATGAAAAACAATATCAGCCAAATCGCCGTCACATATTCACCATATTCTTTTCGTAAAATTTTCCATCACCAATTCATATATTTGCGGCTGTATGTCTTCGATAACTTCATAAATTTTATATTTGAGGTGCTGGATCGATTGTGGGCTATTGCGATAGACGTTGCTTTCACGTGGCTCCAAAAAAGTCTAAAGGTGTTAAATCACAAGATCTCGGTGGCCAATTTTGATCGTCTTTTCACTCAAAAACGCGATGGCGTTGAAAATAAATATCTTCCACGTCAGTATTTTTCAATCCTGGTCATACCAAATAAATACAAAAAGCGATGAAAACTGGAAAAACCTGGGGTTTCCTCAGTACCATGGGCGAAAACGGAAATATTCTCAGCTGTTCTTGAGCAGCGTGTAAAATTTTGATTTTGCACATCACTAACTTGGCTCAACAGCTCAAAATTTTCCAACAATTTCACAACTACTGCCGATAAGGGGCTTCACCACTTCCCAAAAATGCTTTAGTTTTGCAAACTTTGAACGCCTAATTTTCACAATTATTGTAGTGAATTTTAATAAATTCCAGGCATGTGTTAATAGAAAACTATGCAAGATCCTGTCTTAAACTGCAATTAAGTATTTGATAAAAAACTTTAAACATTATTATTTCGTTATCAGTCCTCATAAAATGTTAATAATATTCCCTTCTTTTACTGTGGTAAATATGTACATACGAGTGAGTACGTATATAATGATGAGATGGGGGAGGTTTTTTAATTGAAATTCAAAACGTGTTAAACAGTTTTCTCTGTTTAGTGAGAACAATTTTTAAATTAAAGTATCCAAAACGTGTCATCGTTAATACATGCGTTGAATTAAAATTTAAAGCACGTACAAATTACTCACACATGTTTACTTTATCCCGCTTATTTTTATTGATTGATGTTTAAAAGATTTACTGCCACGGGCATTACATACACATTTAACCAAAATCATTTAGAGGTAATACAGAAGCATACGAGTATATGAGAATTATAACTTTGAGGTTCTTATATTACGGATTTTTAACCTGCTACAATCATTATTGCTTTTTTCGTTTGATGTCACTTGAAAAATTTACAAAACATTTACACTCAAGGTGCTCTGTAGCAGAGGCCGTTACTTCATTGCCATTCATTCGATAAAGTTGTGCTGTAAATAAACCGTTCTGTAAATTACCAAACCAAATAGATATATTAATAAAATTAACAAGACCGCTTATATACATTAAGAAAGCAACAAAAGATAGAGGAAACATCGATTTTCAATTTGTGTTGCAAAGTCTATCACGCACGTTTCTCTACAAGGCATGACTACTGCAGCGGGGTCCAAACTTTAAGTGTAAATGGTATCTTTGAGGAAAATATAAGAATACCATGCAACACATGTTAAAAACATATAACCGATTTCGTGATAAATTTGAAAACTTGAAATTATCGTGCTTACACGCGAATGTAAATCGATTTGAGTAAGATTTTCGTGCGAAAGTAGCTGCAAGTATGAAAAAGTAACTTTTTTTTCTCTATTAAACTCGTGAAATGTACATATAATATATAATAAGCAAACAACATATAAATATAAAAAAAACAAGTTTTAACAACGATAACAACTATAGTAAAAAACCAAAAAAAAGCTTCGATTACTATAAAAAAATTCCACATGCCAAGAACACGAGGAAACTTTGAATTAACTTCTAAGATGACTAGAAAATAAAAGGGATTGTACGAGTAAAATATTTTAACATACAAAACACTACAGGTACGATCACATTGCGAAAAAATGTTCAAGAAATATTTTTCCCCATTTTTCCATAATTTTTTTTAAAGCGGTGACGATTAACTCAAACAAAATATTCAAGCAAAATATTTAATCAAACAATCAAAGTATAAAATATTGTTTTTCCTGAACACTTAAACGCGCAGCAGTACGACAATGTATATGATTACACGAAGGCATTCGGCGTGGTTTTACCCCTTCATAACTTTATTCCCCACAGTCGTAAAACTATAAAACCTAAAAAATAAGGAGGTTCACTAGAAATGAGATGACACTTTGACGATGACAAAATAAGATGCATTTGCAGGTTGTGATCAAGTGATCAAGCAAGGAAATTTGTTCTAGGAAAAAGATGAGGCAAAGATAAAGAATACAGAAATTCAAGTTATATACAAAAATTTCTATCGAGTGAGCTCACCTGATTTTGATCATTTGGTAACACTGAGAATTCGAGATTCAGTCTAATGAAATACTTAAATTTTGATATTCGCGGTAGTTTATTGAATGATACAAAAATTTAGCGAAAAGTGTAAAATGAAAATAAAAACAAATAAATTTGTTTCATCTTAGAAAAAAGATTATAAAGTTTGAGACACAGAAAAAATTTAACAAGGTGCTTTTGAAAAAATTACTTTTTAAAAAATGTGTAATAATTTTTGAAAAAAGTACTTTTAAAAATACCTTGTGAAAAATTTCTTTAAAAATAAATACTTCTTGTTTTAATTTTGTTAATTTTGTTTAATGTTGTTTTGGATCAAGTAAATTTCTACGTATTTTCAACTTTGGGAACATCTTCATCCCTTAAAAAGACTAACATTTTCTAAACTAATTATCTATTAATTCCAAAACACTCATAACAAAAAAATATTTGCCATACAAAAAAAAAAAAAATATTTCGCATACAGAGGTACAATACTTACTTTATATACTACATATGTTCTAAAAGTACCACAACAATACGTTTATATTTTGCGCACCCTAAATTTACAAATTTCGAAAAAGTGCCAAGCAGCTGTACTTTCACCACATACAACGGCTATTACTTCCCACTGTTTAGTCTTACAAAAATCTCTCAAGATTAAATAAAATGTCTCAGGCAAAGTGGCCGCACTGTGTTAACAGCAGACGCATTTTTGTTTGATGCCAAATAGTTTTCTTTTCCCAAATTCGTCAAATGTTCCACTAATGTGACCGTACCTTAACATACAATTTTGCTCTTGTTTATAACACCATGTTTCTAGAACCTGGACGGTCGCCTTGAGTGGAGAATTTATATAGAAAGCGCTTGCCCCATTGTTTATTTTTGTTTTAAAATTTTTCCTTTAAAATTTTTTATCAATTTTTTTTTACCTTTTTTTATATGTTCAATTAAACTATCGATCAAAAATATCGAAACAGATTTAAAGCTTCAAAAATAGTTCAATTGAAAATTTTCATTTAATTTTTTTTCCTACCATCTTAATTAAAGCTTAGTAAGTATCAAACGAAACATTTATCTTTTAAAATCACTTACAAAAAAATGCTGTATTTTTTAAAACACAGCACTTTCTTTTTGTTTCACGTTGGTTTGTCTTTAAAAAATTAAAAATAAAACATCAGTCGTGCGTTAAAAACAAATAAAAAATTATTATATAATAACTTAACTTGTCGGATGAGGCCTACATCATCATCACATCTTTCTGGCTGTCTTTTGTTCCTAAGATATTTTAAAAAGTTGTTGTGTTTATTTTTGTTCTGAGCACAAATTTTGCAGTGCCATATGTCAAAGAGCTACATAAAGAAACGAGTATAATAGGAACAAAATAGAATTTTAAAAATTTAAAAGAAGTGTAACTTGAAACTAATTAGGATGTAAAATACGGCACTGGGCTTTCGGTCTTCTGAATAATTACAGCCAATAGAGAGCGTTAATAAATTTTAAGCAAATAAAACAAAACTATGTGCCATAACTGGCTGCCTGCTGTGTGTCTACTCTAGTAACGAGTGGGAGGGGAGAGAACTGTATGCCAGTTACTCATATCACAATAATATTTGAGATTTCCTAGACAAAATATACCAAATGTATAAATAAAGTCAAGTGATTTCTTTATGGGTTTTCTACGTGACGTAGTACAAATTGAAAAGCAACTTCAACTTAACTGCAAACGGTTAAAAATGTTATCCTTTAAATTAAAAAAAACAAATAGTAACGATGTTTTAAATATAAACAATAAACTAGAATTAGATTCAGTCAAAATTGTTGGATAGAAAACAAAGTTTAACACCTAAAATCCAAGTAAATAAAAAAAAATTTTGTAAAGAAAAAAAAAAAAGAAACATTTACACAAAACTCTAGCTGATGACTTAAAGATAACATTCAACTGTTTTGAGTTAACTTCTTAAAAGAGAAAAATTAAATGAGAAAAACATGCAAAAAAAAGAATTTGAGTAATAATAAGATTTAAATGACATGTGTTTTTTTTCAAGAATGAGATGGTGAAATATTTGCTAATACAATTTTCAGGACGCTTGTAGATAAGATTTTAATAAAGAAGTTAAAAACATACATACATATACATATATGTATGTATGTACGAGGTGTGTGCAGCAACTAACAGGAATTTCAGTTTTTTTAAATATATTATTATTCGTCTACTTTATTGTTGTAGCTTTAAAAATAGCCCTTTATTAGATATTATGCGCTGCTTCCAACCATCATTTATGCCATATATGCCTGTACACGGAGAAACCTTTATATTTTTAGGAATATCAAAAAGTAGAACGGATCCATTTCTGGCAAATATGGAGTTTGGAGCATCGTAGCAGTGTTTGTTTTAGCCAAAAATTTACAAAAATGTAATGAAGTGTGACCAGCTGCATTTGGAGTTTGCTGATTATAAATAGACTTATCGCTCATAAGCATTTCTTTAAATTTTTCCTAATTTTCATAGGTTGTTGATGTGCATGGAGCGTTAAGGTTGTTCGTCCTCTTTCACGTTTTCACGGAATGCTTGTACTACTCATGAACAATTTTATTTTGCTTATAGAAGACTCACCATATAACTTTATTACACGTCTAATTTAATAATAAAATATATGTCTGACAGTCGGACTCTCCAAACTAAACACTTCCTACATTTTATTAAATATATAAATTTCAATATGGTGTTATTTCGCTAATCTATTAGTTTCTTTGCAATAATTATTCAGGAATATGCAGGCTTCTTTATTATACTTTAGTTTCATTTGTGTGAAAAAATTATGGTCTCTGTCTTCCGTCTGCATTTCTTCTGATGATATAAAATATGGGCATTTCCACCAAGAAAAGCAACGTTAAAAAGGCGCAATTTTACGTAGAGATGCCCATGTTTAGTATTTATTTTTGTTGACCTTTTTCTACTTTTAATTTACTTTTCTAAATGGACTTTTAAAGTCAGGGAATTTAAAAAAAAGATTACTTATTTTTATTATTTCATCCCACATTTCGTTGGAAAATCCAACGGGATGATTTTTTATTCATCTGGTAACATTGTAATATAAATAGATAAAAGCAATGTTTAAAAAATTCCCGTTATTTTCTGAATACACCTCGTATCTACGTATAAATGAATACATATACTTTTTAAGCGAACAGCAATGCCATTTAACATCAATTAATTACATGTTAAAATCATTTTGACATTATTTATAAGTATTTCCAAATGTTCTACTGCAACATTAAGAAAATAGCTAAAAGCTTTTCGCCATCAGCTGCTCGCACTTTTCTTTATACCCTTATATTGCATATAAATTATTCTTTAGCTAAGCACAGACTTGTACGTACGTATGGACGTTTATTCCATATACCCAAGACAGCACAAAAGTCTTCCAGCACTTAAATCACTATCAAGAGAATGTGCAAAGAATTGAAGGAAAAAAATTTAACTTATAAAAGTTTTGGGTGGAAAGTGTCAAAAAACAAAGATACGAAAAAAAATCTCAACATTAATGTTATGCAGCCATTGAGTTGAATTGAAAGCTAATGGACCTTAAACTATAATAAACAGAAAACATAAATATATATATATATATATATATACATACATATGTATATATGTAAACACAAGCATACATATACATGTACATACCGCTCATTTATTCAAAGAACGTCATAACTCAAAAAACTATTTTGCCAGAAATCGAGTTTAAAATTTCCACACAACTTAATGGAGAAAGAAAATTTTTTTTGCTTTCAAGAGTTGATTAAACAGAATATTTGTATGAAATTTTTACACAATATTAAGAACGATTTGGGGATTAACTTTGCATCCACACAAAAAAATATTCACCAATTAATGTTTTCAAGCAAGAATTTAATTGATTCAATAAAATTTTTAATTGTATTAATTAATTTTAGTGGAAAAACTTCATATTACTTTTTTGTGTATTAATAACTAAAGAGTTTAATTTTTGACTTATGACGTTGTTTGAGTAAATGAGCGATATGCATTCAACATTTTCTCTAAATATGTGTTGATTCATTGTTTAAAGATGGCTTGGTGTAGCCTCTTCTGAAAGATTGTTCAAAGAAGATTTGGAATTCGAATAATGAATTTAAAATCTGATAAATGAATTTCTTGCTCGGCTGATAAGGCAGTTGTCTACACTTCGCTTGTTCGATGTCCTGCTTAGGAAATATAAATAATTCTGTAACAGGACTGTTTAGTTATTTATTATGTTTAGTATATTTTATTATTTTGTATAATGACTACATTCCTTTATATGACTTCATTGAATTGTACGTAGCACTTATTGCTTGTCATACATTTATACACATTCACACATACATATACTTATATTAAGCTGTTCTGTTTATTTACTTATATAAACTCTGCTTTATATATAGAAAATATATTTATACATGTATAGCTATTAATACACACACAATAACTTATTCAAATATTTTCCTGTACTTTAAGTAATGTTCATTTTCATAGTTTGTTACTACCGATACACACAGGCAACGTCAGAACATGCCACTCTTTTCTGTACCTAATTTTTTCATCCCTCAATATGTGTATGTATATAAGCAGGCTGCGCACAAGCAGAACAACGGGACTTTTATTTGTATATTTGCTATTTAACATTAATTTGATTTTGTATAAAGCTGTGTTCTAGACGACTTGTGTGATTTGGATATTTTTAAGTAAGCTCATTTCACTTTGTATTTTAGTTCATTCAAAATAAAGCTATCGTCAAGCAAAGACCTAAGCATCCAGAGCGCATTCATTTAAATAATATAAAATAAATATTAAAAATTGTTCAGTCGCAGAAAGACCCTTGTGGACTGCTGTGACTAACAATCAGATTGAGGACGAACAACGGCGATCAACTCAGCCCTGTTCGTACCAATTAATAATTTTAAAACTAAATTCTTAACAAAGTGGAAACACTTCGTTACAATTGGCGCCCAACGTAAAAACGTGCATTTGTAGTGGTGGTTCAACATCGTGGTTTTGTAAGCAGTACAAGAGAAGTTTTAAATTTTAATTCCATTGCCATTAGTGCTAACGGCTATTTAAATGCCTAGAAGTACAGCGAATTCGCAGAGTTCACTTCCAATTGGTGACATGGAAGCTCATATTTCAACTAACCCTTCAGGCTCAACAAAAGGCGCCATACCACGCACAAATGGTCAGCCTAATGCTCCATTGAACATAAACATGACGGAACAACAGTTTTCGGAGCTTATGGGAACATTACAGTTTCGTCAGGCTGCTAGAACAACATTTGGTGCTTGCAGTGCTCGTTTCAATGGCGGTCGTAGTACTTCTAAGGTGGATGACTTCATAGCAACCATCCTAGTTTTTAAAGAAGCTGAGTGTGTCAGTGATACAATGGCCCTCACGAGTTTACCGTTACTGCTAGAAGGTTATGCATCATCATGGTGGCAAGGAGTAAAGGACGAAGCAACGAATTTTGACCACGCAATAGAGCTATTACGAAATGCATTTTCTCCTCCTAAGCCAGACTGGAGGATATATGCGGAGATTTTTCAGGACAAACAGAAGTCTTTTGAGAGCACGGATAGTTTTATTTGCAGGAAGAGACGTTTGTTTGCTCAATTGAAGGACATGATTCCAGAGAGCACAAAAGTTAACATGATATTTTCGTTATTAAATATTCAGATACGTGAGAAGATTTCTCGTGAATCTATAGAAACCTTCCAAGATCTTCTTTCGAAAGCTCGAGAGATTGAATTGCACAATATTGAAAATAGACATTCAATCGAGAAGCCACCAGTATCCAGAGAAAACTCTGAAGGTCATCAGGTCAAATGTTCTTTTTGTAGAAAAAAGAATCATACTGCCGATGTCTGCTATAAACGCTTAGAAGCAGAGAAAAAGAAGAAACCAGAAGTAACCAAATTGAACTGCTATGGCTGTGGAGCTGTAGGTTACTACAGATCAAATTGCCCAACGTGCAATTATAAAAAAGTTGTAGAAAGCCCCAAGGAAATGGACTTTCACAGCATTCAAACTAATATAGTTGGTAGGAATGTTCCCACTGTGGATATAAATGTTAATGGACTGAATGGCGAAGCATACTTAGATACAGCTGCCAGGACGAGCATAGCTGGTAATATTTTATATAAGAAACTTGTAGAAAAACAGGTTAAATTTCAATCAGTTTTTGCGGAAATAACGCTAGCTGATGGCATTGTCCGAAAGGAAAACGTATATGCAACTATAGTGGATATTTTGATTGGTGAACGTTTTAAGCGAATTAGGTTCATTTGCTTACCGAACGCAAGGGACAACAGGACATTACTAGGCATTGACTTCTTGGAGCAAGCAGGTATAGTAATGGACCTTGCTCAAAGAACATGGCATTTTAAGGATGAACCTCTAAAAATATTTGAATTTAAATCAAAACCATCGAAGATTAAAGATGTAAAAATTAATCAAACCATTATAACAAGCAGCCAGCCGGTATCAGACAAGGCTAATAAAGGTAATGATTTTGTGTCGTGGTTTGAATTAAATAATGGAGCTGATCCAGGGAACACACCAACGTTAAGATCAATATACTCCCAAGATAATGATTATTCACCAGGGGGAATATTTAGAATTTTCGAGGACTCGTTACCGCATAACTTTGAGATATTAAAGGAAAACGACACAAATTTGTTTCCTCCTATGAAGAGAAGAAAGACTAACACAAATTCTCCACTAACCGGAGTCCAATTGAATACTATAGATTTCCAAATATTCGAGGATAAGGACTCTTGTCTGGAAGAGACACAAAAAGAATGCCTCTTGGAACTTTTAAATTCACATAAAAAACTATTCGAAAATATATATTCACCTATAAGAGGAATAAAACACAGAATTGATATTGGGACTAATAAGCCAGTAAGTAATCCTCCATATAGAATATCCCCAGCAATGAAGAAAAAATTAAAACTCGAACTGGATGACATGTTATCGAAAGGCATTATTGAGGAAAAGGAATCACCTTGGGCATTTCCAGTTGTCTTGATACCAAAGAAAGACAACTCAATACGCCTCTGTGTAGACTATCGAAAACTCAATGCAATAACCGTAACAGATACTTACCCGTTGCCTAGAATGGAAGACCTTTTGCATGCGGCAAAAACTACGCCTTATATGTCCACGATAGACTTAAAATCTGGATACTGGCAGATTGAAATGAACGACGAAGACAAGCTTAAGACAGCTTTCACTACTCCCTTCGGAATATTCGTTTTCAACAGAATGCCATTTGGGCTCAAAAACGCCCCAGCAACATTTCAAAGGGCAATCGATAAAATAAAAAGCAGTATTCCCAACGTTCTAATATTGGCATATCTTGACGATATTATTATCTGCTCTAAGACTTTTGAAGGTCATTTAAAAGACCTTAAAATAACATTTAACAAGCTTGAATCAATCGGATTTCACCTGAACATGGAAAAATGCTATTTTTGCAGGCCTGAAGTTAAGTACTTAGGACATATTTTAACAAAAGATGGCATAAAAATTGATCCTGAAAAGACATTGGCAATATTGAAACGTCCACCACCTAAAAATTTGAAGCAATTGATGTCATTTCTGCAGGCATGCTCATGGTTTAGGAGATTTATACCAAACTTCGCTGAAATATCAAAACCCCTTTCAAACCTAACTAAAAAGAATGCTTTGTGGAGATGGTCAACGATAGAAAATGAATCTTTCCTGAAACTAAAAGAAAACCTCACGACGCCACCAGTATTACAACAAGTTGACGAAAATAAACCGTTTTCACTAAGAACAGATGCAAGCAATTATGCGATCGGGGCTGTTCTGTTGCAGGGGGAGAATAATGTTGAACGACCCATTGAATACGCTAGCCGATTGCTGATACAAGCTGAAAGGAATTACTCAACCACCGAACGTGAAGCGCTAGCTGTAGTATGGGCTGTGCAGAAGTTTAGGGGGTACATCGAAGGCTCCAAGGTAACGGTGTTTACAGATCATCAACCATTAAGATGGTTATTTTCTTTGAAATCTCCAACTGGTAGATTGGCTAGATGGTCATTACTGCTACAGAGCTATAATTTAACTTTTAACTATACCCCCGGAAAACAAAATGTTGTAGCCGATGCGCTTTCACGTCCGCCATGTCTAAATGAAATATGCATCGAAAATTGCGATTGTAATGCTGTTGAAATAGATTTTCCGCGCGAAGGACTAGAAGATTTTCGTAAAGCCCAGATGGAAGATGAACAACTTAAAGATATAATTTCGTCCTTTGAGAACAACGACGAAAACGTCGCGAGATATACTAATCGTGGTTACATAATGATTGACGGCATTCTATATAAATACAATTCTGATCAAGATTCGGAAAATGGTCAATTAGTAATGCCAAGGTCTCATCGTCAACAAATATTGACTAAGTATCATAACGATCCAATTTCTGGTCATTATGGAAGAGATAAAACTTTAAATCGTATAACTTCCCTATTTTACTGGCCAGGTATAAGAACGGATGTTATAAGTCATGTGAAGTCATGTGAGGACTGTAGCAAATACAAGGCCACAAACTTGAAACCCTGGGGATTACTGCAAACACTAAGCAGCAACAAAAGATTCGAAATCATTGCTGTAGATCTTTTTGGACCACTTCCTAGGACCGCAGAAGGACTCCAATGGATTCTTATAGTGGAAGATATTTGTACCAGATGGGTAGAACTTTTTGCCCTGAAAGAAGCAACTGCCGAAAATTGTGCACTAACGCTTCTTAATGAAGTCATCCTTAGATATGGGGTACCACGCAGAATACACACAGACAATGGAACCCAATTTATATCGGCTTTAATGCAAAAACTTACGTTTTGTTTGGGAATAAAACAAACATTTACTCCTGTCTATCACCCAGAGGCCAATCCTGTAGAAAGAAAAAATCGCGATTTGAAAACGCAACTTTCAATTTGTGTTAAAAAGGATCACACTAAATGGAACAACAGTCTGCCAGCAATCAGATTCGCCATGAATACGACTAAATGCGATAGCACCGGTTATTCTGCTGCGTACTTGACATTTGGTCGCGAACCCAGAACACCAATAGAAGTTAATTACGACTTTAAAGCTATAATAAAAGCAGAAAACTTCATTCCGCAAATAACGCCTCATCTACTGAAACTCGTAGATACTTTGGAAACTGCAAATGAAGCTCAACACAAGATGCAAGATCGAAATAAGAATATTGTCGACAAGAAACGTAGACCTCAAAAGAATATAAAAATTGGTGACAGAGTACTGATCGAGACACATATACTGAGCAAGGCAAAGAATGGAATAACTTCAAAATTTACGCCACGCAGAGATGGTCCATACATTATTATCGGGGCTAAAGGTTCATCGTGTTTTACGATTGCTGCTGAAGAAAGACCACATATACCACTAGCAACACTACACACGTCTGCACTAACTCCATACGAAGGCGAATCCGGAAACCCTATTTACCCAATGCGTAAAAGGGGTCGTCCGAGTAACAAACAAAAACTTCAATTTGACAACGGAACAACGCAACAATCAGAAGATGAATCAACTCTATGTGTCAACACATCCCGTGACGAAATACATCTTTCTGAAATAGATGACAACAACAAACAATCCAAAATTCTTAGAAGATCGGAACGACTAATGGATAAATGCCGTAAATGAAATCATGGTCACATTATCGAGACGATTAATGCACCATAGGGGGAGGATGTAACAGGACTGTTTAGTTATTTATTATGTTTAGTATATTTTATTATTTTGTATAATGACTACATTCCTTTATATGACTTCATTGAATTGTACGTAGCACTTATTGCTTGTCATACATTTATACACATTCACACATACATATACTTATATTAAGCTGTTCTGTTTATTTACTTATATAAACTCTGCTTTATATATAGAAAATATATTTATACATGTATAGCTATTAATACACACACAATAACTTATTCAAATATTTTCCTGTACTTTAAGTAATGTTCATTTTCATAGTTTGTTACTACCGATACACACAGGCAACGTCAGAACATGCCACTCTTTTCTGTACCTAATTTTTTCATCCCTCAATATGTGTATGTATATAAGCAGGCTGCGCACAAGCAGAACAACGGGACTTTTATTTGTATATTTGCTATTTAACATTAATTTGATTTTGTATAAAGCTGTGTTCTAGACGACTTGTGTGATTTGGATATTTTTAAGTAAGCTCATTTCACTTTGTATTTTAGTTCATTCAAAATAAAGCTATCGTCAAGCAAAGACCTAAGCATCCAGAGCGCATTCATTTAAATAATATAAAATAAATATTAAAAATTGTTCAGTCGCAGAAAGACCCTTGTGGACTGCTGTGACTAACAATCAGATTGAGGACGAACAACGGCGATCAACTCAGCCCTGTTCGTACCAATTAATAATTTTAAAACTAAATTCTTAACAAAGTGGAAACACTTCGTTACAATTCAAAATAAAAATATAAGTTGTAATTCTCGTATTGTTACCGTTAATGACAAAAATACATTTTTCTACATTCTTAAATTTTTTATAATTGTTCTATGACATTTTGATCTTTGACAACTTGCCACTAAAAAATGTTTGCCGGTACAATTTGCTTTGATGAAGCGAAAGAGATATGTATGTCTTTAAAACTTTTTTGAGTAATTTTAGTTAGAGTTCTTCAAGCTGTAGGTGAAATTTCAATTTCATGTGCCTTGAAAAATCTTATTTAAATATTCGTACGAAATTTTCTTCTAAAGGGTCTTCCCAAAAGAGGTTGAATTTTGATTTTTTAGGTCATTGGCGTGTAGACCTTATATTCCACGTAGCCTCAAAGGAAAAAGTCTAAAAGTCACAAGATTTCGGTGATCAATTATGACCCCCTCTTCGAGTAAACACATGGCCAGAAGACTTACTTGCATTGCACACAGTTCCGTCTTTTGGAAAATAAACTTCGTCCTACAGTTAGAGTCCTTGTGTAAATTAAGCTTCTAAAACCTTAAGATCTACATAAGTCTTCATGTAAAATACGGAGTAATGTCCTTTGCAAAATGTCCCATTCCAAAGATCGATGAGATATACACAAAACAGTGTTTTCGAACTGTATCTTGTAAAAGACTATATCGTTTTAGCTTTGTTAGTGGCATAGTTTTTATTTGTCATCTGTCAAGTATTTACAAGTTGAGTGATGACAACTATTAAGATAGTGATCTATTCAAAATGAGACGTCTTATTGGAATACTCTGTATGAGATATTATTTTAGATCAAAGCAAACTTGTTGACATTGCCCCTGAAACACGTACGCAGTATAAAAATGTTGCAAATTAAACTTCTACACTATTTTAAAACTCGGTGTGATTAGTTGAGTACATCTTTAAAAAGATGCAAGTTGGCCACCGGCGTTTCATGTTTAATGTTCATGAGCCAACAAGTGGGTGACAGAAAAACTAAAATTTTTACAAAAAGAGCATACATTTGAAGCAATAAGATGACTTTTTTGTAGCAAAATTAATACGTAGCAGATACGTACACTGAAGGAAAAAAATTTTCAAATATAAAGGGGTATTACTTTTTGTTTCAACTAAAATTTTCTTACGAGAATATGTGCATTATTCACTCACTTATATTTTACCGAATGTTGATGGTTCAATATAAAATTTTCACCATAATTATTTTCACTATTTTCTTTGCACTCTTAGCAAAAATGTTAAGTTTTCAAATGAAGCTGTTGGCTGACATTTCAGTTTATATGCACATAAATTTTGTAAAAAAAGCATTTATTTAGCATTAAAAACTGATAAAAATGTTTGAGTATTCTTGCAAACAAAATAAATTTATGTGACTGTGTACTTTGTCCCAACTTTCGGTCATTTAGTCACATATAAAATAACTTAAATTTCCAGGCAATCATACGCAAGCAAGTGCAATTTCCCACAGGCCTGTAAGAGTGTAACTGCATACATACATACATACATACATACATAATTATGTACATTAGGTTGTGTGTGTGTGTGTAAGTTGCGACACGTGTGTCGGTAGCGTAATTGATGGATGAATTTTGAAACTGAAGACGACATAATACATCTTCTTTTTTTTAACTTTGTAATCTCAGTCGCAGTAGGTTGACATTATTACATTAAAGTAGAGGAAAATGATTTAAGTTCCAAGTTTTAAAGTTGGCAGAACGATGGATGGACATTTATTGACAATTTATTTATAAGTTTCATGTTGCAGCATTTTAGGCTGTTGTGTTTTTAGGTTTAAGCATTAGAATTATACTGTGTTCACATTTGAGTTTTTAAACAAGTTTAAGGGCCATTTTCACAACTTGCCTTTAGCTTGCTTGCCCGATAAATATCTTTGCATTATTACAATATAATTTTTTTTATTGTTTTTATTATCAATAATATCGGCGATACTGCTGGTTTTCCGATATATCGATATTGGCGATATTTTACTGTCGATACGCCGATACTTCTTATATTTTTCTTTAGAGTTTTTTTACGTCTTATTAATATCAATTTTAAATCTTGAGCCAATCTAAACTGAATGCCATCGTTTATTTTGTAAAATCATAAATATTGCAGACGTTTTGCAGTTTGAATCTTAGAAACTGAAATGTATTGAAATTTTTGATGATTTTAATGGCTCATTAATAAACACTTATTTTGTATAATAGAAGAATTACTCTGCTTGAGTTTTGTTAATTTTTTACTTGAGCTCAATTTCAATATGCGTGTCGGTATCGGAATCGGTATCGGCGATATTTATTTTTGAATATCGGTATCGGTATCGGATCGGCGAAATGGCGTATCGTTACATCCCTAATAATAATAATATTTAATGTATAAAAAAATAATAAAAGAAGGTTTTATAATGCAAAGCCATTTATCGTGAGGACAAATTCCTGCCTTTAGCTAAAGGCAAGTTGTGAAAATGGCCCTAAGAAAAATGATTTAAAAATTAATTAAAGCCGTTCACATTAAGTGTTGCCAACTTCATTTCAATAAATATTCCAAAAAAAGAAATACCTCATTAAATTGGTATTAATCTATAATCTGTATAAAAAAGACAAAAAACAAAAAAAAAACAAAAAAAGATTTTGCTGACTTCAATGCATTTTTACTATTTTAATTTATTTAATATGAAATGATGTACTCGTACAAATATTACACATACATGATAAGAAATGTTTAATGTTCGATGACTGAATGAAACTCGCTGGTGTAGTCATACATTTTTATTTATTTGTCCGACTATTTGGATCTCGGTATTAGTTTTTTTTAGTTAAAAAATTCTTTTTTAATTTCATTAAAAGAAAGCAAAAGTTTAATCTTATAATATTAATGTCAGTTTTTTTGGGAAAAAATTATATTTGTCTGATTGCCTTTATAATTTTTTTACGGAATGTACTTCTAAACAGAAAAATTCGCATTAAATTAAGCAAGAAATCCATTAGCTAAGCCGAATAGATAAATTATTTGAATATTTAATGATTTAGTTGTTTTTGTAATTTGCCATTGTCACTTCGTAATAATCCAGTCACTTTATTTTAAAATGTCACAGTATTTGCTGACATTTTGTAAAAAAATACTTTGAGTTGTCAAATGGGCTTTGAAATGATTAAAGATGATTACAGATTTAACTTAAATGGTAAAGCCTTATTAATTTATTTTTAAAGTGTAACTGAAATTAATCACGCAATTGAATGTCCATCGCATTCAAGTCCCTCCCTCTGCCGTGAATGATTGAAAACCACTTGAATTTCTGTTGGATTTCGTTTATGTGGAAAGCCCTGAACGCTAAAGCAATTTCATTTTGCGGTTGCTTTTGCACAGATTTTTATTATATTTAACAAGATTGTGATGAAAGTGTTGCTGCGAATAGTTTTGGTCTATGGTCGGTTAAATATTTTTTTTTGCTTCATTCAAATGCAGACTCACATGCCGACAAACTACACTCACTTGTAAGTATACATGCAAGTGTAAAAATTTATTAATATCTACAAGTTTATACGAGTGTACTCGTATGCATACACTCGCATGTACTTTAAAACACAAACAACTATCGCTGATGTTCTCGCTGCTTTTAACGTTGTAGATAACTATGCATACATATGTACTAGTACGTATATACATATTTATACATATAATCGTATCTTGTTGCTTTAATTTTCACTAAAGTTTTTTTTATTTTGAAATATTTTATAAATTTTCTAAGGATATTTATTGTTCGATACCAAACACCTACCGTACTTTATTGTCATTGTTTAATCTTCTGGAACAGTGAGCAAATCGTAGAGAGGTAAAATAGAAGGAAAGCAGAATGAAAGTAAAAACTGATTGAAAATACTAAAAAAAACCTAAACACACAGATAATGTAGAGACTTTTGAATATGTTTGAAATAGTTTGGCCTTGATTTAAGTTTTTGCTATTCTTTTATTAAGTCATGATATATTTTTATTGCAATTAAATCGCATATTTTATAACTTTTTTTTTTTTTATTCATAAAATTGCAAGTATATAGTGCTTTTCAAATTTATTTTATTATAAATATTTTGAGCACAAGTTCTCCTTCAAACTTTCTTTCTACTTAGTTAGTGTTTTGTTTTATGTTTTGTGTTTTTTGCAAAACTAAAGTTGATATTTATAAAAATATGTTACTCGTTTGCCTTCAGGTTTTGCATTTGAAAATGAACAAAGTCAGCTTAAGAGTTGTTTGTAATATGCCGATCATAAATATAATGTGGAAAAAGTATGAATATTTTTATTTGCCATTTACTTAGGGATTTAATCTCTTAACAAAATAGTATATTTTGTCTTAAATTTAATTGCAGTCTCAATAAAACTAAAACAATTTAAATCTCTACATGTGGGCAACATTATGTATGCATGGCCCTTATGCAAGCCTTCACGGTCAATATTTGTAACCAACCATTTCATTACTGTATACATTACATTTTATATTCCCTTCCCAAGAGAATCCATTAATTTACTTTTCAGTATTTGCCTCTGTGTCATTAGCGCCATAATTTCTTTTAAATACACTTGTGTTTTTACATATCAAGATTAAAAGTCTTATTCGAAGACCCTATAGTGGATAAATTTTTGAAATAATACAGGCAAGTGTATTTGTATTGTTTTTTTTAGTAACCTTAGCAAGTTTATAAAATTTTTTGATGGTTTTAACTTTTTCGAACTTTTGTTCAACTTTATTTCATAAAATGAAAAAAAAACATATTAAAATAGAACAATAAAAAACTTAGCAGCTCTAAAAATTTTGTAAGATTTGTATGTGAGTTACATACTTACATATACAAGGTGGGCCAAAAGAAATCACCCTATTGGAAGATGCTCTTAATTTTGCAAATGGCGGCCAATGTCAAATCTGTTTTGACATTTGTAAACTAGACGGATCTAGAATACATCACGGGTCGCCTCATCTCTCGTTTTGGCGATTTACACTGGCCCGCAAGATCGCCTATTTAACCGTTCCAGACTTTTTTGTTTGGTTTTTTGAAATCCTGTGTTTACGTGAACAAGCCCGAGACCCTGAAAGCCCTCAAGGACAACATTCGACACGAGTGCGAGAATCTGTCACCCGAAGTTCTCGCCGAAGTGATGAAAAATGCCATAAAACCAGTAATCAATTCTGACGGCGCCCATCTGGTCGATATCATTTTCTCGACTTGACATATACAATTCTAAAGATTCGAATAAACATAATCAAAAAACAGATTCGAAGTTTTTCATTCAAATAGAAAAAAATTAGAGTCAAACAACATCGGATGACTTTTTTTGGCTCACCTTGTATAATACGCTGGATTGGAATGTTGAGTAACCTTGATGTGGCAGAAATACGATTGCATTGAATATTCAGTTTAAGTCAGAGTAATAGAAGGAAGTACACATACATGTACAGAAAGCCGACAATTTCTGTACATAGTTTAAGAAATGAGTTTAAGAAAAAATTGTATATTTTTTTCGACATATAAAATTTCAAATTAAAGTAAATAGTTTACCCAATCGATTCGTAGTCTCTCTCTCTCTCTCTCTCTTTCGAACGACATTAAAATGTTCTATATTATAAAAAGTGAAGTTAACAGGTTTACACTGTAAGCCGACGACATACGAACTTTATTAATTACAAACGACTTTAAAAATTTTAGTTACCATAATAATTTAAAACCCTACTCGTATATAAAGGGGGTTTCATTAAGGCACTCACTCCCCATACTTAAATTTAAATAAAACAAAATGTTTGTAAGTTAACATCGAAATTTTTTATTCTCTTAAAAGTGCTATCGATGCCATAACGTATGGAATATTATTCCATTAAAGGCAGAATTTTAACTTTGTTGACATTTTAGGGGTCGCTGCAAATTTTGGTTTATTTGCGTTGACCTGCGACTTAAGAAAACCGCACTAGTAAAAGTAAAACGGGGTCAAATTATTTAATCTTGGTTGGCAGTTCACATTACCTGTACGTAAAATGACCAGACCCTTAAATCGAGCAGAATGTGTATGGCACGTAGGTCTGTCTTATTCAAATCTTATGTCATTGACATGATATCATATCATTCAATTCTAGACAAAATAATTTATTAACCACTGATTTGCATATAGCGCTCACCGTTGGTGGTGATGGCATCCACAAAGAAATTCTCAAAAAAAAAAAAAAAAAATGTGGATCAATGACGCCGCTTGCGCAAAATTCACACCAAGCAGTTTTGTCTGTTGACGTACCCATCCATCCTGAAATGGGCATCATAGATAAAGATAATTTTTCAATGACAACTAGAGTTGTTTGTAATATGTCAGTTTTCAACTGATGTTAACCCCATTCAGCGAATGTTTATAGTAATTTACCTTCACCTCCTTGGTCAGTTCAATTTCTTACCTTTGCAGGCCCAACCATGACGCAACATTCTCCAAGTTACGGTCTGTGAAAGGTAGAGCGATGAGAAATTCTCCTGCACAGCCGCACTAACGGCGGTGATGTTTTCGGCAGACATACAGGTGTATGATAATTGTTTACTTCGAATAATCGTCTCAGTAGGGGATTATGCGGATGCGGACCGTTAAATATATAAGGCGAATGTTCCGTAGCCAGGACAGAACACCCGTTTTTATAAAACAATTTTATAATTTTCACGCTATGCGGAATGCATTCAAAACAATTTGGCAAACCAGACTGAATAAATGACCGATATTTGGACAGATAACAGTATGGGTGCCATCCACCTTCAGAGTTCGGATGTCACTATTGAAAAATTCGTTTCATAGTGCCTGTTAAGAAATGAATCACTGCGGTGCAATGGGGAATTTGAATACCCTAAAGTGCTTCACTGAAGTAGACAATTCACAAATAAATATCAAATATAAGGTACAAATATTGCTACTACCAAAAAAGGTTATCAGCGAACTTGTATTGCATTTTAAATTAAAATTTGCTCTTAAGATGACGAGTAGTGCAGCATTTACAAACAGTCCCATACAGATACAATACAAAATCCTAAAAATACTTTTTTGCATATAACATCTTCACAATTCTCTTAATTGCTATTAAAGAAAAAATCAATTTTTTTCTCTTTCTAGGAAAAATACAGCAAAATAAGGCAAATCAAGCAAGCAAAGAAAACACAACACGTGTAAGTATCATTAATTTCATCTGAAGTTTTTATATTAGAGTGTTTCTTTTTATTATAAATAATATTGATAAGAATTGCTCAACATTAACTGAAAATACAACAGCAATAGTAATGAAATAAAATAAAATAGAAAATGGGAAAGAAACTCTTAGTTTGCAAATAAGAAAAAAAAAAGAAAACAAAGCAGAAGTAAAAGAAAATTATCCAACATGATAGACAGTTTCTAGGCTCGCACTTAATAAGTTGGGATTTATGAAAAGCCTTTTATAGACTTAACAAATGAATGAATGAAGGAAACTTTGAGTTAATAAACGAATAGATGTACGTACTCGTGCATATGTACATAAATAGATATAAAATATACTAAAAAGCCTCCCAAGCTATTGTGTTTGTAGAAACGTTTGTGTGTGTGTGTGTGTGTGTTTGTGGCAGCAATTCTACATGCTGCAACTACAAACTGACAATAATATTAGAATGAAAGCGGCGAAATATGTTCTTGTTTGCTGTATTTGTTGGTTATGCGTCCGTCACATACAATCGATTTATTGATAAATTTCATGGTTAAACAACTGTCAATTGATGTAATTTATATATTTCTGACGAAATAGGCAACCAGTAAGTGGAAGGAAGGAAGGAAGGAAGCAAGCAGGCAGGCAGGCAGTAGTGTCAGTAGTACCATGTAAATTTGTTTAATTTGGTGTTGAGGAATTTGTTTTATTTCGTTATAATTTTTGTATTACGTTTGATAGAGTAAGTGCAAACATATGTACATGTGAAAGAGGAATTGATAAATAAAAGGGGCTGCAAAATATACAACATCCCTAGATTAAATAATTCATATAGCGGTTTTTAATTGTAAAGTTTAAGCGATGTGCTTGTGCTGGCAAAATTACTTTAACGAATTTACGGATATATTTTAAAATTTTTAATGGATTTTATTGCATGTTGACATGAATGAAAAAATCCAATAGTTTGAATTCTATTATATTAAATTGTCCCCAAAGTAAGGCTTCATTTGTATTTTGCTGAAACAGTTGAAGAATTTTAATAAAAACTATAATTATTGTTTTTATAATTTGCTTTAAATTTGCGGTGGTATTTAGCATTATTACTCATTATTGTTAGGTTGTTTTTAACTTCACCTTAAGGTTTGGGCAACTTTTGGGACACCCTTTGTATTAAAATGTACTTTTCTTTCTGCGTTGCAAAAGAATGACAAATAAATGTCATACTAAAAAAATAATTACTTAATGGAACAATGTGTCAGCTATATGAAATCCACAATAAATTAGATCGGTCTACATTGAATTTGTAAAATGGGAACTGTGAATTTGTCCTACAAGAACCGGGTATAATGTAAATATAAAGCAGAGCAAATATTAATTTGAATTACAGTTTTCTTTATACAGCTCATATTATTAATATGCTCATATTTATTTATTGTATCTTCAAAAAATGAACCAACAATAAGTATGCAAATCTTAAATCTAGATATAAAAATGAGGCCCAAGCAGTGTCGGACATAATCTTAGTGATAGTAATTAATAATACATAAATGTCGTACTAAGCATAAAATTATTATCAAGAAGTTTCGTCTGGAGTGTTGGCTCTTAGAGCCCTAGTGTCCCTCTTTTTTAAGCGGATGTGTCCAGTAAAGTTCAAGATGTTACGGGCAGTGGATTAGGATGGCACTCGAGTTTTGTTAAATAATTGCCTGCGCATTTTGCAATGTAAATTTGAATTTTTGATGTACCATGGAGCCAATGTTATTAGCCTTGAAATTTTGTTTTGCCTTCGCATGCACAGCTTTAACAGTGTTTTTCTCCGCAGCATTGGGATTTTTTAGGTTTCGACTGTTTTTGACTTAGTGTGCGTTATTTGTGTGCATTAAGAATACTTGAGTAGGGTGTATAAGACAGTTCTGGAAACAGAGCAGGGAGCAAAAAATTTATACTAATTTTGTATGGCATGAACGATGAAAATCTGTGTAATGCATACTTGGCAACACTGGTCAGTTGAATGTGTGTTTAAAATAGGGTGGTACTTACTGGAAGTTTTTGAAATTGTGTGTGAGTAATGGGTTGGTACGACTTGGTTTGGCTTGGTTGAGTTTGGTCGGGGTTTGAGCGGGAGTTGGTCGGGATTTGGTCGGGGTTTGGGCGGGATTTGGTCGGGTTTTGGGTGGGGTTGGTTAGGATTTGTATACTAATTTTGTATGAGAAAACTAACAACGATTACTTTTGTACAGTGCCACCCTACTGTATTGTTCTTCTGTTGTGGGTTTTTTTTTTTATTTTTGATATGAATGAATGAATGTGTTTGAAGCAGTTGCTATAATTAGGCTGTTTGAGTTTGTTAAAAATTCTGTTGTGGTTTTTTCATTGATATGTACGAATGTGTTTGCAACAGTTGATATAACTAAGCTGTTTGAATACAAAAGCTTGATACTGACCATACACAACAAAGTTGATTAGAAATAAAAATCAAAGCAATACTATTTATTCACATACATATATTTTATTTATTAATTTGTTTTAAAATTTTATAATATAATAAAAAAAGTAAAAAAGAATAAATCTCATATTGAAGTACATATAAAATATTATTGAAGTTCATCTTTATTGATCCAAGAATTATGTTGATTGGAAAAACCCAACCATTTTACGTATGCCTGGTGTCCCTTAGTTTTAATAACCTTTTCAATCAAGTATGTATTTGGAAAATGTGTCTTTAATAGTTCATGTTCATAGAATCCACCAACAATTGGATTATTTTGATAGTCTTCCAATAAATATGTAATGGGGTTTGTGTTCCGTAAAGTACGAATTTTAAAAATTTCAGTTGTCCAGTTTGGAGTATATCCTTTTGAAAAAATATGTTTATATTTGCTAATTCGAACGTGATCTCCAACTTTTAGTTTGCCAAATTTAAATATTTTGGGATGATTATAGGCTTGTTTTAGTAAAGAACTTTCATTTTTTGTGTTAACAGACTTTGGTGTCATTCCAATTGTTCTATGCTTTTTATTATTATATTGATTAATTAAATCCTTGTATATATGTATCCATCGATAATTTCCTTGTAGACTAAAATTTTTCCACATCATTCCTTTCAGAGTTCTATTAAATCGTTCTACAATAGATGCTTTCATGATACTATATGTAGAATAGTGATTGACATTATGTTTTTTCATCAGGTTTTGAAATATTTTATTATAGAACTCTTTACCATTATCTGTTTGCAAGTTTTTTGGAATTCTCTTTAGCGAAAAAATAGATTGCATAGCATTGGTTATATCTTCACTACTTTTAGATTTTACGGGTACAGCCCAAGCAAACTTTGAAAATGTATCTATAACTGTTAAAATAAATCTATAGCCTTTGTTATATTTTGAGTAAACACCCATTTCAACAAGATCTGCTTGCCAAAGATCATCAATTCCCTTGTGTACCACTCGACGTCGAATGAAATTTCTGCGTGCTTGTTTATGAAGCTCCTTAACCACTTCTTGTCGCTCCATTTCTAACATCTGTCTTAGATTACATCAATTTAAATGCTGTTGACGTAGGATTTAAATCAAAACGATTTATATTTCAATTTTTAAATGTTTTGTAATGAGCTTAAGACGTTCTTCAACTGAATCAATTTTGTAATTAAATAATGATCTCATTTCTTTTAGTGATTGATCGAGATTATTTTGTATTATACTTTGATCATGTATTAATTTACTTAAACGTGTTTCTACATTTTCAAATTTTTCTGTAATCGACACGTTTTGTTGTTGTATTATTTCGTTAAAACGATCCTCCATTCCCTTAATTCTCTCCATATACATTGTATCCAGCTGTTTCTTTATTTCACTTAAATAGCTTTTCATGTAAATTTTGTTTACAGCATCGTTTTCCAATACAGGACTAGCAATATTTTTTATTCTCCGCAAGTTAAAGTTGAAATTACGATCACTATCCAAATGAATCTTGAAATGTTGATTTTGATATCTTGCAGATTTTTCAATATAATGTCCAAACTTATCGATAGGCATTTTATGAATATGAATCGTTAAACATTTTTAAGTCTATTTATATAATAATTTTTGCTTCTCTCAATTCCTCAATAATTGATACAATTTCATTATTATGATTTGAGTGACCAGCTGTTGTTGATGAAATCAAAAGACGTAATCTATCAACCAATTCATTAGGATCATCCCAATAAACATAATTAGGCTTTTCTCTATTCAATTTCATTAAACCTTTTCCCTTATGAATTTTCTGTTGTTTAAATAGGTTTTTAATAATGGTTGTATATTTAATTGAACGATTTCCTTTAATTTGACCATTAATACTGTTATTTCGTTTATGGACATTAGTCATCTCCAATATTTGTTTATAATTATTTAAATCTGTTTTATTATAACTGATTGGTTTCTTATAAACTAACAATTCATATAAGCCTGATGTGAAGGGCCATTTTAAATTACCTACAGTAATATTGGTTGAATCGAAAGCGATGGGTTCATTACCCAGTCTCCATATTTGATTTTTATCCTTATGTGGACCATAGGTTTTATCATATATATTTAAGTTAACTTTTGATAAATTATATTGAATACTTTGATTGGGATGTACTGCAATGGTGTTATCATCATCATTATCATCATTCTCATTATCAACATTATCATTATTATCATCATCATCATCATCATCATCATAGTCATCATGATCATTTTCATCATCATCAAATGATTGAAACGTGTTTGAACTTTTCTCGATTTTCTTGTTATTAAAGCTTGAAGAAAACGTGTTATAATCAAGCTTACTCTTTTTATATGGTGTACTGAAGGCAACTTTATTATCCTCAAGATCATGTTTAAAAGAGTTATCCGGATATTTTTCATGTTTTATAATGTTATTATTATTAGTTGATTGAACTAATTCTTTTAATGGTTTTGATATTGGTTTAAATGTCTTTTCCAACAATTCATCATTTGCAACTTCTCCAAGCAAAATATTCTTATATTTCTTTTTTAAAATATTTCGAGTTTTAATAAGATTATTTACTAGATTTGTATTCATATTTAAAGATTGAATTAGAAACAGATTCAAAACAGATCAGTTTAGCAGTTAGCAGTTTAATAGTTGAGAAGCTGTTAGTTTAATAATTAATCTTGTACTGATTTAAAAATATCTGTAATATTTCTTTTATAGATTTATAAATATATCGAAGCCTTTTCTATATCGACCATTATTCATAGGATCATCTTTGTTAATAACTAGAAAACCATATTTTTCTTTCCAACACTCGGCACATAACTCATGAAATGTTTTTAAAGTCATATCAGAACCAACATGATCATTGTAAATATGCTTAATATTCATTTCATCCTGTTTAAAAATTATAATCATATTTGCATTATCGCGAATCAAGTGTTTTGGTATTCGTGTATAAGTTTGACATAAATAAAAACTATCAATATCTTTATGACGACCCATACAGAAGTAAGAACGTACATGATTTTGTTTCTCACAAGCTATGTCGTCGAATATAAATACTGAATTTGGCTTAACTTCGTCTGGGGATATAACATCATCATTATTGGAAAATGATGAAAAATGTATCTCCTTGATAGGTTTAATTAGGTTTTCTAAGTACTTATATTTCGGTTGTTGTGTTGACTTTGAATATAAGTAAATATTTTTAAATTTCAATCCATGTGGACTTTCAATAAGACTGATCATCACATTTGTTTTTCCACAATTTGATGGACCCACAATAAGGGCTCGAATAGAATTCGGTAGTAATGAACTATGACGAATTTTATTTGATGATGATGAATCGAACTTTGATTCGATATTCTTTACATCAATCCTTTTATGTTGTTTAAAAAAACGCATTCTGAAATCTAATGATAACATAATATATAAACCAGTCTCTTTTATTTGTTTTCAATCAATTTGGTTTTAAACTTTAATCGATAAAGTGTCAATAGATATGACAATCATTTATAAAAAGATATTCAGTCGTCATCCATACTTCATCGGTAAAGGTTTTCTGAATAAAATTATTAATAAACTTCCTTTTGAACTTCATTTACCCGGTTATCAATTTTGTGGACCTGGAACAAAATTAAAGAAACGTTTAGAAAGAGGTGATCAAGGAATCAATCCATTGGATACTGCTTGCAGAGAGCACGATATAGCATACTCAAACAATAAAGATTTAGAGAAAAGACATATTGCTGATAGAATCTTAGCTGAAAAGGCTTGGCAGAGGGTTAATGCTAGCGATAGTAGTTTCGGTGAAAAATCAAACGCTTGGTTTGTTACTACTGCAATGAAAGCAAAAACAAAATTCGGTATGGGTAACGTTATTAGTAAAACTAAAAAGTCGTCTCCAGTAAATACCCACAAACTATTTACACATGCATTGAAAAGTGCAAGAAAGAATATAAAGAAAAGTGAAAACTTGAAAGATGCTATAAAGATTTCACGAAAAGTTGTAAACAATATTTTCAAGGGGAAGAAAAAATCATTAATAAAAACACCTCGAATAATACCGCTACCAAAATCTGGAGGTTTTCTTCCACTTGCCCCTATATTTGCTGCACTGGGTGCACTTGGTGGTTTAGCTGGTGGTGTATCTGGTATTACAAAAGCAATCAATGCAGTTAAAAATGGAAAGGAACAGCTGACTGAAGCAAAACGACACAATAATACAATGGAAGCCATTGCGATGGGAAAAGGCATGTTCTTAAAACCATATAAAAAAGGTTTTGGATTATATTTGAAGCCTTATCAACAAAATTTTTAATGAAGCTACCTAAAAGAGCCCTTTCTGATGTAGACTTGAGAAAATATGCAAAACATATTCCAAATTTTAGAGGTGTGTTTATGTGTAACACTCTTCCAAGCAAACCATTTAAAAAAGAATGTGGAATAATTAATCTGGATACTTCAAAGGGATCTGGCACACATTGGGTAGCGTACTGGAAAAACAACAATCAAATTGAATATTTTGATAGCTTTGGTAATTTGCAACCGCCGAAACAATTAATAAAATATTTAGGAGAAAACATAAGTTATAATTATGATAGATATCAAAATTTTAATACAATAAATTGTGGTCATTTATGTTTAAAGTTTTTGTTTTCGAAACTAAACTAAAAAGAGAAACTATAATTGTTTTAATAAAATACATTGATTAAGAATTTGTTTTATTTATAAATAAACATATTATTTCATTTATTAAAAAAATTTCAAAATAAATATAATTAAATAATTTTTCTAATTTCGCTTGTTAGAGGTGAGTATTCGATTAAACGATCATGAATAACTAAACAGTATGCTGATGTATTATCTGGAATTAGTTTGTTTGCTTCAGTATCAAATTCAATTCGTACATCAATAGGTCCTATTTTAACAGCCTCATTTTGATGTGAAACATCAACAACAATAAGCGGCGCATAAGTCTTATATTCATCAACATTTAATAATGGTTCAGGTTCTCGCATGTAAAAGCTTTGTTGAAATTTTGCATACATATTATATAGAATCGAATACTGACCCATTTCGAAACGATTATTTAAATCATCATATGGATATGACTCTGAGTTTAGATAAACTTTTAAATTAGAGATATTGCAATGATCAAATACATTTCCTTCTTCTTTAGTTTTCTCTTTTTGCAAACCAATTATAAGAAATCGTGGTCTTTCGTTTTGGGGAGAAAGCTTTACATTCCATAAAACCTTTGTACTCTTTGGTAAAACAGGATTTACATGACAGTCCCAACTTCTAAACGCAATTGGTATAGAATGTTTGCTGTTGATTATCTTAAACATTTCCAATTTTGCAAAGTCCGATAGTTGAATGTGTGGCATTTTCCATGTTATATCCAGAATTGTTAATTTCAACTGATCAGTTGCATTTGTAGAATAATATGATCTCTCATCGGATGTAGAACGTTGAAGGATAAGCTCATGTTTCGAATTTAATAGTATTTTGTTATAATCTTCAGCAAAACCCAACAACATTTTCAGAGGTATACAACAACTAAAATGACTTTTTACTAAAGCGCAAGTTTCAGTAAGAGACCAACCAGCATTTTTTAATACATCACTTTCAGCCTTATTCAACGATACAAAATTTTTCATGGTGGATGAAATTCCAAGTTTACGTGTACGATCAACTTCAAAACCATTAATTTCGTAACGAATTTCATCAAACAAATATGAAGCAAAGTTGTTTTTTAATTTCACATCTATAGCTGGAACCTCTTTGGTTGCTTCCTTCTTTACTATAAAACCATGAATGTAAATCATACTCTCACTTGGTAGGACGAAGAGATCCTGATTTTGAATTGGTATACGAATCTCATCGTTGTTGTTAAATGATTTTAGATATGGAGAGTAACTATGATATTCCCTTTTTACAATACTCTCATCATACATAGGTTTTTGAAGAACATTTAGTATTTCATTCATTGTTGAAGATTAAATCCCAGCGATTTTAAGTATTCTGTATTAGATGGGGACAACAGTTTTTTATTTTTTATACTTTCTCGATTGTGAGTTGATGCGGTATTGAATGAAAATCCTCTTTGCACTATGTTTTTATTGTAAATAATCATTATTCTGGTTTGAAGTGGAGTCTAAGAGTGATTTTTTCTCCTCTAAAATTTATAAGTTCACCGTCTTGATTTAAGATTCTAATCGTTATGTTGTTTATTTGCTGACAGTTGACGGGAAAATAAATAACATTTCGAGGTTTTTCGCTTATTTTATATCCTGGAGGAACATCAAGAGGAAATTCATGAATAGCATGATTCGAAGTATTATTAATAAATGATCCGGTTGTTAAGTTGCTTTCAATGCGTATTGTATTAACATTCGTAATATGTGCAGGTAAGTCAGATTCAAATAACCTTGTAGTATTCAATTGATTAATATCTACAATCATCACTTCCACAGATTTATCATTTTGAAGATTTTGATCAGTGTTATAATATTCAGTTGAATTTACTTCTAATTTACTTTTGCTAAATCCGAGCAACTTTCCTATACTGTTTGGTTGTGAAAAATCTATATCCATTGATGAGGTTATTTCAGTTTTAAGTGTGTTATTGTTAGCTTCAATTACTAGATAAATTGATTCATCAATATCTTTTAAGCTTGAGTTTAAGAAAAAATCAATATCCTCAAGTTCATATGAACCAACCGGAATAGTAATAATATGATTTCCTATATGAAACAAATTGTTGTGAAAATCTACATTAGGTATGGAGTTGAATGTTACAAAATCAATAAGTCCACAAACATATTTTGTAGGGAGTTCAATTGGAGGAAAATATTCTCCAACCAGAGTTGATTTGTTTCCGTTTAAAGATATTGTTATTGACATTTCAAGTATTCAGAATGAACTGATGATGTTTGATGATTATTCTATCTGATTTAAGTGTTAAATAATAAATCCAAAAAAAGAAAAAATGTCTTTTATAATTTTATGTTTTCTTTATTAATATTTGATTTAATAAACTTTCTTAAGAGTATTACATTTTTTTGAGCACATATACAGTATTTTCTATGATAACAACAAACATTTACAGATTCATCATTTTGATATAATGTTTTTAAATTTGGACAATTTAAATCATCCAGGTTATAAAAATTAATTTTATCCTTAAAAATATTTTGAATCCACTTAATTTTTTCTAATCCTTTAGCATAATAAATATAATTTTTGTCTTTAACATGCGCAATATAATATTCCACAATATTTGTTAAGGATGAATCACCATCTTTCCATTTTAATCCATGATGATGATTATAAAGCCAATTAATTGAATATTTTTCTTTTGTTGTCAACGATGAATATGGAAAAGGTGGTTTAATAATAAATGTTTGAACTTGTGAGTCGTCAATTGAAATACTCAGTTCTTTTACAATGAATTTATTGTTGAGATAAAAACCTTGTACGTCTACAACTAATATTCTCTCCTCCGACATTGTTTAGTACTAATCAAGTCACAACGACGACTGTAGAACTGTTTATAAAGTCTATGTTTTTAAATTATTATAAAAATTCATTATATATAATGCTTGATCCCAACTGTTATCGATAAGGGAACATTTACAGGTATCAGGTCCACAAGTTGTTTCATTGTTGGACCACACACAATTGGTGTAATGATATCCAAATTTTGATTTACTTTTCTTATAAAATGCATATTCATCGAATTGAGTTTTTAATTTCTTCAAAATAATCTCATGTTCATACCACAAAAACCTTTCTTCGTTCAAGAAGTCATGTAAAATTTTCGAATAAAACTGATTGTTCATTATTTTTCTTATTTTTTATGTTAAATAAATCTTCTTAACACATCAACAACAAAGTTTATATTAAGTGGTAGTAGTAAATGTATTTCATCATATCAGCTAATTTATATTATTTCCATATCCAAATCATGTGTGTAATCTTGAATGTTGATTAGTGTAACATCAGATCGGTATGTTGTATCATCCTCAGAAGCCACCTCAATTTCACCATTACTTAAAATTCTCTCGTATTCAACTTGACGGTATTCGAAGCATGAAATATTTAATCGACGTTTCAAGTAATTGCTGTCATATGTACAACGGATTCTCAATTTTATATTATCTTTATATTGAAGTTGAAAATGTCTATAAAATGGAGCCGAACTTTCAATTATTCCTGCAATATTTTTTTCTTTTTTTACTAAATCTTGCCTAAATGTTTCAATAGCTTGTTCAACAGTAAAAGATTGATTTATAGGCGGTGGGGAGTCTTCTTGTTCTTCGTTTGATTTATTTTCTGCTTTTGTTGTTGTTAACTCGATGTTTTTATTTAAATCAGTACTGTACTTTAAAAGTTTGAAATTTAGTTGTATGCTCACAGTATCATTATTCGGTAATTTTATAGCAAATTCTGTATTTTTAAGTTCATTTTCACTCAAATCAATAGGTAATGAAGCTGAAAACACTTGTAGGATATAAATATATGAAAACAATATGATAAAAATATTTTTCATTTTAGTTTTTCTTTTTTAATAGACGTGTTCTTAAGTTAGCGATATATTTTAAATGAGATGATAAGAATTGTTTCTCATATTTATATACTAATTTAATAATCGTCGTCGTCGTATTCAATAGATTTATCAACTGAGTCGCCACCAACGTTATTGCCATCTTTCTTAACTTTACTATCATTAACCCTTTTTTGAAGGAGAAAAGGTTTTTGTTGATTTTTTTTATTTAATGAGTGGATATCAGCCTTACTATTATATAGTTTATTTGTATCTCTGAAAACAATAGTCTCTATTTCACTATAAACGCACGATGGTTTGTATGAGTGTACATTTATATCTTTAAAACCACCTTCATAGACTGTTCCAACTAGTGATATCATACCACCGATAACCTCAATTTTTATATGTTGATTGTGACTAAAATGAAATATTGGAATATTTGTTGGCATTTGCTGTCCTCTATTAAGAGAAAAAATTTGTGTTCTTGTTCCTCCTTCTGCGGTTAGGAACACCTGCATTATAATATCCAAAACTATTGCATTTATTATTTGAAAAGTTTTCCACTGTGCATGACAAGTACAATATTTATCACCAGTTTTTAAAAATTGACCCCAATACATGTTTATGAAAGGTTTTAATATAACTGAATCTCTCTCTATATATATATATATATATATATATATATATATATATATATATGCTTAACCGCAATTGATAAGAAGTTATTGAAATATCTAAAAACGTCTTATGCTATCAATTATTCAATATAAAGAATCAGTTTGAAAGTTCGTTTTACGGTGAAAAGTTGAAAGCAAAAAAAAAAAAAAAAAAAAAAAAAAAAAAAAATGAGAGCAAGCTTAAGAAAATTGTTTCAAAATCCTAATATTACATACTTACCTTTAAAGGATATGGAAGAAAATACTATATATGAAATCAACAAAATAGATCGAGTAGATACAAAATATGGTGAAAGTATAAGATGTCTTCTAAATAATGAATATTACATTTATTTACCTAAACGATTTCTGATTATTACTAAAAATCAAATGGATTACCTAAACACAACTCCACACATTTTAAAGAAAGTTAAAGAAGTGAAAGGATTATATACTCTAATCGTTAAAAAGAAGAAGCAATTTGTATTCTACAACAACTTGCATGACAGTACCGAAGAAGAAGATGATGATGATGATGACGATCATAATGATGAAATAGAAAACACATTTTAAATAACCTCGAAACAGAAACTTTTTTAAAATTATAAAAAATATTAATAATAAAGAAAAACCCACAAACTCTAAACTTTCTCACGTATTTAATAAATTAGGAACTTTATAAAAATGAAAAAACCGCAACGCAAGCATTTTAAAATTAAAATCCAATAGCATTAAAATATTTACCACATTTTTCCTGTTTAGAAGAAAAATTACATTTCTGAATTTTGTATAAAAACCCCCCGCTAGTTTTACTTTAAGTGTCATTCAAGTTAAGTAAATCACAATGGAAGCACAATTAAAATCCATTTTCAAAAAAACCCAAACTAAGAGCATTCTCCCCATAAAGGAGATGGTGTTTGGGTATAAATACATCATAACAAAAATGGAGCGTGTTCAGACGCCCTATGGTAAAAAAGTTCGTTGTTTGGTGGAAAACACCAAATACATATACCTACCTGGTATATTCAACGACACTTTAGACGATAAGTGTATAGAGGAATTTACCCGCAATACCTACTATCTTACTAAAGATAGAAAAGGTAGCAACAGCAGTGCATATTACGAGCTAAATATACATGCAGCTGCAACAGGTAATTTTTGGTAAACAGTTTTTTTTTTTATTTATTTTATTATTATTAAATCTAAATATTATTTTTTTTTTTGTTATCGTTCTAGCTCAAGATACACTAAGGAGATAATGTGAATCTTTAACATTGATGAACTTCAATAATATTTTTTTTTTTTTTTTTTTTTTATGTACTTGAATATTAGATTTATTTTTCTGTTGTATTAGAAAATTTTAAAGCAAATTAATAAATAAAATATACATATGTATATACATAAATAGTATAGTTTTGATTTTTATTTCTAATCAACTTTGTTGTGTATGGTCAGTATCCAGCTTTTGTATTCAAACAGCTTAATTATTGAAGCCCCAACAAATGGAAGCAGAAATTATTTACATACATACTTTGAATAATAATATGTTAATAACAAAAATGTAGTATAACATATTTACTTAATTAAAAATGTGGTTACAATTAAAATATAAGCATTTGTTTGTTAATTTTTTTTTTTTAACATTTGACCACAACTTTTTTATCAAAGCTTTATTTTAGTAAGAATAAAAAGTATATAAAAAACATTTGGTAATGAGTTTTAATGCAACAATTAATTTTGATCATTCTTAGAAAGCGCGTCTCACGTAATAAAAAGAAAACTAAAAAAAAAAAAAAAAAAAAAAAAAAAAAAAAAAAAAAAAAAAACGATTTCAGTGATTGAAGTGCTAAGTGTTAAATTTTTAACAGTGAATTGTGAAATTAATTAATTTTCAAATTTGAAATTTTATAACACAACACAAAATATTTCCTGAAGAAGATATCCAAAGGAAATCGAAAATTGAAAATATACAAATTCATTTTTATAAAACCATAAGTGACCTTAAGCTCGAGCAATTATTGAAGAGAAATTAATTAATTAATTTATACAAACATCTTCACCAAGTCCAGGTATGTTGTGCTAAAAAAACAAATCTATAACTTGTTAATTTGTGCTAATTTAAATTTCAATTTAAATTTCAGCACATTACTTTCATTTCTGCTGTTTATTTTAAACTGAAATTGTGAAATCATAAAATTTCTATAAACATCTTTACTATCTTTACTAAGTCCAGGTATTTTGTAGATATGAATAGCAAATCTATAATTTCTGTTTATTTAAATTTCAATTTAAATTTCAGCACATTACTTTCATTTTCTGCCTAATCATGTTCATCTGTGAAATTTGTGGAACGTCTTTCGTATCCAAATTTAATTTCAAGAGGCATTTTAGTAATAAGCATACTAACCTAAAATATAACAAAACAAAACTAAATTTAAAAAGTGAAAATATTGAAGAAAGTCCATCGTGTAGCTATATACGATGTGATAGTTGCAAATTAAATATAAGTAAAGGTTCTTGGTCTCATCATTTGAGAACTAATGAACATAAAAAAAATAATAATCGTATATTTATAAACAATGATATATATATAAGTAAAAATTTATTTTCTAAGCGTATTCAAACTTTTGTATACGAAAATAAAAAGGTAGATGAGCTTTCATTAAACATTTTATTTTCGAATGCAAAAGAAAGTATTATAAATATTTTAAAAAATACGTTATTAGAACATAAAAATATAAAATTTAATATAGAACTTTTTGCAGAATATATAAAATTCTCAAAAAATAATGAAACAGTAGATGATGATAGCACACTAATTAGTATTAAATCTTTTCAAACGAAAATGGTAATAGCACAATTAGAACAAGATCTATCTGACATTTACGATAATCATTGTATAGAAATAGCAAGCAAAATGGATGAGTTTCAAGAGAGAGATAGTGGTTGGTCTCTAGTTTGTATCAATAAAATTGAAATTAATATCAACAAGTATTGTCCTATAAAAGGATCTAAATATTTAGAACTACCGGCATTTATCAGAAATAAAAAAGCGTGCATCAATATTAAAAATAATGATAATTATTGTTTTAAATGGGCTCTTATAGCTGCATTAGAAAACCATCATTTAAATCCAAAATATTCACATTATAGTAACGTTATCACACAGAGCCTAATAACACTAACAAATGGAATAACCATTGATTTCAACAACTTAACCTTTCCTCTATCTATTGGTGATATTAAGATATTTGAGAAAAACAATTTAAATATAAGCGTGAATGTTTTTGGATGTGATGTGATAAAAAAAGAAATCGTTGGACCATATTATAAGACAGCTGATGAAAAAATTAATCATATAAATTTACTATACATTCAAGATGATGAAAACGATGAATCACATTATGTTTGGATAAAAAACATAAGTCGTTTATTGAGCACACAAGTTTCAAAACATGACGGTGCTAAATATTTTTGTAATTTTTGCTTACACTATTCAAGCAGTGAACTCTTGTTGTTAAAACATAAACAAGAATGCAATAAAATTGTCACCAAAATGCCATCGGGTGTTAAGGATGATAATATATCGCAGTTCAAAAATTTTAAAAATCAATTAGATGTACCATTTGTTATCTATGCGGATTTTGAATGTATATTAAGTAAAATTAACAACGAAAATTCTAATAATGTCACAAGCATTCAAAAACATATACCTATAGCTTACAGCTACTACATAAAATCATCTTTTGATTCTAAACTGAATAAGCTTAGAACGTATACGGGTAACGATGTTGTTAAAGATTTTGTACAAAATTTGATTGAGGATGCACGTTTTTTGTGTACAAACTTTCTAATGAAAGTAGTGCCAATGAATTCTCTATTACCCCATGAAGTTGAAAAACATTATAATACTAATGAGTGTCATATATGTAAACAAATTCTAGATGATGATAGATGTGCTGATCATTGTCATTTAACTGGTCAATATCGCGGGCCAGCTCATTGGAAATGTAATATTAATTATCAATTACCTAACTTTATTCCAATAATTTTTCATAACTTTTCAGGTTATGATTGTCATTTGTTTGTAAAGGCTCTAGCAGATTATCCAGGTGATATAGATGTTATACCACTTAATAAAGAATTGTATATATCTGTTAGAAAAAGAATTCAAATAACCGACAAATATAATTTAGAATTACGTTTTCTTGATTCTTTTAAATTTATGTCGTCTAGTTTAGATAAATTATCTAATTATTTGCATGATGATAACTTTAAAACACTGCAATCAATATATCCAAATCATTTAGAATTTAATCTTTTGAAAAGAAAAGGTATATTTCCTTATGATTATATCGATTCAGTTGAAAAATTAAATGAAAATGTCTTGCCTTCTCGTGAACAGTTTTTCTCTACTTTAAATAATAAAGAATGTACTATTGCTGATTATGAGCACGCGTTAAGTGTTTGGTCTGCATTTAACTGTCAATCTCTGAATGAGTATATGCTTTTATATCTAAAAACTGATGTGCTTCTTTTAACTGATGTATTTGAAAATTTTCGTTCTGTTTGTAAATCAATATATCATCTTGATCCATGTCATTACTATACAACACCTGGTTTATCGTGGGATGCCATGTTAAAAATAACAAAAATTAAATTGGAATTATTCACCGATATAAATATGTATAATTTCATTAAAAAAGGAATAAGAGGTGGTATTGTTCAATGCACAACACGTCGAACAGTTGCAAATCATAAATATATGAAAACATATGATTGCTCTAAACCCTCACAATATCTTATGTATTTAGATGCGAACAACTTGTATGGTTGGGCAATGTCTGAATATTTACCAGAAGGTAAATTTGAATGGATTGAAGATATAGATAATTTTGATATTTCAAAAGTATCTGAAAACTCTGATTTTGGTTACATTTTAGAAGTTGATTTAGACTATCCTGAAGAACTACATGATAGTCATAATGATTTACCGTTTTGTGCTGAACTTAAAAGTTCACCAATACAACATCATAATATAAAGAAACTAATTCCCGATTTAACTAACAAAAAATCATATGTAATTCACTATCGAAATCTTCAACAGTGTATTAGAAATGGTTTAAAATTAGTTAAAATTCACAGAATATTAAGATTTAAACAATCAACTTGGTTGAAACAGTATATCGATTTAAATACCTTTCATCGAACCAATGCCAAAAATGAGTTTGAAAAAAATTTTTTTAAACTTTTAAATAATGCGGTATACGGTAAAACTATGGAAAATGTTGAAAAACGTAAAAATGTAAAAATCGTTAATGCTTGGGAGAGTCAACACAAGCGTTTGGGCGCACGAGCTCTTATAGCAAAACCTAATTTTCATAGTTCAACACATTTTACCGATAATATGATTGCAATTCAAATGAGTGTGGATAGCGTAACATTTAATAAACCTATATATTTAGGGTTTTCAGTTCTAGAACTATCTAAATATAAAATGTATGACTTTCACTATCAGTATATGCAGGCAAAGTTTAATGAAAATTTAAAACTAAATTATATGGATACTGATTCTTTAATTTACACAATAAGAACAAATGATTTTTATAAAGATATTTACAATGATCTTCATCTAAACTTTGATACATCAGACTATTCAATTAATAATGTTTTCAATTTCCCCTTGCAAAACAAAAAAGTCTTGGGAATGATGAAAGATGAGAATAATGGCCATGTAATGTTAGAATTTATTGGTCTTCGATCAAAAGTATATTCAATAGCTGTTGACGATAAACAAGAAATCAAAAAAGCTAAAGGTGTAAAAAACTCTGCTTTAAAAAAACTAACTATAAATGATTATCGTAACTGTTTGATAGATAAAACCATATATCACGATAAAATGTATATATTTAAATCTATCCTACATGAAATTTATACACAACAAATATCAAAAGTTGTATTAAGTTATGATGATGATAAACGTTATATAAGAGAAGATGATATTAATACCTATGCTTGGGGACATTTCAAAATAAACAAAAATTGAAATTTTAATAAAGTCTAATTCATATAAAACAAAAATACATACTTCAATATGAGATTTATTCTTTTTAAACTAGATATTTTTTATTATATTATAAAATGTTCAAACAAATTAATAAATAAAATATATATGTACATAAATACAAAAAGAGTATTGTTTTTGGTTTTTTTATTTCTTATCAACTTTGTTGTGTATGGTTAGTATCAAGCTTTTGTATTCAAACAACTTAATTAAATCAACTGTTTCAAACGCACATTCATTCATATCAGCGAAAAAAAAAACCACAACAGAACTTTTAAAAACAGAACAACAAAATAGGGTGGTACTTACATCATCGTTGTTAGTTTTCTCATACAAAATTAGTATACAAATCCTAACCAACCCCACCCAAAACCCGACCAAATCCCGCCCAAACCCCGACCAAATCCCGACCAACTCCCGCTCAAACCCCGACCAAACTCAACCAAGCCAAACCAAGTCGTACCAACCCATTACTCACACACAATTTCAAAAACTTCCAGTAAGTACCACCCTATTTTAAACACACATTCAACTGACCAGTGTTGCCAAGTATGCATTACACAGATTTTCATCGTTCATGCCATACAAAATTAGTATAAATTTTTTGCTCCCTGCTCTGTTTCCAGAACTGTCTTATACACCCTACTTACTTGACAGCATTCTGTATTAAAAGAAGAAAACTTTTTCATTGTATGGCTTAACAAAATTATCCATAATATAGTGGATGCCAGTATAATTATTTACTTTATTTTTATGAGACCTTTACGGGGAAAATAGAAAACTTTTTTATCAGTTCAAGCCTACAAAATCATGTTCGTAAAAGGAAAAAACTAAAAAAATACAACAGTAAATGGAAATAAAACACCCTTAAAATAAATCTAAGCATCACATAAACCTACCATATTGTTGTCCTTTAACTAACAATCCTTATGACAAAAAACTTCCTTCAATTCAACACCAATGAATGACATAAAAAAGGATTTATTTCTTCTTTCATAAGAAAAATTTAATAAAAATCAAATCATTGAAAGGACTTTTTGTCTATCTAATAAAAGTTTATTGCAATGCAAGTAATATTGCTAATCGAGTTTTGTTTACCCTTCACTATGGCGCAGGCACATGATTTAACGTTTTGTGTTCCCAAAAAAACTATTAATGCATGTTGGATAGTTTTTAGACTACTTATCTCATGTCCTTAATATTTCGGCGTATTAATAAGATTGAACTATGTTTTTTAAATTTTTGTGAACTGTTTTAATTTGTTTGGAAAGTGTAGTTTTTCTAAATTTCAATAAAGAAATAATTATCAGTAGGTTTTCCCAATTACTCCAGTTGCTTGAAACAGTATCTAAATTTAATTCAGCCATTGATTGATTCAATGATTTTCTGAAACCTGTTATGAAACCATTTTGTTTTGACATCACAAAATTTAAAAAACGTAAAACAGTGTTCTTTTAACCGGATAATTTAGTGCTTTCGAAGTTAAGTTCGGATAAAATATCTTAAACGCATGAAATATTTAAACCAAATATCTGTGGCAATAAGCAAAAAGTGCTTAAGTCATATTTTACTGTTTTGCAGTAGAGAACTTTTAAACTTACAAGTCGATTTTCAGAAATCTATTTCTTTTACAGTTAAATTAGGAAATTCGGAATTCACTTAAATTTCTTTTCAGAAATTTCGTTCTGCATACTATAAATAATATATTTCATTTTAAATATACTAAAGTATGAGCTTAATTAAGCTATTATTCCATATGAAATTATAAAACGTAAAAACATAAGAAGGAAATCATTGCGCTATATCTTCTTGAAAAAGAGCACAAAACAAATGAAATTTTGCCCAGGAGTACTTTCAGTTATGGAGATTACAGGCGTACGGTTAACTCAAAAACAGCTTATCTCGACCACAGATATAAAGCTGAAAAGTGATTGAATTTTTTCCCCACATTTGTCTGTTTCAAAACGAAATTATTTTCTGAATTATCGGGCATACATTTGTTTTCATATTTAATTAACTTTTCTACTAACTTCTTCATTAATACAGGGTGTTTTTTTAGAGGTATAGAACTTCGAATTGAAATAAAACACAAGAAAATCGTTTTAATGTCCATCAATTTGGCTTTATTGGAAGGATAATTTTATGCCATTAACGTTTAAATATGATTTCGGGCATGTGGCCGCCGCGGCTGGCTCGAATAAAGCCAATTCTACAGGTCCAATTTTCAACCACTTTTTCGAGCATATGAGGCCGTATGTTGGCAATAACGCCACGAATGTTGGCTTCCAAGTCCCCTAACGTTTCTGGTTTGTTGGCGTAGACGAGGGACTTCACATATCCCCAAAGAAAATAATCCAATGGTGTCAAATCACACGATCTTGGTGGCCAATTGACAGGTCCATTCCGCGAAATTATGCGCTCATCGAATGTTTCCTTCAATAAATCGATTGTGACGTGCGCTGTGTGGCATGTAGCGCCGTCTTGTTGGAACCACAACTCATCCACATTCATGCTGTGCACGGTGGCGAATCGATTCATTCGGGTCCTCTTCAACACTTTGCTCTACAGCGGCAATTGTTTCTTCGGTGCGCACTGTTCGACGTCTCTGCGGATGCGTATTATCACATAGAGTAAACGTAGTGCGAAAACGATCCATGGTTAACCGAATTAATTGCTCTGATGGACGATTATGTCGACCATAAAATGGACGGAGCTTGCGGTAAACTTCGCGAACTGAACCATTATTTTCGAAATAAATTTGCACGATTTGCAAGCGTTGTTCTTTTGTCAACCTGTTCACAATGAAATGGCAAACCAAACTAAATATTAATCACTTGAGAGCTGATAAAATGGCCGCCAGTTAAAAAAGTGATGCCAACTTAAAGTTCTATACCTCAATAAAAAACACCCATTATTTATATTAATTATATAAACCAGCTCAACTATCATAGAGCACATAATTAAAAATTTTCGAAATGATACACAATTTTTGATTTAATTAATTTGCAATATCATGAGTGGTTTTATAATGATTGAATAAATATAACCTTATAAATATGTATATTGAATTAAAATTACATTAATGCTTTTAAAACAAATTAAAAAAGTATGTATTTGTATGAATGGCTCGGCTTGTCAATTTGCCAATGCACAATGAAAGTTGTTTTAGTGTTCAAAGCATTTCTGTTTAATCAGCAATAGTAAAATTAAAAGTTAAAAAATCTTATTATTATCAAAAACATTCAAGTCCTCTTGTAAAAATTCCAATAACAATATGCCTTCCTTCGTTCCTTCCCCTCTTTATGCAAGAGCCACCCAGACACATGATTCTTCAAAAATAATTATTATTACTTGTAATTATACGTCACACATGCCAATTTCATAAACACTGTAGTGTGTCTGTGCATATTAAATTTGCATGCTCCTGAACTTGTTGCAAGTGCTAGAGGGTTTAGAAATGTAAGTGTTCATTGAATTTATTTTATGCATATATTTATATAATGGCAAATATTAATGAAAGTTCGAATATTGTATGTGTCAGTGTTATAATTCTCTCATGTAACTGCAAATATTCAAGGATATCAATCGAAGCGTGCACTTGCTACAGAGCCAATATTAATATATGTCACTTAACATCTGCATATTGATTGTCATTTTTGCTAAGTGGAATAATATTTTCTTCATAATCACAGAAATGCTCGATTTATATGAAGAAAAAAGACTTCCTTGTTAAATCATATAATTTGGATATATTTTGAGATTTAATACTCTGTTTGGGGAAAGAACTTTATTCCTGAAGGAAGGAAGTTTTCATGACTTTTAAAATATTGACTTTACTTAATGTCCTGAAGCAAATTGTACAAAGTATCTTGGAGTATTGAAGAAAGACACGAAAGATAAAATAATATCTACGCAGTTTCCCACATCATATCCGATTTATTATTTATTAAAATATTTATTATAATATTTACAAGCACAAATGAAGTCATTAACAATTCTATAATAAAAATTTTCACTATAAAGCCAATGACGGTCTTCGGGAGATTTCATTAGCAACATTTTTTTTTTGTAAAATATTATGAAGACAAAATAAATTTTTTTAGATCTTTAAGTTTACATTAATAGTCTTGTCATTAGCAAATAATTTGATAAATGAATAAATTAAATTGAAACTTTGAATAACTTTTTCAATATTTTTAAACCATTTGAAAGGAAGACATGTCCACCTTTAGAAATGGTTGATGGAATTAATATCAGCGTTCTAGATTTAGTTTTCCCTACTAGGTGCCCATTTTGTTTAAAAACATTGACATTTCAAGCTCATTGCTATCAAACATTTTTGACCTTCCATCAGTGCCAGCAAAATTATCATAAATAATTTACTCATTAAAACATCACTTATCACATTGTATCCAACGATATTTATTTTGTGCGTAAGTGATTACTTAATTGTAATATTTAACACACATTTTTATGAGAGCAGTTATTAGTTTTATTGCGGTATACTCATATCGAACTACCATTAAACACATTTCTAGCAGACAAAGGATTATTTACTGGACAAGAGCTGAAGTCGTTTTGTTCTCTAGTGCACCATAAAAATTTAATATTATTAGTTTTTAATGCTCGTTATTGCTACCGGCAATTGCTGCTACTGTCGCTAATTTGCTTTATTGCATAATATTGTTAAAAGATTATAATATATGTATATGGTTGGCATTTTTTTGCTGCTCCTTTGAAAAATTTAAACATAGTGATAATGCAGTAATTCTGTAACGGCTGTCCAATTTAAACATTTGATACATGTCGTAAATAAACTTGAAGTTATTTAACGGCGTTTTTGGAATTATCTGCCAACCGAAATGTCGTATATCCCAATGGAATTACCACAAAATGCGTAAAATGCGTACACAGATATGGGGGCTATTAGAGGAAACCTCATGGCGAATGATATGGAAAGCACTCCATAAGTATGTTATTGTTCACACTGTGACCCTCTCAGCATGTTCGTCACACTATAAAGCATGGTGGATTTAATATCTTCCAAACCAGTTAATAGTAAGCTCGATATATGAAAGTGGATCAATGTATTTTCTTAGTATTTCAAGAGTTTAATTTTGGGCTTCGATAACAGGTCACCTCTCAGTTATAGGTTCAGTTACATATATGCTATTGTCTAGCACTGCAGGAAGCTGGCCTTCAATTGGCAGGCAAAGTTTTCAGCTGCCTCTCGAAACTGTCAATTTCCAAATATTTTAAATAAGCACATGTTCTTTAATTTAGTGTTATTCTCTTTTTTTACCCAATCTTCTCTCATCTTTTCACCTTCATCCGCCTTAACTTCGGAATATATTCGTACTCTCTAGCAATCTGTCAATCTATCTCAACCTAACTTTCTTGATAAAGATGCAGGCTCTTACTCAAATTGATGTTTTAAACTTAATAAAATAATTGTGGTATTCAAATGGTACTCATAAATTAACACATTTTAAAGTACTAACGCGAAAGAATATGACTGTCGTGAGCAAACCCTTATATTTACAATTAATCAGGGGTGTTCTGTAAACCGCACGATTTGAAATCGCCTAATTTCCAGGAAAGAACTTAATTGTTGCAGCTTTTTAATTGGTTTTAATATTTTAGATGTTTAGGATATTTTATACGAACTGACCTGCGAATGCGCTAAGTCGTCCGATCAGCAGATTACTGTTTTTCGTGTTTGAAATCGCACTATTTCAAATCGCGCGGTTTGCAGAACACCCCTGAATAATATTGTACTTTTTTGTATTTTGGTTTAGCACCTTTGTACATTGCTTACTCTCTCTCTCTCTCTCTCTCTCTCTCTCTGTCTATTCCTTTGGTAAACTCTCACGCATTTTCACATGTAGTTATGACAAACAATAAACATAGCTGCGAAAGTCTTGTTATTTTATGACGCTTTTCTTTGAGTCACAACAACAATTTTTTTAAACTATGTCAAAATGTTAAGACACTGGTTTGAATACCCCAAATGTTTTTTCTCCAAAATATGTAATTATTTCGATTATTATGTTAAATAAATGTGGTGGAAATATTAACAGCCTCTTTGACACACCGATTATTTATTTTTTTGTTTCGCTTTTGATTATCAGCTTTGAAAGGCAAAAATATTTTAATATTTATAAAAAAATTTATGGAGTGCAAGCGAATGTGTTCAAGTTCAAAGGGAAATTGCTACATCCTGCCTTAAAAGTATGCTGCAACAGGATTAAACACATTCTCACCTCATCTGTGTATATAATCTATTACAAACGCTTAGGAAAATATACATGTGGTTAATAATGAATTGTCTGCATATTTTTATGCCTAAACCAATAATAAATTATGTTCTGCTTATGAATAATGTTCACTTGCAATGTACGAATTAAGATAAGAGAAAGAAAGGAAAAATGATGGCAGCGCTTATTATAATAGAGAAATATCTACACTTTTAGAATATTTGCAGAAATATGTTTAAGTGCCAGATAGTAATGAAGAAAATTTTTCACACGATTATTACATAAGACATAATTATATAAAATGTGAAAACAATCATAAAGCTATCGTAAAAGAAGTATAAAATTATAATAGTATACTATTCGTATAAGGCAACAATTTGCCAATAGATGGCAAATTATGTACGCCACTGCATTCGTCCCTGAAAAAATCTGGTAGCTGTGTCCTTTTCAGATATATTTGTGTTCCACTGTTACCAACGATTTTTTATTATTTATTATGTTAATGATTAAACAGCAGAATTTTGTAATAAATCTTTGCAATTGCTAATAATTTTTGTATTTTACTGTCTATTTATTAATTTTTATCCTCAGCTTCCAAATAACATATGCTTTCATAATAGAAAATTATCATTATTTTCCAAGTCATTAAATTAGTTACAGCCTAGTAGACAGAAAAAGAGATATAACTTTAATATTTTAGATTTAGAATTGAATAAATCACTTATTTACTTATTACTACTTATATATTACATAAAGAAGGAACATGTTTAAAGACAACATTTTTGTTTTGCTTAAATAAGTCAAATTGCGTCAAGTTGTGGTAAAAATGTTCTGTATAACTCGGTTCACACATTTCAAGTTTTTATTTTTTATGGGAGAGTGAGAAAGTAACATATATTCTTTCTTTACGTGTCTTTGCCTTTCTTAGCATAAAATCAAAACTTGAACAAGAAACCTTGGCGTGTATGTGGGAACTATGTAGGTTCACGCCACACAGGGCACTACTCTTGTGCCGCATTTCTCTTAAGCTAATTTGACAGGTTTTGCATTAAAAGAGCACAAATATGAAAAATTCTATATTTATGATAAGATTAGGCTAAAGTTCGTATCGCTCTGTAAGCCAAATTACATGTGATAATTTTTAAACCAAAAGAACTTACCAGAATTTAGGTGCAAGTTGTATATAACTTATTTCAATAGGATTTGTTATCAAATTTATAAAATATTTAACTAAACGTAAGAGCAAAAAGCATAACTTATAATTGGAAATGTAGCTCCCATTAAATATTAATTCTTGGTTTATTCATTTCCAAGTATGGATCATGTCAGTTCATAAGGAGATTATTGTGCGAGTATGTATTTGCCTCTTTGTAATATTTTTTCATTCTCTGCTGCTTTTATGTTCTTATCAGTGTTGCCAGTAAAATTTCGAGAAAGATACATTTTAGTTTCCAAAAAGATACATTTGTTCCCAAAAAGATACATTTTGTAAAAAATTTTAAAGTCCATTTTTAACGTTTAACATTTATTAACATAACATTTTTATTTCATATTTAATGAATATTGTAAAAAAAATGATATAATATAAATTCATTTTTATATTTATTTAAGTCATAAATATTAGGCATGTAAGTTTTAAAAATACAGTATAAAAACTTTAAAATTAATTATATGTACATAACTATCTTTAGATGTTATCAAAACAAATTCATTTTTGTAAAAATTAATATACCAGTTAAGGCGCTTATACTAAGGCGATTTTATCAAAAAGTTCATATAAATTTCCTGAAAGTAAAAAAGATGTTCATATTTCCTCAAAAAAAAAAAGATATTCATATTTTCTGTACATTTTGCGTACAGATTCAAAAGATACGAAAAATGTCGGGGTTACACATGGTACCTGAAGGCATCAAAAGATACGAAAAATCTATCTTTCGTATCCTAATGGCATCACTGGTTCTTATACACACTTGCACCAGACAAGAGTTCTAGCAGGCCTTTTGAAAGTCCTTAGTTAGACTCCTTCAACATTTTAGTTAAATCATATTTAGAAGCTTTTAAGAGTATTTTAGGTTGCAAGACTTTTAAATGTCAAAATGGGTGCCTCGAAAACCTGAAGGGTAGTGTGCGTGACTACAGGTGCTAGGACTGTGTGTTCGATTGCCACAAAAGACTCTTATCTGTTTCACTACAACGTCAATATAAGTTACGTGATATACGTAAATTTGCAACTGTATTTGTAACATTTAATCAATAAATAAATAGAATGTCAAGGACTCAAATAAAATACATTGTGAAGCCCCGGTTCACACAGGGCAATTTTAGTTGAACAACTTTTTAGTTCATGGTGGTTCCCCTCTTAACATCTGTCCCTATTTTTACCATAAACTTAAAACATGATAAGCTAGTATTGGCCTGTGTGGTCTCATTCTACTGAGACGTAAATAAAATATGTATGCGCTTAAAGGCTTTGCAACTGATGGCCTGTTCATTTTATCTACATTGATTGTTGTTAGTTATTTCGTTTGTACTATTGTAATTGCTAGTGCTGGTACCAGTGTTACTTTGAAACTATTATGTGAATAGTTAAGAACTGAAATTGACCATAATACTGAATGTTTGTAGTTGTTTATTATATTGTTGTGACTATTTGCAATTAGTCTAATTAAAGTCAAGCGTATTGCTCCCATGTGTATGTATTTGTTGGCTTATTTCCACTATGTAGTTTAGCTTTTGTTTTCTATTTTGCATAGTGCCTGGCTGTTGTACCCTCTTCTACACCAAGAATATTGCTTGCAAATATGTATCCTAAAATTTATACCAAAAGAACGGAAAATGTAAGAAAATACTCGCGAAGACGAAGTTGTGCAAAAATATTTACTCCAAGTGTTTATCAGAACTAAAGTTCATCACAAAAATCTTCTGTCTACATACAAAAAACAAACCGAATTATTCGTCGTACCCGACTTATTCTTTGTTAAATTCTTTAATATTTTTTCTTTGCAATTTATCACTTTAAGATGACTGTTTTGGGTTTCCTCGTCATAGTCTGTTTATTTTTTTCGTAACTCAGCATCTCGTATAAGAAGACAATAACACCTGTAAGCTTTTACAGGTTTTATATTTCAGGTTATAAACCTCTGCTCTCTATTGTTATTATTTGTTTTTATGTCTAAAATTTAATGCAAAGAATTCAATTACACCAGCAACAACAACAAAATAAATTATTCTTAAGCCAAAGCCAAAACACAAACGGTATATTTGGTGTTCAAAAGATCCGTTTGTACAAAAAAAAAAAAAAAACAAAAAAGGTTCAAGTTGGTGGAAATTTATTTGTTTTAGGGATGAATTCCTTTTATTTTGATTGTCTTGCCTTTTAGCAATAAATATTCTAAAGTGTACAGATATATGTATGTAAATATGTATGTATGGCTGTGTAACTTATAGTTATATTTTGTCTATAAGAAAAAAGAAGAAACTTAAGCTTTCTGTTAGAAATTAATGTGGCGAAAAGCTTTCAAATACTAAGAATAAAAAAAGCTGTTTTATACAGTAAAGGTTTGGAAAATTTTTCAACGTTAAAATCTTGAAGAAATTTGAAATAACGAACGAACAAATTCTGTTCTTGTAATATTAAATAATTTTAATGTGAGTGACAAAAAATAGCTTTCATTCTTCCAATATGTTTTTGCTGTTTTGAAAAAGCTCTTCAAACGTTAAAATGGAATAGACAAAAGCTCTAAAAAATTAGAAATCATTTTTAAGGAACACACAAAAAAGTAATATGAATGAGTTTGTAATATTAATTAAAATATTTGTAATATTAATTAAAAAATTAATTAAATTTTCACCTATAAACAATTTGATAATATCAATTAAGTTTTTTCACTCAAATTAATTAATACAATTAAAAATTTAATTGAATCAATTAAATTATTAATTGAAAACATTAATTGGTGAATACTGTTTTCTGTGAACTACATTTTCGTTGCTTATGGCTAGTAAAAATGTATATTAGTCACAAAAATATTAGTTTTAAATAATTAAAACTGAAAAATCAATTTCGTGGAAAAAGTTCATAAACTAATTTGCATCAACATTTTTTTAACTGTTAATTGAAATTTACATGAAAACAATGTTGCGTTTAAATTAGCATAAAAAGAAACGTGTTTCGAAAATGGGAAAGTTTTGACCCTTTTTCCCAAAGAAAAATGTTATTACAGTAAATCTAAGAGAATATTTTTCTTAACATCGTTTCGAATTCGGCAATTAGACATCGTAGAGAAAAACTTCTTGAAATGACAAAATTATGTAAAAATAATTAGAGATGATCGAATTTTTCACTACTTCAGGATCGCAAAATCTGAATTTTTATGACACCCTAGAAATGTTTTTTTTTTACTGGGTCACTGACATAGAATTATGGAATAACCAACAGGTTAATAAATTTATTAAATTTATTAAAATGTATCAATATGTTGTGGTAAAAGCATACTAACTGCAATTAAATTAAAAAAATAAAAAATAACGATGCAACTCTAATTTAGGACATTCTGTAAATACTGTAAATACTGTAATGTACTCATGTATATATTATGTGCATTTGGAAAATTAATGTGCAAACACATAGTTATATTATCGAAAGCTTTAATGCACTTTATAAAAGCCTATTTTAAGTTTTACAAACTAAAAGCTTAAATAAAAAGAGTTTAAATGACAAACTGTATTTGTATGAGCAAGAAAGCTTTCACGTAATAAATCGAACCAGTGACCTTGACAAACAAGGAACGAACCTCAAACAGCTGATTTAACGAATAAGAATCAACAATTGTTTCTATTAAAAACAGACAACAAACAAACAAGTTGTTGATGTTAAAACATCAGACAATAGCTTAAGGATTTGTTATGTCTACAGACAAAAATAAAAACGTAAGTTGTATTTTTTTAAGTTTTTTGTTTTTGTTAGCAAATGCACCCAAAATAAGAGAAATAAGCTTTGTTTATACTCAATCTCTCCCTTAGATTGAATACTTTACTCAGTTCTTGTAATGTATAGTTGCTTTATAAATTGTGAAGGCTGCGTAGCTGCTGCTGGTTTCTCTTTTCCATGTTTCAGGTGTGCATGTTGAATGAATGGTCCTGCTGAAAAATGTTTTACTTGCAATTCAGTTTGGCTTGAGTCTTCGTAAGTGTTTGTTGTTGGCGCCACTTTGCAAGGCCAACATAAACGCTAAAGTGTTTCTTGTTTCTATTTAAACTCAACTATTCACACGCACACGTACACACTCACTCACGGTATTTGATTTACATACAACTTGAAATTTCCATCTTATGGCTTCTTGTGTTACGAGAATGTGTGATTTGAAAATTTTGTTTAGATGAAGCTTGTGTTTTTCTTTTATATCTGTGCTGGAAGAAAAAAATAGACAAGTTTTTGCGGCATACGGAATTAATAGTGGCAACTTATTTCCATTTACTTGAGCAAATTGTAAAACCACTTTAGCCGCAAGGTGTAGCAGCTACAAACGTGCATATACACACACACACACATACACATATTTTTCTATTTTAAGAACATCATCAATTATACATGTGCATGTTGTTATTCACGTCAGCTGTATGTGAAAAACTGGTGATGTTTTGAAGCACGATAGTTGAGAATGTGTCCGTGTGTGTATGTGTGCGTACAGTTGTGTATCCATGTGTATTGTAAAGTTGTTGGAAAGGCAAAACTTTGGAATAATTTAAAATTTTGTGTGTTAAAGAAGAAATTTAAAATAAATTAATGTATAAAATAAAATCTAGAAGATTTAATACAACATATAATATAAAGTGTTTAAAAATATTGTTGTTCAGAGTAAATACATACATGACTGATGATTGTCATATTTGACGTACAATAGAGAAAAGTGCTACAAATAAAGAAAAATAAATTATTATTATTAAAACCATTTTAAAGCGAATAGGGGTGTAGAATCTGTGTGATTTAAGCCTTTAGCGTGATGTTGCTTATATTATGTTTGTAAAATCTCTATTTGCTGAATTGTTAAAAGTTTCAAACAAATAATCAGTGTCTATGGAACTTGATGACAACTAAATTTCCAAGAGAAACCTATAAGTAAAACAAAAAAGAATTGTAACGGGAGGCGAAAGTAACTTGAGAATAAAACTTAATAATTTAAGACAAATAAATAGTGTGGATATTATTCTAAGAACTTTTAGTATCCTGCCTTTAGACATCTTTTTGTTTGTATTTGCTGAAAACTTTTTCTTTTTCATTTTCATCATTTTATTATTTTATATGAATAGTTTGACTCACTGCAGAAGGTGACATTTTATTTAAGCTAAGAAAACTTACATTCAATTATTTTTGTTTTTGAAGTTCAACCAACAATGAAAATTTATATCGCAGTAATAAACTACAAATGTTTAATTATTCGATACTTTAAAATATGTACATACTTATTTATTTTATCACGCAATTCATTGATATACAAATTTTAATAGTTAAAAACGATTTAGTTGATGTACAAACATCAAGGTTTTCATATTAATTGCCATTAAAAAAGCATTCAACAAAATGATATTATTTTCACAATAGGTCTGTTCATTTATGTTTCAGTTTTATTGCATTAACACTTACAAAAATACCATTCGCCATCCCTGACGAAATATGATAAAAAAAAGTCTTCAACAATTGTACTTACTTGACCATGAAAGTGCATTTATTTGCCTTAAACAACGAAGAACGATAAATTAATAAATTTTTTAATTTTTTCACACATTGCAAGTAAAAATTTTAACAGTAAGAATTTTCCAGAATTTTAACTGAAAAACAGAAAGCAAGCAGAACATGCAAAACCACCCAAGCGAGTTTTAAGAGCATCACATTCAATGTCTGTCACCATTTTGAATAATTTTATTCACCAACTCTGCTGCACGAAATTCTTATTTTAATTTTTATCAATTTCAAAGTACACATTAATTTGCAAATATTCATATTTGAAAGTATGCATGCATATTTCTGTACGTATGTGTTTGATGGTGTATTGCATATGGATGTGTTTGCATGTATAAAATATTTTCAATTTACATGATTACTTGCCATTTTACTCGTTGTTTCCTGTTTGAGTTGCTTTTTTTTCATTCAAAATCTGAAAATAATGCAAAACAAGGTTGTATTTTTGTTTTTGTGCTCGTATGCATAATGAAATTTATTAGCAGGTTGTTTTATATGAAGGCGTTAAAGTGTGTTAAATTGAATGGTGCAAAGAAAAAAATTCACGTGTTAGAAATTTATGAATTACATATCAAACAACTGAACTATTTTCTTTTGGTTTCATTATTTTTTAATGCTGTAAATGAAGCTAATAAAAACGAGCATTAAATAACAAGCTCCTTTACACTTGTGGTCTAATTCATAAAAAATATTTTAGGTTTATTACAGGTTTATTTGACTAATTTCCCAAAGAAATATTTTTTATGAATATGGAAGTTGGTATATAAGAAAAAATTAAATGTGTTAAACTTGAAAATGACTCATTTAAAATTGTTTACAGTTCCAATGAATAAATAATTTTAGGTCGCCATTATTATTTGTTCAGTTGGCAACACTGATTTACTGAAAAGTTACAAGCCCAAGCTGATAAAAAATGTCTGCAGAACATCGAACGAGTAGATGCTTTAAATGAAAGAAAGAAATTTTTAAACGTAGTTAAATATAGTGCATGCTGGTCAAACCAAAGAAAAAATTTTTAATAAGTAAAAATATTTTCTTTCTGGCAGCACTTTTAGTGATTTTAACTTTTAAGGTTAGCGAGTTAAACGCGTGTTTATGAATGCACCAACCAATATTATTTAAATTTCTTTCTTTTTTTCTGTAAAATATCTCAATAATTAGACAAAATATTTTTATAAAAAAAAAATAATTGAAATAATGAATATTTAAAAAGTATTACTTAAAATAAAAGTTTTTAACAAACTTTGTGTGTTTCCTCGTCTTATCATCCTACTGACGTACGCAAAAATATTTATAATTATATTTAAAAGTTGAACATAATACTTGAATAAAATATTAAGTTCTACAAATTAGGGGGCAAAAAATATATGACCAAATAAAATATGACCAAAGATGTAAAAATTATATTTTTTATCGCCAAAGGAGTTCAAGAAAATATTAAATTTAAAAAAGGCTCTGAAATCTCTTCATCGAAATTCGATACTTCTTTTTAATTAGGGTTCCAAAATCTTCAAATAGAAGAAATTCAATATTTTCGAGCAAAATTATTTGTTATTTCGATGTTTCTCGAACAGCAATATGAGATTATTTTCGAAACTATACAAAAACGGAAATAAAATATATTTTAATATTGCTGCAGTGTGCTTGTAAATTAACCAATACACAAAAAGCCAATTTTTTACTTTTCCTTAGCCTTTTCCAATCACTTCACCTATAAATGAATGAAGGCCGATAGAACTTAAGAAGAACTTAACTGTCATACTGCTCTCACTTTTTGACATTAATGATCGCTTTACTCTGGTGCGGTGCAGTTTCAATTAAAAAAAGTTCAATCTTAAAAAAAGTTAAATCTTAAAAAAAGTTCAATAAGAAGTGAGCTTAATAAAGTTGTCTTCACATTTTTTAAAGCACACCTCCAAATTTATATGCCCCTACTTTTTTTAAACGCTTAATAAAAATATTTTTGTAAATCATTATTGTAATAATAGTTATGGCAATCTTCTAACAATATGACATTTACAAAGAAATTTTCATTGTCGGTTGGGATAGACTGGCGGAAGCAATAAATAAAATTATGTAATAAATACCTTTCACATATTTACTGATTTATTTTTATCTCTGTATATTATCCTTTTCTTTTGTTAATTGGTCTTTATCAGCTTTTTGAAAGAGAACGTTGATATGCCTTCAAGTTAACGTTTTGTATTAAATTTAGGTTGGTTGTTTTGTTACGTTGCTTTTCGAGTGTGTTGAAATATAAGAAAAGGCAACGTATCATTTTATATACTTGTTCCAATTTTTTTTCTACAAAATGTTTTTTCTTTTCGGTTTTATTGTTTGCTCTTTTTTTATAACATATTTTTCTTTTTGTTATTTGATCCAAAAATTTATTAAGGAAGGATACAGTTTTGTTAATTTTATAATGTGTGTACCAAAATTCGTGTCATGTAAAAAAAACAGAGTTGTTTTTGTTCGAAAGACATAAATTACACTGTACAACAATTTCGAACTTTATGCACATTACCGTGCTCTGACACTGGCAATAATAAAAATATATATGTATGTGTAGACGTTTTGAAATATGACATGATCATTTTATTTTTGGGTGGTTAAATTTTTCTCCCTTTTGGCCTGTTCGTGCACCATATCGGTATATAAAATTGTTCAGGAACTCTGCAGAAAATATTAAGGCAAATATTTTTGTGACTACCCACAAATCAGCAATTTTTATCTCTATTGTTAGAACAAACATTCTTTCAAAGAAGAAAGCCGTACAAAAATGTTCTCCATAATATTTTACTATATATGTCAGAACACACTAAATCCAAGAAGTTAATACAAATACAAACAGCAAAAACCAATCATATGGAAGATGGGCCATTTTTGTTGTTAGAGGTTCCCTTGTGGTACAATTAAAACAAGAAAAATTTTAAATTCCCACAAGATTGTTAGAAAAAAAATGGACAATCTTGGTTTGGCTGGTTTTTGCTGTTTGTGTTAGGTTTTTGGCTGAGGGATGTTGTATGTAGTTAAATTTTATGACCAACTTTTCTGTAGTACATTTCATTTCCGGCTTTCTACTTTATGAGTTTTTTTTTGACGATTTGTTATAAAAGATACAACAATTCCCGCTATATGTGGGAGTGAGAGGGTTTACATATTGCACAAAAATATGTGACATATTCTAAACGGGTGGATCGATAAAAAAAAAACTACAGATCTACACACACACACTAAAAACTAATAGCACTCCTTCACACACAGTTACATAAACCGATATGCTGCACGAACAAGCCAAAGTAGGGAAACCTTAACTGTGCCCCTCAACTAAATCTTTCACAATGCCGAAATACATATATTTTCTTTGTTTTTATTTCCTCTACCAGAATCGATCGTCATAGCCTGGTAATAACTTATTCCGCGGAAACTGTAAAATGTGAACTTATTGACATAAAATATTGATTGATTGATCTTTTGGTATGGTTCCCTAGTCGAACGGACTAGGTCTAGTGACAGTTTCCCTGATTCATTTTAATGCCTGCAGTTAATCAAGTTCAACAGTATTGCAGGCATATTTTATTTTGATTCGTAATGGCAGTATAATAAAATTTTGCATTATTGTCAGGACACCCTGTATTTAAGCACTCCATCCTTTACCACGCATTTTTGTAAAAAAAATTTTCAATTTATTTTACAAAAATAAAAATGTTCATAGAGGAAGAATGAGGTAGAGAAATTTGTACAGCGTAAAATTTCTTATGTTTTCAAGTTCACGTTTTTCTACTGTTTTCACTACGGACGCGATAAAATGTTTCTTCTAAAACAAATAGATTTAAGTGGACAGTTAAGTTGCCATTGTGATGTAATTTTTTTATTATATTTTTTTTGCAGAATTTGCATTCACCATTTAATTTGAAAGAGAAGATAAAAAGGCCCTGTTCGTAAAATATTTCGTAATGGGAAGAAGAACTTCCTCATGGCAGGCGTATGGCGCATAAGCATTTGCTATAGTTAGCAAATTAATACTCTCCTTTTTAAATAAGTTCATGCTGTTTTTAGTATTACTAATGAGTTATTTAAATTACTAATGTGGTGAAAGTTACGTCGTCTAAACTGAAAACTAAGCACAGTTTTCTCTGCATACTTATTTATGTTCAACTGTTTTGGTCCCATTTGTGTTTTTATTAGGCAACTTATATTAATATTTTGAAATATACCAGTTTTTATGTGACAGGTGCTCTGTTCAGTGATTGTTTCTGTAGTTGATAAAGTTTTGTTCATCCCAGCCTCAATATGAAACCACAACATTGAACAATTCAAAAGATAATAAAGATAAATTTTTTTGCTGCAAACAAATGAGCTTTTTAATGGATGACTTACATTTATTTTATTAAAATATTTCTAAGACGTTAATAAATGTTGCTTGTTTATCTTGTGCTGATAATAAATAAACAAAATTTTTAAACAAATGCTTTAATAATTTCTTTTGCTTTTCAAATTCTTCAAAATCGTTGTTGCAGGAAACTAACTTTCTGCCATCAGTGATTAATGATAAGCTTTAAACGGAAAATATTTTTTTTATAAAAACTTAATTTAACGTAACGTGAATGGAATTTATGTAAAAGCGCAAATTCACTTTGGAATTGTCAATAATAAAAAGGGTAAAAAAGACCTCAAATAGTATCACTAATTGATAGCAAACATCTATTTAACATTTCTTTAATTAGCAAAGTGTATGGGAATGAAGTGAAAACTCATATTGTTATCTTAAAAAAATAATGATTTAGGCTTCAGGTAATTTAAGTGTAAACAATAGACTTTAAGTAACTAAGCTTATTAAATTTAATGAGGCGCACTCAAAAACAAAAAAACATAATGCGTCATTTAAATGTATGACTTTTAAGAAATGGTAATTTTCAGTGAAATAAAGGAATGCTAAGTTATTCTTAAATGAGTCCATTCTCAGGAATTGTGTAATTTTCCAACATCAGAAATAAAATTTTGTTGATGGTGTAAAATATAACATGGAGCAAATTGCGGGATTCGGTATCGATCGAAATTTCCAAACAAACACAATTAAAATTTTATGAAAACATATTCGATATCGAATGCCGCAATTTGCCCGCTGAATTCCTAAATTACAATTTTACTTTTCTTAACGAAATAATTAATAATTAATATTTAAATTTAATATGACTGATACGTGTTACTTAAGATCACTGAGCTTAAGAAATAATTAATCTGCTTCCCGTAATTCTTTAACCCTCACTTTGATGTCCATAATGGATTTTCATTACTGCTTAACTAATGGTTGGCTTGCGCTACTTTAATCAATTGTATTATGCTTTCAATTCTCATCACGCATTTATATACTCGTATGCTTTCTTTTTCTTTCTTTTGAGATTTTTGTGATTTTATTTCCACTAAAAAACAAAAGATTCCCGCCCTGCTAAGTTCACTGACAATGAGCTTGTTAATTTAGACTTCAGTTTGCTTCATTAGAATTAGAATGAGAGAATATCCGCTGCAATACTCGGTAGGCAATCTTAAAAGAAACATATTTTGCTTCAAATGATTAAAGTAATTTAAGGACCTGTCTACAAACACGTTAGTTCTTTTGCTTTTATTATTATTTATACAAATAAAACCCATTTTTTTTTTCATTGTTATATATTTTTTTAATTACCTTGCTTTTATTTGTAGTCTTTCTTCTTTTTTTTGGATCACAATGAATGGTAAATGATTTTAATACGATTAAAAAACTTTGTTTAGTATTTTTCGTTCTTTGTTAGATATTCATGAGCAAAAACATTCAAACTAATAGATGGAAAAGTAAAATGCTCGTTTAGTTATAAAAATAAAATAAAATCCTGTGTAAAGTGTGACAGGCAATAGCCAGGCGATTAGTGTCTAATTTCTAATGCCAAAAGAAGATAAAAAAGACATTCAGGGCCATTTGATATTATTTGTAACTGAGAGATTAACAATGCGTATAGCAAGTCTTATTGTGGAAAAAACTCTTGGAGTTTCAAATCATTTCTAATGGTCATGCTACACACCTTACGAGCGTTGATAGAACACTTTGGCTTACCAAGTTGTGTGTTTTTCGCTCAAACTATACAACACTGATTACAACATTAGTGTACAACTTCATTTCATAAAAAAATTTTTGAAAAAAATGACACTGGGTATTGCAAAAGTAACTTTTTACCATTTTCCATATACTCTTGAATTTTTATTAAACACTTGCTTACTAGTTTATTTAAAATTGTTGCAGAAAAGATGAAGCATTTAATTTTTCTGTTGCTCTTAATTATTTTGCTTGTATCGCTTTTTATTTAACGCTCAATACTCTTATTAAATATGCAATATAAAATTAATCAAACCATAAATAAAGAGAATAATGCATAAAATAAAAAAAAATAAATTACTCGCTGAAAAAATATAAAAAAATATTGCAAATGGCGTGCAACCACAAATATACGAACATCATTAAAATAACAAATGAATATAATTACGAGGAAATGAAGGCATTTTAAATGCACTGAAATAAAATAACTAAAAGCGCAAAAAAGGCAAATACATACACACAAACAATATTTCGTTTGGAATCTCAAAATGTCCAATACAGATACATCCTCGCTTATTCCTCCCCCATATTGTCAGCACAACTCTGTGCCGTGCACCGCAACACAAAAATACTCTACGGTTATGACTTCCTCGGCAAATTCTTTAACTGCCACAGTCGCCAACTCCAATTATAAGGGTTTGCCCCAACAGCAGGTATCGCTACCTTCCAGTGATACTAAGACCGCGACCGGTTTTCTAAATAAATCTTCGTCATGCCCTGATTCACCCATACGACGGGTTTCTTCAAGCTTAAGAAACTCTGCGGTTGGTTTCGCCACGAGATTTTTCAACAAGTGTAGAGCAGCCACATTTACGGTCGATGGCGCCACATATACAATAGGTAAGTTATGTTTAAAACTATTTATTTTGGGATAAAATTTACACTTATAGCTCACAGTTTTTAAGCGAGAGTATATAAATAGAATATTTTAATTTAAAGAACATTTCAATAAAAGTATTATCCCGAAATACATATTTTCTAAAATCCCAACGAAATATCAGATATGAACATATAAAATTATATTGTCTATCATTTGGATTTCACTCAAATTTAATGAATTTTAATAGGTAAAATTCTATAAAAATTCCATTATATGAAATATGTATATCCGTTAGTGTTGTTGTATAATTTCCTTAAGAATTTCCAAGACAAACAACTTTAATTTTATAACTGTCAATGTAAACGTTATTGTTCATGAAAGTAGTTTATAGTCGTAGAATTTGCAATGTGAAAGCCTTATTATTTTGACCAAAGAAATATTTAAAGGTTTGTGAAATGCAATTTAAATTATTCAATGAAACTTTTGTTTATTCTTTTGCAAACTAAAGTCAATAACGTAAATAGACACAATTATATTATTTTGCTTTTCCAATAACCAGCAGTTTTTGTTAAAATTTTCCTTTAAGACCACAAACTTTAGCATTCAACAACAAGGAAAACATATATGTACACAAATGTACCTACGAGACAAATTGACAATCAATGTTTGTGACATGCAAAATGAACTAAAAGTTAAGAACAAGAGACTTGTTTTCCCACAATGCAAATGGTATGCAATGCAGTACAAGTTTCGCAAAGATCTTAAAGTCATTCACACTTACCAATGTTGTCTATAGTTCCCATCAAAAATTAATTCTGAGTTTTAAGGCAGTAGATAATTTTCTTTTTATACAAATGAGCTTTATAATACATAGCGATATAAATACATACATATGTGTATGTATATATATTGTACAGCATGAATACACTCACCTATATACATACATATATCACATGTTTATCAACTCAAAAATTAATTTTAAACACACTTACTTACAGAGCAACACACCGGAAAGCGCTATCATAACGCAGGGGCTAAAAAATTTTCATATGTACAATCCCAAATAACCATAAATTTCGAATTGAAGATGACAGAATACTAATTTAATTTAAACTTAAAATTTAAAAACCTGCTTATGACAAAGCATCAGCTTTTGCTGCATTCATAATATTGTTAAAAAAAAGGTAGGAGGGACAGCAAATTTGAAGTAACTGTGCGCCTTGCGCACTTGCTATCTGAATATAGTCAACAGATTTATGCAAAATACAAGTTGACATAAAGATAACGAAAAAATTATGAACATAATACAAAATGACAGTTTTTTTGCTTAGAAGAGTGTGCTGTTACAAATCCCCTTTTTTTGTTTTTTGTATAGGAAGAGCGAGCTATTATATAGTCAACCATTCTCTCAATGAAGATAATGTGCTGTGTCACAGCAAACCTTTTATCCATAAGAACAGTGTGCAATCATACAGTTAACCGATTTTTCTTTACAAAAAGTGTGCCGTGGCAAAGTAAAAACATTTCAAGTATATCGTGAAACATTTTTATTATAAGAAAAGTGTGTTGTAACAAATTCAACCATCTCTTTTATACAAATAGTGTGCCGTCATAAAAGCAATCAGCTTTTGAATAAGAGAAGTGTCCTGTCACATAGTCAACCATATTTGCTATGAGAACAGTATGCTGGCACATTGTCAACCATTGTTTTAATAAAAAAGTGTGCTGTAGACAGACACCCATCTTTCCTATAAGAACAGTGTACAGCACAGAGTCTGAGTGGAGTTCAAGCTGTAAACCAAACTTTGTACAGTTGCTTAGAATTCGAAATTCTTTTGACATTTGTACAGAAAGGTCAAATGTGGCTTGCGATGTTGGTAGAAATTTGTCAGTTGATTGACTTCATTGATGTATAACACTGAAGAAAAAAAAAATATAAATAAAACTTGGTTTCTGTTAATTAGTTCGCTGATAGGGTAATAAATATTTTCTAACAGGAAACTATAACGCTACAAAATAAATCAGTTTTATGGTCTTGAAACAAGAAACACCTGTTGTATGAAATTAAACATAAAACCAAGACTTTTTTCACAAGTTGAGGGTCAACGCACACACACACATACACACCTCACCCAATACACCTGTAATACAGCGACAAAAAAAATGCAATTCATTATTTATGCTAACAATGTCTGCGTGTTCGTAACAAGGCTTTGTAAGCTTTTAAAAAAAAGTAACTGTAGTAACAGCAATCCAGGAAAAAAAGAATTCCAGTTAAAACAATTCGACTGCAGGTGGACACTCTCATATCACTACTGCCTTCATTCATATCCTTATTTATTGTATTGTAACAAACAAAGAAATTGAAATAAGAAAAGAAGTCAACAAATACAACAATAAGTTTTTAAAATGTTCCATTCTTTGAAAAAATTTAATATTGATTTTCTTTCTTTTTTACGACAAACATGTGTTTACATTGCAAACATTAGACTTCCTTGTAATTTATTTTGAGTTTTTTTTTGCAATTGATTTCGCTGTATAAAAAATAGTTGACATGCTGTTGTTTGCTTTAGTAGATGTGAGTATGGGCTTGTGTATTGATTGAATTACCTGAGTTATAATCAGTTTTCTTAGTTTACCTCCTTGTGTTTACTTAAGACTTGTGTTGTTGCGTTGACGTTTCTTGAAAGTTATTTTAGTGAAACATTGTGGAGAAGTTAAATCGTTTTAATATATGCAGATAGCTGTGATCGAACTTTTGGTCACAATCCAATAAAATGCATAATTCTGTTATCAGAAATGAGTTCGACAACCATAATTCTTTTTAAGCAGATTATATCTGCAATCTGCACTGATCCAACTGAACATTTGCCCAGAAAAGCTTGTTGTTATTTTTGATATAATTACATTCTTTAATAAAGAAGTTTTTTTTATAAAAAAAATACTTTCAAGATTTGCCACATTTACGACCCGTTTTTAAGAAAACTTATCAGAAGTCTTTATGCAGAAAAAATTGGCAAATATTTTTTTTAGTTGAGCTTCACTAATACATTCCTCCTTTGAAGCATTTTCTCTTTTTGATGACCACTATTATAAAACATAATTTTTTTCAAGAATATTTACCCAGCAAACAGCTTACTTTAAATTTTTTAAATGCTATTGGCAATTTGCAACGCCTCTTACATTATGAAACACATATTTAGAAATTATTAAGCTATAGTCACACCACCATCAAATTAATTTCTAGATTTATATTAAGTGTTTACTTTGTTGTTAGTTTCTTGTCTATCAGCCCAATTCTAAATTTTAGCTGGGAGATAATTTCCTCAGATATCGCTTTTTTTTCTAAAAATCCATTTTCCTAAATATATTTAACTAAACATTTTTGAGGGTGGCGTTGGCTGAAGTAGTTAGCACGTTGACTACGAAAACGAAGGTCCTGGGTTCGAGCCCGGTACCAGACAGTCGTCAAATAACAACCCCACGTATTTTTCTGATGTATATTAGTGTCCTTTTGTATCAGTTGTTGAAGAAAAGTTCATGTGATGAAGGCATAGTCACTGGTCACTGGATACCGACTTCAGCAGATACTAATCTTAATGTAACATCAGAGTGCCCTCCTTCGTGCTACTAATCACAGCTTCAAAAATGTAATACGCCTCATTTAACACCAGAGGCGCTGCAATACTGCATTATTAAAAAACCTGCAAAAACAGAGATGTAAAAGAATGAAGCTTTCCTCTATCTCTTCCTTCACCACCTGTCTTCTCTAGCACTATCCCTTTCTTAAAGAAGTTAACACCTAGTAATAGTAGTAGGCATTCATTGTATGAGTGTTACTTCTCTTTTAATTAAAAAAAAAAAAAACTTTAATTTGAGGGAGAACTTTTCGAAATCAGCTGAAAGCTTGCAAATAACTTTTAAAACTGGGGGAACAATGAATAGGGAATAAAATCCCGGGGAGATGTTATTCAGGATAAGGTTGTATATTTTCTGTTTCTAGAAATTTCAGCCGCGCCTTTTCTTTAGTGAAAAAATTTATTTGGAGAATTTAAAATATTTAATAAATAAAAAAAAATAAAAATTTATTTGTTGTTGGTTTATCACGTCTAGATGCATGTCGTTGTTGCTAAACCAACAACGAATAAATTTTTTAAATTTAAATTAATATTTAAAATATTATCTGAGGAAATGTTATAAAGTATCATATTTCAGATGCTTGACTTTGTGTTTGCTGGGTAGCTTTTTCATCTCACTAATTATAATAAACCCTTACAGATGGTTTAAAGTAAAATTTTATAATGTGTTCATTATGAATATTCGAACTTTTATTTCTTAAAATCGTTTAAAATAAGAATATTAAAAAAAAACGCTTAAAGGAACTTCTATCAATCACCAACAAATACAAACAAATATTTTATTTCATCTTCTTGACCCATCTTCATATACTTCATGTTGCCGCTAATGAAAAAATACTCTTTACCCTTTTATCGTGGCAATCAATTCGAAACTATTTGCTTTAGTTCTTCTCCTTTAGCTTTTGAACCTGGTTAGCCTTGTATACTAATGCCATCTATTATACTTTGTCTTCTATTTTCTTTCTAACAATGACTAAAATAAGAACAGAGCAAAAGAAAAAATGAAACAGCAAAAAAAAAAACAAGAATAGAATTTTTTTCAAGAAATATCGACCATAAATCATAGTTGTAAGTGTAAATGTGTGAACTTTTCTACATGCACAGATAAGATGAAGCCAATTTTATACTTGTCTTAGTCTGGAATAAAATTTATATGGACATAAGACTGCAAGTAGTTGTAGTGCTGAGGTAAACAAAATGCTCTTATCTTATACACAAGGTGTATCAACGAAAAGAATAAAACTATCATTGTGCACTATTTGATGAAGGAAAACCATGACGAAAGAGAAAACTTGCATTCTAAAGGTTTAAGTAAAATCAACCTTTGGTCAACGCATTGAAAGTGAGTGGTTCGACATATTTCATCTGCGAGCAAAATACTCAACATGAGTATTGTTTTAAACAAGCAAACATCGTAAGCATTTTCGTGCAAATACTTCTTTTGTTTAATACCCTTCAAAAAGCATTTTACAATAGTTTGCTTGCATATATTATTGTTCAGAAAAGCAATGCAAGAGTGTGCATTTAAGTTTGTAAAATGTGCAAGGATGACTTCAATCATTTTAAATCCGTAAAATATAAAAATAGCACTAAGTATTTCTTAGGAGATTGAGGGGTTTCTTTTAACGATATGATTGCCGTGTCAAGAATAAATATAGTGCCACATGAGGAACAAGATCTGATGTTATAAAATTAAATTAAATTAATTATAAATTAACATTAAAACAAGCAATGAGATCTCATTTGAAGCTTGTCTCATCCGTTAATTATTAATTCCACTTGTAGTAAGTTTGGCTGAATTCATGCAAAATCCCGACTTCGTATAAAAAATCATCCTTAAATAAATGAGATTTTTGCATTGACGGGTTTCAAACAACAAGTAAATACGCACCTTGTTTTATGAGAAGTTCCATCAAACACAATATAATATGTATGTAATAGTCAAGCATGGAATAATTTTTTGTCAGTGAACGTGGCTGATTATTGCCTACAAGCAATCAAGTAGAATTGTTAGTTTCTGCTTTGATAGATGCCACTTCACTCGTCTCAGTCCCAACCTATGAAAATGTCTGGATACAATTCCAAATCTACTGCTAAGTCAAACTACATCCACTTCGATGCGTTGAAGTGTTGCATTAAATCACTTATTTTAAGCTGTAATGCCTTCGGTAAGTCGTCTTAAATGTGTTTTCCTAAGAATTTGTAATGCGTAGTGTGCAATGCTAGAAACTCGCATACCAAGTTTCTTCCTTATCTTGTCCTTGACAGCGAAAATTTTTAAGGCAAAAAGTGGTTGGTCTGAGCTATTAGGGTGCCTAGACACATATAGATTCTATTTATATGTTCGCAAGAGTTGTTCAACTTTACTGTATCTACAACTTTGCCAAATATTGTTAGAACAATGTAAGTTATTCCGAAAAAATTAGAAATAAATTTACATAATTTTGCAAAAAAAACGTACATGAAGAAATAATTTTTTTGGCGTAAACGTTTAAAAGATTCGTTTTGTTTACTCTTAGTCTGAATTAGCTGTTGGCCAAAAACAGATGACACCATTTTTTGAGGGCGCACAGATTTTCTTTAAAGGCCCATGAAAAAATTTGCCAGTACTATCGAACCTATACTGTCCAGTTCGTGAGTTTTTTCCAAAAAGTCTTCATTTCATCCATAGTATAATTATTGATATGTTAGATGGTAAAAGCAATACTATTAATCATTTGCTATTAAGCATTTGTTTTGATTTAAAAATTTTATAAAAGTTTTGTTTACTTTCATGCACTGCTCAAAATAGTGGTGACGTATGAGTAATATCAATGTGTAATATTAAGTATGAGCAGTGCGTCTTTTATGTGTTGCACAGGGTTCCTGCATTTAAAAATTTTAATTTTGGTAATAACATTATTACCACTACTCACGTTAAATGGACTGTGTGCCGTCTGTCCTGCATTTTGGCATAGTCTATTTCAAGAAGCCATATGCAAATATCATGCTGTTAGATTGATAGTATTGTATAGAAATCAGATTACCCAATAGTTGTTCCATGCATTATACACCAAAAATTTAAAATTTTTTTAGCGTGCAGACATCAATAGTGCATAACACACTCTATTATCTTAAATATGTTATTAGAAAATTGCCTGCTTACATGAAAAATTAACATGTTTATATAATTTCGCTTTTCGATTTTCTGTTATTACAAAAGTTTACTAAATATAATCTAGTCGATTAGCATAAATTTGAACGAATAAATATTAAAATCACTTCCTTAATGCTCATCTGAGAGAAACAAGAAAATTCAACAAGACAAAAGAATAGAAAACAATTAAATCTTAACAAATCAATACAGTATTAACAATATAATTATGACAAGACAAACTGCGGTGCGATATTTAAAAATCAAAACATAGAGATTGAAAGAAGGAACAGATCAAGATCATTGCAGGGAGCCAAACATCGTTATATTTTGTTAATGCATAGAAAAAGAAATACAAATATTTATACAGATTACATGAATAAAATATGTAAAAGTATTTGTTTGTATATTGTGAGATTTTTGGTATGAAAAGACAGGATTTGTAGCAAAAAGAAACGAGAACAAAGTAAAACAAATAAATATAAATTCATTAGTAGTTGGTTTAAGGGCATGATTTTCTAAAAATTATCTGTTTTATATACAGACATTTCAACGAAGAGATTTATTACATACGTAATTCAAAAGAAAGTTATTGAATTGATTAAAAAGTAATACAGGTCTTGAAGGAAACATTTGCTAAGCTCACAAGCCATGTTGTATGGTTCAAAGTTTTAGCTGAAGAGACAATTTTAAGCAAAATCTCTCAAAACAAAAACAGTTTATAAATAATTTTTTTTTTCATAAGAAACATTTTAATATAATACTTCTTTTGTAATACAAGTTTAATCAATACAACAATAGTTGTGAGTTGAGCAAATACTTATTTCAATATAAAATTTAGAAATTTTTTTCTTAACTATTTAAATGAGTATTAAAATTTCTTATGACGGATAGGCAGGCAGACTTAATTTTGTGACGGATCTGTACTGTTAAAAGCATCAAGAAAGTTGATTTATTACCTTAAACTTTCGATTTGAGATTAACCCATAGGAAAGAGTCCACAGAAATTGAACGAGGAGTAAATGGAAACAAATTGAAATCACCTCGTTTGGAGATCAGGATGCCCAGGAAATCAAGTACATGACTGGTATCCTGGGTCCTGAATTCTTGCACGGTTCCAATTTTATAGGGGTTTGTGTTAAATGTCATGTAATGACAATGTTTAAACATTTACAAGATGACCTGAGGATCCTCATCAAATTATTCATTAACGCTTTCTATGTTTTTGTATCGTTCCCGAGATATGCGACTGAATTTCCAAGAGCCAAGCTACTTACTGAAATATCCCGCATGCTACTCATATTCGTTGCTTTTGTGCAGTGAATTGAAAGATATATAAGCTTTCTTTTGAGACATCCTGTATAAGTTTCTCAAATAAAATTTGTGGTTTAAAAAATTTATTGTATATTAATTTGTGTGTCTGTTGTATGCAACAATTACGACGGCAGCCACATTAAGATCAGGAAAAAACAATGTAAAATAAATAGATTTGAAACTAATTTCAAAAGAGAATTATTGTAGGATTAATAGTATAATCTCTACTTTTGTCTTCAAATACTCTTAATAACCACAAATTGTTTTACTTGCTGATGGTGGATGTATAAATACTTCTGATTATTCGTTTTACATAAATATTTATTATTGCATCGTACAAGTGTAGAGGGAAGCATCCCAGCAAAATCTTTGTTTACTAGTTTGCAAATCCCAATTAATTAAAATTTGACTCACAGACCACTGAATTTTTTTTTTGAGAAGTTTACTTGCATTTTTCACTTGTGTTCTTCGTTATTTATCAAGCATACGTCATGGGGTGATACTCCAGAGAAGCAGCTTTTACAAGTAATGCCACAATTGTCAAAACAACTTACATTTAATGAACACAAAAAAAATTTACCATTGATAAAATGAAGATGAACACGTTTCCTTCAATTATGTTATGTCGTTGTCCGTATTAATATTAAATTTTTATAAACAAATAATTTTTTCATGATTGAGTAATGAATCTTTAAGTATTTAGTATTTAAAGCGATCACGCGCTAAAGCAAAATGTCTTCTCACCAGCTTTTTTTATTGGCAACAACTACTTCCAGATAATGATGTGAATAAAAACTTATTTTATTCACTACAAGAAAAGTAATTTTTATGCCTGCTTAAACAATGAAGTGAATAAATACAACTCATTAGATACATTGTAACTTTTTAATAAACTACTAACTTTTACCGAAGTTGCTTAAGTTTTTGCTGGGATGCTTTTGTATAGTGATATGTGTGTTTACATTACAAATTATAATTTAATGCTCGTGGTTATTTTTATTTTATTTATTAAGTAATTAAGTATTGTCTTGCTGTAAAATTGTTTGGTAACTAGTTTTAGGAGTTATGCAAATAAAACGCTAAACTACATTGTATAAATTTTTTTTAATGAAACGTTATATTTGTAAAATTTAAATTCCTTGAATAGGGATTTATTGTGTTTTTTTTTTGTAATAATTTAATTGTAAAAGGCGTATTTTCTGTCGCGTTGCCGCTTGCCAAAGTCTGTGTTACCCATGGCAACTGGCAGACAGCTAACCATTATCATTTTTAATAGATAATTAGTCATATCAGTTTTAATTGATATTTTTTGCCTTCTCGTAACCGAGAACTTTTTATAATAATTATAGTATAGTGTTTTTTCTTTATTATTTGGTACCATAACCGCCAAAAAAGCTTAAGCGACATAATTTTTAACTTAAGTTTTTAACCAAAATAGATCATTTGCGATCGTAAATAATCAATTTTCTTAAAAAAAGAGTTCCAAAAATTGTGCCAGTTGAGCTTTTTTGAAGGTTATGGCTCGATTTGTGTGCATGCATTTTTTTATAAGAAACTTTGACTTTGAAATCAATGCAATTAAAAAGTATGGTACTTATTTCAATGTCAAAATCGTTTTATTTCTAGTAAATTATGTTTTTTTTTCATGGAATGAGATTTCTCATTAAATATTTTATTATTACAGTTTAATTGAAACATTTTTCATTTATTAAACTTGTTATTCAAAAGCTTAATAAAGGAAATTCTTTTATGAAAACAACTTTTCTTTGTGTTTAAAATTGCAATGCTAATGCCGTTTTAATTTTAAGTTTTCAAAATGAATTAGTTTTGCTGCCCCTGAAAATATGCAACAGTTGCTTAATAAAGCTGTTACACACTAGTCTAAACAGTTTGATAGAAGGAACTACGAGTACACCCACACAAAAGCACACGCAGGGAAATCGATAAACATTATGTTAGCTTGTTTTATTGCTTGTTTTAGTTATTTATTTATTTGTGTAGGTGTTTGAAAAAAAACAAAAATTAAGTTCTTCTATCGTAGTAATAAATGCCAATAGCACTTGCTGTAATTAAATGATGTTTTTCGTTTCAATACCCTTAAAACGTGTGAACCAAAAATTAATTACAATTTAAGTGAATTTATCCTATAAAAATTGGCTAAAGCTGCTTTATCAGCTTTCCTCATAGAAGTTCTACAACTCGAACACAAAATAACACACTAATTGAAATAATAATAAAAATAATTGTAATGTGTTCGTTTATATTCAGCAAGTTCGATAGTAATCTCAATAAATCTTACCGATTTACATCAGCTTGTCCTTTACGACTCACTTAACATTAGTTTTGATTGCTACTAGCATAACATTCTGGCATAATTGCTTAAATCACCAGAACTGTAGGGGATATATTGATTATCCAATGGTTTTTGCCTGGTTTATTAAATCTATTCATTCAGGCATGTTTTAAACGAGTTCTAACACACAAGCAGACCGAAAAATCAACTTTTCAAATCACGTACCATAAACTCATATATGTACATGCAGGAAATATTTCAACATTTACCTACTTTTGTATGCTGGTATGTGTAGAGACATGTAGACATGTGTATAATGAGATTAGGCAGGTTACAGATTATTCTGACGTTTAATAGAACAAATATGAATCTTATCTTAAATTTGCAGGAACTTTTACTCAACCGTATCAGCAAACGAAACACATTAAGTACGATTTGAAAAATTATTTAGAAATGATTATTTATTTATGTTTATTAGATTGTTAAGAATTTGTAGCCTCAAGCAGTTAGATAAATAACAAAATACGCAAGACGAATTGAAATATTTCAACCAATTAGAACACAATGATTGTTTCAAATACCAAAGAAAAACTCTTCAATTTTGTGTTTTTAATAGTTTCTTTATGCGCTTACAAGTATTGGATATTTAATTGTTGTAATATTTTTAAGTAAAATCTCATAACAGCGTATCATATTAGCTGATAAAAAAAATATGAAATTTTCTATTTTCAAACGTGCAGCAAATTGTTTTATCAGAGTCAATTGTGTTATTGCAAGAATAATTTAGTTGTTTATTTTGCAAAATATTTTTGTGCAACAACAATCTGAAATATATTTTAACACAATTTAAAATAGGACAAAATACTTTGTTTTGTGTTTGCTTCTGTCTTTTCGCTTCTTTCTCTGTTTCAAAGTGACTGTGAAACTTCTATTTTCAGTTTCCTTTTTCTACATGGGGAGACAGGGGAATTTATTTTAATGCTTGTGGCTGTATTTGTACACAAGTTTATTTGCTTGGGATTTTCTTTCTGTCTTATAGCGTATTTCCGATTCAATTAACACTTCTATTTATATTCCTAAAGCAAAAATTCAAAAAGTTTGTTCCACACATTAGTAAAGAAGAAAAAATATACGTGTCAGGTCCTTAAATATATGTGATCCATGCATCTTTAAAGATTGTAAAGATATTTGCCGGCACTTGAAAATTAACCAAATTTTATTAAGAATTGCACTCTTAATTAACAAAAGTTTCCTTTCATTTCAATTGTGATTTAGCAACAATTTAAATTTTCGTATTTAATGAAAAGAGGCTAATATTTATTTTATGAATTAATTAGTTTCTGCCTGACATTTGCTGATATTAAATTTTTATTCCAAATTAAGACATAGTAGTGTAATTATTTTAGTACTTAAGCTGCGTTTTAATTTCATTGCAAAAGTAAAAAAAACTCTTATGTAAAGAACAGCGAAGTTGACATTCTGGTATTCCAGCAGTAATTAATTTAACCTTGTTGGTATTCGGTATTTGATGAGAACGCAAATGGATTGTGTGTGTATCTTTTTGTTGTATTTGCAGTTGTACTAATATCACCTTATGTGAAGAAACATTTGTGCACTACCAACCTGTTAAAGTTTGATTTCACTCTGAATATTCATACTTGGCTGAATAAAAATTTAAATAAATGTATAAATAAAATATTTCCATAACGTACAATAAATTTATGGGATTTCTTTAAGGGAAGCAACTTATTGTCTGGCTGTTGTTGCAAATAGTTTTGAAGTATTTTATCTGACAAAACAAATTAAAAGTTTGACTTCAGTTCCTATTTCTTCGCTATCTCTGCTGCTGTACAAAAGGAAAATGAAAGAATAAGTTTTTTCTTATATTCACTGTTGCATTGTTTATTTAAAGAGGTTAATTTTATGATAATAAGTTTGAAACCTAGTCAAGCAGTAGAACTCTTATAATAATAATAGTAAAAAATAAATAAATAAATGTAATTAAATAAAATAAATATGGTCAAAAGAAGTAGTGAGTAGATGTTTGCATGAATGCAGAAATTTCTCTTATCAGATAATACAATTTTTTTGAAGGACTCAAATTAAATATCTAAAAATTTACCAGGAAGGCTCTTTTGGGGTACTTAAAAATATCACAAAATTAGGGAAAGTAAAAAAATATAATTTCAAACAGTGCGATTTGTTGTATCGTTTGCTTAAAAGATTTGATAATTTTGCCTTAAATGATGAAAATAACAAAAATGTTCTTCCTTAAGAAAAACTCTTCAAAAGACGTAATATTTTTTTGAAGAAAATAATGTAATGCTATTGTGTACGAATCTCGTATCTTTGAAATTTACTCTTGTAAGATGGTCAAGTAATAACAAAAAAATAAAATGCCAAGACTTTGAATAACCCAGAAAATATAAAAAAATAATCTAAATATGACGCAAATTAAGAACACATTAAATAAAGCTGGTGCAGAAAAAAGAACAACTCTAGATTGCTTTCAACCCCTTTTGTCTATGCTCCGACACGAAAATTTTTATAATTTAAGATAAACATATAGAAATTCTATGAGAGCTTTGCACATACATACATATACACATACATAGAACAATTTAATTTTATTATAATGGTTTACTAAATTATTTGAGGGAATTGAACTATTCTCTAAAGTCATTTTGAAAATTAAATTACAACAAAACATAGATGGAGCCAAGCAATAAACAATTTGTTACTACAGCAAAGTTGTATAAAGTTGAGTATGAACTCAGTTATTTGCCGCTTTTAACTTTGTATTTTATTTTGGTTTAAAACTGAAAACTTGAAAAAAAGTTTAAAAAAAGAAAATACCAAGTGACGATGCTGGAACAACATGCATGGTTTAAATTTTTGTATGTTTGTGCCAGTATGTTAAAACTGTCTTTCGTGCTCGTATTGATATTTTTATTGCAGTTTTTTATGCTTCATTTGACAAAAAGAAATTTTTATGGGCCTTTCTAAAGTTTATTTCTGGTATGGTTAACATGTGTATGAGCATCGACTTGAATGGCTATTTTTACAAAATGTTTTAAGTAGAGAGTTGTTAATATTTTAATAAACATAGTTTTAGTTGGCAAATATTTTTATTTGAGGTTGGTCAAAAATATTTGATGAACTTCGAAGAAACTCAATTTGTAGAAAAGAAGACTGTGCCAATATTTAAAGTGATTAGAGAAAATGCAATTTTGAGCTGAAATTGCCTGGAAGAGTTCATTTAAACACATCAATCACATAGTTATCATGTTTTATCGGGTATAATTACGCCTGGTTGGCAATAATTAATGAAAATACAAAAGTTTTGATTTCTTTATTTAACTGATTGTTATTTGATTGTTTCTCACTCTGATTGACAAACATAAGTTTCTTTGTAATTTTTGTTAATGAAGGGAAAGTGCCTCGACGAACAAAATTTTATATTGCTTTGATACGAACAACGAAATTAAAATACAAATGGATTTTGATGTGGTTATTTGTACGTCTCCTTTCAAGTAACAAGCATACGATACTCATGTGAGCGTGCACTGATTGACGGGATTATTTGATCGTCTGCAGGGCACTTTACTTCTTTACACTTTATGACTTTCTGTGATTCGTAGACAATAATAAAATATTTCAGCAATAAAAGTACACTCTAGTAACATAAAGGCAGGCAATCAACAAAAAGTTGACTCTAAATTACGTTTAAGCGAAATTAATTATAAATAAACATATGAATAATATTATTGTTCTGAAATTGAAGAAACGCTTTTTGTAAAATAAAAATTATTAAATTCTTTTTTGCTTTGAGAAGTTCATACTTGAGATGTAGAAAAATTTTACTGAAAAATTCTGTTGTGATCTGAAGGATGATAAAATTGCAACCGGTGAAAAAGTCACCTCAGCTGTTGGGACCACATTACGAGTATATGGATTTGACTTTAAATTTTAACTGTTTTGAAAACTTCATATCAAAAGTTATTGGTTACTGAGGAATTTTGATTAGATGTCAAGAACTACTCATATAAAGTAGACTTATCTCAGTTCGCTTTTAAAAAATTTGATACTTGAGATATCAAAAAATCAGTGAAAATAGTGATCTGAGCAGTTGAGGCCACCTAATATGAATACGCCTTGTAAATTTCCTTGAAATGTATTTGCTATGGACACTACTCTTATATTATTTATCAGTTAAATCGTATTTTAAAATCAATACAAAAATGCAGACAGTAGAAAATAAAATCAAAAGAAACTCCCACACACACGCATATGTAAAAAAGTATTAAATGAAAAAACTATTAAAACTCACACTATTCTCTTATGCTTATTTGTTAGCAATCGTTATTATCTTTATATTTTGATGTCCTTGACAATATTGAAATTTACTCAATTTCCTGAGTGTTCATGAAAATGTTGAAAAATAGGATATTACAAATTGTCTGTCAAAAAGACATGCCCGGGGCTTGTGTTGAATTATCGGTATGTTTTTCATACAGATATATGTGCTTATGTGCAAATATACATATGTATACTTGCAATTTCACTTTAAATGTTGATTGATTTCTTCGGCTTGCCTTTACATTTAATTTTATCAAATGTGTTTGATGATTTTCTATATTTTTTATACTTGACATTATTTTAGGGGAAAATAGTGCTAAAAAACATGTGCACTTCGTGTAGTAGATAGACATGGGGATGATTGATATTCGAAAACTTACGGACTTATGTATAATCAAAACATGGCATGAATTAAGCATAAGTGACAAAATTAAACTACGTGTTGTCGAGTTTCTCTACACAATAATATTAATGTAATTAATTTTTATTAAATCAAATATTTCTATCAAAATATAATTTAAATTGATTTTTCTTTTACGCTGCAGCCAAACTTTCAAGTCACACAAACTTCAGTCAAAATTCTTGTAAATTGTAGTTAAAAGCAAATTACAAACCAGTTCATTAATCCAGCTAAAAATTGTTGCTTATTATTATTTTACTAATTAATTTAATTTTTTCGCTTTTAACCGCAGTAGAATATTTATTAAAATTTAAAACGAAAACTTCTTCATAAATATAGTCATTAGCTGTTTACTTTCCCATAAATTGGAACAGAAACAGGATGCAGAATTGCAAAGCAAGTTCGCACCAAGTATTAAAAAGTATGAACGCATAAGTAAAAAAGGTAAGTGTATTGAAACTTGAAAGGCTTTGATCGGATTACGCGATCAGAGGAAACAGAATTCAGTAATATCAACTGATGGAGAAGCAAACTTCATAACATGTGTTATTTTTTAAACATCTGTGGTGTATTTTGAATGCTTAAACCAAGTCTTCCATCTTCAGCTTATTCTCAAACAATTACCATTACAAAATTCTGAAACTTTTAATATATTGAGCCATAACCGCTAATAAACAAAAAATGTTAAGCGACAAATTATTTGGATTTCGTTTTTATCGAAAATGGATTAATAGCGATCGCAAAAAATCGATTTTGGTCACAAAATGAAGTTCGAAAATTATGTCCCCTAAGCTTTTTTGGCGTTCACGGCACAATATATTGTTTGCAATTATTTTATGAATATTTCTTTGTTTTCATCAAGACAAACAAAAACAAAAATAAAAATTTCATAAAGACTAAGATTTACATGAAAATTTAAAATTTCCTCCAGCATAATTTGTGTTATTGTGATATATAATCCTCCATCCTTGGAGTACAGCATCTTCAAATATCCTTTACATTGCATTACTTTGGCTATAAGATACAATTACTCTGGTTTTTTCTGTCTTATTTTCGCTTAAACAGTATTTTTCAAATAATCATTATTTACAGTTTATATGACAAAATTGTGCACAAGGTCAGTTGCAGAAGACAAAAATAAAATCTTGTTATTTTTCTTTATTTTCTGAGAAAATACGAGTATCTTTTTTTTTAAAGCAAAAAAAAAAAAATATACAAACATGTTTTTATACGAGTACTCTATGTAATGTCTTAATACAAAATGCGTTAATTTTGTTTAAGCTCACAGTTAAATTTTGTTCAAAAATTTTACCCAGACCATTTTTCAAAGTAAAGAGGGACAGTCATTGATTTAAAGCAAAACTAACATATTTTCAAATTTTGTATAGATAAAAAATTTATTGATTGAAAGTCACAATTTAAAGAGCAAAGACTTACGCGCAAAACAAAAATCTCAAATACATTTCAGCACTTTTTTAAAATTGAGGCAAATAACTTTCATTACTGACGTTTAGATTTACTAGGAAGGATTTTTTTATGTCAAAGAAACTATTTTAATAATTGTTTTGCTATTTTTTCTTTCAAACAAATACTTTTAGAACATTTTGACACTATGACCGTTTGAATCCCCCAACTATCTCCGGAACCCCAGTCATATTATAATAAAAAATTTTATTGGCTTGGTAGTTTTTGGAAAATTGTACTTTTATGGTGCAAAACAGCATTTTGATACTATTTTGTAATTCATATTGCTTTTAAAGTAACTCACAAAGAAATTACCCAGCAAAAAACTTTGCCTACTAGAATGCAAAAAAGTGTATGTACTCCCCAGTCGTAAGTACTAACTAATTTAGAAATTCATATTATATTCTCCTTGAAAAATTCAAATATTTCTTGGCACTTTTTTAAATTCGAATAAATAAGGAGTGAAATTGGTACACCAGTCGGTCGCAATTACACGGTCGAATACCAATTATTATTATATTTGAACAAAAAATAAGCGGATAGGTCAACAAAACTGGTTTTGTGTTTTTTTAATTTTAGAGCATGAAATGGGTTAAAATTTAATTTTATAATTTTTTGTATTATAATTATCTTCTACAGCAGTTATAATAAAAATAATATTTTGAAAATACGCCAGAACAAACAATTCTTATTTCATGAAATAAAAAAGTGAATGAAATTCACATTAGAAAGATTTATATTTTTTGATTGATAAACCAGAAAAAAGACACAATCACCCTTATCGGGAATAAAAGGCGACTATTTTGTTCACGTAAAATATTTCCGGTGAACAAAAAATGGTGAACAAATTTTGAAAAAAGGACACTGACACAACAACAATGCAAACCATTGGCAAACACAATTTTTGGGAAGGGAAAACATTTCACATAAATTTTTATTCCCGATAAGGGTGAATATTCAAAAAAACTCCCATATAAACGAAAAAAGCCAAAATGAAAATTTAAAAAGGCGAAAATTGGTCAGAAAAAATAATGCCAAAATTACAAAAGTAAAATTAACACGAACGAAGCAGCTCGCAGGTGCGACAATAACAAAACGTCAGATGAAATATAAACACAACTACCAATATGGGGCTCAAATAAAAAGGGCTTAAAGAGTAGCGTTAAGGAATTAACATGAAAAGTTTTCCAATTGACCATAATATCAAAATAGCGGTTGGTGTGCAGCCGCTAACAAAGCAGTAAAAAAATTGAGTCATTCTGAAGGAACTACATTCTCATTGCTTCCAAAAAATCAATATTTTTAATTTATTTGATTTTTTTAAAGAAATTTATGAATTAATTTTGGTCTAAAATTAAAAAGTTATTTACCTAAATTTACATGAAAACACTGTTTCGCATTTAAGTTCGTATAATAAGAAACGAATTGCTAAAATAGGTAACTTTTTACCATTTTTCCTAGATGAAAATATTATCATAGAACACAAAAAAGGAAATTTTTATTAAAATCGCTTCCAATTCTGTGACTAGGCATCAAAAAGAAAACTTCTTGCAATGACAACCCTGTGTAAAAATCATTAGAACGGATCGAAATTTGCACTACTCCACATTTTCATGACTTCCTTGGAGTGTCTTTTTTTACTGGGTAGCATTGCGATAGTTAGAAGATAAAAGTAAATACTGAAAATTTCCTCGAATTGAAAACGCTTCCATTTTACTACTTTTATTTAAAATTACATCATATTCATAATATTTATCACAAGTGCTTAACTCTTCATAACTTTAAGCCTGTACCGGGATATTATTGTGTTTTATATGAAAAATAGAAATCCTTTGCAAATTATTTCACAACAAAAGAAACATGCTCACATCCATAAATATGCGAATACATACATACGATACATACACACAACCTTAAAAATATAATAATACCCTGCAAACGTTTTCACTGCACGAACTAGGGAGGGTAGTCACAATTTTAATTGATCAATATCAAGTTGATAATGAATTTTTCAAATTTGAGGAGGAATTAGGAAACATTTTTTTAAAGATTTTTGTAGGCTCACATTTTTTGTTTATCTACATACTTTGTTCCCTAATATAATAAAAGTAAGGAGTACCAGAATAGTTGAAATTTTTTATCGAGTCTCTTTTCTAATACTGGATGGAATTTTATTAAATAAAAATTATATATATATATTATAGAAGTGAAATATAAAAGAAAAATTTTGTTCCTCATTAAGTGCCTTTTATGATTATTTAATTTAAATCTTGAAATACTTACATATAATATAAAATGAATATAAAATGGAAAAAGTAATGCACGTCTGATTATTTGTTCGCTGGGTTTCAAGAAACTTGATTCACCCTTGTAATAAGAGAAACCATGCAGCGAACTTATACTCCCCTTCCTAAACAAAGTAAAGTAAATCCTGAATTACGAATTATAAATAGAAGATAAGAAAAAGTACTTAATAAAGTACTTCAACGTACAGTGATCGATTGCAAATATGAATGCGTATATGCATCTATTAAAGCAGAAGACAAACTTACACATGTCTAAGGTTTTACATCATTCATTGCAATATATTAAAAGTGTGTGTTGTGAGGTTCATGAAATTAAGAATTTTCTTTGTACAGACAATGACTGTCTGTTTTTTTTTTATGTTGAGTGTATATGCACAACTGATATGATACCGAATACTTTTTGATAAATTGCAAATTGATATATTTAAAATTTATACACATATTTGAAGTTTACGTTTACATACATACTTTGAATTTTGACTTAGATTTTCTTTTTTTTCTTTTCAGGTAAATAAAATATTGTGAATAAGAAAAAATTGCAGTTATAAAATAAAGTAAGTTAAATGCTGAGTAATGTAGTGTTACTTTTTTTAGTATTTAAAATATTTTTATCATTTTCCGAAATTAACATAAACTTTGTTCGGCATCTAAGCAAATATAAAAAATAGAAAAAAGCTGTTAGAAATAAGTCTCAATATAATTTTTTTTTTTTACATTTTTATGGGAATAATTTATTTTTTTTAAATAAGCGGATTCAGAATCGAATAAGGATGCTTGATGTGAAGCTTTTGTTTGAGCCCTTTTAATTTATTATATTTGTGTACATAGTTCTCCATAAAATTGTTTGAGTTCTTCTATAAATAAATGAAGTTTTCTAGTTTTTCTCAATAGTGTTTTGCTTGAAGTCTACTGACGAGTTTCTTAGGCAGAAACGAAATGCATATAGACGTTGCTTAACCAACAACAAACGAAAATTTTTCAAACTAAAAATGTATTTATTAGTATAACTTTTTTCAAAAAGCTTATCCGCCATTTTGAAATGTGGTTTAATTTATGGTTTGCTTCGGAACATAAGGAAAGGGAAATGCACGCAATAAACTTTGCATACATTCAAATATATTTTTGCTCAAGACAGTCTTATAAGCGGAGTTTTTATTTTTCCCCTTTATATGTATGTATTGGGTTATATACAAATAATAAAAAATTTTCTTACTTAGCACAGCTCGTCGCCTTTTATTTGATGCCTACATTTGGGTCATCAAATTAACATAAGTATGTAAATGTGTTGAATATATTTTAAAGACGCTATTTTTTTTTAATTTAAGAAAAGAATTTCAAACAGAATTTGCCATATTTTTAAGCATAAACTCCTTTTTTTGTTTAGCAGTAAATATTGATTTCTTTTAAGCATGAACATTTTTGTTGCGCAGTAGCATTAAAACAAGTCAACTTTTCTGAATCATTGCACTAATTGCTGGTATACTTAGCAAAGACTTAAAGAAAATAATCAAACTTTCTCTCCACAGTTGATTACTTTCTTAAGATAACAAAATACCATGGCCACTATGTGCTTTTGAATGGCATAATACTGTATTTGCTTTAAGAAAATTTAATACTAAGCCAAGTAGAAGAGTAACAGCCAGCATAATGGCAACAACACAAACCGACCCAATGCACCTTATGGTTCTTTAGAACAAAGAATGGGCTACGGTAATGGTAATGGCATGGCAAAATATTCCATTGTAGATTGTTTTTCCTTTCTACTATTTGCATACAAAACATATCATTGGCTTTGAACTGATGCTTGCCCACACATTCACCAACTGGTCACAGAGTGAAGGTAAATTGAAGATACATACATAAACTGCAAATAAATGAAAGAAACTTAAATGGATTTGTTAAAAAAAGAAACTAAAATAAAGGAAAAGTGAAATTAGAAAATTGTCTGAAGCAGAGAGAAATAAAGCAAATATTTTTCTTCGGCTTAGGTTTTTGCTTGATTTGCATTGAAGGCAAAAGAAAAGATAAAATAAAACTCTTAACTAAGTTAGTTTTGCGTGTCTGCAGGAATTTCTTATTATATTCTTGTTAAAGGCTGCTACAAATAAATTTTCTAATTTAACCTCAATTTCAACTTCACTTCCTTTTTGGCGCCCTGGTCAATTTCAACAAGTCAGGCAAGTAATTCATGTTTCCAAATCAACATTGTTTCCGCAACAATTGCAAAAGAATGTATGTATGTTTGCACTACTTAAGCATGTATTTAAGTCCTTAATTCAAACAATTGCTTGTTCCAGCACACAAACAAATTAATTTTTCAAATCGCTGTATTTCTGATTTTTGTGATGATGTGAACCTTTTTTTTGTTTTTTAATATGAACAAGGCATTCCTAAGAAAGTTTAAGTTTTGCGATTTGTTACACTCGATACACACAATTGAACGTAGGCAATCGTATATTAAATCGTTGGGTCGGGTACTCGTATTGTTAAAATAGCAGGAATTGTTTTTTAAAGATCCCAAACCGAATTTTTTTATTTGTGTAGGTCTATATGCATACACTTTATGCATGAAACACATTGACCACAGCACACTACACGACTACACGGCTTCAAATGACTCTAGCTGCTGGCCAACAGTCACCCTGTAGCCACTTACTGCATCATAACCACCTGATATTGAAGTATAATTGCATATTTCAGTGGGGCCACTTTCACATATTTCCCATTTAAAAATATAAATTTACTTATTTAAAAGTAGTTATATCATATAAAAGTATAAAAACTAATCCATTTGTTTTTTCTTTATATTATAATTTATAAAATAATATATAATTTATAACTGCAAAACGTTTTTCATTAAAACTATTCTTGAAGAATTATTTCATCTTTTAATTTCAAGCTGAATGCAAAACCAAGTGTTACTGACATTAACATTAAATAAAATTTTTACTTCCTGAAAATATTTCCGTTTATAAATTTATTCTATTACTTCAGCACCGTTTTGAGCGCAAGACAAAGGATAATAATTAACATAAAATAATTAAAATATGCCTCAATTTTTCTGTACAGAGCTATTCGGGTTTCTTTTTTCCGTTCGTACGAAAAAGTTTTTTGAATTAACGAAAAAAAAACTTTATTAAAATCTTTTTTTTTCTATAAATACAAATAAAAAAGCAGAAATTAAAAATAACAAATTATGACTTTATTGTTTTGAGAATAAAGCAAAACAAAACAAAAAATCTGAGATACATGTGCTTTTTATATAAATTAGATGCAGGGAATTGTATCAAAAGGAAAGGAAAAGAAATCCAGTGTTTGTCAGTCCTACTGTTTCCAGCTGATAACAAATTTATAAAAGTATATATGTATGTATGTACGAGGTATGTAAATATAATTATTCTACTTTCACTGAATGAATGCTCTGTTGCCTGACGAATATCAATGTCTGCTTATGACAGTATGTAGTTCTAAATATTAAAAAACTTTTTACTACATCCGATTATGAAGCTGCTACATCTGGTGAAATTATTATCTGCCAATTTAATTTGCTTATTAAGAAGCTTATTTAATTTGTTAAATGAAAAAACTTGAAAAAACTTTTCGTAGTTGCAAAGAAAAATATATTTTAGTACAGTGGAGTTCGATTATGAGTACAACGAGCTCAGTGGTACCGGTCAGTTTTGCTCGTTATAGCCAAAATAAAATTTTTGTTTTGGAAATTAAAATTAGCAGTGCTGCAGACGTATTTTTTTATTTTTTATTTTAACATTTATACACGTTTGTGTGTAAATATTTAACAACAGTTTAAGAAAATAATTAATATAATATAATAATAATGTTGCAACACTGTCTATAAACATCTGCAAAAGCAAAGGCTTTTTAATTAACCAATTAGTTAATTTGAAAGCAATTAACTAAAATTAAGTAAATATTTACGCACACATTCTGTTCAATATCAATTTCAACTCTTCGCCCAATAGACCGGCCGTATGTGCAAAAGCGGCAACAATGTCAATAAAAATAATTTCCTCTTTATGTTATTTTATTTTGTTTTTTGCACAAACACATTTCAATATTTTTATTCAACGATAAAATCCTTAGTATCCGTTTATTTAAGTTGCCATTTAGTGACGGAAACAAAAAAAAAAACGACAGCGACAGGGAACTTGAGGGTGAAATAAGTAAATTGTTGACACTTTATTTTCAGAGTTTTTATTTTTTGCTTTCTCTGTTGAGGTTTCGATACATACTCGTACATACATACTCGTATACATTCTCCATAGTGAATGTCAGTAATTTATAAATTTCAATTAGACACAAATAGCTTAACGAAAGAAGGATTTTTATAGTCGGCAGACAGACAGGGAAGATCCAGAACTATTAACCATTAAAAGCCTGGACTGCACATACAAGAATAACAATGATTAAGGGATAAAGAGATGGAAGGGTAGATGAATATTTATAAAACGTGCATACACTTTCAGCAAAAGCTTGTTAAATTTGCGTTGTCATTATGAATGGCGGACATGTTGTGTTTAAGCACATCCGCTTTTATATCTGGCGAGTACAAACACAAGTGTCATCAGTCGCTGTGTCAGGCCAATTACACACAAATATAAAGTATACGTATGTATGTATGTGTTTGTATAGTTGAGTGTGTGTAGCAGTAGTTTTGTAATAGTGTTTTAGGATGACAATGTACGAGTACTTGACGATAATGATGACGTTGTTGTTGGCATTATTCTCATTAGTGCTTTTCACTACGATAATCATGCTGACGGTGTTGTGTTGTTGTTGTTTTTGTTGTTGTTGTTGTCACTGTAAGCAAATGCATGTGTTTATTTTCACAAACTTTCCGATGACAATGACATTCAGAAAGATGTGAGAATAGCATCGCACGCCCACATTAACATACTTTCACACCAACGGAGAAATAGTTGCGTAGATTCCTTTATCAAGGACCCTGGCTGTAAATCGTTTATTTTTATTGTACTCCCTCGTACTTTACCTGAACACCAAATATTTCAAAGCGCAACATGCACATAAATTAGAACAGAAAAAGTAAGTTTTGTTCATGTATTAAAAAAATGCTGCTCAGGTTATCGTTGTGTTTGTGAAATATTTAAAGATTTTCAGTTTTTTTCAACTAATCGATAAGGACGCGAGTAGTATTTGCTATTAAAAATATTAGATAATTAGTAAGATTAATACACAGAAAAAAATACGATAAGCGTTTGTTTTAACAAACATGTTTTTGAAACTGGTTTTAAATTTTATTATTTTCTTCATTTGGTTTGATGAATACATATGTACGAGTATATAGTAAAGTAATTTAGCAAAGAAAATAAGCATGTTTTAAATTTATTAAATTTTTACGAATTTTGGTGTTTGGTTTTACAAATTCTGTAGTGGTAGGTTCTATTACTTGATTTTTTGGATTGAGTAATCGAATACAAAATCAAATTACTTCTGTGTAACAACACTTTTATTTTTCACGCCACCTTTAATAATTTTACAAAGCTAAACATAACCAATATGATGTCAAGGCAATGTCATGTTTCAGCACTTGAAATATTGCAGTAATTTTCACGAAATGTTTATAAGATTGTGTGGAGATACAATATATTAAGTTCTCTTAGAATTACAATGCGTAGGCTTTGACTACTTTCACTACCTTCGACGATGGGCGAATAAATTTCCATCGGAAAGGGCTGATTTCTGTGAAAGTCCTCTCTAATTAATTTCTCTTCATTTCACTTATTTTGAAAACCGAACATATTCATTAAGCGCAGAGTGCAGAATAAAATAATAAAGAGTTGCTAATATCGAAAATAAAATCTTTGAAACAAGTTCTTTAGTCGAAAAATAAAATAAATAAAAAAATAAATTGAAAAATAAAACTAACTTCTTAGAACATTTCAATTATCACTGAACACGAAATTTATTTGTTTTCTGTCTATAAGTGGAAACCTGTTGCCTTTGTTTCGAAAAAATCCTAAAATTCAGTTGAAGTTAAAGGTTGTCCAGGCGATACACACTTCATCTGATGAATGTTAACATCCACTTTGCCAAAACAACATCTCTATTTTGATAACAGCAAAATCGACAGTAAAAACTATAAAACTTATTGCCTAACTCAGTTTGTGGGAACTTGAACTTGCTGCCATTCGGTGCACAGATACCATGAATTTATGTATATAACGAAATTCTCTAAATAAAACAATGACCAGATTATTAAATACAGCGGCTCATTATCACTAAGCAAAATGTATAATAACTTTTTAAGACTAAAAAAATCAACGTTGTTTTATAATTTAAACGCAAAATGGGCTGAGTATATAGTACACATTATAACTTTAGTCAGTCAGTCAGCTCGTTAGACGTCCAATCGCTTTTTTTACAAGCAAGAATGTGCAAATTTAATAAAAGTAAATATAAGTAAAATAAAATTTACATAGACATAAAAATCTTAGCAGTGGTTACGACGGTACGTTCGCCATTTTTATGAGTTGGGATTTGGGTAATTTATGACAACCAAATTATTTAAACAAACACAAGATAATTTAATTCGATTATACGGAAAAGATTTTTATTACATCTTTTTATTAATATTTATATCAAACTTAAACACTTTAAAAAAGAAACAAGAAAGAAAATACAATTTTTTACCTTTCATGTTTCTTGATAAAAGCTTTGAAGAAAACAGAGAACAAAAACACAAACACTGTTCAACAACCTCGTCCAAGGCATAAAAACTTTTTCTTTGCTGCTGTTAAAGTGTTTTTTTTTTTATATAAGACTCATGGCCAAGAACAAAATCAAGAATACTCTCATAAACGAAAACTAAAAGAAGTTGCCACAACTTTTGCAATTACGGAGTTAAAAAGCTTAGGAAGTTTCAATGCAAGAATTTAAATATTTCTCTTGTACATACCGCTCATTTACCTGAACAACGTCTTAACTCAAAAAACTAGCTTCAAATGTTAAATACACATCAGGCATTTCTTGTGGTGTCATTTCCAAAATGTACGCAAAGATGTTCATATTGTGTTTTTTATATCGAAAGCAATGCAAAGTTTACTAACACTATTGCGATGTCACAAAATGCCAAAGTGTATATTCGGCATTACAGAAAAGAAGTTTAAAATAAAATTTTTTAATAACCTTCCTTCAGTTTCATAAAAGTTTCCATTAACATAAAACAATCTGTGATACTGCAACAAAATATTTCGTTGTAGTTTAAATTTGTATAATGAATTTGCGAAATAATGTTGTTGAAAATTGCTGTAAAATCATTTCAAATGATTGAATCAAAAGTAGCTGAGAGTGCGGTAGTCGACGCATTTAATCACTATCATCAATATTGTTGCACTCAACATTTCAGTGCAGTTGATAAATGAGCTGCAAAGAGTTCTACTACTCCAAAGTCAAACTCAACTTTATTTCTCATACTAAAATAAAAAAAAAAAATAAGAAAACTGCTCAGCAATTGTTTGTAATTTAAGTTCTTTATCACATTGTAAAAGTTTAGGTTGTAAAAAAATTGCTGAAAGCAACAAGTGGATACAATTAATTAAGTTACATTTACTTTTTTATATATTTTCTTTGGATTTATGCAAAAGAGCAAAGTAGAAAAGAAAAAATTAATTTTTCTGCGGAAAATAATTGCAAAAAATTGGGATTTTTGCAAGTAATTCTTTAATATTTTATTTCAAAGAAGTCCGCATAAAAATTAAAATATTAAAATACACTATGTAACAAATGAATACTTAAAAAAACACTCGGACTAGACAGCATAGCTTTGATAGTACTACCAAAGGGAAATAAAAACCTTTGCTCAGTTTGCCGATTTTTGTGACCAATTTTTTTATGGGCCTCCAAATATTTTGTAAATCATTGCGCCCTCAAAAAAATCTTATTACTTGACGCAATTGTGTAGCGTTCCATTTTTATATATTCTCCCAAGCTTACTTCCTCAAATAAAAAAATAAAAAATATGAAATATTCACAAGCAAAGAAGTTAAATTTTTTTCACTTTAGCCGCACCCTGTATTATATGGCCAAAAATTCTAATGATCTTTAACTGTACAACAATTAATATTTTTTTATAGGTACCTTTGGCTTTTTTTATTTATTTATTTATTAAATGTTACAAATACAATTACAAATTATATCGTAACTTAATTTAAACGAGAATAGTAACAAAGACCTTCGCTTGTTGTAGTGAAACAGACCAGAGTCTACGGTGGGAATCGAACCCACAACCTCCACACTGATAGGCTAGCGCACTACTCACTAGCCTACCGAGGCACCCTACCTTTATCCCATTCCTCTTGTATCACAGTTCTGAAGTCTCTTCAGATGGCCTTTTCAAGCTTTTATTCAAGCGTTTTTTTTTTTTGTTGAAGTCTACTCATGAGTTTCTTAAGCAGAAACAAAATGCATGCTTAGTCAACAAAATTTTTCAATGTATTTCTAAAATTTTGGGTAAAAATGAGATAGAAACATTTAACTTTAAAAGTTCTTTATACGAGTATTCATAAATTGCCAGCTTGAGGTCAAATAAATATACTTCAGTACATTTAGAAACTAATAGAAGTTTGATCCATTTTAAAGTCAGCAGATTACAAGCCTTAAACAGTCAACTAGTTTCGTTTTTTTTATTTCAATATAATCAAAAGATTGAAGGATTAAAAAGATTAAGAAACAAAAAAAAACTCTATTTAGTATTGTATCTTTTTCTACTTGAATTCTCTTCAGAAAAGTTTTAAGCAGTCAGTCTCCTTAGCATTTTGTTACGGAATATTAAATCACTTTAAGACAAAGTAACGTTAAAAAGCCATTTAATATAGCCACAGCAAACGAGGGATAACGTCCAAATGGCTTGAAATCAAAGTTATAGAAACTCCCTTCAAGCTGTTGTAGGGTTTGTTGAGCGAAGTAAACCATTTATTATAAAGTAGTCTGCATGTCAATAAAAAAGTTGAAATTAACAACCAAAGTTAATGTTATTTTTTATGACAAAACCAATATTTAAGAGACTAAATGTTTATTTTTATTTAACAACTTCAGCAAGAGTTTTTAACGAGTTCGATTTAACATTTGATTATCATTTTCAACGAAAAAAATATTATTACTCGGAAAGAAAATATGAAAAGTGAAGAAAAAAGATTTAAGTTCATTAATTGCACCATCTTTTGATGTGGAAACCACATGATTTTTCATTACCGTGTCCTTAGTGTTTATGGGCTCACTTCTGTATCTGATTACACTGAAAACTATAAATTAATTGTTAATTTTTTGTTTTATTTAATTTTATTTAGTTTTTTGTACATTAAAACAAATTTACATTTTTAAAGCCAATACTTTATTTAAATGTGATAAATATATCTTTCACTCTTTAGTTTTACTAAGATTCCTTCATGTCACTAAGGCTGTAGTGACTGTTTCGTATCACCCCGATGACACTTTCAGCCAAAAGATTCTCTTCCGACAGCAGGTTATTTATTACATGTTCAAAATGAAGTGACATTTTAGTGATTTCTCCAATACAAAATATTTACAGGGACTTACAAATTGTACAAGATATATATACACTCGTACACAAAAATACCCCAACATACATACAAAACAAGCATTTAGTAATGCTTTATTGCCTTTTAACAATGAGGATGTGTTTGAATGAGGATGTGTTTGAATTTATGTGTTGACACACTCTCACAGAACTTGCACAAATACATTATGTGTGGATTGTGCTTACGGATGAGTGTTTGGTAAATTGTACTTGCATTGTATGCAGTTGTAATTGAGAATACGCACAACCATACGTACTAAACATGTGCAAGAGTGGACAACAAAGTCATACATATGTATATACCGAATTATGTTTGTTTTCAAGTTGAAGTAACAAAATTAAATTTTTTTATCTTAAATCTCTGCAGCATAAAAAAGTATTTATGGTACATAACAAACAATTACCGAAAAAGCTGTTCTCATGATTTTTTTCTTTGTGCACGTAAGAAACATCGGGTACTGTGAATAGAAAAAAGTATTTGCTTTGCAATTTTGCATGTGTGGGTATGTTCATAAAAGTATGAAAGAACACAAAAAGTTCCCCATGGTACAATGCGATAGAAAAATGTCTTTACATTTCATTTACAACAGAAAAAAACAGTACTAACACACTCTCATCTTATGTAATCAAGGGTAACTGTGCATGACTTTAAGATTTATGTACGAGTATGTATTCCCAGCTTACCGTTTCAATCGCAGAAGAGTCTATTGTGAATCGTATGCTGAATATTTTCAATCGCAGACGAGCTCATATTTTAATCGTGGAAAATGCTTCGCACGGGAGAAACTGCTTCGCACGGGAGAAGACGATTCGAGTACAAGAATCGCAGAAGACAATTTTATTAGTCGTAGATGCAATCATTTGAGATTTATCTAGAGATTATCTTACAACTCTTTTTTGAAGAACATTGAGAATCGTATGAGGCTCTTCAACGTTAATCTTATATGAGCCATTAGGAGAGTTGTAAAAGAATCATTCGATATTTTGAAAGTTAAATATGAAAAAAAACAAATAAATTTTTTTAGTACTTATTAATAAAACACTTTTCTTCATTAAGTGATTAAATAATATTTTATGTATATACATATGTGTGTATGTATGTAGATGCAACCAGTCTCTACATATAGGAAATTTGTGATTACTATCTTGAGTTTTGCTTTTTTAATCGTCTATCGCTTTTATCTTTGGCGTTCACAAAATGGTGCTGCAAGAACTTTGAATGGCAACAATCAATGAAAAATTCAATTAATTAAAAGAATTAGATTATTTTAAATACTTGTTACGTACCTCCAATAATTTAATAATTATTTGATGTAAAACTCCAAACACATTAAATTAATATGTACTTCACTTTAATATATCTTTAATTATTATAAAAAATAAAAACACACTTGAAACAACCGACGAGATTCTTATTCAAAACTCAAATGAAAGCATCAGCGAAGAAATGAAGAAAAAAGTAACAGTTTACAACAGTATATGTATATGAAAATAAAAAAGAACAAACATATTTTAGATAAATGTATCGTCCATTAAACATTGCCAGATTTATAAGAGTCTACAAACAATCAGCAGAAGATTCGTTTAGGAGTTGTATATTAAACACCATCGCCTATTAAAGAGCTCTTGGCTACCTGGGTATATTCGTAAATACATAAGTGAACAAATATACACAATTTTTTCTGTTAAATTTCATGATATTTGTTTAACTCGTATAGATGTATCGGTGTAATGCACTTGAAAAACGAAAAAGTTTAAAAAATATTCACCCTTATTGTTGTTGGCGTTTTTGTGGCGAACTTAATAACTTTTTATGAAATGCTACCGTTTGGCCAAAACGCCTGCATATAGACGACTCTCTACAAATCTTTTACTAAAGAGTCAATTAAACTGTACCGCGTACACGCCTGTCAAACTTGCAAAAAGTTGTCGTTAAGAATTTTGGTAACGACAGAAGCAAATAAAATAAAAAAGATGCTAAAATGAAAGGAAGTATGGTTGCAAAAAATAATTAAATTTATTAAATCATATATTATTTATTCTTTATTTTTAACATTTTAGGATAAGACTTATAACCCAAGAAAAATCTACGAAAATATATGAGGAGCTGGCGAACAAAACTAGACGTGCTCAGTAAATGACTTTTTTTTAAATTTTATCGGGCTCTCGAAGTACAAATCTATGAGGTCACGAAATATTTTCATTAAAAAAATAACGAAAACTAACTCTTCTTGCTAGTGTCTGTCTAGGTACTTCAGTAATTTGTCTGTCCTGTAAAAAACAGTTACCGGGACTAGTCTGGTTTTATTCGCCAGATCCTTATATTTGTTTGCCAAGTTAACTATTTCTTAAATCATTACGTTCCACAACACATAAAGTATACTCATCTTCCGATGATAAGTAAAACGCAACACTCAACAATATTACTTTTCTTTAAATAATTCTAAAATAATTGGAAATAAGCTGTTTATATTTTTGTTAATTTTTTCTACTTGTTTTTTTGTTTGTTTGATTTTTTGACAGTTTCATGACAGTCTGCCTCCTAATCTTTAATATGGTGTAACCTCTTATATTAATGTTCTTCTACAAAATTGTCGTAGGCGAAAATTTTACATGGCAACATACAACTTTCGACTACGCCTACGCCAACCACGATAATGGTGATTGATTTATGCTTGCTGAATACAAGAATTTAGATAAAAAGAATTTATATATGTGGGAATTATTAAATATATTTCTACAAAATGTTTAAATATTTTAAAACTTATTTACAAAAAAGTAGAAGTAGTGTTGTCATTAAAAAAAAAAAAATTATGGAAATGAGTCCATGTTTTTGAAAAATTTCTTTAAACTTTCTAAAAAATCATTTCAAATATAACAATTTGATATCATAAACACAAAATAAGAAAAATATAACTTACGTTGTTATTAATGAAAACCACAGATTTAACTTTCAGCCTAACGTGAACTCAATAACAACTCGAAATTTTAGGATTTTCTTTTTCTTTTCAATATATGTTGAATACGTACAGTGACGCTATCGCTCTGTTTATCTCGACCAAATGAATCGTTTCAGGTATTTTATGGAATTTTCATTGGCAACAACGCTGTTGTCTGTTCATGTATTTTTAAGCAGCCAGATGTTGCAAAATTTCATTTGACGTATCAAATAAATCCGGGACCGGAACGGTTATAATTTTTATTTGAAAAATTACTTTTTAATCATTATTTCTTGATTTTTATTTATTCCTCACAAAATAACAGTTACTTTTTGATTTTTGGGTTTTTGCTTAATATTTAAAATGAAGAAAGCGTAATTTTTTAATTATTTTGCTATAAAGTATTTTCGTATTAGAAACTTCAAGAATTTTACTTTTATATTTCGTATAACTACTGAATTGTTTTGGAATTTCTATGTATTAAACAATTTTAAAAATGGCTTCATACACGTTTAACCTTTTATTTTCTTTGAAGTCTAGCAATTTCTAAGTTTATTAAGTTAATTATTCTCAGAAGTAGAGAAATGCGAGAAAGATTTTTTTTGGGTTACTGCCTTTGTTACAAATATTGTTTGTATTCCTGGTAACATCTATTGTATTTTTTTAACTTAAGTAACCTTAGCAATACACGAATTTCAGTGGGGAAAAAATTGTCTAGGCAATTAATTTCATTTACTCTACTATTTATTATTTATGCGGGTGTTATATGACTGTAACAAGCAAAAGTACAAATTATGATTAAGAATAAAAAGCACTTTGCACTTAAAAAATTATCAAATTATGCTTAACTGTAAGCAAGTGTTTTTCGCGGATTTATCGCTGTTTTGACAAAAACCAGCACTAACTACTAAAAATAAATCATCTTGCTTTGCTCAAAACACGAAATATTTGTTCAAACAGAATGTTTATAGAATTTCTCATTTTAGCAGCAGTTAATAATTCTTACATACGTAACTACTCCTAAATAATGTACACTAAATTAGAAACCATTACATATGTACGAGTACACTTCGTTTTGCTTTCCGCTGTCATGCGATGCATCTACTAGAATTAACTAAACGTTGTTCCTAATGCGGATATTATATATCTTTGAAATAAATGAGCTGTAGAAAACAAAACACACATACTCAAAAAATTGTCAAGCGCAATAACTTGAAATTAAAATAATAATAATAATGAAAGCGAAAATAATTGTACGAAACGTGTTGCTTGCGAGATAAAGAGCTGTAAAATCACTTCAATTAAAAACAGCTGTGACAGTTAACAGTAATAAAAACAAACAAACAACTAAAGCAGAAAATTGAAATAACAATTAAAAGAACGGAATTCTAATGACGTTAAAATGAGATGATGACGATGATGTTCAAAGTGTTTTGGCAACCAAACGAATTTAAATTGCAGCCATTAAATACGAATTAAATATCTTCCTTCCATTTCTCGCAAGTGAAATAAAAGTTTTAATTTTAAAATGATAGCAAGCTTTAAATAAATGACTTTCAGAGCATATTCATTTATTCAATTCAGTTTTTTCTTTTATTCTTTTTTGTTAGATTTCCTTTTGTTTGTTTTTTTTTTAATTATATCTGAAATCGATAACACTGTGCTTCAGCAGAACCGGCTGCAAATAATGTTCCAACTTTGTTTAATAGTTCTGCAACGATTACGAATTATTTCACATATTTTTAAACTTTTAGTTTCACAGTTTCCGATCTACTTAATTGTATGGCGCTCTTTTTTGCTTTTCGAATGCTTTCAATCCTTGTTTTCTATTTTTCCCCAAAATGATTTTAAGTGTTAAGTAAAATTTCAAGAAGAATTCAAATCTATGTAAATTTTGTAGACAAAAAAAAAACAAATATTTTAATACCGAATTCATTTGATTCAAAAGACTTCCAGTCAGTTGAGATAGTGAGCTGGTTGCCTGACCGACTGCAAATCAAGATATATCAAAACCTTTTGTGTTCAGAACATCTTTGCAGTAATTACAAATCACTTTACTTGAAAATGGTTTACAGAGCACATTGGCATTGGTTATAACTTGTGACAGTGAGAAGAAAATCTTCAAGTTTTCTTTAATTAATTTGACCCAACTAAAGAGCCGGTAAACTGCATTTCTTATTTAAAAATATCTTTAGCACAGTTTTGTTTCAATTTTAAATTTGTTGATGAATTGTAACGCATCTCATTTACATTTGATTGGCTTGATGCTAATATGTATTCAGAAATGAACGAGGATGAAATAAACTGGGCGAAATTCAGTAAAATAAAACGGAAAGTTATAAGATTACACACAAATAAGCAGAAATGGAATTGAAATATAAACAAACATTGCCTCTTCTTCAACAGCGCTTGCTGCTTGCTGTTACTTGGTATTTTTTTGTGCTCGTTGCCAGTGGAAAATATACATTAAGTCTATTTTTATTTGAGATAAGACTATATACACTTCATTTAAAATTTTTTTAAATTTTATTTATTATTATTAAAAAGCTGTAGAAATTCAAAATCCTACCATGCTCAAGACTACAAATAGAATGTCTTTCAGTAAAAGGATTAGTTGGCGTTAAAATGGTCTCTTAGGAGAATTTGTATTCTTTGCTCTTAAATAAAAGCTTTTGAGGACCTTGCAAAGCCATTAGTAATTTCTAAAAGCTTTTGTTTGAAATTAGTAACGTATTACTGTATAAAACTTTCAAAAGCTAAAAACGGAAGTTATGAGAAGCTTTTGCAACATTTTATTTCCTTTAACAAAAATCGTTTTTAATTATGGAATACACAACCCTTAAAAAGCGTAAGTAGGTAAGCAAATAAGCTTTTGAAGCAAACTATTCATTATTATAAAGTTGCTGGATAAAGCAAATTTTATATGTACGTTGTAAAGCTTTGAAATTTGAAAAATAAAATAAAAAAACATTTAAATGAAAGCCTTCGACAGGCGAAAAGGAAGTATTAAATATCAAACTAAATCAACACTAACTTAATTACTTATTGGGTTAAATTTACCAACATCTGCCATTTATATTTTTTTAAAACATTATATCGATAGTAACAAGTAGATTGATTCCAGTACATTTCACACAAATACACTTCCTCACAAAAATTTATTGAAATATTGTAATAATAATGCTTTTACGTTGTACAAAGTAGTTGTACTCTTTATTGTTTTTTTTTACCATCTCCTGTAAAGTTACAATTATTTGAGTTAGAGCCTTTAATCTTGTGACGAACGATATGTATGTATTTTAAGCACTTTACTATTACTAACTGCCTAATGTTCACTTTCGTTGGCTCTGTTTATTTATTACTTAACATATTAAGGCAATAAAATGTGCTAAGCTACACATAATATTTTCTAATGTTAGTAAAGATATTTGGTAATACGAATTTTACATTTGACATGCAAATAATGTCATCAAAATGTTAACTTTTGCTAGTTAGTAAAATTTTCAAAAATTTCAAAGTTGATATGCGACTAATTGAAAGGCGTTGAGTGACTTATAAAACGAAAATGGTATTTAAGATTATGTTAAAACTGAAATGACACTAATGGCCAAAATATGCGGTTCGAATGAATTTTTCAAAGCCTTCACGATATCGAGCCTTTGCTGCAACAGAGTCATAATGCAAAAAAAAAAAAAAATGTACAGAAAACGAATTTGAAGTTTTAAATTTACTAACACTTTAATGGTAAAATATAATTTATTCATTCTTTTATTGAATGTGATAAAAAATGTAAAAACGATCTTTTTATTTTCTTTAATATATCCTGAAATCAGTTAATTTATTCAATAACTCATAAACAATACAAGATTTATTAAAAAAAAATAACAAAATAACAAATTAAATTAAGTGTCACTGAATAAAATTGTTTGCTAAATTTCCAGAACAAATCTGATATAATTTTTATATCATACAAGCTTTGATGACGTCTTGCGCAGCAGAAAATTATTTCGAAAAGCGGAATGCGCCATTTGTGGTTGTTTGATGCAACGATTAATTTTATTTGGTTAACCAAAAAAATTAATTTCATGAATTATGACTCTCTGGTAGCAAAGGCTCGATGAGCATACTGCAGCTCACAATTAGATGTAAGAAAAAGTAATTTCCCATCTTGAATTTATCAAAACAAAAACATGTAAATACATATGTCCGACTTTAATATACATAAATGAAATGAAATTATATATTGCAACGTTTTTAATTTTTAATTTTTAAAACTTTAATTGCTTAAAACCAGTAATTTCTATGGTAATACTGGTTTTAAATTCTTAGATTATGACTTTTTTTACTGTGAATATGCTTCGTTGTTTTTGTGGCTTCAAAAATTTCCAATTAAGTAAAAAATCACAATTTTTATCAAATAAGTACACTGTATTTATTCAACATTGATAATACAAGTTTTTAAACACACAATGTTAAATAATTCACTGCTGAAATACCATAATGTTAAATTTGTTGTCCTTCACACAAGACTGCCCCTTTAGAGGATGCGTTGCCATTTTTACACTTAACATAAAGCTTCCAGAATAATGTAAGCAACATCCAGAAATTTTCAGACCAGTTTCTGTTGTTGTTTGTGTCTTTCATCGTCGATGTACATATGTATGTATGTATATGTTTGTATGGTTGAATATTTCTTAACAAGCAATGTGTATAATATAATAGTTGTTGTTATGCTTTGAATGTTTACTTCAACACCGTTTTGTATATTTGTGGCCTTTTGTATTTTGTTCTTTAGCGAATAACAACTGAATTATTCTTCTTGTTTACAAAAGTTTTTATGGAAAACAGTTCAATTCTCATATATTTCTATAACAATATTCTATATACATACATATATATATATATACATACAAATACATATATGTTTGTATGTATATGCCACAACTTTTTTTATTCTTGAGTCAAATTTTAATAAATTATTTATAAATTTTGTTAAACAACGAAATTAGCTTTTTACCAATCCAACTTGTTTTCACATAAATCTGTTGAGTAGAGGAAGAAAAACACAAAAATGCATTAAATTTGCTACAAATCAACTACAGCAAGAGCAACGACAACTTAAAAATGTAAAAAGGTGTTGATTAATGCAGCAACTAAAACGAGAATCAATATGAACAAACCAACAAACAAAAAAAAAAAACAAAAACAAAAAAAAACGCCATACGTCACTAAAAACATTTACCTTTCAGTCCATAATTGTAATTTTGGTATCGATTGACAAAACAGGAATCAACAATTAAGCAGCGTTGTTGTATAAACAAAATATTAAAAAAAAAGAAAAATTCAGCAGAAACAAGCAAAACAAATGCAACATTTTTCTAAGAGTATGATACGAGTGCCAACATACGCGCACACCAACAATTACCAAGTGCGTATACGCAATTGATTTGACATTTGATTTATTACTCTTTTGCCAATCGATGAATGAGTGAATGAAGGCAAGCAGGCAACGAACGAATCCGACGGAATGTATCATGCATGAATGCTGTCGACCAGTATTTTTGGCTTGTTGGTAAATACGAGTATGAAATGTCATTTCTATCAAATGTTGTATTGACTCGTTCATCATTGTCAAACAAACGCGCAGGTTCGAAACGGTGCGCACTCTGTAAACAAACAAACTAATGTTTGTTGATTAAATTATGGCGGTGCGCTATTTTACGCATTTTTTTAAACGTTGTTACTTTTTTAACTTCTTTTTATTTTTTTTAAGTCAAAATGTTTTATGACATTTACACTTTGTTTAGATGTTGTTTTAACAGCAAACATCTTTGTATAGTTTAAGAAACGTGGCCAGACAAATAAGTTCTTTGTTGACTTTGTCTCTATTTTCTCTCAATAGGGAATAGTTGAACAACATTTTATAGTACAACACAAAAGTAACAAGATTTTAAAGACTAATTCTAGCAGAAAAAGCAAAAAAAAAAAAAAAATACATGAACATATATCGCATGTGCTACTCAAAAGGGGCTCAACTTAAAATTTACACATTCTCAGTAGAGGCAAAAACGGGTTCTTTTAAATAAATTCTTATATCACAATTTTTTTTTGCGAAACAGTAGGAAATATTGTGTAAGATTTTTACAGTGGGTAGATAGAGAACCACTGTATATCATATTCAAATTTTCAAATGACCCCTCTTATCGGAACGAACTAACTAGCTTTCATCCATTTTCATCTACTCAATTTTTATAATGTAAAGCAATAGAAGTAAATATTCAAAAATAACTATAAAATAAAATAAGTATTGCATATAAAATGGTTTATCTGGTTTTCTTTTTGAACTTTGCTCGTATATTAGATTTATGAATGTAACCTGACAATACACAAATGACATACTTGCGTTTGCGTATATTTGTTAGCCAAAGTGCGTATCTGTGTGAAATTAGCCATCATGCTGTTTCGTGTCCGTAAATCGCGTTGCGTGTATCAAATTGCTTTATGCTGTAACTGCTATTTTTGGTTGGCAACCAAAATTTTATGCTAACTGATTTTTTACCTTCAACATTTTTAATAAACCAAACTTTTAAGAAACACACACACATCAGATTCGTTATGAGCTCTTAACAGGTTTACTTACTTTTTTGTTGCATTTCAATTCATTAAACTTTTTATTCTTGCTTGTTTTGTCTGGTCTGCCTGCTAAAGAGTTTTCCGCTTATTTGAATGCATTCGTTTTCAACAACGTTACTCATATTTGCAATCAGCTTTTAACTGCCCATTTGAAACATAATTGTGATTGCGTTGTCATGTTATTGTGTGTAGGGGTTAATTGGAGGGGGATTTTGGCAGTACTTAACGGATTAATGCATGTTTTTCTTTAAATAAAAACCATTCCCGCATGCTATGTGTCTTACTTTGCCCGCTGGGACTAGTCTCATTCGCCAATTATAATATGGTCAAAAGAAGGCAATAATTTAGAAAAAAAACTTAATTTCAGGTGTTTCATGTTGTGCCAAAGTTGCAGAATTACAAATACAGTGTCAGCTTTATAAAGCGGAGAAATGTCTTCAAACTTGAAATATTTTTATAAAAATTATAAAAAAAAAATACAAAATAAATGGACATTATTTGGAGGATGCAAACGGTAGTCTCAATCGCTCTAATGAATGAATATGGAATCGGAAATGAAACATTCGAACGTGACTATTCCTACAAATTGAGGCGAATCATTTTAACTTCTCATTTGTGGGAGTGAAAATTATTTAATGATTTCTGTTTTGTCCATTTTGTCCATGTGCCACAGTTTTGGACCACAAATATGTGTATTTTTATATCTGGAAATATTGCATGCAATTAATCTACATGAGCAACACACATTGTTACAGCAGCTTGCAGCACAAAACGAAAAATTGTAGGGCAACTTCTAAACCAAAAGCAAACGAAATTCAAACAACCATACGATATCATTATATGTAGTAAAAATTAAATATTGTCATTCACATTTTGTGTAAATAACAATTTTTCAACCAAAATTTACCAAACAAATGACTTTCGTTAAAAATTATGCCACATTTTTCACCTTTAATCGCTGACAATTATCGGTCTTTAGCCAAAAATGACAACAACATTAAGAACAGCGAGCGACAGTCACAATTTGCTCCGTTTGCTAAATCCACAGTTAGGAGACTGAATCAAGATTGTTATAAATATATAAAAAAGGTTTTTTTTCTGCACGAGTCTTAGCAACGCTGCTGTTGCATGCCTGTACCATGGATGTGTGAATCTGTGTGTGCGTACGTATTTTTGTATTTCAATTGAAAATTTGTTATTAATCTCAGCTTGAACGCTTGACCAAACTTTATTTGCTTTTCAATACTCTTTCAGCAGTCAAAGTGTTTAAAAGTAAAGAAAGAACTATTAACAAATAAATAAGAACAAAATAAATTGTTTTCCTTCCAAACCTTTTTTGAATAAAAGAAAAGAAACAAATTAATTTATTTATTTTGCAAAATTAATTCAATTTATTCCGATTCACGCTTTAAGGTGAGTGTTTTAATAAAATTTTAAGCAAAATTGCATATTTCTTTATTGTGTAAATCAAGTCAACATTTGGAGTTTTTGCGCATCGCCGAAATTAGCTCGAGTGTTTGTGAAATTTTTTAATTAATAATGCAATTAAGTTGGAGTGAATTAAAGAGCAACTGATTGTCAAATATCAGAGGTTTAAAAAAAACAAATAATTTTATCAACATGATTATTAAACTGCATATAATTCGTATTACAGGGTTTATTATACAACCAATTCTAGTGACGTGAAACACATTGAGGTTAATTAAAAGCAACATTGTTAACTAGAAATTTGCTGGTGTTAAAGGATATCATAAATGTCACTTCAGACATAGCTCTTCGGCTTTTTATAGTTTTAAATGTTATTTCAGTCTCTTACTGTATGCAGATGGATCAAATTTTTTAAAGAGAATTTTTAAAAATTAAAAAAATGCTATTGCTGCACGATCGAAAAACTTGTTAAGATCCATTACGAGATATTTATGATCAATGTGTTTGTCAAAGCTTAGAAATTTTCACAGTAAATTTGATTAGTTGCAGCACGCCTAATGAGACCATATGTAATATTCTTTTAATATAATATCGAGCGCTACTTTCGATTAAATCGTAAGCGACATGTAGTAATATATTAACTTTCTTATTAAAATTAAAATTTTATGGGCCTACACACAGTTTAGAATTAACAAGATGCCAATATTTTTGATCACTTTTGACATACCAGCTCTAAAATTTTATCGTTAATGCCAAATTATGTAAAACATATTAGAATTTTATAAAAAAACCTTCTGAGAACTTTAATTTTTGTCGCTTACGATTTAATCGAAAATAAGACCCGATATAATAAGACTTAATTTTATTTGTAAATCAAGGTTAACTTATCTTATCTAGTTTTAAAATCAGAAGGGTTATAGTTTGAATCGTTAGGAAATGTTAATAACATACAAATTCGTACAAGTTTCTTTATTTATTTACTTATTTATTTATTTATTTCCTCAACTCTATAGACTAATCTTTACAGACTAATACATTGAATATCTACACATTATACCAACAAATATTGATAACAAAATATAAGTTATAAGAATTTATATGAAATATTAGTTTAGTGAATTTAAATTTTTAATTTATTTTTTAAAACGAAAGCGCTAAGCGTTGACAAATGTTATATAAAAAAATCTTAATTACAAAAACAAAATACATAAAAATTTTTTCAACACTTAGCGTTTCCGTTTCACAAAATTAGGCCCTAAGTGTGAAATAATCGAATTGTTTAATAACACCGCAGATTGGGGTTTAGTTAGTCAAGTACTTTAATAAAATATGAAACATCTTAATTCCTGCAGTGGTCAATGCTGTTGAACTGTAATTACAAATCAAAAGGAAAAAAGGGTTTTTTAGCTTTTCATATGAAATTATTTAGTTGGGCTCAGGTTGGTATCCTGAAGATGATTTTATGTTTTTCATTAGTTTTAATTCGGTAGCAGTAATTAATTTTTTAATTTATTTTTTTTAAATATCGGAGTTAATATTTTGACATGGTTAATTAATGTTTAGTCAAAGTTTAGTTTCAATAATACTGACGGCTGTTAAAACTAACAATATTGTTAGATATGGCAATGTGCTGGCAATGTACTGAGAATTAAAAAATTCCAGCACAAGGTAGATTGATTGTCAGTGCACACGGTTGGATCAAAATTTGCCAGAAAAGCACACGGTTGTCATATAAAATTTTTTTACATCTTTGTTAGGCTTTGCTGGACTTAATTCGTTTGGAAGAAAGTTATCAATCGTCCCTGTTTGTCTTAAATGTAAAAAAGTAAAAATATTAACTATATATTGGACCATAAAGATTGCAACGATTTTGCTGCGTATATTTTATTACATTGATTCATTTTCCCTTTTTCTTATAAACAAATGTGTAGAGTATTGTCAATACAGAGAATACTCTGGCAATGATGCCATTGTCAGATGCATAAACTTCGCACATTATGGCAATAATAAAATGTTTGACAATATATAATTTCCCAATCGAAATATCAGATGTATGGCAATTTGTTGTTAGCTGTTAGTATTACAATGGACTGACAATTTTCAATTTCCAGTTCACACTGTTGTAAGAAAATTTTATCATATTTAACTGACAATTTTGTAAGATCTGGCAACCGTGTGTAGAGAGCTTAAGAGCAAAATGTACACGAGGGTACGTTTAAGTAAAGTTGAAATTTTTTGACAGTAGGCGGCAAAATTTAGTCAGCTTAGTTTGTCTTGTTGCCGTTCTACTATTCCCTCAACTGTTTTCACTTTTATTTTATTAACCATTTAAAAGTTGTAAAATTTCAAATCTTTATGCTGGCGATAGTGATTTATTGAGCTTACTACTTGTTTAGTAAAGGGTAAATTTTTAAGTCTCCTATACTGTTGAAATAATAAAATCTTAAAATATGTAAACTGAAAATATAATAGATGCAATTATAATTCTGCTTGGAGTCTACCCACTACCACTAATTCTATTTTAATACTTTACCAGCCACAAAATTAATTCGAACATAAAACGGCTTTATGCCCAAAACAAATAAAATTGTATTTATTTGCTTTTCTACATAAATGTGCATGCATACATACGTACAAACATATGTACCTATCGCTCACTTACTTCAATGGTGTCACAACTAAAAAAAAACAAGTTTTGCAGAAAACGCGTTAAAGTTTTTAATTTTCATACAACTCAATGAAGACATGAAAAAATATTCTTAGAAGTTGTTTATATGCCATTTTTACACAAGATAAAATTCGAAAAGGCGAATTAATTTGCATTTTTAAATCAAAAACTCATTTTTTGAGTTATGACACTATTGAAGTAAATGAGCGATATGTCAGTATGTATGCTTACTAGCACTCTTCCAAGTTTTGAGAAATCCAACCACATGTTGTTAAAAACACAACACACAAACATTTTGCTTTTACTTCAGTGATTTTTGCTAAAAAAAATTGTTAAAGTACTTTTCACACTTGATATAATTTACATTTTCATTAATGGGATTTTTAGTTGCTTTAATTACTTTAACCTGAATACAGCTCAAGCTCAATGAATGTGCATGTGAAAGCTTTCTTCTGGCAATTATTAATTTTAATGAGGGATTGCAAAACATCATGGTTTCGTGCCGAGTTTATTTATTTTATGGAAGTATTCCAAAACGCACACATGAAAAATTAATAATACTTTATGGCTTAACACACATTTGTTTTGAATTATTTTGTTGTTCTCTTTATTATTTGAAAGAATTTTCATCCAGGATGTGTATTTTCTGTGTGTAATTTCGGTATTCCCGGGAAATATTTACTGTTTAAACAACCTGTTGACTATTTTTAAAATATGTAAATGTTGTTAACAGCACTGTTGGGATTCTTGCCTTACACTTCCGCCTAAAAGTAAACAACAAATAGACAGTGTGTGTGTGTGTGTGCCTGTAATTCTCACTCTAAGTAACATTATTTTGTGTAAGAGAGAGAGAGAGAGGCAAGTCATCGATTTGTATTTGTTGCAGATTTCAAAACTTTTGTTTATTTTTAAACTTTATAAACACCGAAAAAATGCATTAAACTAAAATTAACATAACATTTTCTTTTCAGGTATGTATGAATGATTTTTCTACTTCAAAACTCATTCGATTTAATTATATCAGGTAAGTCTTATTTTATTATGTACGATTTGTAAAGAAAACTATTTTCAAACTTCCACTATCATTGAATATTACTAGAAAATAATAATTTTCTTGTTATAACATTTTAATAGCTGGAAATATCTTCTATTTGTGTTAAGTTTTTCTCTAACTGCATTTTAATGAAAAGCTTTTTATATCGAAAAGCTTTCTGTCAAGCACGTATCTATATCTCTCACTTAACATATCATGGGAAACTTCACTGCTCTCGCAAGTAAACAAACAGTGAGAGAATATCGAAGAAAAAAAATTGCGGGAAAACATACATATGCATACACACATAAATAAGAATTTTTGTTTTGTTATCGTTGGCGTGCATCCGAATGAAAAAATCAGATTTACGGTGTAATAATAGGCAGCATCTGCAAGTGTAAATATTCCACCAGCAGACTAGACAAAAAAAATAAAATTGACTAAGATTAAATAAATAATAAAATACACTTTAGCAACAGAGAAGAAAATGAAATCATAATTTTTATTACTTTATTTGTTTTCAAAATATTTTCTTGTTTATACAAAAATATAATCGTAATAAATAAAATTTTTTATAGGTTTCTGGGCGTGACGATATTTACCGCGTCACATTCAAGTGACATATTTAGATATCGCCAACTAAACTTGAAAGTTCATAGCTATTCGTATTTGGTAGAAGGAAAATATTTCATTCATTAAAATTAAAAAAAACGTATTTTGAAAAGCTTTCGAAAAAGACTTACAAACTCCAATAAATTATCCGAAAACCACAAGAAAAAAAAATAAATAAAAAAATATATAAACTAAAACTACAAAAAATAACTTTTGCAGTAATTAAGGGCCTGTCCCACGATATCGACAACGTTCGACTTGTCGCACACTCACATCGTGGGATATGCCCTAAGAAATTTATATACAAGCATGTACATGTCAAAAACTTCAATATAATCTTTTACATTGGTTATGATGTAATAAACGAAACTTTACCCACCCAAAGCAATTTCTTCAGAATATGCCATAAATATGGCACTTATTAACGAAAGACAAAAGACTACTGAGAACCAAATACACTTGAACTTATAATGTTTTTAATTTAAATTATAAAATATTTTAAACGTATCTTACATCTTTTTCAGTTTCATATGACCATATGTTTGTAAATCCGGTAGGAAACATTTTCCAAAATATTCTTTTAGTTTAAAAATTGTTTTTATACAAAATATTTTTCTTAAAATTTCCAACAACAAACAATTTTATTATTGATCACTTAGACGTATGAATAATAATTAATTTCTTTCGTTTTCTTAAATAATACATTCTTGTGGAATCTTATATCTCAACTCTTTTTTCTTAACTTCTTATTTCAATGTTTTATACATATACGTGCGAAAGTGCCAACCAGAACTGATATTTATTTTTAATTTTTATATACATACGGAACTACCAATTCGATATAACATCGTGCAAATGTCTGCTTCCACTGAATAGTGTTTAAACGTTTTTTAATCAATAAGCCTGGGACACTTGTAAGACTCCCGTTTAAAATAATCAATGACTCTGCAAACAAAACAAAAGTTCTTGTAAATAACCACTGTATTTTAAAAAGTGTACACGCCTATTTCCAAAACCAACATGATTTTGACAATTTTATAACAAAAGCAACAGCGAGAATTATTTCATGCCTAATGCCTTTCATCGTTATAATAATAAGAACGCATTTCATTCCTGATTTTACCACACCTGCTCAAATTTTTGGAGCAATTTTTATTAAATTTTAACATCCAATTTTAATTGCGTATAAAGAATTTTTGTTTTACTAAAAAATTAAACAATATCAGGTAAGTACAACTATACAACAAATATAGCAATGCTGTGTAAAAGAGTTTACGTTTTTTGGGTAAGCATTTTGTTGCCGGTTAAGCAACTCATCAACATACTTCAACCACATTAAGAAACAGCTTGCAAGGCCCCAATGCTCATAGAGAAACTCCCCATAAATTATATATAATTACAAAATTCCAATCATAGCAGGCTAAGAAGTTAAAAAAAAACAACAAACAACATCATCCATTTTGACTTGCGTTAAAAACGATAAAAGTTTTTTTTACAATCTTTCGTGTACAAAGCGCATGCTTCTGGTTGAAGCTGGTGTCGACTATAGGGCAATGACAGTCTTCGAGAGCCCGAGTTCAATCACTGAACAGACACGAACCTAACTATATCATAGATTTTTCTGATGTGCATTAGTGCCTATGCTAGTGCATTAAGCACCGCATTATTAAATAGTCGGCGAAATTAAATAGCTAATAAAATGCCTATATATAATATGTTCCCATAAGTTAAATAAATGCGCCTACTTCATACCATAGGCGCTGTAACTATGATTTAAAAATTAACAAAACGCACAATAGCAGACTCTTAAAAAGGAAAACAAAAATTAATAAATTTATAATTTGAAAAGGCTACAGTTCGTATTTTTTAAGAAAAAATAACACCAAAGGCAATTGTAAATATTCTGACAAACACTAGCAGAACGGAACAACAAGCCCTTTTCGAAGGCCGCCACACCATCATCATGATGTCATGCATCATCAGCGTTCTTGTGTTTGGTCCACTCTCACACGAAGTGCTCCATACGGAGTTTTGGCGGTTTTTTTAGTTTTGGTGCTTTTTCTTAGTTTTGGAGCTTTTTTCGCTTCTGTGATTTTCTTCGGTTTTTGGCGATTTTTTAATTTTGGAATTTTTTAGTTTTAGCGTTTTTGAAAATTTTAAGAGTTTGCCTCTTACGATTTCCAAGATACAGCCAGTTTACATAGTCAATTACATAGTCAAAATTAAATTAACTAATAGATTACCCTCTAATTTTGGTTATTTAAATTTCAGTATTAATTTTTGTAGTCTGCATAAAAATATATATAAAATATAAAATATATAATATACATACATATATTAAAAATTTCAAGTGTCTAAATATACTCGTAATTGTCTGTATATTACATTGGAATTTCAAAATTTTTCTTTGCTCGCATTAGAATACCCTTTAATTTTTAGCTGTCATATATCTCGTGAAAATTTCAAGTTCCTAGCTCTTACGGTTCCTCTAACAGCTTGTGACCTTTTCACGGAACCTAAAAAGTAACTAGGTGTCGCATAAAAACACCATTATGACATACGTGAACGTACTAAAATCCCATTCAGCTTATACGATTGATATATCACTTAATTTGTTGTCGTACGATTGTCGATACGATCACGGAAGTGACGATTTCAGCCCAGATTTAATGGATTTTCCATTCAAGGAATCGGCATGATGCCACTGTATATAGTAGATGTGTATATATGTATGTACATATTAAAAATCCAGGTAAAACTTTCCACCAAAAACACATTTAAGTATGAGTTATTGGTGCAAAAGTCATATTCACAAAAAGATGCCGAAATTTATTACAGAATTAGTTGTGGGTGGTACTCAAGGTTAGTTAATTACAATAAACAACGTGTTACAGATTTTGTTTTTTGCCTAAACATGTGAGAATCTTACTTTTTTTACTCTCTTTGCGGTTGTTCTACGTTGGTTCTGCCTGCTTGTCTCCCTGAGGTCTGTTAAGAAAAAACAAATTTCTGTTTTCTGCTGTTGTTGGTTTTCAGCTTTCAGTCTGTTCTGTTAAATATAAAACAGTGTTTGTTGTTGTGTCAGTGTGTAGTATTTTTCATATAGTTGTGTACATGTGTGTATATATTTGTTGTCATTTTGTCTACATGTAGTTTTACGCATTGGCAGCGATTTGCAAACTCCGAAAATCCAGTTTATCCCAAGAAGGCAAAATGTGCGGACGTTTTTAACGGTTACAAAACGAAATCGCCTTCAGTTTATCGGTCGGTCGGTCGTTATCGGTTGCAATGTAACTTGCTGAAATGTTTTCTTAAAATTAAGCAGATTTGAAACAATAAATCGTTTCGGCTTTTTCATTTTGAATTACATTATGCAAAAAATTTATAATTAATGTATTAAAAATTTTGAACAAATTGACAAATTTACAAACGGGTTTTAGTCACAACTTATTTAATAAAGTCATTATAAAAGTTTACAAGTGAATAAGCTAAATTAATATGAAATGACATGTATGATAGAATAAAATTATCTGTTTACTATTGAAATTAGAAAAGTCATAAATAAGAAACAAATACCTGCGCGGTGACAAAATAAAGAAAACTTGGTGTAAGATCTAATTTCTTGAATATTTATACAAAAAAACATAAATCAATTCATTTAATATATCATTTACACAGATTCTCATGAAAATGAGTTAATAAAACAAACAAACAAAAGTGAAATAAATGCACATACATATTTAACAAATAAAAACCTAATTAACACACATCTTTAACAAACAAGTAAAAAAAATAAAAAATAAGCATACGATTATATTAAAAATAAAAACAAACTTAAACGCAAACTTTTGTATTATGAGTTAAAAAAAATCTGAACTAGTAAAATATAAACTTATTTACTCTATGATTTTAACTTTAAGAAGATAAAAAATATTAAACTTAAAGCATCAACTACAACTTGCATATTAAAAAAAAAATATACAAAACAAATTTGTAATTGCGTAGAAAAATATATAACTTAATAAATAATGTATTCAAACAAATGTGATGAAATCTTCCGATTGCAATTTTGCACACGGTGGTTCCATAAGTTACAAAAGTTTTAAAATTAAAATAAATTTTACATCAAAACTTGCTCGAAAAGCAGCTTTTAGTTCTTCTTATCTATCATATTCTAACACGTAGTGTATAATGGCACCATTCACGGGATAAACTAATGATTCGAATTGTTTTAAATAAGAAATTTGTGCAGAAATCCATCCCAGATAAGAAAAACATTTCTCTCTTTGAAGTTGCTTAAGAAAATATTTTTCATATCAAATCTCTCAACTTCATATTTGACATATTTCCATATAACTTTTTTCCCTATAATACAGCAAAAAAAATTAATCCCAGCTAGCCACAGAATGTTTGTTAGACGATTGTGTGCAATATACAACTCTTGAAAGATCTGGCGAATAACAATAACAAAAACCTCTACTTTTTTATTTATTACTTTTGTACACATCTTCTGACACAATCGTCTTTTAATCTTGGAATGTTAAACATACAAGTCCTAAAGTAAACTTCTAATGATTATATGAAAAATGCGGAAAAATATTTTACACTTTTTAATATTTGTATCGCTTTCATTTATTGTTTCTTAAAAATACATTGAAATTGATTATTGAAAATTAGATGTTCCACCTCAACCTAACTCATTAGCTAAATGTTTCATCTGGACTCAATGAACTGCTCCCTCAGGTTGCTTTTGAAACTACAGCAGATTTGCCACAGCTTCCCCTTATGAGCTCAACATAAACAGCTTAAATAAACCTCCACCCTTTGCATGACATTCATATTTGACGACGACCATTTTATTCTTAACTTTTAACTTCAACTCTCGCCAAACTTATTATAATTTTTGTTTTTGAATTGCAATATTTGCTTTTGCCAAACACTTCTTGACCTTATAGGCTGGCGAAATTAGTTTAATAATTTTCCAAATTCTTCCCATTGTTCTTTAAAATTATTTGAGATTCTTAGGAACTTTTCCAATAATTTTGTTCGGTTATTTTCATTTTTAATTGCTGTTTGCTTCATATCAAGTCAATCCAAAAAGGGCAACGAATACTTCAAAGCCGTTTCTACACTATAACACCGTAAAATTTTTTGTAGAATGCAAACCATATGTTGACAGTCATCGATAATCTTCGATAACGATAACTAGAATAACAACTTGAAGTAAGCATAGCAAAACAACATCATTTAGTATCGATGTTGGCAACTAGAATAAGAGTGATTGTTATAAATAAAACAACTGCATTCTATACCTTGTATCCATTTTCTTACTAATTAATTCACGCGTAAAATCTTCTGCTTGTGGTAGTTGAAATGTTCTTTTTGTCATTTCCCCTTGGTTTTTGTCCCTTTGAAAATATTGCTAAGCATTTAGTTTGTTGGACGAATGAGTGCTTACTTTGCATTTTGTAAAACAAATTTAAATTCAAAAGAATCAGGATTTAAGATGCCAAATAGATTCGAGCGGCAAAATGGAAGATTTTATTTTGGAAGATGCATAATAAAAAAGATACATACCATATAAAATAGCAAAAAGATAAGAAATTGCAATCCAAAAAAGAGTGGATATGCAAGTTGATTAACATAAAAAGTGGAAAAAAATTAATTTTCATTTTTAACTAAAATAAACCTAAACGGTATTAGCATAAATCTCACAAAATTTAACTAATTTTTAAAATCAAATAAATTATAAAAAATTACAACAACAAGAAACATATGAATAGTCCCAAAGAAAATCAGTTTGAAAAGTTTTATAGTGTAAATAAACTTAAAATTCAGCCATAAATAAATAAAAATTTAACAAAATTGAAATAAAGAAATACATATGTATAATAAAAATTTGAGTAATAAATACCCAGTTTATTCGTTTTAAAATATTTTATCAAATTTATTTCAGTTTTATCAATATTATTATGATTTTTTTTTTTTGAAGAGATAAATTAACAATTAACACGCCTTGTTTTTTTCAAGTTTATAGAATTCATAAGTTTCTTTTTATTGTGTTTAGTTGCCAATGGAACTAAATTTTTTATTATTTTTTTAATCAAAAACACAAATCAAATTTCAGAAAAATTCACACCATTTAAACTATTGTTATAAGACGTTCTAACAATAATTCTAATTCCCAATACTTTCTTTATTAATATAAGAAAATCTTTTAATTATTGCATTACTTTATTTATCTAAAAAAATATAAAGTAGTTCCCAACATTTTTTATGTTGCCGCCAAAATGAAAAACAAAAACAAATGTTAACTGCAAAAAAATTAGTAAATCTGCCCACACAAGTATGACTTTTACATCTGATTTCTGCTTGAAGTTAATGTGCCTGAGCGTGAGCAAATCACAAGTATTCGAAAATTTTCTAATTCTTGTGATTTTCATTAATGGCTGAGGCCAATTAGTACATGTAGCCGAAAAACCACGACTGCACGCACTTAACTATGTGATTGATGAGTTTATGTGATCGTCTTCTGTGCGATATATTAAAACTTGAATAAACTTACAAACAATACCAACAAATTGAGTATGTTTTCTTTTTTTTCAACTCGAAAAATTTTCACATTCGTTACAGCAACGAGAAAGTGAATTCAAAAGTCTAGGAACAAATTTAATTTAATGTTCTACATTACTTTTGTTTTGATCAAGACACGAACCAAAAAAAACTTACAAAGTACATAATATGCAGCAGGTGTAAAAATAGACACACTTTCTTTTGAATTCAAACGAAATAGCAAAGTAGCATTTCAAGTTTTCAATAATAAACTTTAAAGTATTTTTTTATAAATGTTCTTGTTTCGTCTTTGATTTACGACAGAAAGCTATTTAATAATACATTTGGACCACATTACACATATTTGTATGTCTATATATAGTTTTTACAAATACGAGTTTTTCTAATATGACCTTTAATAATTGGATCATATGTGTGTAACAGCGTGTGTCTTTTTGTCTTCTGTCTATTTTTGCAGTAAGTTTCTTTAATTTTTATGATAATATTTATAGCAAAATATTTTCTATTTGATACAATATGATGGAGAAGATTCAGCTCTTTGACATTTCAGTTCATTTGAAAACGGAATTTATTGTAATAAATTTTAATTCTAAAATTGCAATAAGTTTTATTTCTACTACAGCTTTTTTTTTATAAAAATAAGATTTATTATTTAACTTTAGCAACAATTCGACTACTTAGAGAGTAATTTTAGTTTAAATTTTTGGAGAAAAGAAAAATTGCTGAAAAATACTTCGAAGTAAAGTTTTGATTTTTTTTATCGTCTTTAGCTTTTTAGTTGCAATCTATTTCACAATTGTGTATTTGAGCTGTTTCCTGCAAATCCCAATATAACATATACATAGTTAAAATTTTAGTTAATTTTTGTTTGATTTCGTGCCACTGTGCATTGAGTCGTTAAATTTTTTATTTTTTCTTATTTATATTCTTAGCTTTATTATTTTATATTTAAGGGTTGGCAAAAATATCTTGTCAGAAACGCTTTTCGGCAATTTGCTTTTTATTACCTCAGCATTTATGTGCGATACGACCGACTATCATTAAGAATGCAGTCGAAATAGAAAATAAAAATGCTCCAGGTCGCAGCAATTCTTCAATATTTGTGGCCCCTCAATTTTTGCTGAAGTCTATTATGAGCGGGAATAAAATATTCCAAAAATTTTGTTTAATATTTTTGTTGTTGTTATTGTTGATAATCTAAATGTTGTTTTTTATTTGTTTTACTTTTAATGATGCTTTTGCTTTAGTTGTTGCTTTTGGGAATGGTTTGGCTTATTAGAGCGATGATTGGCTTCATTTAGTTGATTCATAAAAAAATCGATTTATTTTGGAGTTTAATTTGTTTTAGTTTTTCTTTTTCTATTTGTTTAAGTATTTTTTTTTTTTTTTTTTTTTTTTGATAATTATAAAACACCACATAAAGTGTCGTTAATTAAAATGTAGCAACTGAAAACGATACATAAACATCTATTTATTTGGAAATTAATGAGAAAAAAGCAAATTGGCATGCCAATAAGCAGTTGTGAAAAAAATTAAAATATTTTCAGCTTAAACTGTCATTTCACGTCGCCTTCGTTCGCATACGCACTTATTGAAAAGACCGTTGCATGTGCCATGAGCATTTTACACTATTTCAAAAACAAATAACTGATGCAAGTTTTCAAGTTATAAGATTGCAAAAATTTGTTTTAATAAAAATTTTACCCACTTTTGAAACCATTTAAATAACAACATTTTTTGGATCCATAATTTAACATGTCGCACTTGTTGCTTTAGAAGAGTCAACTCAAAATACTGCACATTTGATTTCTTGCAAGAAAAAGATGTACAAGTATCCACTGTAAAAATCTTACATCATTTTCTCTACTCTTTCGCCAAAAAAAAAATTAAAGAACTTTGAAAATTCTTGAAATTTTGTAGCGCCGTAGGGCCATGCGTTACCTGAAAACACAAAAATCAATTCAAAATTAAAATGTTTCAATTAATCTTTTCAATTAATTAAATTTTTAAGCAAATGTTTAATTAACACAATTAAATTTGAGCACGGTACCCTCTTGGCTAGTAGGAAACATACTAGTCCAGTAGTGGGAGGGTCGCAGATTCGATTCCTGCCAGAGACTCTGGGTGTTTCTGCAGACAAGCCAAAGAAGCTTTGCACTTTGTGTTTGTCAAAATAAATTAAACATTTAGGGCCTAATTCATAAAAAATATTTTGATTTTATAAAAGGTTTATTAATCAAATTTCCATAAAAAATTCGTTTCATAAACCTGTTATTAAACAGAAATATTTTTTATGAATAAAACAGTTAATGATTTAAATTTTTAAACAAAATTTTAATTGACTCAACGAAATTTTTCAGCGATGATTTGTATTTTTTTTCAATTTATATTGTTAGTGGGAAGAAACTTCTTTTGTGTTAGTAAGCGCTATATGAACTGCAGGCGATTCTGTGACTATTTTTTAGCGACTATTCAGCACTTTTAGCAGGAAACATACTGTGTTGATACTCAGTTGTGTATTAGACACGTAAATTTTTATCATATAACCCACGTAAAAAATTCAACTATTTCACAAAATCATCAGGAATTCTACTTGTACAGTGGACACAGCGTAAAAATCGGCTGAAAATACACTTATAGTTTCTAGACTTGTGTAGTACAGAGTATGCGGTATTGAATAAGATGGCATATTTTTACTTTAAAAGCACAACAATAATATAATTTCTATTAAGCAATAATATTTGTATTCCTCAATATCAGTGAATCAAAGGGAGCTTTAGTTTTGCTTAATAAAATAAACAATTTTTATTACTTTTTAGCTGCATTTAAAATCAAACGTTGCAAAACTGTTTTTCTATTTAATCGTTAAAAATCTGTAGTTTAAACTGTGACTATTTTAAAAAACAATGAATCTTATGAAAATATTTACACAAGAACCATTCATAATACCAAAGATTGAAATTTAGTAATTTTGCTTATAAATAAAGCATTAATACTCAAAATGACGTTCGAATTTGCATTTAAAATTTTAATAAATACAGAAATTTATCATACGGACAGTGCAAAATTTATTTTACTACATTATCTCTAAATACTGCCCATTCTTCTATATAGATGGATTTTTTTTTTAGTTTCCTGGTTGCTTTATCACTGAAAACCATTTAATCGAGAATATTGAAATTTCAGTGTTGTCCTAGAAAAGAGTTAGAAAAAAAAAAATAAGCCAAAGCTAAAAAATTTTATATTATACTCAGAGCTAACCGCTAAAATAATCTCTACTTTTACAGTTATTTGATTGATCTATAAAATATTGTTTGTTATTTTTGAAATTTATCTGTAAATCTTTCTTATCACTAAATGCCTTAAAAATAAGATAAGTTTAAGTTTCTTGGCCTAGTATGATTGCAGTTTTGTAAATCTCAATAATTTATTGAGAGTTTCTCTATAGCATAGAGTTTCGTAAGTTTTATTGAATTGTTGTGGAAGTCTACTGTTCAGTTGCTTGAGCAGCAATGAAATGCATCTGGACGTGCTAACTAACATTTTTTAAGTTCGTATTCATTTCGACACGTGTTAAATAAAAATTCCAATGTATTTTAAATAACTTTATATGGTATTAAATTCATAAATTCATTCTTATTTTATTTGAAAGTACAAAAAAACCTTTAGAAGAGAACCTTTAGAAGAGAAATTGACATTAGTCCCTTTTGGAACTCATCATTCGCAACTTAATACAATACATAGTAAAAGTAAAGCCAATTCAAACTTTTTGTGTTGTGAACTGTTCTATGTTTAATACTTTTTCATAATTTTAATACCACAATATTGTTTGTTTTCTAAAAAAAAAACAAATTAAAATTTTATATCCCTAATGATTACCGTCGAAATAACTTAAGTATTGAACTTTTAAGCATCAGCTGTATTCTATAGTCTTATTAGACATTTTGTTGTCATTCCAAAAGTCTCCCAACACCAAACAAATATACAGACACTCACACTATATTTATTTAAATAAACATTCAGTATTGTGTTATACAACATGAATTCTGGGTAACTGAGGCGTTTAAACTGTCAATCAATTGAAATTTTATAGCTTCGATATTAGTTGAGTCTAAAATAAGTTAAATTAAATTAAAGGGAAACGATTGTTGCCCAATATCAAATGGACAAAGCAGTACAAAATTATTTTCGGCTTATGGATTAAAAGAATATTTTTTGGCTTCGTTGATGTGGTTTTTTCTTTCTTTATATTGGTTAATAATGATAAATTCGCATAGAAATAATTCTGCACATTTGTCGTTTTTTAAATTTAATGCTTCTCCGCATTTCTTTTAATACAAACAGATTTTAGCATTTAGTTTGTTACTCTTAAAAAATTAAAGCAAATATTCGATGAGATGAAATTATGATCTCCCAAGCTGTTACAATTAGTGCGAATTAATTACGATAGCATAAGAAAGTCTGGAACGAACAAAGTTTTTTAGAAGTTTAAGACATCTCTAGTTTCTAAACATTGATAGAAAATACGTGGCAAGTGAGAAAAATCCCTCATTTCTAATTGCAAAACGATTAACAAAGTTTTAGGGCCAGGACACACTGGCATTTTAAGTGTACGTCAATGAAAGCATGAAATTAATTTTACATTTGAGCTTGTAATTAAATATACATATAAACCTATGCATACAAAGTCTTTTTGAAAATCTCTGTACTTTGAAAGTTTGAGGCTTCAGTGTGTCTTACTACGTCATCAGCTTACACAATTACACCGTTACGTCCCAACAAAAAATAATTAATTATTTTTAAAGTACTCATAAATAATTACAATTACAATCTATAAAAAATACATTAAGGGGCGGAAAATTTGTGCGTGTGTTTGTATGTTTGTGTGTGTAAATATACAAACCCAGTTGGCCAGATTGGCTTGCACGACATTGTCATCTACGATTCTTATTCGACTTGTACTCTGTTATTAAGATTTCTAAACGACAATTTAAGGAAAATCGTTGTTCAAGACAATCTGGGTGATAATGTCTTGCATGTTGTCCTTAATTAAACACTTTTGACTTTGTTGATGACAATCTGAGCGACAAGTCGTGTGTTTTGTCTTCAATCCAACACATACACACTCATGGCCTCTTGTTGACAAAATTATAAGTGATGCTGTAGCCAGGTGGTAAGCACAAAAACTTGTAAAAACGCAGCCACAGTTCGATTCAATAATTGAAATTATTAATTAAACGGAAAAAAACAAGTAGGCAAAAAATTGAAATTTGTATGTTAAAAATATTAATTAAAGTCTGTTTAAGTTAATTTTATTATTATTGTTCAAACTTCATTTGTTTCTATATTTATGATTTGATCAGGCTACAGTTCGTATTGCTTTATAAGCCAAATTACAGTTGCTAATTATTAATGAACAAATAACACCAGTTAGTTGTAAATATTCTGAAAAACACGTAGTAAAACGGAACAACCGGCTGTTTTCTGTTTACAGTTGATGTAAATTTCTGCTTTATATACGCAACTTTTATTGCAAATGGAATATGTGAATTGTTTTGATTCATCGTATTACAATTTGCTGAAAGCGTTTTTGTAATGAAAGCTCATTTTTACCATCTCTAAATTTACAACAGTCTTGCCATTGTCAGTTGTTCTTTACTAATTATGCATATGTTAGTTATTTGCTTATTTTTGTTCTACTGTTCTGTTGATAGACAATTGTCCCTCAAGGACTAACACTATCATTTTGTGAACGACCACGATATGGTGGTGATTGTCGTTTGTGTGACCGTGTATGATTTCGTGGCCATTTGTTCGAAAATTTCGTCAACGATTTGTTTGAGCTGTCGTCAATGTGTCTTCCACGATTTTCTATTGTTTTGTACTCATCGTTGAAGATGTCTTAAAGACATAGCCAACTGGGAATCCTTCCAATATGTTAATGCTGCTGTGACTACAAGTATGAAGAAACAATTTTCGAAAAAAAGAAAACCAGCAATAACAATATTGAGTACAATACCCACCAAGAGGTATTGCTATCGTTATTAACAAAAACAAAATTTGAGCTGAGATTTTGCTACGTCTGCTTCTTGTGTATATAATTTTTTTATTTATTATATTACTTTTTTTTGGGATATAAATAATTTTTAGCTGACAAACACGTTAATCTCATCGAGTGCTCCAGATTTAATGTGCATAAATAACTTCCAATGAGTGCGATCATCAAACAAATAAAAGATCTCGATCAAAAGGGCACTTGAGATGAAAGGCAGCGTTGATGTTTTAAATAATTGACTAATCTGCTGCGTTGGTACTAGAAACAATGCAGAGCAATAAAGCAGATGACGTTGTTAAACTTCATGGTGACGTCGACAATGTTGTAGAAACAAGTTTTTACGAAATTCCATTGCAAGCATGTTAAAGTGATGCCGCCAACTGCAACGACGGTGCATAAACAACAACCAGGTTAAACTTGTTAATTTTACATTTTTAAGTTATACATTATGTAAAACCAAGTGAGTTTGCAGCAAAATGATTTCATATTTTTGCAACTCAGTTTCTGCAAAATATCAAAATAATCATTTAATTTTTTTGATGCACGCTAAAGTTTATTACAAAAGCTTTGCAAGACTCAAAATCAGAAATGAAAAAATTCTTATGTAAAATTAAATATTTCATGTTCATAAGAATTAAAAATAATACTTTTGATGCTGTAAAATTAAATGGGCCATACATGGTATATTTATCATATAGAAAAATTAAGCGTGCTATACATCGTTAATTTTTTTATTTTTAAAAATTAAACGTAATATACATCTTCCTTTTCTTATTTTGAACTATTAAACGTGCTATACATCGAATATTTTTCATCTAGAAAAATGCTATACATCGTCCATTTTTCATACAAAAAATTATTTCATGCAAAATTTATAATGGATAATATACATAGTCCAAAAATATTAAATGGACTATACATTGAACATTTTCACAAAAAAAATATTTCATGCAAAAAATATAATGGTCTATATTACATGATCCATTTTTCATACAAAAAATTATTTAAGGCAAAAAATATAATGGACTAGACATTGTAAATTTTTCATGCAAAAAATTATTTCAGGCAAAAAATATAATGGACTATATATACATCGCACATTTTTCGTACAAAAAATTAAAATTATTTCAGGCAAAAAATATAATGGACTATACATCGGAAATTTTGCTTAAAAAAATTATTTCATGCAAAAAAAATAAAATGGACTATAATACATCGTCCATTTTTTATCCAAAAAATTATTTCATTCCAAAAAAAATAATGGACTATACATCCTCCATTTTTATGCACAAAAATAAATGGACTATACGAGTACATCGACCATTTTTCATGGAAAAAATTATTTCATGCAAAAAATAATGGACTATACATTGTCTATTTTTTATGCATAAAAATAAATGGACTATACATAGTCAATCTTTCATGCAAAAAATTAAATGGACTATAGATCGTACATTTTTTATGGAAAAAATTTAATGGACTACATCGTACAATTTTCATACAAAATATTAAACGTCGAAAAAAAAACATCGTCTATTTTTCATGCAAAGAATATAATAAAGCAATGGATTATACATCGTCCACTTTTCCTATCGAAAAATTTAACGTGCTATACGTCGTCTATTTTTCGTATAGAAAAATTGAATGTACAAAGTACATTTTTCATACAGACAAATTAAATGGGCATGGACATGGTATTTTTTCACACAGATGAATTAAATGGTAAATTTGTCACAAAGAAGTTTTATAATAAATATACATCAATCAAGCATTCCTCTTTAGTAAAAATACAAAACAATGTTATTTTATTCTCGCTTGCCGACTCCAATAATAAACTGAATTTTTTTTATTCTTCCCTCACAAAGCGCTTACCAAATATTAAATAAAAAACAAAACGTCTGGTTCGTGGTGCATTATCGTTCCACTTGTATTTGTACTCAATACCATATGATCCATATTACAGAACCATCAAAGGTAAAATTATGCTGATGTCGAAATTTTGTCTAATCAGGCTATTATATTTAGATTAAGAGAAAAAATAATTCCAACAGCTATTCGTGATCTCTGATGAAAGATTATGTTATTTTTGCAAAAAAAAAAAAAAAAAAAAACATACATATTTGTAATAACTTTCTTTAGTTATTCAATAAAATGAATAAAAAGCTCCGCTTGTATAATAAGTAAAAAATTCGTCTTTGGTTTTAAACCAGTTTCTCTCAAAACATACATATCGTATGTGCAAGTGTTCATGGCAATGGTGATAAATAACTTAAATGATCAATGGCAGTTCATTTAAAATGCTAAAAGATAAAAAGCAAATGTGTTTCCTTTAACGATATCGATCTACTAAAAGGTATTTTTTTATCGTTAAACTTTAATTAAAATTTTATGAATTTATAAACATTTTTCTGACTTCTCAAAATGATCATGGATCATGTCTGAAATGTAGGTCTCCGATGTAATTATAAAAATTTGCCACAAAAAAACTGTAATGTGCCTCCTTTGTTAACAAGTGTGTGATACATTTATGTTATTATGTTAACAAAAAAAATTATACTTATTTTGTTACAGGGAAGGACCACACACAAGAATGTATTACATGATTTTTTTGTGCACAAAAAAACGGCAAAACTAGAAACATTAAAAGGAAAAAAGTTAAAGGAGAACAAAAAGCCGGACAGCAAAAAATATTTCTTTGAAGTACGTACGTACTTGTATCTATTTTTTTTTATTAAACGCGCTTATAATTTGCAATAGCCAACACTCAATAAAAACACTTAGATACCCACAACTACTGGCATTACAAAATACTACAATCAGTTACATAAAAATTAATAAAATATAAAAAAGAATGTTAAATTTACAAGCTGACAAATAGTTTTAACAATAAAAACTATTAAGCTTTAAAAATTCTGACACAAATTGTTGTTATATGCGAATTGCAAAATAAATAACAACCAAAACTACATCATCCAAATATCCATTAATTGCATGGATTAATGCACACTGGCTTCGAATGCAAAATAATTGATCATAAATATGTAATTAAAAATTCCTTATTATATTATCCGAAGAACAAATGCTACCGAGTAGGTACCAAAACTAGCCGACCTGACATATAGATGGCGCCAGTAGTGTGAAAAACATTACATCGATGAAAAGTTTAAACCTAGTGAAACGTCTGTTTTAAGCACGGTAAGCTCATCTACTCAAGCCTCAGTTTCACACTTTGTTGACGGGTAGAGACTTTTTGTGAAAATTTTCAGGTTTTTTTGAAAATAAAAAAAAATTTTCCCAAATTTGCGATGTTTGTTTTGTTAATTTGGCTACTTTTTTATGATACACTTTTCTTACCATAAAGCAAAATAGAAGGCAATCAATTAGTAAAAGCTAACAGTATATAACACGGTAGTCTTCATATTTTTTAAGACTTTATTCTAAAAGCGTAACTGATTTTCTAAAATATAATTTAATTAGATTTCATTTATTTTGCAATCGACCCTATTGTACACTGTAAATGACATTAAGATCTAAACGCCAGTGTTTTTTTTTTGTCTCCATTTGATGCAGACCATTTATCAGTTTGTTTATTGACTTCTCAGTTCATACGAGTGTGTTTGCTTAGCTGTTTTGTTGCAGTTGGTTTTATCTCAAATAACGTCTACTAAAAAAAAGTTTTGGTAATTATTCGCTGGCGAACGCATCTAACTGCAATTATCATTGCAATATGTACGAGTAGGAAAACTGCACTGCTAAGTTTGTCCATTAAAGTAAACAATTAGTATATACGAGTATGCACGTATCAAAAAATAAAATAAAATAATCAGTCTAAAGAAAATTTTATCGGTAAGAACATATTTAAACTCTTCTACATGTTTTATATCTGCACCACTTAGCTTCAAATATTTTTCATTATTTTATAAAGGATGTAATGTAAAATATGTAATTATTTTCTTCACTATTTCTTGTAGTCTATAAATATGTATTGCATTGGTACCTACGTAACCCTGTTTTGAGAAATTAATATGCTTCAAAAAAGTTTAAAATAAATTAATTTTTGAAAACTTTGAAGTTTCCCTCTAACAAAAATAGGGAATTACAAATTTCACCCTGATTTTCGAAAATCTATTGTTCATCACATCTCCAATGAGATTATGGGAATCTACTCTGACAATTTTTACGATGATGTCCGTATTAATGCATGTACATATGTCTGTGACTGTGTGTGTATGTATGTATATAAAACTTTCAGAACTTAAGAATCTCTTAAGCGCTCGGAACCAACTTTCCGGAATTATGAAAACATTGACCACACTGACATCTCGTTTAGTAATGAATCGTCCAGGTTCGGTATGTTTGAAGAACTTTCGAAAATAATGTCTTCGAAAAAAGTTTTTTTGTGAGACATCTTAAATTTAATTGAATTAGAATGATTTTTAATCAGGAATAATTTCTACATCGGGCTTAAGTTCAGTATATTCAATTCTTATCGAATGAAATATTTTTTTTTTTCATTTTATTCAAATATGTTCAGGTTAAATTCAGGCTTTCAAAATTGATTTAAAAAAAATGAATTGGAAAACAGAGGATTATATCTGTGATTTTTATAAATAACAGCTCATGTCCAAAAATCGATATTTTTGAGTAGACCCTAAAAAATTATTTTTTAAGCTTATTTAAAAAATTTTAAATTTTCTTCGACTTTTTTAAAAAGCTCTTAAAGTATAACAATTTGACATCATAAACTCGAAACAAGAATTATATAAAAGAGATTTTTATTCATGAAACATAACATAACATACCCTTTTGTAATAATTGATTAGTAATGTTTAAGTTTAAGTAAAATTGTTTGATAACAGAAGGAATAAGAAAAAAAGAAAACCTTACATTAGAAACCTTAAATAAGAATATTGTAATCCCTAATTTTATTGAATTTGTGGCTGAATAATTCCTATTTCTTCATTTACCATGACTTCAATAAATGTCAAGCTTATTTTGTTGATAAAAATCAAAAGAACAAATATTTATTCATAATGGCATCTGTATGTAACTCTAATTTTTTTAAGGCTACAAGCGCAAGCATGAACTGAAGATAACCTCAAGCTTAAAAGTTTTTAAGTAGAGTATAATTTGCCATTTGTATGATTTCCCATAATAAAAAAAGTTGTTTGGTTTTATTTGACGGCTTGGCTTGAATCAGGGACGGCATCGAGAATTTTAAAATTGTACCAACAACTTTCAAAAATTGTACTTTTTTGACCTCAATTGTACGAAAAGGTTTTAAGTTCAAATTACATATTTTTATTTATTTTTATTACAATAATTGACTTTGTCCTGGCTAGAGAATAGTTTTCACAAATTTGCTTGTAAGTTGGGATATTAAAGCATATGGTTACACCTGTTTAAGTTGAAATTTAAAATATACAAATTACTAGAATGTGCTCTAGCATCCGAATTTAGAAGAAAAACGATTTGGAAATGGACGATTTCACATTTTTTGATTTTCTTGCTGCGTTTTGCTTTCACGAGACAGTTTTCAAGTGAGAAGAATATTAGTTTCATTGTTCAAAAGTGAAAATTGACATACTCGTATGCTATCGTTTGAAAATAAACTGGGGAGATTCCGATTTTGAATAGTACCAAAAAAAGTACAATTGTACCAACTTTGCCAACCCTGGCTTGAATTGCTTGCGCGCAACTGCCTGCAAGGAAGGTGGATTTTTCAAGAGGGCGGTGGTGGTTAAAGCTTTTGTTCACATTGCATTTGAGTTTTGGACTCTTAAAGGTTCTGCCGTCATAGCTGCTGCATGAAAAGTTATTATGGCCACATATTTTTAACAGTGTTACATTGCGTCAGTTTAACATTTGAAACCGATTTTTCATTTCTGTATTATACATACGAGTACATACATATGTATGTATGTATGTATTTGTAATGCTTTAACTTTAATTTTATTTTTTTTTTATATCTGATGCAGTATATGTATATATTTAATGCGATTGGCATTTTAAACGTATTAGTAAAAAAAATAAATTAAAAAACAAAACAAGTTGTTTTATGGTTCTCATAACATGAAGAATTCTTAATTTACACCCAGCAAGATTGATGGTATGGGTTTGAATTTAAAAAGCATTAAAAAAAGCTCAAAAATATTTATCAAAATACAAAGAAAATCTTGCAACTGGCATGTGAGCAATTAAATCTACTAAGTCTTATTAACAAAAAATACATATTCAAGTACAAACATTGTAAAGTAAAATGATACAATACAAAAAATGCAATGACATGCTGCAAAAAACATGAACTCAATGATCAAGATCAAGTAAACTAAAAACAAAAATATTATATGTATGTTTGTATACGTATTTATACTAAACGTATTCACGTATTTATTCTCATTCTGTTTGTATGAAAATATTATAGTCATTTGTGATAACAATATGATAGAAAAAAAACTACTTTATGGTTATATATCAATATTGTATACGCATACAAATATTGTTAGTTGAAGTCCCACATCAATCATTATTTGTTTTACTGTATAAAACAAAACTACTTTGTTTTGCCTTAATGTTCCCTGCTTGCTTTTTACAGATTGATTAAAATATTTTGTCGTAAGAATAAAATTATGATAGCAAGTTAATAGTCAAATACTTATTAAAAAAGCTCTTTTATTTTAACAGTAATAGTTGTTTTGAAAATAATTAACCATTTATGTGGCAGTCATAAAACAATGATCACTAATAGCATCGTCATTAATATTTTTTTCTTTCAGTATTTTAGTCCTCCTCCATATAATGAAACATTTACTTCGAAATATTTTTGAATTCTATTTTGAAACTGCATTAGTGCAGTGAAGTTTTTTTCATATATTTCTCATTAGAATGAGATGTGCAACAATAATTTCATGTACATGAAATAAAGTACGATTTTCCCTTCGTCTTCCCTCTTTCATCCATAAACTCAAAAGATTTCCAGCAAATTATTCATTGTATGGTGCTTTTTAATTTATGCTTTGCAGCAGCAGTATGCACAATATGCAAACTTTTACAAAAAAAGCTTTGTGCTTTCACACCGGCGAGAACATAATGGCCAATCAGGTCTCAAAACAACCCTTGCTCTTACTTTGCAAAGAAACAAGAACAAGTTGGAGGATCTTTCAAAGCTGTTTACCTCAAATGAAAATATCAGAGTATGTTTATTTGGACCCAGCTGCTTTACAGGCTTCAATCAGCTGATGCGAAATTTATATTTTTTACTAAAAATGGGATCACGCGATTGCCACAATGCACGACTTTGACTAAATTTGAATCTTCGCAAAATAAATATGTATATTATGCCAATCAATTTTTTTTTCGCTGCCGGTTTGTTTACATAGAGGTAGTCTGTTTTTTTTTCATTTTCCTACTGTTTTAATACAGACAATAACGTAACAAAACAGAACAGAAGTGAAGTAATTTCGGTACAAGCAAGTCTGTACCCCTATTATTTCTTCTTTGCCCTCTTTCTTTATAAGTAGATTTGTTAAAAAAAACTGATGTGGCTAAATCGGCCCAACCACTTTCAATATAATTGTGCAATTTTTTGTATTGTACACTAATATCGCCAAAGTGTATGTCATATTCGAAGGTGGCACAATATATTGGCAAATATCAAAAGACTTTTGGTGGCAACATTGTTCAATGTTGTTTACATTTTCACTGTCAGGAAAATTGAGCAATATTTTCTTTGAACATATTGTGCCATTTATTGCATAGTATAGGTCAAAACGGCAATAATATGTACAACAACATATACAATAATATTGTATAATGGATGGGCCGCTTTAAAGAAAAGTTAACAGCTTCTTACAAGGAGGATAGTGTGAACAAACCCGCCATACTTTTTTTCTTATCCAACGCTTCTATCCAATCATTCCATATGTTTACTTTGAAACAATTTTCTACATATCTACATAAATATGTATGCATGTATGTATGTATGTGTGAACATCTGTGTAATTAAGTCTCTTATGTGCAAATTGGTATTTATTTGGTCAAGTTAATTACAATAGTTTGACTGATGAATATAATTATAAGTCGTATCAAATCAGAGCATATATAACTACATACATATGTCTCTGTACATACATACATATGTATATATACGCTTTTTAATAAATATATTAATAATATACATATTATCAATAAAATTACTAATAATAATAACAATTACAGGAAATAAATATGTTTTATTTTAGCATATTCGTAAATATGATTGGGACTTAATTATATTTTTACTCTTTTATCAATGAAGCTTGATTGTGCACCGTGTGTGAATTATGTACATAATTGCTTTAATAAATTGATAAATTGTGAACACCAACTAATGATCAATTTACACATGCTGTCATTTTCCAATAAAATGTTGGCATTATTACAATTTGAACACATAATATGCAATTAATAAAGCGATTAAATTGATTTTATTGAATATTAAATATAAAAGAGTTTTAGAATGGAATATTTAGCAAATTCTAATGAAAAGTATACTTTGATAATTGTGTGGAGCAATTTGAAAGTTTTTTTTTGTAAACATCATCCCCAGGAAGCTTTGGTTTCCATAAAATCAGGAAATCAGAGATGAAATTCATGAAATTATCGAGGACAAACAGATGCAAATGTGCGAATTGGTAATGGAAAATTTCAAGTACAGCACAGTCGTCCATTTGGATTTTTACATAAATAAACATAATAGAAAACAATTACATAAATAAACAGCAAATAAATTTCGCTTCAAAATACTCGTATATTTATATATCAATTAAAAAATACCTTTTTGATACAACTTATTTGCAACTTTGTCATTATATAACTTCAACTACTTTAATTCCAGTAGAAGTTTCTAATTCCTAATTTTACGTATACTACAATGTATAAATTTACATTTCACAGAAGTCTTGTAAAGCTTAGTAGTAGTTATTTTACTGATGGGCCAAATTCGTATTTGTGACTACATTGAAATACTTTTTTGCTGAGTTAATGCTAAAAAATTTGTTTTCTTACTTAAGAACATTTTAAAACAACAAATATTTTCGAAAATACTGCCTTGAGTAGGCGAGTATGTGTTTCACTTTTACTTTTAATACTAAATTCCATCATTGATGGCAAATGTCACATAAACAAGGACGTGCCAAGATTATTTTGAACTCTCCTTAAGAGCAACAAAAAACTCATTTTACTTAAAGACTCAGTTGGCATGTTGGCTGGCAGAAAAGGAAGGCAGGCAGTTATCAAAATGAAATAAATTAAAAAAAAAACAAAAATAAAGTAAATATAAAAAACAACAATCTTCAACAAATTTTTGTTTTGCGCGCATTTTCGTAATTCAAGGATAATTTTGTGAGGTCACTTTTATGTGTGTCTGTGTGTTATAACAAAAGTGATACAATTTTGCTGCTACTGTTAAAAAAGGAAAGATATTGTTTTGTTATTATATTTATAAAAACACTTTTCGGGCAAATTCTTTTGACACCATTCATCTAAAAGGGTTATCATTTCTTTTGTAACTTCTAAAAATAATAAAAATTTATGAAATCATACAAAAACTGTTCTATCGTCGTAACATTAATATTTCTATTATTTACAAAATTTGGCTTTTATCGCAAAGACCTTTAGGTCATCTCTGTATTTCAGACTTATTTAATGAAAATATTATGCTTTCAAGTAGAAATTTTTTAAAAGAAAAAAAAATCTAAATCTTGCTTGTAGGCAATATCAAACTTGTTTGCTCCACATTTTACCTTTTTGTTTCCATGCACCCATATTCAATCCAAAAAATAATTGACCTACATGCACCCCTTTGAAACGGCACTTGTTTAAACAAACGCTTAAGTTGATATGTTAAAATCGTAACTTAACCGGGCAGATCCTGTATCGTAGTAGCAATCAAAAACATATATGAAATACTAGAGAAGGATCTTGGATTTCGCTGTCCTTCATGCTCAGGTAAAGGATTGTGTGATCCCTTATTCGAATGTAGTTTAATACAGCTTATTAGAACTAAATTTTATTCAGTATACTTGAGCAATTATTCCGTACTGCCACAGTCTAAGGGTTGGATGTTCGATTCCCGCGATAGACTCTGAGTGTTTCTGCAGATAAGCCAAACTAAGTTCGCAATTTTGTGTTTTCCAAAAAAAAATCGGTTGACTTTGCCCTGCATCCCTAAAACTTTCCACATTTTGGTAAAATTTTCGGCATGGGCTACACTTTTCAAATCTATAAAAATCAGTCAATGTCTAAAATTAATTTGAAGAAATTTGACCTTCTTAGAAAAAAAAATATTTTTTTCAAAATTTTTCGTCACCCGAATTGACAGCAAATTGACAGCAATCGAGGTTTCATTTTAACTGAATCGGCTTAAGGCCGTGATACACTAGCCTACACGATCGTGCGATTTTTGAGAAAATACAGCCCTGGTATGATGGAGTCTATGAAAATTTTCAAAAGACAAAAACAATTCATCAGATCAGGGTTGTATTTTTTCGTAGATCGCGCGATTGTGTAGGATAGTGAATCATGGCCTTTAGTAGTTCAAAGTTTGTTAAAAAAATACAGTTTTGTGAAAGTTTTATTTTCGAAATGTACCGAATCAAACCCACTCACTATCTTACGACATCTAACTGAACTCAACCTTTTTCGAATTCGGTAAATGTGCTTCCGATTTACAAATGAGTTATGAGATGTTTTCATACACACACCCACACACACTTACGCACATACATACGTACATTCATAAGCTCGATTTTCGAAAATTGGGGTAAAATAAGTAATTTCCTAAAGCGGAAAGTTAAAAACAAGATACATTCCATTATTTTGATATCAATAATCACCAGGGAAACCAGAAATATTCTCTATAAAAAAAGTGTTTTATGCACACTCAAAAATATGCTCTTAAAAATAAAATAAATTGGTTTAATTGTGAATGAAAATATATTTATAAACCAAAAATTCAACTACATTTTCATATAAAATAAAACAAAAATAAAATAAACAAAAAAAGGAAGCAATAAAAAAATTAACAAAGAATAACTGCCGAAATAAAAACAATAATTTGGGTTAGAAGTGCACGTGAAAACAAAATTGCAATACAAATTTTGACTAAAGCAAATAAAACAAATTTATTTTTTTTGGATAATCTAGTAAAAATTTAACTTCAATTTCAACAGAGATCGCGATATAAGAATTAAGACCTTGGAACTGTATTTTAGATAAATAAGACAAGATTTTTATTTATAATTTTTATTGCAGTTAATAACAAAATATTGACCTAGATTGTCAAATAAAAATCGTTGTCTGTCACATCTAAGTAAACTTTTATAAATTGGCAATGTTCCTTGAACGTCTACTCATGGCAAGCATAATTATGCTCTAAAAATTACAAAATATGCTAAGAATATGCGTGTAAGACTGATATATGCAAAAACATGCTTTAAAGGAGAAACTATGCAAAAATATGCACTAACAAATCGATGCCGAAATTCATAAAAAGATCTGAAACGGATTAATACGTCACATAAGAAAAAACTTGCAATAACATATTTTCGTTTTCTCTGATAATCATCCTTATTCCAGTTGTCAACATCGGAGTCATGTCAATACAATACAAAAAATTTAATGTTTGTCTATTCCTTTTCAAAAACCTGCTTTTGACAGGCTCGTGCTATTTTCTAGACCTTAGGGAACAGAAATAGACTGACAATAGCACAAAATTGTTCTCGGGTGAAGTAGACTAGCCCCTATTTTTTGGTATTGTATTGACGTGACGTCAGTGTTGACAAATGGAATAAGACTGAATATATTTTCACAACTATGTATTTTACTTGTATTATAATGCTTGCAGGATTTGAGAAACAAGCCCCAGGCCGTTCATTGTTCCGTGACTTCTTTTCTTTACTTGTAGTTTTATTTTAATTTAATATTAATAGCAAACAGTGCAAAAGTAGGCGTCCTTCAAATATGTTTGCACTGTTCTGAAACCCCCTTCCTCTTAGACAATTACCTACTTTCTCTGTGCTCTTGTTGTGTGGTGGTAGTGTTGTAGTTTGCCACTTAAACCAATTAATTTTAACACGAGTACTTTTGTTTCTATAATTTTGCATAACGCTCAAAGGATGCCAATAACAATAACACTTTAAGCTTGTTTTTTTTTTTTTTTTTGCTATCTTAATAAAACAAATACCAGGAAAATTACCCACAACAAAATAAAATATTTGCTCATTATGCTGATGGCAAAATGAAGGTGTTTCCCTGTGGGTGTGTTTCAGTGATGGTGTGAGAACTGATGTGGTGTCCTTTATACAATTGTACGGCGAAGTGTTGACATTCATTCATCTTCATTTAAGTTTGTCATCATCATTTTTGATGAAGTTATTGACAACAATTTACTGAGGGCAATAAATTTCTTCTGGACATAGCTACATGAAAAAAAATTAAACCACGTCTGCCATTCCACTAGTCTTTCCTTTTCAATATTATTATTTTCTGAACTTTTTTTTTTGAGAGATTTCTATTTTGCGAAAGGGAAATGTTGTTATTTGTTAAAGTTTTTGTTAAAATAAAACTTATTTGCTTTGCTCTCGTATTTCAGAGAAGTGTCCTTATAAGAGCCATAAAAATTTCATAGAAGAAAACCCGTATTTTGCGACGTTTTCAAAAGTTGTTTTTTATAGAGTTTCTTTTTGAAGCTTAAGTATTGGATTGCATATAAGCACTACACAATAAAAATCTTGTAACTTTCAACTTACAGACGTTGAGATAACTACACACTGGGGAAACGTTTCGCCAACTAAAACACTAAACACTTTGCATCATGTGTTTAGTGTGTACTGTTTTCTTTAATCAAACTATATCAGAGAATGTTGTATCCATATGCATTAAGAATTAAAAAGTACCGAGATTGCCACAAAGGTAATCCTCAGTTTGCTAAGCAAAGCAAGACAAATTGACTCAAGGTTTTTCTTCAAATAATATCCCGTGTCAAGTGGAGTTTTGTTACTTGTAACACAAGGGACTGAATGAATATTTAAGTTTTTAGTAATACATTCTTCTTATGATGAAATGTTTGTGTTAATGCTGTTAGATAAAAAAGAAAGATTGAGGAAAAAAGGACAATGAAATACATAAAAGAAGGCTTTTATCCTCCCAGTAATTAAAATCATCTCAAATTTTGCATAACCGAGAAATTTTTTAAATTATTCCTGATTTTGCATAAATGAAATAACTTCTTAATTATTATCTGGACGTTGTTAATAATTCATTCAAGTCAAAAATACTCACTTTTTGATATTTTGAAAGTAGAGAAAATAATAATTACTTCCATTTTTTCATTGGGATATTAATTATAGGAAAATAGGCTAAAACTCAATACGCGTGCTTAGTAGACACGTCCTCATAGTGATACCAAATGTGCCTTTGCTTACTATAAAATCTGTCAATTTCTTTTAGAGAAAAAAAGAAATATATAACATCCTTCTCATTCGTTTATGGATCAGTGGGCATCGTACTAAATTGGAAGTCGGGGATTTGAAGGTGCAACTTCCGCAATGTTGTTCATACATAACTATTTGTGAAGCGAAAAACAAACAAAAACTTGGTCTAATTGTTTGTACATAATTTTACATAAGCAAATGTAACTTTTTATTCAAATCATAAACTTATTTAAGAATATATTTTAAATTTTTTAATAGTCATATTAGTTTTTTTGTGGAGATTTTTCTAGATCCATTCATAATTTTTTATTTTTACCTAAAGCGATTTTCCAGAATTTATTGTAGAAACAATACAAACAACTGACTTGTCTACAAAATGTGTATAGGAACCACTTGAAAATTTTAGTGTTGTTAATTTTTTTCTAGATAAGTCGCTTGCTTGCATTGTGGCAACTACACGCAAGTAACTTTTGCAAGAAAGTAAGTTAAACAATTTTTCATCTCAACATAAAATGAAAAAAAAGTTCTTGATTCCTTATATTGTTTATTGCTTGGCTTTGCTGAATGTAATGTTAACATTTGTTTCATAAAATTGTTTACCAATTTGATGGTATTTTAACACTCACTTTTTTTCCAACTTTCTTCTATATATAATTTTATCTTATTTTTTCACTGAGTTGCAGTTAAAGTGGAAAAATAGCACGGAAACTACAAAGTTAAATTTTTTTTAAAGAGGAAGCGCAGTAGTTACATGAGTAGCAGCCACTTTGGCTACACTTGTGGTATCGTACTCAAAAAAAAAAAAAAAAAAAAACAAAGAAGCAAATAAGTTGCACAAGTGTTCAAGTCAAATAACAAAAATATTTTTAACTGTGTTGCCGTTTTAGCTAAGTTTTGTTGCATTTAGCCTTTCCACAATTTCAATTGCAATATTTTTGCGAACTTCATTTAATTCCAAAGTCCTTTTATTAAATCCATAGCATAGAATTTTATATAATTCCTTTGATTATTATGTGAGTTTTTAATCGAATTAAGACTCCAACACAAAACTTTTAAATTTAATAAACAATTTTTGGGTATACTAGAAATTTTGAAAAAAAATATTGTTTTTAAAACTAAAGTGCAAAAAGGTCTAGAAAATAGCATGAGCCTGTCAATAGCAGTCAGTTGTATTCGACAATAGGTAAACAACAGCCAATTTTTTTGCTATTAAATTATAATAGAGACTATTTTGGCAATATCCCATTAAAAATTGTAAATGACTTAAGGCAATTTTTTCAAAAATGTTCTTTAACTTTTTTTGGTCGTGGCAACACCGGTCCTTAAAAAAGCAACTCTTTGTAAATTTTCATATAAATGCACAATTGTATGCGATATTGTAACAGTATTGATTGTTAAAGGAAAAATTTAAAAAATGTTGTTGCAACTTTTGTTTCAACTGACACTCGCACTTTCCTTGGCCTTCCCAAATTATAATAGAATTTTAATGGGACGAAACAAACAAAACATTTGTAAAAATCAAGGTTTTTTAACAAAAAAAAAAGCGAAAAAAAAAATATGTGAAATTCTTTAAGGCAAACTGTTTATAGAAATTTATGACCCAAAAAGAAACGAAGCAAAGTAAGTGAGCGAAAATAAATAAAAGCTTAAGCATGAAAATGTGGCAATTATCTTTTTTATCCGAGGACTAGAAAAAAAATTATTAAAAAATATTTTTAAGAATATGTAATTGCAAATGTCAAAAATTTAAACAAACAAAAATATAAAGAGAAAAATTGCAAATTTTTTTCATTAATTAGAAGAATAAAAATTTATAAAAATAGAAAATAATGGATGTGGAATATTTACAAAAAAAAAAATGAAAATATTTTGAAAAAAAAAATTCTAACCTCTTAAAACTTTTTGTGGACTGCAATAAGTGTAAAAATTTTGAGCACATAGAAAAACGGTTTCTGTTCAAATAATCAATTATTTTTTTTAACATATTTATCATATAGTATTTTTGGTGAGCTTTCACTTTATACATTTAATTAAAAATATACCCAGAAAATGCCAAAATATTTGTTAAACTTTGTTGGGAGTTACGTCCCAAGATATTCGTGTGCAGGGATTTTGTACTCAAAAATTTTCAGACAGTTGCCATAATTTGTCGCCTCAAAACTATAGTTAAGCCAAAATAGGCCAAGGTGAGTTTTTCAGACAATAAAGTCATCCGATGGATGCAGTATAAGCCTCATTAACTACTTTCAAAATTTAAAAATGGCGGATATTATGCCAACTTATTGGGTCAATTTAGTGAGGATTTGAGGCCAAGAAAAAAAATGCTTTCCCACCGTTTTAGCCCTGCCTGACTATTTCTTGTTCCCTAACCTGAAGAAATGGCTGGGCTGGCGGAAAGAATTACTCTCCAACGAGGAAATAATCTCGCAAACACCTTTTTTGATGACCTGGACAAATCCTGGGTTTTTGAAAGATTAAGAACAAACATTGAGAAACGTAGCATTGTGTATAGAGCTCAAAGGAGACTCATGCCAAAATTTTTTTCATACAAGAAATACTATATACTGGACTATACATCGTTTTTTTTATACAAAAATTAATAGACTATACATTGTCCTTTTTTCATGCCAAAATTTTTTGTTCATGCAAAAAATATAATGGACTATACATCGTCTATTTTAAGCAAAAATTAATGGATTATAAATTGTCATGCCAAAATTTTTTTCATAAAAAAATATAATGGACTATACATCGTCTTTTTTACGCAAAAATAATGGACTATACATCGTCCATTTTTCGTGGCAAAATTTTTTTCATGGAAAAAATATATTGGACTATACGAGTATATGGTATTTTTTATGCAAAAATAAATGTATAATACATCGTATTTTGTATGCAAAAATTAATGGACTATACATCGTCCATTTTTCATGCCAAACTGTTTTCATGCAAAAAATATACTGGACTATAAATCGTCTTTTTTACGCAAAAATTAATCCACTATACATCGTCCATTTTTCATGCCAAAATTTTTTCATGCAAAAAATATACTGGACTATACATCGTCTTTTTTATGCAAAAATCAATGGACTATACATCGTCCATTTTTCGTGGCAAAATTTTTTTCGTGCACAAAATATACTGGACTATACATCGTCTTTTTTATGTAAAAATAATGGACTATACATCGTCCATTTCTCATGCCAAAATTTTTTTCATGGAAAAAATATAATGGACTATAAGAGTATATGGTCCTTTTTATGCAAAAATTAATGGATTATACATCGCATTTTTTATGCAAAAATTAATGGACTATAAACCGTTAATTTTTCATGCCAAAATTTTTTTCATGAAAAAAATATAATGGACTATACATAGTCTTTTTTTTGCAAGAATTAATGGACTATACATCGTCCATTTTTCATGCCAAAGTTTTTACATGCAAAAAATATACTGGACTATACATCGTCTTTTTTATGCAAAAACTAATGGACTATACATCGTCCATTTTTCATGCCAAAATTTTTTTCATGCAAAAAATATAATGAACTATATATCGTCTCTTTTATGCAAAAACAATGGACTATACATCGTCCATTTTTCGTGCCAAAATTTTTTTCATGCAAAAAATATACTGGACTATGCATCGTCTTTTTTATGCAAAAATTAATGGACTATACATCGTCCATTTTTTATGCCAACATTTTTTCATGCACAAAATATACTGGACTATACATCTACTTTTTTATTCAAAAATTAATGGACTATACATCGTCCAGTTTTCGTGCCAAACTTTTTTCATGCAAAAAATATACTGGCCTATACATCGTCATTTTTATGGAAAAATTAATGGACTATCAACCGTTAATTTTTCATGCCAAAATTTTTTTCATGAAAAAAATATAATGGACTATATATACATCGTCTTTTTTATGCAAAAATTAATGGACTATAAACCGTTAATTTTTCATGCCAAAATTTTTTTCATGAAAAAATATAATGGACTATACATCGTCTTTTTTATGCAAAAATTAATGGACTATAAACCGTTAACTTTTCATGCCAAAATTTTTTTCATGAAAAAATATCGTCTTTTTATGCAAAAATAATGGACTATACATCGTCCATTTTTCGTGCCAAAATTTTTTTCATGCAAAAAATATACTGGACTATACATCGTCATTTTTATGGAAAAAATAATGTACTATAAACCGTTAATTTTTCATGCCAAAATTTTTTTCATGAAAAAAAATATACTGGACTATACATCGTCTTTTTTATGCAAAAATTAATGGACTATACATCCTCCATTTTTCATGCCAAAATTTTTTTCATGCAAAAAATATACTGGACTATACGAGTATATGGTATTTTTTATGCAAAAATAAATGTATAATACATCGTATTTTTTATGCAAAAATTAATGGAGTATACATCGTCCATTTTTCGTGGCAAAATTTTTTTCATGCTAAAAATATACTGGACTATACATCGTCTTTTTTATGCAAAAATAAATGGACTATACATCGTCCATTTTTCATGTAAAATTTTTTTCATGCAAAAAATATACTGGACTATACGAGTATATGGTATTTTTTATGCAAAAATAAATGTATAATACATCGTATTTTTTATGCAAAAATTAATGGAGTATACATCGTCCATTTTTCATGCAAAAATTTGTTCATGCAAAAAATATAATGGACTATACATCGTCTTTTTTATGCAAAATTAATGGACTATACATCGTCCATTTTTCATACCAAAATCTTTTTCATGCAAAAAATATACTGGACTATACTAGTATATGGTCCTTTTTATGCAAAAATTAATGGATTATACATCTACTTTTTTATGCAAAAATTAATGGACTATAGCTAAAAAATTTTATTCATGCAAAAAATATACTGGACTATACATCTACTTTTTTATGCAAAAATTAATGGGCTATAAACCGTTCATTTTTCATGCCAAAATTTTTTTCATAAAAAAAATATAATGGACTATACATCGTCTTTTTTTGCAAAAATTAATGGACTATACATCGTCCATTTTTCATGCCAAACTTTTTTCATGCAAAAAATACTATATACGGACTATAAATCGTCTTTTTTATACAAAAATTAATAGGTTATACATCGTCCATTTCTCATGCCAAAATTTTTTTCATGAAAAAAATATAATAGACTAAACATCGTCTTTTTTATGCAAAAATTAATGGACTATACATCGTCCATTTTTCATGCCAACATTTTTTCATGCAAAAAATATACTGGACTATACATCGTAATTTTTATGGAAAAATTAATGGACTATAAACCGTTCATTTTTCATGGCAAAATTTTTTTTCATGAAAAAAATATAATGGACTATACATCGTTTTTTTTATGCAAAAATTAATGGACTATAAACCGCTAACTTTTCATGGCAAAATTTTTTTCATGAAAAAAATATAATGGACTATACATAGTCTTTTTTTGCAAAAATTAATGGACTATACATCGTCCAATTTTCATGCCAAACTTTTTTCATGCAAAAACTACTATATACGGACTATAAATCGTCTTTTTTATACAAAAATTAATAGACTATACATCGTCCATTTCTCATGCCAAAATTTTTTTCATAAAAAAAATATAATAGACTAAACATCGTCTTTTTTATGCAAAAATTAATGGATTATACATCGCATTTTTTATGCAAAAATTAATGGACTATACATCGTCCAGTTTTCGTGCCAAACTTTTTTCATGCAAAAAATATACTGGACTATACATCTACTTTTTTATGCAAAAATTAATGGACTATACACCGTCCATTTTTCATGCCAAAATTTTTTTCATCCTAAAAATATACTGGAAATATACATCGTCTTTTTTATGCAAAAATTAATGGACTATACATCGTCCAGTTTTCGTGCCAAACTTTTTTCATGCAAAAAATATACTGGACTATACATCTACTTTTTTATGCAAAAATTAATGGACTATACACCGTCCATTTTTCATGCCAAAATTTTTTTCATCCTAAAAATATACTGGAAATATACATCGTCTTTTTTTGCAAAAATTAATTGACTATACATCGTCCATTTTTTATGCCAAACTTTTTTCATGCAAAAAATATATTGGACTATACATCATCTTTTTATGCAAAAATTAATGGATTATACATCGTCCATTTTTCATGGAAAAATTTTTTCATGCAAAAAATATAATGGACTATACATCGTCTTTTTTATGCAAAATTAATGGACTATACATCGTCCATTTTTCATGCCAAAATTTTTTTCATGCAAAAAATATAATGGAATATATATATACATCGTCTTTTTTATGCAAAAATTAATGGACTAAACATCGTCCATTTTTCATGCCAAATATTTGTTCATGCAAAAAATATACTGGACTATACATTGTCTTTTTTATGCAAAAATTAATAGACTATACATAGTCCATTTATCATGTCAAAATTTTTTTCTCGAAAAAAATATAATGGACTATACATCGTCTTTTTTATGCAAAATTAATGGACTATACATCGTCCATTTTTCATGCCAAACTTTTTTCATGCAAAAAATATATTGGACTATACATCATCTTTTTATGCAAAAATTAATGGATTATACATCGTCCATTTTTCATGGAAAAATTTTTTCATGCAAAAAATATAATGGAATATACATCGTCTTTTTTATGCAAAAATTAATGGACTATACATCGTCCATTTTTCATGCCAAAATTTTTTCATGCAAAAAATATAATGGAATATATATACATCGTCTTTTTTATGCAAAAATTAATGGACTAAACATCGTCCATTTTTCATACCAAAATTTTTTCATGCAAAAAATATACTGGATTATACGAGTACGCAAAATTAATGGACTATACATCGTCCATTTTTCATACCAAAATCTTTTTCATGCAAAAAATATACTGGACTATACTAGTATATGGTCCTTTTTATGCAAAAATTAATGGATTATACATCTACTTTTTTATGCAAAAATTAATGGACTATAGCTAAAAAATTTTATTCATGCAAAAAATATACTGGACTATACATCTACTTTTTTATGCAAAAATTAATGGGCTATAAACCGTTCATTTTTCATGCCAAAATTTTTTTCATAAAAAAAATATAATGGACTATACATCGTCTTTTTTTGCAAAAATTAATGGACTATACATCGTCCATTTTTCATGCCAAACTTTTTTCATGCAAAAAATACTATATACGGACTATAAATCGTCTTTTTTATACAAAAATTAATAGGTTATACATCGTCCATTTCTCATGCCAAAATTTTTTTCATGAAAAAAATATAATAGACTAAACATCGTCTTTTTTATGCAAAAATTAATGGACTATACATCGTCCATTTTTCATGCCAACATTTTTTCATGCAAAAAATATACTGGACTATACATCGTAATTTTTATGGAAAAATTAATGGACTATAAACCGTTCATTTTTCATGGCAAAATTTTTTTTCATGAAAAAAATATAATGGACTATACATCGTTTTTTTTATGCAAAAATTAATGGACTATAAACCGCTAACTTTTCATGGCAAAATTTTTTTCATGAAAAAAATATAATGGACTATACATAGTCTTTTTTTGCAAAAATTAATGGACTATACATCGTCCAATTTTCATGCCAAACTTTTTTCATGCAAAAACTACTATATACGGACTATAAATCGTCTTTTTTATACAAAAATTAATAGACTATACATCGTCCATTTCTCATGCCAAAATTTTTTTCATAAAAAAAATATAATAGACTAAACATCGTCTTTTTTATGCAAAAATTAATGGATTATACATCGCATTTTTTATGCAAAAATTAATGGACTATACATCGTCCAGTTTTCGTGCCAAACTTTTTTCATGCAAAAAATATACTGGACTATACATCTACTTTTTTATGCAAAAATTAATGGACTATACACCGTCCATTTTTCATGCCAAAATTTTTTTCATCCTAAAAATATACTGGAAATATACATCGTCTTTTTTATGCAAAAATTAATGGACTATACATCGTCCAGTTTTCGTGCCAAACTTTTTTCATGCAAAAAATATACTGGACTATACATCTACTTTTTTATGCAAAAATTAATGGACTATACACCGTCCATTTTTCATGCCAAAATTTTTTTCATCCTAAAAATATACTGGAAATATACATCGTCTTTTTTTGCAAAAATTAATGGACTATACATCGTCCATTTTTTATGCCAAACTTTTTTCATGCAAAAAATATATTGGACTATACATCATCTTTTTATGCAAAAATTAATGGATTATACATCGTCCATTTTTCATGGAAAAATTTTTTCATGCAAAAAATATAATGGACTATACATCGTCTTTTTTATGCAAAATTAATGGACTATACATCGTCCATTTTTCATGCCAAAATTTTTTTCATGCAAAAAATATAATGGAATATATATATACATCGTCTTTTTTATGCAAAAATTAATGGACTAAACATCGTCCATTTTTCATGCCAAATATTTGTTCATGCAAAAAATATACTGGACTATACATTGTCTTTTTTATGCAAAAATTAATAGACTATACATAGTCCATTTATCATGTCAAAATTTTTTTCTCGAAAAAAATATAATGGACTATACATCGTCTTTTTATGCAAAATTAATGGACTATACATCGTCCATTTTTCATGCCAAACTTTTTTCATGCAAAAAATATATTGGACTATACATCATCTTTTTATGCAAAAATTAATGGATTATACATCGTCCATTTTTCATGGAAAAATTTTTTCATGCAAAAAATATAATGGAATATACATCGTCTTTTTTATGCAAAAATTAATGGACTATACATCGTCCATTTTTCATGCCAAAATTTTTTCATGCAAAAAATATACTGGACTATACGAGTATATGGTCCTTTTTATGCCAAAATTAATGGATTATACATCGCATTTTTTATGCAAAAATAATGGACTATACATCGTAATTTTTATGGAAAAATTAATGGACTATAAACCGTTCATTTTTCATGCCAAAATTTTTTTCATAAAAAAAATATAATGGACTATAATACATCGTCTTTTTTTGCAAAAATTAATGGACTATACATCGTCCATTTTTCATGCCAAAATTTTTTCATGCAAAAAATATACTGGACTATACGAGTATATGGTCCTTTTTATGCCAAAATTAATGGATTATACATCGCATTTTTTATGCAAAAATAATGGACTATACATCGTCCATTTTTCGTGCCAAAATTTTTTTCATGCAAAAAATATACTGGACTATTATACATCATCTTTTTTATGCAAAAATAAATGGACTATACATCGTCAATTTTTCATGCCAAAATTTTTTTCATGCAATAAATACTATAGGGTGTTTTTTTTAGAGGTATAGAACTTCGAATTGAAATAAAACACAAGAAAATCGTTTTAATGTCCATCAATTTGGCTTTATTGGAAGGATAATTTTATGCCATTAACGTTTAAATATGATTTCGGGCATGTGGCCGCCGCGGCTGGCTCGAATAAAGCCAATTCTACAGGTCCAATTTTCAACCACTTTTTCGAGCAACTGGGGCCGTATGTTGGCAATAACGCCACGAATGTTGGCTTCCAAGTCCCCTAACGTTTCTGGTTTGTTGGCGTAGACGAGCGACTTCACATATCCCCAAAGAAAATAATCCAATGGTGTCAAATCACACGATCTTGGTGGCCAATTGACCGATTAACCGAATTAATTGCTCTGATGGACGGAGCTTGCGGTAAACTTCGCGAACTGAACCATTATTTTCGAAATAAATTTGTACGATTTGCAAGCGTTGTTCTTTTGTCAACCTGTTCATGATGAAATGGCAAACCAAACTAAATATTAATCACTTGACAGCTGACAAAATGGCCGCCAGTTAAAAAAGTGATGCCAACTTAAAGTTCTATACCTCAATAAAAAACACCCTATATATACCGATTATAAATCGTCTTTTTTATACAAAAATTAATAGACTATACATCGTCCATTTCTAATGCCAAAATTTTTTTCATGAAAAAAATATAATAGACTAACATCGCCTTTTTTTTGCAAAACTTAATGGACTATACATCGTCCATTTTTCATGCCAACATTTTTTCATGGAAAAATATACTGGACTATAAATCGTAATTTTTATGGAAAAATTAATGGACTATAAACCGTTCATTTTTCATGCCAAAATTTTTTTCATAAAAAAAATATAATGGACTATACATCGTCTTTTTTTGCAAAAATTAATGGACTATACATCATCCATTTTTTATGCCAAACTTTTTTCATGCAAAAAATATATTGGACTATACATCATCTTTTTATGCAAAAATTAATGGATTATACATCGTCCATTTTTCATGGAAAAATTTTTTTAAGCAAAAAATATAATGGACTATACATCGTCTTTTTTATGCAAAATTAATAGACTATACATCGAACATTTTTCATGCCAAAATTTTTTTCATGCAAAAAATACTATATATTTTATACAAAAATTAATAGACTATACATCGTCCATTTCTCATGCCAAAATTTTTTCATGCAAAAAATATACTGGACTATACATCGTCATTTTTATGGAAAAAATAATGGACTATAAACCTTTAATTTTTCATGCCAAAATTTTTTTCATGAAAAAAATATAATGGAATATATATATACATCGTCTTTTTTATGCAAAAATTAATGGACTAAACATCGTCCATTTTTCATGCCAAAAATTTGTTCATGCAAAAAATATACTGGACTATAAATTGTCTTTTTTATGCAAAAATTAATAGACAATACATAGTCCATTTTTCATGTCAAAATTTTTTTCACGAAAAAAATATAATGGACTATACATCGTCTTTTTTATGCAAAAATTAATGGAATATACATCGTCCATTTTTCGTGCCAAAATTTTTTTCATGCAAAAAATATAATGGACTATACATCGTCTTTTTTACGGAAAAATTAATGAACTATACATCGTCCATTTTTCATGCCAAAATTTTTTCATGCAAAAAATATACTGGACTATACATCGTCTTTTTTATGCAAAAATTAATAGACTATACATATTCCATTTTTCATGTCAAAATTTTTTTCACGAAAAAAATATAATGGACTATACATCGTCTTTTTTACGCAAAAATTAATGGACTATACATCGTCCATTTTTCATGCCAAAATTTTTTCATGCAAAAAATATACTGGACTATACGAGTATATGGTCCTTTTTATGCCAAAATTAATGGATTATACATCGCATTTTTTATGCAAAAATAATGGACTATACATCGTCCATTTTTCGTGCCAAAATTTTTTTCATGCAAAAAATATACTGGACTATTATACATCATCTTTTTTATGCAAAAATAAATGGACTATACATCCTCCATTTTTCATGCCAAAATTTTTTTCATGGAAAAAATATAATAGACTATACATCATCTTTTTCATGCAAAAAATATAATGGACTATACATCGTCTTTTTTATGCAAAAACTAATGGACTATACATCGTCCATTTTTCATGCCAACATTTTTTCATGGAAAAATATACTGGACTATAAATCGTAATTTTTATGGAAAAATTAATGGACTATAAACCGTTCATTTTTCACATCGTCTTTTTTTGCAAAAATTAATGGACTATACATCGTCCATTTTTTATGCCAAACTTTTTTCATGCAAAAAATATATTGGACTATACATCATCTTTTTATGCAAAAATTAATGGATTATACATCGTCCATTTTTCATGGAAAAATTTTTTTAAGCAAAAAATATAATGGACTATACATCGTCTTTTTTATGCAAAATTAATAGACTATACATCGAACATTTTTCATGCCAAAATTTTTTTCATGCAAAAAATACTATATATTTTATACAAAAATTAATAGACTATACATCGTCCATTTCTCATGCCAACATTTTTTCATGCAAAAAATATACTGGACTATACATCGTCATTTTTATGGAAAAAATAATGGACTATAAACCTTTAATTTTTCATGCCAAAATTTTTTTCATGAAAAAAATATAATGGAATATATATATACATCGTCTTTTTTATGCAAAAATTAATGGACTAAACATCGTCCATTTTTCATGCCAAAAATTTGTTCATGCAAAAAATATACTGGACTATACATTGTCTTTTTTATGCAAAAATTAATAGACTATACATAGTCCATTTTTCATGTCAAAATTTTTTTCACGAAAAAAATATAATGGACTATACATCGTCTTTTTTATGCAAAATTAATGGACTATACATCGTCCATTTTTCATGCCAAACTTTTTTCATGCAAAAAATATATTGGACTATACATCATCTTTTTATGCAAAAATTAATGGATTATACATCGTCCATTTTTCATGGAAAAATTTTTTCATGCAAAAAATATAATGGACTATACATCGTCTTTTTTATGCAAAAATTAATGGAATATACATCGTCCATTTTTCGTGCCAAAATTTTTTTCATGCAAAAAATATAATGGACTATACATCGTCTTTTTTACGCAAAAATTAATGAACTATACATCGTCCATTTTTCATGCCAAAATTTTTTCATGCAAAAAATATACTGGACTATACATCGTCTTTTTTATGCAAAAATTAATAGACTATACATATTCCATTTTTCATGTCAAAATTTTTTTCACGAAAAAAATATAATGGACTATACATCGTCTTTTTTACGCAAAAATTAATGGACTATACATCGTCCATTTTTCATGCCAAAATTGTTTCATGCAAAAAATATACTGGACTATACGAGTATATGGTCCTTTTTATGCAAAAATTAATGGATTATACATCGCATTTTTTATGCAAAAATAATGGACTATACATCGTCCATTTTTCGTGCCAAAATTTTTTTCATGCAAAAAATATACTGGACTATACATCGTCTTTTTTATGCAAAAATTAATGGACTATACATCCTCCATTTTTCATGCCAAAATTTTTTTCATGCAAAAAATATAATAGACTATACATCATCTTTTTCATGCAAAAAATATAATGGACTATACATCGTCTTTTTTATGCAAAAACTAATGGACTATACATCGTCCAGTTTTCGTGCCAAAATTTTTTCATGCAAAAAATATAATGACTATACATCGTCTTTTTTACGCAAAAATTAATGGACTATACATCGTCCATTTTTCATTCCAAAATTTTTTCATGCAAAAAATATACTGGACTATACATTGTCTTTTTTATGCAAAAATTAATAGACTATACATAGTCCATTTTTCATGTCAAAATTTTTTTCACGAAAAAAATATAATGGACTATACATCGTCTTTTTTATGCAAAATTAATGGACTATACATCGTCCATTTTTCATGCCAAACTTTTTTCATGCAAAAAATATATTGGACTATACATCATCTTTTTATGCAAAAATTAATGGATTATACATCGTCCATTTTTCATGGAAAAATTTTTTCATGCAAAAAATATAATGGACTATACATCGTCTTTTTTATGCAAAAATTAATGGAATATACATCGTCCATTTTTCGTGCCAAAATTTTTTTCATGCAAAAAATATAATGGACTATACATCGTCTTTTTTACGGAAAAATTAATGAACTATACATCGTCCATTTTTCATGGCAAAATTTTTTCATGCAAAAAATATACTGGACTATACATCGTCTTTTTTATGCAAAAATTAATAGACTATACATATTCCATTTTTCATGTCAAAATTTTTTTCACGAAAAAAATATAATGGACTATACATCGTCTTTTTTACGCAAAAATTAATGGACTATACATCGTCCATTTTTCATGCCAACATTTTTTCATGCAAAAAATATACTGGACTATACGAGTATATGGTCCTTTTTATGCAAAAATTAATGGACTATACATCGCATTTTTTATGCAAAAATAATGGACTATACATCGTCCATTTTTCGTGCCAAAATTTTTTTCATGCAAAAAATATACTGGACTATACATCGTCTTTTTTATGCAAAAATTAATGGACTATACATCCTCCATTTTTCATGCCAAAATTTTTTTCATGCAAAAAATATAATAGACTATACATCATCTTTTTCATGCAAAAAATATAATGGACTATACATCGTCTTTTTTATGCAAAAACTAATGGACTATACATCGTCCAGTTTTCGTGCCAAAATTTTTTCATGCAAAAAATATAATGACTATACATCGTCTTTTTTACGCAAATATACATCGTCCATTTTTCATGCCAAAATTTTTTCATGCAAAAAATATACTGGACTATACGAGTATATGGTCCTTTTTATGCAAAAATTAATGGACTATACATCGTCCAGTTTTCGTGCCAAACTTTTTTCACGAAAAAAATATAATGGACTATACATCGTCTTTTTTACGCAAAAATTAATGAACTATACATCGTCCATTTTTCATGCCAAAATTTTTTCATGCAAAAAATATACTGGACTATAATCGTCTTTTTTATGCAAAAATTAATGGACTATACATCGTCCATTTTTCATGCCAAAAATTTGTTCATGCAAAAAATATACTAGAATATACATCGTCTTTTTTATGCAAAAACTAATGGACTATACATCGTCCAGTTTTCGTGCCAAACTTTTTTCATGCAAAAAATATATTCGACTACACATCGTCTTTTTTATGCAAAAATTAATGGACTATACAACGTCCATTTTTCATGCCAAACTTTTTTCATGCAAAAAATATATTGGACTATACATCATCTTTTTATGCAAAAATTAATGGATTATACATCGTCCATTTTTCGTGCCAAAATTTTTTTCATGCAAAAACTATACTGGACTATACATCGTCTTTTTTATGCAAAAATTAATGGAATATACATCGTCCATTTTTCGTGCCAAAATTTTTTTTAATGGACTATACATCGTCTTTTTTACGCAAAAATTAATGAACTATACATGGTCCATTTTTCATGCCAAAATTTTTTCATGCAAAAAATATACTGGACTATACATCGTCTTTTTTATGCAAAAATTAATAGACTATACATATTCCATTTTTCATGTCAAAATTTTTTTCACGAAAAAAATATAATGGACTATACATCGTCTTTTTTACGCAAAAATTAATGGACTATACATCGTCCATTTTTCATGCCAAAATTTTTTCATGCAAAAAATATACTGGACTATACGAGTATATGGTCCTTTTTATGCAAAAATTAATGGACTATACATCGTCCAGTTTTCGTGCCAAACTTTTTTCATGCAAAAAATATACTGGACTATACATCGTCTTTTTTATGCAAAAATTAATGGACTATACAACGTCCATTTTTCATGCCAAACTTTTTTCATGCAAAAAATATATTGGACTATACATCATCTTTTTATGCAAAAATTAATGGATTATACATTGTCCATTTTTCGTGCCAAAATTTTTTTCATGCAAAAACTATACTGGACTATACATCGTCTTTTTTACGCAAAAATTAATGGACTATACATCGTCCATTTTTCATGCCAAAATTTTTTCATGCAAAAAATATACTGGACTATACGAGTATATGGTCCTTTTTATGCAAAAATTAATGGATTATACATCGCATTTTTTATGCAAAAATTAATGGACTATATATCGTCCAGTTTTCGTGCCAAATTTTTTTCATGCAAAAAATATACTGGACTATACATCATCTTTTTCATGCAAAAAATATAATGGACTATACATCGTCTTTTTTATGCAAAAACTAATGGACTATGCATCGTCCATTTCTCATGCCAAAATTTTTTTCATGAAAAAAATATAATAGACTATACATCGTCTTTTTTATGCAAAAATTAATGGACTATACATCGTCCATTTTTCATGCCAACATTTTTGCATGCAAAAAATATACTGGACTATACATCGTAATTTTTATGGGAAAATAATGGACTATAAACCGTTCATTTTTCATGCCAAATTTTTTTCATGAAAAAAATATAATGGACTATACATCGTCTTTTTTATGCAAAAATTAATGGACTATAAACCGTTAACTTTTCATGCCAAAATTTTTTCATGAAAAAAATATAGGGGACTATACATCGTCTTTTTTATGCAAAAATTAATGGAATATACATCGTCCATTTTTCGTGCCAAAATTTTTTTTTAATGGACTATACATCGTCTTTTTTACGCAAAAATTAATGAACTATACATGGTCCATTTTTCATGCCAAAATTTTTTCATGCAAAAAATATACATCGTCTTTTTTATGCAAAAATTAATAGACTATACATATTCCATTTTTCATGTCAAAATTTTTTTCACGAAAAAAATATAATGGACTATACATCGTCTTTTTTACGCAAAAATTAATGGACTATACATCGTCCATTTTTCATGCCAAAATTTTTGCATGCAAAAAATATACTGGACTATACGTGTATATGGTCCTTTTTATGCAAAAATTAATGGACTATACATCGTCCAGTTTTCGTGCCAAACTTTTTTCATGCAAAAAATATACTGGACTATACATCGTCTTTTTTATGCAAAAATTAATGGACTATACAACGTCCATTTTTCATGCCAAACTTTTTTCATGCAAAAAATATACTGGACTATACGAGTATATGGTCCTTTTTATGCAAAAATTAATGGATTATACATCGCATTTTTTATGCAAAAATTAATGGACTATATATCGTCCAGTTTTCGTGCCAAACTTTTTTCATGCAAAAAATATACTGGACTATACATCGTCTTTTTTATGCAAAAATTAATGGACTATACAACTTCCATTTTTCATGCCAAACTTTTTTCATGCAAAAAATATATTGGACTATACATCATCTTTTTATGCAAAAATTAATGGATTATACATCGTCCATTTTTCGTGCCAAAATTTTTTTCATGCAAAAACTATACTGGACTATACATCGTCTTTTTTACGCAAAAATTAATGGACTATACATCGTCCATTTTTCATGCCAAAATTTTTTCATGCAAAAAATATACTGGACTATACGAGTATATGGTCCTTTTTATGCAAAAATTAATGGATTATACATCGCATTTTTTATGCAAAAATAATGGACTATACATCGTCCATTTTTCGTGCCAAAATTTTTTTCATGCAAAAAATATACTGGACTATACATCATCTTTTTCATGCAAAAAATATAATGGACTATACATCGTCTTTTTTATGCAAAAACTAATGGACTATGCATCGTCCATTTCTCATGCCAAAATTTTTTTCATGAAAAAAATATAATAGACTATACATCGTCTTTTTTATGCAAAAATTAATGGACTATACATCATCCATTTTTCATGCCAACATTTTTGCATGCAAAAAATATACTGGACTATACGAGTATATGGTCCTTTTTATGCAAAATTTAATGGATTATACATCGCATTTTTTATGCAAAAATTAATGGACTATACATCGTCCATTTTTCATGCCAAAATTTTTTCATGGAAAAAATATACTGGACTATACATCGTCTTTTTTATGCAAAAATTAATGGACTATACATCGTCTATTTTTCATGCCAAAATTTTTTTCATGGAAAAAATATAATGGAATATATATACATCGTCTTTTTTATGCAAAAACTAATGGACTAAACATTGTCCATTTTTCATGCCAAAAATTTGTACATGCAAAAAATATACTGGACTATACATCGTCTTTTTTATGCAAAAATTAATGGACTATACACCGTCCGTTTTTCGTGTCAAAATTTTTTTCACGAAAAAAAATATAATGAACTATATATCGTCTTTTTTACGCAAAAATTAATGGACTATACATCGTCCATTTTTCATGGCAAAATTTTTTCATGCAAAAAATATACTGGACTATACGAGTATATGGTCCTTTTTATGCAAAAATTAATGGATTATACATCGCATTTTTTATGCACAAATAATGGACTATATACATCGTCCATTTTTCGTGCCAAAATTTTTTTCATGGAAAAAATATACTGGACTATACATCGTCTTTTTTATGCAAAAATTAATGGACTATACATCGTCCATTTTTCATGCCAAAATTTTTTTCATGCAAAAAATACTATATACGGACTATAAATCGTCTTTTTTTATACAAAAATTAATGGACTATAAACCGTTAACTTTTCATGCCAAAATTTTTCATTAAAAAAATATAGGGGACTATACATAGTCTTTTTTATGCAAAAATTAATGGACTATACATCGTCCATTTTTCATGCCAAAATTTTTTTCATGCAAAAAATACTATATACGGACTATAAATCGTCTTTTTTTATACAAAAATTAATGGACTGTAAACCGTTAACTTTTCATGCCAAAATTTTTTTCATGAAAAAAATATAGGGGACTATACATAGTCTTTTTTTGCAAAAATTATTATACATCGTCCATTTTTCATGCCAAACTTTTTTCATGCAAAAAATATAATGGACTATACATCGTCTTTTTTATGTAAAAATAATGGACTATACATCGTCCATTTTTCATGCCAAAAATATGTACATGCAAAAAATATACTATACGTACTATACGTCGTTTTTTTTATGCAACAATTAATGGACTATACACCGTCCGTTTTTCATGTCAAAATTTTTTTCACGAAAAAAAATATAATGGACTATACATCGTCTTTTTTACGCAAAAATTAATGGACTATAATCGTCCATTTTTCATGCCAAAATTTTTTCATGCAAAAAATATACTGGACTATACGAGTATATGGTCCTTTTTATGCAAAAATTAATGGACTATACATCGTTAATTTTTCATGCCAAAATTTTTTCATGCAAAAAATATACTGGACTATACATCGTCTTTTTTATGCAAAAATTAATGGACTATACATCGTCCATTTTTCATGCCAAAATTTTTTTCATGGAAAAAATATAATGGAATATATATACATCGTCTTTTTTATGCAACAATTAATGGACTATACACCGTCCGTTTTTCATGTCAAAATTTTTTTCACGAAAAAAAATATAATGGACTATACATCGTCTTTTTTACGCAAAAATTAATGGACTATACATCGTCCATTTTTCATGCCAAAATTTTTTCATGCAAAAAATATACTGGACTATACGAGTATATGGTCCTTTTTATGCAAAAATTAATGGATTATACATCGCATTTTTTATGCAAAAATTAATGGACTATACACCGTCCGTTTATACATCGTCTTTTTTACGCAAAAATTAATGGACTATACATCGTCCAGTTTTCGTGCCAAACTTTTTTCATGCAAAAAATATACTGGACTATACATCTACTTTTTTATGCAAAAATTAATGGACTATACATCGTCCATTTTTTATGCCAAAATTTTTTCATGCAAAAAATATACTGGACTGTACGAGTATATGGTCCTTTTTATGCAAAAATTAATGGATTATACATCGCATTTTTTATGCAAAAATTAATGGACTATACATCGTCCAGTTTTCGTGCCAAACTTTTTTCATGCAAAAAATATACTGGACTATACGAGTATATGGTCTTTTTTATGCAAAAATTAATGAATTATACATCGCATTTTTTATGCAAAAATAATGGACTATACATCGTCCATTTTTCGTGCCAAAATTTTTTTCATGCAAAAAATATACCGGACTATACATCGTCTTTTTTATGCAAAAATTAATGGACTATACATCATCCATTTTTCATGCCAAAATTTTTTTCATGCAAAAAATATAATAGACTATACATCATCTTTTTCATGCAAAAAATATACTGGACTATACATCGGCTTTTTTATGTAAAGATAATGGACTATACATCGTCCATTTTTCATGCCAACATTTTTTTCATGCAAAAAATATAATGGAATATACATCGTCTTTTTTATGCAGAAATTAATGGACTATACATCGTCCATTTTTCATGCCAAAATTTTTTCATGCAAAAAATATACTGGACTATACGAGTATATGGTCCTTTTTAAGCAAAAATTAATGGATTATACATCGCATATTTTATGGAAAAATTAATGGACTATACATCGTCCATTTTTCATGCCAAAATTTTTTCATGCAAAATATATACTGGACTATACATCGTCTTTTTTATGCAAAAATTAATGGACTATACATCGTCCATTTTTCATGCCAAAATTTTTTTCATGCAAAAAATACTATATACGGACTATAAATCGTCTTTTTTTATACAAAAATTAATTAATTAACCGTTAACTTTTCATGCCAAAATTTTTTTCATGAAAAAAATATAGGGGACTATTCATAGTCTTTTTTATGCAAAAATTAATGGACAATACATCGTCCATTTCTCATGCCAAAATTTTTTTCATGAAAAAAATATAATAGACTATACATCGCCTTTTTTTTGCAAAAATTAATTAATCGTCCATTTTTCATGCCAACATTTTTTCATGCAAAAAATATACTGGACTATAAAATTTTTTTCATGGAAAAAATATAATGGAATATACGAGTATATGGTCCTTTTTATGCAAAAATTAATGGAATATACATCGTCCAGTTTTCGTGCCAAACTTTTTTCATGCAAAAAATATACTGGACTATACATCTACTTTTTTATGCAAAAATTAATGGACTATACTTCGTCCATTTTTTATGCCAAAATTTTTTCATGCAAAAAATATACTGGACTATACATCATCTTTTTTATGCAAAAATTAATGGACTATACATCGTTCATTTTTCATGCCAAAATTTTTTCATGCAAAAAATATACTGGACTATACGAGTATATGGTCCTTTTTATGCAAAAATTAATGGATTATACATCGCATTTTTTATGCAAAAATAATGGACTATACATCGTCCATTTTTCGTGCAAAAATTTTTTTCATGCAAAAAATATAATAGACTATACATCATCTTTTTCATGCAAAAAATATAATGGATTATACATCGTCTTTTTTATGCAAAAATTAATGGACTATACATCGTCCATTTTTCATGCCAAAATTTTTTCATGCAAAAAATATACTGGACTATACGAGTATATGGTCCTTTTTATGCAAAAATTAATGGATTATACATCGCATTTTTTATGCAAAAATTAATGGACTATACATCGTCCATTTTTCATGCCAAAATTTTTTTCATGCAAAAAATATAATAGACTATACATCATCTTTTTCATGCAAAAAATATAATGGATTATACATCGTCTTTTTTATGAAAAAACTAATGGACTATACATCGTCCAGTTTTCGTGGCAAAATTTTTTGATGCAAAAAATATAATGACTATACATCGTCTTTATTATGCAAAAATTAATGGAGTATATATCGTCTTTTTTCTTGCCAAAATCGCCTTTTTTATGCTAAAAATTAATGGAGTATACATCGTCCGTTTTTCATGGCAAAAATTTTTTCATGCAAAAAATATACTGGACTATACATCGTCTTTTTTATGTAAAAATAATGGACTATACATCGTCCATTTTTCATGCCAAAATTTTTTTCATGCAAAAAATATAATGGAATATACATCGTCTTTTTTACGCAAAAATTAATGGACTATACATCGTCCATTTTTCATGGCAAATTTTTTTCATGCAAAAAATATATTGGACTATACGAGTATATGATCCTTTTTATGCAAAAATTAATGGATTATACATCGTCTTTTTTATGCAAAAATTAATGGACTATGAACCGTTCATTTTTCATGCCAAAAATTTTTTCATAAAAAAAATATAGGGGACTATACATAGTCTTTATTTCCAAAAATTAATGGACTATACATCGTCCATTTTTCATGCCAAACTTTTTTCATGCAAAAAATATAATGGACTATACGTCGTCTTTTTTATTCAAAAATTAATGGACTATACATCGTCCATTTTTCATGCCAAAATTTTTTCATGCAAAAAATATACTGGACTATACATCGTCTTTTTTATGCAAAAATTAATGGACTATACATCGTCCATTTTTCATGCCATTTTTTCATGCAAAAAATATACTGGACTATACATCGTAATTTTTATGGAAAAATTAATGGACTATAACCGTTAACTTTTCATGCCAAAATTTTTTTCATGAAAAAAATATAGGGGACTATACATAGTCTTTTTTTGCAAAAATTAATGGACTATACATCGTCCATTTTTCGTGCCAAAATTTTTTCTCGCAAAAAATATACTGGACTATACATCGTCTTTTTTATGTAAAAATAATGGACTATACATCGTCCATTTTTCATGTCAAAATTTTTTTCATGCAAAAAATATAATGGAATATACATCGTCTTTTTTATGCAAAAATTAATGGACTATACATCGTCCATTTTTCATGCCAAAATTTTTTCATGCAAAAAATATACTGGACTATACGAGTATATGGTCCTTTTTATGCAAAAATTAATGGATTATACATCGCATTTTTTATGCATAAATTAATGGACTATACATCGTCCAGTTTTCGTGCCAAAATTTTTTTCATGCAAAAAATATACTGGAATATATATATACATCGTCTTTTTTATGCAAAAATTAATTAAAATTAATTTTACAAAAAATATACTGGACTATACGAGTATATGGTCCTTTTTATGCAAAAATTAATGGATTATACATCGCATTTTTTATGCAAAAATAATGGACTATACATCGTCCATTTTTCGTGCCAAAATTTTTTTCATGCAAAAAATATAATAGACTATACATCATCTTTTTCATGCAAAAAATATAATGGATTATACATCGTCTTTTTTATGCAAAAACTAATGGACTATACATCGTCCATTTTTCATGCCAAAATTTTTTTCACGAAAATAATATAATGGATTATACGTCGTCTTTTTTATGCAAAAATTAATGGACTATACATCGTCCATTTTTCATGCCAAAATTTTTTCATGCAAAAAATATACTGGACTATACATCGTCTTTTTTATGCAAAAATTAATGGACTATAAACCGTTAACTTTTCATGCCAAAATTTTTTTCATGAAAAAAATATAGGGGACTATACATAGTCTTTTTTTGCAAAAATTAATGGACTATACATCGTCCATTTTTCGTGCCAAAATTTTTTCTCGCAAAAAATATACTGGACTATACATCGTCTTTTTTATGTAAAAATAATGGACTATACATCGTCCATTTTTCATGTCAAAATTTTTTTCATGCAAAAAATATAATGGAATATTATACATCGTCTTTTTTATGCAAAAATTAATGGACTATACATCGTCCATTTTTCATGCCAAAATTTTTTCATGCAAAAAATATACTGGACTATACGAGTATATGGTCCTTTTTATGCAAAAATTAATGGATTATACATCGCATTTTTTATGCAAAAATTAATGGACTATACATCGTCCAGTTTTCGTGCCAAACTTTTTTTCATGCAAAAAATATACTGAAATATATATATACATCGTCTTTTTTATGCAAAAATTAATTAAAATTAATTTTACATCGTCCAGTTTTCGTGCCAAAATTTTTTCATGCAAAAAATATAATGGACTATACATCGTCTTTATTATGCAAAAATTAATGGAGTATATATCGTCTTTTTTCATGCCAAAATTTTTTCATGCAAAAAATATACTGGACTATACATCTACTTTTTGATGCAAAAATTAATGGACTATACATCGTCCATTTTTCGTGCCAAAATTTTTTTCATGCAAAAAATATACTGGAATATATAAGTTAACAACAATTTTATTTTCTTTCTTACCTTTGCATATTTCTTGTTCACTGAACTTTAAATAAGTAAAACTCAAATTTCATTTATTTCGTAATTCTTTTTATTCATGGGAACATGCCCAATAAGCAAAATATTGTTAAAATTCAAAATTAATTTAAATTGTCTCTTTTATTGTATTCTTTCGCAATAATTGTATTTATGGGAAAATGCCCAATAAGCTAAAATTATTATAACAAAATGTAATTGAATATTATGATAAATAAAATTATCAACTACAAATTATTTAGTCGTAGTCAAGCACTCGAAATAAACTGTTGTTTAAATATAAATTAAACTAACTGGCGCCCAACGTAAATAAAAATCCTAAAGTAGGATAAAAAGTGAATAAAAATCCTAAAGTAGGAAAAAAAGTAAAAATAAAAATCCTAAAACAGGATAAAAATTGTTTAAAAATCCTAAAGTAGGAAAAAATAAAATTAAAATAAAGATCCTAAAATAGGATAAAAAGTGAATAAAAATCCTAAAGTGGACAAAATTAAAGAAAACACCTAAAGTGTTTAAGTACAATAACTTTAAATAAAAATCTTTAAAATATAAGATAAATTAACTGGAAATCCTTAAATAGGATAAAACTGACAAAATTCTCAAAAAAACTTATAAAAATCTACCAAAGTGATTTTAATATAAAAACTGAAATTACCTCAAATATATTTTTAAATACTTAACAATAAAAGAAAGAAACAAAGAACTAGAAAAAATTTCTTGGAAATTAAAATCCGAAATCTGTGTACAAAAGCAAATTAGCTGGTGGAATAATTCTTGCTGACATCTGGAAAATCTACAATACGCAGCCTTCAGCGATACTAACAGCAGAAATCTTCTTCCAAAGGGTTCGAAACTACATCCAATAAGCAACAACCACAACCTTTTGCAGCTATTTCAACTATCAACGAAAGGAAGGAAATACTTAACTCAACAACCCACAACCTTTCGCAAACCATGAAAGCAGTAATACTTCTGATGGTGATAACCGCCATAGTGTGCGAAGTAAAGATATTAGATTACACCAATTCGCGGATAGTCGCTATCGATACTGAAGTTGCTAGAATGCAATCGGGTACAGTGAAATTAGTCCATGTGGTGCAAATTAAGAATTACGAGACGGTAATAGATGACATACAATCAATCATCAGGGCTAACGTGAGCGTTTCCCATCCTCTATATCCCTTCCTTTCCTATGAAATAACACAGCTTAAAACTCATATTGGCAACCTTAAACCAAGAAATAAGAGATCTTTAGATTTTATCGGATCTGCATGGAAATGGGTTGCCGGTAACCCAGATCATGCCGACTTTGAAATTATAGAACAAAAAATAAATAATGTATTAGAAAGCAATAATAGACAAGTTATAATTAACAGAATGTCTCTAGAAAAACTAAATGAGTTAACTTTAAAAACAAATAAAATTTTAAAATCTGTAATAAATGAAGAAACAGTAAATTATTTAATAAGTGAATTGAAATACAGACTGGAGATTTTGAATAGGGAAATTTTGAATCTTAAGTATGCAATAGATTGGGCAAAAGTAGGGGTCATTAATTCATTCATACTATCTAACTATGAAATGGAAGTGATCAAAACTCTAGCCAATAAAGAAAACATAAATTTTTTAAGTATTGAGGAATCTCTTAATTTTGCTGATGTAAGAATAGCTTCCAGCATTGATTCTATAATTTATATTGTTAACATTCCAACTATTTATAATGAATCATGTAACAAGATTACCATCAAACTTGTAAAAATAAATAAGATAGCTACTAAAATTGAATTCGATGATATCTTAGTCTGTAACACAAAAATATTTGGTATCAAAGATAAATGTAAAACTTTCAGTGAACTAACAATATGCAAGGATAGTAATGTTAAAGACATTACAGATTCCGAATGTCTTCCCAACTTGATTCGAGGAAAACCCTCAACCTGTGCCATGGTGAATAATCTTCACATGCCAACTATACAGGAAATACTCCCTGGTACCATTTTACTAAATCAGTTCAATGGTACAATTTTCGTAGGTCAAGAGCACTATGATCTAAATGGTACTTACCTCATAAAATTCCAAAACGAAACATTGTCAGTAAACAATAAAACATTTTCTTTCTCAGAGATTTCTACTTCTAAAGCATTACCACCGGTGGTACAGCCAATAATGCGTAAGCCACATGTGGAAGAATTGCTAACATTAGAACTAATCAAAGAAATGAATACTAACAATACCGCAGCTATCGAGCTCCTAAATATAGAAAGTAAATTCGGTGATGCAATAAGTTATGTGTTGGTTATTTCCGCAGTGATGATAATACTATTAATCTTTCTAAAGGAAAAGACTAAACATGGAAAGAAGCATCACTCTGAAAATACTAATATCAATTCCGCATTACCCTTACAAAATATTACCTTGAGTGCCAATGACTCAAAGGGACCACCAATAGCAAAAATTACTCAGATACCCTACTTTTGATTGTGGACAATCAACTTAAGGGCGGAAGAGTTAACAACAATTTTATTTTCTTTCTTACCTTTGCATATTTCTTGTTCACTGAACTTTAAATAAGTAAAACTCAAATTTCATTTATTTCGTAATTCTTTTTATTCATGGGAACATGCCCAATAAGCAAAATATTGTTAAAATTCAAAATTAATTTAAATTGTCTTTTTTATTGTATTCTTTCGCAATAATTGTATTTATGGGAAAATGCCCAATAAGCTAAAATTATTATAACAAAATGTAATTGAACATTATGATAAATAAAATTATCAACTACAAATTCTTTAGTCGTAGTCAAGCACTCGAAATAAACTGTTGTTTAAATATAAATTAAACTAACTTATATATACATCGTCTTTTTTATGCATAAATTAATTAAAATTAATTTTACATCGTCCAGTTTTCGTGCCAAATTTTTTCATGCAAAAAATATAATGGACTATACATCGTCTTTATTATGCAAAAATTAATAGAGTATATATCGTCTTTTTTCTTGCCAAAATTTTTTTCATACAAAAAATATAATGGACTATACATCGCCTTTTTTATGCTAAAAATTAATGGAGTATACATCGTCCGTTTTTCATGCCAAAAATTTTTTCATGCAAAAAATATACTGGACTATACATCGTCTTTTTTATGTAAAAATAATGGACTATACATCGTCCATTTTTCATGCCAAAATTTTTTTCATGAAAAAAATATAATGGAATATACATCGTCTTTTTTACGCAAAAATTAATGGACTATACATCGTCCATTTTTCATGCCAAAATGTTTTCATGCAAAAAATATACTGGACTATACGAGTATATGGTCCTTTTTATGCAAAAATTAATGAATTATACATCGCATTTTTTTATGCAAAATTAATGGACTATAAACCGTTCATTTTTCTTGCCAAAATTTTTTTCATAAAAAAAATATACTGGACTATACATCGTCTTTTTTATGCAAAAATTAATGGACTATACATCGTCCATTTTTCATGCCAAAATGTTTTCATGCAAAAAATATACTGGACTATACGAGTATATGGTCCTTTTTATGCAAAAATTAATGAATTATACATCGCATTTTTTATGCAAAATTAATGGACTATAAACCGTTCATTTTTCTTGCCAAAATTTTTTTCATAAAAAAAATATACTGGACTATACATCGTCTTTTTTATGCAAAAATTAATGGACTAAACATTGTCCATTTTTCATGCCAAAAATTTGTACATGCAAAAAATATACTGGACTATACATCATCTTTATTATGCAAAAATTAATGGACCATACATACACCGTCCGTTTTTCATGTCAAAATTTTTTTCACGAAAAAAATATAATGGACTATACATCGTCTTTTTTACGCAAAAATTAATGGACTATACATTGTCCATTTTTCATGCCAAAATTTTTTCATGCAAAAAATATACCGGACTATACGAGTATATGGTCCTTTTTATGCAAAAATTAATGGATTATACATCGCATTTTTTATGCACAAATAATGGACTATATACATCGTCCATTTTTCGTGCCAAAATTTTTTTCATGCAAAAAATATAATGGACTATACATCGCCTTTTTTATGCTAAAAATTAATGGAGTATACATCGTCCGTTTTTCATGCCAAAAATTTTTTCATGCAAAAAATATACTGGACTATACATCGTCTTTTTTATGTAAAAATAATGGACTATACATCGTCCATTTTTCATGCCAAAATTTTTTTCATGAAAAAAATATAATGGAATATACATCGTCTTTTTTACGCAAAAATTAATGGACTATACATCGTCCATTTTTCATGCCAAAATGTTTTCATGCAAAAAATATACTGGACTATACGAGTATATGGTCCTTTTTATGCAAAAATTAATGAATTATACATCGCATTTTTTATGCAAAATTAATGGACTATAAACCGTTCATTTTTCTTGCCAAAATTTTTTTCATAAAAAAAATATACTGGACTATACATCGTCTTTTTTATGCAAAAATTAATGGACTATACATCGTCCATTTTTCATGCCAAAATTTTTTTCATGGAAAAAATATAATGGAATATATATACATCGTCTTTTTTATGCAAAAATTAATGGACTAAACATTGTCCATTTTTCATGCCAAAAATTTGTACATGCAAAAAATATACTGGACTATACATCATCTTTTTTATGCAAAAATTAATGGACTATACACCGTCCGTTTTTCATGTCAAAATTTTTTTCACGAAAAAAATATAATGGACTATACATCGTCTTTTTTACGCAAAAATTAATGGACTATACATTGTCCATTTTTCATGCCAAAATTTTTTCATGCAAAAAATATACCGGACTATACGAGTATATGGTCCCTTTTATGCAAAAATTAATGGATTATACATCGCATTTTTTATGCACAAATAATGGACTATATACATCGTCCATTTTTCGTGCCAAAATTTTTTTCATGCAAAAAATATACTGGACTATACATCGTCTTTTTTATGCAAAAATTATTGGACTATACATCGTCCATTTTTCATGCCAAAATTTTTTTCATGCAAAAAATATAATGGACTATACATCGTCTTTTTTATGCAAAAATAATGGACTATACATCGTCCATTTTTCAAGTCAAAATTTTTTTCACAAAAAAAAAAATAAAATGGACTATACATCGTTTTTTTTACGCATAAATTAATGGACTATACATCGTCCATTTTTCATGCCAAAACTTTTTCATGCAAAAAATATTCTGGACTATACGAGTATATGGTCCTTTTTATGCAAAAATTAATGGACTATACATAGTCCATTTTTCATGCCAAAATTTTTTCATGCAAAAAATATACTGGACTATACATCGTCTTTTTTATGCAAAAATTAATGGACTATACATCGTCCATTTTTCATGCCAAAATTTTTTTCATGGAAAAAATATAATGGAATATATATACATCTTCTTTTTTATGCAAAAATTAATGGACTAAACATTGTCCATTTTTCATGCCAAAAATTTGTACATGCAAAAAATATACTGGACTATACATCATCTTTTTTATGCAAAAATTAATGGACTATACATCGTCCGTTTTTCATGTCAAAATTTTTTTCACGAAAAAAATATAAAATATTTGCGTCTTTTTTACGGAAAAATTAATGGACTAAACATTGTCCATTTTTCATGCCAAAAATTTGTACATGCAAAAAATATACTGGACTATACATCGTCTTTTTTATGCAAAAATTAATGGACTATACACCGTCCGTTTTTCATGTCAAAATTTTTTTCACGAAAAAAAATATAATGGACGATACATCGTCTTTTTTACGCAAAAATTAATGGACTATACATCGTCCATTTTTCATGCCAAAATTTTTTCATGCAAAAAATATACTGGACTATACGAGTATATGGTCCTTTTTATGCAAAAATTAATGGATTATACATCGCATTTTTTATGCACAAATAATGGACTATATACATCGTCCATTTTTCGTGCCAAAATTTTTTTCATGCAAAAAATATACTGGACTATACATCGTCTTTTTTATGCAAAAATTAATGGACTATACATCGTCCATTTTTCATGCCAAAATTTTTTTCATGCAAAAAATACTATATACGGACTATAAATCGTCTTTTTTTATACAAAAATTAATGGACTATAAACCGTTAACTTTTCATGCCAAAATTTTTTCATGAAAAAAATATAGGGGACTATACGAGTATATGGTCCTTTTTATGCAAAAATTAATGGATTATACATCGCATTTTTTCTGCAAAAATAATGGACTATACATCATCTTTTTCATGCAAAAAATATAATGGACTATACATAGTCCATTTTTCATGCCAAAAATTTGTACATGCAAAAAATATACTGGACTATACATCGTCTTTTTTATGCAAAAATTAATGGACTATACATCGTCCGTTTTTCATGTCAAAATTTTTTTCACGAAAAAAATATAAAATATTTGCGTCTTTTTTACGGAAAAATTAATGGACTAAACATTGTCCATTTTTCGTGCCAAAATTTTTTTCATGCAAAAAATATAATGGACTATACATCGCCTTTTTTATGCTAAAAATTAATGGAGTATACATCGTCCGTTTTTCATGCCAAAAATTTTTTCATGCAAAAAATATACTGGACTATACATCGTCTTTTTTATGCAAAAATTAATGGACTATACATCGTCCATTTTTCGTGCCAACATTTTTTCATGCAAAAAATATACTGGACTATACATCGTAATTTTTATGGAAAAATTAATGGACTAAACATTGTCCATTTTTCATGCCAAAAATTTGTACATGCAAAAAATATAATGGACTATACATCGTCTTTTTTATGCAAAAATTAATGGACTATACACCGTCCGTTTTTCATGTCAAAATTTTTTTCACGAAAAAAAATATAATGGACTTTACATCGTCTTTTTTACGCAAAAATTAATGGACTATACATTGTCCATTTTTCATGGCAAAATTTTTTCATGCAAAAAATATACTGGACTATACGAGTATATGGTCCTTTTTATGCAAAAATTAATGGATCGCATTTTTTATGCAAAAATAATGGACTATATACATCGTCCATTTTTCGTGCCAAAATTTTTTTCATGCAAAAAATATACTGGACTATACATCGTCTTTTTTTGCAAAAATTAATGGACTATACATCGTTTTTATGCAAAAATTAATGGATTATACATCGCATTTTTTATGCAAAAATAATGGACTATATACATCGTCCATTTTTCGTGCCAAAATTTTTTTCATGCAAAAAATATACTGGACTATACATCGTCTTTTTTATGCAAAAATTAATGGACTATACATCGTCCATTTTTCATGCCAAAATTTTTTTCATGCAAAAAATACTATATACGGACTATAAATCGTCTTTTTTTATACAAAAATTAATTAATTAATTAAATAACCGTTAACTTTTCATGCCAAAATTTTTTTCATGAAAAAAATATAGGGGACTATATATACATAGTCTTTTTTTGCAAAAATTAATGGACTATACATCGTCCATTTTTCATGCCAAACTTTTTTCATGCAAAAAATATAATGGACTATACATCGTCTTTTTTATGTAAAAATAATGGACTATACATCGTCCATTTTTCATGCCAAAATTTTTTTCATGCAAAAAATATAATGGAATATACAACGTCTTTTTTACGCAAAAATTAATGGACTATACATCGTCCATTTTTCATGCCAAAATTTTTTTATGCAAAAAATATACTGGACTATACGAGTATATGGTCTTTTTTATGCAAAAATTAATGAATTATACATCGCATTTTTTATGCAAAAATAATGGACTATACATCGTCCATTTTTCGTGCCAAAATTTTTTTCATGCAAAAAATATACTGGACTATACATCGTATTTTTTATGCAAAAATTAATGGAAAAAAAATTAATTAATTAATATACATCATCCATTTTTCATGCCAAAATTTTTTTCATGCAAAAAATATAATAGACTATATATCATCTTTTTCATGCAAAAAATATACTGGACTATACATCGGCTTTTTTATGTAAAAATAATGGACTATACATCGTCCATTTTTCATGCCAACATTTTTTTCATGCAAAAAATATAATGGAATATACATCGTCTTTTTTATGCAGAAATTAATGGACTATACATCGTCCATTTTTCATGCCAAAATTTTTTCATGCAAAAAATATACTGGACTATACGAGTATATGGTCCTTTTTATGCAAAAATTAATGGATTATACATCGCATTTTTTATGCAAAAATTAATGGACAGTTTTCGTGCCAAACTTTTTTCATGCAAAAAATATACTGGACTATACATCATCTTTTTATGCAAAAATTAATGGATTATACATCGTCCATTTCTCGTGCCAAAATTTTTTTCATGCAAAAACTATACTAGACTATACATCGTCTTTTTTATGCAAAAATTAATGGACTATACATCGTCCATTTTTCGTGGCAAAATTTTTTTCATGCAAAAAATATACTGGACTATACGAGTATATGGTCCTTTTTATGCAAAAATTAATGGATTATACATCGCATTTTTTCTGCAAAAATAATGGACTATACATCATCTTTTTCATGCAAAAAATATAATGGACTATACATCGTCTTTTTTATGCAAAAATAATGGACCATACATCGTCCATTTTTCGTTCCAAAATTTTTTTCATGCAAAAAATATACTGGACTATACATAGTCTTTTTTATGCAAAAATTAATGGACTATAAATTCCATTTTTCATGCCGAAATCTTTTTCATGAAAGAATATAATGGACTATACATCGTCTTTTTATAGAAAAATTAATGGACTATACATCGTCCATTTTTCATGCCAAAATTTTTTTCATGCAAAAAATATCATCGACTATACATCGTCTTTTATATGCAAAAATAATGGACTATAAATCGTCCATTTTTCATGGCAAAATTTTTTTCATGCAAAAAATATAATCGTGTTTTTTATGCAAAAACTATACTGGACTATACATCGTCTTTTTTATGCAAAAATTAATGGACTATACATCGTCCAATTTTCGTGCCAAACTTTTTTCATGCAAGAAATATATTGGATTATACATCGCCTTTTTTTGCAAAAAGTAATGGACTATACATCGTCCATTTTTCACGCCAAAAATGTTTTCATGCAAAAAATATATTGGACTGTACTTCGCCTTTTTTATGCAAAATTAATGGACTATGCATAGTAAATTTTTCATGCCAAAATTTTTTTCATGCAAAAAATATCATCGACTATACATCGTCTGGTTTATGCAAAAATAATGGACTATAAATCGTCCATTTTTCATGCCAAAATTTTTTTCATGAAAAAATATAATAGACTATACATCATCTTTTTCATGCAAAAAATATACTGGAGTATACATCGTCTTTTTTATGCAAAAATTAATAGACTATACATCGTCCTTTTTTCATGCCATAAATTTTTTTCATGCAAAAAATATCATCGACTATACATCGTCTTTTTTATGCAAAAATAATGGACTATAAATCGTCCATTTTTCATGCCAAAATTTTTTTCATGCAAAAAATATAATGGACTATACATCGTCTATTTTATGCAAAAATTAATGGACTATACATCGTCCTTTTTGCATGCTAAATTTTTTTTCATAAAAAAAAATATAATAGACTATACATCGTCTTTTTTATGCAAAAACTAATAGACTATACATAGTCCATTTTTCATGTCAAAATTTTTTTCATGCCAAAAATATACTGGACTATACGAGTATATGGTCCTTTTTATGCAAAAATTAATGGATTATACATCGTCTTTTTTATGCAAAAATTAATGGACAGTTTTCGTGCCAAACTTTTTTCATTCAAAAAATATACTGGACTATACATCATCTTTTTATGCAAAAATTAATGGATTATACATCGTGCATTTCTTGTGCCAAAATTTTTTTTAAGCAAAAACTATACTGGACTATACATCGTCTTTTTTATGCAAAAATTAATGGACTATACATCGTCCATTTTTCGTGCCAAAATTTTTTTCATGCAAAATATATACTGGACTATACGAGTATATGGTCCTTTTTATGCAAAAATTAATGGATTATACATCGCATTTTTTATGCAAAAATAATGGACTATACATCATCTTTTTCATGCAAAAAATATAATGGACCATACATCATCCATTTTTCGTTCCAAAATTTTTTTCATGCAAAAAATATACTGGACTATACATCGTCTTTTTTACGCAAAAATTAATGGACTATACATCGTCCATTTTTCATGCCAAAATGTTTTCATGCAAAAAATATACTGGACTATACGAGTATATGGTCCTTTTTATGCAAAAATTAATGAATTATACATCGCATTTTTTATGCAAAATTAATGGACTATAAACCGTTCATTTTTCTTGCCAAAATTTTTTTCATAAAAAAAATATACTGGACTATACATCGTCTTTTTTATGCAAAAATTAATGGACTATACATCGTCCATTTTTCATGCCAAAATTTTTTTCATGGAAAAAATATAATGGAATATATATACATCGTCTTTTTTATGCAAAAATTAATGGACTAAACATTGTCCATTTTTCATGCCAAAAATTTGTACATGCAAAAAATATACTGGACTATACATCATCTTTTTTATGCAAAAATTAATGGACTATACACCGTCCGTTTTTCATGTCAAAATTTTTTTCACGAAAAAAATATAATGGACTATACATCGTCTTTTTTACGCAAAAATTAATGGACTATACATTGTCCATTTTTCATGCCAAAATTTTTTCATGCAAAAAATATACCGGACTATACGAGTATATGGTCCCTTTTATGCAAAAATTAATGGATTATACATCGCATTTTTTATGCACAAATAATGGACTATATACATCGTCCATTTTTCGTGCCAAAATTTTTTTCATGCAAAAAATATACTGGACTATACATCGTCTTTTTTATGCAAAAATTATTGGACTATACATCGTCCATTTTTCATGCCAAAATTTTTTTCATGCAAAAAATATAATGGACTATACATCGTCTTTTTTATGCAAAAATAATGGACTATACATCGTCCATTTTTCAAGTCAAAATTTTTTTCACAAAAAAAAAAAATAAAATGGACTATACATCGTTTTTTTTACGCATAAATTAATGGACTATACATCGTCCATTTTTCATGCCAAAACTTTTTCATGCAAAAAATATTCTGGACTATACGAGTATATGGTCCTTTTTATGCAAAAATTAATGGACTATACATAGTCCATTTTTCATGCCAAAATTTTTTCATGCAAAAAATATACTGGACTATACATCGTCTTTTTTATGGAAAAATTAATGGACTATAAATCGTCCATTTTTCATTCACATTGAAATTTACATTGAAATGTAAAACGGGGTTTTATCCAAAAAGATGTGTTTCATTCAAAATATCATGGGCTTACTTAGCAAAGATATTCGACACTTACAAGCACTAAAAGCTGTTCAAGTAGATTTTCAGAAATTTATTTCTTTTTCAGTTAAATTGAGAAATTCTCTGTTAGCCTTTATATTTTAAGCAAACAACGTTTTACACCCTACAAGTAATATATTTAAGTTCAAAGATACTAAACTATAACCTAAATTAAGCTACGAGTATTATTCCAAATGAGATTAGATTAGATTAGATTATGCAAATTACGGATATGCCATTAACTCAAAATCAGGTTAAGTCGAGATTAAGCACTTTTTCCTTTTTGCCACAGATATATGCATGCATGTATGTATGTATGTATTCCAAATGGCTCATCGCAAACATAAATCATGCATGATAAAAGCGTAATTGCAAGTGATTGCGTTTCGTTGTCTTCCTTCCAAAGATGTACAGACCCGCCAATTGTGTATTGTGCTTTGTGACTCCTGAAATTAACATTTCCCCACTTGTTAAAGTTAACCTACTCTTGTTTTTAACTCGAATCTGATAATAATGTGAAAGTTACTTTATTTACTTAAAATTTGACTTTGCAACGAATGCAATAAAAAGAAGCCCCTTGATAGTTCATATTATGCCATTTATCATGAAATTTCTTTTATTTTATTTTTTTGCCAATGGAAAGCAAAAATATAATGGCACGACATAGAGCTCTAGAGGATTTTTCTGAGCAATAAAGCGACTTCCTTTTAACAAATAGCGTAAAACAATCACTGCATAAATCCAGTGTGCTTTTTTAAACTTAAAAAAAGTATAATAAAAACATTTTGTTTGAACTGAATTTTTTTTAAGGCAGAAACAGAATTATTTGCTAAACTATGCAGTGCAAATGGCTAATTTTTCGTATAAAAAAAGAAACCTTTGCATAACTAAAAAACATTCATCATAAAAACATACTCAAACGTGCTCACGACCTTTTCTCAAAAATTTTCATTACCTTAAAGTACCTGCAATAGAGGTACAAGTGTATGAGCTACTGACAATATGGCAAACACTGGCAAACAGACCCAACATTCAGATAATAGGTAGAAATAAATTATTACAAACCCTTGTGAACTAATCCACTGAAAAAAAAAAACTAATAAAGGTTTAAGGTCATTATTATGTGATATGGTTTTCAACATTTCAGAAATATCTAATCGAATACCTTAAACCATTTTAATAATTTAATTTACTTTATGCTTCTTGGAGTCTGCGTAATAAAATTCCTAGAATTAAAAGACATGCTTTGAATGTGTAAGTAGACTTGTAAGCCTGTAAGCCATAATGGTTTATGAATGTCTTTTTAATTTTGTAACAGAAACAAGTTCAAGGACAAACCAATCAGTGTACATATACACACTTATTTTCAGTGTATGTTGACTATTTACTCAATCCTTGAACTCACTTTCCGTTTCCGTTTGCTTGTTTTACTGCAAATAACACATGTACTCGTATTATTCTCTACTCTCTTTTCTTCTTATGTCATTGCTGTTTGACACACGTACATACGTAAATTACTTTTAATTTAACGGTTGTCAGTATTGTGGTTGTTGTAGTTGCTGTTTTTATTTTGTTGTCGCTTTTATTGCTCCAATTTAAATGTTGTTGCCGCTTGCTTCAAATACATTAGAAAAACAATCATACTCGTATATCTACTCAACTTCCTGAAAAATATTTCTCCTGAATGATATTAGAGAAAATGAATAGGCAAGAGGAATACATGTAAAAGGAAACACAACAGAACAAAACCAAGAACTAGAAATAAATAAATAAGAAACATACTTAGTCATTTTAATATGCTTCCACTGTCATTTGAATTCTTGCATATTTAGGATTTTATATGTATTTGAATTATTTTAAAATTTATGATGTCAACATGTTTTCTGTGCCACAAAAACACACAAAAAGAGACAAGGGAACAGACATATACATTCATACATGCATTTAGACTTGGGATATTAACTCTGATGTCATAACACTTGTCATTTATCTATTACAACACACAAATGCATTTAAACTCACTTAAACGACTATATGGAAAGTTTTTTATTATCTGTGGACAGTATTATTGCGAAAAGCTAAAAGTCATGTCTAAGAAAATACACATAAGGATAGAGATCAGGCAAACTCGTGGGCTCGTTAATTTCAGATACAAATGCAAATTTTAATCGTTTAGTTTAGTACAATTTTTTTTTTGGTATTCTGATTCCATTAGTAATTTAGTTTTGTATATTTCTTTTGTTTGTTGGTCTTTTGAAAAGTTAGAAAAGCTGATGAACGAACCTTTTGCATGTATGGATATATTGTTGAGGCTACATCTATCGGATTGGCGGCCATTTATTCGTTCCACTTTATTAAATGACCATAGACAAATACACTGCTTAACAACCCGATCAAATTATAAACTTATTTTATCAAATCGGGTGATCTGTTCAGTGAACATTCACCTCGCTAGTTTTTTATTTTCATCGCGAAATCATCTTCAGCGGCGAGGATTATTTGTGGATGCATGGAAATGTACATCAAGAAATATAAATTTTGGACGATACTAATTCGTATGACATCCAAGAGCGTCTACTGCATACCGGAAAATGAACAGGGCGGCACAGCTCATTTCATATTGGACAATCTGCAGCAACTATTTTATGTCACGTGGAGGTGATGTGCACTGAAAATATCAGGTGCTCGCGCCCAGGAATGGAATAATGAAAAAACAAGTTCGATAATATCTCACACATAATTTGCTTTATTGAGATTTAGAGATAGGACTCGCTTAATGAGAGATAATTTTTGAAGTGGTATTTTTCAAAAATGCCAAAGGGAACCTCTCAAAATCACAGTTTTTAGGTATCAAAACAGATCAATAGTAAAGCCTTTGCCGCTAGTGCTTTATAGTAAAAGATTTATTATAATTTTAATTGTAATAATATTTTAGTTAAATAAATAAACAATGAAAGGCCAATCAAGCTAAGATTAAATTTATTTGCTTTTCTTCGGTGATGAATTTGCATGAAAAACAATAGTAAAATTTTTTAAATTTTTAAAACGTTTTTGTTACTTTGATGACGTGATTTAGACAATTAGGGCCTTAAGCTTTAAAAAACATTTTGTACATTTTGTAAAAGTTTAACTGAAAGCTTGTAAAAGAGGAACTTTTGAATAAATAATTTTCATGCAGGAATTTTTATGTCATTAAAATTTCTTTGTCATCCCTCCTCATTCACAAGAATGTTTGTATAATAAATGCAAATGTATTTAAAAGTGGCACGACTTTTTCTATGACAATTGTTCCATTAACACAAATTCTTTGTTGTACATTATTTCATTTGATAATTATTTGTGTGTGGATGTAGGCAAACGTATGCTTCGGTTGTGTAGTATCCTTTTGAGGTTTTAATGTTGCCTCCGCCTTTCCCTCAATGAACTCACTTGGCCCTAGGAAAAGAATTTATTATGTGCTTTGAACGATTTTTGCTATAAAAAATTAACGAAACTTAACACTAAAACGTCTTCCTTTTGTTAATATGGCTGCTGACTAATCGTGACAATAGAATGAATAAGAATTTAGCAAATGTGTGTGTTAAGGATGAAAGGATTTTCTTTATTTAAAATGAAAATGTAACACGTCATCTGCCTTAAAAAAATTAAATAAAACAGTCAATTAAAAAATAACAGTGCTGTAACAAGATGTTGGCAAACAATTTATGCAAAATACGTGTGGCTGAAGCTTAAATGTTTCTAAACTCTTGGTGACGTTGTGTCAAATGAACATAACTACATATGTTATCTATAAATCAGCTGTTTGCTGCTAGACATTTAAACATCAAATATTATTCTATAACTATTTATTTGTTTAACTTGATTTTAAACACTTACGATTAGTATTGTGCAAAAATTATAAAAGATTTATTAGAAAAAATCTGACGTTGTGTTTCAAAGTTAATTTAACAAATTGTTTTTTAGGCATAATAAAATAAAACACTAAAACTAAAACGGCTCCTTTAGCATTGAGCGTTATTCTAAATTCTGTACTTAAAATAAAATTATACAGACATGCTTTTCAGTTTAAAATTTTCCATAGATTTTGGTCCGATGAGTTTTTTGTTCAATGAAATTAAATTAATATACTCGAAAAGTGCAAATTCAAGTGACGAGTTAAAATTGTGGTGCTCATTAACTAAATTGAATTGACTACAAATTTGTTAGCGCATGAAGCAGTAAAAATAAATTTGATCTCATGCATTATTTAACATTATTTGGAATTAGGCAAATCTTTTGCATAAAATATGCGAAGGGGAAACAATGCTAATGCAAATTGGCAATATATTATCTGCGCTTAAGCATAGAAACCAAAGAAAATAAGGTTGAGATCTTCTTATTGCGAAGTCATACTAGTTTTTAGCATAATACAAAAGGTAACAAAACCTTTATTTTTATATTGTAATAAATATGATTAGGGTATTATTATTTTAAAAGTATAATGTGGTTTTTAGCACCTGGCAAGATGGCTTCCTTGTATGTGTTTATGGATTGCTCATTTTACTTAATCCCATATGTGGCATAAAACAAACAGCCTCCCTCCCATATGCCCATTGTCATAAAAATATGATTTTGTTGATATTATTTATTAAAACTCTACACCAGTCATCTTCAAACGGCGCGCATGAGAATTAGAAACAGAGTAATTCTCAATTTTACATATATTTAAAATTCAGTAAGAGCAAAGTTTACTTTCCAGGTAGCATATTTATTTTATTTCACCGTATAGTAATTTATACAAAATAAAACTGTGAAGAAAAAATTATTATTATGAAGAAAAAGTTATTAAGTCATATTTGACTGCTTTGTAGAAGAGCACTTTTAAACTGAAAAGTAATTTTCCAGTAATTTATTTCTTTTGCATTCAGTGAACACTTTATTTATTTATTTTGCTTAAGAAACCATTGTTCTAAATAAATAATAATATTCAATTTGAAACATATAAAAGCATAAGCTAAATTACGATTAAATCTATATGAGATTATAAGTCGAAAAAACATAAGCACAAATCATAAAACTATAACTTTCCGAAAAATCACAAATAATAGTTTCGATTTTGCCCAAGGGTACTTTTAAATATGAAAATTACATGAGTGTCGTTAACTTAAAATACGCTTATCTCGACTGAAGTGCTTTTTAGTTTTTTCAACAGAAAAATGGCACTTTTTATTGTTTCCGTGATAAGAATTTAAAAAAACGATAGAAACCAGTTTGCACTTTCTCCCTCATAAAAAAAGCTTGCTTGGATTGGTACGGATTTCATACACGCTCCAAAGACGTTGCTGACTTTGCAACGTCTTTGTCCCATTAGCGGGTATATTGGTAAATTATATAATTAATTTTTAATGTATTTTAAATGAAAAATTATATAATTTGAAAATTTTGCTTGTTTTTATGGTTAAGCGATTGTCTATATGCATTTCGTTCCCGCTTTTTGGAACTCGTCAGTAGACTTCAACCCAAAACATTTTTGATTTTAGCTAACAAACTTCGTATGTTTATAGTAAGACTCTTAATACTATATTGAGAATCACAATATACAAACATAATAAGTTTGAAAGCCTCAAACAAAAATCTTTACAAAACACGCATCTTTATTCGATTGTGAATCTATTTTATTTTCCACCACCTTTTTACATGTATGAAAAATTATATAAAAAGTTGCTTCTACATTCAGTCTTTAAAACTGACACTTCGTCAATAGTCTCAGCTCCGCATTAAACAATCGTCACAATACTCGTACCATACCAATACATTGACAGATGTTGAAAAAAGAATTCTGATTTAATAACACTGGATTTAATCGCTGTCTGTATATTCAATTTTGTTTGTCTTTTATTATATTTATTTATTTGTTGTCTCACTATAAATAAATATGTACATATGTATGTGTGATTATAAATACAAATATTTGTAACACACTTTATACAATCAAAATTTTAGCCATCTGTTGGACAGAACAAATTCATGCGTACGTAAATATTTTATATTAAATGCAAAGCAACAACTTTATCAAAAAGGAAAAATAAACATATATCGACTCTTTCATTAAGCGCTCCCTTCAGATTTCAATAAAGCAAAGCATATGTAAAATATCATAAGAATGTTCTTATTAGTTTGAAAGACCCATAATCGATGTCATAATGTATGGAATATAAATTCGTGCAAATTTGCGCTGAAGCACAAATCTGTCTGAATTTGACTTTGAGGACACTATGGTTTGTGGCACTGTTTGCACCTTAAGAAAAGCCCACGGTACCAGTTCAATTCTTGTGCATGTGAGTTGACCCGGCCTTTGAATTGCTCGTTCAGAATGTATAATGTGGCAAGAGCTGTATGGCACGTAGAGCAGTCCTATTGATACCACATGTCTTTGGTATCCATATTCAATTCTCGCCAACAGACGTTGGTAATCATCGACCTATAGCAAACATTAACTTTTTTGGGGTACACTGTACACTCGCGTGAACTGGTGTCATCGCAAATTCAAAAATTTCGTTTGCTGCTGTAGCCATTCATCCAACAATGATCCTTATGTCTGAAGATGATTATGAAGATTGTAAAATATGCAAAGCGCCCGAACCATTAACCCAAAGGAACACACTTTTTTTATACGACAATTTTTTTATACGCACGTCTTGTCGAACTCTATATCCGTCCATGATAATTTTGCAAAAAATACTGAATAAACGGCATCCAATTCGACTGATGAAGCTTCAACCGTATGGCATTTCTTATTTGTCAAAGTTCGGATGTTCCTGTAGGAAGACTCTTTACACAGACACTAAATATATGAAAAAGCACGTGTCATTGTTAATATGAATATATTTTCATTTACAAGCAAAATCAGTATTAAATTTGTCGCAAAATTATATTAAACATACTCATACATGGTACATAAAAGCAAACACGTGTTTTCTTTTGCTATTGATAATAATCTTGACACATTATTTCAAGAGTGTTAAGCAAATATTTTTGTTTAAATTGTTACAGTTGCACTAAATCGGCCAACATCTGTGGTAAAATTATAATTCAAACTAAATAATAAAAAAAAGAATTAACTTACATGCACATATACTCGTATGTCTGTTGTTGGTTAAGCAATTCAGTCTACGATTATATACTACGTTTCCTTAACAACAATACCTCATCGGTAAGACCTTCAAACAAAATTTTGAAAAAGCTAGAATGGGATGAATATACATACCAGTATTTCAATAAATTTGTTGTCACTTGTCAATACAATACAAATTTATTTCACTATTATTTATCAATTAACTTAATTTTTTCTAAACAAAGCGTCTTTCATTAAGCGTTTCATATTTTTATTCATTGGATATGCCTTTATAGTACAAATGTCTGTTCGCACTGTGCTGGGTAGCACACAACCCAAATGTTCAGTTCATATCACGTCCACATGAGATGAGCACTCCCTCAAATCGCTCCTCAAGAATGTTGCATAAGCTGTGTGGAATGTAGCGCAATCGTGTTAAAACTGCATGGCGTTCGTGTCTACATTATTCAAAAAGAAGTCGGTATTAATCGATACATAGCAACGGTGATGGCCCGGTCATCGTCGTTCTCAAATATGTAAATATTGACCGGTGATCAGCAATGCAAAACTTACACCAAACAGTGACTTTTTCAGGATGAATTGGATGGTCTTTGACCTCAGTTGAAGCTCGCGAAGCTTTGCCCCAGCTGAAAAATTAATATTATAAAACAATTTTATTATTTGCACGTGTTGTTGCTAAGCTAAGTATATCCCCGTGTATGGAGATTTGGCAAAACAGACTTGACAAATGACAGCCAATTCATTTTCAACAATATGGCCACTTTCAACTGTCAAAGATCCAAAGTCTCTATTGGAAAGAATTTTAGTTAAAACTCGATTATTTATTTCCACATCTTTTTATTATATTATTTCGGCGATTCGTCTATATTTTTTTACCAGTTTTGGCAGGCTGTACGAATTATCATCCAAACGCAAATCGCCCGAAACAGCTAAATGAAGGAACGTCCAAAATTGTTATTTGATTATAGATAGAAGAAATGCCCAAAAAACAGTGCCCCGTGGCAACAAAAAAATGAAGAGTAACCCAAAAGTGTAAAATGAATAATCGCCCGAAGTAATGAAAAAACACTTAAAAATATTTGTTCATTACGTACAATCTCCCGAATTTGGAATGAATCAAAAATCAAAAATTTTTTTGGTGGTTTTTTTAGCATTTTGAGGAAATTTGGCAAATATCTAGAAATGTTGAGCCGCCCAAAGTCGATGAATTATTTTTTACAACAGTTTTTGGGCAATTCTACATTTTTCTTTTTCTGGCGATTTGCACTTGGGCGATAATTCTTTTTAACAGGTTATAATATGATCAGTCTTCCAGGGTTAAAGCATATAGCGGCTAATTCCTAAAGAGTAAAGCAAAATCAGATCTTTTTTTCAAGAAAATTAAGGGCCTGTCCCACGATGTCACCAACGTTCGACTCGTCGCCCACTTACATTCAAAACAAAAACAAATTTTAAAATTTTGTTGTTGTTTGCAATGTAACTGTGCAACGAATCGAACGTTGGTGACATCGTGGGAAGGGCCCTAATACTCAAGCATTTAATATGCGTACCAATGGTACCAATTAAGAAAATTGGTTTTATTGCCTCTATTGAATCCAGCATGCAACACTACAACAAAACTCGTAGAGTAATTTCAAAAAGTGGCTTGAGAAATTGGTTTTACTTAAGCGGTTTTTTCAACTTGCAAAGTAATAGAAAGATACACTCAGTGATACTTTCGAAGCGATGAAAATGCCGTTCGTTAAATCAACTTTCCAATTTCTTTCTGGGTTATTAAATACTAGATCCAACGGCAATACATCTCACTGTCTACTGTCATAATGTTAAGTTTAAGTGTCGACATTAATTTTCTTATTTCAATTTATAAATAAATAGGTTAATAAATATATTAAAGATAATTGAATCACATTTTGGTTATTTCTGTCGCCTACAGAAATTTTCTTTTGCTGCTGTCTCCCCAAATAAATTTTACCAGGCCATTAAGTCCTAATACAAATAAAAATCTTCTAAATAAAATCCTATAAATTTGTAAAATTGATTTGATTATTAAAAAAAACATTTTTTTCTTTCCATTGTGGGTTTGTGGGTTTTCTCACTCTTTGTTACCAATTGATGGCGCAAATATTGTTACATACTGCAAAACCCCAACAAAAAATCATATGAAATTGAAATTTCCTACACTAATTCATAATACTCGTACTAAGTACATGCAACACAAAAAAAACTTATTTAATATTTTGCAATATGTATTAAATAAATTGAGTTTAATTAAACTAAAACAAATCATTGTAGAGTGCACTGATATTTAAAAAAATTTCACAATTCTGCTTTTAAATAAAACACAAAATTTCAATTAAATATAATAAAAAACAAGATCTAAATTTTTATAATTTTATCAGGCAAAAGTTCGTATCGCTTTTTAAATTGTTTATTCTAAATTATGACATTTAATTTTAGTTTTTTTTTCGCAAACATTTTCACCACAAATTGCCATGATAAATCCACAAATTCATTAAAATTTATTACTTACGGGAAACAATAATGGATTTTTCTAATAACAACAGCTCTAGCACAACTATGCACTAATTACTAGTAGCAAAAAAACGTTTAATTTTCCAGGATTCACATCATCATCATCATTACCTGAACTTTCCTACAACAACTGATAAAAAGGGACACTAATGCACAACAGAAAAATGGGTTGTGTTGCTATTTAATGAAATCAATTTTTTTTAATACGCCAAAAATGTCAGCTCGCAAAGAACATATTTAAGCATCTGGAACAGAAGCGATACGACGAAAAACGACCCTAAAAGTTGCATAAATGAAGACTACAACTACATTTTCGCTTCAGCAGCACTCTTCATTAAACTAGAGGAATAAGGGAAAACAATTTCGCCTGAATTGTTATACAGAATAGGGCTGCTAAATATTATTTATTTGAACTTAAATAATAAAAAATAAATAAATATTTTCTTTCATAACATACATTTTTGTTTCTATTTCAATTTGTGGTGATGTTTAAATATTTATAAATATTCTATTCTGCATTTCGATTCACGAAATAAAGTACAGAGTGGCTAAAGTTATTTGCAACAAATTAAAGCAAAACGTATTAGATGCACTAGTTTAATAAATCTTTGCACTTTTCATTTTGTAGTATAACCGCCAAAAAAAACCTTAAGGTACTTAATCTTCAAACATAATTTTTTAACCAAAATCTATTATTAGCCATCGTAAATTGATTTTCGTTCAAAAAAAAAAACCACGAGGTACAAAAATGTGTCGCTTAAGATTTTTTGGCGGTTAAAGAGCGATTTGATCAGAAGCATCAGAAGCATCAGTAATAATTAAACAACAAATAAATTTATTTAAAAATGTTAGATTCCTCTTATTTGAATATTTTAAAAGTTAAAAGTGTCTCATATGTTTTGCCACTTTGTAAATTGCATGTATCTGCAAATTTTCATAAAAACCAATTTGTGGCTTCTAGTTCTTTTAAAGACTTTATGTATTTTGTAGATTTTTTCAACTCAAATAGTAATTGGATTTATTTAAAATGAAGCTAAAAGCATTTATGCAGTATTAGAAAAAGCTAAAGTTTTAATTGCATTTCAGGGCTTTGACATATTGATGACACAAATTATTATTGACCACTTTATTTAAGTTATTATCTTGTTGAAACCATAATCATAAACATAAACGGATTTTTAATTGAAATTTTCTTCAGCCTTGTAGAAATATTTTAAATGTCTAACACACAAAAATTTATTTTAATTTCAATAGGAGAAAATGTTACAGAAAAGTCAACACAACAAAAGTTTTTCTCTTATGACAGAAAATTGCATACAGAATTTTAAGTAAAAACGAAAATAAATACAAGTTATTGACTTATATTTGCATAAATGCTTTCTTATATTTATTATTTGTTCTTTACAGTCACTGGTGACAAAAACATATGTTGCTTAATGAATTTTAGTAAAGTAATATTATAGATAAATAAAGGATTCCCAAAATGAAAATCTAATAAATTCTTCAAAAATCTGAATTATTTTTTTTTTTTTGGATAAATGACAGAAAACACGGAAAAATCAAAGCCTTAGTCCAGTACAACAGTATAAGGGCGGTCGCAAGACTAGACAGGCGGTAGTCGTTTGAAAAAAAGATTACTTTGGTGAAAAGTGACAACCATATAAAATATGTGCTTTAGATTTCAAGGCACCACATTCCATGGTGGGGGATTTAAAAAAAGGGAAATATTCTGGTCGTCCAATTGTGATAAAATTTCATACCGAGCTTATAGTTTGGAGTTTGGATTTCATATCTTTAAAGTGGTGGAGTCAAAAAACCCCTAAATGGGCCAGCCCGTATTAAAGAAAAATTCAAATCCAAGTAAATTTTCCTATTCAAGATGTTAAAACAAGTAAACTACATTAATAGGATTCTGCTTACATCTTAGAAAATATTCGAGCAAAAAACGTTTAATTATAACTTTTTTTACCAAACTTGCTCCACTGTTCTGCTAATGCTAATGGGAAGGAAGATCCAAATCATGTCCGATTTTTATAGATTTAAAACTTTTTTTTTACTTTGTGTAAAAAGCACAATTAAGTCAAAAGTTATACGAAATGTTATTTCATTAATTGAAAAATTCAATTAAAATTAAGTATTAATCAAAAGTATTTTATTGTTTCTAAGCAAACACTTATGTAATTGAAAAAAATGCAACTAAAATTGTTTCTATGCACATTTAATTCAATATTTAAAATATACATACATATATGATGATTGAAAAGCATATTAGTCATTGTTTATTTAGTCTGGTTTTATTGCTTGTGGGCATATTTTCTGGCCATTGACTGTTTGTAAAATATGCAAATGAGAAGACAGTATTAATAAAAAATATTTTTTAAATATTTTCTTTAATAACAATATTTTTGCTAAGCTTTTCTTCTTTGTGTTAAATAAATGCAAACAAACTTTGTCGTAATGGTTGGCTCTTAGTGCGAAATAGTCTGTTTTAAATATTTATTTAATAAAAAAAATTTTTAAATTTTCTTGTTTTTATTTTTCTTTTGTAAAATTTATTTCATATGCCTTTTCTGCACAAATCCACACATGATGCTGAAAAAGTTGCACAATTACCATTCATACATATGTATGTATGCGCGTATGTTTTCATATAAACAAAAATTTATTTAAGTGTGTATGTGAACATGCAAATATGTATTCATGTGTGTATGTATGTGTGTCAATCCAAATAAGTTACTTACACACATGCAAATACAAAAATTCTGGCTAAAGCTTAAGTCTGATTTATATTTTCTTTTTAATTTGCACATGTATTTACATACAAAAATGTGTATGCAGGGAAATGCTATTGTGTATGTACAAGAGTACATACATGTCTACATAAATACTTATGTATGTGTGTTTGTACGTGTGCATTATGATTCCTTTTGTTAACTAGAGAATGAAACTAAAATAATAAAAAATTGCATTTCAGTGAATTTTATTTTTCATTTATTTGTGCTCCTTTCTCTGTTTGGTATAGATTAAAGCCAATGTTACCACGTCGCTGAAAATCGCACTCCTCACACCTTTTTGTACTGGGTAAAATATAATCCCAATGTAAGATAAACTTACAAAATTACTGTTGGTAGCACTGTTATAAACAATCACTTTTTGTTCAATTATTTTTATTTATTTCTCGTTTTAAAATTTTTCAATAGTTAAATGCATGTGTGCATTTGTACGTGGTACATAAATATTTTAGATTTTATTCGGTTGTGTCACAGAAACCAAATTCGTACAAAAGTGAAAATGAAAACATTTTTATCTTCTCTGCAAAACGTAAAACGCAAAAATTATGCGTTTTAAACCCATCTAACTCAATGAAAAATGAAAATTTGGGAAAAAGTAGAAAAAACGTTCAAATATATTTCAAAAGGTAAAGCATCCTGTTTTTTTTTTCTTAATTTATCCGCGTAAAGAGCCGAAAAGCATTGGCGCATATTCATAGTAAAAACAAAGTATACTTTAAGACTTTGGAATCAGTATTTTATATGGTAATACTGGTAATAAAACAAAGAATACTTTAAAAATTTGAAACCAATACCAAAATACTGTTTTTCAAACTCTTAAGGTATAGTTTTTTTCATATATGAAAATGCGCTATTATTTTGAAGATCATTTTAAATTTGGCTTAGTATATTTAAACAAAAATGGTGTACAATTCTATTAATAAAGGATATAAAAATTATTCAATAATATTTTATTTACATGGTATAAGACACAAATGACTTTGAAAGCCCGAAAATTATATAGAATAAAGAAAAATAAAAACGGTGTATTTAAAAAGATTTGTCTATGTCGTCTAATTAATTGCATTTTTAATTCAACAAAACACAAAGGTGTTTGGGACAAGACAAATTTCAAGGGGTCCATGAACAGGAATTTGGTGAGAACCCCTGCTCTGAAGCAGGATTATACGTCTGCCAAATTCAGCAAGGATGCTGAAGCTAAGATATACATAAATATACAAAGAAAAGCAAATTTTAGTATACATGTACATTGTATACCCCAGACATAACTTTCTCATTTTGCCTTTTTTCGAAAATGAAAAGTACAAAAATTATATAATAGTAACCCCAATTATGGAGAGAAACAGGCAGGTTTTGAAGATATATTAGCCAATGTTACATTGGAGATTAAGAAAAAACCAAATGACAACAATTCTTAAGTGTTGGTAAACAATGAAATATTTGAATAAAATTGTTTAAGGAAAAATATTAATTTCACTGCATTTGTTTCAGTCACTCTTTCATGATGATGTACATATTTTGATTTTTGAATAGTAACCACTTCATGAAGCATTTGCTGTTCTATTGGATTATTAACTCAAAATGTTCTCAAGTATTGTACTTTGGAACAACAACAACCCTTCGAAAACGTTGTGGCTAAACTAACACAGCACAACAATAGCAAAGAGCCGAGTAAATATATGGGCTATTTAGTTTGTTATTGCAGTTGTTACAATTTCTGTCCATTGTAGACACGAACAAACATACTTTTCTACTTCAGGCTATGGTAATAAAGTTGGTCTTAATGTATACAGTTAATTACAATTTATCCTGCAATTTAATGCAAGAGTATTTAAAAACATATTTCTTGAATTGTAAATTAAATTCTTTTCTATAAAAAAAAGTAGTTGAGAAACACAAAATACAAATGTAGGTTTTACAATGAAACAATGAAAACTCAAGCACAGTGGTTTTAGATACAAGTAATAACTAAACAACTTCTCGTGGCAACAATATTTAAATTTCAGCAGGTCGCAGCAATTTTCCAAAATTTCAACAATGCCAAAAACAACATGGCTTTTATGTTGGCTCAGTATTAAAAACAAAAAGAAACACATTATACATATTAAAGTAAACAAGAATACAAAAATTTAAGAATTTTGCACAAATAGTTCTAAATTCTAAATAAATATACAGTGCAATGTAAAAGATTTTTTTCTGTAAAGGCTGGTACTCACTATCCTGCACAGTCGCACATTTTACTAAAAAATACAACCCTGATCTAATGAAAGGTTTATTATTTTTGGAATATTGTTATAAACTCCTTCGTACCAGTGTTGTATTTTCGCAAAAGTGGCGCGATTGTGTAGGATAGCGAGTACTAGATTTGAGATACACTAAAAAGCTGTTGAGAAACACACTTTATAAAAATTTAAGGAACCCAGTATTCAAAACTGGATCATAATGACGCAAAAGTTCAACAAACTTCTCTATGGCAGCTCCCACGTAGTCCCGCTCCAGACTTGAAATTTTTTTAATGAGAAAGAGCATTCCTTGCAAGAAAATGATACAAAATGTATATATTTCTATTTCAACACTCTCAAACATATTCAAGAATTGCTGCATTTTTACAAACTTGGCAACGTTTAAGACTTAAAAAAAAATTTCTTTTAAATCAACCATCAAGTGATAGCCCAAAGCGTCAAAATGCAACAAGGGAGCTGTGTAGGGAACTCCTTGCAGTTGTATTTAAATTTTCCTTACGCTGTAAACAACAGTAAAGACTCCTCTTCCACTGACAAACAAAAAAGTACTGTTGGGCTATAAATACACTTTGTTATTTCACTGTTCTCCTCCCTTAATGTAAAATTTGTTTAGTCGGAAATTGCATGCCATAAGTAGATCAAGCCAGTTAAATTCATTTTTATGATTGCAACCGACATGCAAATGCATGTATACTATATATTTGTACATAAAGAACATAAACACAAACTACCACATGTCCGCATAAGCACACTCACACAAAAATAAACAAACTTGAACATCCGTCCATCCACATGTAATTGCAGAAATTTATGTTCGGAAGTGATTTCTGGGAAATGATAGTGTCAGTTGTAGACTATTATTCATTTACATGCAAGAATGTGTGTCCACTATGCAGAGTGTTTTATGCAGGCATACATTTAAGAGTGAATTTAGAGCGATCAGTGCCCGTGTTACCAGCAAGCAGTAAAAATTTTAAATATTTATTGCTACAAATTTATATATTTATAGATTTACATTTTACACTAAAAAGTATTAAAAATTATTTTTGTAAATGCAAATTTTTCCTTTTTTCTAAAACTTTAAATTAAATTCTTGATTATAGTGTAAGGAATGGAAATAAAGCAATGAAAGGCCTTGTCCAAATATAACTCGCACATTGTCTGTATATTGACATATATACATAAATATCTGCATGTGTAAATACTTACTCATAACTATTTGACGTTGTGGTCGGATGTTTCAAGTATGTAGTTTATCAATTAAAGTACAGATGTGTATGAATATATTTATGTGTATGCATTTTGGACTAAGTCGTTGTTGTGAAGACTCATTTGCAAACACAATACTGTAATTGTTGTTGCAGTGGTAATAATAATGAAACACATAAAGTGATATAGTGATATCTCGAAAAAGGGTTATATTACCTTGGGAAAAAATTTCTTTTTTTCCAAATAATCATTGAGTCGTATGTAAATTGGGAACTTTAAAATCATTTTCTGCAAAATCCGCTATTTATGAGTTATGGCTATATTGCAATAGAGGTGCGATACATACATACATAGAAGTAAATTATTTTATCATAAAATTTATAATTATAATGACTTCCTTAAACTGTTCAAATGCGATACAGATGATGAAGGAATGTAAATTTTAATGGTTCATTAACTTAATGAAATTTAAGCTTGAGTATCCAATTATTTGCTAGTTAAACTTTTAATATCAAATAATGCAAATAAGCAGGTAAATATCTTCAGCTTTAGTACTTCAAACATAGCATACAATTTATTGATTTAAATCAAATTTAAACTAAGAAACAAGCAAATGTAGCTGTTTGATTAATTTATGTAAATTCTCAGGCAGCTACTATTATTATCTTGTACTTATTTGAAATAAAATTTAATAAGACAACTGTGGTAAACTCAGATATTTTAGGCGTATCAAAAACAATGCAAGCAAGTAAGATTGCTATAGTCGGTTGTACCGAATCGTAAGCACCCTAATTTTTTACCAAACTGCGCTTTGAGCGGTAGATCCACAATTAATTTATATTCCAAGCTTCCGAAAATAATGAATAAAAACAAAGGAAGAAAAATGCACATCTTATATTTTGCTTCTTTTGTTTAATCAAAAAAATAAGCATTCTTACTACAGAATGTTTCTATTTAAATTTAAAAAAAAAAAAATAGATAAATATTTTTAACTTTTATTATATTTTTTATGGCAATCCTTACTTTTAACAAGTCTTTAAATTTTTGATTGCTTTAAGTACAAAATTATGTTAATTTGTAGTGACATAAAAAAAACATCTTATTTAAAAGGCAACATATGGCCATTGCTATAAAAGGCTGCGCACTAGAAAACCAAAAGTACTACAAGGAAAATCTATATGGTCTGCAAACACTCCTGTAGTCTGCTTTCATACACATATTGTGTTAACTAACGACCGGAAATATAAAATACAAATACTCGTATCGCATTTCTAACTATTGACGTCAAACAATAACGAGCAAAATGCTCATGGAAAAATATCTAACTTTGATTTAGTTGAGGCACTCAAACATATACATACATATGTCAGTAAAAGGACATTCTTAATCATGTGATGACGAACGTCAAAGATTTAAGGCAATGTACTGTAAAGACCCATTATATAAAATGGAAGACATTTCATGGAGCGTGCTGGGATGATGCACTTAGTACAGACAATGGTATCATTTGTGAAATTAGGAGTGTTTCCTAAGCTCATTTATCTTAAACAAAAGCCACAGAAACATTAACTTTCATTAACACCTTTAATTGAAGAAACATACAAATAATCTATTAAAAGTTTAATTGCGTCAATTAATTTTTTTTTTATTTAATTGACTAAAACTTTAAATAAAAATTTAATTTTTTCAATTAACAAAAATTTCAAAAATTTCATTGATGAAAAAGTTTAATTGGCAAAATTAAATATTTAATTAATTTTTTTTTTTTTTTTTTGATAAAGGTGTTATTTGGAGAAATTTTTTTTCGGTGCCATTGTCGGTGAGTGCTAGCGATGCTAGCCTCTCAGTCCAGAGGTCGTAGGTTCGATTCCCATCATTGACCCTGGGTGTTTTCTGCTGACAAGCTAATCGCTTCACGGGTTGTGTTTCTTTATAAAAAAAAAGACACTCTTCTGTAACTAACAATTAATATTTAAAATTAAACTGCATTAATTCTAAATACGAGAGATATGCCATTAATTAAGCAAAATCACAAATAACTTAAGCACTCATCTTAAGCTCTCGATAATACGAATAGTTGACGCTGTGCCCTGTCAGACAATTATTCAAGCAATAAACTTTCCAAAACAAAATTTAAACTTTGTTAAACTTTCTTTATACTGGTTTACAGCACAAAATTTGTTTCCAATTATTACTTTGCCAATGATAAATTTGCTTCTTTAAAAAAAGAACATATTCCCCAACTTTCTAAAATATGTTATCTTGAAAAAGTTTCGCTTCGAAAATCACAATTCAAAAAACTTCTCAAACCACATTGATCTATTTCTAAAGGTAAAAGGGTCAGAAAAAATCCCTCAGTCTACTGGTCTAATGGTTACATGTACTCGTATATGTTTATGAACAGATTTATAAAATGATAAATAAACTTATAAGTTTATTTTGTGTTCATGGAACACAAAGTAGATTTTCTTTAGCATATTTAACATGAATAGATAAACAGCTGTGAGTTTAAAATAATATAACCACGTCGGAGTATATGTTATGCTTAAAATAAGCAAAGAAAAACATTTGTAAAGAAATTATTGTTGATGAGGGTATTTTTGGTAAATGAGAATTTGATTTGTCTTAATTTGAAAACGTCAAGTTTCTTTTTAAACCTTTTGAATTTATTGCTGAAAAATCAACTATCTCATTTTATATTTTTGTATAAATTTTTTTACAATTCACAAAACTACAACTGACTTGTATCATTGTATCATTTATTAAAAAGCAGTAGTGCAAACTTGTTTGTTGGCAATTTCCATATAAATATTAAGAATACTTTTAAACTTTTATTTCATATATTTTTAAAAAGTTGTGCTTTGAGAGAAACTTTCTGAGAGAATTTCTGTGCATCTTGTTCTTACCGTTTAAAATATAAAACATCATTCATTATACACTATACACTGGGCCTTCACTAAGAAATAAACAGAAAGTGTTTTAATACAAAATATACTTATGATACAAATTGTTGTGAATTCAGAAATTATGTAATATTTATGTACAATAATAGATGTTATGTGATGATAGTATCTTGAGTTTTTGATCATTATGAAAGACTATAGATGAGTATTAGCAAGCCATTTATATTATTTTGAAAAGTTATAATTCATATGAATTATTTATAGTTAGACCTGAGGGTGTCTTGTTGTATTTATCATTTAATTTGAGTTTTGTTTTTTATTGATTATTCTACTGAACTGCGAAATACGAATACGCTACAAACAAAAGTGTGTTAAGTGTCCGTTTACGGCAACAAATTCACTTTAAGCTCTCATCAGTAAATTGTAAAGTAACGAAGGAAAAGGAAACTATATTCATGTATAAACAAAATTAAAAGAAAAACTTCACATACTTTTCGGCGTCGTTATGGCGTCTTGAGAATGGAATGGTTGTTGAAGTTGATATTGATGAGACCAACAAGGAGAATGAAAGTTTTGTTGATGATGATGTTGATATAGCTGACGGGTGATTCTTGTTATTAAAATTAAATAAACAATTATTTTCTATTTACTCAAACTAAATTCAACGAAACAGTGAAGGCCACAAGCAAAAGAAAATTCATTACATTTCATTGAGTTGGATGCAAGAAAAGCATTTTTTAAATTTTATATCAATTTTTGAATTACAAGTGATATTACATCTGCCCTCTAAGACTTCTGCGAAAATGCTTAAATAAATTTTGTGCCAACAAGTTCTTAAAATAATTAAATATTATTTCGAAAAAATTATCAAAGGAAAGTTTCCAGTTTCTTATTAAATTTTGGGTAGATTGGCGAGTATCATTTTTCAACACTTTTATCAAAGCATTACAGACCTTATTGTGTTTCACCTTGTATGGAAATATAAAATAATTTTTTTCAAATCTCTCAGATTACACTGTGTTACACAAAAAATGCTAACTCCTTCTCGTGTTGAATTTCTCGAAGTACTTAAAGAAACTAACAAACCTCTTATTGAGGTTTCGCTAATTTAGCTGCTGTTCGGATTCAATGGCCTCATTTGTATTTTTAAGACTTGATTTTTCCGAACAACATGCAATTTTCTCACGACTATATCTCGGAAAGCAATTGCAAATTTTGTTTTCCTGTCTTCAGAATAATTGTAGTTATAGACCAGGAGAAAACAATTGCAAAATTAACTAACCCGGAAAACTGCATCTAGTGCCTCAAAATTGCTCAAATGTAGACATTTTTAATCTTTATATCTTTTTCACCACATTTGGCCCATAGCTGTCAAATTCAGTAACGTAATCATCAGAAAAAATATTCCTTATAATAAAATTAAAAATTTTTCAGAACATCTTTATATTGGAAAATGGGTTTTCACAATTGTCAGTCGAAAATAATAATTATTGATATTTAGAACTTCATTTGAAAAACACAGTCATTTTGAAAGTATAAAGTTCGATTAGATTAGTTTCAGAAAACGTATGCCATTGTGCTAAGATGCTTTTTATTTCAATACGATGGTCACTTATCTGCAATATTTTATTCTCATATGTTCAAAAATATTAATATAATTAACGAAAGTCAATAGGATGATAACTGAGATATGTATGTATGTGATTAGTAGCACAAAATGTGTAGCCTTAAATTGATGATAATGCTTTTTTTATTTCTTTTCGGAAACATGCATAGTTAGCGATAAGCCATACCAACAGATACCAACATAACGTACAATATACAACTCAACTCGTGCATAAGGGAAGTTGTCTGAATACTTATATGCACGCAGCGTACTAACAACAACAACAATCCTTCTAAATGTATCAAATGTAATATTACGTTGCTCAGTCAAGAATAAATATACAGATGTTGGATTTTTCTAATACATAATCGTATGTTAACTATTTATTGTTTGTTCTATTGTTTAGTTTTATTGCTATTAATTTTTCATAAAATTGAATTGTCTTTTATCTGTTTCATTTTAATTGTATCCTGTTACATCGCATTATTCTATGCATGTCTTTATTTTTCTTATGTTAACAGAGAAAAACATTTCTTTAATTAACACTTGTGTAATAATGCTGACCTACATAAAAAGGTTTTTGTTTCCGATAGACTTTAATAAAGTCAAATGGAACGTGACTTGAATTCGGTACGATTTTTTCTTAATTTTTCTATTGCCTGAACTTTCTAATACATAAATCGACACTAATATATAAATATTTTTACTTTCCGATTCGCAAACTTACAAAACTAAAAGTTTCTTAAAGTCGTTTAAGGCACTATGCAAATTATTCTCATTATACATGAGTTATTAAATTTGAGAAAATCCAAAACTTTTGCTTCAAGTTGTGTAAACTTATTTATTGCTTTTTGTAAGTGTTTATATTTCTTGTTAAGTAGGATGCGTGTATTTGTGTGTGTGCGTTTGTGATCTTAGTTTAATATTATATGAATAATAAATAGTTCCAGTGTTTTTGTTAGAAGTAATTTATTTTTTTTTCTAATTTACCTTCTGTTTTTTATCTGCTACACGTGCTTCATTGTTATGCGAGCGAAAAAAGAATACAATCAGTTTTTTTCCATGTTTTATCATTTTTGTTTTCTGATTCCGACTAAATTGAATATTTAGTTGAGTAATAAAATGAAACTGCTTGTTGAAACTTTTAAGTATTGTTTGTTTGTTTGTACTATTGATGAATGGGTAATATTATCCATCAGGCTTGTTCATTTAAATATTTTTATTTGTATATGGAATAAAGGGACTTAGCGATTGACTTACATTGTCGTTTATCTGTTGGTGTAAGCCTCAGCACAGTCCACGTTTTATTTATATGCGTTGCTTTCATGTCAAGTTATATGTACGCCAGGTTGACGCTTCCTTCTGCTACCTTGGGTATTTCAATCTAGTACGATACGTTATTGCATGCCACCACAGAAACAGCGTCGTAACCATGAACGAGAAATGGGTTCCACCATTTGACACCTGAGATAGAGAAACAGTCTAAACACTGGACTGCAATGGGCAATCGTGATTCTTCAAAAAGGAAAAACAAGTAGAACAATAACTCTTTGCAGCTCTTTAGTTATAAAATAAAGGAAGAAAAATTCGCATTTGATGATTATGTAAGTGTTGTTGCAACAAGACAATGCTCCACTCCACAACTTTACACTATTGCGATGGTCAAAATTGCACCTTTGCATGCACATCTTTTTTCCAGGACCAGTTTATATTTCCAAGCTTGAAAAATAATTCAGTGGGAAGACTTTTGCAAACAACGGAGAAGTTGTGTATGAGGTTGATATTTTTTTTAAAGAATAGACAGATTTTTTTCTCTAAGCAGGATATCTATTTTTAGTTTTCTTTAAACGACAGTAAATATAATCTTAAACTAAAGTTTATCAGTACACATTCTTATTGCTTCTAGCAATTAAATTTCTCTAAATTAGATGTCGATTAATGACGTAAATCTCTAGAGAAGTTTTCTTGGATCATATTCATATGTTAGCTTAACATGATTGTTTTCAATAAACGCGTCTGCCAAATTGCTTGACTCTATTAATTTTCTTTCCCTTTTGGCAATTGCCTACAGCTAGTCTGCGTATGAGTTTCATTTATAAAGCAAAGCAAGAACAAATAACAATTATACGCCATGCTGAACTCAATCATTAACTTTGTGGCTCTAATAACATGCAAACACAAGCACACGCACACACCCACGCTCCCACTGACAAGCAAGTATTTGCAATCAAATACACTTTTTCTTATGCATACATGAAATACTTTTAGTGAATTACACTTTTATATCACATGGGTGTTGATGTGATCAACATTATTTCTGCAGTTTAATTAACTCACACATACATGTCTACGTGCCGCGTTTAATCACTCGCATTCATGCAATTAAAAACGAGAAATTGTTATTTGGAAATTGACAAGCCCGAGTCGTCTGAAGTCTGCACAATATTTAATGTTTCCCTTGAGGCAGGGTTTAGTATTTTTCTATTATTATTATTGTTATTGATATTTTCTTTGCAAGTATTTTTGACACAAATACTCTGGCTATTAAAAAGAGAAACATACATACATACGAGTACGCCAATTGTTGATTAGATAAATTCAATATTATTTTGCATGTTTCAATTGCAATTTATTTGAATGTATAAAAATAATTATCGAATACTCTTTGGAGTTTTATCGCATTTTATGAATATTAAAAAAGGAACCATAGATAATTATATTGCTGTAGTATTAATATGTTAAGCGCAAAACTCTTACTTGGTTTATGCTCAAACTATGAATCACCTTAAAACTAAATAAATGATGCACAAAGAAAATTTTTTAAATTTCATTTTCAGTCCCGCATTTGTTCGAAATTCTGTTTTAATTTTGAAAAATAATTTGTTCTGATTCAATAGAAACTTGCAGCCTCATGTAAAAGAAAAAACTAGCAACGTGTTGGCGAGTTCCTCATAACAATTTAACATTAAAAATCGGCGCATAATGTAGTTTTGACCCAATTTTAAATCCTTAGACCATGTTCACTTTTACCACTTATGCTTGCTTCATACCAGTATTTCCTTATACATAAGGCTGTTAATTTTAAGCTGTTATTTATACCAAAATCAAAAACACAAACAATTTGGAAAAAGTTTTCTTTATTTCTCAACACACTTCCATTTTAGCTTGATACACTTTTTCCAGCTATATTCAATATTGAACTATACCTTGTCATTATTGCGAAATCTTTTATCACGGAGCAATTTTTTTAAAGCTTGAAAATATGAATTAAAAAGCTGAAAAGGTTAAAAGATGATTTTTATTTAAAAAAAAATTAACTTCTTTATTCAGTTCCCAATTATGATCAAAGGGTTTAAAATAATTAGTTGATACAGACGACTCTCGATAATTTAAAATTCAAGTAATGAAGAGTTTTGTAAGATTCTGGACAGACTGACGCCTTCCTCAGCTGGAAAATAAACTACATTATAACATGAATTTTTTTTGGAACTCGCGGAAACAAGTCTCCAATTATAGTTTTAACATCCTCTTAAACCCGGTAGCCACACTGACAGGATCTTTCTTAAAGTAAATTCTTCTACCTACATCAATTTTTTTAAGATCTGTTCTACTAACAGTATTATCTCTATATTTAGGTATAACCTCCTTGTCTTTATCATAAAACTTTTTTAAAGTTTTGAGTCTAGTTAAGTTTGGCTCTAAATTTTCCCACATGGATGGTAATTTTGTTCTCAGAATTCTAGACATAAGAAGTTCAGCAGTTAATAGACAATAAATGTTCACACATTCCCTAAATTTTTGGTTTTGCATTCAGTACTATTTATTTAAGTAATTTACCAATACATGAAATTTTCTCAGTCTATTTTCACACACTGATTATGAGAACGTGATATTCAGATAGAACTCAGTATCAGCCTTAGACTACATCCCCATATTTTCAAGGGCAAGGGAATTTTGATTAAAACGTCTCTGACCGTTTAATGCATAACAGCGCAATCTCACTAAAAGAATACATTTAAAGGTTATTGCTATATTCTGTTAAGTTGTTCAGCTTAAGCAAATGAATATTTTATATGTTTTTTGACCACAAAATTAAATTAAATCTGGATGGAATGCTAAAAAGCTAAACCATTGTTTACAATAAACCAAATGTATTCTACTAGAAAATAACAAAATCAAGCAAGAAAATGAATACATAAAATCTCTTTGTTTCTTTTATTTTCTTCCATCAAAACAATCTAGAGGAACCAATGAACTTTTTACTTGAAGTGCTTTTCATAGATAATGATCCCTGTGCAGCTCATTTCTTTTAACAAACAACTTTATGAGCAGTCACCACTTAATTTTAACAATTCCTTTTGCATGCAGCTCTTTTTGTTTTGCAAATATTTACGAATTTTCGCCATAAAAATAAAAAAACAGCAATTCATGCTGCTCAATACCCCTTGAACAGAAAAGAAAAAAGAAAAAAAGCGCTGCGATAACATTATTTTCATGTTTTGCATTATAAACACAAACGCACTTTAGTTGCAATTTTTTTCTAGAATTTCTTTGTTTAATCGAAAAGCTTTTTGGCTGGAAATTCGAAAGTAAAGCAAGCAAAAATCAACTTAATCAGCAAAAAGTAAAGATGATAAAATAAATATCATCAGCATTCCACTAAAATGTTTTCAAACAAAAGTGTCATACGCCTCAACTCACTTCAGTTGCACAGTTTGCCTTTTTATAAGGTTTTTAATATGTATTTATGATCTGCATGTATTAATAATATGAAAACATAATTTCTTATGAAAACGTTTAATACATTTTAGATGAGAAATCATCTTTTGCGCCCACTTGTGTGCAGGAATTACATTTACGATGCGATTAAGTCCGCGTATTATGAAATTCACTTTTAAGACAAATATTAAACAAGTGCGTCTTGTGTTACCAATAAAAGCACGATTTATTGCAGTTGAAATATTTAATATGCCAAATAAAATTTTAATTAAAAATTTCCTTGCTTAATTTTGTCTTAGTAAGAGAATTACAGAAGCCTTTTGTTGTTTTATGAAGTCGTAAAAGTATTTTCAATTTCATTTCCCTCTTGCAGCTGAATTTGAAAAATGTTGGCAAAAGTTAAAACAATAAATTAATTAAAAAAATGGCGGTATTTTTCCATTCAATACCCTTTTGCTTGCGTATGATTAATATTTATTTGAATGTTAATTTAAATATTACTCATACGTTGTATAGTTTTCTTGGCAGAATTATCATTGAAGTTATCACATTCCTTTTGTAGTTGCTCTTTCCATCAAAATTATAGAAAATTTATTCAAAACCGAACACATAAACATCAAAAGTGTAATTTTAAGAGATGTCAGGGGTAGAATTTTCCTTTTATGGTTTATTTTGTTAAATAAATGCTTAAATTAAGCAATTTATCTTTTAGCTAAATTAATTTGTTGTCCTTAAGATTTCAGAAACTACTCATTTTATAGAAAACATTCTGTCATATACATACATACATACAAAAAAAATCCTTTACAATTTAATTTTGCACAATCTGTGATTATTAATTTGACAAGTTTTCAATGCCATTTTTCAAACCACATTTTTTTAATCATGTTAAAGGCATGTGAGTGCATTTGCATCTGCATCAGCGTCAGGAATAATTGTTTTCAATATCAATCAATGTCAGTAAAACTAAAACTGCTGCAAATTTTATTGTATTCGAATGACAGCTAGTGAAATGGCAAAACTAAAACTTTAGCGAAAACAGAAACTGTTGTACCCAAGCATTTGTCAAAGAAATTTTGACACACAGAAATTAATGCAAAAACTAATAAATTTTGGTTTTAAAATAATCAAATTAAAACAACTTTCTTTTAAGAAAAATCATAAAAGGGAAAAACAAATCAGTTAACTGTATATTAAAAAGTATTTTTGTGCAAAGAAAAAACTCTTGGGTATCAAATATTATTTTTCAAACAGTATACTAAACATGTTTGAAATAAACCGAAGCTTATTTTTTACACAAGAATGAATTTACTGTGTGAACTCAGCTTGACGAGTTCAAATGGAAACATTTTTCATGCCACTGACATTTTTAAAAGCATGTCAAACGGAGAACAGAAAATATTTCCTCACAGTACAATATACATAAATAAATAAATCTGAAGCTATAGAAATAAATGTATGAATGTAAAATGTTTGTGCATTTGTGATCCAGTGTCATGTAGCATATCTGGGGTGCATTTAAAATTAAATTGGGTGCTCAAGTCTTTTTTGCGTTTTTATATACGTATATTTTTTTTATAATGGGGTTTACTGAAATTTCTCTGAAAAATGGGGAAGGAGAAAATTTTTTAACAATCTCAATATGGCAGCTAAGCAAAACATGTGTTCACCTGTCCCAAGGAAAGATTTATTTTTTCTTGTCATGTTTATATTTTTTTCTTTTGTGCTCAAAATAGTTTATTTACTCGTAACAATATTAGAGAAAACTTGGAATAAATTTAGAGAGACAAGAAGAAGCAAACGGCGAAAGATCATTTCTAATTTAGTTTGTTTGAAAAGGCTGAAAATTTAAAGCCCTAGAATTTAAAATAAAGGTATTTGATGTGTACTTTAAAAAAATTTGCACATCTCTGCATCTTTTCGTTCAATTATTGTGCTATATTTGAATATTATTTGCATTGTACGTGTTTATGCATAAATAAAGATAAGGATATCAGAAAATGAAGAATAAAACTTATTTTGCTATAAAACTAGCAAAATACCCAGTAAAGTTTTTGTTATAAGATATATACAAATTGTAAAAATTTATAAAGATCTTATAAGGGAAATATGTGCAGCAAAATATTTGCTACTTAACAATGCACTATGTTCCAAAAGAAAAAAAATCGTTAAAAATTATTAACAAGTGAGCTAGCACCATAAAACTTGACAACAACATATTACAACCAACTTTGTTACAAATGTTGCTTAATAAATTATGTATAAATTATTCACCAGATTTCGCGAGAGAGCTTGTTTTTTAATTGTGTTGATGTTTATTTCGTTTGTTGCTAGTAAGGATGCCAATTCCGAAATCCCAATCCCGAAAATACCGGGATTTTCGTGATTTAAATTTTTTAATCCCGGGATTTTAGGGATAACGTCAAGCCCGAAATTGTTTACTAGGTTTTCTTTGTTTTTTAAAAATAAATTCATCCTGACTGTCCCCCATGTGAAGATAGTAACCGTGGCAACAAAATATTGATATTTTATAATTGAAATTTATTTGCGGAGGTTAAGCATTGTCTATATATGTATTTCATTAATGTTAAAAATATATACTTGAAGTCTAACCACGTCGTCAAAAACTATTTGAGAATTCAAAAATAATATTTTTTTTAAATCACAAAAGAAAAACAAGCGTAGTAAGCTTGGAAACTTTAACAAAACCCAGCAAATAATTTATATTCGATATGAATCTGGGGTTTGTTAAAGTCTCTAAGCTTACTACCCTTATTTTTCTTTCGTAATTTTCCAAAATATTTTCTTTGTGAATTCTCAAATAGTTTTTGATTACGTAATATGAAATAATTATAAAACTTTTGTTTGTGAACCTCTTTCAAAGACGTTTTTTTTAGAAAATATACCTATAAAAAGCATATGTCTTTTAATGTTCAAAGAACCCAGAGTCCCGCATAATTCGTGAATCTCAAAAAATGTTTTTCAAATCCCGAATTCCGGGACCAGTCTCAATTGGTATCCCTAGTTGCTAGGTACAACCAGTGTTGACAGATATGTTGATTTCTTGCCAAACGTGGCGATTTTATTTAATGTTTTGGCATCTAAATTATCGATTTGGCGACATGGTAATTTTTCTGGTGATAAATAATTTTTGGGGTTATTTCTATGGTGATTTCTATGGCGATTTCAATGGCTATTTTTTAACAAAATTAAACTCCAAAAATAATATAAAGTCATTTTTGGATATTTAATTTATACTTTTGGCGATTTTCTCCTAAATTTTAAACGATTATTTTATAAAAATTTATGTTAAAAAAATTGTGGTATAAAAAAAATTGTTATCAAATATATGTATTAAGCAAAAATATATAAAATTCATTTTGGACACTTTCGGTGATTTTTAAAATCAAAACAGGTTGGAAGAAATCTTTCAACGCTTTGTACAACGTACTATGGTTGTTGTTGTGCTCTAGTTGTTGTTTGTTTTGGTTGCTCGTGTTGTATACATGTAAATGCCGACAAGTAGCCGAACAAACGTCCGAGTCCATGCCCAAAAGTTGCCTGGTTCTTTCTGCTCTATGCAGTTTTTTTTTTGCATACAAAAAAATTGGAACAAACAATTTTCTGGAACAGTAAAAAATATTTTCTGAAAATAAATTTTATTTCGAACAAACGCTTGTTTGAAAATTTTTTGGAATGATTTTTTTTTGTAAATGCACGTAATTTCTATTGTTCAGAAGGCAAAAAACTTCTTCCCACCTTCACAACAAACATAAACTAATAAAACATTAAATTTGACACATAATGCAAACATTTAGTAACATATTTTATTTTTTTTAAGTACACACCTCCAGTATTGCTAGAATTTTGTTAATAATATTTTTTACTGCTCAGCCGATGAAAACTTGATTTAAAATCGAGTTTATGAAATTGAATTTATTTTATATTTACTTACTTTTAAATTACCACAAATTACTTCTAATAAAATTAACAAACATCAAATAATTTGCTCACTGGGTTATAGTTGCCTGAACTATGAATCATCTGTGTGTAAATAAATGTGTTCGTATGTTGTTTGCTCTATTTTTTATTTTTCTAACAAAAGAGGTCTTAAGTTGTTTATGTTGAGTATTTATTTAACACACATACAGACACACTCGCACACACACACACACACACACACGCATAAGCACTCACATACGCTCACACATAAGGTACGGATATCTAAGCAAATTTACAATAGTTCTTTTTATATATTGAAGGAGGAGGCATGCTTAAGTCCTACATGCAGATTTAGGTCGGTATTGTAAAACGAGCAGAAAGAGGAAAGGAGTTTCATTCTTTTGTTACCTACACATATTGCTGCTCTCAAGCTCAGCAATAGCATTTTCTTTCAAGTGGATGCAAATATTATTTTAGAGAAAATGAAAACATTGAAATATTAATAATCGGCTTTAAAGCTCCTATTTACAACGTTGCTAGAATTTTTTATTAAATTAAATTTACTTCGATAAGTAAATACAAAAGTTTTGATAATATTGGAAATTTCCTGGAACGAAATACGAAGAAATTCTTTACGCCTACTGTATCAAAGCAGAAAACCTTTGTAAGATTAACATTTTCAACATTTAATAAAGAGTCTATTATTTAAAATTCTAGCGATGGGAATTCAGAGAAAACTTAAGTTTAAATAAAAATCAAAGTGAATTTCATACAATGTGAAGACAGAAGTGTGGCATCAAAAATTGGTAATGTTATAAAAATTTATTTCTCATCGTACATTGCAAACATACAGTGATAACATTTTTTGAAATTTCTAACTGATTTATTTATAAATTACTTAAATTTTTAAATTACTTAAATCATTTTTATGACATTAAAAAAACGCAGAAAAAGTGATTATTTTTCTCCTTAAGTTATTTAAAACTATTCTCATTTACTGCTGGAAGTTTACTTTTTTTTCATTGGCAATTAAATTATTGCCTTTTTTTAAATTTGTGGTTTATTTTCATTTTGGTTTTTAATTTAATCAATCAATTAGTTAATAACTTCTTGTCTGGGTATATTTAAAAATAAAATAATTAAATAAAAAAGAAACAACAAAATGTCTTAACAAAGTGAATAAAAAAATTGCAAATGAAAATTCATAAACTTCATCAGGTGTTTATCGACAGCTGGTTAAAAGGAAAAACTTAAGTGCGTAAAATAATCGTACAAAATCGTAACAAAAATGGTTTTCGAGAAGACGATAAAGTATTTTTAGACTTTTGTGTTTCGTCACAAATCTTCCCTTTACCAACATGAGCGATAAAATGGACTCTATGAAACCTTCTGCGGCGCATCGTGAAAAACCTCAAACACTAGACGGCGTACAGCCCACAAAATCTTTCAATGACTTTTGTGGTTCTGACTCATCGCTCAATACTGTTACGGACAAACGTTTAGCGCGAAATCGTAGTCGTGGTTCGGAAATACGGTCGCAACGTGAACATTCGTCGGACGGTGTAATAACAACAGCGGCCAAGGGCCTGAAAAATGATGTGGAGTTGTGTAACGAATTCGATACGGATGGCAGTGGCAAGCATAGAGAGAGTTTTATCTATGACGACAATAGTCCCAGTGGTCAGAATTGCTTAAGCAAATCATTGCTGGGCAGATCATTGCGTTTGCCCAGCATGGTCGGTGCAACGAGAAAATGTGTTTTAACTTTAGACGGTTATTCGTACGTTATAGGTAAGTGTCACATGGTAAACTTAATCAAAAATACTGCATTCTAAATACACTTATAAAACTGATTTAAACAAATAACAAAAATTTAAATTTACTAATGCCTAATTTCCATTATGAAATTTTTCTAAAATTTGTGGAACAAAACTTTTTCTATTTGCGCTAAAGAAGGGATTATATAGAAATTATAGAGCGGCATTAATCTCTGAAATATTTTTGTCTACTTCTTTGATCTAATTTTCTTCTCCACGCTTCCTATTGGCAAACAAAAATTTTTTCGGGCAACTAGTTGCATAAAAAGTCTCATAGTGTAAGTTCTTACAGTCTAAGTTATTTGAAAAAGCAGTTTCCATATTTAATGCTTATGAAATTGCAAGAATTTTCATTTAATATGGTTGCCAGCATAAACTTTGAAAGCTGAGGTTCTAGTTAAAGGTAAGTAGAAAACGTAAATACAAATGTAAATCGTTCTTAAATTCATGGTTCTTGCACTTTCACCTTTTGTCAATTATTCTAAAATTGCAGCAATAAACTTGTGTAACTTCAAATGTGTTGCAAGCACTAATTGATATAAAACTTTTGCCCTTTACAATAAAATAGAAGCAACCAAACTAAACTGCATGTCAATAAGAAGTTTATTTCTTTTACTGTCCTTGCTGTAGCAAATTTGTATCCGAATCGATTTTAAACCACAAACTAGTTCACAACAACTCATTTATCATTCTGATAGATTTTACGCTTGAGAAACACGCTGAAATATGAAAATTATTAGTTAAAATTCAAAGAAATATGTTCATGCAACTTAATAAGAAGAAAAGAACAAGTATAGAATAAATAACAAAAAGATAATTTAAGCACGTTTTTGCTCATACTCAGACACATATTTACAGTGGCGCACATAAAGTGATCCCTGCACAATGTCAAATTATTCATTCCATTATTAGTATTATAGTTCGTGCATGGCAAAATATGTTTATATCAAGTAGATGTAAATGAAAAAAAATTATAATAATAAAACCGGCAGAATGTCAAAAAAAGCTGACTATAAATGAAAGAAAATGTGTGGAAAGACAAAGCCAAAGAAAATATATTAATTATAATATGCTAGTTTTAAATGTGTGTCAAATGTGCTGGTTTTAGGTCACATCAGCGAATTATTTAAAAATTAATAATACTAAATAAAAAAAATTTAAAATAAAACAATTAAAATTTGAAAAATTATAATATAAAAAATAAGCAACCTGAAGGCTCTCATTGGCCTTATATTGTATTAATGCCCTGGATCCGGGCATTGCTATTAAATATAGGAAGCGTTAATTATGAAGCGGAAGAGGTAATTATTTTTGCCAGAATTCCTTAATATTTGGCAAAACTATAATTCAAGTAGATATGAATGGGTATGCAAAATATTTTTTGTCGAGTGCTAAATTGTTGCCGTTTTTCAAATTTTATTTTTAGAGCTATGCTCTTTATGTCAGACACAGGAGCTAGGCAAACAGCCTAAAAAATTTATGAGTTATACACGTAGCGCACATCAAAACAGAAGGAAAAATTTTTAATTCCAATTTCTCTACATTTGCCCCGATTTGATTTTTTTTTTTGTTTAATTGTCAAAAATAACGTTTTTGTAATACAACTTTTCGCTTCAAAAAGATAACCATTCAAATTAAAAATATCATGTTGCGCAAAGCTGACTTTAACAAAATTGAGTTTTCCGACTCAGTCAGCAGATTTTTACGCAATTGAATTTTTTGTGGGCGCAACCTCTCACACTGTCAGCACACATGCAAACTAAAATATTCTACATGCATGAAAATACTGCAATACAAATAAACATATCAGTTGCTTCAAACAAATGATTACACAAAACGGAAAAGGAAAAAGAGAATAATATTACATGATATATGAATATTATGGTGGACTGCACGCTGTCTCACAAAATGAAAAGTAGTCAACTTCACGCTAAACTTAATTTTAAAAATTGGACAGAAGATTAAAGACAAAATGTATTGCATACAGCAATATATTGCTCAAATATAAAATAAGGCAGGGAGCTAAAGCAAACTGCAAAAAGATAACAATAAAACTCAATTTAATTAACCTAAAGATGCCATTCATATGTATTTATCTGTTTTACGGAAATATATTATCATTATTTTTAAGCAAAAGAAAATTTAATACTTAACTTGCTTAATCTTTATGAAGTCCTTGAAAATTGCATACATACTGGTACATACGTATAGAGACATTTAATACTCACTCAACTTCTGCAACTCAACAAACATTAGGTCAAACATTTGAAATATCTATAAAAGTTTATCATTCTACGCATTATTGTCGGCTTATTATTTATTCAAGTCTTGTTGAAAGAGTGATGAATCTTGTCGCACAGTGATTCTTTTTAAACAGCAAAAACAGGAAAAATTAATTCGATGTAATAAATTTGTTTTCATTTAAAAACCTCTGAAGTACGTGCACTTTGAAAAACAAATAAAAAAACAGTGCTAAAAATGCTTCAAGTACAAATAAAAAATACACAAATATTTGCATAAAAAATTGATTCGAGGTATTAAAATTTAAGCAATGAAGTTTCAACTGCTGGGTAAAAGACTTAATAAAAAGTTTGTAGGACAGTCGCAAATTCTCTTTTTAGATATACGAGTATGTACTCGTAGTTAAAGAAATAAACATGCAAAACAATTCCTAACAAAAGTTCACATAACAAAGTTGCCAAATTTTCTTTAAAGCAAAATAATCTCCTTCTTAAAATCAGTGTACACTAAACATTTTTGAAAACCCTTCATTACTATCCTTCGAGATTTTAATTTGTCGCAATGATTTCAGTTTGGCTAGTTTGAAACAGAATCGATGGAAATCTCGAGATCTACTGAAAATTGTATTAAGCTTGTTTCTACTTCGAAGAATCAAATCACAATAAGTGGACCATATGACTCAAACACTCAGCATTCTTGGCAAGTTTCCTATTTGAAAAATATTATCAATTTCCCAAAAACTTCTTGTTGAAAGCGTGAGGTTGCTTTAATTAATCAAATCGTTTACAAGACTTGGGCGAAAACATTTGTGTTGCCTGGGTTGGCATTCGGCAAATACTTGAACGGCAACAACTACAATTATTTCCTTTATTATCTGTTAGCCACATTTACGCTTTCATACATACAATCAAGTTTCTTTTCCTTTATTGTGTTCCTCTGACTTTAACACTTTTCCCCACAGCCGCCCTGCCTCCTTGTACCGACATCCCTGCTTATTGCGGTTAAAACATTTTGGGCGCCTAAATGTTGAAAATACCATAAATAACTTAAATACCAGGCAATCTGGAAAATGGCTGCAAACGCCAACGCAAAAGACTGAAAGAAAAATTATTAGAATCCTTGCACCTCTTGTTGCTGTTACATGACAGCAACAAGGGCGCAAATTGTGAAATATATCTGGCAATAACTCCTGAATAAATGAGTTCTTGACTTTTTTTATTTGCACATGTGCTTTTTATATGTATGATGTGGATTTAACCTTTGGAAAATTAAAAATTTTTCAATATTATTTATTTATTAAATGTCACAAGAACACATTTACAATACGAGTATTGTATCTTATTTATTTTGTAAAGCATAGTATCAAAAACCTTCACAAATTCTTTGGTAGGAATCGAACTCACGGCTATCAGATTGATGGACCGGCACAAAACACAAATTTGCCAATTTGGAACATTTCTAATAATTTCTAAATAAACTTCTCATGGCAGAAAGCTCTCTTTTTCGACTCCTAATGACCGAATTGGAGGCGATGTTAAGAAAAATTTCCTATAATTTCCTAATATTTTTCACAACGAAAACGGGCCATTTTTCCAATCAGGGCAATTATGAATGAAATTCAGCGAGAAATTTCTTGCTTTTCCAATTAGATTTTTTTCCTATTAGTTGCTAGTGTTTGAAATTGTTCCCCAGGAAAAATGTATTGCCCTCAATTTGTTCCTTTTTATAAGAATTTGAAAGCGGAACCGTGTTTTCACATAAATTTCAGTAAATAACTATTAATTTTTAGATGCTTTTTCAAAAAATATCATGAGTTGTTCTAAAAATAAAAGGGAATTACAAATCTTTGTATGACAAAAATAAATGTTTACCTGCATCTCTGCATATTAAAAATATCGATTCTTTCGCTGAAAATTACTTCCAATTTTTTTCACTGAGATACGACGGGGAAAGTATTTTAGACTGCAGAAATAAGTCGGTTTTGGAAAGCTAGGGACTACAGAATTTCAAATAAGAAATCCGCTGAACACATTGATTACTGGCGCTCACTTGTCAGCTAATTTATGCTATTATGCATAAATTTTAAAAAAATATTATAATTTGTAAGAAATTTATTTTTGACCACTTTTGACAATTGAGTAAATTCGAGACGTATTTTCAAGGTGTTGGCTGAAGTAGTTAGCACATTGATTACAAACGAAGGCCCTAGGTTCTAGTCCGGTCACCAACAAAGTCATTGCATAACAACACCACACATTTTTCTAAAGTGCATTAGTGTTCCTATTTGTCAGTTGTTGTAGGAAAGTTCACGTGATGAAAGTATAGACACTGCTCAATGAACTATATCGGCTTCAGCGTATACTAATCCTAATGTAATATCAGAGCGTCCTCTGGCATATTCAATAATTTAATATGCCTCGTTGACATTAGAGGCGCTGCAAGACTACCTTAAAAATAAATAAAAAAGCTTTCTTCGATATCTTTCTTCAGCACTTATCCCTTTCCAGAAGAAGGTAACAGCTAGTAGTAGAATTAGGCATTCATTGCCTGCCTGTTACCTCAGACAATTTTGTTTGTATAATATGATTTTTATGTCAAAAACTTGTGATAAAAATATATAAACAAATACCCCCATATTCATAAAATTTAAAATGTATTTGAAATGTATTTTATTTAAAATTTTCATACAAAATTTTCCTAAAACGGATTTCAAATTCATTTCATTTTTTTATGTATACGGTTGATAATATTTAATTTTGAAAAACAAGCAGTACAGGTAAGACAAAAAAATTTTATTTAACTAAATCTACAATCTTTTCTAAGTTTTTAGTTTCATTAAGAGTTTGTTTCCATGTAAGAAATAAGTTCTCTAATAATGCCTCTATTTTATTTTTCTATATTTGCTGTCCCTTTTGTATATTTCTTATAACGGTTAAGGGTCTTTTTTTCCAGTTCCTGGCAACAGTTACTTGTGTATATCATAGAAATTTTCAAAGTCAGGAACTGCTGACCTTGATTTTGATTTACCGACTGATTACGAGCATAACAGCTGTGGGCTTAGAACAAATGAACATAATAATAAAGTATTTTATTTAAATATTCATAAAGTGAAAGATTTTGGGAAGAGTAAGGAAATGAAAACTCGCTCCATTGGTTGGTAGTTTTCTTGGTCTTTAAATTGTACGCTAAACAAAAATTGTCTTTAAGACTCAGTTATTTTCTGACCAAGTGTGCATCTTAAACTTAGCGAAAAAATTTACTATTAAACATATTAAAAATATTCTTTTGCAATTATGAAATGTGCTACACAGTCAGTTTATTATTTGAATGGATTTCATTTCAATTAACTTAATTCTTTTTTCAAACAAAATTAATTTTGCTGACTACTATTTATTATACATAATCCTTTCGTAAAAAAAATATCGCAGGCTTATAACTTTTAATCCTTTTCATTTAAAAAATATCACAAGTGTGGTTGATAGATCCTTAAATTTGTTCAAAAGGTTGAATTTTACATTTATGTCAGTAAATATTTGAGAAATTTGCATAAGCTTAGAATGTTTTAATTAAACGTACACAACTCACAAATCTTCTGACATCTCATTCCCTTTTGCTAATAAAACCACACAGTGAAATAGAATTTAAAACTTCTGTCGATTCAGCAGGAACAAATAAGAAATTACACTTTGATTGCTTGAATTTCAAAACATAAAATTGCAAGGATTAAAATTGAAATTCATATTATTTTTGTTCAAAAATAGAAGCCATTCTGCATATTTTTTTATAAAATAATTTCATTTTAATAAAAAATATTTTACTAAATAAGCAAAAAAAATGTTAAACTTGAATTGTAAGAATTCCTAAAAAAACAGTAAAAATTAACTTTTGTTTCTAAACACATTGTTGTTTCTTTGCTTTAACAAGAAAGGAACAAATCTTATGTTATCCTGCAGCTTGAGAATATGTTTAAGCTTTGACTGTATGCAAATGGTATAGATATTATTATACTTAAAAAATTCTAACTTCTGAAATATCATCAGTGTTATTATTGAATATTTTTTTCCTTCATTTATCAACCACAATTCTCAAAATGAGTTTTATTTAGTTTTGGTTTTAACCAAATGAAGCAGTGACATTTTTTTATTTCTCTCTCAAGAAAAAGTGCCAGCAATCAACTAATTTCCCCAAGAAACATCATATTCTTCCAGCAATATTAAACTAGATGTTCTGATTTAAAATTTTTTGTTTTTTTCTCACTTGAAGGCATTATTACTGAAATATTACTTTTTTGAGAAAAGTAAGTTTTCCCACAGGCAAGTCAATCAGCAATTTCATCCTTAAATTTTCTATCATGTTCTGTGTAAGTTGAGGAATTTTTGTCAAGGTTAAATTACTTTTCAACAATTTTTTGCTTCACCTCTTATCAGAATTATTTCTTTTTCAAATGCTTTTCTAATAAAAGAGAAGTCAAAATAAAATAAACGTGCATGTGCTTCACAGTGGGACAAAATTAAAAACTTATTTTAATAAAACATGCAGATCTGTTAACATAAATTTAAATGTGAAAGTTATCGTTTTGGAAAATTATTAGAAATTTTAAAATAAATTAATTTGAATCTAAAATTTTGTTTGTTTGCCTGGATGTATTTCGTTGCAAATTACCAGTGACGTGTTTAAAATTCGTATTTATGTTGATATGCTTTAAATAAAAATAAGAAATTACTATAGTTTAAGTCGTTTCTGAAAGCCTTACTGCAGCACAACAAAGTCGTTATGTGTATTTGATAATTAAGCTGGTTTTAAGTCCTTCTTGCTAAGACTCCAGTTTCGAATTTTGATAATTTTTTTTTTGCTTTTTTTTGAAGCAAAAGCATTATCGAATATCTCTTTCATTTCCAAAATATTTCAATTCTGCCCCACTGTACACTTGTACTCACACAACATTTTCGTATCTCTTTTTAACTTATTTTTATTTATCAGGTTTGCTTCTTATGCTTCAAGAGAATTAAGAAACCAATTTTAATAATAATAATGTTGTGTTCAACGTTAATAATCGTACAAGTATGGGGAGAAGCAGTTTAAGATATTACAAAAAAATTTTAAGAGCATAATTTCTTACATTCTTTTATGAAAATGAACTGAAACTTGAAATGAATTTCAATATAAATAAAATCCGTCCAGCTCTTTTTAATGTCTTAACAGGAATTTCTTTCATATTTCTTTCTAAAATATTGAGCAGGTATTCTTGACTGAATAGAAAATATTAGAGATGTGCAAACATTGTGACTTTTAAGTGTCACACGTGAAAAGAAATTAAAAAGAAAAAAGAAAAAATATCTTTTCTAGTGAGAACATTTGACCCACAGTCACTCAAAGCGGCATGAGCCGAACTTTACTCGGCTTCTTTTGCAAATTAATACACACACACAAATACATTTTTCTCGGCGATCAGCACCGCGTTTACACCATTTTGCATGCATTGGCGACATAATATTCCAAAGTGTATAAATTTTGTTTTTAAATTGAAACTTTTCACATTGAAGCAAGTAGTGCTTTCCGCAAGTGAGATTGACGCTTAAATGGACGCATGACATAAAAGTAAAATTAATATGAATTGCTAAAAATTTGAGATTGGTAAAGAAGCTGCTAATCTTAATTTTTTCCAGAAATTAACGTAAACAAATTTTAAATATCCGCAGAAGCGAATGAGTGTTTTCCACGTGTGGACACGTATTGCAGCGAAAAAGCAGCAAAATTTTAAGAAAAAACAGGGCTAAAAATTGTATTTCTAATTTGTAAATGTTTATTATAAACACGCAGATAAAACGCGATTTGTTGTTTTTTTTTGAAAATGTTTTGCGTTAATTAAATTGAGCTCTAAATATTTTATTTTCATAATTTGTTTGCTTTTTGTAATAGAAAAATTGTATCTTAACAATTTTCGATTTCCACGTTTTGTTCTGCAATTCATCTTACATTTGAATTTGTATCACCAACTGAACCCAAGTAACTACAAATTTGGTATTACATCGAAACACATATCCCTACAAGTTTTCAAAACTTTATCATAACAATCAACTGAATTAAAAATTAAAATTATGGAACTCTACCTTCTTAATCACTTGAACAATCTGGTTTAGTTTTTTCTCTCTCATTTAAAATTTAAAAAAGTGTAGTTGCGCGATTTTGCATTTCAGCTAGCGATATGTACATAGATACGCATATTTGAAGTATCTAATACGTTAGCTCACGTAATTAGTAATGAAAATCTTCAGCCCTTTAAAAAATAGGAGTATGGCAGGGACTTACAAATTATTAGTCCTAATTGCGTGAGTATGTCAATATACACATATGAATATGTATGTACGAGTACGTTGTACATACGTGTTTAGTGTTTATTTAGTTTCATGACCAAAACAGCTTCGTATTGAAATTTATATTTTACATTCATATTTCATTGTGATAGTACGTACTGTTAGAAATTTCACATACACAGTGTATGAGCGTGCGTAATGGAAAAATATTTTGCCCGTTAAAAAAAAATGTAAATTTCTTGTACCAGGAACGTGCGTAAGTGAAGTACTACTGTCGTGAGCCAAATACATTCACGTGCACATCTCTACAAAATATGAATTAGTATTCTTATTTTTCAAATCAACGAGCAATTTTAATTGGAAAAATATTTTAAGGCCATTAGATTTTATTATGATTTTTTGTCATAAATAAGCATTAAATCTTAGAAATGTTTTTACTTTTCCGAACTAAATTTTTTTCATGAAAAATAAAATAAATACATTAATTTAGCGAACAAAAGTCAAATTTTGGAACTAAATAAAATTCAGCTAAGTACAGACAAATTGAAAATTGGTCAAAAGAAAATAGCAGTTTGCATGTACGAGTAGCAGCAACTGCAATTAACTTGTGCCACTTTCACTCACTAATACGGGTCTCACACACAGCAAGTTTTGTTGAGCAAAAATGGAAGAGAGAAGAAGGGAGCAAGTGCTCATCAATTATTACTGTGTGTGAATTCAGTCTAAATAATACTTTCTGTCTAATCAAAATTTCAAATTACTAAAGTCCATTACCCCATGGATTCTTTTTATACTTCATCTTAAATAGTCCATACGTCCTTTTTTTGAATTGGCATAAGCTGTCTTATTCGGGATCTTGAAGGTATGAAAGTATGAAAATTGCTGTTAACTTTCAGTGTCATGTAAAATGTTTTCTAAATCGATTGGCACTTTTACAAACGACAGATTTATTTAAAAAAATTTCCTTTTATATCCCACTGTACATGTCATTATAATTCTTTTGGTTTGCTATTTATTATATAAAAAAATATTATCAATTAGTCTTAATTGTGAAATTACTAATTAACGTTTTGTTTTAACTGAAACTATTTTCAGAAAAACATTTTAATAGCAAATTTTGCGTAACTGTAATTAAGCAGCAACTTTCTTGCGGGTGTTTTTCCTATAAAAGATTATACTTGTACGCAATAGTATTTCACATGAAAAAAAAAACATCGTCATATGTACGTCCTTTCAATGTACGTGATGTTTTTGAAAAGGAAATTAATTACAAATATTGTTTCTGTAGTTGCATTTATGTTAAAGCTATTCATTATTTTACCGCAGCCATTATTATATCCATTCCTTTATAGGTTTTCGTTATATCATATTATAAGTATTTACACTAACTGAAATGTTAAACTATTCAAGTTAATTAAATTTATGTTTTTTCATGGATATTCCCCTGTCGCTACTAAGTGGCCAGAAATAAATGTATATCTTTCTTATCATACAACCCCATTTTAAGCATTTTTACTACGTGCTGTTATTTGTATTAGAAATATTCTAATAAGCGTTACTACATTAAATTTAACTGCTTTTTATGCAAAAGTGCTCAGTTTTTTCACTGAGATATCTGCACGAATTTTCTAGATGTGACGACCGTCCGTCCATATTTTATAAACAACAAACTTGAAAACTGATAAAAACAACGACAAGAATAATAAACACTAATAATCATAAATATAATTTCCTTGACGCTGGCAAAATCTACTTCAGGGAACAGTGGCATACTGTTGCAGCAATAGTTGAGATTTTTCTTAACAAACCAATTCATTTTTTTAAACTAGATACTACAACTATAAAGAATCTTAATAAATTTATCCTCATTGTTCTCGGTTTGAGAGTAAAAGTTTTTGAGCAACCAACTTAAGTCCAAGAGATAAAAAAAATTAAAATAAAGAAATTATATATTTTATGAGGAGCAGAGGTAAAAACTTAAACAACAACAGCAAAACAAAAATTAAGTTTCTTTTAAGCACAAATACGAGTAATAAAAAAAGACAAAATACAAAAGTTTGCAAGTTTGTGTTGTTCACCCTCAAGGACTTAAATGGCATACCCATGTAAAAATCTCATTTTTAAGGGTTGTATTTAAGAGAGACAAAAACAAATATTTATTTCCACTGCCAAATTGTGTGTCAAAAACAACAACAAATTACTCGTAATACATATTTCGTAGGTTAGTCGTATTCTAATAATATTCTTCAACCTAAATTGGCATTAAGGTGAGAACTTAATGCAGAAAATAAGTTGTAAGGGAAATTCTTTTTTTTTTTTCATTAATCTTTCATAGAGCTTTTCAAGTGTGTTTGAGACCTAAAAGAGACATCCAGGCAAAGTCACATGCAGCAAATATCAAACAAAATAAATAACTGTATCCACTAAATACTACAAACCGAATGCAATTTATTTTGTAATCAATTTTAACCTTATGAGTGCGTATATACTCGTATATTGTTTCTATATTTATCGGCTTGACCTGAGATTCGTATTAAGAGTATGTTCGCTCAAACAAAGAATTATCGAAACAAAAATATACACTAAGCTATCGTAAATTCAAATAAGCGAACTACTCGCGAAAAAGCCTCTAAATTAATTTTGACTTGATATAAAAAATTCTCTTCTTTAACTTTTAGCTAATTTTTTTGAAAGCAAAAGTAAAAACAAAAACAAAAGGGAGAGCAATTGCAAAAGTTTTGTTCTCGAACTATTAAAAATTAATGGTTAGCGATATGAAAATTAAATAATAAAAAATATTAGTACCGAGTATTTAGCGATGTAGTTGCAGTTATTCGTTTTAGATATTGCTAAAGGTTCGTTGTTGATATCACAGCGAAACTTCGAGATCGAACGATTTGCTGCCACATGCTGAGCCAAAAGCGAGCTCTATGTGCTGTTTTTCGTTTTACTTGGAATACATATTTTCGAATGTTTTGTCAGAGAAATGTTTGCCAAAACTTCAATATTTACATATATCTTGTACCTACGATCACACCTCATCAAATATTTGCCATGTCTGACTTTCCTTTAGGCTTGCAAAAATAAAAACAATATTAATTTGATTTCATTAAGTTCACCTGCTGCTGTGTGTTATAAAATTGTTTTTATTCACACATTGTTTGCTTAATTTCAATGCGAACGTAATATGCACGCATACTTACACTCAAATAAATACTTATCCAATTTGCAAGTAGTTTTACGAGATTTCCTGTTTTCCTTGTAATACAGGTAATACTCCTACACGGAAAAATATAATACGAAACATTTTTAAACATCAACTAAAATTTTGTAATACCAGTAGGAAATTTAATTAAATTTTCACCAGTAAACAATTTAGTAATATCAATTTATTTATGTATTTTACATAAAAGTGATAAACTTATATTTTATATATCTATCTTCTTTTCGACCTTATTTGATTTTTATATGGTTTTGCTGAATATTCGACCTGAGGTCCCTTTTTTGAATAAATATTTATTTTTATTTTATTTTTTTATTTTTTCGCCAGTTCGTTATGTGGCTTCTTCAGGGAATACTTTATTTTTATTTTAAAAACGTTATAAAAGTAAATTTTTTTTGTAGTTACAATTTTTTATGTTCGAAAAACAATTTTAAGGTTTTTGTCAGTAATTTTCAATAATCAAAATTCAAAGTATAAAATCCAGGAAACAGAATTTTTAAATAACAAATCAGGAAATGGAATTATAAAATTAAATTGAAGAAATGAAATTAAGAATGAAAATAATAATTTATGTATTATTATTGTTTTTATCTATCAAATATCTATACTTTTGTGCTAAATTTTCTATATCTGCCTTAAAATTTATTCTTTTATCTGGTGGTAATTTTATAATTTCTAACATACTCGTATAACGCCTTTTATAGTTGTTTTCTTTTCTTAAAATTGAAGTACATATTATCAAAATGAGGATAGTGACCTTAATGAAGACAATGTGATGATAAAGATGTTTTTTTCTAAAGAAATATGTTTGTATTTTTGATCTGTTATATGTTCTGCTAACCTAGTTTTAAGTTTATTTTTGATTGTACCTACATATATATACTTTATCACAATGCTCATTATTATTCCCATTACAAGGAATTTTATAAATTAAGTTTGACATCTCTAACTTTTTAATCTTATCTTTGGTATTATACATTTTATGTGCCATTTTAAATTTTTTGTGATCAAATACATTAGATTTTTCTAATCTCCCTGATAATCCTGGTATATAAGTTAAAGACTTATATATTTTAGTTTCAGGAATAACATTTCTTCTTGGTCTTGTATAAAATTGTCTTATCAATTTACATGTAACTTTTAGAGGAAACTATTATCATTTAATATATCCTTTATTGCCTTCTCAATATAAAAAGCATTGACATCTTTTATTTAATTTGAACATGTTGTCATACAATTTTCTACTTTTCTTTTCATTTCAGGTAAGTTTAAAATTGCCCATCCAGCCATAAGTTAATAATTCTTGCAAGAATGTTTTTGAAACCGTAAGTTTTCTACATTCATATTTTAACTTGAAACCACCAAAACTTTAATCTTTTCACGTGAAACAAGAAATTTATTTCCGTTTTTTATTATTATGAAAAGAAAACAATTAAGGATTTATTCAGAAAAAACGAATTTCGGTTTGCAAAATTCCATACAAAATTTGCTTTGTAAACATTTTGTAGATCAAAATTATTTTTCCTGAATACGGCAGTTATTGTTAATTTTTTTTTTTCAATTTGTATGTTTGTAGTAAAGCTCCTAATACAATATTGACAATCGCAATATACAAACATAATAAGTTTAAAAGCATCAAACAAAAATCTTTACAAAACGAGTGTCTATACTCGATTCTGCATCTATTTTATTTTCCACCACCTTTTTACAATTAAATCTGTGTTTATTTTAATTGAATTTGCTGCTTTATCAAAAAAGTGTAAATAATAAGATTTAATTAAAAATAATATGAAATGGTATATAATTATTACATGTTAATTGTATGCAAATAATATATATGGGAGTTAAAGGCTCATATATATAAATATTATATATAACTTTTGTGTGAAAATTGTGCAGTTTTTAAGAGTATGTCGCATTATGTTGCAGAAATATTTTCAATTAAAACACTCAATGCTTAATTTATTTCATCTTCTAATGAATTCAATTCAGCTTTTAATTAATTTTGATATTTATATGCAACTAAAAAAACAAAACTTTATTTTGATCTTTGCTTCTTAACAAGCACAACTTTACAGACCAAATCGGGATGGCAAAGTTAGTACAATTGTTCGTTTGTGTTCCATTCGAACTTCAAAAGCAATATGGTACAAAAGACAAATATTTAAATTTTTTGATGTTTTATAGCTGAAACAAATCCATATAGACGTTGCTCAATCAACAAACAAACACAAATTATATTTCAATAACTTGAAAAATTATTTCAATTGAATCTTTAAAAAAATTTTATTAATATTTTAATTGAATTTTAAAAATATTTAAATTTAAATTTAGCATCGATTAAAATTTTAGTTAATATAATATTTTTATAACTAAAAATATCAAAAAAATGCAATTAAAACAACTTAGTTAAGACCAAAATTTTTAATTTTTTAATTGATTCCTCATTTTTCTGAATGAAATATTGTTTTTATTTTTTGTCAATAATCTTCTAAAAAACTACCCACTTAGCGAGGGCTCTATTCATACATAAAGAAAACCCTTAAGATGGGCCAAAGGCCACCAAACCAAAAACTTTTTGCTCAGCAAATTCAGTTATAAAGTATTCCCATTTTTCAAAAAAAGCAAATGATTCCATTGAGATCATTTACGACTGCGAATGGAATAATAAAATAATATTATAATGATATAATAACAAAAAAGGTTTGATACTTATTAGCACTAAAGTCAGTTTCGTTTTAGCATCAAAAATATCAAATTTTTCGCCCCTGTGTATCTGTATTCACAAAATAAAACTGTTATATTATTGCTGAAATTAATCATTTCTGGGCAAAAGAGCAAAAGGAAATAGCAAGAGGTAAACATTTGTATATAAATGGAACTCATTTTTGTTTCTTGTTTATAATATAATATTATTTACATATGCTCAATTCCAAACTGCAATATAAGACTTAAATCTAATGTATGAGAAAAAAATAGTATTGAAAAAAACTAAAAATACAAACAGTAACAGTAACAGTAAATTTGAATAGCCAAAATGAAGAAGAAAAAGAAAATACTTTTTAGTAAAATAAATTTGCTGCCACTTAAATATTTCCACAAACGTGACTTCAATAAATAAAAAAAATAAAAACAAAAAAGAAATATTATAATTTTTATTAAAAGACAAGAAATAAAAAAGTCGATTTTTCACTTCTGCTTTAGATATTTCGTAGTCAAATGTTTTCCCCGCTGACCTTTTCTTTTCTTCTTTTTATGATGTGAATGAAGGGTATTTTACTTATTTAAATTACAATTTGTCTTTATTTCAGTATTCCTTGGCTAAAATTTGAATAAAAAAGCTGTTAGTTTTTTTTTTGTGGGAGATCTTTTATTACCACTTTCTTCACTCGTTTGTTTAGAAGCTAAAAGTCCTCATAAAATTCCACATATACTGCATTCTTTTTCATAGATTAAAAATAAAGAAATTTCATAAAAAGGAGTTTTAGTTTTTTGTTGGTTAAGCAACGTCTGTATGCATTTCACTGCAGATTAAGAAACTCATCATTACACCAATCCAAACATAAAACACCCACACAACATGCTCACCCAGCAAACATTTTAGATAAAATAATTTGATGTCAAATACTGAATTAATTAATTAAAAGTGTTTGTAAAGGCCCTGATTCATTATCCTACACGATCGCACGTTTCATTCACAAGAAAATCTTGCAGAAGTCTGACAAACACAAGATTCTCAGCTGTCTGACAATAAAAACGAATCTGATCGCATAGAGTCTATCATTTTATGAAATTTTTCATAAATATTTCTAAAATCGCACGACTTGCCAATAAAATCTGTCACACAGTTGCATTTTGAGTCCACACTGCCACACATGTCATATTTTGCAGATCGCACGATTGTGTAGAATAGTGAAGCACGGCCATAAATAATTGACATTGATTATTTTGAGTAATGCCCAAAAAAAAAAGAGAAAATTTGACATAAATATGTAAATACTCGTATCGCTACCAACAGTTTGATAAAAAAAAAACTTAACTTTACATTAGAAAATCGTGCGTTTGCTGGTGAGAAAGAAAAAGGTAATGGGGATGAGAATAGACTTTGTTGTAGTCGCAAAATTGCTTTGTTCTTCGTTCGTTTTTCTTTTAGTTTTCGTAGTATAGTGAAAACAAAGCTTGAAAAAAAAATTTAAAAGATTTTGCCAAAGCAAATTTCGCGTGAGAACGTTGGGAAAAATATACAACACCAAGGGTTGTGATTATATTGATTATGTGTTATTTTGAGCATGACGCTGAACTACAGTCTTCAAAAGATATTGAGTGAATTTATCCTTCATCTTAGTGGCCATCGTTTCATTACCGAAAGAGTCGAAAAAAATATATTACCAAACCGTAATTTTAAAGTTCATATTTATCTTAAAAAATATATTTTTATTTCGCAATAGTAATTTTCTTATGCTTTTTATGTTTATATAATAAAACTTTTACTGCCGTATTTAGAAAAAATAATTTTGGTCTATAAAAGGTTTAAAAAACAAATTTTTTATGAAAATTTGTTTGTTAATCGTTTTGCAATCATAAATTATTTGTTTCTGAATAAGGCTTTTTTATTGTTTATGAATTTTTTTATATTCCCTAAAACTTAATGCTTCTGTTAAAATTAAGTTTTGTCCATTTGTTATTCCACAGATTGTACAATAAGAGACCCACTAAAATAACATTTGCACTTTTAACGATTGTCCTCACTAAGACGCGACGTTCTCTACCGGGGGAAAGAAGATATAAAATACAAAGCAAAGATTATTTTAAATTTATTAGCAGGCAAAACAAATACATACGCTGACATCCCAATTGGAATTCGGCACACTAAACCCCGATAGGCCATTAAAGTTACACCCTCTTCAGCGGAGTTTAAATAAAGTTTTATGCTGAACAGCAGCATTTAATATAAAAACCATAATTAGAAATGTTGTATTTTATTAAAAAAAAAATTATAATAAAAAATAAATTAAAGGAAATTTAAAACAAATATATGTTTGTGTGTATGTACTAAAATGAGAGAAACTTATACTCCCTACGTTTCTAATACCAAATGATTTCTTGTCAAGTGTTCAGAATATTGGCTGTTCTGTAGATTTTTCATTGAAGATTTTAAATATTTTGGTATTAATTAAATTTGAATTAAGAAATTGAAAGAATTTTCGTTACACTCATATTGAAATTTAATTAATGCCGCAGACTGTTGAAACGTAATTAAATTCTGCTTTTACGAACAGGTGCTGCAGCTGTATGGTTTTGAAACTCAATAACGAAATTTAAGCTTTCAACGAAATATTTAAAAATACTTTAGATAAGAATCGACGTAAAAAACTTATTTTGCTTTAACTTTGACTCCCTCTGTATGTTTTAATCTAAGTTTTATTGCTAAATACTACAAACAGAAAAAGTTTTGAATTCGAGTTTTCTCTACGAAAAGAGAAACAAATAAATCCTATTTTTTAAGCAAAAATTTTATTACTACAATAGCAATTATTGTCTGCATTAAATTTTCAAATTACTTCCACAAACTGAACTCAAAAATAAAATAACTATAATGCACAACAATAACAATTTAAAAAAAAAAAACATTTGATTATTCCAAGATGGAAATTACCAACAAACATGCAAACTTAATGAGAACAAAACTACTCCTACAAAAGTTTGCTTTGTAATGTTGCCGATGGATACTGAATTACATGCAAAAGCAACAAAAAGAAAATACAAGGAAATCTGTAAAGTGCAATCAAGGCACAACAACAGAAGCTCATGACTTTTTAATTACTTTTTGAATACAGTTACAAAAAATAAATAAACTTTGTTTGCAATTATAACAAACACACATGCATCAATAAAGTAAAAAATTATACAGTCAGTGATAACTTAATTAAAAAAAAAACAAAAAACATTAAAAGCTGCAAAGGATATTTCTTAAGTGGTATGAAAATTTATACTTAATTGAATGCAAGAGCTGAAGCAAAAGATGGCTTCCATTTCAAATATAAATTATTAACATACTCGCAGACGACGAGCTGCTGTCAACATTGTGGCATGCAAAAATACTCATGGCTCGAGTTGGTCCAACACGCTCAACTTGCCGCGACTTCTTTGAGAAAATTTTTTCAACACAGAATTTTAAAAATTTCACTCATTATATCTAAACAAACATGCATTAAGCTAATAAATATCTTCGCTAAATAAACTTATATTTATTTATTATTGTGTACAATTTCATTAGTTATTTTACGACCTTTTAATAAAACATGAGGCGCACGGGAGCCAAAAATTACTTTTGGGCATGAATACTTGATATTTATTACTATTATTATTATAGTATTTTATGTATTTCTCTTATTTTTATTTATTACCGAGAAAAAATAGCTCTTCAATCAACAACTTTTAATTTTTTAATTAAACTTTTTAATTAGTTAAAATTTCAAACAAAAGTTTAATTGGCTCAACTAAATTTTTAATTGAAATTAAAATCAATTAAATTTTTAAACAAAAGTTCAATTGACTCATTTATTTTTTTATGAATTTAAACTTTTTTTCAACCAAAGGCGTTAATTGAAGATAAAATATTTTGCTAATAATTTCTGTTAGTTTAGAGTTGGGTTTTAATTTTTGTAACTATATTTCAGACTTCTAGTTCAACTTGACTTTTGTTTAAAATACCTTAAGGCCTTATTAAAAAAATAATTTAGGTTTACAAAACGTTTAACAAAATAATTTTGTCTTAATATGGCAGTTCAAGTTTAAACATTATTCATTAAATACATTGTCCATAGCAGGGAACAAAACCATACGAAATTACATCTCAAACAAAATCGAAATTTACTCACTACACTCATATACCAACATTTTTAAAACATTTGAGTAACTAGACCATATGCCCAAGATATTATTAACAGTATTAAAAAAAAAAATTTTGTGACTAACTATACACGACCTTTCACTTCACATAAGAAGTAGCGACGTGGTTGTCCACGAAATTCAACAAAAGAACCGCAAGACTATGCAGTTATTCGCGGCAGATGGGTCAACCAGTGCGAGAGAGACGGAAAAGCTCTCGAAGGCCAAACAACACACAAGCCTGACCGCTTTCAAGAAATAATTACGATGACACGAGAGCTCTGTTCTTCAGCCCAGAGCAGCTTAAGGACTGAGTATATATATATATAGACATTATTGATTTTTATTAATTAAATATTTTCTTTATTTTTATTCAATATTTCTGTACTTTTACTAAATATTTTTTTTAGATACGTCTGCATTGCAATAAAGTAATAAAATATGTGTGTATTTATATATAGAATTAATATCTTAATCGCCAAAATGTTAATTCCTCCAATTTTGCTTACACATGTTGCATACTTCGGCTAATTAGTCTTGTGACCTCTTTGTCTTCCCTTAACATAACATGTGGCGCATGGGCGTAAAATATTACTTGTGGACATGAATAACATTTAATAATGTTTCCTTTTCCACTCTTATAAATATTTAATTTTTTTGGCGTGTTGCTATGATAATCCTTTCATATGTCATTGAATTCATTATTAAATAAATATCCTCAGGGAAATTATTTTTAAAAGCTTCTTATCATGCTCAGTAGTCTTGTGATACTATAATTAACACAAATAATCGTACATTTAAAATTGTGCTCTACTTTACTTAGATTGTTATAGTAAGACTTACGTGTAGTTTTCATAATGCAAGCAAGCGATTTTTTTAGAAAAAATATGTACATACATACATACATATGTATATGAAAGTATTCAAATTTTCGAATGATTCCTAACAAATTTCTAGACAAGTCGCTCATTGTAAAACCTGCACATATATCGCACACTAAATCATAAACGGTCTAAGGACCGCAACAATTTCTTTTGCAATATAGTCTTCTTGAAGAATATAAAATACCGCTACACTTGTTTTTATGTTAAATACTTGCGTCATTTGTACAGTTATTTGCCACTACTCAGCATCTGAAATTTTGTGACTTGTGCCTGTTTATGATTTAGAAGCCAAGTAAAAATTCTCGTCTGCCTATTTACATTGAAAACAAAAATAAAGCACTCAAATTTGTTTTTGTTTTCAATATAAATAGACAGACGAGAATTTTTACATGTCTTCTATAAACTGGCAGTTAGTGTGCGATATGTGTAGTTTCCACAATGCAAGCAAGCGACTAGTCTAGAAAATTTGTGTATGAATCACTCAATAATTTTGAGTGCTTTTCATATATTCTTTCTAGACAAGTCACTTGTGGAAACTACACGTTAACTATAAACCAAATACTCATATCACGTCAAATCACTTTTCTTCATTTTTCAAGAGAATAATAAATTTATACAAAATCTTGCATTTTGAAATTGAAATTTTTCGTTTATAATCATAGACGTAGAAAGGGCATTCTTAGGGGAGGGAGAGGGCATTGCGCCCAAAAATCGCTGTTGCTCCCCTATAATTATTAATAATTCCATGTAATTATTTATTTCAATATTACTCAAGAAAATCACCCGTAGTAATGCTCTCTCTAGAAAAAGTTTCTAGCTACGCCAATGTTTATAGCGCTATTTTATTTAAAATATTTGGAAAATTTTTAGGTACATTATTTTATGACATAATACAATGAAAAAATATTTCTTCAACCAAAATCGATTAAAAATTAAATTTTTAAAGAAAAGTTTAGAGAAATTAAATTTCTAATTAAAACTTTAATCAATACAATTTTTAAACATGAGTTTAATTGCCTTAATTAAGTTTTTAATTGATTTTTTTTAATGGAATATGTAAACAGGATAAAATTTTTCTGTGTAAGCAACTACGAACAAAAGCTGGATTTATATTTTGTTCACTTTTTACCTGGTTTTTTCTTCTTGAAATCAAGAATATATGTACATATGTATGTTATGTATAGTCGAGCGATTTTAAATACCAAACACTTTAATGAAATTGTTAACATTTTAAGCAAAAATTATTTTTGTCATTTTATTAAATATCATCAAAGATTTAAAACTGGAAAGCACAGTAGCTAGATAATCTATAGGTTTCGAGATATATCGAAAAAAATACGTACCAACATTTTTATTCAAGTCGGAGCTGTGAAAAATCCAATCCACAAAAATATAGCACAATCAAAAGGACTAAATTATTTAAATATTTTACCGGATCCAATTGACAGCTTGATTTGGGTATTATTTTATCAACGAACCAAAGCTCGCTGTATCGGACAATATTATTAATCAAATGCTCAAGCCAAATTTTAAAAAGACTCAAACTTATTTGCGCATTCTCGTTTGGATCACTCTTTAATCTGCAGAGCCTTAAAGATAATGGTGTTATTTCAATGTGTTTGCTAGTAACAAAAATCTAGAGTTAAAACGTGCCTACAGCCATAAGAATATATGTAGAAGTCCATAACTAGAAATAAATATCGTTATATCGCCATTGAAAACATCTGTACGCCACAGCTGCCTTGCTTCCAGAGCCTCTTGACAAAATCTAACTTAAACAGTTTAGTTCTAATTCGAAATTTCCATTGCACATTGCATAGTGTGCAATAACAATAAGAAATTTTAGAAAGGCCGTGGAAAAATATTTAAATTTTATATCTTTATTTATTACTCAATATTAGTTTGTGATCCATTAAACTAATTGTTTTCTTGTTATATCTGTAATATTTAATATGTGTATAAGCTAAAAATTATTTTAATTTTATTTTCGGTTATTTTGTGTTTCACTCAATTAAGCAAACAACAGCTTCCTGGGGTGACATAATGAAATTAGTAAGTTCATCCAAAGGCATAACAATCCTATTAAGTGACGCAGAAAAAAAAATATAAAAAGGTAATGATATAACAGAAGCATTAAAGCAACATAATAGCAATAATTTTTGCATTAGTATTTTGTTGGTTACAAAAAACAAGAAATAACAAAAAAAATAACAAACACTTACCCCTTCTCATAAATGGAATCTACACCGGATATAAGCACAGTTAATTGCTTCACATCATCAAAAAGCTCTTTCAAATCGATTACTTCTTCTTCAGGACCAACATTTATCAGGGAAATAATGGACGCTTCGCCTTTCAGATACCTGGAGAAAAAAATATTATGACTTTGATTATAAAAAAAAAAGTTTAATTTAATTTTTTTTTTTTAATTTCATTTAGTTTTTTGATCAAACTTATTTTTCTTCAATTTCCTAAACATATTCCAAATTATATCTTCTATATTTCATTCAAATTGAGGCACATTTTTGAACTTTTCCACAATTAATTTTATTCACTCTTTGTTTTAAACAATTAGCGAGACGAACAACTTCTCGCTTCTTTGATGTGAAAAATTTAACGTTGTTTTTTTATTAACAAAAAATATTCCATGTTTTTAAAAATTTTACTGCTTTTTGGAAATTTTGTTCAATCTTCAAAAAAACATAAATATGAAAAAAATAGAGTATAGGTGTCTTAGGACACCCGGTTATAGCTATGCTGCTTAGTTATATAAAACAAATTGCATGTGTGAAATAACAATGCAATAAAATTATATTATTATTTTCTTTTCTAGCGACACACGATTAAATTAATGTTATTTGATAGTCTTTGTAGCTGATGCTCATTCGACATATTTAGTCTAAGAATTAATTTTTGGAGTAAAGAAAAGAATAATAATAATAATAGTAACAATAAATTAATTAATGTATTGTTTGTGTGCACATGTGCAAAAACAATACAAAAACAAATTGAACAATCGTTGTCACTGTTTTTATTTTGTTATTATTTCACTCACTTCAGAGAACGAAACAAAACAAAAACAAACATTTTGTTTCGTTTATTTTCGTACTCTGCTTTTAAGTACAAAGAAATCAAAGCAAAAATAAATTTATAAGTGTAATAGTGTAGATTATTTTTGTTACGAGAATTATCGCGCAATAAGTAGCATAGCTATAAAAAGGCCAAGTTCTTATCAACAATTTTGGCCTTCATAAGTATTGATATCAAAATTTCGACCAGGTTCTTGTTTGATACAAAAACTATTACTACAATGTGTGTTTTATTTTTTCTATGCTCGGCATTTTATTCGATTAGAAAGATAAATATTTTTCTTTAAACTTTGCATTTTAGAAAATGTTTAAAGTGACTTGTCAAGTACACACTCACAATAGTTTTTGTGATAAACTTTTTGAAGTTAAAACTTTCATATGTGCGCTTATTTGTACAGATTTATTATTTAGTAAGGAATAATCGCTTAAATCGACTCAAGTTAAGTTTTATTATCCGGTATTATGTCTCAGTTAAAAGTTGCATTGCGTACAATCTAGTGTATGCAAAGAAAGGAAAACATGAAAGTAGAATCATGCGTTGGAGCTTTTTAATCTTCTAGTACTGCTTTCCTTGAGTAAACTTAGGCTATAATTACATATTGCAAAATGTACAGAAGCATAATCAATCTATACAAATAAGTACATATGAAAACGTTCACTGTACAAATTATGCAACTCATACAAATATACGTATGTATCTGTGGCAAACAAAAATAAATTGTAGACGTCCTCTGATGTCCAAAAGAATTAAAGTTTTTTCAAGGAAAACTTGGCTTTTCCACTTTTTTTTATGCACTTTGTTTGCTATATACGAGTGCATACATATGTAACTTACCTTATTACAGCAAAAACATTACGATTTATAACCTCCAAACGAGTGCGGCCATTCTTCAGAACATCTAGTTTTCTTAATTCCACCAATTCCTTGTATATTGTATAGTGGCTCTTATCTGCTATTTTCTGCATTTCTAGATTCAATTCTTTAAAGTTGGGATGAACCGGCAACCAAGTTTTGTCGGCACTTGAAAATCCAGCATTCTTCTCTGAATTCCATTGAAAAGGAGTTCGTTCAGGATCGCGGGAAACTAATTTGTAATTATCGGCGCCGATATTACGTGCCGGAGGATCGACAGTATCATCCCAGTCCATATCACGGAAATCTTCCATTCCAATTTCCTCGCCCTTTAAACAAAAATACATCAGACTATTTTCTCTCGATTTTAAATCATAAATAATTAAACCAACATTATATGTAACTGCCACGCCAGGCAGCGTCATAATCAACATATTAATGGCATCCACACTATTCCCTCCAAATCTAGCAGCTATTCGAGGATTATCATGATTACCCATTACCCAATTGGCCACATGGTTGCGTGGCATGTAAGTCAACCATTTTTGTATATTAAAAACAAAATCTCTAGCATCAGACTTGTCATTCAAATCTGTGAGCAACATAAAATTGAAAGGGAAATGCGGTCCTTTCATTCCCTCTTTGTTTTCATAATAATCCATTAATATTTTTAAATCAGCATAAGCCTCAGTCATCATAATGCGCGCTGGACCGCCTTGTGCTTCAGAGTATTCGTCCAGTAACGTACGCCAATGATACAACATGTTAAAAACATCAGGCTGAAATAAATTTTAAGTAAAATCTGTTTTTTTATTAATAATTATGTATAGTTTTACCAAATCTTTGGTGTAGATGTGTTGAGTGTAATAATATGAATTGGGATCATCCGTTTTACCACTTAGTGGTTCATCCTTTTGCTCAACATCTTCAAATAAATGATTTACTGCGTCTACACGGAAGCCACTTACGCCCTTATCCAGCCAAAATAATATCACCTCATCCATTGCCTTCACTACTTCGGGATTGCGATAATTTAAGTCCGGCTGTTCTTTGGTAAATTGATGATAATAATATTGCCCTCTTTCGGCGTGCCAAGTCCATGCTGATCCATAAAATACAGATTGCTGACAAATGTATAAAAGTTATTGAACGTTCCTTTTTTATAAATAATTAAAACAATGTACCCAATTGTTTGGTGGCTCACGTTCACCTTTGTGGTTTGTCTTACCATCTGCCCAAATATAGAAATCGTCATAATTTTCTTCTCGGGCTACCGACTTTTTAAACCATTCACACTGATCGGAAGAATGATTCGGCACAAAGTCCAATATGATCTTGATGCCTAAATTATTTGCCTGCGCTATTAGTTCTTCAAAGTCTTCCATGGTACCATATTCATTGTGTATGGCCTTAAAGTCGGAAATATCATATCCAAAATCTACCATGGGCGATTGAAATATGGGACTTAACCACGTGGCCGTAATGCCAGTTTCAGCCAAGTATGGCAATTTAGAAATAATGCCTAAAATTATTTTAATATGTATACATATTTGCCCAATTCAAAACTTTGTTGTATCATTTAATGTTGTAGTTGAAAAGACAATTTCAAATAAACATTTTACAAATAACTTGCTTTTCGTTTGAGAAATTTAGTTTAAAATTTTTCTTTCAAATACAACTTTACACGCTTGTAGATTGAGCTATTGATAACAAAATTAACTCGAGCTAACCAAAAGCTATATGCAGCTTTTAAAATGCTAGCAGAAATCACTATTCGTTGCAAACTGCTGGTGCAAATATTGCAGATGTAGCAAGTCTTGGATATGTGTTACATTCTGCAATACCACAACAACAAATCGTCTGACACTGAAATATCTTCTACTAATTCATATACGCAATACAAAAAAAACATTCCAGAAAATAAACTCCCGCGCTGCCAAACTTTCAAGGCGGAAGCGCGCCACCACGAAAGCTGCCGCCAGACATTAAAATTATATTCAACTGAAAATGTTCAAATTAAATTCGAATTGTGTTAATTTACCAAAAAATGTTTTTAAAATGAGTAATAAGTTGAATGCTTTTATAGCGTAAATATTTTAGCGGCGGCGTTGATGTTCACATATTGGCTGCGGCTTAGCCTACTTTGGCTTTATTTATTTATGGTGGACTTTAATATTTGAAAACTGCAACTGTTACAATAAGTTTGGCAAACGTTTAAAAACATTACTCTCTCTTTCTTTATAGCAGTAGTTTATTGCATATATTCTAATAGTGAAAGACCAATGTATGCGGCATGCGTCTAACAAAATGATTTATACGAAAATTTTTACTTTTTCACAATTATATCAATTTGGCAATGCTGTGAGAAGCAGTCGCCCGGCAAACTTAAAACTTGTTAAATTTTTTTTCTTTCCCGCTAAAGAAACCGAAATAAATTTAAAATAAAATGGAATGGAAAAATTAATTTTTGAAATTAAAATGTATAAGCTGCTTAAAATAGTAGAATGAGTAATAAGCTTAAAACAGGAAAGAATTGGGGTGAAGTAAGAGCTACGATGAATGTAAATTGTAAGTTTTATTGTCTTTTAAATTACTTTTTGTACCAATTTTGTAAATTGTTCGCTTTAATATGCCGCATATATTTCTCAAAACAAAAAAAAAACAAGTTCAAGCAGAAAACTGAACAGCTGCTGCATTTTCTCTTTTCACAAGTATGCCCATGTACATTTTGCTTATTTACCTAAAAAACGTAAAAAAATTATTTTTATGAAAAACGAGTTTAAAATGTTAAACTTACGAAAATTTAAATTTATTTCTTATTTAAATTTATTTTTAGCCCAAAAATTTAATATACAAGATATTTTTATAAAATTTTTGTGCAAAGTGGATTTCGATATGAGTATTAATTCCGCTTTATTAACACAAAAATCAAATTTTTTGAGTTATGACATTTAACAATTAAGCGACCGATAGTTATTTTATTGCCAATAATATATATTTGTTATGGAGTCCGTCATAATACTTTTCACTTTTGAGAAATTACTCTTAATAAATTATATACAAATATCATATTGTTACCTTGCAAGTCCCCTATACCATCGCCATCACTATCCATAAATGATCGTGGATAAATTTGATAAAATATAGCATGTCTCCACCAATCGTTGTCTACCGTTTGAACAGCATTAGATTCTGCGCTATCGCTCTCTGCTCTTGTTGTAGCCATGAGTCTTTGCAACACTAAGATAAAGAACAACACGTAAAATTTAAACTGGCCAATTTTATAAGAAAACATTTTGATTTTATTTTTTTGTTTTTGCAAAAAAAAAATTCTTTCTTTTTTTCTTTATGTGCTCATTTTTTCCCTCAAACCACAAATTTAAATTTCTGCTCTTATTTAATGTACATTTATGTATTAATTTTTTTCAACTCATCAAAGAATAGTGGCTTTTCTCTAAATGAACCTTCTTGCACAATTTATTCATGCTTAAATATCAAAAATGCTACAATTGTATTTCATATAAAATTGTAGCAATTATATTATTGTTTACAATATTTATTATTATGCATTTTTGTTTTCTAATTTGTAATATTTGTTGGCTGTTTGGTTGATTTTATAATTGTTGAGGTAAACCTTAATAATGTTATTTATTTCATTTGATGATATTTTTCACAGATGTTTGCTTAATTGGAATAACAAAATAAATCTCTTTTAATTGTTTACTACACACAGTGATCTCACATGAGATCCGCAGAGATTTCCAACACGCCACTCACTGATTGTCAATTGAAAATAAAAGATTTTAAAAACAAAAAATTCAAAATAAAGTATACAAAAATATAAAAAATGTCACACTTAAAAAAAATACATCCAAGAAAAATTAAACTTAAAGCATTAAAAACAGGCTACAGAACAACACGACTACAATTGCTGTTGACTGCCATTGTAGCCGCGTAGTCAGCTGCTTAATTACATGACATTGAAAGCAACATAATAAGCACCTGGTATTGCAGTATACATACATACATATTTCTGTGGCATATCAATATAATTTCTTATTTAAAACTTCTTAACTCACAAAAAAATATAAAAACGAATCAATTTATTTTTTTGGTGATGTTCTTTCTATTAAATAGTATCCCATAATATTAAGCTTTCATTCATTTCACATTTTGCGTTGTATTGGCAATACTATACTGGCTTATTGTCACTTACAAAAATATAAATTAACCAAAGTTGGCGGCAGAAACAAAAGAAGTTGTGATGGCATCAAATTAATCGTATTCTATTTTTGACAGAATGTGGTCGGTAGCCTGCTTAACATTAAACATTCATTTAATTTGTTTGCCATTATTTTTTTACTCTTATTAGAATAATTTTAATTTAAAAAAACAAAAATAAATATTTTATTTAAGCAATTTTGCATTTTACTGTCATGAACAATAAGAAAGGTAATAAATTTACTTTATTTAAATTTAATGAATGGCGCCCATTCCTAAGAAAATATATTCAAACGAATTGTGCCAAAGAACGCAATTTTTCGAGGTCGTTATGTATTATGATTTACATGTTTCTTTCCCATCATTACACTTGCACTTGTTTAATGGTGCCGTAAAGTATGCTGTAAGAAAACCCACTTAAATGATACTCTAACGCTGCAAAAATAAAGTATCTGCCTATAAAAAGTATAAAAAGCTCAAATGTAGGCAATAAAAATACAATATTTAAGACAAAAGCAAGAACAAATAAAAAATGCCAAAGCATTGCATGTGAAGCCGGAAGTAGTCGATTTTGAAATACCCTACAAAGAAGTGATAATCATGAAATTAGTTTGGAGGGCTTATTAGAAAGAAGCCAGCTGGCTGGCTGGTAGCGATCAATATTCGGTAGATTTTTTTTTATATTTCACAAATTTCTCGTTACATTAAACGAAGAACCATGTTACTGACCATGTAACGGACAATAGTTTGAGAGTGCAACTTTTATTATTCCTACAAAATTTTACGGCAAAGATAATAAAAATTAAAATAAAAGCACTTAACTGAGATAATTTTAAATATTTTTCAAAGTATTTGCTTTCTTTTATAGAATTAAATACCATTAAGTTACATGAATTTTCATTTAAGCTAACAATATATAATAACTAAAGTCTAGATAATTTTTAATTTAAGTTGCTCAATGAAATGAAAATTTACAAGATATATTTATATAAAATTGAAAAAAATTAAATCAAATATATAAAATTATTTACTTACCGAACTATTCAGCAAAATGTTCAGCTCAAAAATCTAAAAAAACAAAAGCAATATAAATTTTTAGATATACTTTATTCTACAGCTAAGCGATAAAAACACATAACTCGTAAAAAGTATAACAAAAGGGGGTTTCACTTCTTTTTTAATAAGTTCAAGATTTTTTAATAGTAATTTAAATGTAGCTTAATAGTAATGATCATGGTTCAAAAGCAATGAATATGTAATCAGCTGTTCGCAACAGGGATGGTAGTGTGAAGTTTTGTGTTTTGTTCACAAACAGTTAAAAAAAATTATTTTATGTATAAGGCATCGACTTAAAACTTCTGTAACTATTTAAATTATAATTTTTAACATTAGGCGAACTCGCTTTAGCTGCTAAATACTCTTTGACATCTTAAACTTTAAATTTCACTCCACAGCTTAATGCCTTATTCATAAAAAATATTTTTGTTTTTATAAAAGTAATTAATATTAATAAAATTGCGATACAAAATTTGTTTTGAATAAGACACTAAGAGTTGTAAGAGGTATAAGAGGCATTTAACAGCTTATAGGAATACGAAATTTTTAATTAAATCAGTTGGGGGATTCCAACGATAGTATTAAATGTCTTAGTGTTATAGTTTTTCTAAATTCTTTATATATAAATTTTTTTGTTTTTGTTTTTTTTTAAGTTTTTTAAGTTTTTTTATACTTTACACTACCGGTTTTTTGCGGTTAGAGTTCGATATATTTTATTTACTAGTTTGAAGTGAATAAAAGCACAATTTTTATATACAATTTCATGAATCGAAACGTAGTGCCTCATACACTGTGTATACGAGTATGAGAAGCCACAATAAAAATATACAGCAGTTTCTTTCCTCTTAGTTTTTACTTACTAAAAAATAAATATTTAATAGATTTTTGTGTAAAAATATAGGAGCGTATAAATCAGAAGTACTTCTGCTTATTTAAAAAAAAAGCTTTCTCTCATTAATATTCTTTTCACTGAATCGTATTTTAAAAATTTTTCACTTAAATACTAAAACTAAGAACTACGTGCTCATATTTAAGATAAGGAATATTCTTAGTTCTCTATTAATAAAAACTAATACTCGTATCAGTATTACACATTATCAGTCGCATACAATACTATATTTGTATAATATTCTCAAACTCTGTTATCTTATTTATTCAGGTTTCGTATTAATGTAGATTTATTTCTAACGATATTTACATTATATTTGACTTATCACTACTAAAACTGAAAACACTTCAACTGTATGACCAGAAGAAAAAAGATGATGAATTATTATAAATAAAGATAATACTTCTCTCAAAAAAAAACCGTCAAATCGCAAGTTAAAAAATGCATGTTCAGTTTATTTAAATCAATATTAAATGATCTGAAAGCGAAATCAATGAGACCACAGTCTTGATTTAAAATACTTGTTTAATAGCAAGAATTTCGGTTTGAAAACAACATAAAGCATGTAAACGGAATAATTGCTGCATGCTACAATCTTGAGTATGTTCTCGCCCTGGGATCACCAAATCGAAAATTTTTTTCTTAATGTACGTGTGCCAACTTTTGAAAGAATCGGTAAGTGGAAGCACTTGGTTCTAACAAGGCTTTTAAGCATGCGATTGTGCCATTGCAAGAGGTCAAAGTGGGTGTCAAGGTACCTAGAAACCGAAGTAAGAATATCAAAATGGAAAAATAAATCAATCTCTAAATGTCAGAATTATGAAGTAATACGCATAAAAATAAAAATACAATCGAATTAAGAACCTCCAGTTTTTTTAAATGGCTTAATTGCACAATTTTTTTAAGGAGACAAAACTGAGGAGGAGTTAGAGTATTATAAGATTCTATAACAATTTTAATATAAACATTGATACACAAACTGGGCAGCACATCTTTACACATTCGCCCTCATTCCACTTGTCGACATCGATGGCACTTTAACACAATACCAAAAAATTTGGGCTTGTTTACTCGCTCTCGATCACAATTTTGTGCTACAACTGATACAAAAGCCCCAAATTGTTTGGTATTGTGTTAAAGTGACGCCGATGTCGACATAAGGGTGATTAACTAACTGAAATTGAGAAGGTTCCACGTGATCTTGTCGATCTTCTTCAATTTTCCCTCTAAAATTTCCTTCGCTTGATACTCTACTTGCTTCTCTTATGAGCAGTACTTCGGGTTGAAGCATGCCTGTACCATTGGGAAGACGGTACGATAGCTGTACAGTGTACACCCAGATCATTTGAGAAAACTCCAGAGCCAAAACCGCAGATAATTTTGAAGCCATCAGTGTAGAATCTGGTATCATAACCTTTGCCCTTTTTCCATTGCCTTCTGGATGAGAGATGCACTTTGAAAAATATTCCAAAGTCCGTTTTGTCTCTCTCTTTTAGTTCTGGAGGTAGTCGTCTCAAGATGCGGCCCGCCATATTAACGCACCATATGTTACTATTGGACGTATAACTCTTCTGTCAGAATAAGTTGTAAGAAGTAAAGTTATGAAATCAAAAATCTAAGTGATTAGAAAAACACCGAAACATCAAAAATGTACAACGCAATTATTGTAAGAAGTTTTTGTGACAAATTTTCCTCAGGTTTGTATTATAAATAGTTTATTTATTCAATTATCAGATTAAATTAGTGTAGTGCTTTCAAGTAAAATCTCATAACGCTGTACTAAAAAATGAATATTTTTGTCAAACCAGAGCACATCAAGCCACAAAGGGAAGGATTTTGTTGAATTTAGCAACATGACAGTTGAATTTGTTTTAGCTGAGATTGCATTTTAAATTTTTAGTTTCCTTTTTAAACTAAAAAGCACGATGGTTTTCACTGTTGAAAAGTTTAGATGCTGCAGCGTCATCTTGCAAAAACAAACATACACAAATCTGTACATGTGAACATATGTATGTATCTATGTCTGTTATCGCACGCAACATAAAACTCTATATCAGTGACATTTTATTTATGATGTTGCATTTAAGTCAGTCATCAAACAGTCGGGGGAGAAACACAGTGTTAAAATTTGCAATTTCGTATAATATAAACAGAGATATTTTTAAATATTTTGTGTGATTTACTTTCTATTCTAAGCTTGCACAGTTTTTTGTCTCTGTGCTGCTTTAATGTTTTTCTATGCATGATGTGTGCAGTTTATTTTCTGATTTTTGTTTAACCACGTAACCAAACACTGGCAACATCCGCTTGATAGTTGAAATATTGTTTGTGTAAGAAATATGTCATCAAAAATTTAGGTTACCTTCAACCAAACAGAATTTTACGTCGACATGCTGCGTGTTGGAAATTGACTCGCAAAGATGTGAATTTACTGTTTCTGTGAATACATATCTAGGACATAATAATACTTTAACATAAAACTATTTGTGAAAATGTAACGTACGTTGCAATTACCAGATTAATGGTCTTCAAAAGGAAGGTTATGATTTTAAGTTTGTTTAATATTTAAGCAACTTTTTTAGCAAATTTAAAAATGTATTTCTAAGAAAGGTGCAATGCTTATACCAATAAATTCCACGTTTATTAGTATAGTTTCTCTAAAGCTATTGAATTTGCATTGTGAACTCCAATTATGATCTAGAGCAATTCGTAAGTCCAATAATAAGGCTGAATTGCTTCAAAATAGAGATACTTGAATGCAAGACCATCTTTAAGTCTTTCTTGTTTCTTAGCTATGCTCTTACTAGCCAATTTAAAAACACCTTTGTTTTTGATTCTATAAGGCTAAAGTTCATATATTTGAGACAGTAAAATTGCATGTGATAATTTCTAAGGAACAAATTGTACCAAAGGCTTTGTAAATATTCTGACAAACATTAGCAGAACGGAACAACATGCTGTTTTCGAAGGCTGCTCCATTTTCGACATAAGCGTTCTGGTGTTTGGTTCAATGTGCCTGATGTCAGTTAATGCAAACTTCATCCTTATATTATATATTTTTTAATGCAACTGAAATATGTAAATTGTAAAATTCTGATTCATCGTGTTATAATTTGTTGAAAGTTTTTATTTAACAAAAGCGCAAATAAATTATTAACCTGACTAATAATACGAGTACTTTCTCATTAGCTTTGACTGAATTCAAGGTCAGCAAAGTATTGTTTAAATATTAAGTACATCTGATTATTACAAACACTGAATTTCTTTTTGTTCTTGCAATTGAAGCCCTCAAACAGGAATAAATTTTCTTTTGTTTTTGGTAAACTTGTCGGCAAATATCGAAATACATATCGCAATTATTTAATTTTTTCTACAAGACTTATTAATAAAAATAACCGTTCTTATTCATTACAAGTTAATAATCAATCCGTATGCCATACGAGGTTTGTTCAAAACGTTTCGCAAATTTTGAATTTTCACGGGTTACGTATATTCGAATTTTAATTTTTTTTATGGCGTTATATTGGTATCATGTCTCTCACTTATGCCGACAATTTCGGGCATTTGGAATGTCCACTTAATTGTTGACAGCTGCTTTGTTTGCACGTGTTTTGGCTCGTCTATCTATAGGATAAAAATCTATCTGGGAACGATAAAAAAATTTTAAGTATGATCGAAACTCTTCCTGAGAAATATTTACTACATTTCTTAAAAAAACTTAATTATCATTCTAATTTGCATATCGCTGGTTTAATCGGCAAATATGCTAAGTCCACTTTTTATGAAAAGTGAGTTTTTAATGTGCTAGAATGCAAGAGTCACTCAAAACACATCATTTCCAAAAGCTAAAAATTTGTTATGTAGTTTTTTCTTGCTGCTATGCAGCGGTAAGCAAATATGCTAAGTCCAGAAAAAAAAATAAAAAAACACCTATTAAGTCCAGCGGAAAACAATCTCCCTAGTATACTTGTATTTACTTAACAAATAACTCTTTTGTTAATTTAAAATAACAAAATGAAAAGTTTCGTTGTTGTCACACATATTTAGTTTCAACAAATTTAGACATTTTTTGTCCCTCCTGAAAAATTAAAAAAGGACTTAGCATACTTGCCGACTAAGCCAACGATACCCCAAGACATCTTTTGAGAACAAGTATCTTTATATCGCACAAACACATTTTTTAGCTTGAAACAATACAAGTAAATAGATAAAACTACAACTGCCTTTGATTCCTCAACAAACGCACAATAAACAATAATTTGCAAACTAGGAAAAGTTTTCACAACACATAAAAATTATACTGTGTAAATGGAAAGACTAAAACTCGATAATAATCTTTGTTGTTTTCCTTATTTTAGGCAAATAGGCAAACTTTCAATACAATTGCCTAATTTTTGCTGTAAAAAAATCTGCAGCAATTTCCATAGTTTTTCTTTATTTCCTGTAAACATCATCAGTTTGATTTTATTTATTTTATTTTTGACTCCCAGTAGAAATAAAAAGGATTACAAAAACATCTTTTACTTCACGGGTTTCACAGTTCGGTTTTTTTTTGTGTTTTATGAATTCTGCGAAAGGCTCCTTTTTTAGCTGTAAAATAAAAAGCCAAACAAATACATTTTATCTAAAACTTATAAAACAAGTTAACGCGTCCTACTTTCTTTAAGATAAAACTAAATTTTATTTGTTTGACTCCTTTTTAAATGAGGTACATATTGATAAAATATATTTTAGGTACGAGTTCTCTCTCTCTCTCTCTCTCTGCCTTTTCAAATGCACATACACACATACATTGAACAACCCTAAAAAACGGAACCCTTGAATCACATTATTATGGTTAGTTAATCAGCATTTAACCTTTATACTCGTATTTTAGATCTAGAATGTGCTTCGCATTTTTATGTAAAGTTGTACGAAGAATATTTTTGTGGAGCAGTTTAACCCTCTAATCTTTTATTAAGAAGCGGAGCCAAAAAATTCCCTCAAAGAAAAATATTGAGCCAAATTTCGAAATTCAGCTTAAACAACAAAATGCACTAAAAGCTAAAATTATACTTATTTACAATTGTTGCTAAAAAGTCTCATTTTGTACAATTTCACAACAAGTCGCCATACAAATGAAAGCTATAAATACAATATCTAATTAATTTAGTTATCATGGTTTTTCTGCGGCAGCCTCGAAGTTAAACTGCAGCTGAGCTGGAACAGTAAGTGCTTTTACTTTTAAAAAATGTTCAATGCACTTTATTTGTGGTCATTAAGATCTTCCACCCTGTACAACAATACAACGCCTTGCAACGCCTCATAAACAAAACCGAAAACAATGCACTCAGACTCAGGGTTATCAAATGCAGTTCTATGCAAAAGTAAAATAACAAATAAATTTATTTATGACTTTGAAGTGACATAAATCCACTAACAAATCTATTCTAATCTAATCTATTTTTAATTAAAAATTTTGAAATTTAAGCCGCTAGATAAATATTTGTTGTATACTGACTTATTCTACTTTGGCAATAAGTGGCCCGAAAATTCAAAAGGTTCCAATTAAGAAATTAGAAAATCGATGGCAAAGTTTAGTAAATATTTCTTTTAGACGACATCAGAATTTGTTTACAAGAACCTTAAAAAGGAATGTTTTACAAAATGACAAAAAAAAATATTTCTGCTAAATAAACCGTTTTTTTTTTAAGGTGTCACAACTTTGAGTTGGCATCAATGCTTTACTTGAGCAGCCATTTAACAGCTGATAGTTGCTTTTTATTTAGTTTGCTTTGAAATTTCATTATAAATCTACTTACACCAGAGCAATTTGCACGTGAAATTGTTGAAATTTTTAATCAAAAGAATTGATATTGATTTTGAATTTTCATTCAAAATTTTATTTTCCGATGAAGCGCATTTCTGGTTAAACGGGTACGTAAATAAGCAGAATTGTCGCATTTGGAGTGAGGAGAATCCACAAGCTTTGTCCAAACACCATTACATCCACAGAAAATTACTGTTTGGTGCGCTTTATGAGCTGGCGGAGTCATTGGCCCATATGTATGACTTCAAAAACGATGATGGCCAGAATGTTACTGTCAATCGTAAACGATTTAGGAACATGATTCGAAATTTTTTCGTACCTCAATTACGTGGCATAAATCTGGCTGATATGTGGTTCCACACAGTGGGCGCTACAAATTGATTTACTCAAAGAAACTTTTGATGAAAAAATTATTTCACGTAATGACCCAATCAATTGGCCACCCAGATAGTGTGATTTAACACTCTTGCATTATTTTCTTTGGGATTATGTTAAGTCACTTGTCTACGTCAATAAACTACAAACAATTGATCACCTAAAAATCAACATTCGAAGACTTATCGGCGAAATACGGCCGCAAATGCTGCGAAATATTTTTGAAAATTGGTGTTCCAGATTGCGCCTTCTACGCACCAGTCGTGGCGGTCACATGTTAGAAATCATATTTAAACATTAATTTCATAAAATTTTCTTTCCAATAAAGCCCGTTTCATTGATATTAAAAATATATTTTCTTCCTTTAAACTTCTATCACTCTATAAAAAACACCCATAAATTAATAAATTTACAGTCATTTATCTTATTAAAATTGCCTCAATTTAATTTGCACAACGCAAATTTTTTAAGTTTCTAAAATATTAACAAGTGTATGGGTAATATCGGATTGTTATTAGACATAACTTCCATTCACTTTGAGAAGTAATACAGAATAGCACGAAATAATTTATCTTCAGTTACTCAAATATTTTATAATGTTATGTTTATACTACGAGTATATGACAATATCGCAATAAATGATTGTGAACTTCTTTAAATTTTTTTTAAAAGGTGATTCATTTCAGGGAATTGTTCCAATATTGTAACAAAGTTTTTTTACGCTGCTAAAGCTGCCAATAGCCTACATAATAATACTGATTACTTTATTGCTATTATCATTATCGCTTTGCTCCACACTATTCAACAAGTTGCACAATATTAAGAGAAAATAAAAGGAGCAATTTTTTTTATAATATAAATATGTAAAAGTAAATTAAACCTACACACAAATGCGTATTTAAGAAATTGTAAAATAACTTTTCGTGACACATACTCGTTCATCTGGGTAATTCCATTGTGATACTAAAATTTTTTGTCTTAATGCAAAAATATAAAATTCATAATTGGAAAAAAAAAGATTGCAGTTCCCAAGAATGTTAATCTTAAGAACATTTAATTACACCCAGACACTGAAAGAAGATAATTCCTGCCCACAGTGGCCGTCAGAAGGCTGTGACAGGTGTGACATTACAAATCTCAGGTTTTACATAATTATTGCTTTAAGGATGTATTCTGTAAAATCTTCCGTAGAACGCACACAATAATTTTGGTGGAGTATTTACTTACTGCCTGGATAGCATTAGTTTTTTTACATAATTATTAGTTTTCTTACTATTTTTTCTTAAAACAAATTTTTCAAAATGTGGCGGGTGTGACCTTTTTATGTGACGGATGTGACCTAGTATGAAAACTCGAAAAAAATTCAATGTAACCAGCCGGAATTTTGATTCTTGTGCTTATTGGAGACATCAGAGATTCTGAAGGAGCTCCTGCAATGAGTTGCTTAATAACAGCAATTCTTTTTAAGATGGAATACAAGGAGGGTTACGTTTAAATTTAGTGTGAGCAAATATTTCCTATAATTTATAACTCTAATATTAAAATTGAGGATCACAAAATTTTATTATACTATTAATTGCGCTAACTTGTTTATTGTTAGAAAGTATCAAGCAATTTTATTAAGTTTTACTGTGACGGACGTGACCGAAAATTGTAATAAATCAATGAGTTCACAAAGATAACAGAGATAACGGTTTGTATTCAAGATGAGAAAGGGAATACAAGAAAACGCTTAATAAAGCCCCCAAACATACAAAGAGCGAAAGCAGAGTGCTGAGTATCTGTTCATTTCAAATTGCTTCTAAACTGATAAAAAAAAATTAAAATTTTGTCTTTCTTTTAGCTTACACTGTCATTTCTTTTGTAAACAGCAGTTGAACAATTTTTTTTTTAAAACAAATAAATTATTTTTTCCGGTGTAGGATTTGATTTGCGTTGAATTGATCACATATAAAAACTTAAACAAATTATTCAATTTGGAGTCAAATAACTTAAAAAGTAGAAAAATAACGTTGAGTGACATGAGTGAAGCGATATCATTATTGTACACTTTTGTGCAAATGTTTGTTTTTGCGCAATATAAATCAAAGGCATTTGATTTTATCAAGCATATTGTGTTACCTACTTATGTACTTAATGTATAAAAAGACAATTTTATTGCACAATAATATTGCATATGCATAGGCACCTTTAGGCAATTTAAATAGAAATAAAAGTGCATTTGGGCGGGAAATGACAAAAACTAAGGAAATCACTTAAATGGCAAATTCAAAAAAGAAAAAAAAACTAAGTGTGTTCGTTCATAAAGTCTAGAAGACGCAATTTAGTTTAGCAAAGCAGACATTTAATAAAAATCGACATTTTACATCTAAAAAAAAGTAAAATTCTCTACTTCCCTTTTCTTGCTTGATAAATTCATTAGTAAATATATACATAATAACATCATAAAAGGCATTTAAAATAGTTTATAGCTGAATATAAAACTCTTCCTTTTTATATTTTTATTGTTATGAATAAACAATTATAGCAAATTGACCGAATAGTCGTAAAAAAAATTGTTTGTTGTAAGAAGAAAGTCTCAGCATAAGTGAATTTAAATTTCCTGCTCTTTGTGGCACAATGAAGATTAAATTAATGTCAAATACCAAATTAAACCAACTGTTAAATACTAGAACTTCACATTCATGACAATTTAATTCGTCATTTAGGCCACAAAAAAAAACTTAAATATCAAATATATAACAAACTTTTGTTTTACTTTTTATATGGAATAAATTTTATTTACAGCATTTTGAGCAGATACAAGACAATTTAATAGATATTTTTTATAGTTTTATTTGCGACAAGGACCCTCCTTAACCATATCCAATTTGCGTCGTAATTTTTTGTAAATCTCTTGAGACTTTTGAAATTCATAGAGATTAACGTACGTGATGCCATTGGAGCCACAAATTTGTTGTTTTTTCTTATTAAAACCGAATAGATCTGATGCCGAAAAAGTGGAACAACAGGTCAGGAACGATAAAACAGCAAAGAAAATAAATAAAACTTTCATTTTTAGCAAAAATTATTTTAAAATACGATTTTATGTGTTGCGTTCATAAACGAGTGCTGTCGTAACTAAAGATTTTTTATATGCAATTATTCAAGCACTGCACATTAAATGCATTTTATTACACTTTTGAATTGAGTAAAACAAATATGGATGACTAATTCAAATTGTTTCTGTTTGCCACAGTATCTTTAAAATAAATATTTTTGTTTGGTTTGTTAATCGGCCGTTTATGAATTTACACTTCAACTTTCGTACGCCACCAACAGTGTACTATAAAATCAACCTGGTTTTTTATCGCAAAAATACAGTTTAACTGACGGAGTCTGTAGCTTATTTCGAACTATGCTCATTTAACTGATTTTTGCTCTTTCATTTAACAATTAAACGATTAAAAGTGAAGGTACTCAATGGAGGTTTCATGAAATTTCTTTCAAGAGAGTTTTAGTTTCATTTTAGTTTTTAGATATTTATACCTGAAATTGCTGCTGAAAATCTTATACTCAACTGCTTTTATAAATATCAATGAATTAAATACACGCCCACATACAATACTTATGTAAATATATATAATCGTTTAATACACTTAATTATTATCGGGTGTTTGTCTTAGAGGATGAGCGAAAAATTAAATTGTCTTCATTTTTTTTATATTTTTGTGCCAGTAAAATTTTCAAAACAAATATATCAGACCCCACAACAACAAGAATGATTTACAAATCAACTCACCATGAGTTATAAAAAAAATTTGTCGTGTGAGATAAACACGAAAAAGCATTAAGTAATTTTAGCTTGTGAGAGTTGATTTATAAACAGGCTTAAGCAAGGAATGTTTAAAGTTGTTTTTCCCTTTTTTGTTTTGATGTACATATCGTTACCTTAATATAGAAAGGCACTAACTCATTATTTTTTTAAATCGAGGTTTTTGCATTTTTCGATACATTAGATGTTTCCTCTATCGAAATATACCAAAAACTTGATTTCAAGAAAATAATGAGTTAGGACCTTTTCATATTAAGGTAACGGCTTGAGTAGAAGATTTATATGAAAATTACAAATTTTTTTGGAAACAGGGTGTTAGTAGAATAAGTTTTAAAAACTGTTTCCCCATTGATTGTACCTGGATTTAAGCTGAATTAATAATGTTATCGAGAAATATCATTTTAATAATTAAATAATTTATTTAATTGATAGTGAGTGGTGTCTGTAGCGTTTCCCTTGTGACAGTCTCGGGCGCCTAATGAAAGAAAAGAAATTCCACCAAACACTTTTCATTTAAAGTCGATTGCTAAGGCTTGCAAGTGCTTAATGTTTTCACTTTTAAAGACCAATGATATCTCCAGTAGACTCCAGTTTAAATATTAAGAAGTACTTTGCTTGCAAATGGCAAATTTATTTGGGTTTTCAAACCTTAATTTTCTAATAGATTTCTTCGCCAATAAGAGCACAGAGCGATATTTCATATCAAATCGTGATCAAAAGTCGGTCACGGTATACTGGGATTCTTTGGTTCTGTGTGCTCCAAGTATTCAAGTTACAACAGCACATATTCTTTATTGGCCACGTGTTCTTCACCACCGAGGAATCAGTCATATTTTACGCTTTTTGCTGAATGCACGTAATTTAATTAAATAATCATACTAAATTAACTTTATGTACATATGTCTGTATGTACTCGTACATTGTACATACATATGTGTAAATAAATTATTTCAAGTTGTGTTTTATATTACACCAAATATTGATCGCTTCATTAAAGAAAAACTACTGCAACTTTGCACAAGACATATCGATCATTTTAATTATTTCTTCACAAAATGTTACGATTTAAAACCAATTTTCATTTCAATCATTCCGTTCCTTAACGTGCAACGGTTGATATGAAAATTATTATTGACGTTATCTTTAAAATATTTTATAACAAAATTACGACAATCATTTTATAAATATGAGAACATATAAATTATTTATATGAGAACATAAAAATTAATTTAAATAAATATATGTAAATGATATAAATACATATATGCATTTCAACGAAAAAGTTCACTTTTTTGTCGCGTGCGACAGCAAGCAATTAAGCTTATATGTCAGAACAATGTGACTCGATTTTTCTTAAAATTTTACCTAATGTACAGCTGCTGACGGCCTACACAAATATATAAAGAAGTAAAAAAAGTTTCGTTTTCTTTAAAAAAAAAACATACTTGTTTGGTGCTGACATTCCTTTGGTAATGCCAATATTTTTTCTCAACGCTTACCAGAAGCGCTTTTGTAAGGGAGACAATGTTACAGAATCACTTACTGTTGCGCATGAATAAGTAATTGTTTTTTTTTGTTCGAGATGAGCCAGCTAGAAGCAATGCATTTAGCTTCCAAAAAAGCTATGATTTTTTTTTTTTTTTGCCTTATTAAAGTGCTTCACAGAAGTAATATTATATAATTTTTGTGAAAGCCCGCCTTACGTTAGTGCTTTTCAGAAGCATTTTTCGAAGCTTTTGTTATCAAATAAACAATCCATTGCTTCCCTCAGTTGTTAGTGCTTCCAAATCAGATTTTTTTTTTTTGCTGGGAAACTGTTCTCAAGTATAATTTAACAAATTTGTGAAAGGTGAAATACAGATTTACATATGTACATGTTTACACATACATACATACATACATAGGTATTAACTTCCCAAACAAATAAATTTTTCTTGCTTTTCACTAACAACAGTTTTTTGAATATTCCAAAGAGCACATTTAAATTATGGCAATTTCATTTATCACAATTTCAAGGAAGTAAAAATGGAACACAATTCATCAAGAAATTTATGATTGATTAAGCGAATGAAAATATTGAAATTTCATTGAAATAAAAACTCTGCTTCAGCAAATGATAACATGTTTATACATACATATGTAGATGCACATATGTTTATAAATTGAAAAAGTTATTGCACTATAATATTTAACACTGTATTACATTGCGATCTGTTTCTAGGCCTTTCCACACTCGATATCATTTGGGGGCATCTGGGCTTCAACAAGGTCCAGCATGGCGTACGTTCAAAGTGCGCTTTAATTTGTGGTATTCCCGCTGAGTGCAGTCGAATTCACAGCGGTTTCTGTAGGTAACACCGTTTGTACCACAAATCATTGCGATGGTAGTCAAATCGCAAGGGCAAAATGCAGCTTCAGTGGCAACGATTGCAAAGAAACACCACACGAATAAAGCAATAATGTTCATATTAATTTTTTTTTTTATATCCAATAAGAACCCTTTATAAAATTAAATTTGCACAGCTTCGATTGTTTATTCAAGACTAACTTTGTAATTACCAAGTTTACACTAGAACGGCTCTAGAGAAAAAATATTTAAATTTTGCAATTTTGTTTTGTTCTTTTGTATTTTTTTCTCACTCCCTGTTTTCGCTTGTAATTAGCGACTGTTTAAAATTGCTTTAATTTTTTTGTAATTTATTGCGGTTTGTTTATTTACATATTTTGGTTTCTTTTGTAACAAACAAAACAAAAGTACATATCGGTCATTTACTCAAACAACGTCATAACTCAAAAAAAACAGGCAGTTAGAAATAAATCGAGTTTAAAGTTTTCAATTTACAGACAACTTAATTGAAAAGGAAAATTTTATTTTTCTCTCAAGATATTTGTATGAAATGTTTACATAATATGACGATATGAAGGTTAGATCTGCATTATTAAGTAAATTTTTTAAATTGGACGTTGTTTGAGTAAATGGGCGATATGTATGTACATATCTAGCTTATGAGCAATATGTTGATTGAGCGTGCTACAAGTGATGACTCACCGCACTTCAAGCTGCGAAATGTGTGTTGAAGCGTCATAGAAATGTATGCTGTCGCTTTGTTTTATATAAGCTTAAGCATAGTACTCTGTTCAAATTTGTGAAAAATTTTGAGCAACATTGATTATTTCATATGAAAAATTTGACACGTAAACAATATTAACTAGTCCTTGAAACTATTCTACAATTTTTTATGTTTTTAAAAACACCACATGTGTTCCATGCAAAATAAGTGCCACCTATCTTATTTCGCATAAAAACTTAAAATGCCATTTTTGTGTTCTTTGACCTTGAATAAAATTTTTTGCACAATTGGGGTCAACGAGGAATTTTCCGGATTTCATTAGAGTGGTTGGTATCCCTTACGTGCTTGCAAAATTTCAGCTTGTTGTGAAGTAATGCAAGGGTCAATTACTACGTTTATACGCGCACTGTTTGCAAATAAAAATATTTGCAAATAAATTAACTCACTGTTTATACGGCATTGTAAATGTATAAAAACTTGGTAGCACTTCTATAGAAATGTTACTTATGTTTACAAAAAAATTGTGTAAGTGTATAAAATAACAAATAATAATTTGTTTTTATTTTCCATTATTTTCTTCTATCAATGTTTTTTGTGCAATATTTATCAATTTATTGTTTTTTATTGCGAAAGATTTGTAAGTGTGGCCACCTCAAGCATTTTATTTGCAAATAGCGCGTTAATCGTGAATAGTTTTCTGAATTAGTAAGTCGCAATAAAAACAAGAATATGGCAACAATTTACAGTTTTATTTGTTTTATAAACGTAGTAAATGTCTATTTTGACCGGGATAACATATGTTTGCTTAATATATAGACAATCAAAAAAGAACACTCCCAATATACATACTTTATTTGAATATTCACTTTTAGATTCGAATTCTGTTCTCAAGTATAATTTTAAATTACTTATTTGTAATCACGAATTATTTATTGTGTCCATACATATTAACATACATAGATGTATACATATATATATGCAGGTATTAGCTTTCCAATCAAATAAATTCTTCTTGCTTCTCACGAAAGATCGAACAAAAGTTTTTTGAATATTCTAGAGAGTACATTTAAATTATGACAATTTCTTTTAACACAATTTAACCGAAGTATAGTCATTCAATTCACCTTAAGTATGGCCAACTAAATATGGAATTAAAACACTGTTTGAATAATTAATTAACTTTTATTACCTCAGTATACACAATTCATCAACAAAATTATAATTAATCATGCGAAATAAAATATTTACATTTAGTTGAAATAAAAAACTCTACTTTAGCAAATGATAACATGTACATGTATACACATACATACATACATACATACATACATACATACATACATACATATGTATATACTCGTAGTTTGAAATAGTTATTGCACAATAATATTTAACACTGTAATACATCTGTTTCTAGGCCTTTTCACGCTGGTCATCATTTGTGGTCATCTGGGCTTTAACAAGCTCCAACATGGCGTACGTTCAAAGTACGTTTCAATTTTTGGTATTCCCTCTGAGTGCATTCGAATTCACAGCGGTTTCTGTAGGTAACACCGTTCGTACCACAAACCATTTCCTTATTAGTCAAATCGCAAGGACAAAATGCAGCTTCAGCGACGTCCATAACAGCACCGATTGCAATGAAACACAACACGAATAAAGCAATAATTTTCATATTGATTCTTTTTTTTTAGAATAATTCAAATAAGATAGCGTTTGCAAAATTTTAGTCGCACAGCTTAGATTGTTTGTTCAAGACTGATTTCGTAGTTATCAAATTTACACTTAAACGGCTCTTCAGAAAAATATTTAAATTTTTAAATTTTTTTCGTACTTTGTTTTGCTCACTTTCTTGTTTTCATTTGTAATTAGCGACTGTTTAAATTTGGTTTAATTTTTTTTTAATTTATTGCTGTTTGTTTATTTATTTTTATTTTTTTTCTTTCGAACAAAGTAACAAACAAAATAAGAGTACACATCGTTTATCTAATCAAATAACGTCATAAGTCAAAAACTGGAATTTTTGAGTTAATGATGCAGAATTTCATACAAATATCTTGTTTACTCAACTCTTGAAAGCAAAATTTAATTTCAGTTTTCCATTAAATTGTGTGTAAATTCTAAACTTTAAATTCGTTTTGTGGCAATCTAGTTTTTTTTTTCTTTTTGAGTTATAACGTTGTTTGAGCAGATGAGCGATATGTTTGTATGTTGTATGTAGCTAAAGAGCAATATGTTGACTGAGCGTGCTACAAATGATGACTCACCGCACTTCCAGCTGCGATGTGTGTATCACACAGACACTTATCAAATAATTTAGTAATTAAATACATTATCTATCAGATAACTGTAAATATGTACATAACTGCAGTCCAACACTCGCATTTATTTATTGTATGAATACGTATCAACATGGTTGTTGGTCCGCGTCCATACTATGTAACATTTGCAGCGAAACATTTTTAAATTGTCTTTTGAAACTGCATTCGCATCCACATAGTGAAGTTTTTATTTTGCAACTTAATATACTTTATACCTTTATTCCTTCTTCTTCTTCTCATGAGAATGAGATTCTCAGCAAGAGCTGCTTATACGTGAAACAGCCTGCGTAGAGGAACCCACACACGTATGTTTATCAAAATATTGAGAAAAAATATTTAAAGAAAAATGCGGACATGTTCTACTGCGTTCTATATTTTTTCTCAGCATCACATTTTCAGAACTCAATTATCACTCGGTTAAAAATGCAAAGTCAACCTATATGATACCCCCTACAAATTAAATTGGTTGTTTTAACTATTTAAAATTTGTTAATTTACAACAACGATTTACACAGTAACAATTTAAAATTAGTAATTTTTCTCAGAAAAATAGTTTGTGCATTTCAATCACAACAAGAATATACGCTCGGAAAATAATTTAAGAAGTCCAGTTTGGTTAGATTTACTACAAAACAAAATTTTGACTACAATTCCAACTACAACCCAAATCGAATCTTGCAGTTTCCAAATAATTTCTCATCATTTTCAGATTTCAGATTTTTGTGTCAAAACTCGGTTTTACTTGACTTTCAATTTCACATTTTTTTAAACAATTTCAAAGCACTTTTAAAATATAAGCAATTACTCTCAGATATGTGAAGAATATTGCATATACGAGTATGTAAATACTTGCATATGAGAGCTGTCTACTTTTAAAATTTTTAGAAAAATATCCAAAGAACTGAACTGAACTTAATAGTTGCGAATAAAGTTTTCCATTTGAGTGTGCTGTGTTATATTTTTCTTTATAAGCTTGATCCACTTATGTGTAATCTTTTCAAATAGAAATTTATTTCAAAAGACAAAAGCTTTTTTCATCAATACATTTCACGGAAGAACAGTTGTGCAAATACGTAATAAGATCGCAAATACCCAAAAATTAATGATAAACATTTGAATCTTTTTTTTTCAATTAGACAAACTTGTGTTATTTGCCATGTACGGCCATGACTTTTGAATACATGCAAACGTATAAAAAGCTAAAGTCAAGATGGTTTCAAAAAAAAGGGGTGAGAAAACACATCTCAATAAAATATTTGTTTATCTTTTATACCAAATTATCAGTTGAAAGAAGAAATGCTTGAATTATTTTTGCTTAAGTTACCCACACACGTATGATTTGTACGTGAGACTTGTGCGAGTAAAATATCTTCACACACTTGTTCTCGAAAATGTATACTTTTAAAAAACTTTTGTTAGAATAAATTTAAAAAACAGACATTGATAGTGTTATCGATAAATATCGTTTTAATAATAAAATTATTTAATTATTTGTAGTTTTTCTGTAATCTCTAATATTTTGAATTTGTATAATTTAATTTATTTTCATTTAATTTAATCGAATTGAGTTGAAAAACAAATGATTTAATGCAGATGTCTACTAGACGCGTACATATGTATATAAGTACGAGTTCTCTGTTAACAAAAATATTTTACGAAACAATACAATCAATGTGTTGCCAATTTTAATATTTTTCAAAGAGCAAAAAATATATGTACGTAGGTATGTCCTAAAACTACACAAAACATGGGAATAGTTTAAAGCATTTACAATAACCCACTTGACCAAGACTTTCGTTAATGATATCGATTTCGAATATTTCTCGACACTCAAAATGAATCGAAAAAAGTTCACATGTCGCTCAGTTTTGCTCAAAAAACATTCGATTTCGTAGGTTCGCTACCAATATCAAAAGTGAGAGAATATCGAACTAATTTCGATATCACAAAAATGCAGCAGAAAAGTAATTTTATTTTTTAATTTATTTATTTGAACTTACGTATTTTATATATTTTTTATAATTCCTTAACTTACGCTGCAGGATTTGACATTGGTAACTCCATTCTAACCAGTGTTTAAAAAACTTAAGTCGAAGTAGCAAAAGTCGTAAAATTTGCAATTTTCGCTGCTTTGGCTTGTTTAAAATCAACCAATGCTTTTGCTTGTGCTTGTGAAAATCAACAACCATCGCAGTCGAAGCAGCAGCAGCAAACGATTTGCGCAGTACTTTCACAAGTCGAAAATTTCAAAAGTTTGAATTTGACTTGCTCTTGCTTTTAGTAAGTTTCGGCAGTAAAAGCATAAGCAGTCTGTATACTTTTGTAAGTACCAAACAGTCACAGTCGAAGAAGCAAAAGCAAGAGCACAGTCCGTGCTTAAAAACAAAGAATATGTGGATAAAGCAGAGTATTTAAAAGCCATAACAATTAATATTGCCTTTTGATTGATGTCTAATTGAAATATGTAAATAAAAATTAAATAATTAAAATCAAAAAATTTAAATTTTTTATTTTTCGGGACTATCTAAATTAGGAATTTGATTCGGGATTTTTAAATATAAGATTTCAAAATTCAGAATTTTAAAGTTTGGGATGTTGACATTCAGGATTCTGAAATTTGGAATTTTTAAAAATTCGGGATTTTGACATTTCGGGATTTTAAAATTTGGGATTTTGATACTGTATGTATGTATATTTGTTCATTAGCTAACCAAAATCTTTGTTCAGGTCTAATTACTTTTTCTTTTCTCTTTAGCAAATTTTTAATGTTTTGGCAACACTGTTGTGATACGACTCAAAATAACTAAAACTCAACCAAATTCAAAACTGAATAATCAATCAGTCTATTCTAACACTTTGAGCAATTAACATTGAAAATTGTTGTGAAATTTATATTTACTAACTAATTTCTTAACTGAAGCAACTACAGTTTGATAACAAGCAAAAATTATCAATAAAAATAATGAAAGTTTTAAGTGTTTTAGTGGCGATAGTTTTGGCAATTTTCGCCTTTGCTGGTCAAACTGAAGCGGGTAACTGCGCTTGTTTCCGTACGTATCAGCCAGTATGTGGATCTAATTTGGTGACTTATTCAAATCACTGTGAGTTCAAATGCTCTCAACGTGAAGTAGAAGAAAGAGGCGGAAGTTTGTCTATGCTGCGTACTGGCTCCTGCTAAAAAGCTGCTTACTGACAACTGGACAATTGTACATATGTACATATGTATATAAAATAAAAGTCAAATTATCTGTGTACAGTTATCAATAAATAAATAATAAATTATTTTTACCAAAAAAATATGTCACAGTTGTATTTAACCAAATTAAAGTATCAACGTATTCAAAATATTGTCTATAGAATTGTAATTTGATTTAGAATCATGAAAATCTGCAGATAAAATTGTCTGCGTGCAATCAAACTTTTTAGCCATCAAATGAAAATTTAGAATTCATATCGGGCATGCAATTCAACAACGCCATTACTCAAAAATTTAATTTTGAAGTTAATAACGCAGAATTAATGGTCATATCATTGTTTATATTGTGTGAAAATTTCATGAAAATATTTTGTATAATCAAATCTTGTGAGAAAAATTCTGTTTCCATAAAATTGAGTAGTTATGACGTTGTTATTGTAAGTGAGAGATATGCCTAGTGTATTAGTTTGAGCTGTTGTAAGTGGAAAAAAGGCAATAAAAAGGAGTGAGTGAGGATGACATTTCTTCTAAGCTATTTAGTGTCATAAAATTTATTAAATTGTATGTAAACAGCTTAACAATTCAAGCGTTGTAATTGTAAGGAAGGCATTTTTTAAAACAGATAGAACTTACAAAAGGGTTGACAGTCGACAACGAACTATCATACTGCGTTCACGTTTTGACATTTATAATCACTATACTCTGGGAAATCATCAACTAGCACATTATCAAAATTTACTTCAAAAATCACTCATCAATTCGCGAAACTTATAGACGATGTTTTATGACAAAATTTTGTTCAGCTTAACGGCTTGCTAATAAGCAAAATTTACACATATCGAGCGAAACCAATCCACAACAGACCCTACATTCTCCATTAAGCGGCTATTAAATGGTCATACTTGGTATGTTAACATAGTGTGATGACATACTATCATACTTGTGTTAAGTGGCCACGAGATGATCAACTAAAACTATTGCTGAGTACACATCTGGCACACATGTGCCCAATAAAGCGTAACCACTAATTACTAATGAAAAACTGTTTGATTCAGGCATGTGTTTATTGATTTAAACAGTTTCCAATCATGTTGGTTTCTACAAAATTGTCGTCGGCAGCAGCGGTCGCCATATGAAATCAAAATGCGGCGATAAGTTGATTTCGAAAAGTGGATCTGTCAATTGGCCTCCAAGGTCGTAGATTCAAATTTATATTGTTATCATATTGTTTACAATTTAAGCATCTATGGGGCTTAAAAACATACCTTTTATTTTGGGGATGGCACCTTACCAGACATTACCTACCTTAGGGGTATTGATTGGGAAAGTTTTAGGGCCTACGTGACGTACTGAGTTCATATGAAAGGGGGGTTAATTTTTTTTAATTCACATGAGAGCGCATAACAGGCATATACTGGATTATGTGTATGCCCCCGGATATGATCGTAATGGCTCCTCTTTTCAGTCTAACCTAACCTAAACAAAAAAACAATAGAACTGCGATATATTTTTATGTGTGTACATACATATCTATATATGTATGCACATGTGATGAATCTATGAATTTTATTCTTTTCAAAGAAGAATATAATCAGAAAACAACAAAATTGCGCAAATAAGGAATTTGCTCTTTACTAATTTTTCCTATACAAATTTTAAGGATTTTATTAAAGTAACCAAGTCGATTATACGTTGTTCGATTAACGAGGAATTTTTTTCAAGAATTTTTTCCGGCCAGTCAAGAGTTATAGATATTGATACTGAAATAACGGTAATACTAATACAAATCGAGCCATAACCGCCAAAAAAAGCTTAAGCGATATAATTTTCAAATTTAATTTTTTAATCAAAATTAATCATTCGCGATCGTAAATAATCGGTTGTCTTAAAAAAAACGAAGTCCAAAAAATGTGTCGATGAAGCTTTTTTTGGTGGTTATGGCTCAAAAGGTTTGCATAAAAACACTTGGTTAACAAGAAGAGCAAACTATAAATCATTAGCTAAAGAACATAAATACACACGCACACAAATATACAAGATGATGTTGAAGTAAACATAAAAACCATAACAACAACAATAATGTTGTACTTTCTGTTTGCGAAGAAATATGCAACCGCATAAACACATACATATGTACATACATACATATGTATGTATGCAAGTCCATGCAGACGAAGGACACAAACAAAAACAAGTGTAATTGCCCTGTCGGGAATTCCATTAACTTTAAACTGACTTTAAGCTAACTATTTCGCAACTAGTACTGACTGACACTTGGATTCATTTTCAATGTAATCCACTGACTATTTTAACATTACGATGTCGTAGGCGGTAGTCAATTGTCTCAATCTGCATTACTTTTCAACTAACTTAAAGTTGATTTTTTTAAATCATCTGGCAGTCAGTAAATTAAAAAAAAATTTCTGGGGTTCGAACATGTATCATCACACGTTGTGTACTCAACGCGCTAACTACACAGCCAAGGTACCATCTAAAATAATAACAGCAAAATGTTAATATCAAACTGAAATGAGTTTCAAAGTAGCTAAGAATATATTTGTTGGCTATCACCAAATTCGATTACGTACTCAACTTAAGAATTAATTTTGGATTTGTTCTGGATGACATTGCAGTTAGCTTTTAGTCACTCTAAGAAAAGGTAACTATAAGTTAATTCTTTTTGTACATACACACAAACCAACAGAAACACAAACTAATGACGAGATCGAAATCTGGTATTGAGAAGCTGCTAAATGTACAGAGATATTCTGGACATTGTATAAAAAGTAAAAAAAATGGCGATGCATCTCCTAAGGCGACTTAAAAGATTCAGTGGTTCATTCAGTAGTTTTGTTGTGTAAGCAAGAGTCAGTGCTGTGTGAAGAACATAGCAGTGAGTCTGGTTAACATTATTGTATTCAGTTGTGAACTATTTAAGATTGTGTGTGTTTCAAAGCTGTGAATATTAGTGTTTAGTAACTAAAGTGTCTTTATTTGGTAGAAATTATACACTTGATTTTTTTACTTCAATTACAATCTTCGTACTAACAAAAACATCATTTTAAAAGGTAAAAAACACAACAATTGAAGTCGGAAGTGGGCTCGCAAGAGTAAAATTAAACTAAAGCGTGTTAAAAAATTTTATCTTAACCCATATCTTAAACTTAAAGATTTTCATTAAGTTTTTCGTTCGAAAAGTGCTGGTGTGAGTACTAATTAATTACCATCGTTTTATAAAATCTACGAATTTAAAAAAATAATAATGAAACATTTAGAATTAATTTTAATTATCAAAAGCATTTACCTCTCATTCTTTAACTGAAATAGACGACGCAATTCGTCTGAATTAGTTAATCTTATATTTTTAAAACCGCAAAAATAACATGATTTATGACTTGTTGTTTTCTTATATTATTATGATAAACACGTATTCTTTGTAGTATTAGAAGAATGATTCAAAAAAATTGCAATTTGATATACATATACATATATATTTATATGTAAGCAGACATAAGCGAGGTGACTCTTATATTTGTACTTACTCTAGCTGATGTTTATTTTTATAGAAAAATATAACTTTAACTTGACAGAAAGGCTCGTATGCGCATACATTTGTATATCGAAATGAAATATATTAGTAATGTAAAAATCACTGTTAACCAGGTTTAAGTGCACTTTATAAATGTGTATACATATTGGAAATTATATACTTATATAAAACTATAAACCATAATGCATATAATCAGCACACAATCATTCGTCTCTCCATTTGCGCAAAATTAATCTAACCGAATAATAAATTGAAGAAAATGTAAAAGATAAATAGTTGTAATCAGGAATAATTTCATAATCGAGCTCGAGTTTAGTATTTTCAATTATTATTTATTAGTTGATATGATTTCCTAAAAAATACAAGAAAAATTAAACTACGCTTTACTTGAGAGTAATGCCGACATTTCACTGTGCCGCCACGCGCTACTCATGTCATTGGGCAGAGATTGTTTGATAACATCAGCTGTTTGACATGCATTTTTAATGAAATGAAATATGAGAAATGATTATATTGTGTATACTATTAAAAGAAATTTAAAAATCCGAAAAACTGAAAATGAATAGTTATACATACTTAAAAATGCATTTGAAATCTTTATCGAGCTTTATTTAACATTTTTCAAGATTTCATATCAAAGAAAATATCCTTTGTCTAAAATTTTGTATGAAACTGTAACCCAAAAAGTGCTGATTTACCTCATTCACGCACCTTCAATAGAACATTTTGTAGAGCGTAACTAATTCACTCACTTTTTATATAAATAAAGAGCCTTTTTTACGATTTTATCGCAAGCGACAAAAATTTAATTTTTCAGGAGAGGGTTTTTTAAAATATTCAAATTTTACATTTAGAATTATCAATTCTGGCATTTTGATAATTCTAAACTATGGGTAGGCCCATAAAATTTTAATTTCAATAAAAAAGTCTATTTTCGATAACATGTCGCTTACGATAAAATCGAAAAAAGGCTCGATATGTTGTACAGGGTAGTAAAAAATAAATAAAAATATTAGATTTTTAGTAGATTTCCTAAAAACTAGATTTCGTTTTGTATGTGGAATGTAGTAAAAAGCAAGTAGATTTAGCTCGAAATTTCGTAAGTACTACATTTCTAGACAATGTAAATGCCCTATAAATGCACTATAAAAATAAACAGATGTACTCAAAAAGGTGTGTGAATTAGCTACATTGCAGTTGTTCGGTTGTAGTTTTTGAAAGTTTTCAGCCAAGGGTTGTTGTTTTGGATAAGAACTCTTGATAAATATCAAAAATACTTGCCGTTTAGAATTTGATAAAGATTTTAATTGAAATCTGCTAGATTTCGTGAAGGTGCAAATTCCCTATTACTATAAACATAAGAAGTTTTTTTTAACTTATTTAAACAATTTTTGGGTTGAACTCTACCGATGAGTTATGCAAGCAAACCAAAAAAAAACAAGCTAGAATTCGTAATAAAATAAGGACTACATGTCAAATAAATATACACAGAAAAAAATTATTTTGATATTTGAATGCGTAAATCGCTGATGCAATAAAAACATATTTTGAATTTTCTGTGATGACGCTTTTTTGCAATTGATAAATAAAATTGTAAGCACGTTTGTTGTTTTAATAAGTTTTTTTTCCAGTCAAAATAAATAAATAAATTTAATGAATCAAAGAAAAAAGTTGTTGACTGAAATTTTATTTTCAGTGATAATTGTAATTGTGTGTGTGGATGAATCCAACGCTTTTCAACCAATTTTTGCGTGTTTAATAAGCAATGTGTTTGAATCAAATACGGAATTTTGTTGAATTCTTTTTCCATATTCATCAATACAGAATTTGAACTAAGATTTTGAACTAAGAAAGATAGAATGATAAAATGTCTAACCAAGAGAGATATGTAGAATCAAAAATTTCTAAGTATTATAGAGTTGACGTAAGGCTTAAACATATAATTCAGGTCCTTCCAGTGACTTTCAAGTTGCTTCAAAACGCACAATTTTAACATATGCCTTATTCGTCGATATTTAAAAGCATTATAAATCGTTTCTTTTCTCTTCTGTTTCAAATGCGATCGCGATTTCGAGTAATCTCAACAAAACTCAGATATTTTATTATGGAGATTTTCTTAAGAAAAAATTATTCACTTGAGATTTTATAATGCCTGCCAAGGGAAACGTGATGATATTTTTCAAGACATCTGGTAGGGCTTATTAAGTCTTATCATTTATACAAACCTAAATTTATTTTTATGCTTACATAATTTAGGGTGGCTTTCACGAGTGAGATGTTGCATGTTTATATCTTGTAAACTTCAAAAATGAAAATTAGGATTAATTTGTTGAATTAAACATTATTTCACATAATTTTATTATCCATTATTGCTAAAAAAAAAAATAGTTACAAGTTGCTTTAAGTAAGAGTGATTATTAAATTTTTCATTTTAAAAGATATTTTATATAAACCAAATCATAGACTTTATTAAATTTTTGGCTTAGCAAATGCCTCGATGAGCAACTGCAATAGATCTGCCACGACGAGCCAGTCTCTTTTGGGCACATTTAAATTCACACTGATTGGGATAAGTTATAAAGTCGTCGCCGCAAACGGGATCCGATATACGAGGACACGGGCAAAAGTTTAAATCTACGTCATCAGCAGAGTGATTATCAGCCATAGCGAAGGCCAAAATGGCCAACAATATTACGGAAAATACAGCGAAAAACTTCATTGTTCTTTACTTGTTAAAGTGTTTGAATGAACTAAACTTGCAACGACAAATTGGTATTTATTGTAACAATGACACTTGAAAGTTTGTTTAAACGATTGGTAGAAAAAGTTGGGTTTTTTTTCTTTTAATCTATTTACGTGTTAATATGTGTATGTTCGTTCGTACATACATATGACAGCCGATAAGGAAAGCTATTGCAGAATATTTAAACAGAAGTTTGCGTTTGATATCATATAAAAAAAGGGTGAAAATTCCGTTACCATTGGTTTGAGCAAAAGAGACGAGTTGATAACACAATGCAACAATAAAATTGCTACCGCATGAGATTTGTACGCCAATTTTGCTCCATTTCGGACCACTGAATAAAGTAAAATTTAGGTTTACTTAACATTGATTTTTTTAGCGCTTCCTACTGCAAAACCTTCACATAATTATACTCAAAATGAAGGTAGTTTTTTATACAATTGCGTTCATAAAACGAAACTCATGACTTCGACTTTGAAAGAGAATCAAATAATATAATAGAAAAACATGGATATATATTGAGAAAGTTAAAAAAATCATCCCGATTTGAAGTGTCATAACGAAATCTCGTCTATGTTAAAGAAAACAGTCAGGGTGAAAGGCTAAGTATTTGTGTAAAAAAATATAAAATAAAGTTCGGTGGCTTGACACAATGTGTGCCCCTGTGTAAAGATTACAGTCAAGAGTTTTTTTATTTTGATAACGAATTTCATTTAAATTTTGCAACTGATAAAAAAAACTCTTTGGTTCACATTACATTTATTATTGACGTTTATTAGCCATTCTCGCTTTTCTCGTATTATTTGAGTGAGTAAGCTTATTCTGGAACATTAACCATTAACACTGATAAACCAAATACAAGAACCAAAGCAGAGACGTGTCAATGTTTTCTTTTGGGATTCCGTTAAATTTCAAAGCAACTTTTGTCATGGAATTTCTAGTGTCAAACAAAACGAATTGGAAAATGTATCTTTAAATACGATGTTATTGAAATTCCATAGGAATGAGACCGTGAATAAAGTGACATAAAAAGTAAAGTGCATTTTTGATACCATGAAGTTATTTCTTTCCTTATGGTCAATTCGGAAGGAACGTCACTGCACAAAAATTGGTGTTGTTATCGAAAATTATTAAAAATCTAAAAATATGGTTAGAACTTTCAGATTACGAACAATTTATTGTAGTGCTTAGCAAAGCATTTAGATATCGCATTTAATCACTTCGTTACTCATATCGTACCGAAATGTTGAACTTTGTTGGAATCATAAAGTTCCATTGATTTTCGTTAGCTTTCTCCTGAAAATGTTTCTTTTTATTTCTGGATGCAAAACACGCCATTAAAAAGTTTTCTTATTTGTCATAAAATAAATTGTTTACAAACCATCTATTACTACAAGTGTGTTTTTGTGCACTCAATACGGTTTATGGTTTTATGGCACAACAACTTTATGCGTACACAATTTTAGGTCTACAAAAACACATCCATGTAAACAATCGATATAACTACACAGCAGGAATACACAATTATCCCTATTCAAGAAGACAAAACATGAACAGAGTTTAACTTTCCAAAGATACACGTAAAATATTAAAAATTCGGAAATCAAATAAAAGTTGGCATAATGAAATTGTGTCGTACAAAAGTGACAACGATAATATATTTAGCTTCTCTGGTGGACAAAAAATCTAGAACTGTGAACCATTTTTACGCAAAAATAAAAACACAAGACTTACATTTTTTTTTTTTTTTTTGAACAACAAATAACTGCATACATTTGAACAACATTTATAGTTTTGCATTCAAAAAAAAAACAAGCTTAGAAACTTTAAAAATTAAATAATTCTGATACCGGTAGGTAGGAACTTCAAATGTACTTTGCCAGATTTTTCTTATCTCCAGTGTGGCCCTCACTTTAGTCATGCTGCTCCTGTATACGAGTTCACGTTCCGTCGCTAACAGGCCTAATGGAAATATGACAATCGTACATATGTGTGTGTGATGTATGAATGTATGTATGTATGTAATTACAATTAATATGTATATTACATAAATAAATAAGAATTGCAGCTGTTTCCGAATTCTATTATTCTATTTTCGCTAAGTGTATTCTTTGCTTTTACCTTTTGAAATTATTTTAATAGCCACAATTTGTTGGCTTTTATTTCAGATTTCGTTAGATTTTTTTTTTACCATTTCAATTCAATTAGATTTGCTTTATTTTTTATCCCCCATGAAGCCTGAGTGGCATTATTAAAAAGGGTTTACATCCAGTTGCTTTTAATATTTCAATAACCTAAAGCCTGTGGTTTCTTGTTCCAAAATAAATTTCAAGTTGTGACAAGTAACAAGGAGACATAAGCAGAAGGTGGGTTAAGAAAAGCTCAAGGTGTATTCAAGGTTGGATAAATGAGACATTATTTTGAGCAGGGTCTCTTACATACGAGCATGTTTGACGTTGACAACTATTGGAACCTGTTGATTAATGTTAGAAAAACAAAAAAATTTTTAACAAAACAGAAAAGATTTACTTATAAATAATGTATTTAAGGTATTTAGTTATTTATAACCAGAGAAAAAGAAAATAGCATTGAAATTATAAAACCAAACCCTTTCGCTACGTTTTGCAGTGGTTTTTATGAAAACAAAAATGTCTCAAATTAGTTTAGGAAAGTGTGTGTAATTGTTAATTACGCACATGTTTTATATTGTTTTGCAAGCATCTATTTCTTTTATTTATTTATTTTTTTTTTTCTTTATTGCAGTTGCTAGTACACCAGAAAATCTATCCAAAAGAGACGATTCATCAACTTCCGGTGGCAACAATCTCAGCGCGAGCATTAACACACAACAAACGGGCAGTAGTGCAACAAGCAACACCCAACAGCAATATCCAACAATTGATAAAGCAACAACACAATCATTAGCTACTGCCGGGGGTGGGAGAAGCGAACCAAGCACAGGAGTTGGTGTAGGAACACCAGCGGCATCGACGTCGTCAGCAGCAGCTGCATTAGCTGCAGGTGGCGGTGTTAGTGATAGTAAACAAAATTTTTTAAACATTAAAAGTCCCTCCGGTATTGATAATACCCAAGAAACCTTCAGCAGCAACATCTCAATTACAAATGATAACTCTGAGTACACCATAAATGGTCAAGTTGCAAGTAAGTGTTTATAATTCATTCATTCCTTTTGTTTTTTTTTTTTATTATGCCTGTATGGAGAAAAGTATTCTGTTGTTCCTTTCATATGTACGAAGCGTGGAAAAAAGAATTATGTGCATTTTTATAAGATTTTGAGAACTTATTGTGTGTTTTGTAACTTTTAGTTTCATTTGGAACATTTTGTTTAAATATTTACTAAATAAGGCTAACGTTACATATTGTTGTTGAAAACTATTGAAGAGATAACAACACAACACAATCTGTACAGATTTCATCTAAAACTGATAATATGTTTTAAGATACTAATCACATAATTCGAATAATGAATTTATGATAATTATTGATTGATTATTGTACAAATTGAGAACATGCTTTTTTCAATTGCAAAGGGTCTTGGTTCAGAAATTAAGCAATTTCTTTATTCTAAAATGTTATTCTCAAACTTGAAGTAGATTTGCTATTACACTATTTTATGATGGAAACAGCAATTGAGAACGAGCAACAACAACAAGCATATTGAAGCATTAATAAAACTGGTACGTTATACTATTCAACAACGCACTAAAATTATTAAAATTCACTCATGACGCACCTTCTCTGATAGCAGTTGTGAAACTGGTAGAAAAGTTTAAGTGTTTTGGACAAGTCAGTGATGTAAAAATCGAACTCGTGCACGTTGCTCAAGAACAACTGAGGAAAACCCAGGTATGTCTATATCTGCATACAAACTTGTGTCTTGAGGCTTTTACGGTTCAGTTAATATAACAACTACCAACCATCATCAACGTCGTGACATTGCTCTTTCGTGTGAAAAGTTTCCTGACCGTCTTACTTTTCAAAGAAGCATTCAAATTTGGCCACCAAGTTCTTGTAATTTAACACATTTACTTTTTTGGAGATAAGTGAAATATAAGTTCCCTCAAAGAGGGAATTCGTAAAGTTTGGCTGATACGAGTATTATTTTTCATTATTACTGACACAGCCTCCTCTTTACAATTAAATAAACATCTGATGACTTCGTTTAAAAATACTTGTGTTTTTACATATGAAAATGAAAACTCATATTGGAAGACCCTTTAGTAGTGTAGTGATATTGAGCTTCAGTCACTTTTTTATTGCGTCCTTTAAAGGCCCCACTAGCTGACATTTTTTATTATGCATACGGAGTCTAATTTAGAAGTTCTACATCTTGCTAACGACTTCACTGATTTACAGCTTCGGCAGTGCGATTTGGGCTTTGTCCTGTTGGTAGTTTCACGGAACATCTAAACTGTTACTAGATATGAATAGGAAGGCGATGCGAGTCATGATAGGCACGTTGACTGGTCAATGCTCAGTCAAAGCAAGGATCAGCATTTGAGAAACTGGCACTCCAGATTTCTATAGGATGTGCGGGGATGAAGAGCAACCACAAACCATTGAAAATATTATCTGACAATGCCCGAACCTGCAACGCCATAGGCTTAGATGACTGAGCAGACTTTTCCATGAGAGCATTAGTGATATTGGTATGTGTAAATTGGAGGAGCTTCATCATGGGAATTCACTGGCTTAATGGCAGATAATTGAGGCAGTTCTGGGTACAAATAGGTGTTAAAAATTATTAATAACGAGTTTCAACAGAAAAAAATCACAATGGACCCGACTGGGTCTAAGTATGGATCCAAACATTTTATATTATGGTACGATTTTTAATATCATTTTGAGCGATGCTGCAGTCATTTCTCCGTTTTAAATACCAACTTGATAGTGTCACAGTAGAATATGGCTCTCCTTGCCATAATTCTGCCTTTCCTGCTGTGTCTTCGTTGCAAAAATATTTCGTCCTTTCTCGTGGAAATAAAAGTTGTATCCATCTGGTTCATCGACATTAAACTATTTCTCGTTAGAAAAATATTCGTTAATCAAATGCAGTGCTGCCAATAAGGTTGGTTCGAACAGCTGTTTGGTTTGGACATGATTATGGAACGTCTAATTGAACCTCCAGGCAACAATTCGATTTTTTGGTTGTTTAGTCAGTATAGTTTGGTTATTCTGAGAATCATGGTAATGACCAAACTATTAAATGTTTAACATTTATATGTTATAACTTATAAGACACAAGTTGCGTTAAGTTAATTTTTTATTTTAGCACGAGATACGCAAACTAATCCAAGTTATAAAACACTGGTACTGAAAAATTATAAAAAATAACTATGACTGGCAAAATGTGTGGGTAAAATTATAAAAATTGTTGTGCAATAAAGCCATATAATGTTGAATAAGACTACAATGAATACAAATAAGCTGAGAATTTTTGATCTTGATTGAAAACAATACTCATACAGATAACAATTGGAGGATTAACAAACTCAAATTGAACTGAAAAATGTCTTAACATGTCGTATACCTGAAAGACCGCATTTTACAATAACTTCCAAGTGCCGATATACTCACAGTTTTCTTCTTTTACCTCATCTGCCGGGATTAGTCATTAGAAATGTAATTAACTAGTTATTTAAATAATTGAGCTAAAATATAATGAGATTCAGAAATTTTCGTCAAAAACACATCATGCGCTGTTTTGATTACTTCCTCCCCTTGCAACCAATTTTAAATATTTTTGTCATATTGTGCTTGGAATTTGATTAAAGAGCATTTTCTGTCTTTCATAAAAGTAAAGAATTTACAATGAAATACCGCAACCAGAAGCAATTTGATGAAGTATGAAATAATATAATTTGTTGTGGTTTGAGACATGACACCAAATGTTTTATTATGTTTTTGAAAAAATAAAATAAAAATAAAAGAATTGGGGTATTCACACAGTGTCTTAAGCGTAATAATGTCTTAACATTTTTACATAGTTTGAAAAAATTGTTGTTGTGACTCAAAGAAAAACATCATAAAATAATAAGACTTTCTCAGCTATGTTTATTGTTTGTCATAATTTCGCGTTAGTGCTTTAAAATGTGTTAATTTATGAATACCATTTGAATACCCCAAATATTTTGCAAAAAAGTACGCTTTTACATACAATTACATGTATTTTTCCATTTAAGTTGTTTGAGTAAATAATGAATTTGTGTTATCTTACACATACTTATATTTACCAGTAAAAAAATTGCCTATTGCCGAAACTAAAACCACTTGTGTTGCTGTTTATGTAATATATTTTTGTCTGTCCCTAAAATAAAATGTTTTAGCAATTTAACTATTAAGCATACAATAATGTTCCTAACTATTCACATTCAGAAGTTGTTAATTTGTTTTGTGAACTTTTTATGACTCCCAATAAAACATGTTCATTATCTGGACTTTAGTTAAGGCTGTGCCATGTTTTCTCTTGCAATTTAATAAATTACATGAAAAGCCGATTGTGGCAATTTAAAGTCAAAAAGTGAAATTTTGGTATCGACATAAATCTTTACTTACGTTAAGAAATCCTTTAAGTACATATTTTACGCATACATGCTTACATTTATTTTAATGTGTAAACCCACAACACATAATTACGAACAGACATACTAAAATTATGTAGTTGTGAACTTATAGTGCATAACAAAAGTAAATATATTTCAAAAACTACCATTTAGGAAGCAATGAGTATTTAATAAGATGACAGAGGTGGACAAAAATATTCACACAGCACTCCACTTTAATTTTGAACTTCAATAGTTTTCAGACGATTCTATAAAATGTTTGTTCTCTCTTTTATATGCAACATATTTATCAGAAAACAAATCGCTACAAGATTATCACTTGTCAAATACTTTAACTTCTCTTAACATTAGTTTGTTTGAATTTATGACATCAAATATTAAAGATATAAATAGTCATAAGAATTGATTCATTCTAATAGTATGTTTCCACCGGCATGATTTCGACAAACCGTGGTGCTTTGAGCAAATCATGTTAATTTAGACATGATTTACCATTTAGCATATTACCAAATAATCTCAGTATTTGATTTATTTTATTGAGGTATAGAACTTTAAGTTGGCATCACTTTTTTAACTGGCGGCCATTTTGTCAGCTGTCAAGTGATTAATATTTAGTTTGGTTTGCCATTTCATCATGAACAGGTTGACAAAAGAACAACGCTTGCAAATCGTGCAAATTTATTTCGAAAATAATGGTTCAGTTCGCGAAGTTTACCGCAAGCTCCGTCCATTTTATGGTCGACATAATCGTCCCTCAGAGCAATTAATTCGGTTAACCATGGATCGTTTTCGCACTACGTTTACTCTATGTGATAATACGCATCCGCTGAAGTCGCTCGTCTACGCCAACAAACCAGAAACGTTAGGGGACTTGGAAGCCAACATTCGTGGCGTTATTGCCAACATACGGCCCCATATGCTCGAAAAAGTGGTTGAAAATTGGACCTGTAGAATTGGCTTTATTCGAGCCAGCCGCGGCGGCCACATTCCCGAAATCATATTTAAACGTTAATGGCATAAAATTATCCTTCCAATAAAGCCAAATTGATGGACATTAAAAGGATTTTCTTGTGTTTTATTTCAATTCGAAGTTCTATACCTCTAAAAAAACACCCTATATTATGTCAAGAATACTACTTTTCGAACTGGATTTATCTATGCAACCATGCGTTGCTTTTAAAATTCCGAACTTCATCCCTTGGTCATCCATCAATAGTCATGGACAATTTTGAAAAAAAAAAATTACATTAAAGAACATTTAATCAGCTTTAAATTTAATTTTTTTTAGCAATGTCTATATGTATTTCGTTCCTGCTTATGGAGTGCTTATTAAATTAGCTTAAAAAAAACTTCGTATGTTTATAGTAAGACTCTTAATACGTTACTGAGAATTACAATATACAAACGTAATAAGTTTAGAAGCCTCAAACAAAATATTTACAAAACAAACATCTTTATTTAATTTTTCTCTCAAAAGTTCAATACACAAGATATTGGTACGAAATTGTTACACAATGTGAATGCGAACTAATTGTGCCTTGTCAACTCAATTTAGAGTTATGATATTCTTGAAGTAAATGAGCGATGCGTAGTATGCGACTACTGCATATCGTTACCTTAATATAAAAAGACCTGAACTCATAATTTTTTTGGCATCGAGTTTTTTGTATATTTTGTTAGAAGAAGTATCTAATGTATCGAAAAATACTAAAATTTACTTTCAAAAAATATACTTTTTTAATACGCCTGGTGTTTAGAAAATCTTTCTCTGTATTAAACGATTACTCGTGGCACTAAATTTGCATTTTAAGAATAATATAGTAAAACAAATCGCTCGTGCATAAAAATGTTTTGCATCAATAAGCCATAAGGGATACATTTATTATCCTTAAGCAAAAACAGAAACATACACAAAAAGCCTGTACCCAATCCTTGCAACCAATTCGCACATCCATCCACACGGTATAGAAGAACAGTATTTACTTGTTCTTTTACAAATTGATTGTTTATATTGTTTTATACCAAAAATCATTTATGTACATTATTTACATAAACTCATTCAAAGGTATACATACATACATACAAACATGTGTGCATAAAAAATTTATTTGCCTGTATTTTATAATAAAAGGATGTACGCAAAAGAACTTCGAAAATATATGTATGTAAATATATAACTTTACATAGAAGTCAATAAAATCATTTTGCTTTAACTTTCGGAAATATAATAGAAGCGAATTGAAATTTTACTCCAAATATTTTAGCAATGCCATTAAATAATATTTCACTTTCTTAGAAGCATCTAAGAATGATGCAAAATTATCAGCTGATAATTTTGCATCATTTGTGCAAAATATTGTTCCATGTGGTTGTTGTTATATTTTTAGAAAGCTTTGCAATTTTGCTGTTTCGCAAAACATTGCAACTACTGACTTGAATACCTTTAATATAAGAGTATCTACACCTTTGTCTTTACACTGCTACCGTGGATTTACTCTGTTAATATAACAAACACATACATACATACAATCAATTTTTTGATTACCCACCAAACCAAATTCGTAAAGAATTTGTAACGACTAGTCGGCAAAATCTTCCTATTTCGGAACCGAAATATTACCGAAATCGTTACGATTTTTATATGAAATGGTTGACACGACTTCGCAACGAAATTAGATGCGAAACTGTCATTGCCGAACACTGCTTTTAAATTTTAAAATATGAATTTTTTATGTCGTCCTTTGACTGGTTATTAAACTTTGTTATCTATTCCAAACAAACAAATAGTAAAATTAATATTTATTTATTTATTTAAGAAATACTTTACAAAGTAAATTTATTTTGTCTACAGCAAAAAGGGGATGAACTTACTAATTCTAATGACATATTGTTGTCGTCCACTAAATTATTTTCAAAGGCCAACAGATCATCTTTATTTTGAAATTAATTACAATTTTTATTTTATTTTATTTATTTCAAACAAATTTTTTCACCGATTTTAACTCATGTATACATACTTATAAATCAAAGTTCTAATGTTTTCAAAAAATTTTTGTTAAAAAAAATTGTTCAGAAAAAACTACCGAAATGTCTAACGAATTCGTTACAACAAGTCTGACTTTAGAAAAACTACCGAAATGTCTTACCGAATTCGTTACGAGAAGTCTGACTTCAGAAAAAGTCTGAACATTTGGTTTGGGGGTTAGGCACATAAGGATTTTGAAATTTATTTATGTATTACATTTTATTATTATTTATTTTTATTTTATTTTGTCGTGTAGTTTTTATTGTTTCCTTGATGACCTTTTTACACTTCGTTAGCTTGGCTTTGCAAATAAAACAAAAATAGAAACTTGATTTACGGGAGAAGGCATGGCTGACATACATAAGCACACAAATGAAATAACAAGCAAAACCAAAGCTTAACAACATTATTTATTTCATGTAAATTTAATATTAAAGTATGCTATTTTTTGCTCTTCCTACTTTTTCAGGACACGGTTCTCTTACCATTGTACGCCGTTCCAACAGCCGTAAAAGTTTTAGTCAACACGACAGTCAGCATTTATTTTCAACGGTCACCACACCTACACCTCAATCTTCAACACAACAAAGTTTATTGAGAGACTTAACGTCTAAGTCTTCGTCTCAAGACAATCGCATTGGCGATACCGCTCATCCCACTGATACAACATTATCATCAACCTTATCTAAAGCAACGCAGGACTCATCTGCAGCCTCCATTGAGACCAACATTTGTCATAATAACAACAATAACAATAGCGTTACCACCACTAATACAACTCAAAATATACTAAAAATGTTACCAACTTTACCGAATACCACTACCACTGCTATATCAACGGGCGATGATGATTCGGGGAGCACAAGGGAAGATTTAGTGCCTAGCACCGCGTCGGGTTCAACTATAATCACGTCTACGGTCGATTTGGCAACCGATAATTTACCAGCTGTCGATACACCAGATGCTTGTGATAAGGCAGCACTAAGGTAAGTGTTGACATACATTGACACTCCTCAGACAAGGTAAGGGTAATCACTAGTTAGGGCCAGTTTTAATATTATTGGAATTACCACAGGACACATTAATGGGTGCATTATTTCGGAATTATGTTTCGACATGCAGCTGTAGACTTCTTTTTGACAATTTTTATCATGCACATCGACGATAATTTCGATTTCTAAAGTAATACAATAATAACATTAACGAAAAAAAAATATAGATAGATAGGCGTCTAAAAAGACATGCGATACACAGCAGCACAGAATTTTCAGTTTCCACAATTTTTAAACTTTACTATTTGTGGACATAAATGATGATTTTTATGTATTAAAGCGTCTTTGAAGCGATTTGGAAAATGAATTGCTCTTTGAAAAATTTGACAGTGATACGGAACTCTACTTGCGCGAGTTCAGTATTCGTTGCGATTGCTCAGTATTCGTTGCTATCTGTTTCTATAAAGAAACAACAAATTTTTATCGATCTGTATAATTTCTCAAAATATTTATATGTACTTCCATAATTATTTTAAGAAAATTCAAGATTTTCAAACAAATAGCAAAACTATGTTAAATTGTTGTTCAATACTACTTATAACATGTACAGGGATTTATTCAATCACCAATAAAACTCTTCGTGCCATTCGTTAAGTATTCGCTGCTTTTGTAAAAGACATGCAATCAAGCATAATTTTTCGTTACACTCCGTTTTCTGAATAACGTCATGCATTCCCAGCAAAAATTACAATACAAGTCATAAGATACTGCATTGATGAACTCAGCTTCAAGTAATAATTCCATTTCTGTTGAAACATCAATGAATTTAACATATAAATATGTATATAGTTGTCATAGGAGGGAAGTCATCGAAATAACTGAAGGGTTGGTATTCGCTTAAAAGGTTGTCTAGAACATTTTTTTTATATAAACAACAGTCTTAGAATATTAAATTCAGTACCTGTAGTGATTGGTATGCAATGAAAGTGGTAAACCTTTGGAACTAGTTCTAATTTTTTTTTTTTTTGCTGGGTTGCATTATACTTAGTTGATTCATATTGACAACTCGAGGCAATATTTTTGTACTTATATTCAAAAACATAAATTAGAGCAATTAAATCGTTCTCTGTCATGTATATTATGTACTTATGTATATACGTATTTATAAATACATAATATATATTTATGTACATATGCATATAGTAGGACTGTATAGACGTTAAAGTTCCAAATAGAAATACGTTGTATAAACTTGTCTAATTTATTTCTGCACGAAAAATTATTTTACTCTTTTTCTAATATTTCGAATTTATTTTATTACAGACTTCGCAGTCTTTTGCATATGCTAAATACAGGCGAAATACAAGCCGATGTATTGCAAAAGAATCTACATTACGCTGCACGGGTCCTAGAGGCCGTTTTCCTCGATGAATCCAAGTAAGTATTGTTTTAACGCTCGCAAATGTTAAGTATTTGAAATTTGCTAAGCTGAAATGTTATTAAAATTGCTAAACTGTTAGTAACTAAAAATTGCTCTTATAATATTGAAAGTCCAAATGTAATCTGCAGCATAATATTATTAAAACGCCATGGCTCCCAAGTATTTAAGAAAATGTGTAACTGTATAAGTAAAATACAAAACTTGACAAATTTTTAGTGAAATATAGTTTACAATTCGCAAGAAATTGGAAGTGAATGGTGAGAAAAATAAAGCTTGATTTTGAAAAGCCTGCATTATTTCAACGCAAATCACTCATACAAAAAATTATCTCTCTCTCTCTCTTTCATAAAAATTAAACTTACACAAAAATCGTTAAAATCCATTTGCTTTTTATCAATTAATTAGGTTTAATATTTACATGCATACGTAATTATATAATATTCATATTTGTTTTATATTTTTACAAATATGTATGTGTGCCATCGTTATACATACAAGTGTAAATGCTGTCGAGGCATTGTAACCATACTCGTGTAAATGTCCCCATAATGTCAGTCATCCTTATATGTATTGTATGCAATTACTCACTAGTGTTATAATGTTATATTGATAAACATTTTGCATTGCTCTCGCGGTGACAACAGCTTGAACCATAATTTTCTTCAGCCAGTTGCTTTTTATTGTACTCGTATTATGATTTTTGTGCAAAAATATATTGAAAATTTTTAGTTTGTTTTTGTAAAATTCTTCATTGTTATTTTTTTATTTCTATTTTTAATAATTTTTGAACAAAATATAAAATAACAGAAGCCCCACATCAGGTAAATCAAAGTTAAGGCAAAACTCGTGTGCATCCGTTGAATGTGAAGAGTAAGTGTCCTTGTGTTTTAATCGCATTCGTTTTCTGTTTATGACCATATTGCAATATTTTTTATTTTATTTTCTTTTTTTTTTCTTTTGGTTTTTAGGAATTATTTCATAAATTTTTATTAACATCGACATCGGCCTTTTAAAAATAATATATTGCAATAAAAAATGTTGATGTAAATAAATAAACACAACAGAGTTTCTGTGCGAAGGAACAAAAAATCATTTTAAATTTAATAGACTTTGCTCTATAAAATATTTTCCTTTTAAGTAAAGTAAAATTTGCATAATTTATATTTGTCTTTTGAAACAAATGTAGAGCAAAATTTGTTTTTTATACACAAATTTTTATAATGTTCATCAAAATGATGATTGATGGCAATTAATGAAACAAAATTTGCCAGTGAATTAAAAAAAAGCTTGTATGAATACAAATACATACATACTTGTATAAGCCTTGCTGCTCTTCAGCTTCCAAATTATGTTTCAGTCGATAGATATTACAATTCTCGGTTGTAGTTTCTAATAATTTCCGTTTTTGATAAAATATTTCTTGCTTTATAAGGCTTCCGCCTCAAATGTGTTTATGTATTTCCAAATTTATTTATGCGTTATCATTTTGGGGCCGATTTTCATTTAAGTATTAAAGCGATTTCCTCTTTTCTCTCGTGAGCATGTTATACATAGTTGATGTATTTTCCATATACAAAGTAAACATCATCGTAGGTACATGTATGTATGTGTACATATGTATGTATGTATGTAGATAATAATCATTGTTACTTAAGCATCTTTAAGCATCTCGCCTTTTCATTTTTGCCACATCTCGAAGACGCAATTTTATACCTTCATTATTTTCATAAAAATCATTTTCGTTTTTATTACGTTAACGCATTTTATATGAGACATAAGAGATTTTTGTAACACATTTGTGAATTCTCATATCAAAATGCTTCAGGCAACAAAATAGAAAAGTAATTATACCTATACGATAGATGAAAATGTATGCATGTGTGTATCTTTGTGCTCTTATGTATGTACATACATTTGTATGAACATCTGAATATTTGCAGTATGTGTGTATGTATGTATGTAAAACATTAAGAATTACATACTCATTTGACCAAATCGTTGTCTTTTCGATTACTCGTTTAATACTTTTTTTATTTTGGCACCGTTTTCGACTGACAAGGCTAAGCTGAGAGATAAATTGTGGTAATATTGCCCCATATACAGTCATCGGCGACAAGATGAGCGACAATGACATTCTCTTAAGTCCTAGCGATTTCTTTAAGCTGCCTTTCACTAATTTTTATTGTTATTTATTAATCGTTTTGAATGTTTTCGAAGACGTGGCCACTTGGAATTCTTTCATACTTATATACGAGTACATATTGACATCTCTGTTGGCCAAGTTGTGGTAGAGGACACTTTCATCAACCACTACTTACTGAAATTTCGACACTTGTCATACACGATATTCGTCGATTACAGTGTCTTTTAAGACAATCAGAACAGAAACCGTACTCAAAGACTCGGTAAAAGAAAACCTACTCAACTGGTCATGTATCACACTAGTTGGTGGATATTGTTCACAAGCTAGTCTTGCAAAGTTCCATTTAAAATTGTGTATAATTTCATTCATGAAAGGATTATAGAAATTGTCGGTTATATAGCGACAAGGAAAATATAAGCGAAAGTGTCGCTCTTGTTTGAACATAGCGGACATTTCTTAATAAAAACATCCTCAGTGATCTGTTTGAGCTGTCGCCTACAGGTTCTCCATGGTTTAACATTGTCGTGCATCTGTCTTGCAAGATGTTTGAATTATATGGCTAACCGGGATGGATACATATACATATGTATGCAAGTTCACATACATACAAGGCATATCAAACAGGTACACGCATCAGGCATATTGCTCATCCACTGATTTTTTGTTTACACGTTTATAACGAAGAATTCATTTGACAATTACTTTTATGCCTTGTTTGATGCATAAAATTTTTTGACAATTACTTTGTAAAACTATGTGAGAAGCACAGAGTTGCACCTAATGCGTGTACCTGGAATTAATGTGCCTTGCATACATACATACATATGCACACACAGTCACGAACAATTAAATGGGGTCACTTGGAACGGAAACAAAACAAAATTAAGAAAGAAATTGTGTGTTTATTTATTTAACTTTGTTTACCATTTACACTAAAATCTCAAAACAATTTGCTTATGAAAATATAAATAAAATTACTAATTGCCAACATTATTGTTACTTTACTGTTGTTTACACTTGACCCTATTTTTTTGTCCGTACTAATTAATTAAACATTTGCAAATCGTTGCCAGCTGCTAATTTAAAGGCTCGTAATCATTTTTGTAGGAAAGTACTGTTAACAGCAACATGATCTTTTTTTATAATTTCTAATTATTTTTATAATTACCAAAATTGTATGTGTATTATTAGTGACCCTATTTATTTGTTCTAACTGTATTTAAGTAATTCTCCAGAATCCTTTTAAGACCAATCAAACTTAAAGAATATTAACAAATCTTAAATGTATTCTCCTATTTTCTTCACTGTTTGGTAAAATATAGCAAATTTATTTATATATTGAGTGTGTATTTGTATCTAAGCAACAATTACTATTGCACTTTAATCAAATATGTGATATTCGGGTATGTTCCGTATTCCACGTGGAATTAAAACGTGCGGAATTGCCATAGAACTGTTGTTGGAAATATGTATTTATAACAACAATGCTATTGCAATTCCGAACGATTTAATTTCACGTGGAATACAGAACATACCCGATTGAATGAGAGAGAGAAACGTAAAATTAGTATTTTAAACAGCTGCTGGACGCATCAGAAGTCGTATTTGTATGTAAAACGTATACTAAAAATGAAGTCACTTATTTATTTCAGACAAAATCTTTTCGGCATAAAAAAATGTTCAACTGCATACCAAAAACTAATTTTTCCGGACAAAAATTGTATCTGCAACAAATGGGTGAATTCAATGTTCTTACAACTGATTCTGCCGGAGCAGACCAAACAGTATCTTAACATAAAAGTGTGGTTGAAATTTCTTCCTCTTCTTTTGTAGGTTATTATAGTTTTATTATATTATTATTGTAGAAATTGTATGACACTTATATTTTTGTCGGAGTAGGTGCTTAGGAAATTTATGCAAAATAGAAAAAATAGTAATGGGGAACATTTTCTAGACTTAAAATATGTCTAAGATTTAATAGTTAATAAGTTACATAAAACAAGGTTTTATATACAATTTCACTATAAGTCACCCCATAGAAAGATTTTTTTAGCCTGCTCTGCCAGAATCAGTCAGTTAGAGCCTTGTTCTTTTATAAGAAAGTATGATCGTATTGTACAAACTTATTGAATATTGATGTGTCTAACAGCAAACTTTAATTTATTTAAGAAGCTCAGTCAATTAGTTTTATAAAATTTTTGATGTCATTTTCAAACTCCGTGTTATATTATTCACTTCGCTTATTCTTAATAAAACTATGTATGTATATCTATTAACTTTTTTCAAACTTTCATCCCTCAGCTTAAAACTACAATACATACATTTTTCTTTAACAAGACTTAAGAAGTAATTATTGCATAAAATTTATTTTAAACCCACAGACATTTCACATTAAACTTATTTAAGATTTTTTATGCAATGACAAAAGAAATAAAACAGTTCAATGAAGTATTTTAAGGGTGCAAAGGTTTCAATCGCTTTACAAATGCTCGTAGGTATTTTGTAAGCCTATTTTAATAAAAAAAAAGTAAAATAACAGCTTCAAAAATGTAATACTTCTCATTGACACCAGGCGTGCAAAAAAGCAGAGTTCCTCTATGCCTTCCTTCACAACCTGTCTTCTCTATCACTAGACCTTTCCTAAAGAAGGTAACACCGAGTAAAAGTAGAAGACATTCATTGCCTGAGTGTTACTTCTCTTTAAAAAAAAAATACCTTTTATTGCAAGATACATATGTGCCCTTAATTATGGAAGTAGTCTAAGTCATTTATTTCTTTGGTCGAGATATTTCGTAGATTACATTTGAATAAATCAAGAATAATTTTTATATTATGAAAAATTTCAGTTATGAGTTGTACTAGTATCGATTAATTTAAATTTATTTAATATTCATTAAATATTTGTTAAAGTTATTTAAAGATTTATTTAGAATTTCGAAGCAAAAATGCACATGACATTTTAAGTCATTTGAAGAGTTGCATTTAGGAAGCCATGTTTATATCAATTTTTATTAAAAATATAATATAAAATTTAAGTTTTCTAGAGTTTTTAATCATCATTTACGTATGTATTTTAACGTTTATTGTATATGCGATTCCAGGTAAAATACACAATTTCATAAAACTATTTGTAGTACAAGTTTCTGTTCAATTTTGCAAAGACCATTCAAACCAAGGATTATATGTAACTTTTTTTAGGTGAAAACAAAGTATTTTAAAATATCAACAATGTCCTTGTTGGCAAATATTTTACAACCTTGCAATATATTTCAAAGTCAAAAAATCTGAAATTTAATTTTTTTTTCTTTTTTTTACAAGCAATAAAGTGATAAAAGCATTGTATATACGACACTGTGTTAATCTAAAACAAAACATGCTAAAATACATGAATTTTATTAAACAAGAAAATAATACAGTGTGACATAAAACTAAAGTAAAGTAATATAATCATGTATGTATGTATGTTATTGACACTAGTTATGTTCTTAAAACCAATCAACTTAAATAAGAAAAACAATATTTATAAGTGTTGCCAGGAGTTGTACAAAAAGAAACTTAAAAAAAGCCAATAGCCTTAGTAGCTAATTCTTCTTTCTATCCCCCATATATTGTTATTATATTTAACATTTCATACTTAAGCATTTCTCTATCAAATTGCATCATTCGTTTTTTGATTTTCAGTGGAGGAAAAAATAGGGCTTTTGGCACTAAAATCCCACTGTGCAATGTTGTAGTATTTTACACATTTAGCTGGAATGCCCGTTTAAAAAAAAAAAATTTGCTATAAGCCCACACTTTATGATAAGTTTGTGACTTCGTTTTGCCGGACACTGTATACCAGCTTAATGTTTATAAATTAATTATAAAGCAACCCAAAAAACAACCACCATTAAAAGCCAGAAAATAACTCTTTACCAAACCCTTTTATATCATTTATTCTACACAAAATATTTTTGCATTTAATTACAGGTTTAGTCAGCGATAAAATGAAACTTGTAAAAAATATGTTAACGATAAAGCACAAAACTACAAATTAATTGAAATGTCAAAAGTGACAATAGTTGGTGTAAAGACTATCAGACCCTGATTAAAAATGCTTACGAAGCTAAAAATTTAAAAAAAATTCAATATGTATTCGTAGCTTTTAACGATAAAATTAAGCATAAGTTTAAAAAAAACACAAAATTTTACATATTTAAATTTTTTCTCCACCACTTTTTGAAAAATTTCATTCAAAATTCAATTATTTTCTGTCATCTAAAGACATTGTAAGACATGTCTGATATTTGCACTAAAAGACGCAAAAAATAATACAAAAAATAATAATACTGACCTCAAACGACAGCGAATGTTGTCAAATGTGTTACTCGATAGCAAACTCGATAAGTTTTCGCTATACATATTTATAACACCGATATGATTATCGTAATAAAGGTACAGGTGAATGTTAAAAAAGTCGCCAAAGTTCCTTTATGCAAAACAGTTTTAAAAAGCAGGGACAAAACACTTGTGAAACAAATAACACCAATTTTCTTTAATAATAATAAAATAATAATTGAATTAAAGTCAAGTCAGCGTTATTTAAACCCATTAGTTACTTAATTATTCTTATTGTTGGAAAATATTTAATTTTTACAGGACACGATAAAAATCGTTAATTTAAACAAAATTTTCTCTTATCTTTTTTCTCCTCTTTTTTAACTGCAAACAATTTATTTTACTCAACATGTGTATTTTATATAAATGCATACATATTATATAATTATACATATGTATGTATATCAATATGTGTAATGATTGCATTTCTGAAATTGGTTGCTCTTACTTCACTGCTAATTGCTGAATTTACTGTTACCTTAACGCTTTGAATCGCTCAAAACAATAATAAATAACAAATTCCAACAACACGACTAAAAATTACTTAAAACGGAAATTAATTGATTCCCACTTTTAAGTGAGAGCAACAGTAAAAGGAAATGTTGTAGTGGTGAGTGTAAAATTGTTGATTGTAATCAACATGAGCATAGTGGACATTCATCAGCGGAGGCAAACGCCGGTGTGGCAAATGAGAATAACAATAGCAACACTTCCTGTTCCATGCTGGGCAATAGTGCAGAGCCTGATGATCATTCTAGTGAAGAGACAAAAATTCCAATACAAGCTCACTCAAGCAATCAAACCAGCATAGACAGCCGTACCAAGGGTGTGTGCTCAGCCCCTCAGACACATAGTGGTCCAACGGGACCACCGGTTCGCAACGACACTCCGCCTAATGAAAATGTAACTAGGACCGACGAAACGCACAAAAAAACCACACGCATTACCTGCTCAAGCTCTAGTCAAGCAACGTCGGAAAATGTTAGCAACAGTTCGGTTAGCAGTAGCAGTTGTAGTAATAAAGCAACCATACAGAGGCAAAAACGTCTAAGAACACCTGTGTGGGCCAGATCCATGTCGACAAATAAAACGTACATAAATTTTCTCGTAATAAACTTCAACTAAATTTAATAATTTCTTTCGATTATCTTTACTTTTTACTCTTTATTTTCTCTTAATTTACTCACACTGTGTACAAAACTTATGTACAATATGTATATTAAATTAAACACCGATTCCCTAACACAACATCAAAGAAGCAACCTAAACTAAATCAAACATTTGTCAGCCTGACTGTTACCATTTGCAATCTTTTGTCTCCTAATGTCTGTCTTTCTATTCCTTTGTCTCTGCTTGTCTTGAACTTGAAAACTTTCATCTTTAACTCTTGTAAATAAAAATTTATTCTTTTTATTTCATACTTATTAAATATGTACGTTTTTTGCATGTGTCTTATTACTACGGTATTTTTTGATAGAAATTTTATGGAAATGTGAGATTGTATTTTGAAAGCATGTGTTACAACTTTCAGATTGTCTTATAAACTTATTACCTATTAAATTTTATTAACACATGGAGCACTTGTAATTTAATGTGTGTTTGTGTTCCAGTCAATTTCAACAAGGCGCTCATCTAAACGAAAAAAAATCTTTGTAGAATATTCATAAGTATGTACACAATATACGTAAAGTCGGGCAACATGAAATTATAATTATAATTAAAACCTTTAGTTGAAAAAATAAAATACAAATAATCAATTAAAAATTCTCAATTGAATTTTTAAAATGTTGCTCAAAAATTTAACTGATTAAAAGTTTATTTAAAATTTTAATTGATTTTGTTTTCAACTAAAGGTATTGATTGGAGAAATATTTTTTCTATGCAGTTGGGTTGTGGGTGCATAAAAAAATTGCCCCAATGAGAAATTACCCAAAAAATAAAAAATAAATGCCCTAAATGTTCTATTAAAGCCAAAAACTCGCATTTCGGATAAATTTCTCCTATTATTTGGGGAAATTTTTAATTTTCATTTATTTATTTCATAGTTCTTATATACAGGATATATATAGTATGGCTACAAATTTAAATTAGAATATAAACACAAATTCATTAAACTTTTTGTAAAAATGAGCCCGAAATATTTTTAAGCACAATTCAAACTTTTGACTGGATTTGCTTGCATATTTCTGCTTTCGACCAAAATGGTACACATATTTCGCAGTTTCAGGGTATATCATTTTCATTGTAAATTCCATTTTTAAGCACACAGAACATTATTTTAATCAGATTTTTTAAATAAAAAAATAAACAAAAAAATATTAGAAATAAAGAACGAGAAAAGGACTAAAAATACGAAAAAATTTAGTTTCAATTATTTATTATTGTTTTCTAATTATAAATTTTGAGGTTATTTTTCCGTTTCTACTTTAGACTATTTTGGAAAAATGGTAAATGGATCCAATGAGAATTGGCCTTAAAATTAAAAATAAAAAATTTTCTGCCAAAAATATAAGAATTTCCTATTTTTGGAGTCAGTTCTTATTTTTTATGTGTAGCCATTTTTCGGTTTGGGGACCTTTTGAATTTATCAATTTGGGAATTTTTTTCTTCTTGAAATAGGTGTCTATGCACATGTCCTTTTCTTCAAGAAACTTAGTTTATGGTTTATTTTTACCAATCATATTTTTATACATCCACAAGGCGGTTGAAGGATATCACATAACAAATAAAACTTTACAAATTGAAAATTTATCTTCTAAATGAGAAATTGGAAATGAGCCTACTAATTTACTAAATAAACTGATTATTTTCCAATCAAATATATTTTAGAAAGTAGCGTCTTTATTCATAAGAAAAACTCTTTTTAATGTACAATATGTTTATAAACAAATTTCCATACAAAATTCTTTTAACAATTTATAAATCAAAAAATAAAAATAAAAAACAGTAAATACAGATATACATATATTTTGTAGTCTTTCGACAAGTAGTTGTAATTAAGGTATAGATTACTTCTAAATTTTATCATTTAAACGTCTGGTCAAAATATTTAAATGAACTTAAAGCATATTTTAAACAATGAAAACAATGAAAATTTTATTCCATTTATTGTGAAAACAACAACAAAAATTTCTGTGTTTTGTTTTCCAATATATGTACATCTGTATGTATGTACATAAACAGTTAGACGAAAATTTTTAATTCTATTCGATAAACAAGCAGTTAAAAACAATGGCGAATTCAATTCGCTCTATCTGATGCTCTTATAATAAATGAATAGCATAAATTAACAACACTATTTATATGTAGTGTTTGATAATAAGCAATCGTGCTAGAATTAACTAAATAGCCAATACCCAAACCTTATTTAGTCAGCATGGTGAGTTGTATATAACACTCATATTTATTCTTATCTCATATCTACACCTGCTGATATTGTGAATGTTAAGTCAAGCTCAATACTCGATATAAAACATCATCTTGACCTTTATTTAGAATTTATAATTTTACAAATTTGGTATATATAGCCATGAGGTTATAAATTGTTTTTGAGAATGTGTGCATGTATTATTAATACCGGGATCAACTAATTAACTAGCCGTCTGGCATCTTTATATGTAGCTTTAAGAAACTAGAACAGCTGATGCCGATAATACAGTGCCTTTGACACTATTTTTGCCCGCCAAATTTTCTGTCATTGCTTATACAATGTTTATGTTTGAATTGGTTATAAATTAGACTACTAATGATATTGTTTATCAATGTGCAAAAAGTTTAGTTAATGTTTGTAAAAAATATCTATGCCGTGTGAAATAAATAAATCAAATCAAAGAACATGTCCAAAGTAAAAGCCGATAAGCAATCGCCCAAAGAAAATGCCAAAGGAGAAAATAGTGAAAACGAATCAGTTTGTGTAAGAATTAAATGATTTTGTTTTTAATAAAATAGATTCATTTATTGTTTTTTATTTGAAAACTTGTTATTAGGATGAAACTGCAAGTGTAAGTACTAGCACCACTTCACGCAGCAAGTCGCCAGGTTCACGTGGTGGACGACGAAAAAGTCGCCACAGTAAATCACATGTTAATGTACCAGCATTTAAATATGAGTAAGTTAAATTAGAGGAGCTTATATGCAATAAAAATAAATTGATAAATTAAATTCAAGCTGTCATTTAAAAGAAGATCATGGTCAGGCCATATTCGGAGTGGCCTTTAATCATTTATTGTGCAAAGATCAGCCAAATATCTTTGCCACCGCGGGCAGCAATAGATGCAGCGTCTACGAGTGTCCACGCAAAGGAGGTATTAAATTAATAATGTGCTATGGGGATCCTGATGTAAGTTTAAAAAACTTGAAAACTTGAGGGTCAAAAATTACTTGTTTGAACTTTATACGTCGCACTTATTTAGAATCAAACTGACTAATATTTTTATTTAAACTACTCAATAATAATTTTAATTCAACTATTTTATGTGGACAAATTTTGCAATGTTTTTCGCGAATTCTTTAAATATATGTTACAAGTAGTAGTTGCCCCTGAATAAGTAATTTGAATTTTACAAAAATTTCTTACTCACTAAATTCCTAAACATGATATTTTTCCACTAGCCCGACGAAGTATTTTATACTTGCACTTGGTCGTATGATTTAAAAACGTCTGTTCCGCTTTTGGCCACGGCTGGTTATCGTGGTGTTATACGAGTTATTGATATTCAAAGAAACGAAGCGGTTGGCAATTATGTGGGTCATGGTCAAGCTATAAATGAATTAAAATTTCATCCGCGTCAACCGAATCTACTGCTTTCGGGAAGTAAAGATCATGCAATACGCCTGTGGAATATACAGACTCATGTATGTATAGCCATCTTTGGAGGTGTTGAAGGACATCGCGATGAAGTGCTTTCCATAGATTTTGATTTGCGAGGTGAACGCATAATGTCTAGTGGCATGGACCATTCTTTGAAACTGTGGCGTATTGATACACAAGAGTTTAAGGAGACCATTGAGATGTCTCGAACATTTAATCCGAATAAATCTCAATTGCCGTTCCCCACCATAATGCAACATTTTCCGGAATTTTCGACACGCGATATACATCGTAACTATGTCGATTGTGTTCAATGGTTTGGTGATTTTGTGCTTTCCAAGTCATGTGAAAATTCAATTGTTTGCTGGAAACCGGGTCAATTGCACCAAAATATATCACAGCTTAAACCCAATGATGCCTCCTGCACAATAATCTGTGAGTTTGATTACGATGAATGTGAAATTTGGTTTGTTCGGTTTGGTTTCAATCCCTGGCATAAGATTATAGCATTGGGCAATCAGTATGGTAAGGTTTATGTTTGGGAATTGGATCCTTCAGATCCCAAGCACACGCACTCCAGCACTTTGAACAATGTACGATGCACATCAATCGTGAGACAAACTACATTTTCGCGTGATGCAAATGTTTTGGTGTGGGTTTGTGATGACGGTACTGTTTGGCGTTGGAATCGTAAAAATGCCGAAATACATACACCATGAAAACTCTTAATGGATAATTTGAAACCTCCATACATATTAGTGGACTGCAAGCCGAGTAGGGTATATTATTAGTAGAAGTCCTCCTAATTTGTTCAGTTACATACATACATATGTATGTATGCATGTAAATATGTATGTGTATAATTTTATAACAACAAAATTTATGAGGAATTTCATGAATTTAACTCAACTATTGTATTATCTCTACTATTTTTTACAAAAATTTTGCAAAAAATAAAGTCATGTACAAATCACGTTGTATGATTTTAAATCAAAATACATTACAAAATATTTCTGTGTTTGTTCTTAATAATTTTGAAAAAAAAAAAAAATAACAAGTAACGTTAACACAATTGGTAATGTTGATTTAAAATTTTCTCTCAAACTAGAGAATTAGTGTTATTATGAAGTACATGTGTACGTTATTTTGCATTGGCCACATATCTTTTACATATTTGCAATATATTCAATTTTATATTTGCAATAACATATAACAGCAAAGTACCTAGTCTTGTGACTGTGGAAGTGCTGAGAGCTTAAAATTTATGAATAATTCGATACGAAACTTAAAATCAAAAAAACAAAGAAACCAAAACAAAACAAACGGATTATCTCAGAACCATTAAATTCAAACATCTGCACAAACGAACGATATTTTAGGTAGAAAACTTACAGCACAAAACTACCCATAAGATTTCTTTTAACGTTGCATTCTTTGTTTGAAAAAAAATAACATACGCCTGTAATTCAACCCACTTTAAAAAATTCATCTATAAAAGTGAAATGTGTAGAATTTTTAGTTTTGTAAAAACTGTCAACATAGTTACTGTGACGAGTAAAAGTGCTGACATCGCCATTAAAAAGAAGCATTTGTTAAAACTTGAATCCAGTCATATCTTTAAATAAGTAATGGGAAAAATTTACTCTAGTACCATTAAGGGCCATTATTACAAATTAAAGTTAATTAAAAGTAAGATTTTATCGGACATATAAAATGTTGCTTATTATTACACATTTGATTTCACTTACCAGTACCTCGTTTCCGTAACTTATGAGAAATTTTCGCATCTCGAGAAATATTAAGTAATTAGACTGATTGTTCTATTCTACACAGGGTAATTCAAAACTTACGAAAATAATGAACAAATAGAGTTTTTTTCTTACTTATCCTGTATTTCACGGGGTGATAACAACTGTTTCGACTCGAAAAGTTCTCACAATCGTTACAGAAACGAGGCACAAGTGGAATAAACTTGCCTTAAGTTATCGCTCAGTTAAGGTTAAAGTAAAATTGTACTAATGAAAAAGTTTTTATACGTCCGATTAAATTCGACTTTTAACTGACTTTAAGTTGTAATAATGACCCTAAAGTGTTATTATGTAGTACCTGTATGTATGTATATATACTATACATAATTATTTTAGAACGTTACATATTTTGAGTGTAGCTTTAACGAACCCTGTTGGCATCATCGCATGAAAATTTAATTTAAATAAAACCTGAAGAAAATTGCAGGAAAAACTAAATGTAAATTCATAAAACGCAGTCACAATTGAATCGAATCCAATAAAAGTCAACATCGAACATTCCATGCATACAAAATAGTTGGCTGGAAGAAGTAATTAAAAATCGAATCAATTGTAAAATGAAAACAGTGGTGTCCTTTCTTTCTACTTCATTCTTAATCCTGCTATAAAGTTTAGCATTTGTTGCCTTTTAGTTATTTTTTTTTTTTTTTGTTTTGTAGTAAGACTTAATACATTTTACTTCTTCATTTATTGCATTTTTACAAAGAAAATATAAAAAAATTAGTTAAAAATGTTTTTAAATTTCATTTAACCAAACGGAAAAAAAATCAATTTATTTCATGAAAGTGAAATATTAATTGGCCATTTAGGCCTTTAAGGCGGAAATGAACGAACAAATTATTTAATTTTCTAAGATGAAACGTCAAACGTGTCCTTCCATTACATATTAATATTCCCCCTCTCCAGGCTATTTTTCTTACATACTTTTCGACAAATGAAATGACGATAACGAATTATTAAGACCTTGTATTGTGTCCCCTTTAGAATTAGGTAACAAAGGACATCAACAAAGTTGTAACAAAAAAATAACAATTCACGCAACGGAGTCATCTCTCGGACAATTGTTAGCCACGTGCATGTGTAAATTCATATGTACATGTGTATGTGTACATAGATACTTCATTTTTACTATTTTCTAGTAAATTAAGTTTCCCGTTTTGGCTTCTTGGAATTTTGTGTTTGTCATTGGACACTATTCATCAAAGCAACCAGCCCTTGTGGCATAGATTGTCAGCCAGTCATTCTACATTTAGTAGTTAGTGGTACCATATACATAAATACATATGTACTCGTAGGTATATAAGTGCATGTATACACTATGTATGAGTGTCTTTTAGCCAAATTCCTCTGTTTTTTTTGTCTGTTTTTACGTTAAGCACTTAACAAAGCACACAGGACAATGTCAAAAGGAGTTTTGTTGGGAAATTTAGTTGGTGCATATCTGTGGAACAAAATTTATTAGTTGGCATTTAGTTAGGGTCAAGCAAACAATGTGAGATTTTTAAAGACAACAAGATATTTTCAGCAAAATGTTAAAGTTTTTACAACCATGTATTATTATTAGGCTTGTGTGGTTATTCCTCAAAACTCTTTTTCGCAACCAAGATTTGCATGTAATACATCGATTGGGACAAACTGGCTAAAAATTATTCATTTTATGGCCAACTACTATTTCTTTAGTGTCTTGTGACCAAATTCACCATAAAGAAAAGTCACGAAAGTTATTTATAAAAAATGCTTAAACAGCAAAAATCATTTCTGTGTGCATTTTTTTATATTTTTTGTACAATTTGTATGTTTTAAACAACACTCGTAAATGTAAAAGCCACAATGGAAGAAATATCTCTATGGCTAACTAATAACATGGCTTTTTATCTTAAAGCAATTTGAGAATGTTCTCAAATCTCAAATTACATTTGTATCATAAAAAGCAGCAGATACTGAATTTTAATGAAATTGTCCATTTCCCTAATGTCCTTCGAAATGTAAAAGCTAAGAGTTAATAAAAAGAGATAAGATCAAATTACTAATTAATGTACTTATTTGCCAAGTGTTTTTGATTTTCCATTTCTATCCCAAAAAAACCCCATAATGACAATGACACCAACTCAATCTGAAACCTAAAAAGACGATCTTTGACTGCTTCTTCGGCGCTAAGATGTTGCAGTCCTTCGTTAAACATAACTTTGGTTAACAGACGCTGTCGAAATCGACAAAAAGCCGCATTCCAACATCACCAACCATCGTACAACACTTCAGATGTGAATAGATACAACATCAGCAACAACAACTTATATAATAATAATTGTCCTTTATACTCAATGGGGTTGGTTGTTTATCGTAAAAACAAAATATCTATGTACATACAGTATGCAAAGTTCGTATTCGTACACCCTCAATCAAAAAAACCCACCGCCTTGTAAAAATTTAAACTACTTAAATTACTTACTTCCAAGATTTTGTTTAAAGAGGTTCTATTTGATAAAACATTTAAATAAAAATATATTTCATTAATTTTTTTTTTAGGAAAAGCTGCATTTACTAATTTTAAAAAACAAAATTTATATTCGGACACATAATTAGTTTTTAATCAGATTAGAAATTGAAAAGACAAATTAAGTCTTTTTTATACTAAAACTAGTTTCCAATATTTTTTATAAAATTATTTATGGAAATGTCGTTTTGATTATTTGATAAAGAGGCTCTTTTTTTGAAATTCGCACAAGAAAAATAAAAATGTTATACCTAGTTATTTATTTAATTACAAGAGTTTTTCTTTTTTTAAGTTGAGGGTGTACGAATATGAACTTTACATACTGTATATTTATTTGTTAAGATTTTTATATATTTTTTTAAGTTTTATTAACTTTTTGTTCACTTGGGTGTCTTAAAATGTTGTTCGTGCCGAATCTCTGTTAATACATGCAATAAATGTTTTGTGAAGCAAACTTCAAATTTACTGCAATTGAAACAAAAATGCACCATTAACGTTTCTTTTATTGTCAAACAGCTTCAAGGAAATTCACTACATGTTTTGTAGTTGCAAAAAATATATTAAATCCTTACTGAGGATTAACTGTCGTTATATGTATGTATGTTTGTATATGTATACTCGTACTCGTATGTATGTATGTATTTTATAAAAATTTTAAATATTTATCTATCAATTTCAAAAATCAAATTTATTTTCTTTTCAGAGAAAAAACTATATATCGTTAGGAACTGTAACTGAAAAAAAAAGAAAATGTGTGATTTGTTTCTGTTGCCCAAAAAACGTAATATTTACCCCCCCCCCCCCCACCCTCCCATTTTTTGGCAAAAGTGACCCTATTATCCGTCCTTGAGCCACCGAATTCCCATGATGAAGCCCCTTAGCTCCTTAGCTTTTCCCATAATAGCCTCACAATTCTTGCGATCGATAAATATACAATATTATTGTGCAATAATTGATTTTGTACAATAAAATTAATTGTGTGTATATTATCTTATTAGTGCCACAATATATTGCATAAAATTAAATGTCTTTTGATTTATATTGAGCAAGTATGGGGACAACATTGCACTCCCATGTCACTACACATTTAAAAAGGTATTTCAAACAAAAATGTTTAAACATTATAACACTACGACCTTTATGATTGCCGTTTGAATCTCCCAATTATGTCTATGTTATTTAAATTATTTAATTCATGTAAATTTTTAACACACTATATCGTTACCTTAATATAGAAAGGAAGGGCCTAAGTTATTATTTTTTTGAAATCGAGTTTTTTATATATATTTCGATAGAAGAACATCTAATGTATCAAAAAATGCAAAAAATTTCGATTTCCAAAAAATAATGAGTTAGGTATTTTATATATTAACGCAACGATATGTGTAGGTTTTATTTACTCTTACCTATTGTGTTGTAAGAAAAATTGGGCAATATATTTTTTTAACATTGAACCACTTATGGAATAGTACTCAATAATATTGTGTAGTCTATGCGTACCTCTAAATGATATTTTTAGTAAACAAATTAAAAAATAAATTCATTTTGATGAACTGCATTAATTAAAAGACAATAATAAAAAATGTTTACAACCGGTGGCTTTAGCAACACTGCATGAAGGTACTCGTACAAACCGTCTAGAAACTATCGAAGAAATAAAGAAATTTTTTATTTAAAGTAATCAATAAGCTGCTGTACAAACAATTAGCAATGAAAAAAATATTTATAATAATTAAACCTGAAACTCTGATGGCGGTCTAAAGGAAAATATGTACATAATGAAACATTCTGAAATTTTTCTTATCCATTTGCTACAAATAATACATACAAAAATTTTTTCATAACTAATTTCTCATTACGCGTACTTTGACTTCAAAATGTGACACGGAGTAGAATTTTATTGAATCTGATAACAAATGAATTCGTAAGTTGCGTGTTATATTAAGGCCGTCTATTATTTCACAAATGTTCTAGTTCTAATTGTCGTTTATTTTAAAAAGGTGTAGTTAAATCGACGAGAAATATGAGTGCGTCGAAAGAAATTTAGATATGGGAAGAACAAGAAGAAGAGTAAGAAACACAGAAACAACAACAATGGTCTAGGTATCTATTATAATTTAAATTAAATTGAATGTTTTTATTGTAATTTTTATTAGCAATAATTAAACCCAAATGTGAAGTCATCTATTTTATAAGAATTTAGTGCCAAGTGAAAAACAAACCGAAGTGCGAATAAAATGTGTAGACATAAAAAATTGGAAATTTAACATTAAATTAAAATCAATTTAGCTGTTGTTGCAACAACCGTTTGTAACAATTTGTTTAAAAATATCTCAGTGAGAACAAATATTTATATGTATAAATATATACAAAATATTAAATACATGAATAGTTTTTACAAAAAAAGAAAATAGCATTTCACGGAAAACTATTCAATGGCGACAGTTACTACAAATAAAAAAATAGTAATAAAGTGTGAAAGCGATGTCTTTCCCCGGTGGTGAATATAAGTAATTTTTCATATTAATTTACTTTATTTAAAATTAAAGTATTAAGTGAAATAACTAAAAAAAAATTGTTGTTTTGGAAAAACAGAAACACGGCTAATTTGGGCAATTGATAGATATCCTAAAAAAATTATTTGGGTAGCAGCTTATTTTTATGTTCACTTACAAAAGTTTTATGTAATATCTTTTACAGAACAAGAGCAATAACTGTAGTTAACTTCGTGATACTGAAACGTAGTGAAGCACGACAAACAAAAATGTTTGCTACTCGTATCTACTGACTCGTATACATAAATTTTTTCGAACTAAACTCATGTAAGATTTCACTGCGACCGAAAATCTCTTTTTTATTTTTTTTATTCTTCGCATAGGTATGTATTTGTGTGTGCTAGCGGGGGAGAAATTGAATATGGTAGTATAAAGGGTGTTCCAATGAGCCGTTTCATTTTTAATACCCCTCCATTTTAACAGCTGATGACAAATAAAAATGGATACGCTTCAACAACGCATTGAAACTATTAAATTTCACTACAAGAACTTTGGATATTTGATTTGATAAAAAAATATTAATTAAAACGATTCTTTTCAAAGAATATTAGAAATAATTTGGTTGAAGGGCATATATTACATTCGACACTGCCGGCTATTATAGTCCACTTACTTGTCTTTACTTTACAAACAAAAATATGTATGAATTAATATGTATTACAATTAACGTTATCAAGGGGAACAAACCAACCTAAAAAACAAAATATACATATTTGCAGTAATTCTTTTTAGTTATTACGAAGGAATATACTGCCATGATAACATTATTTACACACCTTCCCATTTCCCAAAGACGTCACTACCTGCACTACCACCCACACCCACAGCCAACACACACACATATTTACTACCATTTTTATAATTTAGACAACATAATTTTTTTACTTTTTTCAGTGCATGTTCTCTCATTGACCTAGATAAATATTAACTGCTTCGGAAATCAATAGATTTAAATGGCCAAAATTTAATATTCGCATTTTTATTGTTCCTACTCCGTATATACAACCACACATACTTTTTCATTGAGCTGGCGGTTTACTGCATGACTACCTTCCTTCAACGTACGAGCAGTAGCAGCAGTGTCCTTAATTTAATTACTTATATAAGTTAGTTTTTATCCACTGAAAATAAATATTAAATTGTCAAAAAATATGTATGTACATATGTATGTCTTTATGTATATATGTATGTATGTATGTAAAAACAATGAAATTTTGTCTAAAACAAAACGCCATTTCCTTCTAATTTAATTGTTCATTATTCGACATGAATAATTGCAATTTGTTTAATAGTCCTAGATTATGATCATAAATTGTTAGCCTGAACTCGAAAACAATATGGTACACTACAACAGGTAAACGTTGGCAATGACAAGCTCTTTTTCTTTGCAAAAATTACAGCAAAATTTTATTTTTGGAAATCGAGATTTTTGCATTTTTCGGTGCATTACATGTTCTTCTATCGAAATATAAAAAAAAAAAATTATGAGCGAGAGAATTTCTATATTAAGGTAACGATATGTACATACGAGTACACACCTATATAAAAATCCATTAATTCGCGCGGTGACAGTGCCACCAGCAAAATAGTCTGTCTTCGCCTAGTATACCTTACTTTTTATATGAAAGGAAATGCAGTTCGTGCATTTATATTCGTCAGCCCATCAGACCGAAAATCTGAAGAGATTACTAATGAATATTTACAAATATACATACTCGTATATCTAGTTCCATTGTGGGGAGTGTGATCATGATACTAAAATTTTTTTATTAAAAAAATTAAATTTATAAATTAAAAAAGGGTGCGGTTTACAAGGGTGTTAATCTTAAAAACATTTCATAATAAGAAGACACTGAACGAACACGATTTCTACTCAAAATGTACACCAGAAGACTATGGCGGGTGTGACCTCACATATCTAAGTTTTTACAGAATTATTACTTTCATGATATTTTTTGTTAAATCTTCCGTAAGACGCATACAATAATTTTATAATTTTGGTATAGTAAATTGTTATTGCCAGCAAAAAAAAAACCGTTTCTAAAATGTCAGGGGTGTGACCTAGTACGAAAAATCGAAGAAAAGTTCAATGTTACCAATCGGAATTTTGATTCTTATGCTTGTGGGAGGCACCATCTGATTCTGAAGAAACCTCTTTAAAAAGATGCTTAATAGCGCAATTCTTTTTTATGGACTACATGCTGTGATCTAAAACTACCAATTTAAGAATTATTCAAAACTATTAAAAATTATATTAAGGTGGGTCAAAGTGCTCGGGTGAGAAAAAAAATGTATTGAAGATAAATCCTAGCCCTTGCCGGGAGACATTGGGACCAATTAAGACCATTAAAACCAAACAAAAAAGATTATTAATGTGAGCTTGTTCAAAACAAAATTTGAATAGATTTAAGAATCTGTATATTTTCTGCAATAATGGCGGCCGCTTTAAGGGTTGAAGGTACAGGACAGGTATGCTCTGAGAAAAAATGAGGATTGAAAAAAAGGCAACCCATAGATTTGATAGTCATAGATTTGACTTATTTAGCACACAGTTTCGGCACTTGAGAACATAGTCGGACAAAGCGGAATTTTAGTGCCGAACTTCAATCGGTTTCTTATACAAATGAATACACATAATCGAATAAAATTTCTCTCTGTGGCCAGCACTGGTTACGAGTGATTGGAAACTAACTATTTGCAGCGATGCCAACTATATGTAACCCAAACGCGCTGTTCCTCTTCGCAAAACGTGCTAGAACGCGCTAAGTTACAGCATTGTCAACTATTTATAGCCAAAACGCGCTATTTCCTACGCGCTAAATTAAGTTTTAATAAAAGTCGATGTATGTACATGTGTATTAGTAAATACAATTAATTTTTTTAGTAGCTCTTTTCAGACTTTATAATATTATTTCTTCGAAATTATATCCTAAATAACTAAAATTATTTAATACAGACTCAGAATTGCCTTCCAAATAATCGAAATCCTTAATTCTTATTTTTATTTTATTTTTCAAACTTTGTAACAACTTATATAAATTGTCGAATAGTTTTGCGATTCAAATGTTTTTTGTACTTCAGCTAGAATAGATGCTTAATAAGTTAAATACATTTTTTTGGTCACGAGTACGAGTACATATTTTTAGTTGTGAAATTTACAGTATTCAAATGCGTTTTTAATTCTAACTACAGTCAAGGGAATTTTATTTGCGACCGCTGAATCATTAACCAATTTAAAAAAATTTTATGAGTCTTGAATACTAGAAAATTGTTAAATTTAAGTAAAAAAAAAATATTGAACTGATATGATGACTTTATTCAAAACGCACTAATTTAGCGCTTTTTTAATAAACGCGCTAAGACGAAAAAGAGCGTGTTTGGGATAGTTAAAACGCGCTAAATCTAGCGCGAAAGCGCTAAGTTGGCATCGCTGTCTATTTGAGCTATTTTTCTCAATCAGAAATGCAAAAGCGCGGCCGGTCTCCGATTGGGCAAGCTGTTGAAAAATGATTGCTTATTTACTGTTCCATGTGCAATGTCATTAAATATCAGGCTTTTTTAAACTTTTGGACTTGGCAGCAATTAGAAAATTCCCACAAAAAATTCTCATTTCAATAATTTAACTTTGTTGTGCAGTGTAAACTTCTAACAACATTAGAAGTCCATACATACATATGTAGGTGAACTGATAAAAGAGCAAGAAAAATAATTCAATTATTAAATTAAATTACTATTCTATTACGTAGCTTTTAGTATTTAAAAGATACAGTTTCGCTGAATAATAATTGGTGAAATATTTTAGAATATTTTATATAATTGAACTGAAATAATGAGAGAGAAAATTTAATTTCTCTCTCTAGATGATTGCCTGCGCATGAAAAAAAACAACAAGTACGAATTCAAGTACTAAACAAATAAGTTGGCAATAAAAAGCATTTAAGCCATAAAATTTGGTATAAAAACTATTAAGTGTTGATTGAATTAATATTTGTGGGGTCAAGGCATTTAATATAATGTACTATATACACCTTTGGTAACCGAGATGATATTTTATATTGAAAAAGTAATATAAGAATATACTTTCTTGATAAGTCAAATTGAAAAAAGTGATAAGAATAGGAATTCTAAAGTATTCAATGGATTTGCCTGAAAATTAGTTGTAGAAGAGGAGTCAAGCTTTCAGCAACATGTCTTGCAAAGTCCGTACCTCAACCAGCGACGGAGTTACAGCGGGAAACAATTTTGGTTATTCTGTGCGGTTTGCAGCTTTCTTAACTATTGACCGATTTGTAAAATTTAAAAGGTTTCTAGATGTTGCTGGATACATGTGAGAAGAAAAAAACAGTTTTTGGTTCTGTTATAGTTTAAGAGATATTTCAGTTTGAAATTAAAAATGTTCAATTTAAGCCTCGGGTAAGACAACTGCTGATTTCTATGTCTATGAAAAATTTTTCGTTTTTCTTTTGTGCTGATTTTATCTTGATATGCACTTTATTTTATCCGGCGTGCAGCCTGCGTTACAGTTATCCATTGACGTGAATTTTGCAACGTAAGTATACTCAACGGGAAAACTCATAAGGCCTTCCAACTTCCTGCCTTATGAAGGATCTGCTTAAGATTTTTTTTGTTCAATTACTATTCTTATCTAACTGAAAGAATGCCTTATAGAAGGCCTCGACTCTTTCACATAAAAGATAAGATGCCCATTCCACATTCCTTTCTATAAGAAGAGAGAAGAGAAGGAATAACACTTTTTTGTTTTATTTCTTTACCAAAGCAAAAGCAAAGTCTATTAATTTGAAGGCCTTTCAGAATTGCTGTCGAAAGAAGCGAGAGCCGAACGCCTGCCGCACAATGACAACGCGTGTAAAAAAGATATGAGTATGGCATGGAGCGAGCAGACCTTGGAAATCCAAAATAATAAGTACAGAGGTCTTCTAGAACGCATCCTTACTCCTTCTCTTTCCCGCTGTGTAATTATTATATACATATATTTTCTGATTTTAATTGCCAAATTACCAACCTCTTTGGAGCCTGCCTCGAACAGTGGCGTGGTTAACACATATTATAGTATTTCGTTTGAATAAATCAAAATTATTTTTTTGCATTTAAGAGTGTTCAAATTGACTAGAAAAATTTTATGTTTTGGGGCATATTATTGACTTAATTGAAAAAGCACACATTTATATGGGACTTCCGAACTGTGACAGTTGGTAGCGGCGATACTGTTAAAGTTACATCCGATCCGTCAAATTGGCGGTAAATTTATTTAGCCTGTTTGCCAAATCACCATGAGCGAACATAGAGGTCAACATAAAGGATTGTTACTAAGTTTTATTATTATTCACCTTTTCTTTTATTATACAATTTTTATAAAATGTTTTATTTTAGTTTCTTCATCATATGTATCTTTCGTTGGAAAATCCCAACTTCTTTAGGGATGTTTTTTTAGTCTGGTAGATTGTCAAAAATAAGGTTGTTACCAATCCATGGCCAGCTCCTGTTCTGTAACTCGCTAAGCTAAAGCCAAATTTAATCGTTAAAATGCTGAACAAATACAAAATTAAAAATGTTGGTAGTGACATAAAACAGTAAAATTTCTACGGATTAAATTTTTAAGCCATTGCCTGATTTAGCAATACACGTTTGAAAATTGTATTCGCAGCCGAAAATCGATAAATCGACTTCATAGATTTTTAGCGTTCGAGATTTAGGGCACTACAAATCGATGATATCTCACACACACTTTGTTGCAATTTAAATAAAGAAGGCGCTTCATAAACGACTCTTTATAAAGAAATCGGCCCAAAAACTACAATTAAAAACTTTTCGCTATAGTCCAATTTTTATTTTAAGTGTATATGGGCAAAATTTATTTATTTGAAATTTTATTAATTAAGACGAGCCACTTTCCAAATACTCATTGCTCTTATTTAAAATAGTATATTCAATTAGTAGCCTCAGTGACACAGTCTGTGCCTGCTTTCTTCCTTAATTTATGTATATAGACATTCATAACATTAAATATTCATTTGATGTTTTCTTCAGCATCATTACGAAATAATGCGAATTATTTTTCAAGTCTCAGCAAAACAATATTGATTAAATGCTTAAGTAGGAAGTATGATGGCTGAACGAGACCATTTTAGTGAGCTGTTTATTAGACGTATTAACTGTCTTGTTCTTTACTATAAAAATACATTAAATGGACAACTTTTTTTGTTTGAAAAGTCTTTTAAGCATCATTACACGAATTTTCTTTTTCAGCTTTATTTGCTTCCATTCAGTTCAGTTCAGTTGAATTGTTGTTAAAACACTTTTAATGGCGTTCTTCTATTTCGCAGCTAATTCTCATGTTAACTTTACAAAATGATATTTAACTCACATGCATACATACTCGTACATCCTTAAATTTTCGTATATATGTACATATGTATGTACCCACATATATGTATGCAAGAAATAAAATTTGTGTTTGTGTTGTGTGCAGAATAATATCTATTAGTATGATGGAGCATATAAAGCGAAACGATTTGATGCCGTAGTCGTGGCCGCATTTGGAATTCGTGACAGATATTTAACCTTTAATACGCTGCTGGTAACGCCAGGAACCACCAAAAAAAAGCTTTTTAAACAAATTTAACTGAATAGAAAACAAATCACTAAAAAGTTAAAAATAATTTAGATTTAAATAAATAAAACACGATATCTTATACAAATTTTTTTATTTTATAGTTCACTGAAAAAAGTGAATATTTAACAACAAAACCTCAATTCAAATACAATGTTAGTTGGAAGTAAAACTTATGGAAAAATAAAAATATTTTAAAAATTTTTTTTATCAAATGTGGGAAAAATCTTTGCCACAGGAAAATCAAAATCTTTTTTTATTGAATCAATAAATATCCATTTTGTTTTCAATGTCGATAGAACGTTTTCTGTCAACATCGTGGGGCAGGCTCAACTCTTGAGTTTATTTATACAAGAGAACTGTAAGAGGAATTGAAAGGGGAACATAATTGCTTAAACTATTTTAATTTTTTGTATCATTCACAATTTTTTCGATGCCACAAATGTGAAGTACATTTCTGTTTTTCTTAAGAAAAAAATTGTTTTTCATTTATACTTTTCTATTACACTGAATAAAATTTTGGTTTATTTTTGTTAAAAAAAAATGTTTGCAGTTTTAAATTTGAACTCTGGGTACCTATTGGTAACGCCAGGAACCAACCAGTTATTTTTGAAATTGTTGAGGTAAATACCACTTATAAACCAAGAAAAAAAAACGTAAATTTTTTTAACTCGTTCAAATAATCAGGATATGAAGGGTTAACTAATACAAATGAATGTATACACACGTGTATATTAAATAAAATATTACATACTTTTAGGGAAAGTAAATGCGAAATAAATTGTAGGTAATGTTCACTTGTGTTGGAATTCAGAGAATTCACACATATTCTTACCCACGTGTTGCCTTTCAAATTTATGATATGCGAAAAATATTTTATTATAAATAACGCATTTGGTAACATACAATGCCTTTTATGTTATCAAAGATTTAAGGGAAAAAAGGAATATGCTATTAAAATACATTATGATGCTTTTCATAGCGATATTCACAAGTTTATTGGTAGGGAAGGAGCGAAATTTTAAATAAAAATACAAATATTTATTTTGAAAAAATAAAAAATAAATAGTTTGTATCAGTGGACCATACCAAAATAAAGTTTGAAAAAGTTTTTTTACAATTGACTGTTTGCTTAGAAAATGTTTTATTTTCAATTAATGTTTTAGCTGTGTGGATTTGTGTTTGGTGGGTAGCTCGCAACCTCAATACATTGACAGTTCACCAATACATTCACAGTGCCCACCAATGCTATGAATCTATTTTTGCAACGTACAAATAAAATATGTAAAAATACCCAAGTGTGCCAGTATCTGTCTATCTCCTCTTTACTGTTGCTTTGTCCCGTGTTACGTTTGTTTTGATTATATCTCATTCACAAATGTAAAATACTTGTTTTTTTTTCTTTTTTACTTTATTCTTGTTGAAGGAGGTGCATGGTACACTCACATTAAATTTGCAGGAATATAAATACGAGTCCATGTGTATGTACATACAACATGTACATGTGTGTGAAATTTATTTGGCAATTTAGAATGTTATTGTTTGTACACAGAATTTTTGGTATTGGATTTGATTTGATTTGCTGAAGAAGCACCACATGGATAAAAATTTATTTTTAAATACATTTTCGCATATATCAAAGCAACTTACAAACACAATATTTAATAGAATGTTATTAGACCTGTTACAAAAGCAATATTAGCAAACCCACTTCTAAATATCTGCAGTAAAGTATTTGTTTTCTCATGAAATGTGTTGTTTTAATTCTTTGGGAAAACACTTTATTGAAAGGAAGACAGAGTAAATAGTGTTTAAAGAGTACGGCGGTTGCGTTTAAAAACGATGCAAATATTTTTTTTATGTGATCTGTGATTTGCAGAGTGTTTCGTTTAAAATAAAAGCAAATAAGTTATCTAATTTCTAATTTTCGTAAGAGACAGTCAAATGCAATCCAATCCGGTTAGCTGCAAATTAAGCTTTAAAGTACTGAAGTTGTCCAAACGTATGAGTTATGTTTATTTTAATATAAATATAACAAAAATGTAAAATTTTAAAACCCCGTTTTTCTTCATAGCATAGCCAAGAACACTCGATCAAGTCACCTTACAAACAGAAAAAACTAAATAAAAATCGGTCCAGCCGTTTGGTCTCTACGACGATGACATTACTCGCATATAGACGGTCTTTGGAGTGGCCCCACAAAAAAGGTCTAACGGCGTCAAATTGTATTGTCTGGGTGGTTAGTTGATGTTGCCATGCAATAGAGCTAAAATCGGTTGTGTTGTGTGGGTCATAAAATAGTCTTGTTGAAACCTTATATCGTTCAGTTTATAATCTTCAATGGCAGGCCAAAAAAGTCGGTTATCATAATGCGATAGCGCTCTGAATTGACGGTAACGGTTCTTCGAATTATTCGCCACACTTTCACTAACAGTGGCGATATTTCCTTCCAGTCTCTTTAAATTTCTTTATAGTCTTGCCAATTTCTTGCAGAATACATAGATCGATTATGATGGCCATAATCACCCTGTAATGCTAAAAAAAGTGGCAACCATTTTTCAAACAACACTGCTGTAGTAGGTTTTAACTATTTTCATGTGAAACCATCCATTGCGTAAATGACAAACCTTTCACTAAGTAGACGACACTTCAAAGGACAGCAGACAGCCTTTCCAGGCCAGCGGTTTTGAAATCACTAAATGGATAACCCTATACATTGGTTTATAGGGTGTTTTTTATTGAGGTATAGAACTTTAAGTTGGCATCACTTTTTTAACTGGCGGCCATTTTGTCAGCTGTCAAGTGATTAATATTTAGTTTGGTTTGCCATTTCATCATGAACAGGTTGACAAAAGAACAACGCTTGCAAATCGTGCAAATTTATTTCGAAAATAATGGTTCAGTTCGCGAAGTTTACCGCAAGCTCCGTCCATTTTATGGTCGACATAATCGTCCATCAGAGCAATTAATTCGGTTAACCGGTCAATTGGCCACCAAGATCGTGTGATTTGACACCATTGGATTATTTTCTTTGGGGATATGTGAAGTCGCTCGTCTACGCCAACAAACCAGAAACGTTAGGGGACTTGGAAGCCAACATTCGTGGCGTTATTGCCAACATACGGCCCCATATGCTCGAAAAAGTGGTTGAAAATTGGACCTGTAGAATTGGCTTTATTCGAGCCAGCCGCGGCGGCCACATGCCCGAAATCATATTTAAACGTTAATGGCATAAAATTATCCTTCCAATAAAGCCAAATTGATGGACATTAAAGCGATTTTCTTGTGTTTTATTTCAATTCGAAGTTCTATACCTCTAAAAAAAACACCCTATACTATTGAATGAATGCAATCGTCCTTCTGCTCTCATTCGCAAGACAATTTAGTTTCTTAGATACATTCCAAATATCGCCATCTATCGCGAGAACTCAAAATCTATGTTAATTTGACAGGGAGCTGACAGTTCCTGTATACATACGTATTATGTACCAAACCAGCCGGTGCTGCTGAGTAAGAACACTACTTAGAGAAATTATTTTAACCATTTAGAATTACTTTTAGCGCGCCCCACAAACGATTCTTTAACAAACAGTTTATAATAAAATCAACAGCCATTGCTGCTTACTGTGGTTCCGGGTCAGAGCTCCACGTATGTATTTCGCTAGATGCAAATAATTATACTTTCCATTTTGAGTACATTTTACCGCGTTACATACTCGTATTGCGTTCAGTAATTTTCTCTTGACTACTCTCTACTTTCACACCATCTACCTGACACATAACACCTTCAAGGTCATTAGTTTATAGATGTACATATGTATGTATGTATGTATGTAACAAACTAACTGGCTTTAATATGAATATACGTCCGTTTGTATACACGCACATACAAACACATGCATGTATGTATGTAAATATGTATATTTTCTTTTTTCCAAGAAACGAATAGTTTTGACTCAAATTGTGTCAAACTGATAGCAACTAACTACAAATAGAATACAAAAAGAACTTGAAACATGCAAATCCTTTGAATCAATGTGAATACACCTGAAGCACTTTATTCGTGCCAAAAATACTCAATACACGTGCAGGTGAGATAAAGGAATTGTTGGTCTTACACTCAGCTGGCTCTACGAGAAGGACTAGAAACTTAAAAAAAAGTGTTTGAGGTGTTTGTATCTTCTCCTTGAGACTTCCGTTTTCTATTATGTTTTAACCAATTATTTTTCAAATAAATGTTTGTATGTGGGTGTTTATGTATAAAAAACAAAACACAGAACGTATTTATTAAAAAAAAAAACAGGATTAAGAAAATGGTTGTTGCTGCTATTTCATGACACTCTGACATTTGTAAGGATGTTTGTTGACTTTCTTATCAAAAGCACAAAATATTGTAATGAAAAATACCTGAATGGACTTAATAAAAAATTAAAAAAGGAGAAATTCAGCTAAGAGTTAAACAAAATGAAAAAGTAGGAACAAAGTATAAAATTAGAAATAGTAATAGAAATAGAAATAATAATAAACAAAAATTACGTGTAAGAAGTAAGCAACGGACGGATATTTAAATAAAACATAAAATATAGTATTAACCTGAAAAAACTATCAGTATTTGGCTTTGGAATACTCTATATTATGATTTTTAGGTAATTTAAAATAAATAGTACTCACATTCAAATTGTGTTTTGATATCAAATTCTTCAGGAATGCCTCCTTCCTATTTTTATTATCTTGATGCAAACCGAACTGTTCGAAATTGTATTTTTCGGAAAATAGATTTAATCGGCTCCGTTGAATGTCTGAAAGAAACGGCACAATAAAATTACTTTGATTACATTTTTGCTGAAATGGATCAGTTATTTATTTAATCGGTTTGTCTCAATTGTTTTCAATTAAATGTTTTAAATAATAATTTAAATTTTAAGACCCATTCAACAAATAAAAAGCAAATTTAAATATTATTGCAAATAATGTGGGAAAATCCGTCCCAGTTTTCTATTCGAATCGAATTACATAATAGCCACCACGAGTGGAGATGCATAATGCTTAATGCTCCTCCTCCTCTTCATCATTGCAACTGAAACAGTTGACATTGTATGGGAGACCGATATATTAAGCATAAGTTCCAAAAAAGACTTCTCAAGTTTTTCTAATTTTATTAGGGCTGAGGCGAGGCCAGAGGGTTCTCGCTATTACGCAGGTGGATGGGTTATGGTATCTGTCTTGATATATTTCAAGAAGGCCCATGCAAGAATCTCCAGTAGGATGAGAGTAGGAGCACACAGAGATAGTTGATCTCGGCTACTCGAAGTGGGGTTCATCTCTTTGCCAGTTTAATGCGAAGCGTGAATGCTCATCCACATGCTTTATTTCTAACAAAAGTGATACTATTTATGAATTATGTACATTCAACAAATTTAAGATAGACTTGGGTGCTGATAAAGTGCGTGGCTGCACAGAAAAATTCCGGCTAAAAAGTCTAGTTTAATTTTTCTCCTCTTCCTTAGAAAATCACATTAATTAATGCAAATATTTCATTCAATAAGAATTGCAAATACTGAACTTAAGCCTGATTAAGAAATTATTCCTGATTCAAATTTAAGAATTTTCAAAGAAACTCAAATAAAGGTAAAATTCATCAATACTAAGTATGTAATAAAACTTTTTGCTTTAATTTTAACAATCTTATCCTTACTTCACACTATTGAAAATACTTAAGGTAAGATAGATATCAAATAGATAAATTTGGTAGAATGCCACTAATAGTGGCAACATAATTAATATCCTTTGCTGCTCTTCCATATTAAGTAATTCATACGAGTACATACAATTTACAAATTTAATCTAAATACATAAATAGCGTGAGTTGGCGAAAAGAATGAACAACAAAAAATGGAAATAGAATAGAAAAAGAAAAAAAGAAAAGGAATGCTTAATTAATAATGAAAAAATGTATTGGTGGACTTAAAGGATGAACGATTTTTGGCCGCAATTTAGTTTATATTTCAACCTCAACGCGAAAACTCGTGAAACGCGCAAATACCACCATTAAGATACATAAATATTAAAACAAATAAACAAAAAATAGCACGCGAACAGCCTAAAATTTCTTTAATTGAATATTTAATCACGCATGTCCTGCAATTAACTAGTACAAGAAAAACTATCCTGTCAAACCAACATCTAATATACATAAATTCATATTTTAGTTGCGATATGTCCTGCTAAATGCAAAATAGTGTTTAAAATATAAAACTTTTACATGTTCTGCTTGATAAACTTGATGTTGTTTCATACACAACAACAACAACAACAGCAAGAGCAACAACAACAACAATTAATGTTACAACTACCGGGAGTATAACAAAAACTAAAAGAGTTTTGTAAACCTAAAAGGATTTTCGTGTCTTAAATTTGAGTCCTTTAGCTGTGACATGTATCGCTTGCTACGCCAACACAGTCGCAATAGCATAATATCCGTTGAACTAATTCAGTTTATTATAGAGTATCGTGTCCTTGACAATAAGAAAAGGTGCGCATTCTAATACAAAAAAAAATCTCCATATCCTTTGATTCACTCACTCACATAAGTACATATGAGCGTAGTGATTGATCTTTCCCCACATAATTGACCCTTTTTGTGCAAGTGCCTGCAAAATTTTCAGTTGAAATTTTATGTGTTCTAAAAATTAAAAATAAACCAGTTCAGTGTGAAATTTAAAATAAATAACATTTCAAAAAGGAAATCGACTGATATCTAAATGCATTATTATAATTTTGAAAGGAAAGTGTTACATTTTTGCTATAAATAAAATTATGCTAAAACTAAAGTAATTGTATGATGCACGAATAAAAATGAAAAAATTCAATTATTTCCAAAAATAAAATATTTCCAAAACAAGCAATAATTTAAGTAGTTGCAAATAGAGAGTAAAATTTTTGTTTGTTTTAATTTTCGTTCAGAAAAAGGAATTCTGTTTAGTAAAAATAAAACTATTTTCCAAGGATTGTGAATCGCACCTAAATCTGGATTCCTTTACACAATATAACATCAAAGATTTTTGGCCATAACATCAAACGCTAAAGTTAAGGCCCACAAAAGTCTTAACACATTCCCCGATTGGCCAATTCACGCTAGAAATTTGTATTTGAGTCAGAATACACTTCCAAAACCTTTTCTATGATCTCACTTCACACTAAAACAAATAAAATGTGCATACTTTTAGAAGCACAAAATATGTGTGTTCAGGGGGACTACTCTGTAATTCTAAATGAAACGAAATGCTTTCGCATTCGCCTGTAATTACTCGTAACATACAAATTCGAAAGTATTGTCTATCGTTTCGAATTACAGAGTACACCGCCTGAAGTGATTTCTTTATGTCATACATTTCATAAACAACAGCGATGCGTGCTGCTTCAACTCACTTATTTCAGTAAAACGGAAGTACCTCTCTCCTGTTTGAAAGTATGGACTCGGTATGACGAACCTGAGCAGCAAATTCTACCATTTTAGTTTCTACAAATAGATATCGTTAGTCTACAGTTAAATTTTATAAGTCAAACTCGGTATAAAAGTTACGTAAATTATTTGCATTGTAGAAATTAACGGACATTAGCACAATCAATTTCATACATCTTGTTAAGTTAAATAAAACTTAAAAGTATTGTATGTATTTAAACTCCAGTCTCCAACTAACGCAGTTTATTTGTACAATTTATTTTCTTAAGCACGCAAAGGAAAAACCTTTACGTGCAAATGAACCAACGTTTACTGTTAAGTAATGAAACGAAAAAACTTTGCAAAGTGGAATTCTTCACAACCAGTTGTAATTTGCAGATTGCACTTAAATTGCAACAAAAGGAAAAAACTTTACATGGAATGTTAAAGGATTTTATTACGCAAAGAATAACAACACACTTGGCACTTCAGTACCAAAGTCACAGAGAATCTAGAAAAAATACCAGCTAAAATAAATAACATTCTACATTCTTTCTATTTGCAAATCGTTAAATGCTCTTAAGCAAACAATTTTTATTTTTAAAAAGTTCAGCAAAGAAGGAAAAAGAATAAGTAAAGTATAAATTTAGTTTGAAACTCTTTTCTCTTGCAATTTGTTGACGACCTTTGGACAAAGGAAAAGAAGTACCAACTACATACTCGTACATAAATATGGAGAAGAAAGTTTTAAAAGTTTGAATGTCAGAGTAGGAGAACTTTTGTCTTCTTTTTATGAGTTCAAATTCATTGGAATTTTTAGTGAAAAATTTAAAACAATAAGTTCACATAATTATTAAGTTAATTAAAATTTTGAAGTCTTGTTATAAGAAAGTATCAGCAGGTCCAAAGAATTGAATAACAGAGCTAAATCTTGCTGCTTTTTACTAGATTTCCCATACAAAACGAAATCTACTTTGTCAGTTGATTTGTAGGAAATCTAATTAAAATGTAATATTTTTATTTATTTTTTACTACCCTGTACAACATATTTATTAAAACATTAGTGAATTAGCTACGATCTTCTTAAAAAGGTGTGTGAATTGGCTACATTGCAGTTGTTTGGTTGTAGTTTTAGAAATATTTCAGTTAATGGGTTTTGTTTTGGATAAAAAATCTTCAAAAATCGTCGGGGTGTTATTGGTTTGCCGCACAGAATATTAAGAATACATTATTATTGCGCAAACCAGTAACCACCTGACGAAATGTCCAACAAGTTAAACTGTGCCGACTTAGTTTATTCACGCACCTTTAATAGAAAATTTTCTAGAGCGCAGCTAATTCACTCACCTTTTATATAAATTCGTACAGGGTAGTAAAAAACGAAAATAATGGATTTTGAGTAGATTTCGTGTAGATGTACTGACAAAGTAGATTTCTTTTTGTATGTGGAAAAGCAACTAGATTTAGCTCGAAGTTTTATAAGTTTTCTGTTACTTATATTTGGGTGTTTCTTCGAATCGCCACGTAAAATACGTAATAACGAAATCCACTAAGAGCTGTGCTGGACGCACCTGGGTTATGGTTTTGCGTCTGCAGCTTCTATCGCTGTCTCGTAAGTACTAGATTTCGAGACAATTAAATGACCTATAAAACAAATTTAAGACAAAGGATTTTGTCTTGGATACGAAATCTGGAAAAATGTCAAAAATTTTAATGTAAACGATAAAGATTTCAAATCAAATTTACTGCGATAGTTTTGTACGTCTTTGAGAACTTTTTTTAAGTCTTGAATACTGTGGGTTATTGGTATAGATCTTATCTTTCACGCATCTTTAAAGAAAAAAATTTAAATGTTTTATATCACAATGTCTTGGTGAATTGTGAGCCCCTCTTCGAGAATCGCCTTTCAAGGACGCAATCAGCAAAGACACGATGTTGTTGATGGTCGGTAGGCGTGAGTGCTTGTGCTAACTAAACTTTGCAATGCTCTTAATGCAAAATACGATATAATTTAGTTTGTGGAATGCCCAATTCCAAAAGTGGACAAATCTGTATTTTCCTCAACACTATGGCCTATAGTAACAATATTCTCAGTTTCTTTTAAGCGCCGTGCATGAGTTCGGTTCTTCACATCACTAACTTGCCCCAACAGTTCAAATTTCTCTACCAGTTTCACAATTGCTGGCCACGAACACCCAAAAACGCTTTAGTTTTGCGAACTTTGGCCACGAAGCTTTCACCATTTTTATAAGAAATTATAATAATTTCAATGCGCTGTTGAAGCGTAGTCGTATATCGTTCCATGTTTATTAAATGCGAAGTTATTACTTTTCATCTGTCAACTAGTAACAGCTTGAATTACGACAAATGTTAAAATGGCGGGCTATTCAAAATGAAACGTCTTATGGGAACACCCTACAATATGTTCTGGTCGCAAGCGAAGCAGAATGGCTTGATAAAAAATGTCTTTAGTAAAAGACGTTTTTAATAAATACGTTTCATAATTATATAAGGGAAATAACTAGATTAAATAATTTGTAATATTTTTTTTTTATAATTTTATATAAAAGAAAATTTCCAAAATTCAGTAATGGGTTATATAATTTTAATGTTTGTACCTTCTGCAATTTAATGTATTCCCCTAAATTCAATTTGAGTGTAGAGTTTTATTGTATGTTTAATTTTGATTGGTTTTTTAATTTTATGAATAAAGTTTTCATGTTTAAAAATTTAAAAATTTATTTTGATATTTTCTTCGATTTTAAGCCAGAGTTGGCTACCCACCAAGTAACCAAACAAATCCACTGGCTTGGGGTTTTTTAACGGGTTTTTGTCAACATTGTTGACAGGGTGCCCCTGTGTCTGAGTGGTAGCGATGCTATTCTCTCAGTCCAGAGATGGTGAGTTCGATTCCCGCCATAGACCCTGTGTGTTTTCTGCAGTCAAGTTAATCACTTCGCGGGTTGTGTGTTTGTTTACAAAATAAAATTAATCGATTTTGAAAATCGAATCCAATAAAATATGAAGGAACCATTTTCTAATTTTCCTTTAGATTTCACAGATTCTGAAAGACTCAATGCTACAAGATTTCCTTTTTTAGTTTTGCTGTGTTATAGTTTTTTTTTTATAAAATCTTTTATTTTTGCTGATTCATCATTGATTGCTTATGGAATGAAGTTTATTTAAACTTTATCCTTAGGTGGGCACGTATTTGACTGTTTCTCAAACAAAATAATGTACTTTTATTTAATAAACTAAATACAAATACTTGAGTTATGCACATGAAACAAATAAATAAGGAATACATGTAATTTTTGTTTCTTTTGAAACAGAAGGTTAAGAAAGAGAGAATGTTAAGTTATGTTGAAAGATACATATGTTTCTGTTTAAGTTATGATGTTTAAATGAAACAAATATTTTAATGACTTCTGACAGTTTTGCTAAATTTGTAATTTTGGCAATACAACATATTTTTGAGCAAAAATTGTAATTTTTTACAGTCCATTCAAAATTATTTAAAAATTGATCGGAAATATGTATTTATGTTAAATATAAACTCGTTAATTTATGTTAAAATGCGTATGTGAGGACATGCATCAAGAAAGTTATCGATGCAATAGCCCGTTCCTTTTCGATATGCAATTTCTATCGATTATTAACAGTGGTGATGCAAAAAATTTTTATATTCTTTCGATAATAATAAAAAATATATAATATATATAGATATTCGTGAGTTGCTATCTCGAAAGAGGAGTCTAATATGTACTGAACTATTGTGAAATAAAACTGAAAGAACTGCTTGAGTGGAAGGAAAGTTTTATTTTGACGTTTTGTAAAACAATTCTGACAGTGTTCATACATGTAGAAAATCACTTTAGAATTATACCCGAATTGTAGCGCAATTCTCTCGAATCCCATTGACTAGGAACTTTTTCCAAGTGTTAAAATAATTCGAAACTTTTTTAAGCAATTAACATACGAATAATACTGATCATTTATAGAGATATCAGAGATCTTTAATTATTTCATAATATTGTATCTTACACTTATTTGAACTTAAGTTGTCATGCCGAAAGTTCCTTTAAAAATTTCCAAGCAGTTTGTTAGGAATTCAATCACGATAAAAAATGTTCACTGGGAAGTTATGAAATCATTAGTTATTTGTGAGTGTAATGATTCTATTTATTAAACTATTTTCATAACCTAATGAAATAATTGACATATCTACATAAATATACATATTGTATATAATTTTATGAAATTAGATTTTATAGATTATAGTCAAAATGTTTGCTTGCATTGCAAAAGGTTTCATTTCTACAAATTTTATTTTCCACATTTTCAGTAAAAAGAATTTGGCTCACACTTAAAATTGTTTCAATTAATTTCCTCACTAAATCATTTAAAAACAAATTATCTAGCAATTTGGAAAACTTTGAATAATTGAATGTGTGTATTTTTAATTTGATACACATATAATCCGAAAAGCAAAGAAAGTTGGTTATTTGCCAGTTTGAAAAAAAGTTATTTTTGAATTACGTGATAATTAGCAGGCTCACTGCAATTATAAGCAATTCAAACAAAACCTAATTAATTAATTATGAATTTTGTATACAAACTTTTGTATTGATCTGCCCACACACACGTATCCATTGTAGGTGTGACTTCCCTGTCGGAAAATCACTAGTCGAAAAGTAGTGCAGAGTGAGACAATTGATTGAAATAGTTAATTGTTTCTTTCCATTAGAAAGTAATCCAAGTCTCAGTCAGCACTGGTTGCAAAATATTCGTAGTTAGGTTAATGTTAGTTTAAAGTTAACTGAGTTTCCGACAGGGTTGTGCGAGTAGAATTTCTCCACACACACAATTCAGTTATTAATTGTTTGCTGCACATTTCTAGAGAGAAAAATCTCTGCTTAAACATTAACTTTAACGATTGGTAGTAAACTAAAGCAAATAAAAAATTTACATATCCGTGCACAACCCCACTAACTCAAAGCACAAGTCTCAGGTATTTGGAAATTTTCAAATACAGCCCCATTAACTTGTAATAAGACAGGGTCAGACGTACAAGACGTGTGGGGGCAGATTTACACTGACATAGATATCTATAAATTAATTATGAAATATATAAAATAAAAACTTATAATATTTATTTCAGAACTATTTTTCATCGCATGATTTATTCGAGTTAATTTTATTTTGAAAGTTCTTGAATAATTTGATACAGCAAATTTTTATTTGAAAAGTTTTGTTTGAATGAAATCATTCCAATAATAATTTTTTTTTTGTAAAATTATTTGAATAAATTTTATTCGAAAAGTTATTCGAATAATTTGTGTTACAATTATTTATGAAAATTATTCCGAAAAAGGCTGTGATACCCTGTGCGTATATTTTGTTCGTGTTGATGTCGGAAAGCCGGATACGTTTTACTCTTCCTAGCCCTGATATTTTATTTAATATTTTACAAATATCATGTAGAAGTGAAATATTTAGAGATATTTATGTAAATGTGAAACCTTTGAATAAAATGCATTTTTACAAGAGGAAATAAAACAGTTATATTTTTTTAAATTTATTGCAGAACTATTTTTCATTTCATGATTTTATTCGAGTTAATTTTATTTGAAAAGATAGTGATAGAATAATTTTATACAGATAATTTTTGTTTGAAAGTTTTTATTCCAATAAAATCATTAAAATAATAATAAATTTATTTCATCAAATATTTTGAATAAATTTTATTCGAAAAAAAATTATTCGAATAATTTTTGTTATAATTATTCATAGAAATTATTGCAAAAATGACTTTAATACCTTGTGCGTATAACTTTAAACGCTGTGTCTTTCGCCAGCAAAAAATTTTGGTAGTTCCGTTAATATTAAAAAAAATATGTATAATAAAGAAAATTTAGAGATATTTATCTAGAAGTGAAATATATATATGGAAGGCAAAAGAAAGGAAGGTGTATTATAACAAAATGAACTAAGGGTTCTTTTCATAAGAACTTTTAAGCGAAATTCGATTTTTTTTAATATGAAGACGCAAAATATTTGTAATATAAATAACACTAATTACTTTGTTAGAACATTTAATAGATTAGATGGTACATACATTCATTATATGTATATAATTAATTTGTTTGCATGCTTTTTAGTGTGTACATATTTGTATTTTTGTTTTTGAAATCACAACTATTCTTTGTGTTGTTTGTATGTACTAGAGAAACGTTCGCACTTGTTAGATAAAAAAAAAGTATTATGGTGTTTTCTTTTCTACAAAAAAAAGTGCTACATTTCCATTTAAAAAGAGCAATTTAATGTTAGTGTCTTAAAAATGTTTTGATCTCTAAGAGGACATAGTATGTTTTATTCTCAAAAATTGTCCTCAGTAATGATGCAAGGCACTGCACTTAACGCTCCGCATTAATCGACTGTGTTGTTGTTGCCCTTTAAAATAGTTGGCTTTTGTTTATGAATAGGAATACCAGACAACGTTGGAAAAAAATCGCTTTGAATCAGGATAGTAAAGAAGAGTAAGTTTTTAATTTATATTTATATTTGGCCAACTCACAAAGTGTTCTATTGTGTCATTTTGTCATAATTTTTGGTTGAAAGTAAATAAGAAATTATATTGAACTAATTTAAAACATTATAACAACATGACATAATAGAACACCTTGTAAATTGGCCAATTGTTTAAGGAATTTTTCTTTTGTTTTAAAAAACAAACACAAGAACAAACACTAACTTGTTAGTGATAAACAATTCAAGTGGATTCCATATACATAATGAAATAGTCTTAAAGAATTTTTTTGAAATAAACAGATGAGTCAGCAATATGAAAGTTGCATTTTCACGTTTTCATTGATATCTGTGTATTTCATAGAAAAAAATTGTAAATCTTTTGAAACTTTTTGAATGATTTGCTTGAAATTATTGATATAGCCGCATCCATTATACATATTTGCAGAAGTGAGAATAATTAAATCACTGAGTTCTTCCCCATCATTTTTGTATTTCGAGCCAAGAAGTTTCTCTGTGTTTCGAAGAACAAATCTGTCACTAATCCACTTTTTCATATATTGTGCCCTGTGCTCGTCATATGTTAAATATCATTTTTACAGAGATGACAAGACATTTTATACATGCACCTTTTAAAATGTGTTTTTTATGTAGAAAAGAAAACACCATTACTGTACACTCGCTCACCCTGAACTCTTAAAAACTGCCTGCAAAACACTTATCAAAAGCCTTGAAGCAAACAGTAAATTGAACTGTAACAACACACATAAATATCTGAATTATATAACTTCACTGTCTTGCTTTAATATCAGTGTATTTATTTTAAGTGAAACATAATAAATCACCAAACTCCCTTCACAAATTCTAAACACACACAACAACGAACACTCCATTAAAAAAAAGGGAAAATATCAAACATACTCTTTGCTACATTCACTGTAAACATGGTTTGGTTTGATTTTTATTTTTAATTTATAATTTCAATAGAATTTTTTGAGTTTTCTTAGTTTTTATCAATGGTGTTTAATCACTGAATTTTAAAAAAGATTAATAGTTTAAGTTTTTCATTCTCTTTAAACACTATTTTTTCTTTGCCTTATTTTTAGTTCATATTTTAAGCTGTTTGTATGGCATTAGTAGACAATTTTTGTTTTTATTCCTGTTTTTTAAGCTGAATTTCTTTTTAATAATTTATGAATAAAAAACAAATAGATAATATGCAAACTTATATTTATTTCAACATTTTACTAATTCAAATTGTTTTCTTCTTCTCTTTCCTTCCCTACTTCCTGTTGAACATGAAACCTTTATATCCTTGAAATTTCCTTTTCCCACAACATTAATTCTTACAACAACAATCACATCCATGTCAACAATGTCATAATGCTATTGAATGCAATTGGATTGGGGTTTCCATTATAAAAACAACAGACGTCTTGCCGATGAAGATGATGAACTTTCTGAAGTGCAACCGGACGCTGTACCGCCAGAGGTTCGTGAGTGGTTGGCTTCCACATTCACACGGCAATTGGCCACAACACGCAAGAAAACGGATGAAAAACCCAAGTTTCGCTCAGTCGCCCATGCCATACGCGCTGGCATATTTGTGGATCGCATTTATCGTAAAGTGTCCAGCACGGCACTGCTACAATTTCCGACAGAAGTTGTCAAAGTACTCAAGGTAAGTGTAACACTAGAGATCCTCTTTGTAAAGTAGTTTTAAAGAGTAAACTTGTACTTTTGATAAATTAATTTTTAAGATGAAAACTCTAAAACTTTAGAGAAAAAAATTTTTAAGTAAATATTTATTAAAAATTTATGCTTTTTTTTTTTTTTTTTTTTTTTTTCTTAAACATGTATTTTTATAATTGTGCTTTCAAAAAGGTTTTCTACAAAAAAAAAAGAAATTAGGACCTGTCCCACGATGTCGACAACGTTCGACTTTTCGCACACTCACATTTGAAACAACAACAAAATCTTAAAATTTGTTTTTGTTTTGAATGTAAGTGTAAATGTGTTTTGATTTGTAAAAGAAGCCGGGAAAGTTCGGCTTTGAGCGACTGTGGTCTATGATCACATGCATGTACATTCTAATATATGTAATACATATATTTATGGCCCGATAATGGTTGGCAACCAAACCTTAGTTGCGTTGCCAGTTGCCAAAATCTTATTAGGTATAACAACTGATAACTAACAGCTGTTAAGTTTAATTGACAAATATTGAAAGATGAGTTGCTGTATAATAAAAAAAAAGCTCCAACTCCATTTTATTAATGCGGCAGGTCAGCTTCTTTTTCCGTAGTCGAGTTAAAAAAGTATTGAAAAGAACTTTTGAGATAGAAATAACTAAAAAAACAAATATAATTATAATTGATATTAATTTTATAAGCGAGTAATTTATAAAAGCAACTTCTTAAAACATACTTTTTAAAGGAAGGTTTTCTTATTATAAACGATTTATTTTAACTTCCACTCTCAAAGGTTGCTATTAAAATGCTGTTCAAAAAATATTATCTTGAGCAAATATCATATAAATTATAGTTAAAACAAAAGTGATGAAAAGTATTTCGCAAAACTGGAAAAAATGGCCCCAAAAAATGTTGCGGTATCTGTAATCAGTTAAACTTAAGATGAACTGGGGATTATCAAATCGCATTCGATTTTGAGACCAAGGCTGCCGGTTGAGCATCCAGACATTCATACTTAGAGGCGTCACGTCATTCTAAAGATCATTGGCAACTCGGATATTTGAAGGGATCGTTGAATATTCCCTCCAAGACTCTCCAGTTAAAGTCGCTATCTATCCGCAACTTGCGGACACGTCCGCTAGCATTTCAGCTGATATTAGAATTTATTATGATATTTATTATTATATTTTTTATTAACACTATTGTTTATATCTCAGAAGCTTCAGTTTTATAAAGATAAATTTGTAAAATGAACTTCATTTTAAAATCACATTTTTAAAGTTGAACTGAAAAGTAGCACATTCGCTTATGGGTATTTTTTTATTTTTTATTTAGACTCTGGACGATTGGAGTTTTGATGTTTTCGCTTTAGCTGAAGCCGCCAATGGTCAACCTGTTAAATACATTGGCTACGATTTGCTCAATCGCTATGGCATTATACACAAATTTAAAATTGCACCTGCTACCCTGGAAACGTTTCTGGGTCGCATTGAGGAAGGCTACTGCCGCTATCGCAATCCATATCATAATAATCTACATGCAGCTGATGTCACCCAAACGGTGCATCATATGTTGTGCCAAACTGGTCTCATGAACTGGCTAACAGATCTAGAGATTTATGCCACTCTACTGGCCGCTTTAATCCATGATTACGAACATACTGGCACCACCAACAATTTCCACGTAATGTCAGGCTCAGACACGGCGTTACTGTATAACGACCGCGCAGTTTTAGAGAATCATCATATTAGTGCTGCGTTCCGTTTGCTCAAAGACGACGATTGCAATGTGTTGTCAAATCTGTCGCGCGAGGAATATCGCGAGTTGAGAACTCTTATTATCGATATGGTTCTGTCCACAGACATGTCTTTCCATTTTCAGCAGTTGAAGAATATGAGGAACCTTTTGACAGTCAACGATGCAACGGTGGACAAGTCCAAAGCCTTGTCTATGGTCTTACATTGTTGCGATATTTCACATCCTGCCAAACGATGGAATCTACATCATCGCTGGACGATGTTATTGTTAGAGGAGTTTTTCCGTCAAGGTGACCTCGAGCGCGAGCTCGGTCTTCCCTTTAGTCCTCTGTGCGACCGCAATAGTACCCTTGTGGCTCAATCACAAATTGGTTTTATCGATTTCATTGTTGATCCCAGTATGTTGGTGATGGGCGAAATGTTGGAGCACGTTTTGGAACCGATAGCACCCATGTGTAAAAATGTTAACGCCAGCATAGATGCCGGTGATGTTCCTGTCGATGGACCTCCTCGAACCTCAAAACATTCACTACGCAGCCGTTCAGTTACTTGTGAGGTCATCGAAGAGAATAATGAGAATAAGTCGTCGGATGATAAGTCAGCCGTTCAGAGTTCAGCATCGGATACTACTACTGCCAGTAGTAGTAAATCTGCTTCAGTGTTTAAGCAAAAGTTTACCATACGAAAGCCATGGATTTCATGTCTAACGGACAATAGAAGTATTTGGAGAGAACAAGCAATAAAAGGTGAGTCACTATGGATTTCGCATCAAACAGCTGCACCAATTTTGATGAAATTTAAAACATAGACAGATCTGTGTATAAAAGAACACAAATGCTTCATATTTTTTTTTAAACAAGGAGAAAAAGGGGACAAATAGTACGATATCTGCCACTCCGAAAACTATTTAAAATGACGCGCAGGCTTCATTTTTTATTTTTTTTAAGTTGGACCAAGAAATGTCCCGGGGAGAAATTTCTGCCTCTGCAAAACTATCCAACCGATTTTGGTGAAATTAAAAACTTATGTAGATAGATATGTGTCTAAGACAGAGATAAGCAAAAGGCCGCCCGTGGGCATACATTTTACTGTCTGTCACGTTATATATGAATGTATTTGTCTGACTTTGGTCTAAGAGGACACAAATGTTATATAAATAAAAGTTCACAGTGAACATAGGGAATATGTTTCTATAATATTAAGTTGCTTACAAGAGTGAGTTATTGACACACTGCAAAGCCTACTTTCCACGGTGAGGGTACCGTAAGTGGAGGAGCCTTTCAGAGGAATTTGCTTTATCTCCGTCATTTTTCCTCCTAGTTCCTGAGACGTACGCCGGCCATTCAGTTTTCGCTGCCACTCCCAACTAGGGTACGCGGGGTCGTTATTCCCGTTATCCACAATAGTGGATACCCTTGCGTTGACAAATATATAACAAATATTATATACTTTTTGAAAACTAGGATCGAGCTGATGGCAGGGAACAATTTCTGCCTCTCCGAAAGTATCCAACCAAATTTTATGAAACCTTAAACATAGATAGATATGTATGTGTTTAGAAGGACACAAAAGCTTTTTACTTTAAGGCTCATAGCCACACAGGATTTCCATATCTATGTATGTAGGTTATGTTCATTAAAAACCACATAGATTACTACTCGTACACCTTGCATTTTTACTGTATTTTCAAATATTTTTCAAAAACTTTTTTTCAAGAGAAGGTGTTACCTTCTTTAGGAAAGAGATAGTGATAGAGAAGACACGTGGTGAAGGAAGAGATATATATCACTGCTTCTGATCCCTATTTATAAACAAGTCTTTTAAACGCCATTTTGAAAATTTAACTCACTGAAAGTGCTGCCATATATTATTTTTCTTTTTATAAATCGTGATGGCTTTGGAGTGCAATAACAACGTATGTTATATATTTCTCATTTCTAGTTTATTATATCAAATTAAAATATTTTAAATACTTTTTAGAAAGTTTTTTTTTTCTAAAACAACAACACTTCTACCTTTTTTTAAATAAGCTTCAAAAATAAATTTTGCATATTGAATATAAATGAAATAAATAATTAGTTAATTTGATTAATAATGAAATAATTATTCTTTCAGATGCTGAAGCTAAAGCGGCTGCAGCGGCATTGGAAGGAGCAGACGAATCAGCCAATGATAATTAAATTATTATCTCTATCTCTCTTCCGCTCGCTCTCTTTCATTCCCGCACACTCACTTATCCAATTCATCATTATGTGCAAAACTAACAAGACATTTTGAAGAAAAAAGCTCAAATACAAACAAAATTTATTGTAAATTTTAAGAAAATTTAGAAATACTAAAAATACGAGGACTCTTAGGAAGAAGAAAAAACATTGAACAAAAGCCATAAGCAAAGCAAACACAGACAAAACAAAAGAACACACATTTATTATTAATTAATTAAATAATTAATTAATAAAGGAAAAATAATTTAATTAAGCCTTAATTTAAGAAATCATTTTAGCAACTTAATATTTAACTAATGGCAAAATATCGCAAGACACAGCGTTTTTAAACATTTAAAATTTATACAGAAAATAATTCATATGTATGTACGAGTATATCAGATGAATCAATTCAAAGTGCTTGGAAGCGTTGTGTTTTGCAAAAATAAGCCATAAAACAACAAAAACTTCAAAAACTTAAGACACCACATGAATACGCTTGATAAATATTTTATTTCTTAATTTTTTTCATTTCCTTCTTTTTTTAAACTTTCTTTTTTTTTTTTTTTTGTATATATTAAATATGTATAAGATAATACAAATTTGAAATTAATGTTAAAGTGAAAATGCATTATAATTGTATTATATAAAATTAATTACTGAATAATTACTTATTAAATATGATAAAGAATGTATTTGTATGTACGAGTTAAAATATACATATATGTATGTAAATGTAAGTTACCAACAAAACAAACAAACAAACAAACATGTACGCGACTATTGTTTTACAAATAAAAAAAAGTATTTCACAATACAATTATTATTATTGCTATTGTTGTCGTTATTATTGAAATTTTTTTATTTTGTGTTTCTCAAATATGTTTGAGGTTATTGTTAATCACAGTAATTATAATGATGATGATGATGATGATGATGATGATAATAATAATAATGATGATGGTAATGTTCAAAATATGGTTACAAAATAAAATTTTAATTAAGTTAAGAAATTTCGATTTTTTTTTTATTTAAATTTATTTGTGTAAATAATTTTTCGCTTGCAGTTTCTGCAAATGTGAGAGAGAAAATCAGCAATTTTTTTTTTCTTTTCGAAAAATCTTTTTTCAAAAACCCTTCTTCTCAAATAAATTTTTTCATCACACATAGCTTAAAGGGTTAATTTTTATTTCACTTTGCTCTCAACTAAAAATATACCTGCATCAGCATATTTTGATTTTGAAGATGTTTAACGTTCAATCAATTTAAGCAATCTCTTTAAAATTTGTCTGACTTGTGTATAAACTACATTTTTTTATTTTTTATTTTTTGTTTTGATAATTCAACACGAATCAAAGCCTAGGACCTCAAAATGGAAGCAGCAGAGAAATATAAAGTTTCTGTCTAATAAACATTGATCGCAGCGCTTGCTGGGGTTTCAAACTTTCTTTAAACTGCAAAAAAGTACATATAAGAAATTTTTATCAGGTTACTTGGTATCTGGCAAATTATGAATGCCTGATCTTTTTAGCATAACTCTTCGTTTAAGTCGAAGAGCATATTTCACCTACTTACATATTAAATATCAATTCATATATAAAAGTAATTTTTCCATACAAAATTTTAAATATGAATTCATATTGGTGAAATTGGCCCTAAGTATTTCTTTATTTTTTCTTCATCCCCAGAACTTTCACTTTAATCCCACATTAAAAACATTTTTCTACAATTTGAATAAAAACCTAAAGTTTTCCCAACAAAATAAAAATAAATTATTTATATTCTTCACATTATCGTCAACAAAACAGCGTCATCAAAACAATTGTCATAATAAATGCCGATGTAAAATTGAATTGATAGCGAAGACGTATCGATGTCACGGCGACTAATATGTGATGTTGTTGCTGACGTTGATATTTGCAATAAGTTTCACCATTCCATTGCTGGACCGTATTACTTTTATGAAATTGTCCATCAGGAATTCACATATTTGCGGCTGCATGTCCTCGATAACTTCACGAGTTCTTATGTTAACTGAATTTTAAAAGCCTTAAGAATAAGTCTAATGTCGTTTGTGGAATGCACAATTCCATAGATCGACGAGAATTAGAAAAACCTCCACCTCAAATTTCTCCACAAGCTTCACAATTGCGAGCCGAGAAGGTGCTTCACAAAAATTCAAAATTTTGCGAACTGTGACCACGAAATTTTCATAATTTTTGTAGTGGATTTTAATAATTTCAATGCGTTTTTGAAGCGTACATACATAGTTCCATTATTATTATGGCTCGTCTGTCAGTTATCATGAAAGTGAATTGCTTATTTGAATTTTATTTTTGCATCTAAAACGACAAAAATTAACATAGAAATCCATGGGTTTTGACATAATTTTTGTAAGACGGCCGAAGTTTTACTAGTACCAAAGTGTTTAAAGAACTTTAAAGAAATCGCTGGATCAAGACACAGATTCGGAAGTGCTTTGATGAGCACTTAAGTTGCTCAAGTGAAAATATCCAGCTTATTTGTAATGCTAAAGCAGAAATTTTTAATATATCTTTTGAGTAAAAGAATCCAGCAGGTCTTATGTATAAGAATGCAAGCAAAGTAATCGAATGTTTAAAAATAGTTTTTTAAGATTATTATTTATAATCGTACATTTATTTACCTGTTCTTTCCTGTCAATAAAAAAGTTATTTGTAAAAAAGCTAAAGGGGAAGATGATTTCTTATTTACTTAAATGAAAAACTTGGTTTATAATCATTATAAATACAAAAAAACTTGTTTTCTTTGTTATTTATTTTCTTTTTACGAATTTTTGGAAAATCAATTTCAGTAAATCACATTGAAGACGTATGAGCTCTAAAAAATTAAACATCATAATACTCATACGCCTGGAGTATTATTATCCCTCAAAGTGTGACATTTGTGTGTTCGAATTGTTTGACACTTAGGGCCAATTTATTTCACCAACACTATTTAAATATCAATTGATATTTAATGTCGATTTCCATTAATTTTTTTATGAAAAAATTACTTTTAAATATGCAGCCCAATTCTAAAAATTCGCACGGAAGTAATTCCCACGGAATTAATTTTTTTCTCAACAGACTGAGATAAAAATTCAAATTTCAGGGAGAACTTTGAATATTCAAAGCAGCTATTTTGTTTCCAGTTGTTTTATTTTAACTGAAATCTTGCAAATATGACTTATTAAAATGGAGGAAATGAATAGGGAATAAACTCCAAGGGCGATGTTATTCAGAATAAGGCTGATGAGTTTATATTTAAATAAGTTGGTAAAATAGGCTCTTAGAATGCTTTCTAGTGTTAATAAAATAACTTTATTACATTTTATCCCAACGTTTCGTCAATTATTTGCTGACTTCTTCAGGGAATTTTTTCATCTATTTAAATTTTGAAAAACATTGCATTATTATAATTTTTTAAATTAAATAAAAGAAAAACTTACAATAATTACACTGTAAGTACTGCAAAATGACACAGAAAAATGCCGAGGCACTCCAACTTAACTTTGGGCCGAAAATCACAGTGGGATACTCCGCTTTAAAAGATTAGGTGAAAATCAAGGGATATTTAATTTTTAAGTTTGTACTGTCTCGTGGTTTTTCTCTGTCATTTCGAAAGTTAATATTTTACTTACAGCGTTATTTATGTTTTACATTACATTATTTTTATGTTTAAAAACCATGTTTTTTTTAACAAAATTACTTCAGTTGCACTGCTTATACGGCTTAATGTTGAAAATTTTAAATTTTTTGCAATGTTCTCTCAAGTCGAAGGCCAAGAACTGTGATTGCTGGAGTTGTGAAATATATATTATTTATCAATTGCTGCAAACAGCAGCAGCAATAGACAAATCATTAATGAAAGTTGTGAAAGCAAATATTAAAATTAATAAAGATCAAAATAAATATTTACTTAAAAGTTGTAAAGTAGATAAGCAAATCTGTAAACTAAACTTGGAAGTTAAAATCTAAATTTAATAGAATATACCTCATACAGCAGAGCTTTCGAATTGATACCAATAACCAGTATATAAATTAATAATCGATTGTATTTCTTCAGATCTTAGTTGCGGAAAGTAATTGCAAAATTAATAGTAAATGGAAAGTAAAATTTGTAAAAGCTTTTTATGGAAGCAAAATCTTTACAGTCCAACCATAATACGCATAAGCTGAATTAAGCTAATGTTAGCATTAAGCAATTCAAGGGATCTACTTTGACTTTTAGGTGATTTTAATTAAGCCTTACTTAGCCGTAGTTGCTCCTCTACACATGTTGTTCATCAAAATTGCGGCAATTTTGTTTCTTCTCATAATTCCTAAATGAATGACATTCAATCATATTAAGATATTGGAATGTATCTTATCTATTAATAATTCAAAAATATGTACTCGTATATCTAAAAACTTTATTAATTGTTTTATATGTTTTGCGTGGGAGCAATACTACTAAAAACTACAATAGTGAATATATGTATATCATAAGTAAACACATGTGTATGTACGTAGATTTGTATTGAAACACAATAAAAGAAAATAAAAGTTTATTATGATTATTTTCTGAGTTTAAAATAGAAACAAACAAAATACTAGCAATGACTTTTATACTCCATGCACAAACAGCTGCTTCCGTACCGGATGTGCGTTCAGCTTGGCACTTTGCTGAAGCAAATGACGTTTGATAAGTACATGATGATAGTTTGCCACACACGTTTTACATATATTCGCACAATTGCTTAAGCTGGCTTAAGCTAGCTTACGCATATTATTTTTGGGAATTTAATCTGCAAATTGATTTTCATCATTAATACTTTTCTTTATTTTCAGACTGTATTCTAAAAAAAAATAATTTGTATTTCAATTTCAAGTATGGGAGTTTTATTTTACCTTGCACTTTAAACTCAAATATTGGAACACAATATAATTCTCTTTTTCTTTCTCTCTCTCTCATCTACACTGTTTATAAAAAATACTTAACCAACTTAAGCTAAAGCATAATGCAATAAACACATTAGCAAAATGGTACAGTATATTGATACTCATCACTAAGATTTGTGAAGTGTTGAGTATCAATATACTATACCATGTCGCACATGCTACGATGCAAGACCATTTGCACAATATTGTGAATTGGACTATTGATCACAGCAGGCTACAGTACATCAACTCATGCTAGCTTCAATTGTCGCCCTTTACTCAGATACTGAACTATTTTTAAGGCGGCAGGCAAATCTGATGCTGCCACCTACAAATATTTTACATTTATAAAATTACTTATTTAAAATATATGTATATACTTATATCACAGAAAAATATAAAAACGAACCAATTTATTTATTTTTTATGGCACAAAAGATCCATTAGATGTCACAGTGCCGGTGTTTGGAACAGATCTTGGCCCTATTCAGTATTCTAATACATTTCTCTACATAAATTTTTATGTCTTTCTGTTAAATAATAAAATCCAATCATTTTTAAGCTATCGCCAACAAAAATTTAAATTAGTTTTACTCAATATCCAACGTTCGCAATATTATTAAGCAGCTGACTACGCATGATAGCAGTCAACAGCATTTATAGTCGTGTTGTTGTGTAGCCTGCTGTGATCTATGTGTTTAATGCATAGCACCTAATCTAATCTACTCTAAACTCTCTCTCTCTCTCTCTCTCTCTCTCTCTATCTCTCTATCTTTCTATATTAATACTTAAGCCGTTTTCCACATAATATTTACTCGTATAGCATACTTCTAGATATTCTTAATTTGCTTCTTTAACTAAATAAAATATTTTCTAAAGCTTTTAAATAGCCGAAATAAGAGAAACAAATATATAATATATATTAATCAATAAAAAAAATAAAAGTTTGAAAAAAAAATATAAGCAAACAAACGAGAGCATGTTATTTTTATACCAACAAAATGGCTGAGTTAAAATATTCTTAAACTTTTTAATTTGAACTTATTTTTAATTTGGTTTTTGTTTAAGTGAAAAAAGTGGAAAACACATGGATGTGCAAGTTACACCAAGCAGAAAAGAAAACTAAGTGTTACAAAAATTAAAACAAAACAAAAACATTTTTCAAAATGTCTGATAGCGGGACCAGTCTTTTAAGATTTATCATTGCTCTGAAACAGTCCAAAAATATAATCTTAATAACAATTAATTAATTTTTACCACACTTTCTACAAAAGAAATAAAAAAAATTTAGAACAAGAAGAAGTTTCGCGGGACGAAATTATTATAACTTTATATATTAAAACATTCAATTCAAACAAGAATTTGGTTTGATCTTGTATTTTATTAAGAAAAATAATTACAATTATTATTATAACATTTTCTCAGAGCAATGGTAAATTTACTTAGCAGTAAGGTACCATAATATCAGCTGAAATTGGGATCATAGCTTTATTAAGGTAGTAAAATCTATATATACATACATAACAAGTAAACATATAAATATACATATATATTTATCTAAAAAATAATAGCAAAAATTGTAACTATATATATAAAGCTAAACAATGTTATAAGATTGTAATAAATTATAAATTAAATTTATAAAAGAAGTCTTAGATATAAAAAAAATAAACTTTAAATTAACTTTACCACAACTTTTATAAATATTTAAAAGTTAAAATAAAAGAAAATACAAAAGCAAGAAAGCAAGAAACAACTAATTTTATAATTCAACTAAGAAAAATTCTCTTAAGCTTCCTGGTAACAAATATGTCCCTTCCTAAATTAGCTTTTATACAGAAAAGCTTTACAATCTGTTTAAAACAAAGAAAACAAACAGCAAACCTAAAATAAATGTGCAATTTCAAAATTAAGCACACTGTTGAAATTTAAAATCATTTAGATGCACATTTTATTGGAAGTTCCAAAGAACAATTCCTTCCTTTCATAAACAATTAATTAATTAATTAATTAATTAATAACCAAAATAATATGAAACACTAAGCATTTTACTTTTAGTATTTGAAAGCATCGGCTCAAAAATAAAAATCTGATGATTACAACAGCAAAAATTTTTCAAAATAGTTAAAGAAAAGCTGATGTTTTTATGTACATTCTATCAAGGCGAATTGATATACATACACATGACCTTATCGCTACAACATGTACAACAATACAAAAAACAACATGTAGTTCGTCCGACTTCAAATAAAACCATCTGTCAAAAGCACTTGACTAAAATAACAATATTTTACTATCTAGTACATAAATCAAGCAACAATATGTTTAATATATAATTTTACCATCTTTTACAAAATAAAGCACAATTTAATTGCTGGCAGACGCTTTTAAATTTTTTTTCCATCTAAAACGTATAAGAAAAAAAAGATTTTGACAGTTCAATTCGCCATCAAACAGCTGATCATAATCAGAGCAGAGAGGTCAACTGTTTCTTAATTCGCCTTGCATTCTATATAAATTAGTAGTCTCGTCTTTTCCTCCTCTCTCTCTCTCTCTCTCACACACACACACACACACTTACAAACATACACAATCTCTGTTTCTCAGCACCCAGTGCCTCTAAGACTGTGAAAAAACTTGTTACTAAAAAAAATTACATTAAATACTTAAACGTCTTAATCAGGGCATATCTGTCTTGGCCCACATGAGTTTCTAGTGGAAAAAATATTAAATAAAACAATGTTGATTTTTGGCTCCTGCTCTTATTTCAAAGTTTAAAATCTGTTACGCATATCGCTTCATTATACATATACATACATATAAACAGAAACTATAAACACAAAATTATTTAACTTGAAAAAATTAGCACATAAAATACAAAATTTGCAATAATTATTTGTTAAAATTATTAAGAGATATAGATACATACATATGTACATACATATAAAATACATAAATTTATAAAATAAAATTTAGTAGCAGTAGAAAAGTTAGTTGAACAGGATATAAAATAAAATTAATCTAAACTTTAGTCGGCGGCTTAATATTAAAACCAATGAATAAAATATTTAATAACTACAAACAAACAAAAACATTGAAAAGAAAGCAATCATTTAAAATTAGTTGGTTTATGATGAACATATTAAAATAATTAATATAGATCATATTGTTCAGAAATAATAAAAAACAAAATTACAAAAGCAAATTGTAGTGTTGGTTTGATTAAAACCATTCATACAATTAAAATTTTACTTTTTATTAAACGTTTAAATTAGAGAACAAAAATAAAATTAATAAATTTCTGAAACATAAAAAAGTAAAAATTTAAAAGTAATATTATGGCATATTTTCCTAGCAACACATACATACTTATGTATATTTAATTAAACTATTAATTTTTATTAAAGTATGTATTATTTTCTCTTGATATGACATTTTAAAAGTAACAGAAAATTTCAAATTAATACATATACATAAAAAAAGAACTAAAAAGTCATCACAAAGTTTTAAGATAAAAAATAAATTTTAATCAATAAAAAAAATATTTAATTGCAAGCCACAACAAACTTTAAGAAAGACATTTACTATCCATATATTTAATACTTGTACGAGTACACACAGAAATAAACATTAAATTATACATACTAATGAAAAATGTAATTATTACAAAAAGTAAAACTGAATATTTAAATAAAATACTGAAGTATTATATAAAATTGTGAGAGTTTTTACTTTTTATTTCTGAGAGTGGCCTAAAGTTTTAGTTCTGCCGTAAATGGAGCATTTAATGAGCTTTTTGTAAAGTTTAAAATAGTTTGGTTAGGTTGAAAAGAGGAGCAATAAATACTGACCCAATCCATTGCGGATTGCACTTATGCTTTTGTAGCATGATGTGCGCTCTTGGGAGCTACGAGTATGTTTGGGGAGTACCCCATAAAGTACCATAAAATACTTTCAAACTTAGTGAGGTTAAGAAAATCAGTTTCCTCAATTTATTTTCTTAAATTTTTCCAGTATGAATCCTTAACATATTCATTATCCAGCATATTTTCCAGATAGAGGATTTGTCTTCTGATTTGACTGAATGCTGGACAGTGACACAAATAATGTTCGTGAGTTTCATCATCTTCCTCGGAAGCTACACGTTACATTATCAATAACTTTCATGCGAGCCAGTTGATTCTTTAACTCCGTATGTTTTGTTATTATTTTAACCAATTCCCGATGTGTTGGCTTTGTAAATTTTAAATTTAGAATCGGTTTTCGCCACAGTAGAGTTCTGTAAATCTCTGATGTATTGTTCTATTGCCCATTGTTTTAGTTCGCTTTTGAATTTTTGAAAACGTTTGCCGTTTGTGATTCAGTTATGATCCCATTTATGCAAGCTTATCCGACTCATCGTTTCCAGCGACACTCTCATGACCAGAAATCTATAGAATACATGTATGAGTATATCTTATTTTAGCACGCTTTTAGAACGCTTCGAGATTAAACTTTATGATTTTTTAAGGCTTCGATAACTTTTGTACTATCCGTAAAGATACGGATTAGATGAATAACTTATACAAAAAGAAGTTTTGAATTCGCAATTGCCAGAACAATATTTTTAATATAAATTTTCTGTAAATTTTATTAATCAAGAAAGCAATACTGCATTTCTCTCTTTAAGCAAAACGTTCTGAACTGAGACTAGAACTTATTCAAAAGCCATTCGTTCATTGATCTTTTTTTCTTTACTTATCTCAAAACAAATGTCACAAACTATTCATTCGATTTTAGGATCATCATGTTGTCGCAAATCACTAATTCAGCAAGCTTCGAATCAAATCGAAAAATATCGAATAATTCGAAGTGCTCTATGAGTAGATTCGTGCAGATGTTGTTGTATTACAAAATTAACATTTTAAAGTTTGCCAAAATCCAAATCCAGTCTGCGGATTTAAACTTTTGTATTGTTGGCGAAATCATTTCTAAATTTTTTTAACATGATTTTTTTGCGAAAGCTCTTTTTATTACTTCAAGCTTTTATTAATAATTTTGTTTACAATGTTATTTAACAGTTAAAAGAATATTCACTAGAATTACATCCTTTGGCACACAGTATTTATGTATTAAGCTGAAAGCAAATACTAAATTTACCAACGAAACTGTAAAGCTTTTGTCGTTAAAAAGTCTCACAGAAGCATTATAGCTTTCGCCATTTCCGCTCTCTAAAACAAGGACAAAAAGCTTTTTGTCAATGCAAACTTTTTTCTATTCACTTTGTGCTTCACAGGATGATAATAACTTTTTGACGACTCGACAATAGTTCTTGGATTAGATACAAAACGAGTATGGGTTAATGAAAATGCCAGTAGAAATATTACATGCAGTTTATTAGTAAAGCTTCCAATAGCAGGTGCAAAAAAGCTCTCGCTCTATTTTATTTATATTCCTTACGTTCTTCTTTTTCTATTATAGTTTGTTTGTATATGCATGACATGTATTTTAGCCAAGATTACAATACATTATTTTAAGTAGCTCACAAGTCTGGCTTTGCTTACCTTCATCGAGAAATAAGACAATGATTATTTATTTTAAAATTAAAACTGTTTTCAATATAAAAAAAGTTTTACAATATTAACTGATTTCAAATTGAAATCTCATGTTGCAAATAATTTTTTTTTTTAATTTTTTTCTTCGTATAATTAAGAGCTCTATGTTTTGTGTCCATTTCAATGGTGTTAAACGTTATAAAAAAGATTTTACTTTCTTTAGTCAGGGAAGCGTTAAATAAAATATTTATTTTAAAATGCTACACATGCATACATCACGTAGTGAATGTGCAACAATTCTGAAGCAAACATTATGTTATAATTAACAAATAAAAACATTAGATATCGTTATCATAATCGCTTGTGCATGAAGGCAACAATCCAAAATACAAAAAATATCAGACAAGTGCTCTGCTTGCGCAGATTATTGACCTTTTCCCCATTTTTTCTTTTTTTTTCTTTTTTTGCATACAACAGCGTTCGATGTACATACATACATACATACAGATGCACCTAAACAGAGGAAAAATAACTTCTCAAGATTTTTTAAAAAAAAGTTTGTTATACTTTATTGTTGTTACCACTTTATTTAGTCCATTACTAAGTCATGTGAGTCAAAATTTTCTAAATATGCTAAAATAACTTTGAGTAATTTCCAAAATATATGTGTGAGTTAGCTCTTCACTCGTAAAGCTGTTCTGGACTTAGTTGCTTCCCAAGTGCGATACGGCTTGTTTGCGTTTGTTGTGTGGCCTTTGAAGGTTTTACATGCCAAGAACATTTACAAAAATACCATTAATAATATCATGGGCATATACTAGAGTATCCAGTTATTGCACATTGATTTTATGCGAGCTACAAATTACCTCCACTCGGAGCCCCAGTTGGGTTCATTATGATTCCCTTCCATTGGCCTTTTTTTAGTACTATTTACCCCCCTTTGTAGTCATTGGTCTACTCTGTATTTGGAAACGAAAGAAAATGTTTTCGAATTTGTATCTTATTAACATGTAAATTCGGAAGCCTTTTCTTTCGTCTCGAATTACAGCATAGACTCCCTGAAGTGCCCCTATTATCCGTAATTAAAATCGAGTGGATACTCTGACACATTCTCTGAGTCATTCCGCCCACACTTGTGCAGCCATATTTTGCAAAATTTGCTTCAAACAAATAAATACGAGTATATATAAAAAACTAATCGAGTGTTTATTTATTAAATCATTTTTATGTGTTTTTCAGTGTTTGGCAGCTTAAATAAAAATCGAAATATATGTACATATATACTATAAAAAAAAAATTGTCGAGTAACTAATTATAATTCGCATACATACATAAATATTCAATTAATAATAACACTTATTGTTAAAAAAAGAAGAAATATTAAGTTATCATTGCTAAAAATATTTCACAATTTCCTAAGATTCAATTTTCTTTTAAAGTGTTTTAAGACAGCAAATTAAACAAAAGAAGAAAAAAGGAAAAATTAATAGTAAAATCAGTTTAAAAATAACTCGGGCGTGAAATACAAAAATTAACTATTGAAAACATGCAGCTTATATAAAACAAGTTTGAATGTAGAAGTAGCATTGCAATTCTTTTCGCACATTCAATATAGGGTGTCCAAAAGCCCATGAAAATTTTAAATTATATGTATAGAGAATACGACTTGAGGACCGAGTTTGGTCTGAAATATATTTAAGATTTACATAAATAGATCTAGTAGTGCTATATCACATAACAAAACCTTCTGAATCTGATCACCAATATCGTTGCTGTTTTAATTAAAATTATTATTGAAAAATTATTTAAGTCCTTTACTAGACTTTATAAGTCATAATACACCTTGTCTACAATTTTCATGACTGTAAGCATTACTGTTGTGCCTATATAAGTAAAAAGATTTCAGACGTAGCCATAAGAATGAATGTATAAAACAACCATAAAAGCTGCTCTCCTGTTAAATTGTTAAGATGTTAGTTCAGTTAGGTCAGTTAGTTAAATCAGCGACGATATTATCAGATGCAATTGAACATGTATGTTGGAAAGCAAACTTAAAAAACTAATGTAATAAGGCGTTTACACCTGCACAAAATCTAGCAGATTTTAGTTAAAATCTTTATGAAAATCTATACCGTTTACACCAAGTTTTTTTTGACATTTATCAAGATTTTTTTATCCAAAACAAACCCCATTAAATGAAAATTTTCCAAAACTACAACCAAACAACTGCAATGTAGCCAATTCACACACCGTTTTAATCAGAACGTAGCTAATTCATTTATATTTTATATAAGTATGTTGTCCTGGTTATTAAAAATAAATAAAAATATTAGATTTTGAGTAGATTTCCTACAAAGCTACTGACAAATTAGATTTCGTTTTGCATGATAAACTTAACAAAAAGCAACTAGCTTTAGCTCGAGACCTCGTAAGTACTACATTTCGAGACAATGTAAATGCCCTATAAATTGGTGATTTTGACAGACATACAAAATTACGTAAAATACATAAAGGAACATTTGCGCTTGTTTGCTGCGTTTCCAATTTACCGTCTTAGCGCTAAAACAAACGCATTTTTCTTCTTTAGCGCTTTGCTGCTAACATTTTCTCTGTTGCACCCTGTGTATCCATATTCAATATTGTTATGCTCCACTTTTTTACTTACTTACTCTCATCGAACAAAGTAACGCTTTAATTGTAGTGATTTTCGAAACACCCTTTAAATGTTTTCGTTTTGTTTCTCATTTTATGGATATTACCATTCAAAATGCATTCGTTAACTCGATTTCGTTTTTTTAATCTTGTTCCATGGCACATGAAGTTTTTTTCTTAAATTTAATATAAATTTTCCATTGAACGAAAATATACTTTATAACAAAGTTGGCGTAGAATGAAATGGAAATAAAAAATTAGTGGCAAAACAAGGAAAGGTCACAGACGGGACAAAAATAGTACATGGTAATGAAAAATATTGTTGTTGCTGGTTTAAGCATATTATCCACAAATATATTTTTCAGCGTAAAACATTTTAATTCATATACATATGTATTTATGTATATGTACAAACACACAATATTATTTATGTACATATGTATATTGCAGAGTTGCCACTTTCTGACTATAGTACAATAACTGTAGAATTTGTTCTATTTTTAACCAACTTTAAAAAAAGGAGGAGGTTATCAATTAGTCTCTATTTTTTTTTGGCAGTGTTACTTTATAACTCGGTTCACATTAGACTAATTGTAAAAATTATTTTATTGTCTGAGAGGGTATAGCTTCCCATTGGTCTCATTGTAAAAAAAAATTGGGCGGGGACACGCCCACAAATTTTTTAATTTAATTTTATGATATTCTACTTATGTGATTGCTGCGAAACCTAGCAAACACTTTTGTTTCTTGCAATTACACAATTTTAAGGTTGACAAAATGGGCGGGGCTACGCCCATTAAAACTTATTATTATATTTCACGTGGTTCTACTTAACTGATTTCAACGAAACTTACCACACACCTTGAGCTACAAAAACCACAATTTTCATTTGAAAAAAATGGGCGGAGTCACGCCCATTAAAATTTAATATTTTATTATAAGTGGTTCTACTATACAAAACTTAAACACACCCTGAACTCTGAAAAACTCAAAAACTTGAATTTAAAAAATGGGCGGAGGCACGCGCATTAAAATTTAATTTTATATATCCCGTAAGTTTTCATCATGAAATTATTATTTTTTTTTCAAACGGAATTTTTTTGCATATTTCGACCGATGAACCTCAAATCCATCGAAATATGAAAAAAACTCTATTCAAAAAAATGAGTTAGGGCATTTCTATATTAAGTTAACAATATGTACAATATGTTTTGCAGTACAAAATGTAGCAACTCTTTTTTATGCATTTTAAATAAAATTATAAAATATGTTTTGTTGAAAATAAAAAGAAATCGTTACCTGAAATTTTATTTACTATTTTATTTTTCTATTTTTGCATAGCTTCTGTAAAATTTTGAGACTCTTGGGTGACAACACGGGCATATTGACATTGGTTTTTAGTTATTTTAAAGTATTAGCAAAGTCCATATTTACACTATGCAAATCTTATTGCTAGGCTGATTAGTTTGATGGAGAGAGAGACGAGGGGAACAGTAACGTTTCTTTTTCCTTCGTCTCTCTTTCCTAACAAACTAATCAGCTTAGCAATAAGACTTGCATGGTGTAAACTAGGACAAAGAAGCGTAGCCGCCAGCTGAAAAATTTTTGACAGTTTAAAACAATCTTTTTTTAGGTTGGCTCTACATATTGTAAAGTATTTAATTAAAAAATCGTTACACAGGTTTTCAAGTAAGCTGTGACATTATTGTTCATACCGCTGATGCAGCAACACACAGTACACATTGACATCAAAAGATTCAACAACAAAATTCAGATTATTATCCCAATTGTTTTCTAGTCTTAGTACAGCTAATGCTCATGATTCCAAATAAAACCCTTTAACTAAACATTTTTTATTTACACATCTTTTATTGTAACAAAGATATACCTCAAGAAATGCCTTTTTGGTATTTACTCCAAAAAAAAATCGTTATATATTATTAAAAAAAAAAACATATGATAGTCTTGTACACACACGTCTTCAGAAAAGAAAATTAGTTGTAGATAAATTTAAAACTTAAAACAAATTATTAGTGTTTTAAAAAAAAATATTTTCTACAAAACAGCTTTTTTGGACTTATGCCTCTTTTGCAATAAAAGAGCGATATGTGTGATATATGTACATACATACAAGTCTCGACAGAAATTCTTCCTACCAGTTTTATTGTAGAACAAAATCAAATCCCGTGTTGATTTTCTTATAAATAAATAAATAAATAAATTGAAAACATTTTACAACTTTAAGTTACAGTTACACGTACTCGTAGCGTAGTTTGCTATGGCGCCACTTATTAAAGATCTGCTTACAAGTAGACATATTATCTTTTATCTTCTACATAATATTATTGTTTTTTAGCATACGAGTACATACAGAACATAAAATACAAACACAAATTTGCTCCATAAGCATATTTAATTCATAACAAAAACTAACAATTGGCATACATTCACTTAAATTGAAAGTATGCGGGGTCGTTAAATAGAAAATGACAGAATAAACTTTTTGACATATTTTAAATGTAATTCATCTCAATCATTGCAAAGAATAATAAAAATAGATTGCAGATATTTTAAGCAGAATCTTGTGCTATATTTGTTTACAAGTATGCAAGTCCAAGTCCAACTAAATTATATTAAGAGATTTAATTAGATTTTTCCATATAAAATACGTCACACATATGAATAAAAACTAAAAACTTACTATTGATTAGATGTGAGTGCTGAAACTCTCAAAATATTTCCACTCAGCAAATGGATAAATTTGTCTACATAGTTAAAGTCTGATAATCAAGTAACTACTTAATACTTTAAGATTCTGGAAAAAAATCTGTATAAAATTGTTTCCTCAAATTCAATTTTATCTTATTTGCTTTCTTTGAGCAATAATCTTTTAATTTAAATGATTAAATTTTAATTACATAAATATAGTTTCTAGAGACAAGACGTACTAAAAGAAAACACATACATATTATTATTTATTTATGATACGAGTACATATAAACGTTGGGGAAGGAATACAGATAATGACATTAACTTTAACATATGAGAACGTATCCTGTTGCCAGAGCGTGTGTATATGTGTGTGTGTGAATGGGAGTATGTGTTGCGCGTAAGAAACGACTTAACGAGAGCGTTAGGCACCTTATTATTGCGTTTTTAATTGAAATTAAAAATTATGCCATTAAATTGCTACTTGTGCACTGTACACTTGTTCATATAAAACATATACAGTTTGTCAAATATTTGTATGCAAAGCTAAAAAATTTTTTAGAAATTTTATATCAATGATATCAGACACATTGCAATAACAACAACAATTGTTATTTGGTGCGAGTACGTTTGTACTCGTTGATGTGGCAAATATTTATATATCGTTGGCCACAAGTAGAAAGGCCCTAACTCAAATAATTGTAACTTTACAGGAGAAGGTAAAAACAGTCCAGAAACCCGTAATATCCAATATGTAACTTTTTTTGTACAACTGCTTGTAAAAGCGTTATTTTTTTTAATATTGCAATAAATTTTTGTGACGATGTGTATTTGTGTGAAAAGTATTGGAATCATTGAAAAAACTCAATTTCGTTAAAAATACTAGTCAGGGCATCTCTACTTGAGACCATGGATATGCATAACGTGTAAATGCAAGAAATTAATTATAAGTTGTATTATTGTATGTATTAGTACATCAATAAAGAAAAAATTCGATTTTCATTTTTCTGTGGTAGGCTCTATATCAGTAAAGATATACAAATATGTGATGAAAAACGATTTAGACACAAAAACAATTTGAAAACGATAAAAAGTGTGATGTGTTCCCTGTAGTCGTTTTGTCAATAATTTTAAAACTTGTTTTTAATAGTTTCTCCAAATATTATTTCTTTTCACAACCCTATTATGTGGATTATATTTTACCTTCTAGTGTACTTTTTAGAAGTCGGTAGTTTAACATTAACATCGATCGGAATTCATCACAACTTTTCGAAACGAGTGTTTGGAAATCGTTTTGAAAACGTTCATTTTCCATTACAAACCTGATTATTTGATTTTTTGAGTCTAGTAACTGAATACAATATAAATTTTTTTTCTGTGTATAGATCAAACAAAAATTACGAAAGAGATGCAATTTTCTTAGAAATAAGTATTTATCTTGAAGATTTTTAATATTTGCAAACGTTGAAAATTTTTTTTGCACAAACTGTATGTAATGCCTACAAAGTTAGGTAAAGTAACAGCGTGAAATCCTATTAATTATACTGAAGACTTTTTTGTAAAGCACTTTTCTAACTTGTAAATAAAATAAAATAGTTCGAAGACGTGTGCAGTTTGTCTAGAAAATTTAAAGCTCTTTGCTTTTGAGTTAGTGCTGTTGTTTTATGATTTTGCAACAAGAAAATATATGAGATAGTTTAAGAACTTAACTAGAAAACAATTGCCGAGTTCTGTGTGAACTACACTGTAAAAAATACTGTTCGCTGATGGTTATACTCGTAATAAGAAAGTGGTTGGGGCATTTCGACTTCAAATGCAATATTTTGGTACTAGATTTTAAAAAATTATTAAGAGTTTCCTCATTTCAAACAGTCATATTCGCAAGAAAATTGCAATGAAATCCATAGTTTTTTTTTTAATTTTTACACAAATTGTCCACGTAAATTGTTTGTTAATAATGTGGGTGGAATCGTGCTCCAGTTAAGTTGGTGCAAATGTAATTTGTAGTGAAATATGTAGTTACTTTAACTTTTGTAACTTTTCTTCTGCAAGGTATTAAATAAAATTCAGGTTTTATTTAAAATTTTTAAAATGCAGCCAAAGAACAAGAGTTTGGGCACTGTTAATGTAAGTTTATCTTAAACATATTTTCATCCAGTCACTCCTCGTTTCATCTTATTTCGGTTGACTGAACAATATTGTCATGAGATTGCTTTATTCAGAATAATTTTCACAGCAATCCCGAAGGATGTTCTTTGTGTTCGATAGAATGCAGTATCTAATATTTATGTCTAGCAACATGCATACGCACATACATAAATTGAAATGAAAGAGAGAAAATATAATAAACTGTAATCAAACGAAACTCATTTATTATAACAACCTTCGCAGAGGGTTTCAGGTTCTAATTTTGCTAGAAAATATTTCATAAACATATTTTGCAAGTTTGCAGGGTTTTCACTATTTCCTAGACCTCCTGATTAAAATTCGGTTTTTTATTCTCAAAATTCCTACATATAAATTTTCTTATCTTTATGAACCTCCAAATAATAAAATTATATTATTTTAGCGCATAAACTATACATATGTATATATATTTGCTTATTTTATTAAATCAAATCTGAGAACACTGTTGCTTAAGTTCACTTCGAAATATTTACATACATATACACACTCGTACGTGTAAATATTTTATATTTAATTTGGAGTACATTTTAATAATTTTTCACTGCTAAAATTGTTCAAAAGTAAACTAAAAAGCTCATATTTATGGACTTATCGCATATATGTATGTATATATATATTTATACTCGTATACATTCATATGTACTTGTATAACTAACTACAAAAGAGTTTGTTTTAAATACCAGCGTATAACCAACACTGTACAGTGCACATGAAGTACATTGAAAAGAACAATAGCTAGACTTGCACGTAACTCTTAAATAAAAACTATGTACGATAATGAAATCTAAAAAAAAAAAAAACTTTAGTACAAACAAAACACATTTTGTTTGAAAAATACACACGTACAAATAAGTGTCTTTTCAAAATTAACGTAGCAGAAAATGAAGAAATATAATGCCAAGCACACTCAACCAAAAATGTTAGTAAACGGGAAATATTCAATAGTTTTTGTCATTGTCAAGCGAGTGTGATGCAAACTTGAGAAATATTTTGTTTAATATTCAGACTTGTTTTGCATAACAAGACCATTTATTCAGCATTACTTAAAATTATCCCTAACGCATTCATCCTCAAAACGACGTAATCGGGAATTCCTCTGAATACTTACTTACTTACTTGTAAGTAAAATAGGGTACTAGTAAAGTAGTATAAGATGTTTGAGGAAAGCCTGGCCCAAAGTAACCGAGTTAGTCGCAGAAGGTACACAATCGCTAGTTACACTAATTATCTGTATTTATTTGGTATAACCAGATCAAAGTTATTAGAACGCATTTTCGCTGTCTTGAGGCACATTTCTTTATCATTAATTGTATCATCATTCATCTACGCATCATAGTTTTAAACAGACAATTGAAGTGATACCTAAATTTCTTCTCACACTCTTACATCTGAACATGATTTAATTTAAAGCAAATTTTCTCTACAACAACTAATATTTTTTCTCTGGTCTATAATGCGGAACAACTTATTGCTGATGCTGGAATAAAACTATTATTTTTTTATAGGCTGTTGCAAATGCTTCATTATAAGTTTCATTCTTCCTCTTCACTCTCTCTCTCTCTCACACACACACTTACCCAGTCCCCTCTACATTATAAAAGTCATTCCGAGTTTCCGTTTTTTAATCGATTTTTCATATCCCATTGAAAACTTTTCGATAGAATCATTTTCTATTCAAATTGTTGCTGTTTTTATTTGTATGGCATTTCTTTTAACCTCCTTAGGTAAATTGGCAAAACACTGCAGTTGTTCCTCTTAATTTGTATAAAAAATCAAGAAATATTCTCTACAATATTTACTCTTAATAAATATTGAAGTTCAAAAGAAAACTCGAACATCAAGATAAATTCATTGTGTATGAATTGAAATGAATTGAAGAATGATAAATTGTTGAATAAAGCAAAACAAAGAAATTAAGACTGCCTCAGTGAAAAATTCTTAGAAAATGTATCGTATTTTTTATAAATATGTATTTAGCCTCAATTTTGCTTGCAGAAAAGTTTATTATTAAAAACCACCTTAGCCAAAATATACATAAAACCCCGTTTGTTCAACGATGTCGTAAGAATATACATAAGAAAAAACCTTTATTGAACTAAAAAGTACTCCAATATATGACGCACAGTAGCAGATGTTTGCGAAATCAAGTCAACACTTGTTTCGAAACAGATTTGGTCCGTAGTGTCGGCTTGAATTTACTAACTTCGTGTCAGCCCGAATGGGGTGTGTTGTTGAATATGGAAAATAATTCAACAGAATTCTGTATTTGATTCAAGCCAAAGCCGGAGCATGTCCCAGCATACCAGCGACCCCAACAGTCTGACACCATCTCCTGCAAAAATGCTGTGGATTGAATTCCGTTTCCGAACGGAATTTAACTCTGTGACATGGCCGATTTCTTATCAGAATTGCAAGCAAGCATTAAACTGTATATACGAGTACAAACAAAAAGTGGTTGAAAAACTTGGCATTCATCCACACACACAATAACAATTATCACTGAAAATAAAATTTCAGTCAACAATTTTTTCCTTTGATTCATTAAATTTCTTTATTGACTAAAAAACAAATATTTTCAATAAACGTGCTTAAAATTTTATTTATCAGTAATGCAAAAAGCGTCATCAGAGAAAATTCAAAATATTTTTTATTGAATCAGCGATTTTGGTATTCAAATATCAAAATCATTTTTTTCTGTGTATCTATCAAAAAAAGTTCCTTAACTTTTATGGAAAGTACTTTTTAATGACAATCTTTCCAAATAAGGACCTTTTAACAAATGATCCTTTTATATATTTACACACATACACTCACATGTATATATACATAAACATATCGTCCCGGAACCGCCAAAAAACTTAAGCGGCATAATTTTCGAACTTAATTTTTTAACTTAACCCCGACTATTTGCGATCGTAAATAATCCATTTTCGTCAAAAAAAAAAAACGAAATCCAAAAGAAGTGTTTTTGTGTTTAAGATTTTTTAGCGGTTATGGCTCGATATATGTATACATATGTATATGGATGGTTGAATCATGTTCGCGAGTTTTTCTGTTTGGGAAAATTTGTCCCGTTTTATTGATTTCTTCCGTTGAAATGATTTTTACATTCTGGCGAATTTATATGAACGTTTTGGTGGCTATTGTTCTGTGTTAGTTTGGGCGTTTTTTCGCCCTTTCGAAAATGTTTTTCTGCCTTGGCGTGTTCCATGCTAGAGATATATCTTCATTTCAGAGTCTTTTTTTTTTTTGGTATCCGAAATTTTTAGTTATTCAGAAACTTTCGAGATATCAGAAAAATTGTTGAGGCAAATAATATCTACATAAATAAAACTTAAAATGCAAGTGAAATGAAAAATTCGCTGCCGATTAGTGTAATTGAAAATATGTTACATTTTAATAACAAAATCTTTAAATAGAAATTTCGATGAATGGTATCACATCGCATGACAAAAACTCTAATTACTCTTATTTTCAAACTACATTTTGCTTTTTAATAGGCGGTTCTATTGTATGTTTTCAGCACATTAGTGACCACGACAATCTATATACATACATATGTATGTGCAATATATGTACATATAGTTATGTATGTACTCGTATATCATTTTAAATTGTCTTTTTGTATTGATTTTCTGTAGCAGGAGACTATCCTTATGAAATACGATAGAGTGAAGCACTGTTTAAGTATGTCATCGCTAAAATAAAGAATTTTAACTTCGAAAGAAGTATACATACGATTATATGTATATTAATAAGTAATGAGCAAATCTTGAGAAAGTCTTAAAGGATTCTTCTTAATAAGTTAAACAATTTCTTTTAAAGTCAACATTATACAGTTAGGCCTCAATTATTTATAATTGTCTGGATATTAAAATTTTCCGGTTAATAGAGTAAAGCCTACAGTACACGGCATGTAGCAAATGTAGCTTCGTGAAGTCGCTTAGGTCAGAACCACATGCACATGTGGTGTTTTACGTGCCGTGTACTGTAGGCTTAACAGTTTTTAGTAATTTGTCTAACATATTTTATTCATAATTTTGTATTTACTTAAATATGTTTTTATATGCACAAAAAAAATTGTTCACTAATCAATATTTTCTATTAGGAATTTAGCTGATTCAATTTAATTTGTAATTGATTTAATTAATCGTCAATAATTTATATAGAAATATTTTCCTTTTTCGATTTCCTTCATCATGAATAATATTTATCAGGGTGATTTATTGTTTCATTTCCCCTTGAGTTTTTTTTCACTTTATTTCTGCAGACGAACTGAGTTATCACATGGCATAATTATAAAATTATAAATAATATTTATTTTTAGAACAAGATTAGTAAATTAAGTTCGGCATTGTTAACAATAATTCCCTGTAACACCTTTTTCTATTGAGTATGAATCTCTTTGGATCACACAAAGCAAATTTAATGACGGTGCACTTCGGTGGTATACTAAAGAATTTTTTTCCACTGCACCTAGAATATTAAAAAAACAACTTTAAAGTCAAATAAATTTCTTTTGGAAACGTAAATTTGTATATTTCTTACTATTATTATTAAATTTGTATGACTTTCAATTAGTTTTTAAACTTTACACATCTTTTTCTCTTTTTTACATTCACTGAAACTGATAGCGAGGAAAAAATTTCACGGGAGATTCTTGATGGCATTTGTTCCTTCGAGGGGAATGAAAATTTCACGGGAACAAACATTCCACTTGTTATTCACCATACGGGTGATTAGAAAATTGTTTACAGGTGAAAATTTTATTAATTGTTTGTTTTTACTTTTTTCTGTGTAGTACATATCATTAAAAAAAATCATGAATTTAATGCTTATGCTTAATGAAAATACACATAAGTATATGATATAAGGAAAAGAATTGTGATTATGACATACTTGCAGTCCCGGATAATGGAGGTAATAACGGTTCATCCATGAAAAAAAAATCGGTGGACAAAAAGATTAATTGTTGTCTTTTTCCAATTTTTCTTTGCCGTGTAATCGACGTTGCCGGTTAATCGAATCACGGATAATCAAGGCTTTACTGTATATAAATTATATTATCATCAACACTGTATAGACGTTTCATTTGCCAAATCGATGAATTGCGATATTTTTAAATGTCAAATCTTTTATTGTTGATATTCAAAACAAATTGCTTTTATACTCATATACTTTCGTGTCAAACAAAGTTCATAAATGCTATTGATTTACATATCTTATTATTATATTAATATCTCATGGATTTAATCAGTTTGGCCATTGAAGCATTTGCATGCAGAAAATATTAATTGGTAAATTCAATAATTAACACTCATGGTAACTCCCCTGGAAAAAGTTATACATAGACAAGAAAATTTTATCTAGATTGAAATAGCGGAAAAAGGTGTAAAAATCAAAAAAAAAAAAATAGATAAGAGTGAAAATATGTATGTACTCGTATGTATATAACGAAAACGATAATTGATTTCAGTCGCTAACAGCAAATAATTTTTGTACACTGTACAGACCAAGTAAACATGTCAATTTCAAAGTTAATTATACATAACGACCCTTTTTGTAAAAATGTCATAGTGAAATATTTGGGATATAAAGAAAAAGTTTTCCCCGTTACCTTTTAAATCCCATTTTGTCAAGTTTTAGTTTTTTGAGATATGACTACGTTGCACAGTGGGATGGTGCACACAAATAACACAAATTTGGAAATTATAATATACTTGTGTTTTGTGAGATTTGTAAGTGGACTTGTGCGCGAGCATTTGATTTTTTTTCTTTTTCATTATGAGAGTTATAGTATGTATGCCTTAAATCGCTTTTCTAAAACAAAAGTCGTGCATTAAGCCAATATTAACTTTGGCGATTTAAATTACAACGCACAATAAACGTGTATTAACTTAAAAAATGTGTTTCCATTTTAATTTTCCTTTATTTTTTTATTTAATAAACATCTTATTTAGATCTATTGTACATATATAATAAATATTTAAAAAATAATGCAAATTAATTAATTTTTTTATACCTACTACAGACATTTAAAGGCTAATGTACAAAATAAGTTTTATGTTTTAATAAAAAAAAAATATTCAAGTACATAATTTATTTTATTAAAATTCTTTAAATGTAATTATTTATCTTAATTCGTTTTTATTTTATTTTTGTGTTTATCACACAAGTTATTTTAATTGATTTGTTCCTACTAAGGCATAATTATTTAAACAAGTTAATTTGTATTTTGAATATTTTAAAAAAATATATGCATGCATGTATATTTAATGAAAAATAATTTGTTTTTTTTTTAATTTTTTGCATTCCTAAAGTAACTCTTCTATACTACGTTTGTTCGTTCGTCCGTGTGGTTATCTGATTGACGAAAATTATATGTCTCTCTCTTCAATCTGTACATATTTTAAGTTTACAATTGTTTTGTCAAGTGGTTTTATTACAATTTAAATAAATTTAACTTTGTTATTATAAAGACACAAGTATGTATGCATATAGTTTTCCACCATCATTTTCATTATTTTTTTCTTAGACTTTATGCTAAAGATTTTTAAATGTTCTTGTTTTTCAGGCAATTCTTTTAAATTTGAAACTTTAAAACTTTTCATATCAATGTCGATCAATCAAAATGTGCTTTGTCTGAAGTATTAGCGCGATGACTAGAAAAACAAAGGTCACTGGGTTCAAACCCAGTGTCCGATAAAGTAACACCGGAATGCCCTCCTTTTTGGGTAGTGCGTAGCAGAATAATTTCCGTGTTCTCATGAAGCCCAGTTGGCCGATCGGATATTGAAAGTGAGAGAGATTGTGGAAGCCATAGACATCTCACGTCACTCACTGGTTTCAAAAGAAAGCATTCCGCAAGATGGGCTCAGTGTTTGCTCGCAATCGAGCACAAACGCAATCCTGTGACAACTTCGCAGGCTTGTTTGGCGTTGTTCAACGAAACGTCGATCTACCACAACAGATCAAATACCAAACAACAGTAAAAACTGTGGGTTTCTCGGGTGGCTTGTCAGCCAATAAAGCCATGTCGCCCGTTTTTTTTTTTTATGCTCACGGTATAATTCACATTGAATATTTCCAAAGGATAAACAATCAATGGCAAATGTTATGACATTCCTCCCTCATCCGCCTTATTGTACGGATTGTTCCCAAATATAAAGAAATGGCTCTACGGAAAGAGATTTTACTCCAATATGATACGATTTCATAACATTTTTCACAGCCCTGGGTTTTTCAAATTATGATAGTTATGATTCTTTGTATGTAAAACCAAACTTCTGCTTGCACTGAAAATATTTAAAGGATTGCCCTAAATATTTCCTGTATCCAATAGAAGATTTTCTATATAAGCTTGTCATGTTGAAAACAACAAACATTTTGAGCTCAATTTGTATTGCGGCATTTTGTCACTCATTTTTCTAATTTCATTGATTGACATTATAATTTTTTTGATTTTTCGTCTCAATGCACAAACTTGCAAAAAAAGTTTGCAAAAGTTTGAAAAAAAGGAGGGAAAAAACCCTTGAAGTGCATGTTGACGTTTTCAATTCGAGTTTAAAATGAAGCGACGCCTGATGTGAAACGTTGTTCAAAAATTTCATTTCATTTAAAAATGCATCCATCAAACTCAGCCAATCTGATTTGTTTTTATTAATAATAAATATGAATATTACTTGTTAAACATTTTTAAAATCTTACTTAAATAACTATTGATTTTTTCTTAATCATATTTGTTTAACTAACTAATTTAGAACTAAAAAATTATTATATTTCTAAGTTTGTTCATAAAACCTTTGTCTAATTTTGGCGACTAAAATTTAATTATTTTAGTTAATTTGTATTTTATATCTAATTAAACTATCTTAACTATATAGTATGGTTATTGTGTATTTTCTTCCATTTATTTTTTTAATACATCTATGAAAACATTTGATCTTATATTTCTAATAGAAGATGTATTTATTAGATATAGCAAAACCAAAAAATAGCCAATGTACATATCGAAATAATCGTAGCAGCCGTACAAGAAATAGATGAAATAATAAAGATGGAGTGGCACGCTGATGCAAACATTGTTGCACGCTGCAAGAAATCAATAAAATAAAGAGGAAAGAAGGCTATAACATTTTGCCGACTCATCTTTTTTACTTTGCAGGCAAGAGCGCTATCTTCAGGAAAATGTCACATTTTTCACAACAATATGGAAGGAAGAAATTTACAAACAAAATTTCAAATTGATGCATTGGCAATCACAATTCCTAATTTAAATTGTATGGAGAACTAGTGAAGAAGCGAGTGGTACAGTAGTGGTCAATCCCAACAAATCTAAACGCAGTGGATAGCGGATTATAAGGAATAAAATTATAGAATAATTGCTGGAAAATTTACTCAAAAAAAGTATTCCAGAGAAAAAAATAGACAAAAAACAGACGTCATCGCGAGAGATGATGATAGTCATCCAGAAATTAATTGTCTTCCTGTTATAAATTGTTCATCTTGTTGTCAAAGTATTTTTGTTTTTGTTTAGTGCTACACACGACACATACACATACGTATGACATTTTTTCCAAGACTGTTATAACATCTAATTAAAAATGAAAATTATTGTGTACACAAAAAAAGTTATTAGTGGTCCTTGCAACGTCCTCTCCCCAGTTTGACATATGTACGTACATGTGTGTATGTATGTATGTGTGTAGGTGTGCATATTTACATCGTTTAACAACAAGTGGTCATAGCAACCCCGAAAGCTGAATTGTTGAATAGTGAAAAACAAGAGGGAATTTTTTGATTGAAGGTTGTTATGACAAAACCCATGAAGGGTTAGGGAGGGAGAAGGAAGGTAGTCAGAAAAAAAGATAAGATTGATTATCTTCCAAAAAAAAAGTCAATTAAAACTTTCCAAAAATTCGGTAAATACATAAATTAAGTAAGAATCAAATGAATTTTTCATTATAACTGCATTTTTTTGCAAATAATAAATATTACTGCTTTATAAGATGAATTTTGTATGGAAATGTGTTTTATGAATATGGGTGTCGTATATTTTTACATTTAAATGCATATAAAATTAGTTTTTAAATATGTGTTTAATAGAGAACTAAAGTTATGGCGGTTCTACCACTCTCCGTTGTCATATACGAGTACACTACTTAAATATTTCTGCTGTCTATCGATAAAAAAAACTAGTAGTGCGATTCAGTAACTTTTAACGACCCTACAATCGTAATTTTTATCTATACATTTTATCGCTAGCAATAACGATTGTGTGATTCTGTAACTTCTTTTTAACGATAGGACGCAGCTGATATTTTCTGTTGATTTTTGTCTATAAAAATTAACTGCCTATAAATTATTGTCGCTTAAATAACGACACAGCTGACATTAACCTACAGCGAATATCGTTAAAAATGTTACTGAATAGCGAATTCGATAAATTTTCATTATAATTATTTTAGCGATGCGATTGTCGTTAAAAAAGATTAGTGAATCGCACTACAGGTCTACATTTAATTTAACTAAAATACAACACATTTAGAAATACGTATAAAACTAACTTCTTTACATGCATACATAATTATATACTCATACTCATGCATGCAGATTACATACATGCAATCAGCTGGTTTTTCTTTCGAAATTCTTCTGCAATAAGAGATGGTTTAACACCATTTTTACATACATACAGCTGTTCTTGTTTGCAATGTTTTTTATTTTATTTGAACCTATCCTTCCAGTCTTCTAAAATCACTCGACCACTATAAAGTCTCCACTTCAATTGGTGCTACTAGACGATGTTGTGGACGTATCGCTATGCAACGAACTATTGGATAAGGTTTTCCGTAATAGTTCGGATGTATTCAGTACAGTACCACACATATTGTTGGCCATTGTTGTCGCAGGCGAGCATGATGTGGCTGCATGACGACACGGTTGAGGTGAAGTTGGGTTTGATAAGCCCGATTCGTGTATTGGGGATAAGGTAGGCGAACGCGTACGCAAAAAATGTTTACGGCGTGGCCTTCGATAAACATTATTTATGCTCGGTAGTCGTTGAATTGGATTATAAGGAGAATTCGAAGCGTTGGACGGCTGAGACGAGGCAAAGGACAAAGTTTGCGCCAACTCCTCTAAGTCTGCAGTGTTGGGTATTCGCCTTCGAGTTGGTGGAGGTAAGGCAGGTGGTAATGATATGCCAATAGGAGTAGTATAAGTCACTGAAGTATCATCTCGTATAATTGATGTAGGCAACACGGATGTTTTATATGTGGCTGCACTTTGAGAATTCGGTGTTTTTATGCTACTGCTGCTGTCCGAGTAGCTGCTGTGTTCTCTGGAACTCTCTGAGAGTGTATTATTTGGCGAGTTCATTGTGACTGAAGAGCTGGAACCATAAGTATGGTTGTGGTGACAACAGTTGTCATCTTTTTGCAAATGTATCGGTCTTACTTGATTTTGTTTGAGACCATGCTCGACATTGTGTTGTAGCCTGCACCTTGGTCTGCGGTAGCGATTAATGACGCGTATAAAGTTTCTAAATCTGGCAACTGGCCAAGTTCTTGTGCTGCGTAAATGAGTTTGAGTTACTTTCAAATGCTCGATGGATCTGGGAGAGTTGTGTGGAATTTGGGGAGCATTGTTGCCATTTGAACTGGAATTTTTTGTTGGAACTTCACCTTTAGCAGCCATTTTTGAGGCCAGATCTTGATGGTTTTTGTGTGCCAGTGCAGCAATAATATCATTGGGCACATCGGGGCTGTCAGGCACAGCGGAGCAACAGTTCCATTTTCTTCGCCATCTTTGGTTCTTGGAAATGGTCTGCATACAACATCGCTTCTGGGCCGCTGCTGTTTGCACAGATGATTGAGATTTCCCCGAAGATGATCGTGACACTTGTTGTAAATTGTCCGGCTTAGGCGCTGACGTTTTATTGTTCTTATGAGTCTTACAGTCTCTCTTTCCTATAATTGGGCTTCGTAGGCGAAACGAACAAAACGTACACTGTTCGGTATATTGAAGGTATGAGCGGCGATTATTGAAAGGCGCTGCAGCAGTCTCAAAGTTTGTCACTAGCGTTGATTTATTTGTAGCGGCGCTTACTCGTCTTTGGGCGGAAGCCGCCTTGAAGGACGAGCAGCAGTGGAATGTGTTAAACACTTCGGTATTGTCATCGGACGTGGAGTCTAAGTCGGTGTTGGCCCCTGAGATGTGGGCTATGGTCAGTGGCGCTTTGGTATTAGTTTCTTCTAGCAAAGAACACATATAGTATGTCTTTAAGGCAGTCTGATGATATTCCCTAGAGTTGGCACAACAATGAAAATTTATATGTGGATTGGAATCCAAGAGGTAAGGTTTTTCTTGTCGTAACGTGGGATCCCCGTCATTTGGATGACGTAATTTGGAACACATATAAAATTGGCCACATTCTGAGGTTCTTTTGGACGGGCGGTTGCTGGTAGGCGGAGTTGATTGCGTTTCGGCTTGTGCATTTTTGGCAGCAGCTGCTAATTTACTTTTGGCTTCTTGGGCTTGGCGATGATTACGTATATACTCATAAGTTGTTAAACCCAAAAATGAAATGTAAATGTGAAAGAAACATAAATGTAACAGAAGACCAGCTGTGATAGCTGCTAGCAAGCCTAAGCAACCCAGTAGTATAAAGAATATGCTATGACTAACTGTTATGCCGGCAAACGATACAAAAGAACTATTATGAGTTATGAAATTAGTATCGGTAAAAGTAGTTTTGCCAATGTCATCCTGATTTAAATTGTTTAATATGCTGGATACATTGTTCGTTAGGGTATCATTGATAAGCAATGTGACATTTTCCGCTAGTGTAGGCAAGGTTGAGTTGTCTGAGAATAAAACATCGACGAAGTCATTTGTTGTATTTAGTGCTAAATCTATAACGCTGGCGCTATCATTCAAAGTCAAATATTGACTTTGATCGACTACATTGTCTTCGAACACCTCCTGTGTGGGATACCAGTAACTAAGCCATTCTGGTTGGAGGTAATACAAAACTATCTGACTTATAACCGCTAATAAAATGACCAACGTAGCGCAAACTGCACTTACAACACACATTAGAAAGGCGACATAGTTACGAGAGCCAATACAGTGATTTAACCATTTGCAGTGATGATCAAATTTCCCCACACATTTATTGCACACTGAACAATGCTTTGTGCGATGCGATGAAGTACGTATGTTGCATAGATGGCAGCGTCCGTTCTCAATAACATGGGCGTGTTTGGAACGATCGAATTCCGGCACAATGCGATCGTTTTGATGAACTCTACGCAATTCGCGATCGGCGGGATCTATTAGCAAAGCAACTAAGTGGGATACTATATGCACAATATATAGGCCAGTGATCAAGCCATAAAGAGGTCCTTGTATGTCCGAATTGAAAGACGGTATCAAGATCCAATACGCTGCAAAACCAAAAATGATCAGTATAAACCAACCAAATAGTTGCAGAGGATGTAACGGAGCTTGTAAACCATTTATGCGTCTGCCTTTACGATGATGCACATCGGCTATATTCTCTTGGAACGAAATGCAATGAGTTATCTTCCATGGCCCTACTGATAAATTGGAACTTGTGATGTTATCCAAATGAATATTGTTATTCGTAGAAGCATTTAGACCATTAAGGCCTTCTGTTGTACTGCTAGAATTATCAATGGGTTGCTGAGTGTTCTTTTTACTAAAAAATTTCAAAAACTTCACAGCCGAGTTGCGCGTCTTGCGTGCTTTTATTTGGGTTAATTCTGCATACAATTCAGGATTTTTGGCATAATCATTTATGCTCGCTGTAGTTATGGTTATTATATTATCATCGCTATTTATACTATTTGTATGTTTATCCGGTATACTGGTGGTATCCTCTAAAGCACTATAGGACGATATTACGGTAATGCCGTTGTGTAAATGATCCGAGGATATGTCTAGTTCACCATCTGGGGATTGATTAAGACTTTCCGCAATTGCTTCATTGCATCCTTGTTCATTATGCTCTCGTTGCATGTTGCTTTACATTTAACATTTGTTGTGATCTTTGGGAAGTTTGAGAAGATATAGGCGAACAATAATTGTGACAGAAGTCTAGAAAATATATATAGTGAGTCAGATGATTTCTTACGTGTTGGATTATGATGGAGGGAAGTGTAATGCATGAAATAAGGATAACTTTTGATTCTACTCCGACCAACATCACAGATTGCTGCGAGTAGGATGTGCAATGTAACTCAGTTTTAGATTTTAAGCTAGTCTATACACATAAAACTTTCTATAATTTGTTATAGAACTTAATTTTAAGATACATTTTTATTTTATTTGGTTTGTTTTGTTTTTCACACACTTCAGTTGCTTTTATTTGCTTCTAAATTTGGCTATTCTTTCGTTTTATGTTTTCATTATTATTATTTATTAAATTAATTATTTTGTAATTACTAATGTAATGTAATGGAATGTTGCACCATTTTGATTTTATAGCAATAAATATATAGTTTAGTTTTCTTACAAGTTGATTCATGTGTTTTGAGTTTTTGGGGAGAATTGGATTTACATAAAAAGTGTTTTTTAGAGTTTTCTATTTTATGAAATATTTTTGGCATATCATATTTTCATTTCAGTTGCAAGATTTTGTGCTGTTATAGTTTACACTGTACGTACATTTGTTTAAAATTTGAATAGCGGTTTTATATAGTGAAAACTGCGTTTTTGCCACAGTTCTTTTTTATATCACACGTAAAGGGTTAATTATTTCTATTAATTTTTCTTTTCTTTTTTTTTTCTTTTTAATGTATGAGTTTATTTTTTTATAGTTTTTAGTTTTTCGGAATTTCTTTCTTTTTGCTAATTATCATACTAAATTTTAAATCCACTGCCACTATGAAATTTTAACTAATTTAAGAATTTTTAAAATTTACGTGACGTTATACTTTACGTAATTTAAATATGTATATAAGTAATAAGCAATAGTATTTGTCTGTTTTGTCATAGTTATTTTTTAATAGTTTTATGTTTATTTTGAAAACTTTGAAATGTTAAATTATTTTTAATATGTAATACATTATTTCACTAGTTACTTTCTTTTTTTTTTAATTATTTTTATTGTAATTTTAGTTTATGGTTTGTTTTATTTAACTTGAACGTAATAAAATGTTAACTTGGCATGTTTTTTGCAACCCATTTTTCAAACAAAAGGATGTTTGTTTCAAATTTCTATTCACTCTAAGCATATGAATTATATTCTGAATATTTAATGCTTGAAATATTCTACTGCCACTACTGCCTTATTTCATATACTCACATACATACATAGTATGTACTATGTATGTATGTATGTATATACTCGTAGTTCTTTCTTTTATGTGAATTCAGTACGAATTGTTTATTTTCGAGATTTTTTTTCTTTTTTGTTATTGTAAAATCTTTGCTGCAGATTTTCAGCATTCATATCCACTGAAACGTCTTGTTGTTAACTTTTTTTCTCCCTCTTTTTTAATACATAACTTACGTATTTAAATATTTATTAATATGCACTACAATTTTCTAGTGTTCGTTCACAATTTCCTTAATTTCTTTCTTTGTACGTATTTTGTATTCAACACGGTAAGGAGAAGCATCTTTCTCCATGCTTTTTGTAGAAAATCTTTGAGAATTTATTATTCAGCCCACATTCATTCTTTTATACGAATCATACATAGTTGGCATTTATATTAGTGCTCGCAGAAAATTCATTTGAGGGAAAAATATTCGCACTAAGAGGAAAAAAATCAGTTTGCCAAAGAAATCCATAAGTCAAGGTTACAACATACAGGCAGGGCAGGCACGCAGGCTTTCCGGTTATTTTTATTTTTTAAAAACAAAAAGAATTTAAAAATTAAATTAAATTTTTATATTCGTATTTTTTTTTTTTATTTTTTTTGCATTATTAACATTTGCTTTACATATTCTTTATAAATATACCGAACATATTTACAAAACTTTCTTCATCTTGATACGAATGAGTTTTTTTTTTTTATAATGTTATTTCCTTTTTCCATTTTGCACTCGTATGTGTTGTTTCGTTTTTAATTACTTAATGCCATTGTGTTTACATACATACATACATGCATACATATAGTTAATTTTATTTGTATAGCGTGAATACCTGGTGGATACGCAAAAGTTCTTTGCTGGTAAACAACTATTGAAATGTATGAAAACTTGAAACGTAATTTAAAGTAACTATTGATTTTTTATTTTTTCATTTTTGTTGCTTTTAGTTCTCTACAAACTAAGGATAGTCCTTCTGGTGACTATATTTAGTTATAAGAGGATTTTTAATTTTTTTTCTTTTTTAGTTTGGCCATTTGTTTGCGTTGTCATTATCGTTTATTTGCCACAAGGGCTCTAAATAGTTTAGTGTTTGTTAGGGAGGGTCTCGCTGTTTAAATAACTGACCTGTGTATTTGTTACCCTTTTATAACTTTCCTATTTAAATGGGTCAATTGATTTTAACGCTTAAATACACTTAAATAAACTAAAAATAGACAAGCATTTGGGAAATTAACTCATAGACATAATTTCATTCAGAAAACTATTACTCGTATTATTGATTAACAACAGCCCAATAAACAAATGAATGCAAGTAATTTTTAAAGAATTACATTTTGCTTTTACTGCTTTTAAAAAATACATTTTTTCGAGAAGTCGAAATGAATTCATGGTTTAATTAATAGTTTATTGCTGATTGTGTAAAACGCATCCCTATAGATGAATCAGACTTACAGGCTACAACATCGTTCCATGTAATGCAGTCATAAGCATTCAATGCTAAACGATGAGTTATCGTGTTTAAAAGATTATGATACTTCTTTTAAGGTGCTCTGGAGAATATCAAATAAGCACATCAATCATAACATATGTGTGTGTGTCGTGTGCTTCTCGCTTAAAGGGAGACGTACAAATAAACATGTCAACCTTTTTTTGAATTGTGACTTCGCAGCGTTCGTTTGCAAACATGTCGCCATGTTGCATTAGCTCACTCTATATTTCCTATAATATAAAATACATATTACTTCTTTTTACCTGACTGCGCGACGCAAAGAATTGTGCTTATCAGCTTATGTATGTACGTATCTGTTTTCCTTTGCAACCTTATATAAACGTCAATCGATTTGTCCTACTCCCGGAAGTGTCACTAAAAATATGACAGTAGTAAAAATTCAATATGGCGGCCAACAGACGCCATTTTGTAAATACGAATAAAATAAAAAGTCGGCGAACTATATCAATATGGGTATCATTCGACAGGTATTTTAAAATCATTTTTAGGTTTCTCTTATGATTTTTCATTTCTAATGACCGTTTAGGATATTGAACGGTTCAAAGTTGGTCGCAGTCGGCTTTTTTTTATTTTTGTTTAATTACTACTTGTTTTCCTTCCGATTATTATATGCTTCCGTCTTTATTTTTTAAATTTGTTTGATATATCACAAATCTTAACAAACATTTAAACTTTAATAAAAAATAGAAGCAATTGCTTAATTACAACAATTTGTATGGTCTATTTTGTACTCGTATCAAATACACTTTTTGTTTATTTGCTCGTGAACATCCAGTGTGTATTGTACATCGGGTTGCATCTTGTATTGTTGGGCAGTAGAAGATCAAGATGCATAAAGATACTCTCTGAGTATCGTTTTAAAAACGACTTTTTCAAAACATATGAAATAAAACTGTAATATTGTATTTAGTTTTATATGAAAATTGCCAACAACAAATTCTACATTATTGTATTTAATAGGATAATACAATCGATAGAAAGATGCAAAAGGTTTTGTGAATTCGGAAAATATTTTGTTTTATATGTAAATATGTACATACGAGTACATATACACAAAGCCCCATTAATGAGCTGGTAAGCATTGGTAATGCTCAATGAAACCGAACAAACCAACTGAATTTTCTTTGTCAATCACAATTGCAGACGATCAAATAGTTACTCGTCAAACTGATATATAAAATTTTTTTGATTTTCATCACTCATGGCCGACAACACGTGCATGTAGCCGAAAAAGCACGATATAATGCAAGTTTGGACTGTGTGGACCAGCTAAGACATGGCAATTTTAAATCGATCATGTTTTCTCCATAGATTCGCATTACATTTTAACTAGTCTTGCTCTTTTATGGAATATACGAGTACTTAACATGCATGCCCAGACTAGTCGATTTATCTGCGGGGATATAATTTGTGACGTTTGCAATTGGGTTAAAATTAAAATCACACAAGATTGCGAATACAAAAATTTTTGCTGCCTACAACTGAAATTTATTTCTTAGGTTGCTGGACACTGAACTAAAATCTGCACTAAATTTTCTTTTAATTTTATAAAAAAAAATTTTAATTTTAAATATTTATATACATATCGTTACATTAAATGCAAACGGCCGCAAGTACACAAAAATTCGAAACCGAGTTTTTGATTGATTATGGTTCATTTTATCATTTTCATTCTGCGTACAAAAATGACGACTCTATTAAAGAAATTCAAACGGACGTAATTACGAATGCATCTATTTCTTATTGCAAAGAACGTAACTAACATAAAAGCTTAAATATATATAAAAAGGAAATAAATGGTTAAAAAACATAAAAGTATCCATACTACAAATAATTTTTAAGAACATTTTCAAGAATACTTTATTGTTACTGATTTTGTAACGTTTTTTGTTTCTGCTGTAAGAAATATAAAAGTGTAGCTACGTCCGTTTGCATTTAAGGTGACGATATGCACATAGAGTGTATGTATGTATGTGTATGTAATACCCTGCAGGAAATGCGAATAGTGAAATTGTAGTGATTTACTAGTGACATTGTCCAAGTGTACCCCAGCCAATGTAATCATCTATTGACATTTAACATTAGCTTGTCATTGAAAATCCACCACTAGACTGTAGCACTATCGACTAAATATTTTTTTTGGAACCACATGGAGAAAAGAGTTTTGACATAGAGACATATGGTTCTAGGCTGACTAGAGGGTATAAACTGCATATATTATATTTACATAACTGCTACACACATACATACACACATATGCATGTACATTTATCATTTACATTATTATGAAAATTGATAGCTCAAGTCCTGTAAATTAAGGCCATCAGATTTGTAAGAGAATGCATGTCGCATATTTCATTAAAAAATTTCAATTAATAATATTTGGCACAGCTGCTTTTGATTAGCATTTATTAAGTTCCTGTACACGAAGTTTGTAATATAATATCAATATTAAATACAATACAAGGTTTTGTAAATTTTTTTTCCATTTTGTTATAAATGAAAAAAGGAGCCCTGTTTCGATAAAAAAAAACATTAATTAGAAAAATTATATCGCTCATATGGCCACCTTCTGAGTTGATGCATAGTTGCGCATGTTTTGGTGTTCAAATTTGGATTTTATTCACAATTCTTTGTCGAATTTGGAATTTTTTTTTTAAATAAAACCAACCTTTCTCATGTTAAAATACTCGAATAATAGAGCTGATAAAAAAAAAGCGGAGTGCAGATTTGGATTCAGCGTCCCAAATAAACAAACGGTCTGTCTCACGATGTCTACAGAAAACGTTCGATTTATTATATTGAAAGCAAAAAATAATTTTACTATCTTATTGATGTTTTCAGTACAGGTTGTCGATTGACATCGTGGGATAGGCCGAAAGAAACAACTTTCAGTCCTCGGCAACGAAAAAATTTAGTGAAATTTTGTACGGCTTGTCCCATGATGTCGACAGAAAATGTTCAACATTCGATTACTATATAAAAAGGTGTGTTATAAGTTTGTAGTGTGTGTCTGTGTATCTGTGTGTATGCACGAGTCCAGGTACAGACCAAACGGCTGAACCGACATGGATTTTTGCGTTTGGAGGGTGACATGATTGAGAGTGTTCTTTGCTATGTTTGAAGAAAATCAGCCCAGCAGTCTAGAAGATACTCGTAACACATCTTTTCTAGATGTATTCTGGTGAATATGTGTGTCTTTGACGCCCTAGTTCCCAAACGGATAGACCGTTTTTAATTTGGTTTTTCCGTTTGAAAGGTGACTTGATATAATATCTTCTCGCCGTTTGGTCTCTACGTCGGGGGTTTTTAATTTTTGTTATTTTATTGTTGTTTTCAATACAACTTGTCGATCGAACGTTTTCTGTTGTCATACTCGTAGTAGGACAGGCCGGTAAAGTAGTGTAATTGATTTTGGATTTCAATTTTTCTGTGTAAACGGAGAGCTAGACTTGGGTCAAAGTCACTGAATAGTTAATTTTTGATCATAGGTTTGTGTCAAAAATTAAATAGCGAACGAATTTCGATCCAAGTCTAGTTAGACACGTTTTGCACACGAAAAGTTTACTTTGAAAAGTTTTGAGTTTGTAGTACATACAAGAAAAAAGAATGTGATTGAGTAAAGAGTTTGATGAACTCTCAAACTTGTTTTATTCTTCGTTCGTTTATTTTGTTTTTTTTCATTGGGTGGAGTGACTTCGTGGTATACTGAAAATTTCGCAAACTAAACTTTGAGCGTGCAAAGGTGAAAGAAAGTTTAAAACAAAATTTAAAAGTCTTTGTCTTTGCGTGTGCAACAAGGATCTTATTTGCATATTTATTTCTGTATTTTAAATGTTAAGAGTTCATTTTTACTTAGAAATCAAAAACACATGTTAAATTAATTAAGTTTCAAGTTTTATGCATTTTTTGCTTCTTATTTTTTTTTTGTTAAACGTTTTTCAAAGGATTTTAACAGTTCCCTTAATGGTTATGTAGAGTGGCACTTAAGATCTTTTCATTTTCCAAAGTTTTTTGTTGCATACTCGTATATGTATTTTTTTTGTTATTGTTGTTTAAGTTCATACATGTAAACATACACTATGAGTTTAGTTCTTCTTTTGTTGCCTTTAGTTTTTTTAAACTTTGTCATTTAATATTTGTTTGTAACAATAATTCACCATATTGCTTTGTAACATTAAGAAAAAAAAACTTTTTGCAATAAACTTTTAATTTAATATAATTAATTTTATGATTTAAAAACACACATTCTACATTCCACATACATACATCCTACATACATGCATACATACGAGTATGTACATATGTATGTGTTTCACATATAAATAGACATGTGCCCATAATTATGAAAGTGGTATAAGTTATACATACATATACATATTTATTGTTTCCAGTTATTTAGTAGATTGCATTTGAATAAATTAAAAAAATATTTTTATATTGTGCAATATTTTAATTCGTAGTTGTACTAATTTCGATTAATATAAATTTATTTAATACTAGCTTTTACCTTAAAATTTATGAATTTTTTTTTAATTGTTACTCACTTATAATGTTTAAAAAACGATAAAAACAGACAAAAAAAGCTATAGAAAATTAAAAAACCGAATAAAAACCGGTTTTAGAACTGTTTTAACAATCAAACCTGAAACGAAAATTGCCCTAACCAGCCTAAAAATGTGTTTTTCGGAAAAATCCGTACCAGATATAAAAAACCGGATAAAAAATAGGCGGTGTTTGCCCCTGGTAATGTAGCTTTCTATTGGTGAAAGAATTTTTAAAATCGGTTAAGCGGTTTGAATATCCGTTGCAAATAGAAAAACCCGGTTCCGAACCGGATAAAAAATTGTCTATGTTTGACGCTTGTAATGTAGCTTTCTATTGGTGAAAAAATTTTCAAAACCAAACAAACTCACTTTCACATTTATAATATTAGTAAGAAAGTAAAGATAAGAATAAAGATTTATTAAATATTTATTGCAGTTTTTTAAGATTTATTTAATATGTATTTCGAAGAAAAAATGCATATGACTTAAACCACTTTCACAATTATGGGCACATACATACATACATACATATGTACACTATTTTAATCGTGCAATACATATTATGTATATATTTGTTCTTTTATCTTCTACATTGTTTTATTTTCCGCTAATACTCATACACAAGTATTTTGCACAATTAACTATTTGTTTGTCACTTTTATAATGAGGATAATAATGTTGGCCATTTTTATTTACATATAATATACTCGTACATATGAGTATGTAGGTATTTTTTTGTTATTTTTCTTTATAAATATTCTCTGTTGTGTTATTTGTTTTGTGCTTTGCGAGACTGTTTGTCATTGTGGTAGTTGAATACAAAACGATATATGTACATATGTGTTATTACATTCACATACATTTCATCCATCTACCCAAAAAATTGCATACACAAACATCCATATGTACATACATACACACATGTATTAAGAGGTGTAAGGATGTATAAAAATTTGCAAGGATGGACGGACGTGTGTGTATTTAGTATGAGAATATCTAAAGTTTCGCTTCTTATCATTCTTACACTCGACAGGCATCAAATAAAGCTACATATTCATAAGTATAAATGGATATTGTATGTACATATTTTCTGCAGGGTACTGATATGAGTATGTATGTATGTATGTCTATCTTGATATATTTTTGTGTTCTCTTTACATGGACGTATGTACGTATCTATATACATACATATGTATGTATGTATGTTTGTATGCATGTATGTATGTACATGTATAAACTGTAAAGTTGTTGACAATGTACGAGTTCTAGTTGTTTTTAAAAGATACTAATATTTTTGCAAGGAGTTTGAGGGTTTTATTTGAACTTTTTTGATTAAATTTGTTGGTGGTGTTTGTGTCGCACATAAACACACACACAAACATTGTTTAAGTTGCCACTAACAACACACATAAACCTTAAATAACACAAAAACACATACACACACACACACACCCACATTCGCTCACTGACACTTATGCAAACACTTGTGTAAACATTTTATTTAAATAACAACAACTTTTTTTTAAATTTTTTTATTCGTTGGTTCGTAACAGGTTTCTGCACCGTTATTCCTTGTCTTTTCTCTGTGAAATTCGTTTAGAAACTGAAGAAAATCTTTATGCATCTCTATAGTGAAAGTATTTTCTCCTCTAACCGCAAAGCTTTTCAATAAGCTTTTCCTTTTCCTCTACATTTCTTTAGCTGGAAATTTCTCTGTCTGAGAGTTTATTTATATCTGTTTTAAAGTCGGAGAAGAGTATGATAAATGGTACTAAAATAAGACAACCAAAAATATTTCAGTTTTCAGATCAAAAGTACCATCAAACAAATTTTGACAAAAGTTAAAATAAATTGAAAATGAGTGGAAAAAAGAAATTGTAAAAAAACAACACGCATAAAGCTTAAAAAACAATTAAACCGATTTCAAAAATAAGCACTAAAAGTTAAAAATCACGTATATTTAATGAAATAAAATATTTTTATATGTGTTATCTACAATGGGAAATTTTATAATAATAATACCTAAATAATAATTTTTGTAGTTTATGCCTAAAATTGTACCAAATTAAACTTAAAAGTACGCTTTAATATCTGCACTTTTAGTTGGTTGTTTAGTTCGCCATTGGTCTTCGAGAGAGAACACGGGGGTTCTTTTGTTATTATTACAAGCTCTTTGTTTATGGTTGAGCTTGAATAAGTTGAAGTACATTATTTCACTTACCTGCTTCGATGACATCTTATACCTGTTGTTTAAAGTCATTTTTGATTGTAATGTTTTTTTTTTTTTTGGCTGTGGTTATTTTATGTTTCTATCAAACTGCTAAAGAAGAAATTTGTAATATGTATGCGCGTTTAAATAATTAATTAATTTAAGATTTTAATAGACTATCGAATAGATTTTCATTTCAAATCTTGGTAGACTGATAATATATTAAAAAATATTACGAAAATATCATATAGTAAGATCAAGTCTAATTTCTTTTTATAATACTGTATTTAAAAAAATACATCACATAACAAAATTCTTTAGTAACTTTTGAATAGTAAAATGTGCATAATTCAACTTGAAAATATTTCAATATGAATTGCAAGGGAAGTTATAGAAGTGAAGATCATGTTGAAAAAAAAATATATACGGTATTGAACTCAAATCTTTTTTGCTGGCATAAATTAATTAAAAATCTTACAAAATATTTATTATAGTCAAGTAAAAAGCAGGTATAAATACTGAAATGCTGCTGATGACTTTTAATTTTAATGAATTTAAATTGTTACTGGAAAGACAGGACAGATCCATTGTATTCCTTGTCAGTTGCTAGAGCACCTCATCTAGACCTGCTCTCCTGAGGAATCTCAAGATTACCATTGGCAATGCTCAATCTTCCAACAGGCGGCTTGCCCAATTGGCTGTATCTTCTGGGACATAAAGCTTCCTAGTCCTACAGAATTTGCACTGGATTTTCATGGTCAGAATAACAGAATCAGCACCGGCTATTGCTCCCACTGCCAAGTCTGTTGAGGTTTTTTTTCTCAATCAGTGAGCATTCTTAGAAAAGATTTGGTTTAATTTTCTTTTTAAAATCAAAGCGCAGGACAAATTTAGTTTGGTGTTGTTTGTTATTCAAACGTCATATTTCATATCGTATACCACAAAAAGATCCCCCAATTAAATACCAACAAAACTTAATAATGTTCGTCTTCACATTGAGCAAGTTTCTTTGGTTTCGTTTAATACTACAATATATAAAGCAGAAATCTACATCAACTGACACCACACACAGTGGACCAAACACAAAAGAACGCTGATGAGGAAGGTTTAGTGGCCTTCGAAAACAGCCGGTTGTTCCGTTCAACTATGTGTTTGTCAGAATATTTACAACTAACTTTGGTGTTATTTGTTCATTAATAATTATCACATGTAATTTGGCTTACAAAGCGATACGAACTTTAGCCTGATCAAATCATAAATATAGAAACGAATGAAGTTCGAACAATAATAATTAAAATTAGCTAAAAACTAAAATTTTTTATTCATGATTTTGGCTTGAAACTTTTAAAGAGAGAAGAAAAACTTAAGAATACAGACACGTGTTTATAAGAGAATTAAATGTATCTCTTTTGAATATACAGACGGCAAAAATTTAACGCCCTTAGAGCTTTCATATAAAATTCGGCTTTTTATTTTTTTCTTTTCCAAATAGATTAACAAATATTTTGGTTTTCATATTAAAACAATTCCCCCGTCAATTGACGAGCTTTCATTTATTCTTATCACAACAACTTCATAATTTCCCCTTCATGTAATATATCGTGTTTTAAATAGAAAAACAGATTTAATTGTTTCCAAAAACAATAAAAGTTTGTTTAAGTTTCCTAGGTTATAGAAGAAGGTATTTATGTTTGCATACGTGTACTTACGTAGTTACGAGTACATATGCGGCATAATCTATTTACAAATTCTATTTTTATATGCGAGTTTATTTAAATGTGTATTTTTAGAGTTGTTATTGTCATGTAAACACGTGTATGGGGAGTTTAGAGTGTCTGTCTGTTGCACTGCTATCTACTTGCCGCTATTTACTTATTGTTTGGGCTAAAAGTGTGAATCCTTAACTGTTCGTCAACAACATAGAACTAATAATATTCTAATGGTTCGATGTTTGCTACTTAATTGACTTGAGTGACTCGATTTGTGCTGATGACACACGGTCCTAACTCTAAAATAATGGTAATAAATCTGTACCTACTGATCAGATTAGAAAATAATGTAATAATGAAAAATAGAGGAGGGATTCATTTTGCAAAAGAAGATAACGTACAGTGTATCGAGGTAACTTATAAATTATAAGAGATATTACAAATTATAAATTAATTTTTGATCGTGATGCCCCACTTGGTAGGTCTCCAGGTATGAGCTTCTTTCTGCACATCCTAGATGCATTAAACTCATGCCTTTTTTATATGTATGTAATTAAAAAAAGTTGGTCTTTATATTTGAATCAGGAGTCGATCCAACAATCTCCGCATGATAGACTAGAACACTACCCTCTGACCTACCGAAGCACATATTTATTAAACAATAAAAAATCACGAAAATGTCCTTCGCATCCAAATTTGTATCCACGTAAGCGAGAGAGGATGCACTATAAAAAAAAATTATTGCATCCTCGTAAAGGCAGAGGGGATGCTGTTCCGCATCTCCGAAGCGCTTCTTTTGGCCTTAGTGCTTACTTGAGCCAATTTTATTTTTGCTGGGATGTATTCAAAGTCTACTTCTCTACCGTTCTAGGATTTTCTAGCTTCACCCGCTTTGTAGCAGGAGTACATTACAGCGTGGAGTTCTTTACATTATACAGGATGGTCTCTCTGGCCTATCAAGATGGGCGGAGAAGCGAAGGCTTTCCGTTAATCTCGACAAAACGGAATTAGTTCTCTTCTCGAGGAAGTATAAGGTATCTGAGTTCCAACCTTTCACTCCTAACAACACGGAGATAAAAGTTTCCGACGCTGCGAAATATCTCGGTGACATTCTGGACTCTAAGTTGAGTTTTAAGGTAAATATTCTACAGAGGGTAAAAAAGCAACAAGTGCACTTTATTTCTATCAGAAATTCATTGGAAAAAAAGTTGGGGTTTCAGCCCAAAAATCGTTGACTGGATCCATACATCCACAGTACATGCAGTTCTCATATATGGGGTCATCGTGTGGTGGCTTTCCCTGAAGAACAAGTATCGGTTTATTTTACACAAGGTTCAAAAACTTGCTCCACATGTAACTAGCGCTCTTCGCACTACTCCTACAGATGCATTGGGTATTCTTCTACACCTGATACCATTGGATTCAATAGGCAAGAATAAGACAATAATCTCTGCAATCCGCCTTTGTTTTTCATTTCTCTGTGGATCGGAAACAGCATCGTCCACTGCAGACTAGTAGTGTTATATTTCATGAACGATTTTACAGGACCTGTGCCTCGTTGCTGTAAGGAATGTAAGAGGTTTTCGACTCCATAAAATTGTTATCATCCTGTGAAACAAAGTAAATTGTAAGTTTATTTAACTTTGTATAAAATAGGACAACCAATATAGTCATTTAATTTTTCTCAATGCGAGAACTTCTCACAATTTACAGAAACTAGGCACTGGATGCCATCCCGAGAAGCGTGAAGGAACGATACTTCACGTAGAAGGGGTATTTAATTTTATGCGGATGGCTTCAAAACTCATGTATGCGTGGGTTACAGAGTTTACTCGGGACATTACGTCTTTGTATTGTAAAACAACTTTTAGATCGCTGCTGTATTTACCAGGCAGAGATTATTGCTATCAAGGAAAATGTGGATTGGGATTGGTTGAGAGTAAATGTCACTTCAACAGCCGTAACTAACATACGAGTACACATACACTGATACTCGAGCCGCTATGATGGCCCAAGAAACTCCGCTTCTAAAAAAACAACAGCTCTCGAGTGACGATCATCTCTAAACGAAATAGCAGAGTAGCTCAACATTAGGATCATCTGGATCAGGGGATATAGAGGCTTTCAGGCAAACTCTAAGGCCGATGAGCTTGCAGGAACCGGGCAATCCTTTTAGGTTCCACTGTATATGGAATGTGTAGGTTTGCCCTTACTCTCGCGCAAACTTAGATCCAGACGCAAGACTGAGGAGGAAAGAAAGATAATGTGGGCCACAGCAAATAACTGCGTGATCAGCAGGCAGGTATGGACTCGCCGAAATGAGAAAAATACGGTTTCTTTATTTCAAGAAATAGGAAAGAAATCTCGATTTTGGAGTCCGTGTTGACTGGACAGTGTCTGGTTGGCTGCCACGCACAAAGGTTAAGGGTTGAATACAATGACTTTTGCACAGTTTCTGTCATTACCTTGGATTAGAGAGAAAGAGAATGGTCACCATGGGCGCTCTTGAGTTCAGGGAACTTTCTCACGTTGTCAGAATTTAACTGCAACGTGTTAATAGCTTTATATAGTGCTTTGCTTTAGACTGTGAGGGCTTCATTTAAGCAGACTACGTGGTATTATGATGATTATGATGGACCAGAAGGGTCTAATTGAGTCCTGGATTTTGACTAACACTCTTACCTAATGAACCTAAGATGGCACAAAGCAATCGTGAAATATTTGACTTCATTACCTAATTCCTCCAGTTATGAGTTAGTTATCTTTTAAACTAAGGTTTAAAGAATGTTATTTTCTTATTGACCAGAAACTTATTTGTATATTCAGGAGTATGAGTATTACGCTGTGTAAACAGAATAACACTCATAGTGTGTAATTCTTATATGTTCAAATACACAAACGAGTAAATAATCAATCAATAATCAATTTGACTTCATCTTAATATTTTATTTTAGGACAATTTTTGTATACGCTATTGATCAAAATATTCGTTTGAAATTGCAATTAACTAATATCGAATATTGAAATTTGGTCACTGAATTTTCTCCTATTAAATCAAAATAAGTCATTATCATTGTCAGGCAAGCTAATGGTCCGATCATCAACAAAACTTTTCTGACGAAAATCGAATATCCACTATCCGAAATAATCGTTTTTCGTAAAAAAAATTAAATTCGAAAATTATGTCGCTTAAGCTTTTTTGCCGGTAATGGAAGGACATGTTGTTTTAAGTTTCATTACTTATGTAAATGTATTCCGAATTTTTTGTTTATAAAATATGAAACCAATTCAATGAAACTCTGGGAACTGAATTGAAATCAAATACAAAATTTTCCAACCGAAAACAAAGAATAAATCAAATTAAATAATTTTTTTTTTTAATGTAGTGTCACACAAACGTATTTAATTAGATAAAATTTTAATACACATACCTAAATATACAATATATTTTTTTAAATTCTTGAGATTAAATTGAACACTTTCCATAATTACGCAATAAACTGAAAATGATCGAATTATTGTCATTACCACGAAGAACGAAGCATAATATTTCTCTGACAAATATTAAATTGCATTCAGGTCTGCCGCTCAACAGTTTGCCTGGATGGGAACAAATACCACTAAACTTGAAATTGCCTATGCTAAAATGTCCTGGAAACCAAGTTATTTTCTCTAAAAATAAAATCGGACAATCGGTACGGTCTCTCTGTCCTTAAAACTCACAATAATATTTACAACATAATTATTAATTTTTCAAGCAGTTGAGGCACCTAAAAAATGAATTTGATCCATCTGGCTGTGAAAGTATTCCCGAATATAATCCCTTACTTGATTCAAATTTAAAAAATTTTTACTCCAATGAAAGAAACCTAAAGAGATTGAGGGAAAATGGAGAAATTACTGTAGACAACGATGTTATATGTAACCTAAAGGACTTTAATGAATATCGTCAACAGCTGCATAAGTCCCAATTATACCATATACTGCGGGAAATTAATCGTTTGGTAGGTCCCATACAAAAAAAAATACACATATATATTTATAAACTTTCTAAATATTAGGAAGCCGAGCAATATGATCGTCAACTTATAGCTAATGCTGAGAATATTACAAACCGTGATCATCAAAATCTCTCTGCGCGGGATCATTCCTACTCGAAAATTATTTACAGAAAATCTTGCTTGGATCAACAGCGAGCAGAACGCTATCAAAGAATGCATGAAAAAACTATGGAAAGATTTTCATACATACAAACGGTCCGTACAATTAAGCAGACTTATATGCAGCATAAAAAGGCCCTACGCCAATTAAGCTTTCAAAAACATGCCGATGCCCGCAATGATCTGCAGCGCAAGCAATTGATTTCCCTCAAGAAGCATTCCCAGTTTAAGAAAGATCGCTTGCGCAAAAACCTACGCAAACTTTACACAACTCGATTTCAAAATGAACAGGAGAAACAAATAAAATCCTGGAATAAACGTTTAGCAGAAAGAATAGACAATCAGGAAAAAGTTAATAGATTATTGGAACAATTTAATAATAGAAAGAAGGCTTTTATGGAAAACCATAAGCACATATACCAAAAGAAATGGGAAAGAATACAACAGGAAATCAAAACTAGATCCTTGAAAAATCGGAAAAAGTTTCATTTGAATGCCAAAGACAAACTGAACATGAAGTCATCCAAGAAACTTTTAGGAGATGCTTCCTTAATTACTTCCTTCCAAGGTACCTTCGAAAAGCTTTTAGACAGCGAAGTCTGCGCAGCATTAAACACTGTGCTTGATTTGGAGGATGAAGTCAGTGTACCTTTCGACACAGACGATCCCATTTACAAAGCTGCTCAGTATATAATGGAAGTTATTTTGAAAAACTTCAACAAAGACTTGTCGCAAGACAAACTTACCTATCAGAATGTTTATGAGCGAATAGATAAATTTTTTGATGATGCTAAAAAATTCATTATATTTGTAAGTTCGAAACGTATACATTCTTATATATGTACATAATGTAAGTACGAGTCTAATATATAAATTGTTTGTAAATTCTAGAGAGCCACACAAATTGTATCTTCATTTCAAAATCGTCCAGAGACAAGGAAAAATCGGAATTTTGGAAGAATTTCTTCTGTATCTTTTTGCCAAATAGCAAATACTATTGGCATGTCGAGCTATCAAATCCATCCTCTTATCAAAGTTAAAACCGTTTCAAACCGAAGGCCAACACCACCGGTAAGTTAAAAGTTCGACAAAGCAGACAAAACATAATGCAGAATGCTCGGGAAACGAACAAAAAAAACTGGTGTACGAATTTAATATTTTTTTCCGCAAATTTTAGCTAAATTTCAAAACTTTTGAAGCAAAAGATTAAGCCCAATCAAGTGTCTTTATAATTTTGACTACAAACCTAAATATATTCGTAAAAATAACAATTTCATATTTCTATTCCATCTTTAGGGATCTTTAACATCTATAATTGTTGACTCCACCACAAGCTTGGTTGAGAAAACGAAATGCAAAAACTTGTCGCGCATCGATTTGGTATTTATTGAACATTATGTTACGAAATTTAAGAGGGAACTCATTGTCGGCATGGGGCGTAAAGTTTTTGAAGCCATACAATGTCATTACGAAAAGAAAACCATGGACGTAAGACAAGAACTATTAGGTAAACATTAACGCAAAAGAAAAATAATTTTAATTTATGTGTGCATATTAATGGCAATTTCGTTAACCCAGATATTGATCGGAAGTTCCTGTTAAACCAAGTTACCAAAGGAATACTGGGCTACGCAATAAATCCTTTGAATTTTGCCTCGATTTTGAAACTATGCACTAGCGCTTTGGCCAGCGATGTTATTTGCTCTTTGCAAAAGCAAATATTGAAACCACAACCTGATCGAAGACCCATTGTTAGGCCCTGCTGCACTCATTGCAGATGCAAGAAAAACAATACTAAGTGTTTGTGTTGCAAAGTAAGAAACTGAAACATTTTTCCAAATTCTTTTATCGCCACTGCTACGTCGTCCATTTGGTTTTCACAACATCAGTTTCCTGAAATGTTCAAATTTATATAAATTATGTTGAGCGAGATTGTTGTGCAATTAAGTTTACGCATTTTAAAATTTGCAAATTTCCAATAAATAAATTGTCTCAAACTAAAACTGAAATCACGGGATTCATTATTAGTCGCATGATCAAAAACCAATTATCAAACACATACATACATACATACACATATCGTAAGCTTAATATAGAAAGAGACTAAATCATTATTTTTTATATAATTTGTGACGTGGTCATTATTTCGGTTTTTGGATATCTTTAATAATTGGGTTTTAACACGTTTTTAGATATTTTTTTTTTATTTCTTGCAAAGTTGTTCTGCATTGCTTGTATTTTAAACAGGGACCCCGCAAATAACGATTATTTTCCAAATTTAAACTAAAAAACTCAAACTAAAAGAGAAGTGCTTTGTCCACAAGGGATACACCAAGATAATCCTTCTTACATGGACTGACTACCTTTAGATGAATTAATTTTTATTTGTTTAAGTTTTATTAAAAAATTCAATTTTACCAATTATTTTCAGTTTTATTTCGAGCCTTATTTTCGATTAAATCGTAAGCGACAAAAATTTAATTTTTCAAAGAAGGTTTTTTTAAAATATTCAAATATGTTTTTGTACGTAAATTGTTGCTCATGACAAAATTTTACAGCCCGTATCTTAAAAGTTATCAACAATTTTGGCATTTGGATAATTCTAAACTATGGGTAGGGCCATAAAATTTTAATTTCAATAATAAAGTATATTTTCGATAACATGTCGCTTACGATGAAATCGAAAAAAGGCTCGATTTATTCTTCAGAAAATAAGTTTTTTTATTTTTTCTTAGTTTTAAAGCCAAAAATTACAATAAAAAAAATATTTATATTTTCTGAAGAATAAATAAAACTGAAAAAATAGCTTTTATTATCTACGCAAAAATTAAAAATCTAAAAATAATTTTTATTTTCTGAGGAATAAATAAAAATCAAGAAATAACTTTTATTTTCGGAGGAAGAAGTAAAACTCAGAAAATAGTTTTTATTTTCTAAGCGAAAAATAAAACTCAAGAAATAATTATTAAAAAGTAATTTTAAAAATAAAACTTTTAACCGTTACGGTCCCTGATTTTAACTTGTAGTCTGCCTTTTGAAAGTCAATAAATTTCGACTGCCTCAAAATTGTAGGAAACGTTTAAAATTCACTCACAGCTTAATTTTTCCAGAAAAAAAAATTGCTTAATTTACCCTCAAAAAATGATAAACTGGCAACACAGGTGAGAAGTTACTGTGTGATTTCATCAGAGAACAAAAAACTCTGATTTATTTTCAAAATTTTTTTTTCAATTCGAATTTATTTTTACTCTGTAATTCGATTTGAAAGTAAAACCTTTCGAATTTGTATAAACCGAATCCGAATAAATAATGGCCACATTGATGTGTTTTAAATCATACATACCAAATTAATTTCAGAGATGATATTTCAAGCTCTATAAAATAGAAAACTACAAAAACTAAAAGCAGAACTCCATGGCATTATTTAAGGCACGGTCACACTTGTTCAAACATATTTACCCAAATAAATAAAGGGTAGATTTTGTAAATACAAACGTTATTTCGTTTTGAAATTTGAATAAAAAAAAAATTTTTTTGAAACGATTTTTTTTTTTCATACAAATATGAAACGTTTAGAAACGAAAGTTTTTAGAAAATCTGCTCATAAGTAACCACTAAATACTAATGAGAAACCTTTTGATTTAAAAACGTACTTATTAATTTAAACAGTTTCATACATACATAACTAATAAAAAATGTTATAGAATCCAATATTATTGGAAAATATTTCACTTAAGAAACATGTGTCTGAATCAAGAGTTTTTATTAGTATTTAGTGGTTACTTATTTATTTGGGCAAAGGTTTGACCAAGTGTGACCGTACCTTTAGTTTAAAATAGATAAGATGCAAAAAAATATCCGCCAGACAGCAATTCCTCCAAGTTTACATTTATTTTTTTTCTTTCTTTAAACTCTCTTGCCGAATAATACACTTTACGAGTTGATAATAATTAAAGTTTATTTAGAAAATTGCTTTGGTTAATTTCTATTTTGTTGATTTTTTTCTTGTCTATATGTATTTTCTTATAGTTCTTAGGAATTAATGTGGTAAATTTAAAAATACATACAATAATTCTGAAATATGCAGCCTACTTTTTTTCTATCTTTAAGGAAAGTTTTGTAAGGAGTAATCCGTTTCATGGTTCTTTCCACAACAATGAAAAAATAATAATTATTAATTAATAATAACATCGTGTACTCTCTCTTATCAATAACGCGCCCGAATGAATGAATATGGCGAGATATGTTGGTTATTAATTTAATTCACTTAAATAAGTAAGCAGCTAAACAATTTGTACATCTTAAATACACAGAATGCTAAACAAAACTTAAAAATAACTAGAAAGCTTGACACGGCCAACTTTATTTTAGAAAAATCGTTTTAGTATTTATTGGGCTCGTCCTATTTCGAATCTCGACTCGACTACGACGATTTTCTACTAGACTAAAGAACATTGCAACATTTTTTCTTTAATCTAGTACAAAATCAATGTAGTGTCGTAGACGAAAAACGACACTCGTAATTAGACCCATTATAAATTCATATTGCCAGACACCGTCATCTAATAAAAAGTTATTCAGTTTATTTTGACTTTAAATTATTATTTTATTTTAATACCTCAAACCTAAAACAAGTACGTATTTCAATTTGTACCTTCTTCTTAAAACAAATCAGTACAAATAAAACTTAAATGCAGTTTTGTTCATATCTTTACAGTAAGTCATTATAATATCAGTTTTGTTTAATTCAAATAATTGTAAAGGCTTTACTTAAATTAATTAATCATACAGATATACAAAGTTGGATTGTTGATGTCTTTGTCTCTTGGATTGGTACATCAATACATTCTCTATTATTTATATTAAGTCATAATCAATTTGAAAGCTGTGATTATGTGCAATATCGCGTTATATAAAATTACAATTAGGGCTAATTTATTTATTTATTTTCTTTAATTTTCTTTCTTTTCCATATATACGTAAATTAAAAAAAAAATACAAATATACATAAATACAATATGTAAATTAAATAAATGTATACTTAAATATAATAAATAATACAAAATAAATAATATTTCGACTATATTTTACAAAGCAATTAAAATTTGAGGGGGAAAGAAAGAAAACATGTGACGGAAGTTTGGCTTGTTTTAAAGCATTTTAAGATTTTAGAAAAATATGTATACCATAATTTAAATAACTTAAAATATCTTATCTTATTTGAATATTTAAATTTTATTTAAACATCATAACTTAATAGAGGCGTATCATGATGACGCAATGTCGAGGAGGACGATGAAAAACTTGTGCATGGCAACAGCCAGCAAGCCGGATGGCCTCTTCCAAACACATCGGCCAATAAATAATATTTACGCCTGTTCGGTCGATAGGATCCCTTTTGTTGTGCCTGTTCGACAGCAGTTTCATCATGTAATATGGCATGCATTTGATCCACCATTATTGCCAAAACAAACAAGCCGAACAAGGCGGACTCGAGCAGTAGTATAACACTGTGCAGTCTAGAATTAATTGTTTCCATACAAAGAAAGTTTATTTTGTTTGTGATGCAATTTATGTTAAGAACTCAAACAACTGCATCAGAGAAATTAACGATTTTACTAAAATTGAGCTGACATGAACTTTCAAAAATTGAGATCAATTACAAATCAAATCAAATTCAAAGCAAAAACCGGGGTTATTCACAGGCGCCAAAGGGCGAAAACATATATTCATATATTTAGCTGCTGTTAAATCTGAATAATTTACACTTAATAGGAACAAAGCATAGCAGGTCAAGCAGTATCAGTTTGAGCGTTCACATTTACATTCAAGGAGTTTGAAATCAATAATATGTTAATCACTGTATTCAATAAAAGTTTCATTACCGCAATTCTAGGCTCACACAAATAAAAGCATAATAGGGAACAACTAAATGCGACGTAAGCCGAAATGAATCAATTTTTCTGCAAGTCCACCGATTTTAGTAAATGCTCAGTCAATTCATTTTTATCAAAAATGTATCGGACCTGTTCTGTAAACCGAAACCAACCAAATTTCTCGTTCTCAAAAAGAAAAAAAATTTTGGTGTTCTCCTAAACCGAATTCGCATAGTTTTACTCTTTTTTAAATCGAATTTTACTCCAAGAATGAAGAAAAATTATTTGTATGAATAAAAACACTTTTTCTGTCAAAGATTTAGAGCCGGGCAGTTTAAATGCTTATATTTTTTATTTAAAATGTGATTTCTTTTATTAACAACTGTCTCGGACTTTAAAATATTTTATTCAACTGAATTTCGAATGTCACCAAATCCAAGTAATTTGTAGTACACCAAATAAACATTTACTCGCTTTTGAAAATTTCTTCTTTTGAAAAACGATTCGGTTTACAGAACAGACCCGTAAATTCTTGAACTGTTTCATTGACTCCACCCCAATGCTTTTTATTCAGAAATACATATATTACTTCTTCATAACAAACAACTATGATTAGAATAACTTAAGAAACGTAATACAGCAATTCATCTTTTTATGTGCAAATTGAAAAATTCTTACACATCGATCCTTTGCTGGAAGACTCATAACAAAAAAAAAATAGTTTTACGCAAACCGAATTTAAAATTTTAAATTTGCGAACAACTTAATGGTAAAATAAAAATTTATTCGGCACTTCCACTAATCTTTCTAGAAAATGCATATTTTAGAAACAAAAAGCAGGGGTTTTACTCTAAAACTAAAATAAAGCAATTAATATAAAGTTGGAGCAGTTCAGATCCTGTTCAGATCGATCAGTAGAAACAAAAATTTGGAAATGTATTACATTAGTATCAAAGATCTCAATGAAATCATCTTTAAGTTTACTTTTGTTGTTCTTACTTTGTCGGTTCAATTTATACATAAATACATACATACGTGCAGTTGCTAGTTCATAATTTAATATTCTTACAATCTTGTTTGTGATTCCAAAGTATCCGGTCTGCAGCTTTCACAAGGATACAACCAAGAACCCACCACTAATGCGATTGAATACAAGGCTAACAATCCCACGTATACCAAAAATTGCAAGAAAAACTTTTGATTACGTTCTCCAACGCAATTATTTATCCAAGGGCAATGATGGTCCATTCGTCTAATACAGCGATTACATATGCGGCAATGATGGGCTCGCGGTGGTCGATACGTTTCACACCGTGTGCACGGGGTCCATTCGTTGTGACCATTGCCAGTAGTATTATTTTTTCCCACGGTATGTAAATCGGAAAAGTCTAATCGATTTGCTGGTAAGGGAACGGTACCTGGGTCAGATAATACAGCCTTGAGATGCGACAATCCCAATAGAAAAACTACTGTATTGAATAAGACCACATGTAAAGGAGCCCAAATACTGAAAGTAGTAATTTTTTTACCAGCAATAAATACACAAAATCAAATTCAAAATATCGATATTTAATCGAGAATAAGATTCTTACCTGTCCTGCATGGTTTGTAGAATAATCCATCTCATTACTACATAGTCAGCATAAATTACCATCAAGTATGTGATAACCAGGCATGCTACACCGCAAGGATCGCGAACAAACCTCATTATACTATCAGTTCCCTCAATGCAATTATTTTTAATTTATTCCTGTAATATTTTCTTTTAACACTGTTCTACTCAATCAGCCACCTCTTTTGGGTGATGGGTGATGAGTGCACAAGCACAAAACTATTTTTTTACTGTTTTTTTTTGGTATTCGAAATCAATTTTTCATTTATTCATTTTGTATTATAAAGATTTGTTGGTTTTTGCCAAGCCGTTTTTTAAAAAATTATTCACTTTAGGTTTCGTTTGTATTTGATAAAAACTATTAAATTAAATATTTCTTTTGTCAATTATACATTAAGATTTTAACCCTCGACTTGGTCTTTTCCTTATTTTTCATCAATATAATCAAAATGACGTTTGTTTTTATCATCTCTTCCAAATGTTGTTTATTTTTATTTTTTTTTATAAAAAAAGGAACGTGAGAAATGGGAGAATCAAAAAGTACATGGTTGTGTTAAAAATATTACTGTGTTGCCGCTTTGGTTTGTTTAGACCAGTAGCTCGTTTCTGTAATTCTCGCATCGAAAAATTTCTCACATGAAGTGTGAACCAAAAAAATTCCATCGTTTCTCGATTTGTGAGAAAAAAGTGTTTCTGTAATTTAAAGTGAAAAGAAGCAACACTAATTTCGTTTTTATTGGAATATTTCCAACAATCAAGTGTCAAATGAAAAGAAAATGTTACAAAAATATTATTTCAATAACAAAAAAAGAAATAATTTAAAAGAAAAAGAAAATAAAATAATGAACAAGAATATAAAATGAATGCAAAATGCTTGAAAGAAGTTTTTCTATCAACTCAAAAAAATCAAAGATAATTTCCCAAAAAAAATCTAAATAAATGTGAACATATCGACTTTTTAATAATATTTTGGTCCAATAATTCGTTGCATATCTTCTTAACTAGTTTATATATCATATTTTTATACACAAATTATAAAGTTCATATGTTTTTGTAAAATTTTGGTTGTTCTCGCACTACTTTAAAATGCGAGTTGTTTTGACAGTTCTTGCGAGAAACTTTTCACAAAATATTGTTACAGAAACACTTTTTCTCACAAATTTCCAATAACATACGTCAAAAACGGTAAAATGACAAACAGTTCTCACAAAAAGTAATTACAGAAACACTTGCATGTGAGAAACGATTTTTTGTTTCAATTCACATAGTTTCTTCTTCATTGCCATCGTTTTCTGTGAGAAATTTTTCGATGCGAGAATTACAGAAACGTGCTACAGAACTGGTAAATTGGTTTGTTAGATATGTTTTTCTATAATTCTTATGTAACACTAAATAATTTCTTGATTATCATTAAAGGCCGTGATACACTAGCCTACACGATCGTGCGATTTTTGAGAATATACAGCCCTGGTACGATGGAGTCAATGAAGATTTTCAAAAGACAAAAACAATTCATTGTTTGTATAGTGAATCATGGCCTTAAAGTGGGGTACACACTGTAGAACATGTGACAGTAAAAAATTCATCAGTTTTGAATGATAGTGTTGGCTGTTCAGGCTATCGATCATGTTCGACACTCAAGCAAAAAATTAGACACACAAACACAGAAAAAATACAAATTGGATGCGCATTATTGCTAACAACATTTTTTATAATGAATTATTTTAATGTGTTCTTATCTTTAACAACTCCTCGTACGATGTTGTCTTAATATTTTGTCTTTAACATCACACACAGTCTTGCCTTGTTGACTGTTGACTGACGAAATTCATGTTCGCACTATCGATCAATGTAAAATTTGAGCAAAACTGTCACTCATGTTCGATAGTGTGTACCCCACTTAAAAGTTACAACTATACATAATAGTGCATTTATATTAGCAATTCTAAGAAAAGTTTTGTTATATGCTAGTTTAAAAATCAAACCATTTACATCGACATTTTTGACACTTACACTTGTTTACAAAAATCCAAATATATTGTGGTTGGCGTTTGGAACCACTTCTACTTCAGACTGATACAATCTACTTCGTGGGCTTCTGTTAATTCACGGCAGCACTGCCAAATATCTTATTCAAATCGGCTTAAATCAGGTTCAGGTCCTCCTCTCAAATATAAATAAAAGTTATTCTATAAATAATATATATAGAAATATGTATATAGAAAATTGAAAACTCAGAAGAAAAAATGAATTAAAAAATTTACGGCGAGCCTTAGTTTCCGAGTTAAGTCTTTGAAGTTTTCATATAAAACTGTGATTGTGCATTGCATTTCTGAATGTAACGGGCTATACAAAGAATATTTACTGCCTTATTCATAAAAAATATTTTTATTTGACATATTTCTATGGGAAATTTTTCAAAAACTGTTTTTAAATCACCAATTTGGATTTCATTCAATATTAATCACAATGCAATGCAATTATAACCATAATTTTATACTGGAATTCTAGATATCTATAACTGGGAAACTAAGGTTCACCGCAAATTTTTTTATTTATTTTTACTTCTTATTTTTTAATTTTCCATCTGATGGGATCATTTTTATTTATTTCTGAGAGGAGGACATAAACCCGATTTGTTACTTCAAATCATACATAATTGCCCACTGTTTTATTGTTTGACACTTCATTCCAATGAAAAACTATACAATTGCATATTGGAAATCAACGGGAAAAATGACATTTCATTCGTGCAAGTCCAACGATATACGACGTCTTTTTGTTAGTCATTTTCATTGGGAATTTTAAAGAAAATTTAGTCGCCTGAAACAAGTTAAATAAATTGAAAAAAAATACAGATAATTTTTTACGCCACAAGAAAAGCAGAAAATATAATTTAAGATTACAAAATAAAACAACGAAATAGAAAGCAGAGGAAGGGCAAAAAAAATAACACCAACAAACGTCAAAAAATTATTGTGAAAAATAAAGAAAATTGAACGATACGAAAAAAAATCATTTATAATAATCGGTAGAATTTTTATACACACATATTTCTGGTATATTAACAAGAAAAGCATATCCAATTAACTTCGGGAAAAATGGGTATTTTCGGTCAATCTACTGGGTTTGATGCTGATGTGGGTAAGAAACCAAGGAGCAAAAATTATTAGATATTACAAAAATACTAACATCTATACAGTGATTGAAAAATTAGAAAATGTAATATAAAACGGGAATGGGAGGGCGGTTTATTGAGTACTTTTAATTACGACACAAAGAAAGTCAAACCGTCAGTCACACTGAGCACAGAAACGATTTGATTTTTTCATTATAATTTGTTATCAGCTGAATTCGATGGTTGCACTTTTCTGTCAGGCCTTTTGTTGTTTCAAACAAAGAAGTTAGTTTTCCTTTGCAAAGGACCAACGAAGGAAAGCAATTACCGTTCATTAACACTAATTCTTTGAACTTTTCGTTTTCAATATACAAAGGAAAATCAGCTTCTTCAGGGCGTTAAACCTCAATTTTTTCTTAATGCTGTCGTTGAAGTACATACGTACATATATATTATGTGTGTATATATATTCATATGTGTACATAATACTTTGATAACATCCAGATGCACGCAGTGTCGCTTTGTTTAGATATTTATTTTCTTATGATAAGTGGGTGGAAGATACAAACATCATGTGCAAATAGCTTTAAGCAGCTCTGGGCGAGTCAACATCAAGCGTCATTGGCAATTATCTCTTAAGTGCAACCAGGCCACTGTTGTTTATTGGCCTTCGAGAGTTTTACGTTTCACACCGCATGTGATTAGTGGTTGGCGTCGGTTAGCGGTACTCCTTGCGGTATCCCGTTGGTTTCCACTAACCACATGCAAAAACAATTATAAAGAATAAATTTTGGAAATTGGTTGGAGAACCAAACAAAAACTCATTTTTGGACATATAAGGAGAAGAATTTTGGGATTTCCGGCTTCGTATGCGACGGTATATGTCGTTTGGAATTTTCTCGGAGGAGGCTCCTAAATAAAGAAATTGTTGATGGCGTTATAACCCTTGTGTACGGCCAAATAAAATCTCCCATCCCTTGTAATAACAAGGGGCACGGAGTAACTTCAAATCATTAAACAAAAAAAAAAAAAAAAAAATAGCTTTAACAAGAGTGGTATCTGTTAGGACTAGGATTCTGTTAATTGAGAGTGATGCAAAAACAAAATGATTGCATATTAGAAAACAAGTTGCAGAATTTTACGAACGAAAAGTAATGTTATAAGTTCTTTTTTTTTTTTGTTGCTTAAAAGCTTAATCAACCGTAAATTTAGTAATCTTTATTTTTTAAATTGCTGCACCAACTTTGAGAAATGGTTGCACTATATCTATGTACATAAATACATTCTGCTCCATATCGTCGACTTAGAGTGTAAACCAGCTAACTCAATTCAATCAAATCTTAACATTTTCTATACATGTGGATGACTCTTTTTCTTTCGAAAGGCATTTTGCGATGTTACGATATATCATATACTATCCAAATTGATGAAATTATCTAAAATACCGAAACCCATCGAATGGAAAATATTGTCTTTAAAGCTAAAGCTGATCACATATGTACATACAACAAATACACCGCTCATTTACTCAAAGAACGTCATAACTCAAAGACTAGCTTGCCAGAAAACGAGTTTGAAGTTTTCAATTTACACACAACTTAATGGAAAAAATATTTTATTTTGCTTTCAAGACTTGATTAAAAAAGATATTTGTATGAAATCTTTACCAAATATGAAGAACAATATGAGGATTAATGCTGTATTATTAACTCAAGAATTAAATTTTTTGAGTTATGATGATTTTCAAAAAGGAATCTTCTAGATTCTAGTTCAGTTGAATAATTTTCCTTAGTTTTTTTCTCTCATATAAAATAAAAAAATGTGTAGTACCGCTAACGATATGTAGATTAACGGGCGAGTATTATATTCAGTTTTTTCAGAATCGTATATGCCTGATTATTATATTTTATTATTATTATATTATGTATTGTTATATTATTGATTATTTATTATTTATGTTTTGAAATTGTAAAAAAAAAGATTCTAACTTTAACGGCTTCATTTGGTATATCTTTGCCTTTTTTCTTCGCTTGACTAATTAACAATAATTTTATTAAAGCATACATATGTATATAAATTAAAAAAATATAATGAAATAATAATTATTACTCATTTGTTGAAATCAATTTCCGTATTTGAATCAGTATTTTTTTTTGGGCAAATAAAATTTGTCAACATTTACTTCCCTAGAAAAAGCCACTAGTGAAACAAACACCAATGAGAACTGGACCTTAATATTGGAAGTATGTGATAAAGTATCCTTAAATTCTCGCAATGCCAAAGAATGCTTAAAAGCTATTATGCGTCGCATGAGCCATAATGATCCGCATGTTGTCATGCAAGCGATCACTTTGTTGGATGCCTGTGTTAGCAACTGTGGCAAAACGTTTCATTTAGAAATTGCCTCGAGAGAATTTCAAACAGAATTTGTACGTTTATTGGGAAAGGTTCAACCAAAAGTTCAATCGGTATGTATATTTGTTTTTAAATTTTAAATAATAGCAAAAATCTAAAAAAAATTTAAACCCATTTTAGAAAATGTGCCAAGTTTTGAAAGGTTGGGCCGAGGGTGATTTCAAAAATGATCCTGAGCTTAATTTAATTCCTTCTTTGTATACAAGTTTGCGCCAGGAGAATTGTGACTTATTTAATAACTTTAATGACAAACCACAAAAATCTGTGTCAAAACTAGTGGCGGCTGCCAAAGATCCAAATGTTGTCAGCAGCCAACAAGAAGAGGACGATCTGGCCAAAGCCATAGAGTTGTCTTTGAAAGAAGTGAAAAGTAGTCCAAAACAAGGATCTTCATCGACTTCAGGAGGAGGATCCACTAATTATGTATGCGTGTACAATAGTTAAAAGAAACAAAAAAAACATTAATTTTATTTTTTGATAATTTTAGCCTTCTTTATATCCTTCAATGCTATCATCTTCAACATCAGTTGCGCCATCTGCTGTAACCGAGCCACGCAAAGTTCGTGCCTTGTATGACTTTGAAGCCGCTGAAGAAAACGAACTTACATTTGCGGCTGGTGAGATAATTCATGTTACCGATGATTCTGATCCAAATTGGTGGAAGGGCTACAATCAACGTAGTGAGGGACTATTTCCATCAAATTTTGTAACAGCCGACTTGTCGATAGACCCTGAACGTTTGGAGATAAATCAACAACATAAAATGAAAAAGAGCACCCAATTCGAAGAAGATGCGAAAGAATTGCAACAGAAAACTGAAGCAGCCGCTGCGGCAGCTGCCACCCAAAGAATAGATATTGATGAGGAAAAAATTGATCGCTTATTGCATTTGCTAAATGAAGCCAATCCCGAAGATCCGTCACAGGATACAGAGGAAATGCTAAGATTAGAACAAGAAGTCCATCAAATGGGTCCTCTGATTGATGCCGAACTAGAAAGAGTTGACCGCAAACATGCTCAGTTATCTCAGCTATCCAGTGACTTGGTCGATGCAATAAATCTCTACCATTCCCTAATGAGGGATGATAGAAATGCTTTGAGCTCGCCCTATAACATGGTAGGGGCCATGTCGGGCATGCCAATGCCTAGAGCAGGCTATCCGGGGCATCCTAATATAATGTATGCCGCAAATTCTCCATATGGCGGGGCTTTTGGAACACATAATTTGCCGGTTGGTATGAGTTCTCTACCTTACTCACCTCCAGCTGGAAACTACTCAACACAACATCAAATGCCTGGTATACCAGTGCAGTATCAAAATGGTCACGTTGTTCCACAACCAGGTCCTACTCAACCACTTTCGCTTCAGGGGCTACCACAGCAATTGAACCAGCAAATGCTACCCCATCAACATCAGCACCCTCATAATAATTCGTCACAACAGACAGGCATGTATGGACCACAACAACACATGGCTGCCAATAATGTAACTGGTAGTGGTGATGCTCAGCAACAGCCATTACCAAATCAACATCACTTTAGTCATATGTTGCCTCCACAGCAACAACACTTTATGCCACAGCCAACATCAACAATCACCACTACTGTTGCCACGGCAGTACCAACAAATCACATGCCACCTCCAACACAGCACTCTCATGTTCCCACACAACAACAACAGCAGCCACAATATATATCATCGCAGCACCAACATGTCCAACAACCTCAATATATAAATGGTCCCTCCAGTCAACCCGCAACTAATCCTCATCTCTATAATAACACTGTAGGCGATCCACAGCAGCAACAACAACAGCCACCATCTTTCATGGCCGGTCCACAAAATATAGCAAGCAATATGCCACCTCCTTCCGTGCCACTTGACCAATTTGGGCAGTTGCAGCAACAAATGGCCAATATGACCATGAGTGGCCAACAACCGTATCAACCAAATCTACAACAAAACATTCCAATTTATCAACAACAGCGGTAAAAGATCAATTACAACATAAGAAATTACTTAAAACAAAAATACATACATATATCGAAACATAAAATCAATTCCATAAAAAAAAGGTTTTAACACTTGATAACTAAATATGGGTTTATTCTACTTTTTTATTCTTTTTCTTCGTTTGTTATAATTAACATAAGTTTTAAAAATTAATCTGAAATGAATTGTTTAGCTCTTTTTATGTTATTTTTTTTTATTTTAAATATTATTTTCATTGCGTTGTTTTTACTCTTTTACTCATATGATAAATTTTGTTTAGCACACCTAACACCTGGTAAACTTTGTTTCCTAATTGTGCGGTTTTCTTAGAGAATTTATCTCTCTATCGTTCAATATACAACTACATATTTTGTAATTGAGATAAATCCTAAAATTGGTAGAATAAGAATAATACACATTTTAATTGCAATCTTTAAATGTTTAACCTTACATAAAAGAGAAACAAAACAACCAATATATGATTAAAAAATATACATTAATACGAAAACATTATTTACTATTAATTATTCTTATGGTATAACAGAAATGAAATATAAGTTATTTAAATCAATTTGTCAGTGTTTTATTTGTATTCCAAACTTTATATCATTGCAGAAAACGGTAAAATGTTCTAACAAAAATTCCAAAGTATAACAGACCTAAAATCCCTGACTAACCAAAATATTCTTCTGATATACATACATATATTATTTTTAATATGATACAGTGGAGTTCAATTATAGCGAACACTGCTTATTTGTTTTGCATTAATGTGTCATACGGGTAAATGTTAGTCTTGTTAGCAAGCCTGCATAGAAAACGAACAAAAGATTTAAAATTTTGTCTGGCGTATTCAAAACAACTGTTCTCTTATCACAAAAATATATAGGTGCTGCTTAAGCAACTTACCAGTACATTTCAAATGTTGTGAAAAAAGTAAAAATATTAAAAAATAAATTTAAACAAAATTTGTGATATTAAAGGCCCAAGTGTCGAAAGCTGCTCGCACGCGTATGATTTGTACATGCCCGACGTCTTGTTACATGTTATTCACTTCGAATCACAAGTAGGATGATAATTGTCAAATACTTGTAATTTGTGCGATGTGTTAGCAGTGTGCTTGTGCATGTTTGTATGTACATTTTAAATTTTATTTTGATTTAGTTTATTGCCAAACTTAAAAGTGGATTTTTAAGCAGAGTTTTTGGCCCTGTAGAAATGAGTAGCAAACAATTATTTGAAAGAACAAAACGCTATTTGGGAAAGTAAAAGTCTGTCTTTATAAAGACAAAAAATTAAAGTTGTCATTGGGTCATCCGCTTTGAATTGATGTTTAATGTGAATTGGTCAACGTATGTTCACAAAAATGTTTTTGAAAAGCAACAAAACAAAACTCCGCAATGTACAAAATAAATACCTATACTTCACATTAATAGTTAAAACATATCGCAAAGTTTGATCGAAAATCGCCACATTTAATGAGAACATAATAAATGGCAACTTCACGTTAATAGTTAAAACATATCGCAAAGTTTGATCAAAAATCGCCACATTTAATGAGAACATAATAAAATGGCAACTCTGATCCACAACACTTTACTGTCACATCCTTTATTTCCGTTGAGTGATGCCACAAATTGAAAAATTTTCCTAACACAATTGCAATAAAAACACTGTGCTCGAATTCGAATCTTTTTTTGTAACAAGCCGGGGACCTGGTGGGTAAACCTAATTTGAATGCGTTGAATCCAATGGTGCTAACCATTTTTTTAGGTTAGCTCTTCTTTAAAAAATAATTAAGATTGAAACCTTGGTTAAAAGCCCTAAAAATAGCATTTTTTCCCCAGTTTCTACCATTTATTAACCTTTATATCAATCGGGACTGTTCTGCAAATCACGACATGTGTAATCACGGTAATTTCAAAAAATTAATGAAAGCTTAATCATTGCTCTTGTAAATGGCACGATTTATAGCATTGGAAGTTGGAAGAAAATATTCTATTATAAATGACAAAAACTTAAAAAAAATAAAAACCCACTGTCAAGTCAGCTATTAGTAGTTTACTTTTGAAATCACGTGATTTTCAGAACAGGTCCGAATATATATCGATTGAAAAGACATGTATTGATGAACTTATGTCCTCAGAAAAAAAATCGAAAATTTTTTTTCGAATTTTTTTTTTCGCAAAAAATGGAAATCTTTTAATTTTTTTTGCAATTTTTTTTCCAAAATTTCTTTAGGACGTATGTTCATCCATAATATGTTTTTTTAATTGATATAAAAGTGAATATACATCTGTTAGAAAAGTGGGGGAAAAATGCAATTTTTAGATACTTTTAACCAAGTTTTCAATCTTAATTGATTTTTAAACAAGAGCGCATTCAAATTAGGTTTACCTACCATGTCCCCGCTTGTTACATTTTTGAACTAGCACAGTGAATCCTTTCAATATGAAGTATATTTTTGCAGTTTCTACACTGTAAGTAAAATAAACCTAAAATAGAACAAAATTGAAGTAGAACTAAAGTAGAACAATGGTGTACAGTTTAAAACACATTTTTGTAACTTTTCTTATAGAAAAGTTTACTGTGTCACAGCACACTTTTCTTATAGAAAAGTTTACTGTGTCACAGCACACTTTTCTTATAGAAAAGTTTACTGTGTCGCAGCACACTTTTCTTATAGAAAAGTTTACTGTGTCACAGCACACTTTTGTTATAGAAAAGTTTACTGTGTCACAGCACACTTTTCTTATAGAAAAGTTTATTGTGTCACAGCACACTTTTTTTTATAGAATGATTAAGTAATTTATTTAAATGAAATAAAAATGCGATTTATATGAAAGAATTTTATAATCAATTTTGAAAATAATTTGAAATTTATTTGCTATTGGTTACGCATTGTCTATATGCATTTCATCATTACTTTAATAAATCGTCAGTAGACTTCAACCAAACATTTTGAACAGTCACAAATCTCTCATCTTATGAACATACATACTTTCATAAACTATTTGAGAATTTTCAAATAATGATATTTTTGAAAATATGCTTCTAGTGAGGTTCTGTGATACAAAAAATTCGCAAATACGTGTATTAAAACTTTATTTGTAATTGTTCCGAAAGTGGCAACGCTTAGTTCAGTATGCTGACTTGATTTAAACAGATTACAGTACTTAATATATTCATACAAACTACTCGAAAGTTTACAGATGCAGCAAACTACTAGTATTTTTATATGCAATCCATTCTTAATGTCAAGCTCAGCTGCTTCTCATCAACCAGATTAGTTTGTACATACTTCATACACATTTAAGAAACAATTAAACTGCATGCATACATCGATACATACATATGTATGTAAGTATGTACATATGTACATGTATGTACATGCATATGTATGTATAGAAAGCACATAATCAGTTGTCAATTAGCAGTTTGGATCAATATACTTTGATATTTATACACAAATATGTATGAATTTATGTATTTATGTACATGAGAAAAAAATGTTTTTTTTTTCCTGAAAGAAATGAAAATTACAATCATATGAAAAGATGTGCAAAATAACAATAAAAATGTATGGGCTTTATTGTCGTACTTGTACTTCTCCCTGTGTTCTGAAGCTCAAATATACACAGCTGAATTCTCCAGTCAGTGTGCGGTTGGATATCAACTGAAATGGTTGAAATTGTCGTGGATACAGAGGCTATTTATTAAAGCAAAACACTATACTACAAACAGTGTGTGTGTGTTATAAACATAGTAGGATATAAAAATAGTATAAATTGTAATAGTAAATGTGGTTTCAAAAATATGAAAAGAACTTAAAAAGTAGTAGAGTGTAAGAACAAATGATTGATTAAATAAGAAAAGAAAAAATACGAAAGAGAAATTTTTAATAATAGGTACATATTATGTATTACATACACACATAAAAAATTGTTTGATAAAAATTTGAAAGAATAAATCAATTAATAAATCAAGTTTGTTTATCTGTCACCTCAGCAGAAAGTAAGTGCATGTTTTTAGAAAAAAATATACCTACATAGTACATAATACAAACATACATACATGCATACATACATACATACATATGTACATATAATATATTGCAAGAAAAATTTAACAATTTAATTTTGCATACAATTTTAGCACACATGTACACAAACACGCACTCCATAGGTATAAGATGTACATATGGATGTATGTACATATATGTATGCATAAAACAAATTTTGTGTGTGGCGTATAATATAAAAGAAATAAGGAAAACGAAAAAATATGAAAATGCAATAAATTTGGTTGTATACGAAACAGTGTATAGTTAAAAAATTATTGAAAAAAGCAGAAAAATAAAAATTATCAAACAACCATCCAAACCGAAAGTATTGTACAAAGACGTTAAATCAAGAGTAACCCAACGTCGACATACATACATACATACATGAGTATGTGTACATGCATATGTATGTAGTAATTTAATTTATTTTTCACTGTTTTTATTTTTGTTTCAAACGCTTTATTCTTTTATACTCCAAAAACAAATTCACACATATCCCAACGTGTACGAGTACTAACTCTCAATAAGTACAAGTGAGTGTGACACCAGCTGAACTGTGCAAACGAGTATAACTACAGGCCATTGTTGCCATTTTTTCCCATTTTCACTGCTAGTTTTAGTATTCTCTCTGCAGCAAATAAAGCATTAAATTAGAAAAAAAAAACATTTAGCAGACTTTATCGTATAAAATGTTTTGCGATGTTGTGAATGATTTTTTGTGCAAATTTGCTATTTTCAATGTACTCTTCAACATTAAAATATTCGGTCCTGTTCGGTAAATCGAATTGATTTGAAATTGCACGATTTGTCCTAGTTTACACCATGCAAGTGTTATTGCTTAGCTGATTAGTTTGTTAGGAAAGAGAGACGAGGGGAAAAAAACGTTACTGTTTCCTCGTCTCTCTCTTCGTCAAACTAATCAGCTTAGCAATAAGACTTGCATAGTGTAAATATGGACTTTCCAAAATTAATAATGATCCAGCAGGCGTGTTTAAAATCATATACGATAATTTTCTTTCAGATACTCGTATGATATTTGAGAATAGAAAAAATAAAAAAAGTCTGAAAAAATATGTACATATATTATCGGAGTTAGTTTACTATAATCGTGCGATTTCGAATCGATCCTGTTTACAGAACAGGGCCCATTGTTTAAATATTTGCAATTTGCCAATTTTCATCTAGATTCAATGATTGCAATCTTATTTCAATTGTTTACAAATTCAAATCTTATCTCAGTTGTTATAAGGTAGTTTTACAATAAACTAAAAAATAAATAGTAGCCTGTATTTAATAAAAAAAATATTGCAAGATAGATTTTTTAAGAATCGATTCACAATTGTTTAAATGTGCTTAAGATTAGAATTTTTTCAAACATTCTTGATTTTTCTTCAACTCAAACCTGCACTGCATATAAAAATTATAAATTTTATTGATAAATTTGTATTTTGAAAGTTTGATCGAATTTTTAAACATGACATAATGATTTACTCGAGCGGCTATGCACGCTGTACAAGGTTTCATAAAAAGTATTTACAATTTTTATTTGATTTTGCCCCACATTCTAATTGAAGTTAGTAAATTAAGTATTTTATTACACCCAATCGTAATTAGAAGCAATGCAAAGCAAATAATGTAAAATAATTTCTTAAAAAAATTTAAAGCAATAAGCCTGAATTTGTATGTCATAGTTTTCATGAAATTAGTTGCATGAGAAAATGTAATTTCTAGGGACAAAATGAATCTTCATGAAAAATTTCATAATGTATATTTACATTTATTTATAGGTAGTATGTATGCCTGTGTTTATATGAATTTAAAATCAGCCATATTAAGTTTCTTCTGCAGAACATTTCATAGCATAAATTTATTAATGATTTAGCATCATCCCATTATCATATTCTGGCAACACTGTTACTGTTCACTGCAGTCGCAGCGGTTATTGGTGTGTTGTTCTTGTTTTTATCGACATTGCTGGCTGCTACAGTCACAATTTTACTAGTAGTATTTTTTTGTAGTAAAAATTTGCATGCGTTTTGCATTTCCCTTTTCTGTTAAGAGAGAACAGCAGTGTTGCCAGGAGGGGGATCAAAATGGCTCGACCAATTACTTTCACCATCTGGTGTCAAAAAATTGCAGTTTTGTTGTAAAAAAAGCTTCATCTAATTTTTGATCGCCAACTTGAACACAAGAAAATATTTGCAGAAATATTTTGCAACTAATACTATTTTGAAGATAATTACACAGGCGCATTCTCAGTCATAAACAAAGTATACTTCAAGAGATTAAAACCAGTATTACTCGTACCATACAAAATACTGGTTTCAACTCACATTTAAGTTACAAGTGTGCCAACATAATTTTGCAGTAAAGCATAATGCTGCATATGTTTAGGCGTTTTAATTTTTTTTGTACGCGTATTTTAATTATGCTTTCAATTTTTCTCTTTTGTGTGCCGCCAGTATGAAGAATTTAAAATATTTTTTTTTAATTGAAAACAGTAATTTCTTTTGGACTTAAACATGCCGAAAATTTTCCTTCCGGAAGGTAAAAGTGATTTCATCCCGCAGTTTGTTTTCGTTCTCTGAAGCACCAAATTTCGTTTCCGATGTGAATTGAGCTCTGTGACATGGCTGATATATTCCTTTCAGGTTAAAGAATCTGCTTTTTGTAAGGAAGCATTAACTACAGGTACCAAAGGCAAGATATTGCGATAATACTACGTATATTTTTATAGACGAAGACTTTATATAAACCAGCATCTTTCATGGCTTATTTGCAGTTTTGATGGATATTTAAGACTAGCACATATAGTATAAAAATTACATACAATTCTACATCTAAGTATAACAACACAAAAAAATTAATGCGCATTTGTCATAAACAGGCAACTTTAACATAAAGAAAAGTAAGAAGGAAAAAAATACATGAAAAAATGTAATTTGAGTACTTTATACATGGAATAAGACACACACATAAAAAAATATATACATACGAGTACATACATACAAATAGATGAATGCGGATAGAATAATATCCTTATGTAAATGTAAAATATAAATTTGATTTTGAAATTATACAAAAATGATAAAAGGAATTTTATTCTGTTAATTTTTTATTTTTTTTGCATTTAATTCAATTTAATAATTACACAGGAAGCGGCAACACTGCTTCAAAGGATGAGGCATTGAGAGAAGAAAACTTTCTAAACGGATATGTGTAATAAATTTTGCAAAAAGAGAGCTGGGAGACAAGTGTTGCCATTATATTCTGTGTCACAGGAAGTGATATTGTACGTACGAGCTGGATTTGCGCAAATAAGCACATTTCAATTCAAATTAAATTTTTTATTTAAATCATTCATAAAGACAGGTTTTACAATTACTGTTTTACACAGAAGCAGATCAAAAAAAAAAATATAATAAATTACATATTACATTTTACAATTATTTTATTTCATTTTATTTTTTTAAATGTATGTAGCTTCTTTAATTTCTGGAATAGTAATAAATTAGTACTTGTTAAAACTACTTTTCTGAAAAATTAAATTAAGAGAGAAATTGTTTTAAGTTTAGCAATACGGAAAAAGTTGAATTTATCAAATGTTAATATTAAATGAAATAACAATTGAAATAAGCTGAAAGCTAGGCATATTAGAATTTTTAATTTTATGTGAAATCTCTTAGATGTAAATCCTAAACGACAGTAATACTTGCCCAGCGTAATGGAAGTCTTTTTCTAATCTAAAATTAGTAAGATAATAGAAGAACAATCAACAAATTTTCGAATAATACAGATGTTGTATGATTATGCTGAAAGTGGCAACGCTGTTACATATCTACCTCAGTTAGTATATACATAAATACATATATACAATGTACATTGTACATACATACATATGTATAGATATATGTATGCTTTAGAAGAGTTCTTAAGAAATACAAATTGGTATGATGCAGACAAACTTAATTGTGATATACATTCACATTTCCAATATTTTATAATTCTTAAACAAATTTTTGAAATAAAATCTACTATGCACTTACATCTGAAAAGTTTGCTTAAAAGAAAAGGAAAAAAATTGTCAAGGAATAGTACAAAATTGACAACCAACCATTCCTCCTATCAGGCGGTCTCAACTGTCCAGGTGACTATTTTCGCAGCTTGTTATTTGAATATCCCTTAAATGTTAATACACATTTTTCAGTAAGTTTTATTGACATCCCGAGTATGAATTTTTAAAAGCGAATTGAGGTGAATCTAGCTTATATGAGTATGAACATGCCTTGGAAAACTGTGTGTTGACATCTAAGGAAGATTTAAATTACAAGCTGCGAAAACAGTCAATTGGGCTGTCGAGAATACTTGGTATTGTTATCAGATGTGGAATACTCGTGTGTATACATGTGTATAAATAGACACATTGCAAATCATAGAATTGAATTGTAGCGATCTGCCCATTTTATCTCCCACAATGGGGAAAGTTTGGTTTTGCTTCATGTTCAAAATATAATTACATATGCACATAGATGCATATTTTCATATTGCTTGTATGTTTGTATATATATACATTATGTATGTATGTGGTTATTACATTTTTGATTTATGAAGCTTCCGAAAAAATATATGTATCTAAAGTAATAATACATATGAATGTAAATTTATTAAGCAATGTGATTAAATGTATGTACATACATTTGTATACCCAAAGTTACCCTGCAGTCGGCGTAGCTAGCGAATGTCTATCTATTTCGTTAACTATCAATCGTTACCACTAACTACCAGCCTAACTACTAGCAATGCACACGACTGACGATTTCAACGTGGGGATGACATTGACGGTAGTCAATTGCCACCATCTGCATACCACTGCATCAGTGATTTCGCTAGTCAATACAATTAATTTTTCTATTGATAAAACAGTTAATTATTAATACATTTTTCAATTATTTGTTCTTTTTTTATGCAACATTTTAATATATACAAATTATATATTTAATATATATAATTTACTTCTGCTGCTCATTTTACCTTTCTAAAAAAAACTCACTTTTTTTCACTTAAAATTACACATTGACTGACCACGAACTTCCAATAGTAACTGACGCCAACACAAAATCAAAATAACTATAGTATACTTAAAATAATTTTTTTCTTGTTGGTTTTCTTTGGATTAACAGCCATTGATGCCAACACTTGAATCATCAAAAGCACTGTAAGCATATAAAAATAGGGTAAAAATTAAAATAACTGCCGGAAAAAAAACACTAAGCTAAATATTCTGTTATTTATGTTTTTACAAAGAAGTATACTCTGTTATTTATGTTTTATATAAATAATTATTTATTTTTTGTTTGCAATTATTTTAAAATTACATCAAATGCATAGTGCCTTGAACGCATCTTTTGCTGGTCTAAGCCACCGTTTGAACGCTCGATAACTTTTCCAAGTTTTTTCTATATTGTTGTTTTTCTATCTTAAAGAAAGCCATAAGATTTAATAAAAAATTAATGCCAAATTTACTTTAAAAAAATGTTTAATTTCATAGGAACTAAGACACAAGTGACACAAACTGTATTCACGCATGCGAATTGAAATAGTAAAATCGTTGCTTAACAAATTAATAAAAAAATCTTATAATCTTATCTTATTTAAGTTTAAAAAATTTTTATTATTGAAATAGCACTAAAAAGCACTGCGAGAAATTGTAAAAAAGGCTAAACGGGTATTTAATAAAGTTTCGGGTACTTAGAAAGGAAAAACGCACCAAAAAATACCCGAAAAGCACCAAAATGGCAACGCTGATAATAGCACAGTTTTTTCCACTCGCAAAAAAAGTTTGAGGTTGAAGACATTAACATATCCATGAGCGAGAGCGTCAAAAGGCGAACTCTTGCATTACTTGTGGCAACTGTAGTAGGTAGTGGTTTTTTCGTTAGGGAAATACCTAACGATTTTGAGTCAATTCCTATTTTTAAAACTGCAGGGTACCTTCATATTATATATGTACATAAATATGTACCAATAAAAGTACTTGTGAAAATTATTAAAATATTAAAACTTTATGTACAAAATAAACACAAATGCATAAATACATATGTACATAGTGTCTACATATTTATATATTACAAAAAAAAATTAATTACTTCAAATCATTTATTAGTATCACCAATTTGTATACTTTACTGCTCGAAAGGCAAAAAAAAAACAATTCAGTACATAAAGTTTTTACCATTTCTCTTTTCAATCTGTCTATGCCATCCATTAGTCTATTCATTTGTGCTTTTTGTTTTATTTCTCCATTATACAGCACCCACCGCCTATTTTACCCCATCCGGCATGTAAAAACTAATTGGATGATTTTCTTTTCACCTACGTTCGCTCTTTTGCTCTCCTGCATGCATCCCTCAGATTCATATTGCGCTAGACAATTCTTTGCAGAGATGGAAATCTTAGTACTAGCGTATTTAATCCACTTTTAAAATATCAATTGACAAAAAACCGAGTGTTATAAACTTAACTGTAGAACAGTTTCTGTTCTTAATTTTTTATGGTGGAGCTGTAAATTTTAACCTATGCTATTCCTATATGAGCATAACCATTTACTTCTTTTAAAAGATTCACTCTTTAATGGATTGTTTGTTTCTAAATCTGAAGTTCTCTTTCCAATAAACGACATTTCTCAGATACATTTCTTATTGTTCGCTCTCATCATTTATGGTGTTGGCGTATTTTTTTCTGCTTCATTTTATTACAAAATTTCATTTCGTACGGGTCTTTTTGCATTTGAGAAAAGTTCTCAAGTTGCTCATTCATCTTTACATATATATATCATATACATACGTATGTACTTTTGTACATATTTACATGGGTATATATGTATGTATGTACACAGATACGTATAAGCATTTTGTGTTGTAGTAAAACAAGTATGTACCATACAAATATTCTGTTTCTGCTTTATTTGGCTGATATTAGTGTTGCCAATTTTTTAATTCATCGCCTTAATCGCCAAATATATTAAGAGTAAATGGAATTGCTCAAAGCAAATACTCACTGTCCTACGCAACCGCAAGACTTTTGAAAAAGCACAACCCTGATCTAATGAATTCTTGTTGTCTTTTGAAAATGTCTATAAACTCCATTATGACAGTTTTGTTTTGTTTTCTGAAAAGTCCTACGATTGCGTAGGATACTGATTGCTAGCCATTAGAAACTATTGAAAAAAATAAAAAAGGAATAAAAGACATGAGGTAATGAAATTTAAACCTTTGTTAAATTGTATTTGATTTAAAAAAATTATATACCGATGAAAAAAGGTATTTTAAATACTATATGTTCTGAGTTCCGTGCTACTGGAACCAAGAGGAATTCGGAAAAAAATTACACTCAGACTTTGAAGTTAAAAAGTGCTATTACCTCGTGTTCTTTTCTTTTATTACTTTTCAACAGTTTTGGTATTCTTTGCTTAAGCCAAATAATAAGGCACTATCATACAAAGTCGTGCGATCTACGAAAAAATACAACCCTGGTATGATGGAGTTTATGAAAATTTTCAAAAGACAATAACAATTCATCACACCAGGATAGTGAGTCATGGCCTTAAACAATCGATTAAAAAAATTACCCTTTAATAATAAATTCTAATGTGTGGCAACATTGGATGGTATACGTATTACCAGCGATGCCAATTTAGTGTCTTTCGCACTAGATTTAGTGCTTTTTAAATCATAACAGTGCGCATTTTTTTTTCAAGTTGGTGCTTTAAAAAAAACACTAAATTGGTGCTCTGTGATGAAAATGATAACTTTGATCTTAGTGCTTTTAGTGCGTTTTGCAATTCGACTAAATATTAATTTGTAAAAAACGCGAAATAGGAATTTTCCACTTCTTTGAAAATCCAAATTTAAACATATACACACATACACACATACTAAATGAAAATTTAACAAGGTCTTTGACTGTAAGGTGTTTCCTTTCCAATTATCAAATTTCCTATGAAAACACTGAAAAAGCATAATAACAATATTCTGTTTGCTTTTTAGATACATAAGAAGTTTGAGAATTTGACGTAACGTCTAGGTTGTATGTACGAAAGTATTTCTCAAAGCTAATTCATGCATATGTACATGCATATAAATATGTACAAACATACTTATATATGTATGTATATCAATTGCATACAATTCCGGGTCAAATACCAGATACAATAACAGAAATTTTGTTTGTCAAAAAATAACTGATTAGACCTCTTTTAGACACGCAAAGGTTTCTCTGCAATGTCTTTATTCAATTGGATGAAAGACAGATAGTTTCTCATTCACAGTGTGCAAAAATTGCTAACACGAAAAAATTAATTGATTTTAGACGTAAATCACTACATAATTTCAAAATTGTAAAAACTACTTTGCTTAGCATTTAAAACATATTTCTAGAAATCAGAGGACACACAGACGTTATAAAAGAATTTTATAACAATAACGGTGAAGTTGAAGAAATACAGAAGAACGAAGCATTACAAATGTTAAAATTTGCTCAGAACTGATCAATTTTGGATTGAAGTTCATAATTATAGAAATTTAACTAATAATAATACATTTCTAAAACTAAATTTTCGCTCTATTACCATTAATCATTACCATATTCAAATGCTGAGGTGGAAGAAAGTTTTAGCGCCATGAATTATTTTAAAAGTATAACTAAAGCACTCGATAAAGGCCCAAAATTTCAAAAGATTTCCACTTACATTTTATTCAAGTGTTTTGACATTTCGACTATACTGGATGATTTAATTAAATATATCCCACACTAAATTATAAAGAGTCATAACTCAAAAAATTTCAGATGCTGAGTAGTTGCAAATAACTATTGATACTGCACGAATGACGCAAGTATATAACATAAAAACAAGCATAACGGTAAAATGAACTGGTTTATAAACAAAAACCAAACCACTTTGATCAGTGTGCGATATGTATAAAAAAGTAAAAATAAAATTTGTACGTACGAGTTCATAAAAACATGCATAGTTATTCCATTCAGTGCTTTTTTATGAACGAACAGTGCTTTTTGCTCTGAAAAAGTTGGCATCACTGCATATTACAATGTCTCTTTGTCGACTCCGCTTCGGCTAAATGTTAGTGTACTACCTACAAAGTTTTTATATTTAATGCTGATTTCAGAGCGGATGTGTAAGCGTTGCGTTGTATGCAGTCGTCAGTCATTAGCTATTATATATGTACCTATTTAGTGTAAATTATCATAATAATATTTTTTTCCAACATCAGCATCTTTAATAATGAAATAAATGTATTACTTTGTATAATTATATTGTGCAGTGCTTGCAAAAAGTATTAATAAATCGATTACAATTGCAATAGATTACGTTGGTCCGTCTGGTAACGATCTAAAATAGAAATGTGTTAAAAAAGAAATAAAATTAAAACATCCATTAAAGAAGTTTCATCGCAGCTTTTAATGAAAATTAAATCAACAATAAATGAAAACAAAATAAATGCACATACATACATATGTACATAGGTATGTACATACATATGTGTATGTATGTATATATGTATGTTTGTACATACATTTGTATATTCATCTTCCAAGTGCTAAATGCATTACGTGAGTTACTTTTAAATATGTTTGATTTAAAAACCGTGCAGCACACATTTCAATACACGTGAGGGAATGAGCGAGTGAAAAAAGTGCATTGTATTTATATAAGAATGCACGTAGTAAACGAAAAAAAACACTAAACAACTACAAACAAAAATATGTAATGAAATCAAGTGAATCGATATACATACGTGTACATATGTATGTATGTATGTACATATTTTACGATCTGACTACAACGAAAATCTTAAAACTACATCAAAGTAACAAAGCGGAAGTAATATATACTATACTTATAATAACGTAAGTAACGTAATAAAAGCTAAAACTTACATGTATGTATGTATGTGTGTATGCACATGTATCTACAGATATGCACATACATATATATGTATGTATTTGTATCTACATTAATATAAATATGTATGTATGTAGGTACGTATCTTTATCTCAAAAAAGATAGTATGTATTTTAAAGTACGACGCTTAAATAAGTATGTATGTATGTACATAAGTAAAATGTATGTATGTATGCACATGTGTACTATAGCACATATGTATGTACATACATTCATATGCGCACAAACAGTTTGTACATTTTATGTACATAAGTACATATTTATTTGGATAGGTATGTTTGTGCAAATACAACGAAAGAAGGAGGCAGGCAGACATACATATGTATGTGTATACACACATACACACATATACATAATATTTCATTCATGCCACTCAGCAGAAGAGGACACCTTTATAAACTTAAGCAAGTTGTTTTACTAGCAAAACGAAAATTGTTTGCGTATAACACTCTCATCTTGGTTTCCTTCTTGATAGAAACAATTTTATGCAATAATTTTGCATGATTTATGGCTCGATTATGAATGGCAACCGAACTTCAGTTGCATTGTCAACTGGCAACGCAACTGAAATTAAAATTGGCATCATGTTTGGCAACTTTCTCCAGTTATCTTAATATGATTATGACAAAATATGATTATGACAGATTGGCAACTGAAAATAATGCAAAAGAAGTTTCAAAATAAAAGAAATATCTATGTACAGTTATGTGAAAATAGTAGGAATAGTAATATGCAAAGATAATATTGGAGCATACATAATAATGTAACAATTGTTTCTGCTTGAATCTGTTTATTTATTGCTAAAACTTCTTAAAACAAACTGCGCTTCGGTTTTACTAATTTTGAAGGCACACTTTACTTTTAATGACAATGCCGGTAATATAACGGTATGGGTACATTCTTATACTATCGTATGGGATCTCTAAACCGCATTCAGATTGGAATGAAGTCTACAGATGATGTTGAAGGTACGGCGCTAACGTACTCCGATGAAAACATGCCACTAAAATGAAACTTCCAACAAAATAAGTGTACAAAGAAATTTCTTAAGTACAAAGGGGTGGCCAGCACAATTGCTGGATTTAAATTCCATCGAAACTTTGTGAAATCAAATGGAGGTAGCCATCGAATTCCAATGAGCTTTGCAACTTCTACAGACTTCGTGGAATGCAATAAATGTTTCAGTTTGTTAAAAGTCAGTTGACTCAATGTCCAAACGATCTCGCATAGTTTTGGCCAACAAATAATCATAAACAAAATATTACATGACCCGTTAATACCTTGTGATATGAATTAGTGAAAATCTGTTTTAGTTTTATTCACTTCTTGTTTCTGTTTCTACGATAATAGCAAAAGTCCTTTTATTTTTGGATTAATACAAATAAAATATTGAAAAGTTTAATATTATAATTCAAAACCGAAGTGGAGTTTGTTTGTAGAGTTTTAGCAATAAAAAAAGACATATTCAAGTAGAACAATTTTTTACATATTATTTACTTTCTGCTCCAATATTGTGTCAGTGTCCCTATTATTTTTCACATATCTGTAGTTTGTATTGCAAAACCGGTTTGAACGTATGCTTTAACTTTAACAATCTTCTAGAGTTTTTGAGGAACTCCAACTATATGGTTGAGTTTCTTAACAATATACTGGAAAAAAAACATTTCTTTATTTGATTATATTCTTAGTCCCAATAAAAAATAAAGCATTAACATTATTTTAATCCCGAGGCCAGCTATATAAAAATTATATAACATTATGCACATATAAAAATTGTAACAACTTCTAATTTTATTTCGTTTTTTATTTCATCAATATTCTTTTCTCAATATGCAAGTAATAAAGTCCTAAAAAAAGTTCTCAGTGTCAGAAATTTCTTTCATCTAAATTGATTTCTAAATAATTTCCTACTGCTGGTTTCCTTAGCTTTCAAATCCGCCATACAAATTTTGTAGTTCGTTGATGAAATATTTTATTTGTGCTATATCGTATTGTAACCGCCAAAAAAGCGGTTTTGTTAATAAAATAAAGTTCGAATATTCGGTCGTATTGCGTATGTCGGGTTGAATATTCGTCTGCAAGAATTTTGTACCAAATTAAAGAAAACGTGTATATAAGTTTTCTTTAATCTTGAAAAAAATTCTCGTAGACGAATATTCGAATCCACATACGCAATACGGATGATTATTACTACGTTTATACTCGCACTAGTTGCAAATAAATTAACTCACTGTTTATACGGCATTGTAGATGCATAAAAACTTGGTAGCAATTCTGTAGAAATGTTACTTACATATGTTTACAAAAACAATTTGTGTAAATGTATAAAATAACAATTAATAATTTGTTTTTATTGTCATTATTTTCTTCTATCAATGTTTTTTTTGTGCAATATTTATCAATTTATTGTTTTTTATTTAAAAAAAAAAGTGTGGCAACCTCAAGCATTTTATTTGCAAATAGTGCATTAATCGTGAATAGTTTTCTGAATTAGTAAGTCGCAATAAAAACAACAATATGGCAATATGGTATAAGTTTTTTGGTGGTTATGGCACGATATATATATAAAAGCTGGAATATGTTTAATTTGTGAAATTGAAAATGTTCAAAACTTATTGAAAATATTTTACAACTAAAAATTACATTCATATATAATTTACGGCCTGTCCCACGATGTCACTAGAAATCGTTCGATCGAATACTTATATTGAAAACAAAAACAAATTTTCTAATGTTATTGTTGTTTGCAATACAAGTTATCGATCGAACGATTTCGAGTGGCATCGTGGGACAGGCCGTTAGACCTTGCTATTACTAGTTAGTTTAAATTTTCAAGTTCACAAAGTACAAATTAGAGTTTCCGAAAATCGTCAAAATGAGAGCAAATATCGTGTAATTGCCAAAGTGCTATGTCAGCAACTGTCTAACTATAAGAAATCCTTTCCTTGCAATTCTGATAAAATATATTTTACAATATTTTTGGGATAATGTTTCAATAAAATATCAAATAAACTACTATTGTACTCGTACGAACCTATTTTATAAAATTTATTTGACTTTTCTAGGATTCCTCATTTTCAATTATCATATGCAGTGCCAACTTGTGTGTATAAAATACTACTAATATAAAAAAAAATAGTAGTATTACTACTACGAGTACGAGTAGTAATTGTAAAGCATGTTGAGTGTCCAATTTTGTTTTTTGTAAACAATAAGACTCCGCTGAATTGGCATCTACAATCAAATTGAGCGTCAATAAGTAAACTACTATATAGATAGCTAAACATATACAGACACTTTAATACACAGTCATATGTAAATATGTATGTATGTACATACATATATTTGTATAACACAACTGGATACAAATATAGCACCATTAATGGTAACATTGTTGTTGGCTGCATATGTAAATATGTAGAGACGCTAAGTACTCGCAATAACATCTTGTGTATTTGCGCATACTTACATACATAAATCTTTATGCACGCATGTATGTATGTATGTGTATGAAAATATGCAAGAATTTCTTTACATAATTTGCAGGCAAATGAATTTGTAGATAAGATACAACTATAAGGTTGCCTGCCAGTAAAAATAAAATTGCACAAATTATGATAGAATGACGTTTTGCAAGATTATAAGAAATTGCACCCAACTTTTAGTTACGGCGCCTCATTTCCAAATACATATAACTATCACGACAAGTAAGAGTGCTATATTCGGCTGGGCCGAATTTGATATACCCTTCACCGAGGTAATGATGCATAATTATTCCTCATATCTTTCTTCATATTGTGTAGAAATTTCATAGAAATACTCGTATCTTGTTTATTCAACTCTTGAAACCAAACTAAATTTTTCTCTTTCCATTAAGTTGTGTTTAAATTGGAAACCTTAAGGTTCTTTTCTGGCGAACTATTTTTTTTTTTTAGTTATGACTTTGTTTGAGAAATCAGCGATATGTGCATTGGAGCAACTCACCTTGTATGAAAATGAAAAACATGATTTTGTCACCCCTCTCAAAATAATATGGATCTTTTTAATGAGGATTCGTAAAACGTTTGAAGGGTCTAGGATGACCGTTCGTGAGCTGGACCGTGTCTCAGAAACCTTTTTTTTATAAAATTGACAAGATTTTATTCAAAAACAACATTTCGACAGGCTTTTTTGGTGTCCTTTTCAATGTATTGACGATTTCAATTCAAATATCAGCGATTTATTGTCTACAAACTGGGACAACAGACCAAAGTGTTTGTCTGGCAATATATTGGTAGATTTTTTTATGCCAACATATATACATACATACATAGATACATACGTACATACATACATACATATATAAGCACTTACATATGTTGGTAAAAGCAATAAATCTGTAGCAATAAGGAAAACCTGCTTAAGTCATATTTCACTATTTTGTGGGAGAGCACTTTTAACTTTCATGTCGATTTTCAGAAATGTACTTCTTTTTCAGTTAAATTGGGAAATTCGGTGTTCACTTTATTTTTTTTTTTAGAAAAACATCCACACACTATAAATTATACATTCAATTTGAAATATACCACAGTATAGTCTAAATTAAAGAAAAGCTGCAAATCAATGCGCTATAACTTGCTGGAAAATCACACAAATTAATTCAGATTTCGCCCAGTGACACTTACGAATATGAAGTTTACTAAAAATCTGATTATCCCAATTTAAACACTTTTTCCTTTTTGCCAGAGAACTGTAGTTGCAATTTCCCAGCTTTTGACTAGGTAAAACCCTTTACAGATTGCTGAGCAAGAGCATGAAAGGAAACAGTAACAAATATAAAAGCTAAAAATACCTGCACAATTGTATATTTACATACGTCTAAGAACCTGCATGTAACATACATGCATCCATACGTAGTATGTTGATATGTGCATGCGAGTACATATACTCATGTGTAGATTATTGAGTGTGCAGTTACGTCTTACATACAAATATATACAAAACTTTAAAAAGTTACGTTGCGACACCCACGTATAAAAGAGCTCGCGGCAGCATAAGCTTGTGACAGTAATTATTTAAAAGTTGCAAACATTTGTAGATTGTTCGATGCAAAAATATCCCGTTGGTTCGTTGCGTCATAAGTTTGGAAAAAAAGGTATTGGGAGGAAAAGCCCAAGGGGGTCATTTTACATTTTACCACTGTACGGGCGATTTCGGAGCAGTTGAGGGGCTATTTGTGGATTTTTACTTCTTCACATTCACTTTTGGCCCTAATGGAGATCAATTTGCCAACAACCCACATCTCCCATTTTTTTGTTTCGTGCATTTTACTTTCGAATTAATAGAATTAGAAATTCATATATAAAGAGAGAAAAAATATACAATAATCAATTAAAAATTTAATTGAGTCAATTTTTTATTTGTTTTATTGTTAAAAAGCAATTAAAAATTTAACTAAGACGATTAAATTTTATTTTAAAAATGCAATTATCTAAAAAAAATTCAATTGACACAATTAAATATTTAATTGATGTGATACATAATTAAATTTAACTGAACTGGAATGAATTTTAATCAGGAATAATTTCTTCATTTCTTCTATACTTTAGAAAATCACATTAACTAATAAAATATTTATTTCTACAAGAATAGAAAATACTGAATTAAAGCCCGATTAAGAAATTATTTCTGATTTTTAAATGATTTTTAAATTTATTTTTTTTAAATTAAAGGTACTGATTGAAGAAATATTCTTTCTGTGTAGAGTTACATGAGCACCTGTTGGGTTCCTTCTTCTACTAAATGCCAATTTGAAAGATATGTATGTGTATAGTCGGGAGTTGTAACCTCCACCATTTTTGTGCCCAAGACATTGATAGCAAATCTTTACTCATAAAACAAACACACAAACATATTTTTTTCTTCAGAGAAAATGCGCTCCGCCTTCCAAGACGTTCGCTTTATGGCTTGCGGAATATTTTATAATCGCGTCTGTAAAATTTTTTAGTACGTACTAGTGGTCAATAGATTACGCGTTCTGCGAACTGCAGGGACTACGCTCGTATGTATGCATGCACATATGTATGTGCATTTGCAATGTGTGTATTGTACAAAAGCTCACAGACACTCTGCGCAAATATTTAAGCATACTCGTACACAAATCCATACATAAGTTAAGGCGCACAAATTTACAAACCCTTCGTGTACGTGTGCACTAATGCACTTACGTATTTAAGTTTACAGCAAATGCAAACGCAGTTTTTTCTCACCAGGAGTCGAACGTACATGCATGCATACATACATATGTATGTACATTCACATATCCAATACATGTGTGAGTTTGTTAATATTAAACTTCATACTAGTACGTTATTTTATGTTTGAGAGTATAAACAAAGTTTGAAGTTAATCATACATACGAGTATAAACCAGTAAAGAAATTACACAAGTTGCCAATGTTACCATTAAATATTGATCTTTTAAAATAGACAAGGGGATTAAACAAAAATGTTTTTTTTTCACACGCAATACTTAGATATGTATATATGTATGATAGTATATATGTATGTATGCATGTATGTATGTACATTTGTTGCACATAGATATGTATATTTTATCGAAAGATAATTATTGTTCTTAAATAATTTAAATGACAAAATTAATTTATTTCATTTAACAATTCTAAAATAATTCGTATTGAAAATATATGTATGTATGTATGTAGTTTAGTTGTGAACGTTCACACTATTATATGTGTATGTATGTATGTACATATTTATGTAGGGCTTGGGATTATACACACATACATATGTTACTTAGAATTTTTAAAGGTAAATGCCCAAAAAATTAATTTAAAATTCAAAAGAAAATAGCTGAATTAGTTCGATTATGTCCTTTCATGAATAAGCATATGAGTACAAACAAAGTTATATATTTTATAACATTTAAGACAACACTTAATTTTAATTAAAATAGTCAGCCTTATTCCGGTTGTCATCGACATCGACGTCACTGTAACACAATACCAGAAAATTGGGGCTTGTTTACTCACTCTCGAGAAAAATTTTGTGCTACTGACGATGTACTTCCGTTCCCTAAGGTCCAGAAAATAGCATAAGCCTGCCAACAGTAGTCGGTTGCTTTCGACAACGGGTACACTAGCCCCAATTTTTTTGGTATTGTGTTAAAGTGACGTCGATGTTGACAACTGGAATAAGGGTGAATAAGAAAATACTCATCAGATTACCGTTAAAATTATGTACTTTACATAGCGTATATACCTTATGTAATATAAAATATATTTCTACGAGTATCAGCAAACATCAAATTTCATACCAGAGAGAATTATGTTACGTGTGGACTGCAACATTAGTATTAAATTAAAATTATATCAGATATTACAATATTGTTTTCATAATATATGTTTCGAAAACAATATTATGATATCAACTGTCAAAAAACGTATACATACATAGACACGTGAATAGAATTTTGTATATTAAATGAAAATTTATATTTATTTTTTGATAAAAAAATGCGGAAATGTTTTAATTATACTCGTACACAATGTATTAAGGAAATTAAAAAATTTTTTATGAAACACACATTACTATTACAATAAACGAAGATGTTCATCATCATCATCGCAATGTTAAAATAGTCAGTTGATTATATTGAAAAGTAATCCAAGTGTCAGTCAGTACTACTTGCAAAATAGTTAGCTTAAAGTTAGTTTAAAGTTAACATAATTTCCGACATTGTACATACATACATATGTATGTATATATACACATGTGCATATATAGTGCGCCTGCTTTTAAATTTAGGAAAAAATAAGAAAAACATGAAAACTAACAAAAAATAAACAAAAAACTATACAAAACCGAAAGAAGAAAAACAAAATCGGAAAAAAGAAAACTGGCGAGAAAAAATGGAAAAATCATAAACATGGAAGCTTAACTTGGCTTACTCACAATCGCAATCCGTGTCTCGTTGTTTAACATTATTTACTTGATAACAACACGCGACATAACACCTTTAAATATTTACTATAGCCACACTACACACACGAATACAAAGAAACCAACATGCACTCAAACACCCACCATGCATACACACACATACACATATGTATGTATTAGTGATGTGCCGATATTCGCGAATACGAATACGAATATTTGAAATGATATTCACGAATACGAATATTATATATATATATTTTTTTTTAAACAAACACAACCCGCGAAGCGATTATCTTCTCTGCGGAAAACACCCAGAGTCTATGGTGGGAATCGAACCCACGACCTCTGGACTAAGAGGCTAGCACCGCTACCACTCAGCCACATGTTAAATTTTTAGACGTTAAATTGGGGTCCTATTTACGGTTCCAAAATTAAGCATGAAAAAATTTTTATGAAAAAGAATTTCATAAATTTTCACGTACATTAAAGTAAATAAAAACTATCAACAATTTCAATAGTCGTCATTAAATATTTAATTAAAATTTTGTAAATTCATTAATACGAAAAACTATAATAGCGGACTATTTGGCGGTAAAACGTATAGCAAATGACATCGATCATCTAACACGGTTCAAACTAAGTTGGATTTATTAACACACCTCATCGTAATAGGCTTGATTTAGAAATAGCTTCTAAACTTTTATTTTTGAAGTAAAACATTCCTTTATTTTTGTTTGTTTTGAATTGTATTGTGTGAATTGAAGTAAATAATATACAAATAGTTTGATGCAATTTTTTTAATTTTTTTGTAGGATTTATGCATTTATTTATTTTATTTTTGGGAAAAAATATTCGTATTCGTATTCGGCTAAATTTGGCGAATACCAATGCGAATATCTAAAAATGGACGAATGTTCGGGAATTCGAATTCGAATACGAATATTCGTGGATCACTAGTATGTATGCATATAACGGTGGACGTTTAAACAGAACTAAAAAACATCAATGAGGAGAAAAAATAGATATTTTTCGCTAAAGGGAAATCTATCCAACCAATTTATCCTTCACCAGTGTACAATTTCCCACTCTGCAAGTTCGTTCATTCGCTTACTAACACTCACCCACTCCCGGACGCTTTTTAATGACACTTCCACTTAAAGTTTACAAAGAAATATAAAAAAATATTAATACATACACATGTATGTGTGTATGTATGCATGTGTGCATGTATGTATGTATATGTATGTATATATTTTCTGTCCATCTATCCATCCATTCGTACTGCACACCCACGCATCCACGTTTGTATCGTTGTTCGTTGTATATATTGTATTCGTTGTTATATTGTATTAGGTTTATCGTAAATTTTAAAGCGCATGTTTAAGATGAGTCCCGGAGATATAGTAAAAGAATGAGTGGGCGGAATTGAGAGCTTATTCACCTGAGCAAAAACTGTAAACAAGAGAAAACTATTTGAGAGGCCAGAGAAATGACGTATTTCATGTTTATTTGAAATAATTGTAATTGTGGATTTCTTATTTTCCAAGGTGTGTGAGTATTTGGCTTTTGATTTTTTTTTAATCAACTTTTGCAAAGATGCTTGTGCTTGTATTGCACGTCTCAACGACAGTTTTTCTGCTTTTCTCAATACATATGTATGCATGTATGCATGAATGTATGCACGTACTTGCTTGCGAAATAAAATATTTCCTGTAATACAAATATGCTTTTGACTTTAGGCAACTTATTTTATAATACGTACACATGTATGTATGTACATATGTATATTTAATATAACATTCTTATGAATAGTATAAACATTAACTCTTCTTAGGTGAATATGATAACAAACCATTCTTTATTTGATGTTTAAGATAGTAAAGCTTTAGAATTTGAGCAGATTTCGAGAATTTTTTTCCCTATATTTCCGTCTAACATGAGCGGTATGTTCGTAAATGCACCACTGGGGCTGAATCAAAGTTCAACGTTCAATACTGCAGCAGAGTTACTCTCTATTACAAAGTCGAAAGAAAAATGTGTAGTATCAAATCGAACGATTGATATTCATTAATCCGTGTGCGCAATTGCTTGTCACATCTCATATTTTCTTTTTCGCAACTCTGTTAGCACCCACCGCACTCTAAAATGCGAAAGCGTCTGACAAAATCATTCGATAAACATTATATCTTGCGATAGGTAAATATGAAACGTAAAGGAAGAATAATATGTAAGCGGGTAGAAAACTGCAGTTTAAATTTTAGTGTATTTCACGGTGCAACATAGCGACTTGGTCATGGGACAGTTGCAGTCACCAAGTGCCTAACAGGGAGAAAATAACGGCATTCGATATTAAATATGCGATTCGATATTAATCATTTCCATACGAACTCTATTGGAATATTTTGTAATTTCGTTCAATATCGAGCGACGTAATTTGCCTCCAGTGCCAATGTTCTGTAACTTTGGCGAGAACTTCTTCAGACGATAAATTCGTTAGCGACTTGGTAATGGGACAGTTGCAGTTACCAAATACAAACAGTGGGAAAATTACGGCAATCGATACCAATCGAACATGGAATATTTTGTAATTTCGTTCGATATCGAGTGCCGTAATCTGCCTCCAGTGACTGTATTCTGTAACTTTGGCGAGAACTTTTCCAGGCGAAACATTTGTTGTCATTCTGTGAAAGACTGAATGTTTCCATATGAATCAGATGAATCAGCCTGTGGAGAACAGGGAGCAAATTACTGCATTCGATATCGTAAAAATGTTTAAACAATTTTAACTGTGTTAGTATGAAAATTTCGATCAATGTCAAATGCCATAATTTGCCCCCGAACAACACAGGTACGGGCCAAAAATAGTTTGTGGACAATATTGTCCGACAACCTAAACGCTAATGGACCTCCTGTAAGGCATATAGCTGATTGGAAAAAAGTAATGTTAACATTAAGCAGCAACACGCCAAGTCCTACATTGTGGTCTTAGACAGTTTGTTGTTGATATCGACCTTGTCCAACCTGTTTTAATGCAGCGGACAGTTTTATTATGGTTTATTTCTGCTTATGTTGAATAGCATTTAACATATCCACAAAAAGCTTCCTTAAACAAACGAAAATTTTGTACAAAGCTCAAATAAAGGAATATGTATTTGAAAACATTTTCCACATTTGCTCTTAAACTTCTCATTGGAACTTGTTCCACTGGTTTGTTTTCCTCTTCCATCGACATTTAACTTAGCTTTGCTTAACTTAACATAACTTTCCTTTTATATATATATACATACATATTTTTTTCATATTTTGACATTTCCCTTTTTTCATATTTCCGCCATCTTTTATTTTGTAAAGTCAGTGTTGCTTCTTAAAAAAATTGTTTTGCGAAGTGACGATCCAACTTAACTTTCACTTAGCTCACAGTGCAAAGTGACACACACAAGAAGCTGGACCTAACAATTAAAAATTCCTTCAATAATCCCAAGTTTTTGCCTTGCGTTATAGTCTTAAAAAAATGTTTAACTTGTATCTACGTATAATGCTTTAAATCTCGTATTATTGGCAATTCATTCATCAAAGCAAAGTTACAAAATTGCAAAGCTCTTCAAAAATATAAATATACTAAGTTCGTTTAATAATCATGTTTTTATTTACGTGGATCGCAAATACGAGAGTATGAAGGTCGTTTAATATAAAATTTTTGTGCAACTTTTTTAACCTTGCATTCAGAATTGAAAACTTATTCAAGGCATTTAGTAGATGTGAACCATTCTCTGAACATCCAGACTTAACAAATTGACATTTTGCGTCGTATATACTCATAAAGTAGACAAAATTTATATAAAACCTTTTTACACATACGAGTGCATGTGATACACAATAAACGAAAGCTAAAATTATTATTTCCCATAATTTTGTTATTTATTTCTGTATGTTGTTTGGCGCTTATCCGCTCATTTATATATTGCCGACTTTTGGGGAGTCTGCGTACAATTCCAGTCATCGAGACACACAGTTTGTGCTCGCATTGAAGAACGTGAGTTAATACAATTCGAGTATGAATATTATGCATGTATATGCCATAGCAGTTGTGTTGCCATTGCGTTCTAAGAACGGTAAAGCAGAGATATGTATTCGTTTTTATATTTGGCAAGTTTGCTATCAGTATAGAGGGTATACCCATCTGTTTGTGCCGTATTCAAGCCAAGAATTATGTATAAAAATTAAATAAAATGATTCGTAATTATAATTAAAAAAACACAATTATTTTTAGAACATTCATGCATACGTACATAAATACACTACGAATCACTTAAATAAGGAATTTAATTTTTAAAAGTTTTGAATGATTATCGGCCTGTCCCACGATGTCACTCGAAATTGTGCGATCGACAACTTTTATTGCAAACAACAATAACATTAAAAAAATTTGTTGTTGTTTTCAATAAAAGTATTCGATCGAACGATTTCTAGTGACATCGTGGGACAGGCAGTATATCTCGTAAGATAGATATTCTCACTATGAATTTGGTGAAAATTGTGAATGGATTTTTTTTTTCATTTAAAGAATTTTTTACCTATAACAAGTTAAAGAGGTTTTTATGCATCTCTTGAATAAGGAGTTTATATATTTAAAAAAAAAATATAGTCATTTATTGCAATTCTTATCTATCGACGAATGTTATAATGTCTAAAAATTAGACAGTTTTATTTTGAATTTCCAAAAATTAAATGGGACGCGGCGCTAAGAGATTAAGCGCTGAGCAATTATACGAGTATACTAGTGATATTGAGCTCCAGTCATTTTTATTGCGTAATTTAAAAACTCCTTTGTATCAAAATTCCTCAAGCCGTGATACTCTTTTCTAACAAGCCAATCCCAGACATTTTCTATATTGCGGGCGATTTAAAAGTTCTACATCACACTTACAGTTCTAGTAGTATGAATAAGTTTTGAAATTGTGTAAACACGAGCCTTCTAACATCCTTTTGTATGATGCTCCCCTCATTTTTGGTGCTTCAAATACCACGTGAACAGTGCCATAGTAGGATATTGGACCTCACACAACAGCTACCTTCGCTGCGTTTCCAAAACAGCTGTTGTTTTACAGTTTTGCGAGAAAACAATATTGTACAATGTTGCCAACATATTTTATAGGAAGGGTTCAAAAGTCTCGCAAACTGTGCAATTGTGCATTTTTATACTCTCGCAAATAAAAGGTCAAAAATTGTATAGAAATTTGTTTACACAAACCTGTTAAGTTTGCCCAATAGTTTTGACTCGTAAACTTAAGCTGTGCACAATTGTGCATTTTGTAAACAACAACTTCTTGCTTTATTGGACTTCTTTAGGCATTCTTTAGACACACACACACACACTTTTTTATTTTTATAGATATATGTATATAAATGTGTTTTTTAAATTAAAAATTGCTTTAAATTTTCTTTTAAATTAAAAATTGCTTTAAATTTTCTTATTATATTTTTATTAAATGAACTTTATGACGTTGATTTCAAATTTACATAAACTGTTTGCGCAAAAGTTCAAAAGGGGCTTCATGAAACAAGTCTCGCAAGTTTGCCCAATTCCACAAATGGCAATTTTAAGAGTTCTCATGAAAACCCTTGGTATATTGCACTGCTTTTGGTTTTACAATAAAAATCAAAAGTATTTTGATTTTTGTCAATATATCGCGAAACATTCGAATGTCATATTGGTGATGTTATTGTACAATTCAAACAATTGCTCAATTATACTTCAAATGTGCGAGCCTCTGCACGAATTTTATTATAAATATATAAACAAAACAATATCTGACTAAGTGTTAATAAAAGAAAAATAAAGTAAGCGCCAAATTATACTAAAAACTGCATTTTCATAAAAGTTTTGATGCATTCGTTAAAAGAGTAATCTTTAATTTACCACAAAATTATTTGAATTTACCCATTTTAATTTTTTCAAGGGGGTTTTTCTCGAAACTACATATGTTTTTCGACTTACGCTTTTATTGCTTGTGAACAGAGAAATAAAAACCCTAAAATTTTGCAAGAAGATGTACGTACCCATTTGGATTTTGCTTAGGTAGGTCGGTTGCTAATGATTATACTTTTGTATTGCACTTATATTCTATTAACTGCTTTATTAAAAAAAAAAAAAATATTAAACATTATTTAACATTTTTTATGGCAATCTGTTTATAAACGCTTTTTTATTGAAGCCTAAAGGCAGAAATAGTTTGTACGTGCTCTTCTGTTCTGAATCAGCTGTTTTGTTTCTGTTCAATTGAAAGTCTGCGTGTGTGGTTTGTTTTTCCTGTTTCGTTCTGTTCCGTTGCGGACAAATCTGTAGAAAATAGAATTCAACGGTAAGTGACAGCCAAAAGTGTGTATGTATTAGTTTGTTGTGATATTTTGTATACAACTGAAATCAGTTCTATAGGTTGCCAGCTGATTCCTTGCACAGAAAAAGTAATTGCAAAATATTTTATACGGAAAAGAACGGCACAGAACGACAACGAAAAGTAAAAACTAATGAGGCCTTTAATCATTTTTATAAATAAGGCAGAACATTTTTATTCCACTCAAATGTTCACCCTTTTTTCCTCTTTTTCTTACACATTCTCAGTCGCGATTCGCTCACCAATTTGTTGTCGCTATTGTTTTATAGTCGTATTGTGAAGAGTGTGCTATTACTAATTTTGTTGTTGTTGTTGTTGTTGCTGCTGTTTTCTGTAGTGAATTTTATTGCTATTTTTATCATCAACAAATGTATAGAGATGTTCGTGCAGGATACTTTACAGAGAGCGCCATTAGTTTGTGTGTAACGTTTGCCGGTGACAGGCAAATTATTTGTAGTATTTTTATGTGCGTCTTAAAAAGAACTTGTAAATTGAAAAAAGGAAATCCAAAGAAGGATAAAAATGAAATATGTATTATAATAAAATATGATTTAGAAAACTTTTGCGAATAAAAACTGCCGGAAAAGTGAAAATATTACGAGTATTGTGAAAATTTAATAAGTGCAAAGAAATACTGCCGTATACAAAAAATAATAATTATAATAATTATTTGACCAAAAGTGTCGGGCTATTAATACTTGTTTCGGTTTTGAAAATTTTTTATGTGTGGGGTATATGAATGATTTTTTTCTTCATCACTTAATTTGACTGCCAAGTAAGAAAATCGATAATTCAGTTCTGTATCTTACGGCAAAGGTGATCTGAGGCTGCACACAGAGGACGGGGACTACAGCAACAAAAATTTATATTAAAATAAGAAGAAGAAAAAGAAACATTACACATGCATACATATGTATGCATAAGTGTATATTTCTACGTGTGTGTTTGGGTGTGTGCGTGTGTGCATAGAAAACTACGACGGTTACAATAAAAACGATGTAGTAGTATCTCGTATTCGCTTTGGTTTTCGTAAAGCCGCCCCGGTTTTTAGTAACTGTTTGTTGGAAAGTCTACAGATTGTGTAAAAGTGTTAGTGTGTTGTGTTGCAGGCTTATTTGCTTGCTTGTCGTAACTGCGTGCAGCTCCGCGCCGTTCCTGCCAGCCTTTAAAATTTATGTTAGTATTTTTTTAATCGTTGTGTTTTACTTCTCCTACTAATGTAAAACATAGTAGTAGTGATAATCATCATCATCACCGTGATATTGTTGAAGTTTGTTAAACGTTTGAGTGAGCAGTCGTCGTAGTCGTTGTATCCGCTAGTATTTCGTTAGGTTATTGCATCGCTGCTAATTATTACTCCGGCTGGTAAAATTGCATACTTTTTGCAGATTTTCTCCACACATAACCACTCACATACATACAGAAATAAAAGTACAGACGGACAGGTTGACATACACAAAAAAAATTCACATACACAGAATTGCAAATTGCTCACACAAGTACAACTGGTTACAAATAAATATCCTACAAACAGACAGACAAAAACAGAAAAATATCACAGACATAAATAAGTGTCTGGCTTTTCTATGATGTACATACGTATGTATGTATGTATGTACTGATATGTGATGCATATGAATAAAAATATCTTCGGTTCGGTTTTTCTGTCTTGTGTGGAAAAAAAGTACTAAAAATTACATAAATAAAAAAAATATCTGGTGAAATTTAAAATATTATTGAAAAACGCGTTTAATCTGTCGTCAATTCCAAATTCCAATTCAAGTGTTACAATTTTAAGAAAAATCACAGCCAGCCAACGTGCAGACATAACTTTTTCAAATGAATTTTTTAAGTCTTCGTGAAAAATAATGCTAAAGTTAGTTGGGCAGAAACCACATTACCAACAACAACACTTAACTTCGTTGCAGCAATCAACTCAACAAGAACAACAGCAACAATTTTTACAAGAGTTAAACTATAAATCGGCAAAACTTTTTTTCAAGAAAAAGGTTGTGATACGAGTTAAAACATAATTTATTTTTTTTAACTATGTAAAAACAAAATTTAACTTTTTCAAAATTTCAAAAATTTTATTTACAATTGAGTGCATTTTGTGCGTGTGTTTTAGGACGAATCAAATGATTCCGGCACTGAATCTGATGGCGACATCTTAGATGTGGACATTAAACATCATCGTTACCTAGAGTTGGATATGGAAACTAGTAAGTGTATCTTTCCTCTTTTTTTTATTATTTAAAAATTTTATTTAGCATTTTAAAAAGCATACTTTAAGGCTTGAAACGTTTTCTGGTTTTTAATACAATTAAGAAATAATAAAAAAAATATATCAACATGTCTGAGATTTGTCGGCCTAAAGCAAAAGTTGCCATCAATCAAAATGCTGCGACTGTTTTGCAGGACAGCTTCTGATTTGTCTGGGAATTAAATTCCAGTAAATTTGTCGCGCAAGAAGGAATTTCGTGAGCAAATTAAATAAAAAATAAGAGACATGGAATATTATTCCAAATTTTCAAATCATTTAAAATGTTACAATCTATAGTCTCATTCATAGAAAATATTTTTGATTAAAAAAAAGGTTTATAAAACAGTTTTCTATACAATATTTGCTTTATAAACCCTTTATGTGTACATATGCATAATTAAAATGCGTCTGTACATGAAATGGAGCGAGACTTACACAGTATTATGTACATACTCGTATACTCGTATATGTTTAAAAAAGTAATTCGAGTAGTTTGCAAGTGTACACTCTAATATTTCAATTAAAAATATCGGATATCCCACAGAATATATATTTTTTTAGCTCCCACACAGAAATCGAAGTTTTTTTAACTTTCCGCTATCAAAAAAAGGAAGCTAATGATTTCACCCTGATTTTCAAAAATCTATTTATCATCTGATGTTCACATTTTGAGGTCATATGAATATATTTTGAGTATTTTACGATGCTATTCGAATGGATTAATGTATGCATATGTGTTCGTGTGAGTCTATGTAAACCTTTCATCACTTAACAGTGGCTTAACAAAATTTTTGTGATATAAAGAACCGATTCAATTCGGACCTAGAATCTAATCAGGTCTTAGACTCGAAAAACAAAACCAACGACGGATGCAAATTTCGTTAAAATCGATAGATTCGTGTGCGAGATATCGCTCAGGAAAAATTTCGAAAAAACGCTTTATTTTAATAAGTCCAAAAGTTCTTTAAAAAATTTTTTTATATATCTGCACTTTAGCTTGAAATGAGTTGGTTCCAGGTTCCAGGGATGGAATTTTTTTAATTTTTGTGCTGCTTGTCTTTATCGGTTGTATTTTTATAATTTAAAATAAGTGTCATTAAACCCAGGATTTTATAGATACTACACTTAAGTGTTAGGATAGATGGTGAAGTCAGAAAGCTCAATTTTTTACAACTCTACCGGAGCCTTCGCACGTTGGGTAATCTGAGCTACTTTTTAGGACAAAATTAATTTCAGTCAAAGTTTTGCACCGAAATGGCTGAAATTTGGAATTTAAGAGTTTTTCATGAACACGCACAGCTTGGTTTTTCGATTTTTGTAATACTGGAAATTTTTAGTGCTGCCATCATATGAAAAAAGTTAAAAAAAACTAAGTATCTCGAAAACGAACAGACAAATAATTTTTAAATTCGGCACGATGAAAATACGCAAGGGGCTAGTAAAATGGCATATAAGCCATGTTAACAAAATCTTGCTCTGAAAAGTCGTTAATTTTATGTGGGCCTTGTACCACCTTAACGATAAGTTTTTATAAAAACTTTATACATTATTTAAATCAGTTTCACTGAAAATGAAATTGTAAACAGCATCAGTTTTTGCCTTTTTATTTTTTTCACAAATCCAAACACTAAAAAGTTCACTATATTTCAAGCTGAAACGAAAAATAGACAAAAGAATTCAGAAATATTTTCTTTCAAAAAGGAAAAACACGTCACTCCACGTCCAACATTATCAAAAACTTATGCGAAGTTTATATTTACGAAAAAAGTCCAGAACGTTCAGCGCCATTTGTACTTGTGCGACCACAACGAAAGTCAGTAAACCACTTTTTTACCATTGAAATCGATCGAAATCGGTGCAGAGGCCCTATAGTATTTATCGAGCTTTTCCTTCGTTTGATTGAAGGTTTTTTTTCGCAAAAAATAATGTTTAATGAGCACTCGAAATTCACTGTTTTCCATTTTTGGAAAAATTAACGAGGTTGTATGTTGTATGTGGTTGTATGACGACACTTGCTCAAAATTTGACAGTAGTCTATTAACAGGTGGTACTTGATGGGAACAGTGTTGCATTTCATAAAACTACGAGGGAAGTTCGAAAAGTCACGGACTTATTGATTCGCCCTCGTATGATTAAGAGTTAACGTGAACTTTAATTGTAACTTCTTCATACAAAACTTGCCATTAAGGTCACCTGTTAGCTTTTAATTGTACATTGTGAAAGCAATAACGCCCACCAAAAAATTTTTTTTTTTAATTACTGACTTTATTTTTATCAAAACTACTCGTTTTGTGGTGCACTGAGCACGTTTTATTGCAATTTTAAACTTGGACTGCTCATAAATCGGCAGAGATTTGTTTTTTATTACAAAACCAAATATGCAGTTATTTGATTTGATATGTTCTTAATCGAACTTCGTTAACAAAAATATTATTATTCTTAGTGTAAAACATAATTTTTTGCCAAGATTTAGTAAGTATTTTATTTTTTTAACGTCAGATTGATATTTTAAGGTGTATTTTATAAACTTCAACTAACTCATAGGCCTCATGTCCAGTGGAAACCAAAAATAAATTAAAAAGAAATTCATAAAAAAAGATTTTAAGAAACAAGCTTTTAAAAAAATAATAACAAAAATTAAAAATTTTAAAAACCCCGGTATATCTAGAAAAGTTGTGATATTTTCTAAACGGCTGGACCCATTTTCTTCAAACATAAGTAAGAACACTCAAGCCAAGATCAAGTCACCTTTCAAACAGAAAAAACTAAATCAAAGTCGGCCCAGCCGTTTGGTCTATACGTGGACTCGTACAGACACACAGATACACAAGTACACAGAAAATAAAACATGAAAAATTATGAAGAATGAAAACAAAAACTTATATTATTTTTAAACATAAAGTATTTTCGGCTTTTCACGCGGACCCCTTGGATGATTCATACGAGCCCCATGGGGGTCCATGAACCCCCATTTGGGAAATGTTGGTTTAGAGTACACTGCACTAACAATCTTTTCATATCATATAAATTAGTTTAAAGTTGGAGCATCTAAATAAGAGATAGATTTAAAAATCTTTTTTTCTACTATCAATTTATTATTTTTATAATAAAAATCTTAAAATAACTCGATTTAATATTTCAATCAAAAAGTCGTCAAATTACTTCAAATGATTTACATATTTTAAAAGTTTCCTTTTTTATTATTCAATTAAAGGTTTTAGTTCCTGCACCGATGCAAACTCTCCAACCGATACAATTTGTTCATCAGAATCTTCTGCGATGATGTGTAAATCCCACCTTCAGTACGATCAGCATAGTTCCGAAGAAGAACTAGAGGTTATAAATGGACCCTCATCGGTGGCAGCTGCAGAAGCTGCTGCCAGCAATGTATTGACAGTACGTGGTACATCATCGTTAATATCAGAACGTGGATCGTCATCACTAGATCCTGATGAGTTGCAAGGTGAAGTAGCAGGTTTAAAGAGGTCCAGTTCAACATTGGTGGAAAATCGCAAACGTTCATTAGCGCACAGTTCGGATGACGATGTAAGTTGCGATGCATGAGTGAAAAGAACTGCTTTGAATTGCTTCAATAATCTATTTTTTACTATTTGTAGTTGCGAAATTTTTTGGAGCCAATATTGACGCCTGTCAACTTTCGCACATCACCGCCTTTGGAGGCTTTCAAGCCAAATCGTAGCCACATGTATCGCTCGACTACGCCACTCATTTTACAAGAGGCACGTTGCGGTATCGAAAATATTAAGTTATGTGATAATAGTGTTAATGATGAAAATGGTGGAGAAGGAGGTAATATTGGTGGTAGTGGCAACAACGGTGATACCTCCTGTGCCATGGGCACCGAGGATGAAAACACCGAAAATGATGAGGGCACAGCCAGCAGCATCATAAAAATGAAAATGATCAACTCGACGAGCAGCCATCACATTTATCAACCTCAAGCCAAGCATAATTTTCATTTTAATAGTTCGCGCAGCAGCCCTGCCTCCACGACTGGTCTCGATGCCGAGGTAAGATCGGTTAGTCCACCGGCGAAACTCTTCCATTGTGCAATATCACCCAGACGCCGACCCATGCGCACACAACACAATTCACAGCGGCTGCAAAGACCGCACAGGCCATGTTTAGATTTCGATAAAATGCAGCAGGTTAGTTTGTAATGTAGCGCCAAATCAAACAGAACTAAATTATACAAAAAGAAGTCGTTCATCACCTTTGACAACACCGCCACCAACTCCACCACCACCACCACCACCACCAACAACACCATCATCCACAGCAGCAACAACAATAACAACAACGCCACCAACAATAACACAACCAAAATAATTTCAGCGGCCGCAACAAAGTTTCCAACTACAACCTTAACAACGGATTGTTGCATACCAAACAGCATCACAAGATGAAACATTCTGTTCCAATAGATTTTTTATCACAATCGGCAGCAGCTGTCATTCACTCCGGTCCAACAGCAGTTTATGTCCTCAAATATTTAAAACAGTCGTCCCACGCTTTTTTTTTTTGTACGTCGTTTTATAGGTTGGTGTGTTCTTGTTACAACATGTAACTTCTTTTAAATAACAGACTCTCTATCCATCTCTCTCTGTTTCTCAAAACTTAAAACATACTCACATACATATTACATATATGTAAGCAAATATATATACATAACGCGCACTAAACAGTCATAAACATTTACAACTCAAAATTATCAAAATGGTTGAGTTTTCTCAAAACAGTTTTTTGAAACTCCTGAGCATGTGGGATTTTTTGAGTTGTGACTGTTTATGATTCAGTGTGCGATATATTTATATAATATACATATGTATGTGTATATTAAAACAAAAAGATAAAAAAGCAAACACAGTTGAATAATATTACCAGGTAATATTGTATAAGTTATAAACAAATACAAACAACAACAAAAACAAGAAAAAGAATATCATTATTATTAAACTTATTTAACTGCAGGTTCTGTTTTTTTTAATATTGTAAAAAATTTAATTTAATTAAATTAGTAGTAACTTTAATTTAACTTGTGAATAATTTGGATTTTAATGTTGTGTCTCTCTTAGGGAATCACAATACAATTAATTAATAAATATAATGAATTAAAAAAAAAACAACAGAATATAATAAAAACAAAAACAAGAACTTTATAAATGAATTTTTGTCATGTTTGGTGTTTGTAACGATTCAATTATCAAAAATACTTAATTATATACATACATACATGCGCATACATTTAATAACTATTGTTAAAAATCACGAAAGGGAATGCTTCGTCATCCTAACTTTACCCTAGGGATAATTATTGTCAGGAAGAAGCAGGTGTTAGTAATATTTGATTCAAGTACGAAAGTTGCTTTTCAGCCATAAAAATGAAAAATTTTGTCCACCTTATTCTATAACTATTCGTCGATGTCACATCAATACAATACCAAGCAAATTTAGAACTTATGTATACTCGCCGCCAAAAATTGTCTACTATTAATAACCTGCAACCATTTTCTTAAACCAATCAGCAATAGTAAGCTACTGCAAACAGTGAGTGATAACTGATTGACGACAACTAGTAGACAAGTTCCATTGTTTCGGTTTTGTATTGACCACCTAACGTCGACCAATAGCTGCAGAATAAGAGTGAGTACAGTAGTACAGTTCAGTACTGTAGTTATTTAGCTGGAAGATCTTTGAATACAATTTGCGAATTGTTTAAAAGTTAACAGTGCCAGATTGCAAATTTTAAATATAAAACTTGACAAGACGCTCTTAGTTGTTTTTGAAATAATACAATGTGTGAACAAAGTTTATAAATGTTTACCTATTTCAAGCTTTAAAAAACATCAATATAAATTCGTTATATAAAGATATGTTTTTTTAAATAACTTTGTTAACACTTCACTAACAAATATAACTAAAATCGAAAACACTTTTCACTTTTAATTGTCCACTTCAAATGGGTAAATTCACAGGATTGTATACTTTAGAGAAATAAATATTCAACAGACTGCACAGGTATAATTCCATTGAAAAATAGTTGATAAATTTTAATAACTTCAACAAAATTTTAATTTTTTTCTTATACACGTGGGAAACACAGTAGAATAGTTTATTTTAACTGACAGTCTTCAGCATTCAAAATAGAGAAAGAATTTTACATCAGTATTCGTTAGAGCACATGGAAGTCGTGCATTAAACCAACATCGACTTTAATAATGGCTTATGAATACCGGTGGGGGGGTGGGCACATTAGTACATCCCATATCAGATAAATTTTTTAAACAATAGAGTTTAAGTCGAAAGTGTTTGCAATTTCATTCGATATCGAATGCCATAGTTTACCCTCTTAGGTAAAATCTTTGTAAATCAATCATTTGCGAACTACAATGTTAAATTTTGAAGTTCAATTGCTACGAGTATATTAAAAAAAAACTGACACTTTAAAGTTTATTTCTGTTATTGAGAAACTATATTTATATTTTTGAACATAATTGGAACATTAACTTTTAAATGACAGAATATATACAACAAATGCTGAAATATGAAATTAGTTCTCAAAGTTTTATTGGAACGGTGAGTGGTGGGTGGTGGTTGGTGTCTTTCATTGAGTATAAATTTGGCCATGTTTACATACGAATGACGAAGTTTCCTACAGGAATGTTGTTAATACGAACAGATATATGTATGCACATATATCAGTTCAGTTCTGTTCTGTTCTGTTTATATTACAACTTATTTTAAGTTTAAAAATTTTATTCGAAATTTCTATTTGTTTTATTCTATTATATAATACTCGTGCAATATATAAGTAAACATAGTATGTATGTTGTTTTTTATCAATAGAGACTGAAATACATACATACATATACATATGTATGTACATATGTATGTAGTATGTGTTTATATACAAATGTATGTAAAGGTTTATTTTTAATGTTTACCATAAATACTAAAGAAAAATTCAGCCCAATTCTGTGTTGAGTTAAAATTTAACGTTATAATTATTGCAATAAGTGTGATAGCTTGATGATTTATTTTAACAACTTTAATAAAATTATTATTTGATCTCAAATTTTTTTTCTTCTTTTTTTTTTGTATTTCGTGATGACTAAATTTTTTAGTTTAGTTTTTAGCTCGTATTTTGTTAAGAAAATCGAGAAACTGATTATTTATTTTTCCTTGCAGAAAATGAATATACAAGTTAAAGAAACAACAAACAGAAAAACAATATCAAAAATCGTTCAAAAAATAAAAGGAAATTTTAATTAATTGTAAAGAAAGAAAAAAAAACACAAAATAATAAAAACGAAAATCCCAAAAAATAACTGCAGTAAGAAGAAAATCTACAAAAATGAAATATTTTCCAATAAAAAAATTGTAAGAAAATTAAGATTAAAAAAAAATTAAGAAAATTTTAAAGATTTTTTAAGAAAACCAAACACCTCTACTCAAAAACAAATAAAAAATAAAATAATTAAAATATATTGTAGATTACAAACTTTACCATACCATACAAATCGTATCGTATTGTACTGTAAGTATATGAAATGAAAGATCTTTTTTATTTAAATAAAAAAAAAACCAACCAATCATTAGACACAGTCGACAACCAAATAACCAACCGATATTTAACGGAACAAGGAAATATGATTACAACTAAAATAAAATAAATGATTAAAAACAACAATTAAACAAACAAACAAACAAACAAAATATGTAACAACTAATTTAACATTATACATACATACATAAAAAAAATAATTCATACTTCATTTGTTTTTACATGCTCAAACAGAATAAATAAATGGAAACATATTTTTTCACTATTATATATTAAAATAAAACAAAAACAAACAAAAAACATCTTAACAAGCAAAAATAAAAACCATAAGATCAAAAATAAATAAAAAAAACTGAAATTATAACCGAAATCACAACAATATGATAGGGATACATAATAAAACAACAACAACAACAACCGCAATAAACAAACACAACTACAAAGAGACAAGTGTACACAAATATACATACATACATAAATACATACATACAAGCAAAAAATTTCACACTCAATATTCTTACAAAAATAAAATAAAAATAAAACAAACATAATTATTCAAATAATCTATGAGCAAAAAATGCTTTTTTATGCAATTGAATTTGTTTTTTCTGGGACATTTCCCTGTCCATCACATTATTAAAATTATTTTTTAATGTAAAGGATAAGAGGAGAATCTGAGAAGTTTTAGAAAACTAAATTCAAATTGTTCGTCTCGGTAAATTGTGACACGCACAATGGAAACAATTCTCGTATCCTATTTCATTTGAAATTTACATAAACAGACGCAGTAATGATGATGGCGTAGCGTCTGCGCCAACGGCATGCCGTTCCGCTTAGCTAGTCTTTGTCGAAACACAACAATAAATTTTCTTGATGTATTTGTTACTCAAAAATTATCGCATATCAAACCAATTTGGATTTCTTCTTAACGATATGAACTTCAGCCTAATTTGATAAAATAAATAAATATATTTTTTTAGTTTTTTAAACGACTTTAAAAAAGGAGGAGGTTATATGTTCGTCATGTATGTTTTTTTTTATATGTTCACCGATTTGTCTGTCATTTGTGAAGCTATTTTAAAAAATTTTAAAAATTATTTTTCTTTATGCAATGGACAACCTGTGTAGTATGGTCCCATTTTCACCAATATGCTATAGGAGAAGGGGTATGGGTACCCTCCTTACAAATAATTAAGAGTAGAGGACGGGCTCCCTCCCACATAAAGTAATCACTAATTATCGCATATTGCTAATATTATGTACATATATTAGCGAGCGTCAACAAACTTGGTGTGAATTACTTGATAGTTAATGCTCGAAATACAGACGAAAATTGGTAGTGTAAGAGCAGGGCAATAGGTGTCTCCCATACAAAGTAATTATTAATTATGCACTGAAAAGTAAAAAATAAAAACTTAAGAAAAATTAAACCGACTTTATGCACTAAAAAGTTACAAATAAAAAAAGTGTTATTATGTGCGTTAACTCCTTGATTTTTTGCTAACAATATTTGGCAAAGTTGTAGCTAAGTTGTTCAACTTTACGAACAACTTTTGGGAACATATCAATATAATCTGAACGTGTCTTATTGCCAAGCTTATCACTTTTTCTTCTTTGAACTTTCGTCGGCGTTCACACAATGAAAGTCTTATTTTTGAGCTCATGTTTTTTATGCATATTTTTGTGTATACATGTGTGCTTTTTTAACATTACGAATAAGAAAACAAAACGTATTGACAGTACATGAAGCCAGCGATGCCAATTTAGCGCGTTTCGCGCTAGATTTAGCGCGTTTTAACTATGCTAAACGCGCTTTTTTTCGTCTTAGCGCGTTAACTAAAAAAAAGCGCTAAATTAGCGCGTTTTGAACAAAGTTATCACCACTTCTGTTCAATATATTTTTTTACTTTTTTTGCATAAATTTAACAATTTTCTAGTATTCAAAACTCATAATATTTTCTAAATTGGTTAATGATTCAGCTGTCGCAAATAAAATTCCCTTGACTGTGATTAGAATTAAAAACGCATTTTAATACTGTAAATGGCAACCATTTTGAAATTTCACAACTAAAAATATGTACTCGTGACAAAAAAAATTATATTACTTATTAAGCATCTATTCTAGTTGAAGTACAAAAAGCATTTGAATCGCAAAACTATTCGACAATTTGTATAAGTTGTTACAAAATTTGGCAAATAAAATTAAAATAAAAACAAAGGATATCGATTATTTGGAAGCAATTCTGATTCTGTGTTGAATGATTTAAAAGAAAGAAAAGAGCTACTAAAAAAAATTAATTGTATTTACTAATGCACATGTACATACATCGAATTTTATTAAAATTTAATTTAGCGCGTAGGAAAATAGCGCGTTTTGGCTATAAATAGTTGACAATGCTGTAACTTAGCGCGTTCTAGCGCGTTTTGCGAAGGGGAACAGCGCGTTTGGGTTATAAATAGTTGGCATCGCTGCATGAAGCTGAGTACTCGTTTCTTTTGCCCTCGTCTCTCTCTGTCCTACAAACTAATCAGCTTAGCAATATCGTACATAGCGTGAACTGGGACTAAATGAAATATAAAGAAAGTAAGAGAAAGCTTATTCCGTTCCCGATCTCTAACAAGCGAAATAGTTCCCTGTGGAATTAAAATTAAAAAAAGAAAATAAGATTTTGAAACATTGGCCTTGCGTATATTCTGCTCTGACCTTTCATAGAGCGAAGTGTTTTGGCGGAGTGTCAGTGACTGCCAGAGATATGCAGTGATATATATAGATATTTCACTGAATCGGATTTATTTATGTTGCAATAAATACAAAGTAGTCACAAAAGTTTCTCATTAATATACATATATGTACATACATACATATATACATACTCGTATGTCATATTACAAGTATTACATTTTTAAGGAAATCGTCTTGAATAAGCTAAAAATCTATTTATAGCAATTTTGGGACATTAGGAACACATGCTTTGTTTAGAATATTAATACTTATTGTGAGAGCAAGGAAATATTTGAAGGAAGTACCTACAAGTGTTTCTATATTTTTGAACCAATAGTGAGTAACTTCTTATTAAAAATTAGTTTATCAACTTCATGTGATTTAGAAATTGTTTGAATACTATTTTGATACTAAACATTTTTTCTACCGAAATCATATTCATATTGCGCAAGAGTAATTTTTGCTCACATATTGTTTGAGTACAGGTAAATTGTATATGTATACTTATGAAGAAAAATATTAAAAATATACTAAAACACTGAAAATCAATGTCATTTTAATTTACTAAAAAAAAAAAACAAAAAACTCTAAAAGGACAAACAACAAATATGTACCCAACAAAAATTATGTTCTTTTTAATTATTCCATTTTAACCGCTTTATCAAAGACACATGCAAGAATTAAAATAAACAATAAATATTATAATCCAAAAGTTTTAAGTTTTCCGTAAATAAAATTTAACAGAAACCAACAACAGCAGAAACTATAGAAATTATACCCCATCTCAACAAAAAATTATTTTTTTTAATAAAATATGTATGTATAAGGAAATACATATGTATGTATATTTTATTCAAATATTTGTAACGAAACAAACAAAAAACAAAGGAAATAATAAATAATCTTAACCATATTCTCAATTATTTGCACATTATTTGTTCCAAAAAAAAAAAAATGGAAACAATTGGAAACAGAAAACACCTTGATGATTTTCAAATAACAAAAAAAAACCAAAACAAACTAAAAATAAAAAGTGAACAACATTAAAAATATATGTATGTAATTCTTGCCAAAAAAAATAAAAGGAAAACTATTCAACTCAATTATCAGATAACAAAAAATACATCCAATTTTCATTTCATCATCCCCATTAAAATTTTTCATAAGCCCTCTTTTCTTCTCAAAGACTTCAGAGACAAATATCATCTAAAATTCACCAAAAAAAAAAAAAACAAAAGCAAAAACCAAACAAAATAAAATTCTTATCATCATCTTATCATCATCATAAAAACAAAAACAAAAACAAAATATGTATGTATGTAAGTCAAATTTGATAAAAAGCGAAAAGTAAGTTAAAAATTTAATTAAACCAACATTTGATTTGATTACAATATCTATTTGATTGTAATGTTAAATAAAAAAATAATTGAATCTTTTTGATTTCATTTTCAATAAGTTTTAAAGAAGGGAATTAGAAAAGGTTAAGCAGACGAAACAATAAACAAATCGATGTATTTTTTAAACAAAATTAATTTTCGGTTTCATTTTTTCGTTAAATCTTAACTTTTGATTTGATTATAAAACAATAAAAAAACACAAGAATAACCATTGAATTTCATTGACTGAATATAAAAAATATAAAATAATAAAAACAAACAAAAAAAAAAACAAAGTTAAATTGTAGTTTTTTAAGTCTTAAATAATATATGATAAATTATGAGAAAACAAAAACAAAAACAAAAACTATATATATATATAAAAATTATATATAATTGTAAAAGAAAAAAAAGATGTGAGAAATAAAAAATTAAATAAAAGTAAAACTCATCTACATTGTACATATAATTAAGTACAAGTGCAAATAATAAAGGAAGCTCTGCAATAGCAAAAAAATCCAAAAAAAAAAAAACATATATAGAAAACAACTTGTTTCATTTAAATTTACGGACACTAATCAAGCGAAAATGCAGGTAAAGCTAACTTGAGAATTAAGATTGAATAGGTATAAAGAAAAACGAACAACAACCTTAAACTAGAGTGATTAAAAATGCGCCATGTATTGGACAAAAAGAAACCGATGTGATGTGTTCGATGTTATTTATATTAACCAAAGCGATCTTATCATGCCTGTGGGACTTTTTATAGAACTATTGAAGTCGAGTCATTCTACCAAAATCGTAGTAGCAGCAGCAGCCATATGTGAGGATTCACCTAATTTCGTTTATATAGAACAACAAATTAAAAATTGTAAAAACCTCCGATATACATATCTAGGAAAGATGTGATATCTTCTAAACGGCTGGACCGATTTCCTTCATAGCATAGCTAAGAACCACTCGATCAAGTCACCTTTCAAACAGAAAAAACTATATCAAAATCCATCCAGCCGTTTGGTCTGTACGTGGACACGGGCAATCAAGCATGTGATACAAAACTGATTTGAAAACGATAAAAGGTGTGATGTGCTTGATACGCTCGTTTTGTCAACTATTTTCAAAGCGTTTTAAATAGTTTTTTTTTTAATATTTTTATAAAAAATTTTGCGACATACACAGCTCTAGTATAATGTTTATATTTTTCTTATGGTGTACTTTTTACAAGTTAGAATTCATCACACCCTTTCAAAACGATCGTTTTGAAATCATTTTAAAAACGACCGTTTTCCATCATACATGTACATATGTACGTGATTATATATATTTTCATATATCAACCCCATGCAAACCTACAGCAACGGAAAAATAGCAGACATATTTTTTGTGAAATATTTGCACTTCTCAAAAAACAAACAACTACACAAACAAAACTGCAACAACAACAACAAGTCAATCACTCGAGGCAATTGCATAGAAGTTATTTAATTGTAAAAGAAGTTTGTTTTTAAGTTTATTACAAGAATATCCACCCTTATTCCAGTTGTCAACATCGACATTATGTCAATACAATACCCAAAAATTGAGGCGTGTCCACTTGCTCTCGAGAACAATTTTGTGCTATTGACAGTATATTTCTGTTCCTTAAGGTTTAGAAAATAGAATGGGCCTGTCATTAGCAGTCAAGACAAGCGCAAATTTTTTTTGGTATTGTATTGACGTGACGTCGATGTTGACAACTGGAATAAGGGAAGATATTTAATTTTTGAATTGAAATTAATTTCTCTTTTTTAATTATTAAAAAGTAATTTTTTTTAAGCCATTTATTTCAAATTTTTTTCAGGGTGAATGCATTTATTTTTATTAGGACGCGTCCGGTGGTCTAAATTAGAGCACTTGACACCTAGTATATCTTTATTTATTATAAGCACATGTGTGCAAAACAAAAGCAAAGAAGACAGTTTCATTTTTTTCTTCAGGCAAATTTAAATCGCTTTTTACTACTTTTGAGCCAAGAAATTTTAAATAACATTTATGTATATTGTGCATATCTACACCAAAATACCTTCTAAACCATATATTTTTCACCAATATTGGTGGATACTTAAAAGTGTACGTCAAAAAAATGTGTTCCGTATTTATATATAAGATTTTTTGGGAAAAAATATTTGACAAATAATATTCGCCTGGATTTGGCGAATACGAATATAAAAATGGCCGAATATTCGGGAATTCGAATACGAATATTTGCACATCATTAGCATGTACATACATATCGTCATATAAATTCTAAAAAGGCGTAAGTTACACTTAAGACATTTTACAGTATTTTGAATTTCTTTGATAAATTCGATAGTTTTGAGCATACTCGGATAAAAATGTTGTGGGTGGATGGTTTTTCTCTAATTACATCATAATCAATCAAAAAGACGACTTAGAACTTTTTGTAAGTTACGCCCTTTTTGAATTAATATGACGATATGTAAGTACACACGTGTAGTAATATTTTGTAACATCTTAAATTTATTAAAACTATGTACGCTATTCTTAGCATATTTGCGATTGTGAATAATCGATTTTCGTAAAAAAAAAAAATAAAAAAAAAAAAAAGAAGTACAACAAATTTTAAGCTTAAGCTTTTCCAGCGGTTACGGCTCGATATATGTAGCCCTATTTTCGATTTAATCGTAAGCGACACGTAGTAAAAAAAATTTACATTTTTATTAAAAAAAAATTTTTTTATCGTAAGCGACAATTCAAAAAACTCTCCCCTGAAAACGTTTATTTTTGTCGCTTATGTTTAAATCGAAAATAAGGCTCCTTATTTAAAACTCGATTTTTTAAAGCTTTCTCTCTACTAATCAGCAATGTCCTGTTTTTTCACTAAAAATCAATCAGTAATCAACTACAAAGTCTTTCATTTGTAAATATAAAATTTATTTATTCCACTACAATTAAAACTGCACATTACACTTGATATTTGCCACAAACATGTTAGAGCCCTCTTACACACGCAAAGTTTACTTTGCAAAGTTTTGAGTTTGTTTGAGAGAAGGAACAAAAAGAATGTGAGGAGTGGTTGCAGACTTTGATGTACTCGCAAACTTGCATTTGTTCTTTGTAGCTGAAGTTACTTCATTGTGGTGTGGTGTTGTTTTATTTAATTTCATTATGCCATTTTCCAAGTAATACTTTTAAGTAAAATCAATAGTTTCTTTGTTCAATTATTGTGTTAATACTTTTAAGTAAAATCTGACAATTTAATACCTTATAGAAAGTTTAAGAGAAAGTTCAAAAGATTTGTTGTTTGTCAAGACAAACGTTGAGTGTGCAAAAGGGCTCTTAATACTTATACGTAATAAGATAATAAATAAAAAACTCTATAAAATATTTTTCTTCGTAAAATAATGACTACACTTGAAGCAAATTCTTCAATTATTACACTCCCGGCTATTTGTAATCCTTTAGGAACTCGTGTTTTTGCTGTTTGCGCTCATGAATACGTTGGTGCCGCCGCAAATCACCAGAAACACGAAATCTCTTAGCACAAAAATCACACTCGTAGGGTTTTTCACCTGTTAAAGAAGAAAAGTAAATACGTTTATCTAAGCTTTACAGGAAATCTTTGAGAGAAAAAAATTTTTAAGGAAGCCAAAATCGAAGGTTTTTGTTTTGTCTTAGTTAGTCTTACCCGTATGGATTTTACGATGATTTTGTAAATAAGTGCTGGCACGAAATGTTTTTGTGCAGAATTCACACTTGTAATTTCTTTCACTCGTATGTATTCGTAAATGCACAACCAATGAGTATTTTCGGGAGAAAGCTTTACCACAAAATTCACACTGATGATTCTTTTCGGTGCTGTGTATGGAAATGGTGTGATACTTTAAATCACCCCATTGTCTAAACTTACGATCGCAGTGCTTGCACTCGAACGGTTTGTCACCAGTGTGCGTGCGTGTGTGGGCTTTCAAGGCACCAACGGCAAAGAACGACTTATCGCAAATTTCACATTGATGCGGTCTTAGGCCGGAATGTGTGCGACTATGATATTTGAGGGCATTACAAGAATTGAAAATACGTTGGCATTTATTGCAGTCATAACGTTTTCGTTTGCCAGTTTCATTATTTTCATCATCTACCAGACAGATTTCCTCGCCTTTGTCATCGAGGGGATTTTCTTCACACAGTGAAGATTGAATTTGTTCTTTTTGGTCTATCTGTATGTTGTACTCATCTTCGGTGTCTTCGTTCTTTGGATGAAAGTCTTGTTCCGGTTCAAGCTCACTGCCACTTAAAGTGTCTTCAGAGTTTGTGAAAGGAATGCCATTGACGCTTGTACCAGTATCTTCAACTTTAATATGTTGCACATGCATAATATGAGGATCACTTATTTCATGCGGTTGATGCTGATTTTGAACAAAACACTGTTCGTTATTATGAAGGGAGGAGGATTGTGAGTGTGTAAATTGTAAGCGCAAATTTGTATCATTTTGCAGTGGCTGCGTAGCTAAAGGTGGTGGTGGTGGCAATGGCAGTGGTAGTGGCAGTGGAATTGGAACTGGTGGTTGAAGTTCAGGTGGATTTTGTTCTAATTCTCTGTGCATCATTTTGCCAGTTGTTAAATGAGGTTCTGTTTGCATGAGAGGCAGTGTGGCATCGTTATTTAAAATTGGAGCAAATTGGCCCGAAAATAAAACATCGCAAAACGGCTTCGGCTTCAAATCAATGCCAGTGAAGCAATTGTTTGTGAACCTTTTACCAACGTTGAGGAAAAATAAACATTTAATACTTCTTCAATAAAGCTGAATTTTCTTTCTTACCAATGTGGTCTTACACCATTTGAGTTTGGTGTCATTAGATCCATGGTATCACAGGTGTCTTCAATTAGCACTTTATCTCTTATGCCTTCCAGCATATCTTCCGTGTCACTAAATTCTTCGGAAACTAAATTTGATGACGCTTGCTGTTGCTGGTGCTGTTGCTGTTGTGGTTGTGGTTGGTGTTGTCGGGACTGACGATGTTGCTGCAGGGAAGAGGTTGCAACGTTCATTGTTGCTTCCGCTAAGGCATCAGTTTCATGTTGATGATGATGCTGGGGTTCCATTATCACACGCACCGAAACAACGTCGGTGCCTTGGGAAAAATTTTCAAATGGAAAATGCACATCTTGGAAGACTTGATCAAGTTCGTCAGTCTGCCGGCAGGAATCCATAAGTAATTTGTTTTGCAAAATAAAAACCATAAAGTAGTTTTCATTTAAATAAAATACACTTCATGTACATACACATGAATGAATAAAAATTTTCTATTGCGAGCTCAACAAGAAACTGGCTCGAATTCAAAACAAGACACATTTTTCATATGTAATTCTTGCAAATACCTTTTTAATGTCACATAAATCCTCCTCCGTTTTCTGTGGACTCAAAGAGTCTAAAGATGTCTTCATTGAAGCTAAAATTGTATCAGGAGTTGAGGGCTCGTAGTGCTGCTTCAGATGAGCAAAAAAGTCTAGTTGAGAGCAGGTAGCATGACCACAGAGTTCGCAGCGAAATTGCTGAATACTACTGCTGCTAACCACCAGCTGGTCAACGTGGGGTAATTTGTGTTCATCTAATGGTACATTTAAGGGTATTTCTGAATCGCAGAGGTTGATTTTTAGCTTTCGGGAGATGCGTTTCTTGTGGGGCAAGACTTTGCGAGAATTAAACCGTGATATATCGCAGGCATCATCAATGGTAGAATCCTTGAAAAAGAATCGTTTAAAATAATGTCTACTGTATTTATAGCAACTGAGTTACATCCAATGTGACACTAGAATCTGTTAGTAATAACTGTTGAACAACCTTAACACCACTGTCCTCGTCAGAATTAACAGATGCTACTGCTGTATTGTATGACTTTTGTACCGGCATAAGAAAATCATTGTTTAACGGCATGAACACTGCATTTGGCGGTGTCTTACGCTGTCCATTCGCATGATGATGGTCATCACTGCCCACGGGAAATAAACTGTTAGGAAAGTGTAAGTCTGTCGCGAGATTGTCACCATTGTTATGGGTGTCATTCTCAGCTTTTGGAAAATTTATCAAATCCATTATGAAATGATTAGGATCTCTCATATACTCCGGGGCCAATAGAGCCTATAAAAATCATAGCAGACCACATGTCTTGAAGCTTAATATAAAAGTATCAATTTATATTTACTTGATCAATAAATTCCTCATCCTTTCGTTGCATAATTTGCTCCATGGTGTCAATATGGTGAGATCCTTTATGCACAAATTTTCCCTTCAAGTCCTTTAATTTAGAACAAGATTAGAAATGTTTTATTTTTGTAGTTCCTCGTATTACTTCATTTTAGACTCCTTGTCTTAAGAACTTACTATTTCGCTATTTTTACAATGGTGCCCGAAACCATTGTATTCATTTAGTTCCATAATATTGCCCCGGTTACCGGAATAAAATTTCTGTTTGTTTCTAATCAATTTTAAGAAAATTTTACCACAAAATATAATTTTACTCAAATAAACAAATATAACTAAACTAAAATAATACACAGACAAACTGTCAAGTTAATAATCACAGAGATGTTATACACAAAATGTCTTTTAAGACAGCTGTTGAAAGTGATACCAAGTTCTTATATATAAACAAACTCTTCAACACAATTTTTGCAGCATACCTCAAGGGTTGGAGCGGTAGAAAACAAAAAAAAACGTTACCGACCGCTTATTTAAATTTCCTTCCAAATTTAAATTTCGATATAACAAAACATAATTATACAAAAAGCATGTTATGTATGTATAACCGTCAATGTTTTTATTGAAAATAATGTTTTTCTTCATTAAAATTAGTAACATTGTTTAAATAAAATTTAGAATGTTGCTGGAAATCTCTAAATTTAAAATTAAACTCAAATTTAATTACTTTTGTATTCTTTATGATTCTATTCTAATTTTTATTTTTTTGTGTGTGTAATAGACTTGCTGTATATCATATGCTGTGCACAGGACACTGAAAGGGTTAAGAAATTTAGTTCCTTTTTTTTAATCTAATTTTTCGACCTTTTTTTTATATGTATAAACTATTTTTTAAAGCTTTAGGTCTTTATTTATATATAAATGTAGTTTTATTTACAGTATTTCGATAATCTTCGGTTAACTTTTTCAAGAAATCTCTCTCTCCCGAAGAAGTTAACCGAAAGTTAACGATATATTGAAAATAAAACTATTGGAGGATTCAAACGGTACACATACATACTCGTACATATGTAAGTGTCAGATTGTCATAATGTTGCACAATTTTTATTTGAAAGAAGAAACAAAAGCAAAACCAATTGTATTACAATAATTTAAAACATTATAACAATAACGATTTGAATTCCCTTTATACATACAAGTATACATGCGAGTATAAATAAAAACTAAAGCCAAAAAAAATTGTTTAATCAGAAATTTAGCTTCCTTTTTTTAAGAAGATTATCATATACATATGTACATACATACATATTTATTACATAAACAGTCATAATTAAGAACAAAGTGCATATCTACATAAATCAAATATCCTTTTTCTTACATGACCTACATGCATTTAATCCAAGATATTTATTTTCACGGAAATTACAAATGAAACTTCCAACCAGTTCCTGTTATAAACTTTATTGACTTTTCCCCCTAAACAACCACAATACAAATACAATAATAAATATGTAAATAAAATATTGGCACAAGTTCATAAATTGTGTTTAAAAAAAAACTCAAATTCTCCAAAGAGGCCGTTAAAATTAAACCACTCCATATGGACGCAAGCATTGGGCTCTCAAATTATTCTCTTATTGCGTGAGTATAATAATCCCCAAATAATAAAAATAATTTAAAATATTTAAGGTCATTGTGGATCAGTAACGAAGTACTGAACAAATTTTACCAGTCAATACTGCAGTCGATGAAGTGTTAAATTGTGAGTGTGCATGAGTGTGCAAGTGTAGGGGTAGAAGAGCATTTGTGTATGCAACAGCCGAATGTTGCAGTTGAAAATATGCTACAAATGTATAAAAATATTTAAAGGCAATTGCAGCCTGATTGTAAATAATGCTTCTTTGTTTTGAAGAGGGGGACATTGGAAATATTTAGTTTATATTTATTTTTATGAGCATTTCGAAGTGTTAATAAGGCACTAAATGTTTGTTTTACAATATGTTGTTCATAATAATTATGGTTTAGTAACAGCTTGTGAAAGATTTAAATGACGTTTATATGTATATTTTTTTATTTATTATTGAATTTCTATTTTATAGTTTTTTTTAGAAAATCGTTCTGGATGTGTTTATTTGAGACGTATGTGAGACGTAATGTGCAGCAGTACAGTGGGTATTAGGTTCAAGATATTGGGGAAAACAATGGATGCACAATATTCTTCTATGGCATTACAAAATATGTTACATAGTGAAGAAGAGAGATCAGAAATAAAAGTCTGCATCAGCCCACTTCATATACTCACACATACATATATAAATATATACATATACAAACATACTTATGAAAGAACAACTAAATCTATAAACTGCAGGACAATTGTATGTTCGCTTAAACTTCCTGCCTGCTCATGTGATGATGTTTTTTATGTGCTATTTTATGTTTAATCACAAATAAGTTTTTAAGAGATAAAATTTTATTTAACAAACAATTAATAGATTATAAAAAAATTAAGGAACGATACATACATTTTATTTCATTCGAAGAATAAGACTCTTCGATACTATTCAATATGCATTTTATTCTTAAACAAGAACAAAATTCATATAAGACGGTGCTTAACCATCAAAACAAGCAAAAGTTCTCATATCATCATAAGAGCGTAGTAGAGATCTATATGGAAGGAATCAATTCGAATTGTGGTGTGGGTGGAGGAGTCGTTATTTTCGTTCTAATCTATGTAGCCTGATATAGGCTGAAATAAAAGAGCAACTAACTGGATCAGGTACTATAGAATATACAATGAATACGAGGGCTATGAAAATGGCTTTATTGTTTTTCGAAATATTCCCTTCATTCAAACCATTTCTCATATCAGTTTTTCCATTCCTCTTGAGACACCTCCAAAACATGGTTTTTGAACGCTTCAGCTGCTTCTTCGGCGCTAGTAAATCCTTGACCACGCAGTTTACCTTCGATATTCAGAAAGAAGAAGAAGTCATTGGGTGCCAAGTCAGGAATGTACGGATGATGAGTCATCAATTCGATGTTTTTACTGCTCAATTATTCACTTGTTTGACGAGATGTGTAAGAGCTCGCATTGTCATTATGAAGAATGTTTCGCCTTCGGGGGTCAGTATTACGAATTTCCCCGAACACTTCCGGCAAACACTTGTTCGTGTAACACTCAGAAATGACAGTTCTACATTGCTCAAGCGGAACAGTGGTCACATGAAGAGTGTCTATACAACCAGGGCATATCAAAGTGCCCGGAAATATCGTTGTGCATAAAGCAGCCAGTGCCGGAGCTCGTATGCGCATTCGTACCGCGGATCAATCGGTTCGCATGCCGTTAAAATGCTGCAATCTTCAAATTCAGCAGAATCTATTTGAGATTACAGAGACCAAACGGTCTAACGAGATCACTTGCTCGACATTGAGGCTAGTATGGTCCTAATACGATTGCAATATACCTGCAATCCTGGAAAGGACACCTCGTGGGCAAAAGCGCACACTTTTTGCGGAGATTAAATCCACCTTATAACAATTTGTGTAGAAGTTGTCACAATTAGGAGGAGGAAGAGAGTGTAGAACACCTCCTCTGTCTTTGCCCCGCTCTCCTTGAATTTGTCCGACCGTCGGGTTGGTTCAGCACTGAACCGAAGGCAGAAACTTATAATAAGTTTACCTCTCGGGGCCAACTAGGACCCAAGTGAATTGGTTTTGAATTTTGAACTAGCGACCTGTGATGCCTAATCAAACCTATCATTATTCATATTGTGTAAAAATTTTATAAAAAAAGATCTTGTGTCTCTTGAGAGAAAAATAAAATTTTCCTTATCCGTTAAGTTGTGTGTTGTAAGCTTTATGGCTCGACTATGGATGGCAACAGGAGCTGGGTCCAACTCGTTCAGTCGTGCATTTTAGACACAAACCAATGATCAAACCTATTTAAATTGCATGGGTTTGAGCATAGGTTTGTGTCTGAGCTGAACGACTAATGGCAACCGAACTTTAGTTGCCAGTTTTAGCACTTATTCAGAGCAACCATGAATAAAATTCCGCGTGAAATTTCTCCCTTTTCCAGTTAGAATTTTTTTGTGTTCCCTATTACTTGCTATTAGTTGGAATTGTTCCCAGGCAAACATTTCACGCGGAATTTTATTCATGATTGCCCTGATTATTCTCAGTTGCCAAACTGTCATAATCATATTTATCATCACTTTTTGGCGGCTGGAGAGATTTGCGAGTTGCCAAGGTTGCCATCCATAATCGAGCAGTTAAATTAGTTTTCCGTCAAACTATTTTTTTTTTCGAGTTATGACGTTGTTGTAGTCAATGAGCAATATGTAATGCTTACAATAAAAAGTTCTGATTTACGATTATGTTATTCTTGGATAATGAACTGAGTGGGTTAGTTTTGTATTAATTCGATCTTAAATGAAGTTGGTTCTTATAATAATAATAAGATAATTTTCAAACAAACTCGTGTACTTGAGTTATTCTTGAAATACTAAAGACGACTTTTGCAGGATAATAAGATAACTGTTGCGATTGCTTATAGCACTTTTATTTATATTTTTTAATTTACATGCATATGTAAGTGATTTACTCGAATATGTTCCACTATTCTAAATTAATATCTTACAAGTAGTTTAAGATAAGATAAGCATCAGCAAGCAAGCATCATGACGAGTATGTACAAAAAAATGATCAATGTCTTAATATTAAAAACAAAGAAAGTTCCCTTGAATTACAATTGTTTACAAACTAATTTTGTTTCTCATTTTCATAAATAAAAGAACAAAAAAAAAAACAAAATAAAAATTAAAAAAAAAATAAAACCAGAAACCGATTTAACAATTTGTGTTTCTTGCTTTGTTTTGTTTGGAACCTTAAATGTTGTGCCGACTTTTTGTGCGAAATGATTTTTGTTTGACAGATGAATTCCAATTAAATGCATCATCTCGTCTACTTTGTACTTGCAGGCAGGCAGTCGCTCGTCTGCTTAGAAGATGATGAATGCTCTTCAAAATTTTATAATTTTTTCTCTTGTTGTTGCTGCTGCTGCTTTTATATATATTGTATAATGATGCATGATGATCTACATTCCATTTGCATTGTGTGCATTGTGTGTATACATATATGGATTAACTGGTTGAATGGTGAGAAAATGATCGTGTTTATAATTGTATAAGTTTTAAGCAATTCCAGATCAATGACACTTGTTACCAAAAAAAATCTGTTTTGTCGGCATTTCAAAGGCACTTTCTCCGAATTTCTTTTAATGTATAATCAAACAGATTTATTCCTTTGAAATTCACTTCAATCTTCGATTATACATACGAGTACGTATGTATCTATACCGTGAATGTAAATACAATGTAATGATTTTGGAATTTTTTTTACACTCATTAAACAATTATTTTTTGTGTTATTTATCTAATTGATATTATTGCTGCAATTTGCTTAAAAAACACATACATATTACTGTGGCAAAAAGCAAAAATTGCTTAAGTCCAGATAAGCTGATTTTTAGTTACTCGCACCCCTATAATCTTCATAGTCAAAAGTAGCCCTGGACAAAATCTCAAATATTTTGTGCGGTTTTTCAGGAAGTTTTAGCGCAATAACTTGCTGCTTATACTTCTTCGTCTTTCAATCTCATAAGGAGTAAAAGCTTAATTCAGTTTATAATTTTGTATGTTTTAAAGTGTCTAGAATGATGTTTTCCTAAATAAAATAAACGTGCACACAGAATATCCCAATTTAAATGCAAGAGAAATAAATTTGACAAAATCGACCTGAAAGTTTAAATGACTTAAGCACTTTTGCCTTATTGTCACAGATTTATTGCAAACCGCTTGCAAATCATAATGATACAAAAGTTTTGAATACCGGTGATTCATACACGTTTGTTAAACCGGGTTTCTCATACGCAATTCGCACGTTAGACCAACATTAACTTTAATAAATGTTTATGAATATCAGCGTAAGTGTTTGAAGCAGGAAATGTAAAATTTTCCCATATATTTTTAATAGAACTATGAAAGTTAATTATATGAGAAGGATATTTAATATACAACAAAATACATATCGCAGCAGTCTAATAATCATTTGTTATTTTAACACAAGCAACCCACAAAATATTTACTTAACAAGGTTCTGACCACAAAAACTAAAATTCTAAACGATAAAGCAAACATTCACCAAACAATTGAGATCCCTTTCGATCCTTCTCACACCACACATCAATCAGATGCTAATAAGCATTCTTCACATTTGCCGTTTGCGCAAAATAACTATTCAAAATAAACCAAAATATTTATTTTTAATTTTAAAACTATTGTTTTTCATCAAAAATAAACAAACCACATTAAGCCCATTTTCATTTAAACTCACAAGGAAATCAACCAAGAAAAACAAATCATATATTTTTATTTATTTTTATTAGACAAATGCAGAGAGCGAGATGAAGCGAAAAGAAATTATTCTCAAATGCAGCAGCAGGAACCATAAAACTACCTGCTGAATATATTTTACGCAAAGTAAAACATTCCATCCAACCTTCAATTCTTTACAAAAAACCAATTCGTGAAAGTAAATATTTGCTTAAAGAAAAATATTTATGCAAACAAACTGAAAGAGATTAATAAAAATAATATTTAAAGAAAAATAAACTAAGAAAATTAAAAATACACGCACATACAACCGCCAGCAAAAATATTTCCCAAAATCTCTATCGTTATTTAAAGCATTAAAAATATTAATAATAATCTAATCTCAAATAAATTTATGGGTATAATGCAATTTGTATAAATTATTTAAAACATCTCGCAGGGAACGCCGTACTCTTGAATAATTTGAAGAAGTTTCCAACCGCAGACAACAACAAAAAGGCACAAAATTGTAGCCAACAAGATCTCGAATCTCATTGTGTTACGCTATGGAAAACACACAACGAATGTCCTTAAAAATTTATTATAATTTTATTGATGATAAATATCTTGAAACCCTGGCAACATTTGAAAGTTTATTTCTTCAGCCAATGACTGTAAAATGACTTCTGGGACACCACGGAAAGATGGTATTTGAAGAAAATTGCTTATAATGTTTGGGCAGGTACGCTTCATGATGACTGCAATTTTGCCGCGAGTACTTTACTTTCATGTTGCAGCATCAGCAGATAGAGGATGTTTAATCTTCTGCTACCTGGGCAGTACAATAATAAAAAACTGGAGGTTGTAAAGAAGACTTTGCAAGACATATCAATCGGCAATGCCAGAACTTCTTATGAAGACGAAATATAAAAACCTATAGGAAAGCACAGCTGAAGTGCTATGGAACGCTTTCACAGGTTCCGGCTAGTGAGGACCAAAACCACATAGATTGGTGGGCAACTGCGAATAAACAAGCAGTGATTTACCGTTCAGCAGGTTAGAGAAGAGAGTCGTAGTAGGACACGCCTGTCAACATGCATTTTTATATTCTGAGTATCGATGATGCTCAATTATCATGGGGAATAGTTGCCGCCATTAAATAACCAAAGCCAAGTTTATAAACAGAAGGATTCCCTGACCCATAAAACAGGTTGCGCTATGTGCCAATAACTCATACTCATAGAAAACTGTTTATTACTGAAACACTAAAAAATTTAAGGAAAAACTCTCCTAACACTGAGACAACCTAACGCTTCAAACAACGGATAATGATTAGAATTGACTCGCCCGAAACCTCTCCTCACCAACGAGACTGGAAGAAGTTTGCAAGGAATTTGATTTATATAAATTGATAGATGGCTAGATAAGAGCTCCAACCCACTTCAATCCGGACATGGTTTCAAATACTTGGGCCAGACGAGCAACAGAATCAATAGCGTCGGGCTACTGCTCTCAGCCAAAGCCAAGCGGACCCTCGTGCACGTCGCTCAAAAACAACTGAGAATAGTGCTCTTAGAGACCATAGTGTTGAGAAAAAGACAGGTTTATCCATTTGGGTATTACAGAAACGACTTGGGTCTCAAGGCTAATAAAAGTTTCGTTAACATACGAACTAACGCCTTGCGACCATCGACCACGTCGTGTCTATGCTGATTGACACCAACTTTTGAACAATTGAACCCGACATCTTGTGATTTGACACCTTTAGACTTGTCATGAGATCAAAAATGGAATTCGTGAAATCATCGAGGACTTACGGCAAATGTATGAATTGGTGATGAAATATTTCATGAAAACATTATTTCATGAAAACATAAAGCATATCAGTGGTTGCCATTTTTTTTCAAGAGAAGTAACACTCTGGCAATGAATGCCTACTACTATTGCCAGGTGTTATCTTCTTTTGGAAAGGGATAGTCATAGAGAATACAAGTGGTGAAGAAAGAGATGGGATAAGGAGGCTTCATACTTTTACAACTCTGCTTTTATTGCATTTTGTTTTGTCTGCGAACAGTGTTGCAGCATCTTAGATGTCAATGAGGAGCATTAAATTTTAAAAGCTGTTTTTAGTACGCGCATTTCACAAAATTTCACAAAGTACGAGTAATTGGCAAAAAGTTGTATGCATTAAGCAATGCAAAAAATTAATTGTCAAATGAATTCTTCGTTATAAATATGTAAACAAAAAATCAGCTGACTACTAACCTCGCTATTAAGAGTACCTTTTGACGATAATTCTGCTACACAATACCGACGAAGGAGGGCGCTCTGATGTAGTTCAGTGACCAGTGACTTTGTCTTTATCACTTTAACTTTCCTACAATAACTGACTCAAAGGGATGCTAATGCACATTAGAAAAATGCGTGGTGTTGTTATTTAATGACTCTGTTGCTGACCGGGTTCGAACTCAGAACCTTCGGCTTTGAAGTCAACGTGCTAACTACTTCAGCAGTTGTTTCTTTTTACATAACAAAGTGAAACCTCTTATTGGCCAATTAATTAAAATTTAAAATGTTAACTTACCCATAAAGAAAGTATTTTTCTGAAAAAAAATAAACATAAAATTATTTAATTTCATTGTAATATTTTGCGATTTCAATAATAAATTTAAGGTAAACTATAATCATATGAATACTAAGTTAATATTATTTTTAAATTAATTTTAATTTAATATTAATAGGGTAGAAGCTGACCCGCCATTTTGGTTTTTCGCCGTAACCATAAACAGCTGTTTGCTTGTTAGACTTATTTGTTGTTGCATTTTTAAAATAAATAAACAAATGAAAACATAAACAGATGCACTAATAGAGCACACATACTTACATATTTATGGTTATGGCAAAGTTATAGCTTTGACATTATGGTATGGCAGGTCTGATTGAACCTCAAAGCTGACATAAGCTAAGACGCAGCCAATATTTGAACGTTAAGGCCGCAGCTAAAATATTGATGTGATAGAAGCATTAAATTTGTTACTAAGTTTATTAAAATTTATGAAATTTAAAACAATTGCAATTTAAATTTTAATCTTGTATAAATATTAGCAGCTTTCATAAAGCATTCTGACTTGTAAGCAATTTTAGTGTCTGGTGGCAGTTTTTGTAGCGGTACTTACTGCTTGAAACTTTGCCAGCGCGGGAGTTTAGTTGTTTTTGATTTTATAAACAAAACAAAAAAACTAAGCAAACATTTGCACTTCTCAGTCTGCAATTATTAGTGTGTTTCGTTTTAGTGCCACTTTCGCTAGAAAATGTTTGCAGGGAAAGCAAACGTACACACTGCATACACACCCACTTGCTCGTATCCTACATGGACAAACATAAAGTGTACACTTCCCTCTTGTCATTAGAAAAGTTATCAAACAAAAGGCTTCATCATATTGCGCAATTTAACTTTATTTTTCCGCAGTTAAAACACACTAAAGAGCATTTGAATAAGGACGGAATTTTTAAAATCCAATTCGAGACAAATTATTTCTGATATTTTCCTTATTTTTTGTATGTAAATGGTTGTTCAGTTTGATTTTTTATGTAGGATTTTATTTTAAGGGATTTTTTTTATTTCTCGATTTTCGCAACAAATCGAAAGATGGGAAACTGATTTTGTGTGTGACTGAAAGTAGAATTCCTTCGAAGTGTTCATAGTGCTAGCCAGCGATTTGATTTACAAGGGCGGAGTCAATTGCTTTTCATGATTTTTAATGTTTGAACAACAACACGGTATTTTTTAATTTTTCGGTCCCAGAATTGTTTGAAATAATTTATAAAAAAACTAGATTTTGCAGTATTCTGAATTTACCTGAACTTCTTTGGCTCACATACGCATTTCAAGACATTTCACTCGATTTTTTATTGCGAATAAATTTGCCTTTTTCTAATTAGGTCTTATGTCATCGACTCGAAGTGTGTTCTATTCAATATGCTGATGCTTATGTTGCAACTTTTGTTATTTTTTATTATTATTACAAAGCACTCTTTTTAATATTCAATATTATTTACAAATACAAAAACGAATGAACATGATGAGCACCAACCAAGTAGAGTAAAGTGTGCTGTAGGAATATGGAAAATGCCTTCTTTTGTTATTTGTCACGTTCTGCGGTGCCATTCGTTGTACTACTACAACAAAATGTCCAAAAGCTGTTCGATGTCAAACCAAAGAATACGTGTTTTCACCAACATTTTGCACAAACACAGCCATTCTGTTTGAAACAACACAAAACAGAGAGACAGGCCGATATAAAAAAATAAATAAATTTGAAACTATAAACTGTAACAAAACACTTGAATCGAGTGGATTTACCCCCCTCCCCCCCCCCCATCACCATATTTCTATATGTATTGAACAGTTACGAGGGTCGGAAAAATGTAAATAAATTGCATAGAGAGGATTGGTTGGTTGGTTTACGTAGCTGCTTACGACCTACAAGCAATCAAGTAGAATCGTGCGATAAAGTTTTGATTGATACTTCGCTACTTGCTCAAGTGCTAATCTATGAAAAGGGTCTGAAGCCAATGAATGCTACATGGATTGTAATAGATCCATCGCGTTGCGTTGAGGTAACGCATGAGGTTCCCTATACCAATCTGTAATACCTCCGAAAGGTCGTGTAGTATTTTTTTTTCTAGAAATGTTAATAACTTAGTAAACAATGCTTAACCCTCGCAGAGCAAGAGAGAAACTATCTCTTCTTTGTCCTGTTTTTAACAGCTGCGACAGAATGTATTATAGGGAAGACTTAGCCTAGAGCTGCATGTCTGCCCATCGCCCAGTGGCCCGCTATTAACACGACAATCCGCAAGATGTTCTTCCTGTTTTTTCTTACTACTCGTATTTGTTCTGAGCGTTTATGGTGGAAGCATGGCCACATTTTCTTTTGCGACTCTACACGTACTCAGACTATCCCTGGTTACTTCGTCTGCCCGTTGATTGGCGTTTAAGTTAGTATGTGAAGGAACCAGGATTAGAGTGTTTTGGGTCTGACGACAAAGCCTGAGTAAGTAAAATGGTTGAAGTAACCATATTACGTACCCCAAAGAGAAACTATGTGCAAAAAGGTTTGATGAGAGCGGAGGACAGAAGACCAACAAATACGTGTATAGGCGTCTGAACTCAGCATTAAAAGGGGATTGAAGTTCCTCTCTTTACACATTGTGATAATGAATCGTCATAGGATGCGCACTGGTGAAAAATTTTTGCCTTGTCTGGGAATCGGAGAGGACAAATTGAAGTAGAAATTTTGTATGGCAGATCGGTTAAATTACCGATGGACCATAACTATAGGGAACTCCCTAATTGGGTGGTGAACAGGGCCAAACGTTTATGGGGGGAGTAGGGAGGTTTGTAGAGTCTCTAGGCTATGTAGCCAAAACATGACTCAGTAAAATCCAAATTGCTAATGGATATGAACAGGAGGGTGATTGGAGTCTTGATAGACGCGTAGACTAGTCACTGCTCCGGCAGAGCAAGGACCAGCATTTGAGAAACTGCCACTCCAGAATTTTGTAGGATGAAGAGCAACCAGAAACCATCGAGCATATTATCTGCCATTGACCAAGGCTGTAACGCCATAGGCCTATATGGCTGAGTAGACATTTTCATGAGAGCATTTGATGTTGAGCTGCATATTAGATGTGGAAAATTATCGATAGTGTCACTATCTATTACTATTGAAAAGCTTTATCGATAAATCGATTCAAAACTATCAAAAGTTATTGTGATAGTATAAAAGTTGTAATGGTTCTCGTATAATGCAAATATTTTTTAAACAAAACAAAACAGAACTTTATTTCTCAGTTCATTAAATAGTTAACAAAACTAAAATAATTGTATGAAAGATAAATGAGATCATTGGAAGAGATTTTTAGTCACTCAGTTATTTTTGTTTATGAAAAGCAACATATTTACTATTTTTGCTGTTAGTGGTGTATCATTTACTATCGATAGTGACTAAAACTACCGATTGTTTTCAAGAATTAATCGATTGCAGAATAAAAACATCGATAGTCACAAAAAAAATGAACTATTTATAGTATCGATAATGCCATCGATAGTTTTCCACCTCTACTGCATATCCTACAGTTTGCAGCTCAACATCAACATCACTAATCAGGGGCTTCACCATGGAAACTCAGTAGCTTAATGGCACGTGACAACGGTTTTCTGGGTACAATGGGGGTTACATATAGAGGAGTTAGTATAGATCCAACTGAGTTTTGAGGCGTGTTACAACACTACCCTTCCTAACCTAACCTCACTTAAATAAACAAACATTTATGAAATTGCCCATCAATCCTCGTAGAATCCTTCTTCTCTTAGACAAGCAAAAATAAATCAAATGATGTTTCATTTCGATGCTTTTTTCCTTGTGTATGAGTTTTTCTCTTATTTCACTTTTCTTTGTTCCATCAAGTGTATTTATTGCTTGTTAAGGACTTTAAGATATAAAAATACAATATGCTAAAGTTACGCAAACAACAACACAACAATTTTCCAACTGAACTGAACTGATGATGATGCTGTTGAAAATCTAAAAAAAATTACAAAAAAAACAGCAGCAACAACAGGAAAGAAATACGAAAAGTACTTCAAGTGTATTGAGTAAAAACAGTAACAAAGCATATTCTAAAGAAGCCAGCTTTTGTTAAACTTATTACAAACATGCACACACACACACATACGGAGGGAGGGAAACAAACAAAAACAAATGTATGTAAAAAGGGGCCAAATTGTTTACATCCTCGTATTATATAGAAGGAAACGGCGGGCAGCAAACAATAACGAAAACAACAACGACAACAATACTGAGCAGATTGCGAATCTCGCTTGCTCCAAAGTAACCAAAATACAAAGTCTTTTTTCCTGGATGAGAAGAGTATTAAATTTACCACCCCTTCATTTTTTAAGCAATTTTTTTTTTTGCTTTTAGCGTGAATGCGCAAGAAGGAAGCATTTGCCAACATTCTACTCGTTGAAATGCGTTGTGATGCGATGAGGCTGATGATGATGATGATGACGGTGACGTTTAACAAATAAACACGTATTTATGGATAATTACGTGTTTTTGTTATTGTTTCGTGTTTTACTTGATTATTGTTGTTGTTAAACGGTGACAAGAATCTGTGTTGTTTACTTGACGGTCACGTGTCAGGCATGGATATTGTAAAACATTAGTAACACCAACAAATATATATGTACATATGTACATTCATGCTTATGTACGTATGTACATATGTATGTATGTATGTGCGTACATGATTTGTCAAGTGATAAATTATTTAAAGATTTTGATTTAATTACACGTAATATGTGCTTGTCCTCGTGTTTGCACTTACGGCTTTCACTTTACGTCTTATCGATTTAGCACGCCAGAATTGAGATTGAAGATAATGATGCTGAAGGCCGAATAGAACATACGAAAGGTGGATGGGATGGGGTGTGGGATTATCCAAAACGGTCAAGTAAATCCATAATTATTGCTGGAAAAACAGCAGCAATCTCTCGTGGTTTTAGCATGAAGTACTCATGGGATCGCTCTATAACAACATGTAGTTTTTGCACACAAAAATAAAGTTTGGACATTTTTCTTCTAAATTGTTTCCTTAAAAGTGAAGAAAATCGTGGTTTTTGACAAAAAATTATGAAGGAAACGAAAAAAAATCGGCCGGCAAAAATTCGAATTGTGTGACTTTGAAACCTTTTCCGAAAAATTTAAAAAAATCTAAAAAAAACTTGAGCTTATATGCTTCCAAATTATGCTTGAGCACCCGTGAAAGTAAAACAAAAATATTTTTTTGGGATCACACTAATGTAAAGGATGGGAAAATTTGAGGTAAGGAAGTAAATTGGCTGTCAAATGATGAAATGTCAAGAATTGGGCTGTCATCGTTCGACATTTATTTAGTAAAAAGTTGGGAAATTTTATTGAATTTCTGCATTCACGATATAAGCAAAGCTTTGTTGCAAAATGTTGTTCAAAATTATGTGAAAAGAGTGGGCGTCTGTCGACGCCCTAGAGGTGGACATTTGCCCATCATATTCCATTATTAATTCCCATATTTCTACTTTACATTGGTATCAATTGGTCTAGTGGAAGAAACATTTTCGATCAGAAGCGGTAACTCAAGAAGTTCATGCCCAACTGATTGGCGTTAAATCACGGGACAACCAGAAAAATCATAATTATTTTCCAAACATGAAATACATATTAGGAACGCTATTGATCTGCATTAACTATGGTGTTACTGAATAAAGTTCAGCATTTTGCATAATCAACATTCTCTGATTAGATACATGACTTCAGCATCCTATTTGAACAACATTCTTCTATGTGCATGTGTACATAAATCTTCCCGTCCGTTGTTTGATTGTGTCATTTGTAAAATTCTCGTACCAAATTGAGTTGTTTAACAAAAATTCCTTTCAGCTTCTTGTTCAACATCGACTTTTTGATTGCAGCCGCACCTTGTCGGTTAACACCTTTTCCATTCTCTTTTGTACCCATTTTGTACATTTCGAGTTTTTTTTTTGTGTGTGGACGGCATGATGATGATGAGTCCATTATGTAGATCAAAGCATTGTAAATCAATAAACACACATTGTGCAACACATGAAATTAAGACAATTTAAAAGACAGTAATATGAACATATGAAAAGCTGCATTGTTGATAAATATTTTGCACGTGCATCATTTGTTAAGAAATATTTAAAGAAATTATGTTCAACCATAAAAAAAACAAGAAGGAAAATTACTATTGTGGTATTAAATATTTTCTATGACACTATTATTATTTCATTTTCCATTGTTGATAAGTTGTTACAATAATAAATATTGCGTTGTGTTTGATGTTTTTATTGCTCACAGGACATGAAATAAATATCAAACGATATCGACACCAGAAAGGACAACAAATACAAATACGAGTAAATACAAGCAAAAAAAAAATCAATATGTTTTACAAACTAAAGCGGTAGAAATAAAACAAGAATTTCTTTCTTTCTTTCTTTCTTTCTGCAATGACAAGCGACATGTTGTAATGTAATCGGCAGAAATAAAAAAAAGTTAAAAAAGCAACGTTGAATCGTGCGTACGTAGAATAAGTTTTTATAAAATATCCTGCTGAGCCGCATAAATGAGTGTAAATTTCACCTTTTATTTTTTGGTTTCATCTCGTTTGGGCAGGGGACGGCAAGAGAAATAGAAAACAATGATTACAAAACAAAAACACACAAATAATCATAATCAGCAGCATCATCATCCTTGTAATGACACGGCTAACGAAGCCAACGAGGATCATCAGCAGAGCCGAACGACGCCACTAACCCATCCGTACATGATCCGTTTAGAAAGCGATAGCGCGTTTATGGGTACTATTCATGTTCATTTAGCGTTTTTGTTTAGAATACACTGAGAAAAATAAGTTTTGCTGTTTTTATAGTAACTGGGAAAATATTGAGAATAATCTATTAAAATTTAGAGAAAAAAATTCTGTGTAATTTTAATTGTTTGAAATTTTCTTACGTATGTATGTAATTTGGTGGAGATTTCTTTTATTGCAAAAAAATTTACTGAAAAATGTGTGTTGACATCCAAGGTACATATCTTCAAATTACATTACAGCGTAAACCTGCTAACTCACTTCCATCAAATTTTACAGGAGAGGCAAAATACTGTTAACGGTTTCTACACAAAGCTTAAGAAATTATCCTAAAGCCTAGTACTCTGTTCAAATTTGTGAAAAATGTTGAGCAACATTGATTATTTCATACGAAAAATTTGACATGTAAATAATATTAACTAGCCCTGAAACTATGCTACGATTTTTTTATGTTTTTAAGAACGCAACATGTGTTTGTTGTAAATTCCACACGAAATAAGTGCCACCTATCTTATTTCGCATGAAAACTTACGGCCTGGCCCACGATGTCGACAAGAAAGTTTCTCTCGCTTACTTATATTGAAAACAAAAACAAAACAAGAGAATTTGTTTTTGTTTTCAATATAAGTAAGCGAAAGAAACTTTCTTGTTGACATCGTGGGCCAGGCCGTTAAAATGTTGAAGATACATTTCATACGTTTTTCCCAAGATAAACAGAGTACTATTTCTGCAACATTTTTCCATGAACAATGCCTGCCAATTTTTTATATGTATTTTGACAGCATTTCACGTGAAATGTTGAACAGAGTACCAGGCTTAATACATTAAGTTTCCTCGACATATAGATCTTCAAATTAAAATAAATATTTAACAAGTCGATGAGGCATCTCTTTTTCTCTTTCGAACGGCATTAAAATGTCATGTGTTATAAGAAGTGGATTTAGCAGGTTTACACTCTAAGCCGACGATATGACTTGTTGGAAGCAAATTTGTCGAGGCAAATTTAATCCTTCTGCTGAAATGCTAAATCGTTTTAATAAAAGTACTATATACAACAAAATTTCTGAGGCTGATGAAGCAGAAGATTTCGTTTCTAAAGTTTTTGAAATGATAAACTTTGGTTAACATTTTTTTATCTTGTGTACATACTCGTATATTAAACAAGTTTTATAAGTAAAAATTAAATTAATATGAATGTTAATATATTTATCAATATAAATCAATTTTATTGAATAAATATGTTATTTTTGTCATTTTTGTTTAAATAAAATTAAACAAAAATTTTAATCAAAAAAACTTAATTGGAGGATTTTCGAGGATGACAATATAATTAATAATTGGGGATAAGCTCTAAAAAAACTGGCAACACTGGTATTTGTATTCGGGTCGTTTCGTGTTGGAAAAATTCGACATGCGCCCATCTCTAGACCAAACGCATGAACGAAAACAGCATGTTGTTCTGTTCTGCTAGTGTTTGTATACTATTTTCACTTGGCTTTGTCAACATATGCATCTTGGCCTACATACCATTTCAAATAGAAAATTTAATTAAGGTTCGTTATTTAATAAGTCCTGTCCCTGTTGCTCTTAACTTATTTTTTTCCAAAACTTCATACGGTTTCAGTTATTGGCAAAGTCGTCCTACTTAATTTCTCCAAGTGTTTTCAATACAATTTTAAACATTTCGATGTACATTTGATTAAATTGAGTTGTTCTCTTTCCAATAAAAACAATTGTTCTCATAATTATTATTCGCATTTTTAGATGTTTGCTGGTATGTGGCCGGGTTTTGTGGTATGTTTTCCTTAAACACGTACCGATTGGTTCTCCAGGCAATGTATGGCTTCCACGACGTGATATTTAAGATCATTTCGTCTTTTTTGATGTCTAAATTTTCTATTTAGTAAAAAAAAATTATTGATGCTGCCTAAATATGACACTGATATATTTTTAGATTTTCATTGTTGTTGTTGCTCTCATTGTTTTATTTTTTTTATATTTTCTTTTTATTTATTTTTTAACTAAAACAATGGCCTCAAAGATACCGCCACAACTTCATTGGTTGATTGTTGTTTTCCAACTTGTAGATTTTTATTAAATTTTCCATGTGCCGGCAAAAAGTGTTTGATGTTTATTTAGTTGTTTTTAAAAAATATATTTTCGAATTAATTTGTTATTATGAAGAAGTGAAAACACTAATGCTAACCGTTTAACTTTAAAAAATATGAATTCGATTTTTCCGATCTCCGCTTTTTTGTTTGTTCTGTGTTTTGTTTTCATGTTTTTAAGTGGGTAACTTGAGAAGGAACGACTGGCTGGCTGGTTGCCTCCCTGGTTATATTTCACATTGGACACGACCATGTTTTTAGGATAGTTAAGTGGTCGCAATAAATATGTTAAATTAACAGCATTAGATTTAGCACGGATAGTTTTACATATTTGGAAAATCTTGTTCAAATGTGGGAGTATCCTTTCAAAATAAACATGTGTTATTTATGCACTTCAAGCAAAGAGAATCTGTCTTAAATCAAACAGATAATTATGATTTACTGCTGTAAAAAATTGAAATTTTAAAATTTATGTTCTTGTAATATCTATTTGCAGAGAGAAATACTAAATGAAAATTTCCTTTTATCTAAAGCTGTTAAAACGTACGACAAATTCGAAGAAAATTTTCCTAAGAAACCATGAAAATCTTTATGTCGATTTGCCCCAATAGGATTTTATTTTCTTATGAAAATTGTCTTAACATTTTCTGAAGATTTAATTTGCGCTGTGCAATGTTTTGATATTTTTTGCCATCCATGCAATCTGACCTACCCTGATGTACGTCATTATTTATCCTGCCAATTGTTTTCGTGCAAAATGCCACTGTTTACATCTAAGCAAAATCTAATACGTACGAAATTTCGTGCAAAATCTAGTAGATTTCGAATATATTATCTATACAAAAAAATCTGCTTTGCCAGTAGATTTTGTCGAAGTCAGCTTAAAATCTAGTGCAACTTAGTGATGCAACAAGGTTTTTTTTTTTATTCAAAATTGTACAAAAAAACTAAGTCGTTGTGCTGAAAAAGGTGTGTGAAGCAGACATACTTATTTCAGTTGTTTGGTTGTAGTTTAGGAAAATTTTAAGTAACTGGTTTTTGTTTTGGATATGAAATCTTGATGAATGTCAAAAAAAATAAAAAATTTTATGTAAACGGTATAGATTTTGATGAAGAGGTGTAAATGCATATTCAAGATTTTCGATACACATAATGTACAGTGGTGGCTACATAATTAGAAACAATATGTGCTCTGTAACTCTTTTTGAGGTTCCGTACACCAAAGGTGAAAAGAAACCCTATTGTCTATCTGAGAACCGGAAGAGCTACGGACATGAAATTGTCACAGAATATGTAAATCTTTGGCCTCTACAACAAAGAATATATGACAGTTAAAAATTAAAGCGTGTTCTAAGGCGATAAACGAAACATATTGAAGTCCTATGTAATATGCAGACAATTCTATGGGCACTGCAATTTAAAAAAATTAAAGGCGTTTTATGAGTTAATGTAATTTTGACTTTTTTAATTGTTTAAAAAGCTAAAAAATTCAAAAAATTGACAAAACGAAAAAAATTGTCTGAATCCTCAAAAATCGCCAAAACGAAAAAATCGCCAAAACATTAAAAAATCGCTACGCTAATATAAATCGCCAAAAGCAAAAAAAATTATCATAACAAAAAAAATCGCCAAAAACCGAAAAAAATCCCAAAAATGAAAAAAGTGCGAAAATTAAAAAATTGGCACAATCGAAGAAAAAGCGCCAAAACTAAAAATCGCTAAAACTATAATAAATCATCAAAAACCGAAAAAATCACCAAAAACATTAACATTAACATTAACATTAACATTAACATTAGATTCATATCGAATAAAAATTATTTGCTGGGTTTTGTATAAGTTACTAAGCCTACTATGCTTATTTTTCTTTTGTGATTTTCAGAAATATTAATATTTGTGAATTCTCAAATAGTTTATGAAAGTCTGTGCATAAGATAAGAGGTTTGTGACTGTTCAAAATGTGTGGTTGAAGTCTACTGACGATTTGTTAAAGCAACAATGAAATGCATATAGACATCGCTTAACCACCAGCAAATAAATTTCACTTATAATATAATTATGACAATATGTCGAATAATAAATCTCTTGAATATTAACATTTTCTCTTCAGGTAAGATATTCGATTATATACTCGTAGGCTAAAGTTTGTATAGTATGAATAAACAGCTTTGTTATATATTTCTCAATTCGAGTTTCTGATAACAATTGATAGCAATTGTTATAGAAAATTTTTTAAAATAACTTCTATCTTTTGTTTTTTGGCTCTACTGAAAAAAATTGTTTTGGACATGCGCTGTTATTTATGAAAACCACAGATATTCTAGTTTCTAAAATGGGCAAAAACAAGTCATGTACTCCAAGAATGGGTCAGTTAATTGTGCAGCGTTATCAAAATGAAAGATAAAATCGATGCAAAAAAGTTTGCTCGCTCCAAAGAGATGGTATTTGCACCAATTCACTTATATATAACAACAAAGAAGTTTGAAACCCAGACAGGCAGACCACTGCGGCAGAAGATAGAAGAATTTGTAGGACTAGTAAGAGCAACTCATGATTGTTTTCTCATGAAATAAGGGCTGAAACTGGACAGCAAATAAATGCAGAAATGTACACACGGACAATAAGAAGGCGGGAATATTAAGTGTGTAAATTGAAGACTTTAAAACTCGTTTTCTGCCAAACTTTTTTTTTTTTTTTTTTTGAGTTATGACGTTGCTGAAGCAAATCGCGAGAAATTTTTACATACTTAAGCATTTTAATACACATGACAGTTCGCAGAAAAAGCTGCACACTTAATATTTGTCACATCCATAGTGACAACTTTTCAACTGTTGGGTTTTCATGTTCATATCAAAATTGTGTTAACAAAATATCTTTTTATCAATTAAAGCTAAATTCAATACCTCCATCAAAACAAAAAAAAAGGCAAGAAACTGTCACCACATGCCAGAAATATTTAAAAGAAGTGCCTATATTGACCTTCGCAACTATAAATTCCCTTAAACGCTTAACACCTTGACATAAGATTTGGCTGCCATTTAGACTGGGATCGATCGCAACATTTAGTCATGTGTAAATAAGAGTTGAATTTTTTTTTGTTATTTTTTTTTTTGTAAACGCGATCTATGTGAATGAACTCGCTAAATATTTACAAAATACCAACGTATCGCAGTGGAAGCAAACTCCTATATTGACAAAATTCCTATTAAATGACCCCTCCTTTGAAACAACTGAAAAGTTCAAGTCAAAAAATAAAATCAACAGATGTCAATTTGTTTTTAAGCATTTTTTTCTCAAATTTGCTTTTGCATTATTGATTGCAAAAAACCAAAATTAAAATACAACAATACTTTTGAACTAAACGCAACAAATTAACGTCTATTTGATTTGTTTATACCAAATTGTGGTTTATTTTTCAATCAAAAAATTTTTTTCACTAATAATACACAAAGAAAATAAAAAAAAGCAGCAAGTCAGTCGATTTATTACGTTTCTGTTGCTGTTCATACGCGTCTACTATTATTTTATTATTGCCGAGCAAAACAATGAATAATGGAAAAATAAATAATTATTTCCATTCAAGTGAGTTCTCCTCTCTCTCATTCATTTTACAAGTATTATTGTAAAAATAATAAAAATACTTGTATTGGAAAAAAAGTAAATTTAAGTAAAAATCTATTGAAGTGGAATTAAAATGTGACCAACAAAAAGTGTTGGATATTAATGAGTTTCGTTCGGTTTTGGTTTTAGCTTTTGGCCATGTGCGTGCGTGTGTGTGCGCTTTTTTTTGAAGGGACATCATTCAAATTGTACACGAGAGAAAAATAGTTAGTTAAATTAGATTTAACTGGTGGCAGCTGCAGCAATTCATTAACTCTTTTACTATCGAATATGATAAATCTGAAGATAAAAAAAAATAAATTCAGTAGTGCCACAGGAAGGGTTCCATACGGACACTAAATGCCAAGGCGAATTCATACCAGGTGATCTCAATTCAGCAGCTGATGATCAGCTGTTAATTTCTCTGCTGTCAAATCAAAGCAAAACGTTCGGAATATCAAAAGCTAAAGTTAAGATTGAGTAAATTTTGTGAAAAGAGTCTATGTATCCACGTTTGCAGGCTTCAAAAAAATTCATTTAATTCAAATTTTTAGTAGTTTTTCTAACTGTCTTTTGATTTAATTACGCGTTTAACACGCCTAGGCATGCTTTTGACCAAACTCTCGGCGGTAAGATTTGGAATATTCAGTAGGGCTTTATACTTGATACTGCATTGTGTGAAATTTTTGCTTTGAAAGCAAATTCTTAGCGATTTTGGCCATATAATTCTGATATCCATCTTGTTGATACACATTCTCTTCCGCTCCACTAAATCGTGTACAAAGATAATCTTTTTTTTTTCTCATTATACCATCGATTTCTACTAAAAGAACAATATACCACCAAGAGAAATTGGCCAAAACTTTCAAGCTTCCACATCCATGTTAATAACTTTTAGACCATTGATGGGCGTTTCTTTGCACATTCACACGTATTCTTACCCTTTTTAATTTAGTCGTCGATGAGACATTGACGAATGCACATCAGACGGATGCACAAATATTTTTTCCAAAAATATTTATCCAGCAAACACACTTGTTTCATTTGAAATTGATAATATGCGAAAAATACTTTATTATAAATAACGCAGTTGGTAGCATGCAATGCCTTTTATGTTATCAGAGATTTGAGGGAAAAGGGTTAAAAAACATTATGATGTTTTTCATAGCGATATTCATATTTTAAACTAATTTATTAATAATATTTAAAAAAAAGTAAAAGAAATGGTTGCTATCAGTGAACCATAAAAAAGTACAGTTTGAAAAAGTTTTTTTTTCAATTAGTTCACCAATACATTCATAGGCATACATACATACATACATACATATATAAAGTAAAGACAACAAATTTACTACTAACATTTTTGTTCGAGTGTTCTTCATTACAGAGAAGTGAACACATTAAAATAAAAATACATACATATATACATATACATATGTTGTATTAATAATAGTTTTATTTTTTCTGTTTTTTTTTCAAAAGAAAGCACATTTTGCAAAAAATAAAATAAAATGAAAACGAAATAGTGAAATTGTTTTACAATTCAGTGAACCTTAACGAATATTTCCAGACAGAGTACCAGAACCCAAATTTATGGAATCTTTGTGGGTTGTTAAGCATTACCAAGCAATTTTGGTTTGAAGTCGTCAAATAAATCATAACAACAAATCCATTTTAGACTTCTTTACAAATTTCCATCAAGGTCTTCATCGTATTAACTGACCAATTATTTAGTCATTAAGAGTGTATGGCCCTCAAAATTCTGCAATGTTTAGTTAGCTAAAGCCACAATTTTGTTACGAGTATAAGCAAATCTCCAAGTGTGAATGTCAAGCAATTCTTAGTGTTTTAATGTGTTTGATTTGATTTGTTAAAGTTTTGGTTTGTGTGAAAGAATCCTAGTTAACCAGAGTCCCAAAACATCCATTGACCTTGGTGGTATTGAAAATCAAGAAGCCAGTTGGTTTTCAAACATTATACTCGTACTTATACTTATATTTTCTTTTTGTTTACCAATATTTACAAATTTGTTACCATATTCAAGGTCATGTCACAAATGTAGCCAAACACAACTGGGCGCAGTCAAGAGAACCAAGAACAAAGTCAGGGGAAAACATTAGCTTTTCTCTTTGCATATGGATGACTCCCAAGTGTGCTGAGATGTTGGCAGTGATCGCACTGAGATACGGTGCTAAATAACATTTATCGGCACAGCTTGGGCGCAACTAAAATCGTTAGTTTTCCAAAAGAAGTTAATGGTTGTCAACACTCTGAAACATAAGCAAATCAAAAGAATCGTCTAAAATTAGGAAATTTAGTAAATAGTTAAACAGCTCGTAAAATCTATCATTACTGATCAAACATACAGACACACAACACTCACACAACACATGTACACAAACAAGAAATGTTTTACTGTGACAAAACAACATGCAGGGCAAACAAACAATTGAATGTACATATGTACATGCATATGTTCGTTTAGTAGTTGTTTCGTCTGCTATTCTACTCGTACAACAAACAATTGTCAAGTTAATATTGTGCACAACTTCACACCCCTACAGAGCGTATCGGAATAAAAAACAATTACAATTGCCAACTTACGAATATTGCTCGTTTTCTCTTCATTAAGACGCAAAATAAGGATATTGTTCAAATTGCAATCGCTCAGGATACACGCATACATTTAAATTCCTTTGCATTTGACATTTTCATACATATAAGAGAAAATGTATGTAGATACATACATATGTACATATATATGTATGTATGTACGTATGCAACGACTGCTGTAAATTGATACATTTTATTTGTATTGTAAATATCAGCTAGCAGAATAAAGAAATCACATTTTTATGCCAAAACTATAAAAAAAAAACTCAACACAACACAATAGTTTTGTGACACTGTTGGAGAAGAATTCCTTCTTGCAACTAACTGAGCGAGTGTCCCTATAATAACAACCAAATTGAAAGATTGATGAATTGATATATTATTGCAGTTTTCACGAAAAAGATTATGTGTTTATCATTCTACTGTAACAGAAGGAAATGCAGTCATAAAGTGTAGAGTTGTAAACATTAGCAAAGATGACAGATCCACAATAAAAGAATTAAACTGACTGATCACTACGAATGTGCGAATCCATGCATCCATAAATTGACTCCTGGGTCTCTCAATTCGACGCATAACAATTTACATACAATCAATTTAACTACTTGCAAGTGTAAGAAAAAGATTTATTAGCAGATTAATATTTATTTCACCGGAATATCACTGCAGTTTATTGTTTTATTTTATGAGCATAAAGTAAAATATTTTCATTGTTTTAGAAGATTTAGCAAAATATATTTTATTGCAAATTGAACTTGTTCATTTTGGAAAAACGTGTTTTTATTTAATAGTTCTTGCAAGGATCTTCGGTAGCGAAGCAAATTTTAGAATTCATGTTTTAGTCAATCATTCAAGAGTTAATTTTTTTTTGTTTCCGCTATTCCAGGTTTTTGTTTTAAATGCAAACAAAACTTCAATAACAAAATTTATTTTATTTTATATATTTTATAAATTACACTAACCAGCCCAAAAATGTTTTTTTTTCGGAGAAAGTCCTTAACATATATAAAAAAAAACCGGTTCCGAACCGTATAAAAATATCCTATATTTGACGCTGATAATGCAGCTTTCTATTGGTGGAAGAATTTTCAAAATCGGTTTAGCTGAACCTTGCAAACGTTCTCTTACCCTCAATTATTTTTTTTACTACAAATTACTCCACACAGTGGTCACTTGTCGGGGCAAAAGCAAAACAAAACCCTGGGCCTTGACCCGAAATCTGAGTTAAAAATGTCAGCTCCACAGCTCTTATAGTTCTAGAGATCATGCGTTACGAACAAAAACACACTACGATTTTATATATCGTTACCTTAACATAGAAGAGCCCTAACTCATTATTTTTTTTAATTTAAGTTTTTTGAATTTTTCGATACATTAGATCTTCTTCTATCGAAATATACAAAAAATTCGCTTTCTATATTAAGGTCACGATATATAGATTTAAATTTAACGTCAGAAAAGTAATTATGAAATTTATTTATTTATTTATTTATACATACTATACAAAGTAAATTTGCATAATATGGTTGCACAAATATGGGCGGAGTACCTAGACCATATGCCCAAGATGTTATGAACAGTATTTTAAGAAGGTTTTGTGACTGAATGTACACGACCAATGCCTTCACATAGGAAGTAGCAACGTGGTTGTTAAAGAAATTCTACAAAAGAACTGCAAGAATATACGGTTATCCACGGCAGATCAGTCAACCAGTGCGAGCGAGACGCAAAACTCTCGAAGGCCAATAAACAACAGTGGCCTGGTTGCACTTAAGAGATAATTGCCAACGACGCTTGATGTTGACTCGCCCAGAGCTGTTTTACGACTGTAATTATGAAATTATTTTGCCGAATATTAAATATGTACATACAGTTAGTCACACAATTATTTTCAAAATAAAACATTTCGGAACGGTTTCCTCAACGATTCAATTAGTTTACTAGCTTTATTTCAAGGGCGAATTTCCTAAAGAATTGTCTGATATGGAGAACGAAAAAAGATTAGAATACCGTTAGAAACTGTTTAAACAAAAACAAATATTCATCGTAGGGTGCACTGTGGACAAAAATTAATGGATGCATTGGTAAAAACTGGTTCATTAGAAATTATTTTATCGTAGTTCGCAATGGGTTGATGGGTTTTCAATTAGAAGTACTCAATTTATAAGATAATCAATTGTAGTGAAGTTAATGCTAAATGACTTTGAACATCTGAGTTATGAAAACTGGCATACAAAGATACAGTTTAACAATGGATAAGTAGGCTAGTATTAGAAGTAGGCGATATATAAATGTCAATGTATACAATTCAAATGGCAAATGTTATAGTCTGGGTCTCAGTAGAAATTTTGGAACATGTAATTTAAATTCAAGATCTTGAACGGCAAGAATTAATTGAGTTCGACATTTGATTGGAGTCGGATATTGTGGCTTGTACTGCCAATGGAAGAACACCAGTGAATATTAAATTTGGATTATAAAACTCAACTCAAACTGTACCTATGTTTGGCTCATGGAATGCATTTTCCAGTCAAGGATGTGGCTTATGGAAATAGTATTCAGAAGCCAAGGAAAAAGCTTTCGAATTTCTTTATTAAAAGCTTAGAAATTCAAACATTTTGCCTTCGAATCGAATTACAAATAAAATTACATTCATATGTACATATGCATGAAGTTTTGAATTTTGGGCTTCTAAACCAAACTTAAAAAACGAAATATGTAGACGACCTACATACTCGTACATATGTTTTTATTTTTTTTAATTGTTTGGTATACTACCTCGTAAATTAATTTCAAAACAATTGAATTGTATTCATTTCTATTCTTTATATCCTATTTGAATTACAGAAAAAACATCTACTTATTAGAAATTCGTTACACATTGGGGAGTAAAATTCTAACACTTGGCTGACTGAATGCATCCTACATAAACGACGCACACACACGCATACAGTGTGTATGTGTTCTCACACATTGCATTCTCTGACTGTTGTTGCAGGCAACATTAAACAATTGTTGAGTTACAATTTCGTCCTAATGTCAAATGATTATTTTTAATAAATCTTAATGCGCATGACGAATTCCATTAGTTGCACCAGTTCCATGTACGAGACGAGTGAAGCCAAAGTAGCACCAGATATCAGATAAATTCATGTACAAACGTAAAAGTATGCATTAATAAATTAAGAGAAACAATGATTTTCTTGCTTTTACTACTTTATTTTGTTGTGATCCTCTGTGCAAAGTAAATAAATATGTTTTTTCTAAAACATACAGTGACATAGACATACATACATATGTACATAGTTAGAGAGAAAGAGATAGAGAGAGATTGTGCCGTAAAATGATAAAAAGCGTAACTAACTTTATAAACAAAGATGATAAAATAAGAAGATGAAAAACCAACAACAGTGTAAAAGCAAAACGAAAACGAAGTATCCACCAAAAAGGATCAATTTGATATAGAAGTCATGTTTGTTTGTTGTTTGTATATTTTTAGTTACCAAATAAATACAAAGCAAACAAACTGAAAACTGATTCAGACTATCAAAATGAAAAATCATATTGCTGCACTTTCATCTACATACATACATACATACATACATGCATCCATATTTACCCACCCATACACAACATTAAGTATGGATGGCTTAATCAATCCGACTTGTTTGCCGATAAGTCTTCTCCATTAATTTGGCAGGCTAAAGGAAGAAATAAAATGTCGGTGTTTGTACAAAAAGGACTAAGGAGGAAGGAGTTTGAGTTTCTCTGTTGTGTATTAATTTTTGTACCGAAATTTAACTGCCAAGCTGTCATGGGTGTTTGTTTTTGATGCCTGCCGTATTTGCTGTAGGTCGTACATATTTTCATTTTTTATTGGTCTATTTCATTTTGAAAATGTATTTTTTATGGCTTTTTGTACATGTGAGGTCCTTGATAATGAAAATTAATGCTGGCCAAACAAACAACTTAATTAAAAACAAAAGATGAAGGTTTTTAAAAAGAAAATTTATGTAGGAATCTACTACTATACAGATTAGGGTGGCTCATTTTATCCTACAAAAAAAACGTACGTAAAAATCTAAGAACATTTTTCTACAAAAAAAAAAAAAAAAAAAAAAAACATGGGCTTAAAATCAAATGCTATTCCGCGCAAGTCAACCTAAAGAAGTTCTACACACAGAAAAATTTCAACTTAAAATCTACGGAAACAAGGTTACTTTAACTTTTTTCGGCAATGATTTTGCTTCGTATGGTTTTCATGTTAATCTAACATGATTGACAGTAACATTCAAAGGAAAAATTTTCCTTTTGAAATAACTTTATTTCATGTTGATTTAACATTCCCGTATTGTTAAATCAAAATGAAGAATCGTATTGTATCAAAGTTATTTCAAGTTGAAACAACATGAATTTAGTTTAATGTAGTCATTGTATTTTATTAATTATTTAACTTATGCTATTGTGTGTATTTGCACAGCCATCAGGAAAATGTTTGAGTGTTGGCTTCCCCAGATTTTAATTCGGAACTCATTGCGCGGTAGCCAAACGTTGAGGGTGGAGAAGATTTTCAACAATAATTGTTGGGCTGTCCCAACACCAAATGAGACAATTCTGTTTGTTAGCTTAGCCTAGCGTAGGGGTGAAAATGGACCTCAACACTCAAGATTATTTTTCGATGAAATTCCCGATGCACCATTATTTCGAGGAGCCAATCAGCACAGACATGACATTGCTGGTGGTCGGTAGGCGTGAGTTCTTGTATTAACTGAATCGTAAACCCCTTAAGCCCTAAGTCTTTATGCAAATTACGCTGTAATGTCGTTTGTGGAATGCCCTATTCTAAAGACCTGTGTTTTCCTCAACACTATGGGCTGCAACAGCAATATTCTGCTTTTTTCTGGAGCTACATGTACGAGTTCGATCCTCCACATCACTAACTTGTCCCAACAGCTGCAATTTTTCCGCCAGTTTCACAATTGTTTGCCGAGAATTTTAGGAATTGAGATGAAGTAGTTTGTACTTGTCATTTTCCAAGTATTTACAGGCTGAATCATGACCACTTTTAAAATGGCGCACTATGGAAAATGAAACTTCTTATTGGAACTTCCATACTATAAACATTTGAAAGCTATTGACAACAGATTTTGGTGGAAATAAACTTCATTTTATGATGCTCTATTTCATCTGCTCGTTAAATGATTTTCACAATGAAATAAAAGTCAAAACTTTCATTTTTGAAAGTGTTAAGATCATAAAAAAATTACGATTTTGAAATGAAGACTTTACAACGTCATAAAACCATAAGTAGTACTCATTGTTAAAATTAAAGGAGTCAAAAGGAAAGGAAACACAGACATATTGAAATGTATGTATGTATGTATGCACGGGTATGTCCAAATGTAGGTAGAAATTTTAATTATGTGTTGTATGCGTACCTTAGAACGAAGCGCGACAAATCCGACGAAATGCACACCACCACACAGTTATTATGGTGTGCTGCTGCATGTGGTGTCTAGCGAACGAACAATCGTGCTGAAAGAAATAAAAAAAAAAGTAAAACTGTGAAAGGAACATTTTCAAATATATTTATTTAGCATATTAGTATAGTGTTGTGGTGTATCGATAACACAATTCAATAGGAAATGACTAAAATTAGAGGCAATTATCGCTGTAAGCGAACTCCTACAGTGGAACTAACCACCACGATTCGGTCGCAGAACGATCTATCTCTCTCTAACTCTGTCGATGGCTGGAAAATGAAAAACGTAGTATGTTTAGCTGATGATCGAGATCATTTTTTCCTCTCGTCATGCAGCAAGTTCACTTGACAACAGCGAGCTCTGGCCAAACTAATTTGGTATTACACAGTTATTTGACATAGATTTTTTTGCAGATACAGATTACGGCAAGATAGTAAAAGAAAATCTAAAAAATTTAAATTTAAAAGAAAATCGTTTATGATTTAATGACTTGGTTCATTTAGAGGCCAAACATAAATTTCCGCAGTAGGAGCGGTTTAGAGACGAAAAGAAAAGAGGTGTAGATAAATGCGGTTGCCTGGGAAGCCGTAATGGCAGATGCGAAAAATTTTCTTTGCTTCAAGGCGTGCATTTGCCTACACCCTCCAACTCTCTCTCTCTCTCTCACACACTCTATCTCTAGCTCTGCATATACATACATATGAAGTACAAAATAATCGAAGACCACAGTGGTTGGGATAAAAAAAAGGTATTAAAAGATGATTTCTTTGCATTCGATGCGTTTTTCTGTTGCTAAACTGATGAGACGATTATAGTGTTTTAAATCAATTAGTTTTGTCGAATCTCGTCATAATTCGCCCTTCATGTTGCCATACAATGGCCAAATATATACAAAACAGGCAATATTCTGTCATACACACACAGAGTTTCAAATTGCGGCTACAAAGATGTGCTGGCCGTGTCGGCGTCTTTGCCTGCGTTATTCGCTCTAACAACAAAAGAGGAAAAACATATTTAAAGTCATCATTACACTGCTTAGTTTGGCAAATTTTGTTGGATTTTCTAGTTGTCTCAATTAAATCATAAAAAACGACGAAACGTTCTTTGTTTGGTTAAGAAGAAAAGTAGGCGGACATTCTCTTCTACAACTTAATCGTTAACCTGCTCTATGTCAAGCATGAATCTGATTGTTCTTTTGCCGCCTTGACTTTGCTTTATGTTTGCCGACAAGAGTCCTTTTTGTTTTTTTTTTCTTTTCTTAGTTTTGTTTTTCTTTTTGGCAAACTCCTTAGTAGCTACTGCTGACAGGGCACATTTCATTTTTTTTTTAATTATTTTTTTTTAAATGCTAAATGATTCTTAAAATTTATTCCTTGGGTTTCTTTTTTGGTCATACATATGAACAGAAATGAGAGATGTAAATTAAACAATTAATTGTTAGGAAAAATCTCGAAAAAGTTTGTATGAACATGTTTCGTTGGACGTCTCTTTGTTTCGAAACCACGTCCTGGTACAGTTTCAATTACTTTAAAATATAACTGGCATTTGTAGAAGTTTTATGTTTAGCACTTTTCAGAGTTGCATAGCAGGCAATGCAAAATAGATCCGGAGTCGGGGAATTTTATATTTGGTTTCCTGAGGGTTGCTGATAGTGAATACGAATAAGCGGTTTTTGTTGCACTGTAAGGGCCAGAAACCCAAAACCCACCTTTCATCCGATGTCTTTCTCAGATCGAGCGGCTTTTCAGCGAATATATAAATCTATCGCGATCGATTATTATTCTATAATAAATTTTTTATTTTTTTTTAATAATAATAATAATAATAATAATATGCAAAGTAGCAGTGATTGTTAGAGGCTTGAATATAGACTGCAACGACTTCTCTAGAAGCTGTCGCTATAAAGAGCAAAGGAGAAGGAAGCTGTAAAGCATCTAGATACTAATTAGCCTTTCCAAACTTACATAAGTACACAGAGGGAAAGACGTGGTATCAAAATACCGAAAGCGTTGTCATTTGGTATCAAAAATGAGTTAAAGTTCGTTTGGGTTGTCTTGATAAGGGTTGATATTAATTTTTGAACAACACCTCGGCATCATTTTATTACCAGTCGTTCTTATTTTGATAACACACTGTTCTTATATTGTCACCAGTCGTTCTTATTTTGTTACCGTATCCGTCCAATTTTGGTTACCGATTGTTCTCGATTTGATCTTAGATCGTTCTTAATTTATTTACCTCTGGTATATTTGTTCAATTTTATGATAATTTTACTGCAATTCGTTCTTGACTTTTTAACTTATTGTATTTTTTATGGTTTGTATTTGACAACGCATTAGCATTAAGCTTGATTTGATACCGAAAATTAACAAAATATAGTTCACGAGTCGTTCTCGATTCGATACCAACTGTAGAAATGTTTAGAAGGCTTGTTTTTTATCCTCTGTGTATCTATAGGATTTCAAATGAATAAGCTTATTTATCCTGAACTCAGGTTGTTAAGCACTGGGAGAATATGTTGATATATGCCGTTCTTTTTTCTACTATTTTTGCCTTCCTTCGAGGTAACAGAAGGGGACTTAAGGAAACAAGTTAGCTGGGGTCTAATTGTCGCTTTCGTTAACAAGCTGATTCGATTACGTTTTTCATTCGCGATTATCATATTATGGCATTCGCTATCGTATAATGTAATAATATGCTAATGCCATAACCTCAAACTGGAAAAACGAGATCGAATCAGCTCGTTATCGAAAGCGACGATTAGACCCCCGGTTTCTAAGTAATTGGCAACTTGCAAAATCCAATCTAATGTTTATTTCCAAAAAAATTAAATAACATTTTCAATCGTTCTGAAGTTCCATTAACCCGAAAACATTCATGTTTACATATGCAAAGGTTCTCCCATTAAGCGATTTCACTTTGATGTGATACAAAACGAAAATTTTTAAGCGAAATCTGATGTTCATTTGTTTGGCCACCACCGTCGAATAGTTTTGGGTTTGCCTTTGTATCCCCATTTTAAACGAAATTAAAATAATAGCAGGTGCTCTGTAGTCGCTTAAATTAAAAAGAAGCGAATAGGTTTAAGCCTTATGTTTTCGAAATTTTTCTAAGCAAATACAAGAACGATAATCTAAATTTCAAATAAAATATATATTCAGACATACAACTCGTAAGTTTACTGAGACAACACTAAAATTTACTTCTACAAGTTCTCAACTTGCACATACCAATTCGAATAAATATACGATGAGAAAAAGTGGAGTACTAAAAATACCAATTAATGCATGATTGATTGATTGGATGATTGAATAAATTCATTTATAACAGAGCAACATAATCATTTTGAATATCATCAAATCCAGCTAAAAGATCAATTTATACACGAGTACAAATAAATACACAAGCATAAAGTGAAGGCAACAACAATATCATATCAAAAATATCACTAGGCATTAACAGAATCAAAGCGGCAGACGATTAAGCAATGTCAAGCAAAGCGAAGGCGAATCTTATGTTCCGCTCTGTGTTTGCTGTCAGAATAATTAGCTTTTCAGATAAAAGTCTTAGAAGAACATTTCGAAGAAAAATTGCCAAAAAAAATTTATAAAAAACAAAAATGTATCCAAAATCAAATAAAAATGTTTCTTGTGAATTTTAAATTTTTTTTGAGGCTTTTGAACTTACTATGTTTATGTACTCGTATGTACGTAATTCTCAATAACATTTTGAGAGTTTTTCTATAAGCATAAGGAGTTTCTTAAGCAGAAATGAAGTAACGAAAACTAATGAGTTGCTTAAGCAGAAACGAAATGTACAAACAAATTTCATAAAAAATTATGTCAAGTTAGAATTTCGTTACAAACTAACTATTCTAGATTTAATATTTCTACGGATAACTTGTGTTTGCTGTGAAGGCCGAGTTAGGCAGTAGACTTCGAACAAAATTTTTGAAAGAGCTGAAAGACTTCATAGTTTTTAAAATAAACTTTTCAGGCACCTTTGATGAAATTTTCTTTTCTGAAGATATAGTTTTTTTTTCTTAAATTTCATTTAAGCTCTAACAAAACAATATGTACGTACATTTTTACATGTCCGTTTCTTTGTTTGGAAGGATATTGGACTTGCCATCTATATTCTTTTTCAGTTTACATTTTAAGATGAAAAATAGTTTTAGAACATTTGTAAATCCAAGCAATAATTTTTAAATTTTTTTCTTGAATGTACCAAGACATCTATCGCTACTATTTCAATCTCATGGAACTGCAACGATTTGTGTTTCAAAATCAATATTTTATTCTCGGTTTCTGAAATGTTTTATGTTAAACTTCATGTAAACCAACACAATATTAAAGCGGCTTCATTTGAAGTTCCTTTTTTCTTTTTTTGTGTTAAACTTCTCCAGATGAAATTTGAGAAAATTGTTTTTCTTACAGTTTCCACTTACCCGTCAGTCAGTCGGTTTATACTGAACTCAAACAAGCATTAAATGGAAGTGTAAGCACTTTTGTTACACAAAACAACTCAATTCAGGCAGTGAGTGAGTGCGCTGCTTCAAATTCCGTAAAATAAAAGTGCGAGTGGTTGGTTACAGTGGAAGTGGAAGTATGTGCATGCAAGAACATCTAAGAGTGTTAATGTGTTCATATTCCGTGTTGTCGTTTAAACGCCCCAATGAAATTGTATCAAGTGTTTATCTACAACTTTACAACCATACAAAAACAAAACAGATGTGTATGAGCCGCAAACAACCAACTGTACGTACATACATATGTATGAATGTAATTAACCGATTTTGGAACACTACAAAGTGAAAATAAAGAAAATTAAGATGAGAGCAAATCACATCAAGCATTCATTGTAAATTAATATGCTTGTACAGCAATTGTAATACCAAAACAAGCCAGGAACTAAACCACATACCAGGAGACATGTTTGCATTTAACCACTACAACCGCAGGCACATCCATCTATCCATCCATCCATCGATATACTCATTCGTGTGAATTTATAACGATAAATAGTTGAAATTGTATTTTAGTTTTCCTTATAGTTGTTTGCTTTTTGGCCGACAACAAACACTAAACGCCTCCGTCAAATTGTTATGCTAAAATTTCAACTCAAATCTTGCATGTCAAACATCATGACATTCAAATGATGACAATGTGGCGTGTAAAAGTCATTGGTAGCTGTGGCAGATATAAAATAATGCAGATACAGCAGCAACTATATTCAAAACATTAATACTCATGCCTCATTTGTTTGTGTACCTTTTGCGGCACGTTATGGGAAATGTATCAAATTTCCAAGACACCAAAGTGTCCGAGCCCATATTAGCCTAAATAAGCAACAGAGACAGACACAAAAAACTTATGAGAGGCCGACCGAACTATAATTACTTTTAAGTTATCAGTTCGCTTTAAGGGAAGTTTATTTTTAATTTTTTTTATAGTTTCAAGATTATTATTCCATCAAAGACAATTATGTAAAATATAATCTAAACAAATTTCTCAAGGACACTCATTTTAGTAAGGATCAGTAAGTTATTACTTACTAAAATGAAATATTTATTTTAATTCCAATAAGATATTGGCCTGAAAGTACGAAAAATTGTGTCAGTGTGGAGGATGATCCATCAGAGAATTTGCTGATAGTTCTTTTCAGTTATTAACTTTAATTTTGCATAACAACTGCTGTTTTCGAAACCAGGTCCTGAGAAAAATGCGAAAATATGCTAAAATAACAATATTCTGAATTAAAAACATTTTAGGAAGGCTCGAAATGTCTGCTGTTTGAAAGTACGAAATCAGATGAAATATTTTAAACATTTTTCTTTCAACGAAGAAAGGAATAACAGTTATAAAATATTTTTTTTTTACAAAAATTCAGATGGATACAACATTGATACCGAAAAATTGGCAATTGAAGGCATCCTGACTTTCTTCTAACAGTATCCAATAGTTCTCAGCAACACAAGCGCCAATTTTTTGCTGTCGTGTTGAAGCGAGGATGCAGTGGGATATATTTTTTTTTGGTTTCGAAACCGCTATTTTCGACCATTCAAATACGAAATTCAAATTATACAATTTTGCAGATAAATGATTAAATATGAAAAGTTGTATTTTATTTTTGAAAAATTGCAATAAAGTTAATGCAAGGGAGCTACTAAGTAAGAAATAAATTATTTTTTTACGATATTCAGTGGTACATACCCAGCAAAAATTTTTAAAAATTTTGTAATGGGTAGTACTCTTTTAATGGCTTACAAGGTAATGAGTGGTGCTTATTTATCTATTTATCTTATGAGTATAATAATGTCTGCCCTGTAATGAATAAAATAAGAACTTATTTACATACATCATTACATGAAACTACTTATTGTAGTACTTTCCAGTTAATAATGAAATATGTATATCTAAAGAAAAATTTATTGGTCGTGAAAATGAGCTTCGAAAACAACAACAATAAAATAACGTTGGTTTACTATAATTTTTATTACCAAATATAATTATTTTCGCATATCCTTCAATATATGTACATATTCACATATTTTCTTGGTAAAATTATAATTTTTAACAATCCCAAAAATGGTACAAGTTTTATAGTTTTATTAAAAAAAAATTGCCAATTAACTTTGAATAATTTTAGGCAAAAGTAATCTAAGAAATTTTGCATATTGAAAGAGAAAATTATTTACTTATGGCGAGTAATGATCGGATGATTTAATCAAAGATTTTATTGATAAAGAATAAATAAATTTTTTGTGTAATTATAAGCAAAATATTAAAAACAATCGTGTTTATATTTTGTATGTCTTTTTATTCTAGAAAGTGTAAGTACCAACTTTGAAGACTTCAGTGTGGATAGAAAAAATTGTATGCGAAAAAATAGATTTTGATGAAATTCCATTTACAATTTTTTAATTAAATCAATATAATACTCGGTGCCAACTCCCAATGATGTAGGACCTCTCCTTATAATTTTTGCACAAAAATGTATGCATCCATGTCACTGTACGATGCAAAATATATGATATTTTTTATGTCTGAAACTAAAACTATTCGATCTTCGGCGGCTATCTAGCATCGGTATTAAAATTTAATAAAGGTAATCGAGTTTGGAATTAGGTATTTTTGGTAGAATAACTTCCCAGCTGGATTACCAACTTAATGATTTTAACAAGGCGTGAGACTAAAATAATCAATTCTTGAGATAATAAGTAATTATTCATTGGAATGTGCTGCTATATTTAAATTTCTCTTCATCAACTAATTTAAATTAAAAATAATAAATACGTTCAATTAGTATGTATTTTCTTTTTTTGTAGGTTTGTGTAATTTGCTTAGTAAGCCAGTAAATAAATTTGGCAAATTTTGGAAGCAAGTAGTTTTTAGGGTAAAGTCTAATTTTTTTTCTGCGATCCATACCATCTTGGTAACACTGTCGAAAGCGCATCTGAAAAATTCGTTCACAATAAATTTAGTTGTCACGGCCAAATGTTTTTCCCAAGAAGGAAAAAACTTTCAGACTTTTGGAACAACTCACAAATATTTCTTTATTATCAATAACAAATAAAAGATCTTGTGTGGCAAACTTCATTACATTTTTGTTTATGCATTTAAAATAAATAAAAAATAAGAGCAAAAATTAATTGATTGAACTTAATTTTGTGGTCTCAAAGAAAGCGTGTCTGTTTATATTAGAAATTTCGTCAACGAAAACAAAATTTCTACATTTAATCAATGTTTTTGTCCTATTAAAAAATTTACCTATTTTATGTCTAGTTTTTTAGCTGTTGAAATTATTGTTTAAATTAGCAAATTCGAAATAAATGCACACATAAACATATGTACACATATACATACATAAACATATATATATATATGTTATATATATCCCAACAAACCAAAACTCTATGGAAATAGTTTATAACAAACTTAATACCATAATCCTCAAGCTTAGAAAAGTCTTGTGAGTACTATTGTGAAAGGTTTATTAATAATTATTTTGTAAAGGAATGGATGTACCACTACGATAATATTACTAGCCTGTAGTATATAACAAGCTTAGAATTCTAATTATAGAACATGCTTCCAGGAAAATAGTTTTCTAATCATGCTTCTAGTTGGCATATTTAAAATGAAAATTTATATTCTAATATAATAATTACTCTTGTTTAAATATAAATTTAAACAAGACAAAAAAATACAACTTTGACAAATAATATAAAACTCATGCGTTCAAAACAAACGGGACACCACAAGCAACAAAAAATACTTGCAAACAGTGCAGCCACTTACAAAAAAGTGTTCATGACAAGCTTACTATCCAGTGCAGTTATATTTAGCTTATGGAGTGGTTTGTTGGGATATATATACTTATATATACATATACATGTGTATATTTTATTTCTCATGTTGGAGGCAAAACAAACATTTGTCGATCTACACTATCATTTGCGTTTAAACACAAAATTTTCCATTAAAACTATTATTTTCAATTAATATGCTCTGGTGATTATAAAACAAAATATCGCTATTCACAATCATGAGCAATTGAGATTGCAAATTTATGCAATTGTGAATCATCATCAATTCAATCAATTGTGAATAGTGATGATAGACTGTTTCGATTATTCTACTTCTATTGGAGTTTCCAATAGGTACTTGACAACTTTGAATTTATTTTTTTTACTTTCCTTTTTTCCAGTAAACTCAATATGGTAAAGTACACGAACGAACAACGTATGCAAATTATAAAAATGTACTACTGAAATTCGGAGTCGGTGACCTGTAGTGCTCGCGGCCGAAAATGGGCGAAGAGTGCGGAACGATGCCCGAACAGGACACCCATTTTTATAAAAAAAAATATTTTATCATCTGCTACGTCCGTCCGCAGTAAATTTGCGACAGATGTAGCTTCAATAATATGGCCTACCAAAACTGTCGAAGCTTGGAAACCCCTATTGGAAGACCCTTTCCGTACTACATATAGGTATACAATACTTTTATTGCAAACCTTAGAACTATTGCATTCTCTCATTATTAAAGTATTAAACATGCTCGTATACCTCTTCATTATCTGATAAGTTTAAATTTTCACCGGAAAAATAAAATGTATTGTCGCTATTTGTCAATTACAAATATTTTTAAATATTTATACATGTGCCTCTAACTTTACCCTCCGCAATTTATAAACAGCCACAATGATGCATGCATAGTTTTAAACCTGTTAAACGATAGAATGGCATATCTACAATAGAAAAAGTTACAAATGCCACATATTTATTATGCGTGTGTATTTCGAAAATTTTTGTCATGCATTGATTTAAATAGGGCCGGACGCACAAATCAACCCTGTTTAGATTAATGCTAATAGATATTTTGACGCCGAAGCAAGGAAATTCAAAATAAACACAAACAACTGCCGAAAGAAACTCAAAAAAATAAAAAATCCTGCAAGTGAAATACCTATAATTCAAGCGAATGAAAAATCTTTAAAGAAAATGGGTAGATTTAAAATTTGGTTTACTCCAGCAAACATGCGCAATGAGATGGAGAGAGCTGTCTCTCAACTGGCAAAAACAACAACAGCAATTTGCTACAGATATTTAACCAATATCAATAGCAACAACAACATCAAACAAATGTGCAACAACCCCAAACAAGGAACAATTCTCCAATTAATGTAATATAAATATTGTGGAAATTACAAGTAAAACAAACACAAACAACAGCAAGTAATATACTCTAAAGCAAAAACAACAACGACCACAAAAACAAAAACCAAAAGGGAGGAGTTATAATCCTACACAGATGCAAAAGCTACGGCACACAAACAGATACACAACTTGGCATAAACATTTCCAAAATAACGCTACCTACAGATTTACAGTTCAGTGGTTGTTGTTGTTGCTGCGACAAGTACTCACTCTGAAAGTGGAATGTATCTCTCTCTTTGCTAATATTTGTTGTGTAGACTTGTCGTGCTGAGAAGTATCAAGTAATCTCGGGTATAAATACTCGGCTCTCTGCTCATTTTCCAACAGTATTCACTTGTGCTTTGTAATAAATTCATCCTAATTTTACAGTGTTACTATAAATATTTGAAAAAAAGAGAAAGAAAAAAATAATAAATAAAATTGATCTTATGAACACACAAAATCACAAACAGAAAACAATGGTTAAAAGTGTTAACAACATGGAATTCAAAAGTAACTTTTCAATTGATGCTATTTTGTCTAAAAATTCAACACAACAACAGGGACCACATCAATATTTCCAGACGCCAACAACTTTGACTCGCATCAAACAAGAAGAACCCGACACCAAATCTTTGTACGCTTCTGATGGCGAATTATCCGAGGAATTCGATAATCCCAGTCGTACCAGTACACCCATGAGCAGTGCTGCCGATTCTCTATGTTCCGGAGAAGACAAGTTGGAAGACGAGCAGAGTTGTGAGAGTGACGACGACAAGGGTAAATCGGAAGGCGAAGGTGATGACAAAAAACCCTCCTACAGTTACAATGCCCTAATCATGATGGCCATACAGAACAGCCCCGAGCAACGTTTGACTTTGAATGGCATCTACCAGTACCTGATCAACCGTTTCCCCTACTTCAAGATGAACAAGCGTGGCTGGCAAAATTCCATACGCCATAATTTGAGCCTCAACAAATGCTTTACAAAAATACCACGCAGCTATGATGACCCTGGCAAAGGTAACTACTGGATCCTAGACCCCAGCGCCGAAGAAGTATTTATTGGTGAGACCACGGGTAAATTACGCAGAAAGAATCCTGGTGCGAATCGCGCTCGTTTAGCCGCCTACAGACAGGCAATTTTCTCACCCATGGCACGTTACGGCCCACCTGTTTCTCCATACGCGACAGCCTTGCCTTTCAATCCAACTTATGCTAACGCAGCAACCGCAGCTGCCCTTTATCAACGCATGAATGCAGCTTACAATCCAGCTGCTTATTCCGCTGCTGCTGCCAATCACCCAATGTCTGTGTTCAATCAAATGAATATGACCGCCGCCAATCATATGTATCCTACTGCTTTACCCATGACTGCTGAACTCTTCCATCGCATGCAGCTATTAGGAAAATACCCAGCTAGTTAAAAGTTTCAAACCAAAAGCCACGCTTAGCGTTTTTTGTATCAACTCGCAAACGTCCACACGTTTTGAGTACAGAAAGAACCTTGACTTCCGATCGACCGATGAAAGGACAGCAAGGAGTGCGACTTTTGCGTCAAGAACTAAAGGAACCAGTGATTTTTCAAATATTCTGTTGAGAGAACCATAAATTAAACGAATGTTATTGCGGTTACACAACAATTACCAAATGCTTGGACAGCATTTCCATACTAACTAAGGCAGGCCTTACACATCAACTTTACAACAACAACACATTTGTCTAACAACAAAGAGAAAAAGAAAAGTTATTGTAAATTTAAAACTTTCTGTAATAAATACCAAAATCAGAAAGCAAATTACGAAAGAGGTGTTTTATTTCTTTAATTTATCAATAGTGCCCAACGGTCGTTATACTCGTATGTATGTATGTATGTATTCTGTTTGTTGGGCTTTCTTGTTGTAGATAAAATCCCAGAAATCGATTTGTCAAAAGCAGCCAACGGGCGGCCAGTCAAAAGTGCATGTTTGAAAATATTGTTCTTAAGTCAATAATGCCTGAAAATGTCTTAATTATGGTCCACACGTTTGTCGGCATATCTTTGAACCCCCTGCAAGAAATACTTTTATGAAAAAAAAAACATGTGTTGTGACAAATGTATTCCAAAGATACAAACAACAAAAAGTAAATAAAGAAAACAAATCTGAAAGGTCCATCCATTCTCACAGCAGTCGTATTTTCTATTTTTTTTTTTACTTTCATACTTTCCGCCCAATATTTTTTATTTCTGCTTTCTTTGGGTGTTTTAAATAAAGATCATTATAATTCATGCAACTCAACTTGAAATATTTGCTTTCAAAAACATGTTTCTACTCGTGCACCGCAGGATCTCTGTCTGTAACCAACTGGTTACAGGTATTTTGAGTACGATCCACACAAAACTATTAAAATCTTTCTCTAATAGAGACATTTATACAAATTTTCGATAAAATGAAAACGAATTTCCTTTTTTTTCTTTATCGTTTTCTTTGGGCCAACCTGGACAAAGAAAAAATTTCTCATAAAACGGAGCAGCAGCAGCTCATCATCAGGAGGTACGTACGAGCATTTAATATAAACGATTATATTTCTTTGTTTGTATATTTGTTTTTTGTATCGTTATTTGTAATAATGTCTCCATTAGAAATTCGAAAAAAAGAAGAAAAGAGTAGCAGGGATTCGGCATTTTTTCTTTCATCTTCTATTTTCAACTTATTTTAACTAATTTTTCTTAAGGATCATAATAAATAATTATTACTTTCAACATGAATGTCATGTGGGGAAAGTTTTAAGAGATTTGGGTCTTCCTTTACACAACACTCGGTTACTACAAAAACATCATAACTCAAAAAAAAAACTAATTTTACAGAAAACCAGTTGAAAGTTTTCAACTTACACACAACTTATTGGAAAAAGAAAATTAGAACTTTCTCGCAAGAGTTGCGAAAATAAAATATGTATTTGTATGAAAATTTTACATACAAATGCATTTTTTTTGTGGCATATATGCCATTTTTGCCATTTTTTCAATCATTGCCATAAAAAGCCATTTTTAGTACACCTTGCCATAGAATAACTTTTTGCAACCAGAGGAAAATTGTACATGTCAGAGCCTTTGTCAGCCATTTTGAACCATTGTTCGTACCACAAAAAGCTTGCCCTGGTTATGACGTTATACGAGTACCTTAGGGAAAAATAATGTTTAAAATAATAATCGTGGATAAATAAAGCAAAAACAATTTATTTATTTTTGAAAAAATATGAAGTTCCGGTCTTGGTTTTTAATGAAAATTTAGAATCTGATCTTAACTCAAGGCTCTGATTCGGAGTGCTGAGATGATTTTTTAAATTAATAAAGCGATAAAAGAATATTTAAGGAATTTCGGATAAGGAAGTATGGAGAGGTTTTCTGCACTTTCTATTGATTAAGTTGCTTAAACTGGCGGCATATGATTTCTACTGATTATCTACGATACTTTTTTTTGTTGTAAATTATTTATTTTTCTGGTGTTTGGTTCTCCTCAATATAAAAGCAATGTGGTGGAGTTATTGTCAGTGATACACCGAGAAAATCATTAATTGAACACGATTTTAAATTCAAATTTATTTCAGATTATACCGATGAATATAAAATCCACTGGAAGTTGAAACGATATAAATTTAATCATGTTTTTTATTTTATTACAAATCTTTTAATGCATTTGGGTGATCATGTGCATATTTATAACTCAATTTTCGTTTACTATATATTCAATCTTCAACTGTAGTCCAGTGCTGATCGAACGAATTCCCATTTTTTACTACAGCGCGCATATTATGAATAATGTCGTTATTGTGAATTTCACTCATTGTGACTGTTCAAATATTGTAACAGCTGAGACAGAAAGTAATATACGAGTACAAAAAAAATTAATTCAACCGAATTGAGAACCTCTTGCTTTATTGTATTCAGACAAAAATAGAAAAAAATACGTTTGTACATAAATAAATAGTTTACAATTTGTTTGGGTGCTTAGAAATAAAAAAAAATTACCTTCATACTAAGATTACACTATGCAACAAATTACGGTAGAAATGCATAACACGAGTTAGTTCGTCGACGAGGATCGTGTGTTCGAAAACTTTACCGCATGAAAAATGGCAAGTTACACAACACGCGCTATGAACGCCAATTCTATCAGCTTTTTAATTTATTTTCACATTGAAAAATGGACTTGGAACATCTTCAATTCCTTTGTTATGCAATATTGTATGTGTTTCAAACTTCAATAAGATTTTCCTTCATGATTCTAATTTTTTTAATTTTTTCTTTTTTATTGTCAGCTGATTAGTTAGTCAAACGCGTCAGAGAAATCACTATTTCTACTTTTTTTGACCGCAGTGTATACCCCGCACGCTCACTAACCCGTGTTATGTACTTCAACCTCTAAAACTTTTGGAAAAACATATGGACTGGACGGTAAAGGTTCGATAGTAATACCAAAGAGTAGTAAAACTTATACTCATTTTGGTGACCAATTTGTTTATGTTTTGATTTCGAAAATCAAAAAACAATGTTTTTGGCCAACAGCTAATTCATACTTGGTGATAGTTCTAAACTAGATATAGCAATAATGCAGCTAATAGTGCTTTCACACCTATAGTTAAAACCTGGTTTTAACGTAAAAACCATAAACAGCTGATTTTGTGTTTACAATGCAAGTGTGATAAATTCAGGTTTCAAACAATTAATAAATTAAAATAAAAAATAAATTTCTTAAAAATAAAATAAATTTCCTGTTGAAATACGTGTATACGCTTTTTATAACACTTATTTGACAAACTGTACAATAATTTATTTTTGTTTGTATGAAAAACATTTTAAACTTATAAAACTACTTATACAAACTGAAGAAGTGCTTGGAAATCAAATTTTTATATATAAAAAATGTACAAATACATTCTAAGCTAAACCTGTTTTATCGGCAGACGGATGTCAGTCATGATGAAAATGAAAATATTTTCTTTGTTTTCCGTCCAAAAGATTCTTTTCCTCCGTAATTATTTTTTATTATATTTCGGTTGCATCCATTTTTAAGTTGAAAATCTTTCAATCGTTATCTATTCTGGCGAAAACATTATCAGCTGCTTACGGTCATTTTAACTTGGCAGCACTGAATTTACCAAAGCACAAACAAGATAGCATTTCGTTTTCTATTTCTTCGGTTTTTGCCAATTTGTTTAGTTTTTTTGGCAACCGTTTTACTTTTAGTGACCTTTTTGCATTTGAGCGATTTATTTTATTTGTAGCGAAATTTTTCATTTAAGCGCTTTTTTATTTTTGTTTAATTTGGGAATTATTTTAGTTATATCGTTTTTGAAAATTTTCAGAGTTTACCTCTTACGGTTTCCAAGATACAGCAAGTTGTCAAAATTATATTAACTGATAGAATGTGCTTTAGTTTTGATTTTTTAAACTTCAGTGTTAATTGGTGTAGTCTGTATAAAAATGCACACAACTTTGAAAATTTGAAGTGTCTGTATATTACATCAGGATTTCAAGATGTTTTAGGTGCTCGCTTTAGAACACCTCTTAATTTTTAACTGTGATAAATTTGTTGGTTTAGCGGCCAAAGTTTTACATATTCTGTGAAAATTTCAGGCTCGTGATAAAATAGCCTTTTCACCTTTGGTGCACGGAACCCTACAGAACTATCCTGATATACATATTTAGCAATTTAGAAAATCTTTATTAAACAAAAGATGTTTTTCTTATATTTATTACTCTTTGACTAAACACTAAATTTTAATAGCATGTAGCACTTTATCTCACGGTGTAATCTTAGTTTCTATTTAAAATTAAAAATTGTTTGAAGATTAAAAAAACAACTAAAACAGGATCACTTTCAACATTCAAAAGCGAAGAAAAGTTTTAAAACATTTTGCTAATACTAAAAGGAAAGGAAAACAGGGTGAAATATTAAATGAAAAGTTGAGAACTCGTTTATACACACACGCATACATACATGAGTGTCTGTGTGTGTGTTGTATCTGCCAACGTGGTATAGACTTAATTTAATACAATATTTGAATGGTTTGAATAAAAGACTTTTAAGGCTTACTTGGGCTGTAGATGCTCTTTCGACATTGTAATCTGTGCACTTAACCCTGGTAATAAGATAACAAACTTACTTACTTCTATTTGACTACAATTATGTATCTACTACCGTTCCTGTTTAACTCATTTGCTACAACATTCATCTTCTCGCTCTCTACTCAACTTCATGTACAAACATACGAGTATTTGTGATTTAATTTTGTTTCTGTTTCCCCTGCGCCAATGGTGAAGTGATAAAGTAATTGTATTGCTTGTTATTTTAACAAATTGTGCAAATTCGTTTAAGCCCATAAGTTGAATTTCAATACAAATCAGCTCAGATATTAAACCACATTCATGCAGACTAATCGTTGCGAAAAATTCTTTCTGCAATTGTATACTCAATCTTTCGTACCACAATCAGTGACTGACTGACGGATGGACGGTTGCAGTAGTAGTTGTGGTAATAAATAGTTCTAGGGGTAGGGGTATTTATGCTTGTAAGGGATTGTATGTAGGTTAAAGTAGGTTAGTAGACCGGAGCGGATAATCCTGAAATCTGGTGCAAAAGACAAAGGCTCGAAAGCAGATCACTTAATAGAAATACTCTCATACAATTTACTTACATGAATTTCTATTAATTCATGAATTTAGTTTTTTTTTCTTTCTGCAACTGGAAAATATTGCAAAAAGAACGCACGCCAAAAGAAGATAAAAATGTATCTCTATCAATTGCCGTGTGTAGTTATTTTAATGCCAAAAGGATCTTAATTTAACAAAGAGGATTGATAAGACAATGAGCTGGGAAAGAAGAGAAAGCAACAAGAATACTTTTTTTTTGTTGCCACAATCCTCAATTGTATTAAGAAGTTTGTGTTAACCAGATTTCAACATTCTCGGTCTGTATCTTACCTCTCCTCTAATTCATTTAATAAAGCAAACAATACCTTCAAGACAACTGCCAACGATAATTCAGTTACACAAAATGGAAAAGTATACTGAGATGGTTAAAAATATGAGACGACCGACCGACTTTGAATAGAATAGAGAGTAGAGCAGAGTGTAAGTAAGTGGTTTTTTAACTTAAATCCTAATTCAGTTGTAATCCAAGCTACTCTAATTGCCAAAATGTGTTAAATCCATAATGCGTTCATGTGTAAATTAAATAATATACAACAATGCGAGCAATAGTTTTAAAACTCTTCCACACACGTACACAACACATGCATTCAAACATAAATATGTCTGTATGTATGTATGTGTGCACAAGGACATTGTTGTGATCCATAATTGATCTTTCAGCATCTAGTTGCACATGCACATATTTATATGTATATAAACCGTAAAGTATTTCAAAAATATTTGTACTCGAATCCTTTTGGCAAAAGCTGCTTATTTGAGAATTTTCATAAATATTTTATAAAAAATGTGCCAGAGATTAAAGGATTATAAAACAACAATTTGCAATCAGATATTTTTTAATGTCTCCACTTTGACAATAGAGATAATTATCGGTGTTTTTTTTGGAAATTGTTGCTATTAAGTTTAAGATTTTTTATAGCAACATCTTTCCGAAATTGATTACTGACAGAGGGAGCGAGTCCTTACGTGCATTCATTCCGCTGTTGCTAATGCAGATTATCAGGGAGCCTTTACCCTTACACGCAAGTCTGCAAACATTTTGACTTTATTACCATTTTGTTGCACGCTCTCATATTTTTATCGTACTGTATATGAATGTCTTTACTTTTTGATTTTTATTTTCTGCTATTTCGAGAGCATTGAGTTCATTTTTTAGAATTTCAAAATAAAGCTTTTTTAAGGGAAGTAACACTCAGACAACGATTGCAGAAAAGGAATAGTGAAAGAGAAGACAGGTGATGAAAGGATAGGCAAAGGAAAGCTTCATTACCTTAACAGGTTTTTTTGCTTAATCTGATGTCGAGGAGCCGCATAAAATTTTTAAAGCTCTGTTTTGTAGCCATTTTATTGATTATTTTACTTCACCGATGATTCTGCTACACACTACAAGCAAAGGAGGGCCGTTTTAATGTTACATAAGCTTTAATACCAAGTGACTATTCCTCTGTCACTTAATAGTCCTGGAGACAATCAAGAAAACTGATCGATCACATAGTTGTGTGGGTGTGAAGTCGGTAATTTTCACGCATACAGTACCCGTTCTCATAAATGTTTGGTGAAAATCAATAAGTTTAAAGAATTGCAAGGAATAAAACAAGAACTAAATGAATTTGAGCTTGTGATTGTACTTTTTTTACTTCAAGCGAGAGCAGATATCGTTAAAATATGTGTATGTACATATATGTAATGTAATACAGCCTCTCCTGCACAATTGTCAACCTCTCCTACACGTGGCGTACCCTGTTGGTACCTGACGAGGCTCTGACGACCGACCATGGCCGCTATAACCCTCACAAACGGTGACGGATAAGTATCCACTATCAACTGTCTTCCTGGAGACGTACTGGCAGCCCCAGATCCAGGATGGGAAGATTAACGAATCCTCATGAGGCCCTATGCTCTTATAAGGAGCCATAGGCCAATATATACATATGTATGTATATGTAATATGTAAAATATACTTTTGGGTTTATCGGACAGAGAGGAAAAGATAATGAGATAATTTTGGAGCCATCATATTTTTCTATATCGACCATAAACAAAAAAGTTGCACAACAAAGTCTGCTGTGTGTGTGGGCACAGTCTTGTTGTATTAAATAAATATATATTATATAAAAATACAGTAAATTCAGTAAAGTGCGACTTTGGAGCGCACACGAAGGATTCCGTACGAACACTACATATCTTACACTATACGAACTTTAGCCTATATAATCGAATTTCTTGCCAGATTTTTTTTTTTTTTTTAATTTAACTACACGGTAAACTTTTTTCAGTTTTTTGGCGATTTTTATTAGTTTTGGTGCTTTTTTTTGTTTTTGGGATTTTTTAGATGTTTTGCGTTTTGTTGCCTTTGGCGACGATTTATTTTAGTTTTACCGATTTTTTTAGTTTTGGCGCCTTTTTTTCGTTTTGTTGATTTTTTCGCTTTTGGCGATTTTCTAATTTGGGATTTTTTTCGTATTAGCGTTTTTGAAAATATAAAGAGTCTCTTACGGTTTTAAAGATACAGCAAGTGGTCAAAATTACATTAAGTGATAGAATGTCCTTAAATTGTGATTTTTGTTCAATTTCAGTGTTAATTATTGTAGTCTGCAGAAAAATACACCAACTTTGAACATTTCCAATGTCTATATATAATTGCCTGTATATTAGAATTTCAACATGTTACGTTGCTCGCTTTAGAACACCCTATAATTTTTAACTTTCATATACATACATATTTGTTGTTGTAGCGGTGTACGGAACCCTAAAAATAGTGTTCGTTTCCACTGAAAATGTTTAAATTTAAAGTTGACCGCCTTTAGAGGAACAAGTGCGAAATATTCAATGAAGCCTGTCTCAAATAAATTTATGCGATTTGATGTCATATCATTTCATTAATTGCAGCTACGGCGTCGAATGGTTAAGTGTTATATTTAAATTAATTTAATTTACTTTTAATGAAAGACATAAGACGCACACATATTTACAAATACAACAAACACGTATCTCAATATATTTAACTACAAACAATTAAATCTTGTGTATTGCAGCACAAACAGGAAATGAAAGGTCACAGAATAATTAAACTAGCATGGAGCATGAACTCATGTCCGTTGTGTAATCCTTTTCTTCTAAGAAAAAATAAAAACTCAAAAGAGAACACAAGCACAAGCGCACGCACGCACACAATGTACTCACTCATACCTAAAAAAGATAAAGCCCAAGATCAACTTTAATTAAAGCAAATCAAATGATTGATCATTTATGCAATTGTATTGTACAAGAAATTATATACAGACTCATTCATTTATTCGCTCATGTTACAAAATTGTTCTAAGAATCTAAATGAAATTAAACTTTAACCCACAAGACAATGATGACCACAAATTAGATGAACACAAAATTAATATAAAAAAAATAAATAAATAAAAAACACTTTACTTAAACTATTTACGATCTCAAACATTCACTCATTCATTCATTTATGTACGACTACTTGTTTAGTCAGTCATTGATTCATTCATTGCGACAACAACACATACACAACCAACAACATTCAGTCAACAGCGCAAACTAAAGTGCCATGATCCTTAATTAGTGTTTGTTCATTATCTTGGCCCATGTTGACCCGATTTTCAATTAAGTCAATTGAACGTTGAGGGCAACAAATACTCGTAACCAGTCAGCATCATCATCATCAGCAGCAGCAGCATTAAAGACGATGACTGACTGATTCTATATAAAAACAAAATACATTAAAATACAAAAGTACTTTTCTCGCAAGTGATGTTTTCGTTTCGTTTTCGTTAACGTTTCTTTGTTTGTATGTATTTAAAATACGAGTAAGTTGAATCAACATCGAATTAAATGTTAAACGGAAATTATGAATTTATAAATTATTGTACGCATGCAGTACAAAATAGTCAGACAGTCTGCCCAGTCTGTCATTCTATTCTATTCAGCCAGTCAATAGTGGACAATACTACAATTGCAAGTTAATGGCCAAAGCCCGCGTCATATGTCAATGATCAGAGCGAGTTTGAAATGTTCACACTAGTCAACGGATATTTACATATACAGAAATTTTACTACATAAATGAATATTTATCATATAAATAAATTAATTTTAATTTTAGTTCAATTTTACAAATTGTATTTAAAGAAGCAGTTTGTCAATTATTTAAATATGTATTTCCAACTTATTTTTACCTCCATCCAAACAACAAAATTTATTTTATCACAAATGATTATAAACATAAAATTGCGAAAACTGATAAGCTAGCACACTGACAACTACACTAGCCAAAAGTTTGAAATTTTTAAGAATACTGAAGCAAAAGAATGGTTAAACAAAGTAATGGCACAGCCAATCAAATAAAGCCGAGTTAAAATTACTGCTTAATTAAGCATTTTTGATTTAAAAAATATTTGCCTGGTTTTCGCATTTTATATTCAGTTTTCGCATCGAAACAAATGAAACATTTTTCGCCGGATGATTCATAGAAAGAAAAAACGAAATAATTCATCTTGTGATTCACCGAATAATGGGCCACACAATGCCAATTCTGAACTACACTAAAGCAGGGGTTCCCACCGAATTCCTGTCTGTTCATGGACCCCTTGTAAATTTTTTTTTACAACTTTCTTTTTGGCAACACTGTTTTTGGCAACTCAGCCCATTTCGTGTGTCATGTGACTGTTAAAAATTTTCAGTGTGGTCTTTAACTTAACCATCGGCAGATTATTAAATTTTATTATCAACATTCATGCTCGGTTAAGAAAGTGCATCGTGAACTTCATCCATTTTATGGTCAGTTTGGGCGACCTTTTGGGGCGGCTATTCGGAATCTTGTGACTAAATTTTGCACCAAAATTACATGATTGAACATTAAACCACCAACACGCATACGTAGAGTGAGTACAGAGGAAAATATCGCAGCTGTATACGCCAGTGTTGTTGATCACAACACACAGAACAGTTTAGGCCGGTCAATTGGCCGCGTAGATCGTGCGATTTAACACCTTTAGACTATTTATTGTGGGGCTATGCTAAGGCTCATGTCTATAGGGACAAGCCCGCAAAGATTGACGCATTGAAAGACAATATTGAAAAATTAATTCGTGAAATACCGGCCGATATGTTGGGGAGAATATGCCTAACTTGCACCCAGCGTATGAACCATTTCAGGCGTAGCCACGGTCAACATTTACATGAAATCATCGTTAAACATTGAATTATATGCATTTCGTTCCTGCTGCGGTATTTCTTAAACAAACAGAAATCATGTTTATTAATTAATTACTTCTTCTTTTGGTCCTAAAATTTATTTTATATAAATTCTCCCCCCTCGTGTATCTAAAAGATTTTGTTGGAACATGCAGTTTTTTTTAAGAGCTATTCATATAAGATTTATTTATATGAATTGCTCCGCAAAAAAAGGTCCTTTGACTCCACTGTGCGCATTTAGCCCAATAACACATGCTTTAGTTTTTCGATAATGTTGTATTTTTAAAAGGAGTTCTATTCACTAAATCCTCCATTAAAAAATATAAATCTGAATGTGTTGTGAATTGAGTATTAAACATTTTTTGAAAATACTCGATATTCGGTACCCAATACCCAATACCTTGAAATTTCTATTTGACGCCATACAAAACGCATGGAACTCACTCACATTTACTAATTTAACAATCATGCTTTTTGCACAAAACCTATTTCACTGCCAGTGTAAATCCAACATTCACAAACATTCACGTATTATACAAATTCTATCCACCGTCTGTGGTTGCAGTGAAATAAATGTGCGTCAACATTTACGCTGGCGGTTTCATAATTGTGGTGGAATAAGTTTGCCACACGACAAAATGTTTGTTGTTAAAATGTTGGGCTGTTGATGAAAATTAAATTGAAAAAATAACATTAAATTAATTTTGTATGAGCTGTGCACACAACAACAACAACAACAGCAAAACACTAGCAACACTATTTTAATGATGTTTTAATGAAATTACTGACCGCCGGCCAGCATATGAAAGCACACTCCTCCACTCACTCACTACGTATGTATGTACATTTTATGCACTAACATTATGGATGAAGTTATAATAAAGTATTTTAAAGCATTTGAAGAAGCGTAGGGCGGCAAGGCAACACTAATCATTGCTCTTGTTTCCAATAAATCTGGAATCAAACAAAAACAAGCAAAATTAAAAGAATTAGATAAAGTCAATAATGGTTCAGTATATTTCTACATACACTTTTATTTTTTATTTATATTGTTTTTTTTTAACCATGACCCGCAGTTTTCTTTGCTTTTGTTTTATTTTATTCATTTAATTCATTTCAATGACGTGCTCGCAGTGAACAGATTAAACTTAAACAAACATTAAACTCGAATTTTAAGATGGAAATAAAAAAATAAAATCGCTCGTTCCTCGCAAAATAATTCAATTGACAAAACATTATTATATACATACATAAATATAACAAAATATTATTATATAAATATTTATAATATCTATTATAATGATTTATTGTGTATACAACAGATTAAATAAAATTATTTATTGTATTATTTTATAGCTAAGCATGACATTTTCAATAATATTTTCGCTTTGAGTGCGATGTTTCTTTAAATAACTTCCAGTTTTAAGTATAAATTTGAAGTAAAAATTTTACAAAAATATTTGTTTTCCTCTACTTAATTTATTTGTTTTGCAATAGCATGTCTCGACCTTTTATTTTTAGAATTTTCTATGGATTTATAAACCGCAATAAATTTTTTTTAAACAAACAAAAGTACAGCGAAAGTCTATCTACGAGTATCTGCCCTTAATTCATGCATCTTTGCCACACTAATCATCATGTACCGTTCAAACAACTGGAATAATCCGTTACAAATGCCCAGTTTCAGGAGCACTATGCGAGATTCCAAATAAATATTTAACCCTTTTAAACACAGATTAAGAGTACAACAGCTCAAAAAATCTCAATGACAGTTTAACCGCAGGATTAGCAAGTAGCATGTAGGGATAGGGATAAATAAATATGTACATACATATGTATGTATGTATGTATGTATGTATGTATGTATGCGTGTATGTATGTATGTAGGTCGCGCTAATGCGCCGTCATTTTCAGTCTACCTGAATTCATAAGATATCAGGGCCAACAAGGGAGAGAGAGGGAGTTTAAATTTAGTCACTGGTGTGTAAATATAAGTACTAAAGGAATTTAGCAAATGTTTGCTTTTGTATTATAGTAACCATAACTAAAAACCGAAGGATTGCACGAAAAAGGATGTAGACTTCCTTATTCATTTTTAAAATGAATAACAAAGCAGTGCATCAGGGATTCCAAACCTGTGAAGTAAATAACAAAATTTATTTGCTGGTGGTTAAGCGATGTCTATATGCATTTCATTGTTGCTTTAACAAATCGTCAGTAGACTTCAACCACACATTTTGAACAGTCACAAACCTCTTATCTTATGCACAAACTTCCAAAAACTATTTGAGAATTCACAAATAATAATATTTTTAAAAATCACAAAAGCAAAATAAGCGTAGTAGGCTTAGAAACTCATACAAAACGCAGCAAATAATTTTTATTCGATATGAATCTATTTTATTTTTCAAAAAAATTATTATTTGTGAATTCTCAAATAGTTTTTGGAAGTTTGTGCATAAGATAAGAGGTTTGTGACTGTTCAAAATGTGTGGTTGAAGTCTACTGACGATTGTTGGTTGGACGATTTGTTAGGGCAAAGATGAAATGCATATAGACATCGGTTAACCACCAGCAAATAAATTTCACTTACAATATAATTATGACAATATGTCGAATAATAAATTTCTTGAATGTAAATAATAAAATTTCACAATGTTAGTCCCACATTAGGAATACGCTTTGAGCTGACTCATCTTTCTTGATTTTTTATTTTTTTAACTTCCTTCAAATCAAGTTTTCATAAACCCCCTATCGAAAGTAACGAGTGCAATTTTTGTTCCCTCGAAGGAAAAATAAAATTTTCCCAGCAGTCAGTTCTCCGTGAATGTAAAACAAAATGGGAAGAAGATTCGTAAAGCTTAGAAATTAATTGAAAATCAAACAAATTTACATAAGTTTAATAATAAACAAAAATTATTTTTTTGGTTTTCACATGAAATGTTTTTAAGTGAAAAGTTGGGTTTTTAAATATTCCAGGTGCACCGCCATAAAATTTACTTCATGAGCAGCAAAGAGAGTTGTACTCTCTCGTATTATTGGAGAATCGTGAGCATTATTTGTTGGTTTTTATCTTAAAATAAATTTTCATAACTTTTAATATGCAATTGGAAGCAATATATTGAACTTACGCGATGTATTAATTCAATTCGCCAGCAAAACATCAATGGAACAAACCCAACGAAAAAGTGAAAAAATCCCCCTGAAAAATATTATTCATGAAAAGGGGAACCAAAGAAAGGAAAAAACAAAATTAAGGAAAAACTATTGACGATTTAAATTTTGGGAAAAAGGAATAAATGTTCACGATAGAGGTGAAGTCTCGACGTTTTGAAGCCATGTGAATCTATTCTGATTATTTTTACAATAATGTGTTCAAAAAGTATCGCGAATTTTTAATTTTCGCGGGTTACGTATATTCGAATTTTGAATTATGTTGTCTCTCACTTATGCCGACAATTTCGGCCATTTTGAACGTTCAATTAGTTGTAGACAGCTGCTTTGCTTGCATGTGTTTTGGCTCGTCTTCAATCGATTCAATAAATATTTTTTTCTGTACTAGGACTACATTTCGTTTTTGCTCCTACAAACTATGGACTTGTTTTCATTTTCTATGTTTATATTTGGTTTATACGGCCTTCAGTACTTTAGAACCTCTGACTCAAACTAACAAGTCAATTAATATCGCTTAAGCCTTCGTTGTGTGTATCTTTAGTACCAAGAGGGTACAATTGAGTAAATATTTGCTCATATTCGTATTTTATATTTACACACACACACACACACACACACACTACGTCTTACAAATATGGGTGTGTGAGTGTATTTAGAAACCATACAGTAGCCAATTTAAGCAAATTGGCTTTACCTACTACTACTGTCTTCAACTTAATTTGTAAGAAAAGCAAACTTTTGTCTTAAAGATCAGCATACACAGGAAGCAACATGCAACAACAACAACAACAACCAGCCTAGTTAAATAAAGCAAAGACTTATTTCCCGTATACTTACATGCACATACAAACAACTACATATATATTGAAAGTATGCATGCATGTACTCGTATCATGATTATATGATGATGTCCTTTTCTAAAAGGATTATGTGCAGTTAGAAATGTGTGTTTATTTCAATATCTTTCATAAAGACAACCTCAACTACTGTGATGATGACAATGATGAAGAGATATAAATTTTTGCACCGACATTGACAACGAGTGGAAAGAACAACTTACATTATCATCAACGTTTACATGGCGGCGTTTAATATCCGTACAAATATTTAAAAAATACTGTGTGAGATTAAAACCCAAAAATGTCTTTGTCAACATTTAAAAGATCTTGAACAAAAAAAATTAAAAGAAAAATATGAAGAATAAGCCTTTCTTGCAACATAAAACGAAAAGATTTTTGTTTGAGGGATTATGAAATTGGTTAGATTGTGACAGTGATAAATACACAAACTACAGAGCAGCGAAATAAGAAATACTCTGAATACGTTCATGTATGTACTCGTATATAGATTTAGCCCTTGATGTAGGGGAAAAACTAAAATGAAAAAAAAAATAAACAAATATTTGTTTAGATTTTGCGCTAAAACACAACAAACTACAGCTGTTTTCAGTCAGTGCGTAGTGTAAATTAAGTTAATTGGCCAAATTTCTATGAAAACACGACATTTTAACTAACAGTGGCGGCGGCGGCATGTGTTTGGTGGCCCTGTTTGTTTGTTGGCTTGGCGAAGCAAAGAAAAAAATTATATATACACACGAGTACACAAACATACAAGTAGTCCTTGTTAGGAAAACATAGAAAAGGGTGGTATTGCATTTAACGTTCTTGTTGCCTTTGGCTACCGTTAAAAGGACACTCAACAATTTGTTTGTTTTCTGGCCATTAACACTTTCAAAAGCACAAACACTTGCACGCACGATTTTTCCAATTCAGAGCCATTCCTTGTTTGCACACAATTCGATACAATGTTTTTGGAAACATAAAACAACATACATACATACGAATACATACATACACAATTAATTGCAAGTAGTGTGTGAGGATTTCAGCTTTTAGCAAATATTTTGCTTAAAAGGCATTTTGTTTAAACCGGATTTTCATTTTTTAAAGTTTAAAGTTCATATTCTTTAAGAATTTACAGCTGGTGAATTAAAACTGAAACAACTTAACTTTACAGAAACTTGACTCTTTTTAGGGCTCCGTACACCAAAGATGAAAAGGAACCCTCTTGTTTTCGCTACGCTGTCCGTCTGTCATAGGCTGTTTTCTCGAGAACCGTAAGAGCTACGGATCTGAAATTTTCACAGAATTTGTAAAACTTTGGCCGCTACAACAACAGCATTGGCTGAAGTAGTTAGCACGTTGACTACAAAACTGAAGGTCCTGGATTAAATCCCTGTCACCGACAATGTCATAAAATAACAACACCACGCGTTTTTCCGATGTGAATTAGCGTATCTTTGTGTCAGTTGTTGAGGGAAAGTTCAAGTGATGAATGTCAGGACTGGCCACTGAACTATAACGGCTTCAGCGGATGCTAATCCTAATGTAACATCAGAGCACCCTCCTTCATCGGTATTGTGTAGCAGAATGATCGGCGAAGTAAAATAACCAAAAAAAAAATGGCTACTTAACACAGCTTTGAAAACTTTAATACGCCTCATTGGCACCAGAGGAGCTGCAACAAGACATTATTAAAAAAAAAATGCAAAAAACAGTTGCAAAAAGAATAAAGCTTTTCTCTATCTCTTCCTTCACCACCTGCCTTCTCTATCATTATACATTTCCTGATATAATATACAGACAATTATATACAGACACTTGAAATTTTCAAAGTTGGTGTATTTTTATGCAGACTACATCAATTAAAACTGAAATTTAAAATATCAAAATTAAATCATTCTATTAGTTAATGTAATTTTGACTATGAAATTTTTACAATATCTTGGAAGCCGTAAAAGGCAAATTACTAAATTTGCAAAAAAACGCTTAAACCAAAAAAACCCTAAAAACCGAAAAAAATCGCCAAAGCGAAAAAGCGCCAAACTAAAAAAACCTCTAAGGCTAAAACAAATCGCCAAATGAAAAAAAACCAAAACAAAAAAAAACGCCAAGACTAAAAAATCGCTAAGACAGGAAAAATCGCCAAACAAAAAAAGCGCTAGAATCAAAAAAACGCTAAAAACCGAAAAAAGTGGAAAAACAAACAAAAATCGCCAAAATTCAAACAAAAACTTTGATATTGATTTGATAAGATATTCGATTATATAACCTAAAGTTCGTATATTATTATATATGTATGTAGTGTCCGTACGGAACCCTTTATGTACGAGTCAAAATCGCACTTCACTGAATTTCTTTGGTATTGTACTAAAAACATGGAGGTGCAAGCTTGAAAGTCTTGGCCGGTTTCTCTTGGTGGCATCTTGTTTCATTAGTAGAAATTGATGGTATAATGAGAAAAGAAGTTTATATTTGCATCATAAAAGAGAATAAAACCGATTTTTTGGAACAAAGTGGTTACACAGCGTAAGAAGTTGTATATCAACAAGATGGAGATCAGAATTATATGGCCAAAATCGCTAAGAATTAGTTTTCAAAGCAAAAATTTCACACAATGCAATTGCCAGCAAGTCCACTGAAAATTGATGGGCTTTCTTAAAAAAAAAACATCTTGGGCAGTACGTCAACAACAGTTCATGGATTGTGGTTCCGAATCCAAACGGATTGGGCAAATATTCCAAATCTTACCGCCAAGAGTTTGGTCAAAAGTATGCCTAGGCACATTAAATATATAATTATGTAAATCAAAGGACCATTAGACAAAGTACTAAAAAATTTAAATCAATGAATTTTTTTTTTTTTTTTTTGAAGCGTGCAGAAGTAGGTTACATAGACTTTTTTCATAAAATTTACTCAATCTTTACTTTAGCTTTTGATGTTCATGAATTTGATTTTCTTGCCTTTAATTACACTTTTCTGTAAAAATTAAAAAAAAAAAATCGGGAGCAAGAACTTCATGTTGCGATTTTGGGTGCTGAACCCAAGTATGTTCACAGATTGTTTCCATCACGTCTAGTTTTTGAGATTTTTTCATTTCAAGAAAATGCTGATATTGGAATATAAAATTCGAATTTATTATGATAAAAGTAAAAAATCTAACACATAAATTAAACACTGTATAACATAAAAAAAATCAACTACTATTCAGTAGATCGCTTTCTTTTATAAGTTCTATCTGCTGTTTCACGATGGATTTCCAGCAGAAGCCAGTGAATATATCTGGGGACCACTTGCCGGTATATCTTTCTTCCATGTGCGCAATATCTCGTTAGAACCTTTCACAATGCTCATCAGACACGGCACCACGAAAAAATATGTCTATAAATGCGACTGCAGGAAGGGTATTTTTAATGACGCGTTGCATTCGAGTTGTTGATATGAAAGTAGAAGTTATTGTACCAGTTCTTCGTAATTTGCAGCTAATAAAATTGTGAAAGCTACCCATGCCCTGTTACTTGATAAATTCAGTCACAGTTGTGACTAGTGATTTTTCAATCGCTGTGAAAAAGTAACAGGTTTCGAAAAATCGCTCATCTCTGGTTAAAAATTTAAAAAAAAATAATCGCATTTGGTTTAAAGATATTTTTATTTCGCATATTTCAGTGTTTAATTTATAAAAATCTAACAAACCGTTATCGAGTTATATTGAAATAACTTGGCGTAACCGCCTTGTTTATGGATTAATATTAGCCACGCCCATTAAAAAACATCTGTAAGTGATAGATAAAAACTGAAAACGGATATTAATTTAGGGCACAATTGTCCATATAGTTAACATATTTTCATTTAAAACAAAGTTTTTTGCAGAACAGGGTTATCAATATCTGAGTGAAAGAATAGATTTTAAAGTGCGATGTTCCCGAATGGGTCCAATGGACACATTGCTTACTTTGTGACTGCTGCTCTTCTAATTCTAATTTATTATTCCAACAAGGAATATAAAATCAACAAATTTGCATACTCCTCAGAAGGGACAAATGCAGGGAGTTTGCTATAAAATTAAGAGCGCAATAACTAAAACAAACACCGGAAAATAAATGTATGCTTTGTGAAACGAACACGTGAACATTTTCACAAAATTAAATGAACGAATCTGTATTGTTAAATTAAAAAAAATATTGTAAAAGGGACATATAACTCTGGTGTTCTCTGTGCTGCATGGTCTGTAATTTGTAGAACACATACTAATTAAATAAAATAAATAAATTAAATTTTTTAGTCATTCTCTTTAAAAAATTCGACCGTGAAGGTCGAAAGAAGAGAACTAATTCTGTTTGGAACATTTTCAGTTTGAATTGGTTTAATTTAAATTTTTGTTGTCTTGACCTAATTTAATTCAAATAAATATAAAACAAAATTGAAAATAAATAATTTGTTTATTAAACAATTAAAAATTTGTGTGAAAGAAAACAGCAAAATGTAATCACCTGCCGGTGTGTTGTCACCTTGTGAAATTAATACGCCTCGTTTACGCTCGTAGCTTTGCTTTTCCAGACAATATGTTCGAAATGGGGAATCGGAAACAATGGGTGAATCCCGCTTTAATAAAACTATTTTTTTTTGCTAATAAAAAGCAGCATATATAGAAAAAAACTGCAATGTTTCACGACTTTATTTAGTGTTAAAAAATATTCAAGCTAAAAAAAACCTCACTTCAGATGCGGATTCAGCGACCTTAAAAACCGTCATGAAACTGTTGTACAGTGTAATTTTTTATATCTAAAACATGTGTCTAAACAAAATGGATTATACTTCCTTTTTAATTGTTTATATAACAACAATTTTATGATAACAATTTCGACTTTTGGTTATAATGTGCTTGCTCTGTTAAAAAAATAATATCTTGATAGTAATTCGGCAGCTTACGAAACATTAAAGTTGTCTTATAGAAAATTTTTAACTTTATTGATTTAAATGGCCTGTATTTTAATTCAGATAACCAACCCACTGTTTAATGGCCTACAAACTTAATGAAGGCATATTCATATAAATTCGCCCCATTCGCTTTTAAAAATGCACACTTGAGATGTCAAAAAAATGTACTGTACAATGTATGTTGAAATCTAAGGGCGGCAATAGTCACCTGGGCAGTGGAGACCATCTGATATGAATGAATTCGCTTTAAAGTTAACTGATGGAAGAGGTATAATCAAGGCATATTCATATAAGATATACTCAGCTCAATTCAAATTACTAGCGGCAAATATAGTCACCTGATCCTTTGCAACCACCTGGTATGGATTCGCCTTGGATATAATAATATTTTTTTAACCAAGGCGAATTGATAACCAATTGGTTGGTGATATGAACAGCTGATGTGACTGTAAATCCAATGTCACACTTATATTTTTACATTTGTTTTTTATTTAATTTATTATGTTTCGCTTACAATGACACTTGGTTGTAAAGAACCTCGTGCGATTAGAAAAATAGCATTATTTTATTGTTATATATTCAAATGTATACAATACATATAAATTTACCGAAATCCACATACAATTGCACTCAGGGTCAAATTACGGCATTCGATATCTCAAAAAATTTAAAAAAATTTTAATTGTTTTTGTATCGAAATTTCGATTAATATCGAATGCCGTAATTTGCACCCGGGGAGAATTAATTTTACAATCTTAAAATTAATTTCTTACTACAGAAGATTTCTTAATAACCAAATTGGTTATACGATAAATAACATTTACTTTACTTGCAGACTACCAAGTAGTCAGAATTGTCATTTATAAATATTGAAAATCGGTTCTGATATGCCATGAAGTTTACTCGATTCATGCGAAATTAAACAAAACCCATACTCAGAAATGATTTACTGTAAAATGTGTGTTGACATCTGAATGATGTACAAATTGCAAGCGGCTAAAATAGTCACCTGGCCAGTTGAGACCACCTGACATGTTCTATTTAGTAAGCTGTTTTTTTTCCAAATTCAACGCAAGATTTTGTTTTAAATATCATATTATTTTATTTTCAAGAATTGTGTATATTCATTGTGATGAAAAAATTATTAAATTAGGTATAAAAGTATTTAAGGGTTTGTTTTATTTTAAATATGATTTCTATAATTTGTACTCATATCTTTAATAAGTACAACATTTCATAAATGAAGGAAGGAATAAATTTTGTGGCAGAACACATTCAATTATTTGATTGGGGAGCAATTGAAGAAACAGCAAAATGTATGACGACAAGCCCCACCCATCAATAGTATATATTTGAAAAAAAAACTTAAGCAACATGGCGTATACACTGGCAAACTAAATAATTACGATTTCTGTTTTGCACTCACTTTTTTAGAAAAAAAAACACAACGGCGCAGAACTAAACGAATTCTGTTCAAATTTACCACATGATGTGAATGCAACTTAAAGATACGCTGCATTTCCACACAACACCTAATAACTTAATAGATAAATGATTGCCAACACTTTTGTGTGCCTTAATGTACATTTACATACAAGCTAAAAATGTAGGGTATAACAATTTTTTTTCTTTTATCACCATAAATTTCAATTAAACGAATGAGTAGTTAAAGAATGATTGCAAATAGCAAAGGTTGAAATTTAGCACATTTTAAAAAATATATGGAAGTATGCACTTAGAGAATTTTTATGCTAAATCTGTTTATTTCATTAAGAATGATAGAATTTAAATTTTTAATAAAACATTTGCTCATTTGGCTTTAGACATTGAGTAACTATGGCTTTATAAGGACAGCGGCACATTTTTCGCGACAAAATTCTTAAAAAAAATGTATGTCATCGATTTAAATTTTTTTATATATAAAAGTAAACACATGAGTGCCTCAAAAGCCAAAAATTTTAGTTCCTATTTTGATTATTTCTCTCCGAACAGGGTGTTACAAAATCCGCTTTTTCGAGAGTAAGGTACAAAACTTTTTGGCTTTCGTGTATTTTTTTATGATTATTTTTTTTTGCTTCACAAGTTAGCCTCCTTGCTTTGCTGTTAAATTAAATTTTTAGAGATTTTAAAAATTTTTGCAAATTTCAATTCAATGTTAAGTAAAACGCCACTAAAATCGTTTGTTTTAATCAAGAATAATTGCTTGATAGGGCTTAAGTTTAGTATTTTCAATTCTTATTGAATGAAATATTTTTATTAATTAATGTGAAAAAAATTTACTGCCATAGGTATTCATAAAAAATATGGGAAATTTGTCAAATAAAGCTGTAATAAACCTAAAATATTTTTTATGAATTAGACCGTTAATAAGTACCAATCTTTTGTTTTTTAACAATAAAAATTCTTGTTATACTAGGTAGTAAATTTTTTTGTTAAAAACCTTTATTTGCAACAGACAACTATGATATTAAATGAAAATTTAATATAATATCTCTAGTTGTGCTAACAATTTTTGGGGTAAATGTTTTTATTTAAAAAAACGAATATTTTTCTTAACAAGTAAGGATTAGTTAAAAAATTATTGTCCAAAACTACAAATTATGGATACAACAAAAAATGCATACAATAAAAAAATAAATTTTAGTCAAGAATGCAAAGAAATATTTAATTAAAAAATTTAATTTAAACTGCTGATATAACATTAAATTTAATTGCACTAAAAAAATTACTCAAAAAAGTATATTGTTGATATAAAAAAATATTTAATTGAAAAATTTTCGCTCCCATTTGACAATATTAACAATTGTATTCACAAAAAAAGTACGTATTTAGGTTCAATTTCAATTAATTATAATTATAATACAAATAATTATTTTCTGTGTAGCACATATGTATGTAAATATGTATGTATGTAAGCATGCATGCATGTACGTGTTGTTAAGGTAAAAAGTGCTTTGAAACACAGCAAACGTGAGTTTGCAAACTATACTGCAAATTATGGAGCAACAAACAAAAACATTTATATGTACTTTATTGCTACTGCACAATTCATGCACACATCCACATAAGTATGCTATAAATTTGTATTTATATCCTGTGATATTCTTAACACAGAAACAGCAGCAATGCACATACACACATCCATCCATATGCATGTACCATACGTATGCAGTGCTGCATTCGTGCAGCTATACATACAACTAACGTTAATAATAATAACAATAATAAAGTAAAACAACAACAATTGCAATATGTATTAATAATATGGTGGATGTGCTGCTATGCCTGCTCGCGTGTGTGAGTGTGTGTGTGTGTATAATATGTACAAAGAAAGAAAAAAACATCTGCATGCAAAAATAAACAAAGTCAGCAAATAACACGTTTCATAGTCGAGCAAATATGTATCTATGTATGTCTAAGGAAAGATTACATACAACAAATAAAACCAGTTGTTTTCATTAAAACAACACCCAACAGAAATCAAAAAAAAAAAAGAAACAAAAATGAAATCTCTATCATGCATTCCCATTTATATACCAACATAAATAAACACACATTAGGGGAATGAGCGGAGAACTCATACCAACATGGGTGTCTGTCGCAAGAGCATAGTGGCCCAACAAGTTAACACAATCAATTACAACAATGCAACAACGATCACAACAAACAGGCTGTAAGCCTGAAGTGGCGAATAACAATGTTTATTTTTCATTTAAATCATTGGTTGCATCAAAAACAACAAAGTGTTCATGACTCAAGTTCCACTATTTCGATTGGTTGCTTGTAATTACAGCACTTTGGAGTGAGAGAAGAGTATAGTAATACATGTTTTCTGGGTTGTTTAGGCCACGTTTTTGCTATGCTAAAAGAGGCGAAACTCTCCACTAATAATAATGAAATACTCTGCGTATACCAGACATAATGAAATTTTTAGTCTACAATAATCGTTGCGGCAAAACAGACGTCGTTGATAGAATTGCATCAATCGAGTTTAGAAAACGTCAAATAAGAACAAAAAGTTTTATGTATACACTTATTTGTTCATTAGAAATATTAAAGTAATGAACTATAAATGTAACTTTGTTCTGTATATGTGTAAATATTTATTGAAGCAAATAACTTAATACACTAGTGCAAATAAAAAAATAACACGTGTATTCAAAGAAATAATTAATTTCTAGTTAAAAAGAAAAAGAAAAAATAAATAAATAAATAGTGTTTTGAGGTTGAGGAGAAAACATGGTAAAGATAAATGATCCATGTAGTGTTGATAGAGTTTCCGATCATCAGTCCCCGGTTCAAATAACACACTTGCATTCGCCACCACACCAGCAACAACAGCATCAACAACAAGATAATCACTTGCAGCAATTAAATTCTCACCATCAAACTCTGCTTGATACCCATCACCACTTGCAGCACTTTTACAAAATGGCACGTACTCCACATTTGAAATCTAGTTTCTCCATTAATGCCATCCTACCTGAGACTGTGGAAGATCATCACGCTCCACATCATAATCAAAAACAAAATGATCATGTTAGATCGTACAATCACTGTGACGATACTGATGTCCAAGACGCCGACTCAGATTTGGATGTAACCAGCATGTCTCCGCCGCCACCTACCGACGGTAGTGAATTAAGTACCAACAGCACTGACGGTTTAGCGCAAAACCTACATAACAATCATCAGCATGATGATGAGGGTACTGAAAGTGATCTCGAGGCTGGCCTGGATCCTGATGTGGTGGATGAAGATGAACTAGATGGAGAAATAGACGCGGATGTCGATGGTGAGGTTACCGAGGGCGAAGGTGAGGGCGAAAACAAAGATGAAAATGGCACTAAACCAGTGACGGATAAAAAAGGTAATGAGAAGCCTCCCTATAGTTACAACGCCTTGATTATGATGGCCATCAGGCAAAGTGCGGAAAAACGTCTAACCCTCAATGGTATATATGAATACATAATGACCAACTTTCCCTACTACAGAGACAATAAACAGGGCTGGCAAAACTCCATACGTCACAATCTCAGCCTAAACAAGTGTTTTGTCAAAGTACCACGCCATTATGACGACCCTGGAAAAGGAAACTATTGGATGTTGGACCCTTCTGCAGATGACGTTTTCATAGGTGGCTCCACAGGCAAATTAAGAAGGCGTACTACCGCCGCCTCCAGGTCTCGACTGGCGGCTTTCAAGCGATCACTAATAGGACCCATGTTTACCGGCCTGGGATATTCACAATTCAACCAGTTCCTATATCCACAACAGGCAGCGGGCACAGGTGTTGCCAATCCCAGCCTCCTAGCTAGTATGTATGGTAGATATAACCCTTTTGTGCCAAAGAATCCAGCTTTACCTCCCTCGCCCTTCACTGCCAGAGTTAACAATGCCATGGCGGCTGCCAACTACAGCAACATGGAGAGATTGCTTTCCGTTGCGTCCCTGCCTCCCCAAAGTCATCCAGGGGCTGCTGCGGCAGCAGCAGCAGCCGCCGCCAACATGCCCACCTCTGATCTCTACCAGCGTTTCCAATATCAGCAGATACTGCAACAGCATGCGGCTGCCGCCGCCATAGCGGCACACCAAAGGCAACAACAGCAGCAACATCAGCTGTCTGCTTTGCACCACATCAATTCACCCACGCAACCGCATCAAGCTGCAACGGCCGTTCATCAACCGTTACAAGTTTTAACGCACCTGGGCCAGCCTTCAGCATCGCCCTCCCATTCAATATCGCCGTCAGCGGTTGCGGCTGTTTCACCACCTGCGCCCATTTTGAAACCCGTAACGGTTGTGTCGCGCAACAGCTGAGTTTCTATTGCTGTAAGTTTAACGTCACTTATACGTTCTAATTTAGTGATATTGCGTTGTAAATATTTAGATATTTGTTTAGTTTTTAATTTGAGTTTCCCAATATTAAGCACGGCTTATGAGGACCAAAAAGAAGAGACTTTGTGTAAAGAGTGATAAAAACTATTTATATGTATATGTCAGTTCTGTAGTTTAAGTACTCGTAATAAATTCATTTTGTTTAGAGGAACATTTCAAATAATTGTGTAGGCATCTCGTAGTTTCAATTGGACTGTTATTCATAATTAAATTTTTTTTTTATTTTAAGCAACCATGAGACGTGGCATAACCATAATCATATAAAACAGCTGTTAGAAAAAACTTTTAGCCAACAATATATTAAATTATAGGTGGCATGCCATAACCGCAGCCATAACCATTGATTCCAATTATATTTTCATTTTCTGCCACAACCATTGAAGTTCTTTTCGATTTTCTAATTTAAAATGTTGTTTATGGTTTTCTTTTTCAAACCAATAACAACATTAATAAATATTGGCTGCCTATAGTTATGGCACTAACCGAAAATATTGTTGTCGTGATCATAATCATAACCACAGGTTATATGATGTTATGATATGGCACGTCTAATTGAATTCAATTTTATTAAATATTTTTTAAAGAATTGTTTAACAAGTGATACTTTTAACTAATTTTTAAATCTTTAAGAAATACTTGAGAAAATTAACTCAGCATAAATTGGGAATAAATAAATTCTTCAATTGAAATACATGACAAAATGTTTTTCATTTCCGAAAAGGTTTGATTTCCATTCTCAATTGAATATTGAATTTAAATAATTGCGGTTTATATGCATATGAATGTACATACATATGTATGTATTCCTGAGCATTTTGTAGTATTTACCAAAAAAAAGGTCAGGCATGATTGATTTAAGGAAGCTTAAAGAGTTTTTTACAGTTATACTTATAATAATTATAATTTAATAATATAATTAAATATTTCAGTGGCGCCACCACGTAAAAATATAAAAATTATTCTCATGTTCTGTCCTTTACAGTTTGGAGTAGGTAGCTGGCTGTGGTGAATGTGTTTAATGCTTAATGCTGCAAACGTGATTTTTGAGTTATGACTTTATTGCAGCAAAGGCTCGGTATGTTAATACATATCACATAAAATAATGCCGAGTACACATTATGGCATTTTGTGACATGGTAATAGTGCGTACCAGTGCTTGAAAACTGTAATGATTTTCATTTCATTTGATTTTGCTTCTGCTTACGCTTTTGAAAAATAGAACAGTTTCAGTCAGAGCAAAATCACAACACGATTTATGACCAATTGCGCAGTACTCTCAGCAGTCCGCGATTTGAAAAGTTTGAATTTGATTTGCTTTTGCTTTTGGTTAGTATCGTCGCAGTCGAAGAAGCAAAAACTCTTGTTGTAAGAGATTTTAAGCAATCGCAGTTGTTTTTGCCTCTTGTCTGATGTGCAAAAACGACAACAAAAACATGTCAAACACACCAAAATAGTTGACTGAACCTTTTGCTTTTTCGACCGTGACTGTTTGGTACTTACACAAGCACATTGCTTATGCTTTTACTACCAAAATTAACCAAAAGCAACAGCAAATCAAATTCAAACTTTTGAAATCCTCTACTGTTGAAAGTGGTGCGTAATTGTTCATAAATCGTTTGCTGCTTCGACTGCGACTGTTGTTGATTTTCACAAGACAAGCAAAAGCATTGGTTGATTTTAAACAGTTGGAAAAAGCCAAAGCTTAAGTTTTTTAAACACTGATGCTTACTAGTGGCAACGTTTGTCATTTCCGACATTTTTCGTCGTCACAAAATTTCCACAAAACAAATGCCAAATGTGTTGATTGTTTAACGACCTATTTTGGGTAACGCATTGACTTGCTGATCCACATGACTGCACAGTTAAATTTGAAGTTGGTTTCAAATTTTTAAAAGCCTTTAGATATGATAAAAATGATTGCTGTCAATCATCATACTTGATGATCCAGTTTTAGTTTGATTTTGTGCTTTTCGTTTGGTATCAAAGTTCACAATGAACATACATCAACATGTAACAACAAGCATGCCAAAAAAAATAAATTTTTTGATTTTCCATCAAGCCTCGTCGGTGTCGCACATATTGAAAAAATGTCACTCATACTAGAAACATGCTTGTTAAAGATTTTGATCGTGCCTAAAGCCCATAAATATTTGTACTTAAAGCTTGTTCTCTGCATTAGATATAATATAAAGCAAAAACTAGAAATTTCATTAACATCACGGAGTTATTACTGCGTATTTCTAGTCGAACGATTCGTAAGGTGTATTAGGCTTTTCGTAATATTTTTTATCCGAGTGCGAAAGTTTTCTGTACTCGATCGCAAAAAAAGAAATACCTTTCGAAAGATCAAATTCTGTGTTACGAAGAATAAAAATCGGTATCGAACATTTAACAGTGCGTAACAAAAACAAGCGACAGTTATAAAAAAAAAACCGAAATTGATTGGAAGCGATTTTGCTAGTGACAAATTGAAAGCCAAGTTAAAATTTACCGCCATAAGAAGGCTGGTACGTAGTACTTACGGAAATTCAGGGTTCCATTAAAAAAAAACGTACTAAAAGTCAGTTTGGTAAATTTCTTAAAGAAATTTCCGTTTTCTAATTTTTAAAATTTATTGTATATTACAGTGATGTTATTTATAACGATAAGTGGAGACTTTTTCCGATCAACTGTAATAAAAATTACTCACCCCTATGGTGAATCACGAATATCACGAATTTCATGGCAACCATTGTTTGTTCCCGCTATCAATGCTTAGTGAATGTAAAAAACGGGAAAAAGATTTGCAGAGCTTAAAAATTAACTGAAAATCAGACAAATTTAAGTTTGATAGTAATAGCACGTTCAGCGTGCCACGAAATCAAGTAATTTCATGAGTACCAGCATGAACACTGCTAATATCGTTCGTAATTTCATCTTGAAATTACTTGATTTCGTGGCACGCTGAACGGCCTATAAGAATTACACAAATGTTGGGTTTCATATGAATGTTTTTAAGTGTAAAGTTGTGTTTTTAAATATTTTAGGTGACGTCGCAAATTTGTTCAGTATACCACAGCCATAAAATTTACTGCGTGTGAACCAAAAAGGTTCATGTTCAATGAAAAAAGTTGTTGAGAGGAATTATTGTTATTAATCCTGTAATTATTTATTGCTTTTAATATATAATTGGAAGTATAATATTGAAATTACGCGATGTACGAGTATATGAATTCAGTTCGCGTGCAAAACTAAAGTGAACAAAACCAAGGGAAAATTGAACAAGTCCATGTGCAAAGAAAGGGATCACATTTCTGAGGAAAAATTATTCTCGATTGCAATTTGGGGAAAAGGGAAAATATTTCGAGGGAAAAACTGTGGCTGTTTGGTCACGAAATTCTTGACATTTCTTATATTTTGCAAGTTGTAATTAATTTTTAGAGCTTTTGTGTGTTGTAAACTAAAAAGTAAATCATTCATTTGTGTGTCTATGCAAGCATAATTCTACACAAAATACTATACGATCATTTTTCCTTGTAGAAACTTAAATATACAAATGTGAAATTCTGTAAGAACTCCGTGTTCATAATAAATATTTTTAATTTATAAAAAGTTATTTATCGTATAACCAATTTGGTTATTACAAAACCTCTGTAGTAAGATATGAATTTTAAAATTGTAAAATTAATTCACCCCTGAGTGGGTGCAAATTACGGCAGTCGATATCGATTGAAATTTCCATATAAACACAATTAAAAGTGTATGAAAATTGTTAGATATCAAATGCTGTAATTTGACTCTGAGTGCAATTGTATGTGGATTTCGGTAAATTTATATGTATTGTATACTTTCGAATATACAACAATAAAATAATGCTATTTTTCTAATCACACGAGGTTCTTTACAGCCAAGTGTCATTGTAAGCGAAACATAATAAATTAAATAAAAAACAAATGTAAAAATATTAGTGTGACATTCGATTTACAGTCACATCAGCTGTTCATATCACCAACCAATTGGTTATCAATTCGCCTTGGTTAAAAAAATATTATTATATCCAAGGCGAATCCATAGCAGGTGGTTGCAAAGGATCAGGTGACTATATTTGCCGCTTATAATTTGAATATATGTTGGATGTGATAACGCATTTTTTAGTATATTTTTTTGACATTTAGAGTATAAATTTCGCAAAGCGAATTGAGCTGAGTATATCTTATATGAATATGCCTTGATTATACCTCTTCCATCAGTTAACTGTAAAGCGAATTCATTCATATCAGATGGTCTCCACTGCCCAGGTGACTATTTTCGCTCTTAGATTTCAACATACATTGTAAAGTACATTTTTTTGACATCTCAAGTGTGCATTTTTAAAAGGGAATGGGGCGAATTTATATGAATATGCCTTCATTAGGTTTGTAGGCCATTAAACAGTGGGTTGGTTATCTGAATTAAGATACAGGCCATTTAAATCGATAAAGTTAAAAATTTTCTATAAGACAACTTTAATGTTTCGTAAGCTGCCGAATTACTATCAAAATATTATTTTTTTAACAGAGCAAGCACATTATAACCAAAAGTCGAAATTGTTATCATAAAATTGTTGTTATATAAACAATTAAAAAGGAAGTATAATCCATTTTGTTTAGACACATGTTTTAGATATAAAAAATTACACTGTACAACAGTTTCATGGCGGTTTTTAAGGTCGCTGAATCCGCATCGGAAGTCAGGTTTTTTTGCTTGAATATTTTTTAACACTAGATAAAGTCGTGAAACATTGCAGTTTTTTTTATATATATGCTGCTTTTTATTAGCAAAAAAAAATAGTTTTCTTAAAGCGGGCTTCACCCATTGTTTCCGGTTCACCCATTTCGAACAAAATGACACCACAAAATAACAGCATGAGAAATGCCAAATGTGTACTCGGCACAACATTTGTTAACGCACTAATTATCTCAAATTAATATTTTACTGATTCAGAAAATATGTGGTTTCATAGAAATACATTGACATTTATTATTGAAGGGTTAGTAAGTTCCTGTACGCATTTCGCTTTTACTAATGCATATCATCAGGGAAACTTTAACCAAAAATTTCTTAGAACAACGAGAGATATTATGTAAACTTCCAGTTTAATAAATGAAAAAAATGGATAAATAGCTCCTCTGGAAAAAGTAATAGGGGGTGCGATCATATACAAAAATTTACCCTCTCAGCACATCCCTAAAATGATATACATACATATATTGATTTAGTTAATAGCAGAGGTTAGGAATCACCCCTATCAGAGCAAAACTCTGACCCAAACCAAAAAGAACTGACTTCAGATTCGTATTCAGTAAGTTCGAGAACATAAAAACCGTCATCAAAATTTACGGGATTTCCGGACTGTTGTACAGTGTTATCAACAAAAAAATGTTATATGATAAATTCTTGTCAATGAAAACTTATATGTATGAGTTTAAAAATGTACAGCTGGTCATATAGAAACTAGATTACGTTGTTAAAATTAGGTTTACGTTTTAGAAATACAACCTTCACTGACAGCCTCGCGCACTACCACCACTCTACAGGGGTATTCACGCGTAAATACTTTTAATTAAACGCTCAACATATTTGCACAAAAAAAACTTAAGGTAAAAAATGTGCCTGCTTTCTGAACGCATGCGAGAACTTTTCAAGAAAGAAAAAATTGTTGTCAACTTGTGGAACACAATATGAATAAGAAAAAAACTAAATTTTTTTATATATTTTATATAGATAGCATTGTCTAAAATAGGACCACTCATGTACTCTTGCATATTTATTAACAATTTTTTGGTGGGAAAACTTCCCACGAGTTACACAGAAAATTACCTAAACTTAACTAATGATTTGGATTTGGGAAGGCCAAAACACAAAGGCAAAGGGATTCTCTATTGACAGAGGACTGCTTTTAGTTGAAAGATATTCATATAGCAACAACATTGCTTCATACATAAATATACATACAACACAAACCCAGCAGGCGCAGATCGTGCTTAAGCTTTCGGTGGAAGAAATTTTATATGAGACGTAAGATTTTCGAAATTTACTTTTAGATAAATGTTAGAAACAAGAAATACACATATACATATTAATATATAAACATATACTCGTATATGGATGGAAAGATACTTTTCTCTGCATTCACGATTTCATCAGTCAACGGAAATTTAACTTTTTCTCAAGCTATTTGATAGGACCACTGCACAACAATATCAAAGTTTTTCAAATATAACAAGGTTCATGTGTATGCCCCTTGACAGAGCAAAGCCAAAAATATAAATGTTTACATGTGTAAATGTATCGGCGCGCGATGGTTCAGAATCAATTTTCATTGGCCAAAACCTTAATTTTTCTTTGAAATAGATTCTTAAAATTTTTACGCCATCAGAAAGGAAAAAATAGGTCAAAATATTCACAGTAGTGGGGGTGGCATGCGGCTAAAAACAAAGAGTTTATATTAATTTAATAAAAACAAGAATTTGTCATATTTAATCTGAAATATATTATGATTCCTCGATAACGGCCTGCAGTTTGTACAGGATCAAAAAAAACGTTTGGTGCCAAATTTTTTTTTTCGGAAATCGGAGGGTAAAATATTCTCCCCCATGCATAACTCTGTCCTTTCTCAACCGATTTTCAAAATTCTTTTTTATTTGAAAGGTTTTGGATTGCGGAAATTTTCTTCCCCTCCCCCAATTCACATAACTTTTCATTTGTAAACCGATTTTGAAACTTATTTTTTTTACAGCTACTATGCCTGCAGTTTGGACCCATATTTTTTTTTTTTTTTGAAAATCTGTGAAGAAATTGGCTCCACCCTTGTCATATGTTAGCAGATGTACAAATTACCATCAATTTTTTCGAAAATCTGTGGGCATTTTGTAATATGTTTTTTTGGTTTGGTTTTTTTTTTGCAGAATTATTTTCATTCTGGTTGTGGACATGCCTCAGTTACATATTTATGTACATATCTGTGCCAATAAGCAAAAAGTGCTAAGTCATATTTTACTGTTTTGCAGTAGAGCACTTTTAAGCTTTGTTACTTTTACAGTTAAATTGGGAAATTCGGTATTCATTCAAATTTTTTTTAGAAAAACATCATTCTACCCATTTTAAATAATACATTAAATTTTAAGTATACATAAGTATAAGCTTAATTAAGCTATTATTCTATATGAGATTATAAGTTGAAAAAAGATAAGCTGCAAGTCATTGCACTATAACTTCCTGAAAAATTACCCAAAATAATTGACATTTTGCCCAGAGGTACTTTCAAGTGTGCAGATCAACTTATCTCGACTTAAGCACTTTTTCCTTTATGCCACAGATATATCCATATTAAAATTTCAATAACCTACTTTGTTGTTTTTATAAATATGATCTTATTTTAACTATAAGGTTTTTTTTTAACAACAACAAAATTATAATAAGAAAGCGCGCATTTCTTTGCGAAATTAAAAAAAATCGCAAGTTCAACTGTAACCTTAAATTTCTCAAACAACCACTGCACTGATTCTAATGAAATTAAATTTAGATAAAAGCTTAGGATGTTATACATATATCCACTAAAAAAAAAAGAATTACAAAATTTTCATTAGTTCAAATGTTACAGAGGTTTGGCCGATGAAAAACGATTCTGAGCCGCTGTGCGGCGTTTGTAAAGTTTACATTTGAATCTAACATAAAAGCGGGATAGAATTCACCACACTCCCACCCCTTTGCAAATTTTACAGGTGAATTTGAATAAGAAAACACGAAACCCTTGCATTTCAGGTATAATATGTGCGCCATTGTGAAAATCTTTAAACCTCTAACTCTTCTCCGACCGAGTCTTTGAAAAAAAATTAAGGGCCAATTTCACGATGTCGACAAAGTTCGCACACCTACATTCAAAGCAAAAACAAATTTTAGTATTTTGTTCTTGTTTCAAATGTACACAGAAAAAAGTATTCACCAATTAATGTTTTCAATTAATAATTTAATTGACTCAATTAAATTTTTAATTGTATTAATTAGTTTGAGTGGAAAAACTTAATTGATATTATCAAATTGTTTATAGGTGAAAATTTAATTAATTTTTTAATTAATATTACAAATATTTTAATTAATATTACAAACTCATTCATATTACTTTTTTGTGTGTAAGTGTGCGCCAAGTCGACATCATGGAATTGACCCTAATTTTAATGGAAATTATTAAATGATCGGCTTGTTAACCCGACTGCGCGACAAGAAGAAGGGTATTGTGTTTGTCAGCCTATATATGTATGTATATGTGTTTACTTGTAGTCCGATTCTAATGACTCCTACGTCAATCGATTTGTCTTAGTCCTGGGAGCGTCACTACAGATAGGACAATAGTTAAAATTCAACATGAGTATCACTTGACAGGCATTTAAAAATCATCTTTAGGTTTCTTTTGTGATTTTATATTTCGAATGATCATTTAGGATGTTTAACGGTTTAAAGTTAAAAAGGAGCAGGTTATCAATTCGTCTGTATTTTTTATTTTTACTTGTTATTGAAATCTTAGCTAAATTAGTCTATTGGGAAAAAAATTCCCTGAAAATTAACTAAAATTGTGCCATATCAAAGAAGAAAAACATTGCACAAATTTGTTTGTTGTTCGTTAAGCACGTCTAGATGCATTTCCTTGCTGCTTAAGAAGCAACTCATCAGTAGACTTTAACCACACTATTGAAAAAAGCTTACAAAACCTTTTACGTGACCTTAATTGTATTATTTTCCATGACTGATAAAAACAAACATTTTTTTAAGGCCTCTAACAAAATGAATTTCAAGTTCTTTTTTCTTTTTTTGTTTATTTGAATGTAACAAAAGAGAAACAGAATTGAAACAGAATTGTTTTGTAAAATTAGTAAATAATATAATTAATGTAGTTAAAATATACATACTTATTTAGACAAATAGTCTTTGAATGTTTGTGTTTATTGAACTTAATCAAATAAAATAATGAAAATATTTTGTTGAAGTGTTAAAAATAAAATTGTAATATTGAATTTAAATAATGCAAGCACACCAAAATTAAAACACTCTTATGTACATAAAATACATTAGTGAAAAATTAATACTATTGATATTTATTATAAATAAATAAACAAACTGAAATACATACATAGATAAAACATATAAAATGAAAATGTAGTGTTTTATTGCACAAAATTTTGGTAAGAATTTTACCGGAAATCCTTGTTATAATTAAAGCAAAAAGAATTGAGACTACTTAATCAAATACAAAGGAAAAATTCTGAAAAAAAAATTAAACAAATTGAGCTGCAGAAAAAATAAATAATAAACAACCAGCTACAAAACTAATCAACTAAAAAAAGAAATGTGTGAAAGAGAATTTCAAACGTTTAAGTTTTTTTTTCATTATTTTTATGCATCGTTATCGTGTTCGTTAAGAACGCGGCAGTGTGTTTGAAAAAGCAAAGAAACAATTTTTATATGAGATGAAACACTCGTAAAGTGTCACTTCAAATAAGAAAATATTTGACACACGCTTAACTTAACACATTGTTGGTTGGTTGGTTGATTGGTTCTTCGTTCGTTCGTTCCTTCATTCACTTGGTCGGGTTGGATTTGTTGGATTTCTATGAGATTTACAGGAGTATTTTTTGTTCTTTTATTTTTTTATGGCAATAAATAGTATTTCTTCTTGGCTCGAGATTGTTGCGTGCTAAACAGAACTTTAAACGAATGAAATATTTATGTAAGTATGTACATGTGGTGAAAATTATATTCGATGTCGACCAAAATATTAAAATTTGTTTTTATTTTGAATATAAGTGTGCGACAAGTCGAACGATGTCGACATCGTGGGGTTGGCCCTAACATACGTTAAGTACGCCAGTCAACAATAAAGTTGTTGAAAGGTTAATCGTTCCGAAAAACATTTCGGTAGAAGTTGTTGTGTAGTGTACAAAATGGCCACATGCGCTGTAAGATGTGTATCAGCAATGAATGTCAAAAAAAGTCCAATTTTTCTACTCAAAAAATGGAATTTTTGAGTTAATGATGCAGAATAAATTCAAAACTTTAGATGTTTTTTAGTTATGACGTTCTTTGAGTAAATGAGCGATATGTCCTTAAATTTCTAAGTACTCGATACTAATAAATTTTCAATTTCTAATAGACATGAAATTTATTTTCTTCTGCTTGCAAGCGTAAAACATTTGCTTTACGTTTTAGAGAAGAAAACGTCATCAAATGACAACGAATGTTTGAAACTTCAAATCTTGGCATCGCCAATTTTATGTGTCTGGTTTAAAACGTTTTATAAGAAGATTTCATATTTATATTCCCTTCTTTTATGGAAAAGAAGCGAAATTTTTGCTCCCATTAAATTTTCCGTCCTTGCGAAGGGAAAATTGCCATCATGAAATCACGTGAAGTTTTTTTCCCACTATTAGTTCTCAGTGAATGTAAAAAGGAAAGCTTATCTTTAAAGCTTAAAAAATTGTTACAAATAAAAAATTTTTAAGGTTTGATTACAAATTTTGTGTTTTAAGTGATAAAGGAAAAAGTGCTTAAGCCGGTATAAGCTGATTTTGAGTTAATGGAATCCCTGTAATATTGATATTCAAAAGTACTCCTGGGCAAAATCTCAGTTATTTTATGCAAGTTTTAAGAAAGTTATAGCGAAAGTTAATGCATTGCTGCTTATCTGTATTCGACTTAAAGTCTCACATGGAATAATAGCTTAGCTACATATACTTTGGTCTAAACATGTCTGGTTTAAACATGTTTCAACAAATTTATTTAAAAAATAATCGAAGTCTCAGATGATTAAAAACAATTCTTAAATTATTCAAAATAGAAAGAAATTGTTTAATAAAACTCCCAGCAATATTTAACCACTCTTATTGTGAATAAAATGTCCCTTGCATATTGTTTCCTGTTCACAAAATCGATATTGAACATATGGCAACTTCGAAAAAAATTTCCCACCATCATGAATGATTTTTTCGTGGGAATTTGTTCACCATTTTAATGGTGATTGTTTACTTTGATTGGAAGCGGAGCGCTGTTAAAAACAAAATGTAAGTAATGTCCATATTATTTGTTTTTAAATAATAATAATTTAATTTTTAGTTGTAATTCAATAAATGAAATAAGCAAATTCAAATATGTTTGCACACGGTCGTCAACAAATTGTAAACGAGTGTTGTCAAATACTCGTACAATTGAAAATCTATCGATATCATAAACACTAGACTACCTTCGTTGTGGATTTTGCTGTTATTAAAGCGTAAATGTAGATACAAATTTTAATAAACATAATAATATGTTTAGTTTTTTATACTTCACATGAAGGAATAAGTAAGTTTAGAATTTGACTCAATACTTTTTTTTTAAATAGCGATATACAAAATTTTATTTTTATTTAATATTGTTTGAACATTATTTTCTTTAGAAAACTTTGTAATCCATTTCTTTTAATGTACTCTTTTATGCGTGTGCATTTTGTGTTACACTATTTGTTCCGGCTGCAGATGTACAACGATGGAGTTAAAGTTTGCTTGTTCTGCCGATTGCCGATATTTTCTTGTGATTCTTGTAATAATGTGTGGCGTTAGTGTCATATGTTTTACAATTATCACACATTTACAATTTAACAACTGTGGCAAAATACAAACACTTTCCTACAGCTTGTACTTTTGGGGTCATGTAGCAACGAACAAACAGCCAGCAACAGGTCTCTTAGTTACCCCACAACCACATCACTTTCGTTTGATACGAATGAGTATGTGTATTCCCAGCAAACACAAGTTCAATCGTTGGGAATGTGTTGATTTTTTTTTCAGTGAATTTGCAAGGTAAATCTTTTCAATTATTGAATTGTTCGATAATTGGGAATTTGTATTTAATTGCAAATATTCAAACCTATACAAATAACGTTCTTAAAAGGTAAAACGTAACAACATGTATATATAAAATAATTATATTACGTCCGCATGTGTGTATATGTTATTATGTTAAGTTTAGACCATGAAAGAAATTACGACAGTTGATGAAATTGAGTTGTGTTTGATATTGTGACAGTGACAATTGAACTGTCATGACTGTCCTTTCGTGGCAGTTACTGGCATTGCTATAATATTGATTAATGTTTCCCTACAGCTAACAAACATAAATAAAAATTTAATGGAAAATTAGTTCATTTGATTTCATGGATACTAAAAATTAACTAAAAAGAATTTGGTTTCCTTTCGGAGAACTTTTTTGGCCATTTTACATAAGTAAACCCATTATATTATATTCCCTTAGAAAAATATGATTTCATGCGAGAAACTCATTGGGATTAACATTAATTTTATGCTCTTTACACAAACACTTTGGTGGAATTGTCTCCAGAGGAAGCCCACGATTTAGTGTAATTTTAAGAACGGGTGGAATTATTGATTGAAATATGGTCGGAGTTGCTGGGAAGAATGAGCGAAATTTAGTTTGAGGTTTACATTCTACAAGTTCCGCGAAGTCAAGCCCAGTTGGGTGCTGATAGATGCCGTTGTGCTGCCTGGGTGTTTGAAAAATTATTTCCTTAACCAGCCCATTTGCTCTGTATTAAATTAACCCGAATTTTGGGCGAATTAATTTGTTCTTCTTATGTCGCATTCATGCAGAAATTTAAAGCCAAACGCGATTAAATTAAAACTTTACTCATGATGGCATACATTTAGTTAAGCTACCACGCGATGAGTTTGAGTTCAAATCTTGGCTGGGGAAGCCAACAAGCAAACATTTTTCTGATGCCTGTGCAAATACACACAATAATGTACGTTAAACAACTAATGAAAAACAATGACTGCATTGAATTAAATTCATGTTGTTTCAACTTGCAATAACTTTGATTCAACATGATTCTTCATTTTGATTTAACAGTACTGGAATGTTAAGTCAACATGAAATAAAGGTATTTCAAAAGGAAAAATTTTCTTTGAAGATAACTGTAAATCATGTTGAATTAACATGCAACACATATGAAATAAAATCATTGATGAAAAATTTGTAATTAACCTTGTTTATGTATATTTTAAAGTGAAATTTTTCTGTGTGTACAGAAATCATTATACGGTAAATTTAATCTCCTGTATGGATGTATGTATATCTATGTGGCAGTGGGCTGTTCGTCGTACTGTGACTGTCGTTATTCCTTCCAGGATGGCGAACCATCTGGTATTGTAATGCGGCCTAAACTTAGATAATTGAATCAAGTATTACGCAGAGACTGAAAGATATGATTTGAAACTAAACAAAATTTTCTTTTACAAATCATTCTCGATTTAAAATCGAAACCGCGGGTTTGCTGGGCTTACACGAGTGACTGTTAAATAATGTGTGTTTATATTTTCTGATGTAGAATTGTTCACAAAAAAAAATAAGAGGAAAAATACCCTCATTTGTAGAATTATTATTTGATTAGAGAGAATATTCGTTTTTACTTATTTATATTTCTTGGGTTGAAATTAAAGGAAATAATATGTGAAAATTGTAAGAAGCATTCAAGCAGTTGTGCCAACACAACGATTCGTACTTCATTTAGTGTTGAACTCGTGTGTTAATGTTTTGATTGTAATTAAATTTTTGTCTATAATTTGTAGATCTCTAATTCTATTAACCCGCATTAAGCACAGTTTTATGTTCATAACCTTTGGATGTTGTGGGAATAGTCGCACATACACATGTAGCATGTGACCATAGCAGTGGACGTTCAAGCATTGTTATAAAACCATAAATTAATATGATATTTGGCGATGAGTACTCCTGGTACACATTTTAAGTTGCTTTAATTTGTGAATATGCCCTCAAATTAGAAATGAAATTAATTAGAATTTGTTGCTTTTTCTCTTCTTTCTTTCACAATTATTATTATCATTTTAATAATTGATTACAAAAGAGAAAACGAAAAAAAAATAAATAGAAATTGTGTTGTTGGTTTGTTTAGAGCAACAGAAATTCTTTCGTTTGGTTGTTCAGTTTTTATTCTAATTAATGTGTTTTTGTGTTAATGTGTCTAAAGTGGCACTTGCATTGACATTTAAATTAAATTTATAAATTAAATAAACATTAGATGTGTAAACAGAATTGTATACATTAATTCCATTAAATAAAGTTTAACGTCTGGCGTTGGCAGTTGAGAAAAATGCGACGACGATTACAAATATTATTACATGCATACTGCATATTAAATAAGATTTCATATTATAGCGTTTATTATTAAAAACAATAATAAAAGCGTTCTCTATATTTAAATTTATATCCCTGTGTAGGTTCTGCTACAGTTGACATTTGAGCCAACCGGTCCACAGAGCGACTGGTAGATGATGGCATTCTGTTTTTTTTACTCTGATAGTAAACACTTCAAACCAACAACATACATACTCGTATAAAAACATTTTAGTTTTGTAAATAATAATTTGTCGTTATACAACACGCTCTCAAAATTAGCGATTTTGCGTAAAGTAATAAAAATTAGTACAAACCTGGGGTTTTCCAACATTTTTTAATTATTGTTCCTAAATAAAAATAAAAACTTAACATAAATAAGTTGAATATGGAGAATAAATCTGACGGTAAGTACTTTAATTATTCAATACGAGTATGTAATAAATTTAAAAAATTAAGTACTAAATCTTCACAAAATCAGCTGTTTAATGCAGCCTGGAAGGTTTTTGTGATTTCAAACTTGCAAAAACTTTGGCAGGATTAGGTAACCATAAAACTAATAAATATTCACGCTTATTCCAGTTGTCAATATCGACGTCACGTCAATACAATCTCAAAAATTGGGGCTTGTCTAATCGCTCTAGAGAATAATAATAGACAAGAATCAATTTTTGGTATTGTATTGACGTGACATCGATGTTGACAACTGGAATAGAAATGATTAAGAGCTGGAAATGTGGACTGTTCTTTGCAGTATGTTTCGCTTCGAACTTGTTTGCATATTTTGAGAACATTGTTTTTTTTCAGGCCACTATTACTTTACAAATACTGATTTTTTGAAAATTTGACTTAACGGGATTACTAAAGAAAAAAAAAAATCAAAAACTAGTTCTACACAAATTATGTTAAATGAAGCACTTCCGCTATAAAATAATAAAATATATGAATTTAATAGATGTATACTGAAATATTTATATGAATTCGAATATCAATCAGGTGGTTGTGATGTCGCTGCTGCTTTCAGGATAATTATGTAGCTGACTGCAAGCCGACAATTGAAGTCGTGTAGTTGTGAAGCCTGCTGTGGTCAATGTGTTTAAAATGCATGTTAATTACGAAATGAACAGAGACACATGTAATGAGAGAGACGAAGAGTACTTTTGTCAAAAATCTTGTGCTGAATTGAAAATGAAATTGCATAAAAGCAGTAAAAGTTATAAATTCAACATCTATAACTGCAACAATCAGCCGTGTGATTGATGTGAAAACTTCACAACGTATAAAACATTTATGACGATAACTTCATCCTAAACGTGCAAAAATTACTCATGAGACTTTGAAATCGATTATTTTGTTCATTAATTAAATGTCATTCACTCACGTGCAATAAGAAAAGTGAATTATTGTCTCTAAAATACTTATATTCAAAATAAGCATCATTTAATTGCAAGTTTATCAACGTTTATTAAGCGCATAATATTATAAAATATTTTGTATTTTTTTTATAAACTGAAAGCAACAATTACATGTTGTCGCAATTCGTTTCTACATTTCAATTTAATGCAATCAGACAGAAATCTTACTTTATTCTTTGCATTCTAGATGTGAAGACTCGTATTATAACGATTTAGTATCTTTTTGCATTTCAATATTAATTTTTCTTAGTAAAAGTGCAGTAAATTGGTTGTGGTGAATTTTGTGACCCCTTCCCCATCAAGTAAGCGTAATATATGTATGTGTGTATTTACAATAATTAAAAAATCTTGAGATTTTTTTCAGCTAGATAAATGAAGAACTTTTTGACATAAACTGAAAAAATTGGTGCAACTCCCATATCACTTATTAAAATATTTCAGTTTTAAAAAAAACCATTAACATTATTTTTAATTCAATAATTTTTCCATGAAATATTTTTAATAAGTATTGTCAATTTTGTACTGCCCATGATTGGAGTGGTAGAACTGAGACTAGCAGAGGGAGCGAAATACTTGGGTATTTTCTTAGGTAGCAAGCTTTCGTGGAAAAAGAACACGCAGGAAATGCTAAAGAAAGGGCTCAATGCCTACTACGCATGCAGGAACTCCAACCGAAGATAGTAAACTGGATTTACACATCGGTTGTCAGACTCGTTGAAGCAGGTTTGGTGAGGACAGGAATAATAGGTTGCACATCAATCTTAAATGAGATCAGCTTCAGTGATCAGTGATCCGTAACCACTGAAATTGATTTTAGTAGAACACCCCCATTGGTAAATTCGGATAGGGACTATTGGGTCAAATCCGATAATCTGTATGATGGCAGTACAGTCTTTACTGACGGGTCAAAATTGGGGGAAGGCACAGGGTCAGGCGTCTATATCTTGGGAACCAACATTCGTAGTTCTTGCAGACTACCGAATGAATGCAGCGTTTTCCAACCTGAGATCTTGGCGATCCTCAAGTGGCCTGGAATGTAGCTGAAGGTGAGAAGGATACCTTCTACGTCGACAGGCAGATCCAAAAGCTTTGAAGAGACTCAATGTCACATCGAAATTTGTTAGTGACTGTATGGACAAATATAGCGTCAGACTATGTTGGGTTCCTGGCCACAACATTGTTGATTGAAATGAAATATCTAATAAGCAAGAATAGGGTCCTATAATTTCACCAATCTGTCAATGTGACAGATTGGTGAAATTATAGGTCATTACTACAAGGAGCTCAGTAATCGGATAGAGAGCAAGACCAACAGTGGCTATGTGGCCAAAACTTGACTCAGGAAGATCCAAACTGCTACTGGATATGAATAGGAAGATGCGAGTCGTGATAGACGCGTCTACTGGTCACTGCTGGGTCAGAGCAAGAAGCAGCAATTGGGAAACTGGCACTCCAGATTTCTGTAGCATATGCGGGATGAAGAAGAACCAGAAACGATTGAGCATATTATCTGCCATTGCCCGTAAGTGCAACGTCATAGGCTTAGATGGTTGAGCAGACGTTTCCATGGGAGCATTAGTGGTAACGGCAAGCGTAAACTGGAGGATTATTAGCGGCTTCATCATGGGAATTCGGTGGCTTAGTGACAGATAATAGGGACACTTCTGGGTACAAATGTGGCCTAAATATTACTATTAACGGAACAATAGAAGGGAGGGACAATGGAACCAACTGGATTTACGAGTGGAGGTGCGTTATAGCACCTCCCCACCATTATTAATTTTAATAAAATAGTGATTATATAATAATAAAAAATCAAAGAAAATTTGCAAAAAATAATAAATATGTATATCGTTAACTTAACGAGCAAAGGAGCTGAGTTCGCTTTAATATAAAATGTAATCCACCGGTGCGTTTTCTTTAATAGCAACAAATCTTCGCTTGCAATTCGAAATAAAACAATATCCGTAATGATTTCCTACATATAGGAAAAACTTCCCGTTTACAAGATATAAATCTTATTTTGAATTTCTATTCCAAAAATTTTAAATAAGCAAAATTAATTTTCAGTAAGCAAATCTTTTTTATAACTATTACAAATTATATAATAACTTATTTTGACCTTCACCCGTTGGAATATAATAGATCATAGTGTGTGGTGGGATCGAACCCACGACCCACGCATTGATAGCATGGTATAGTACTCACGTCTCTGAATATCAATATAATACATCAACAGTGTCTCATCATAATGGGTTTCTTTATTAAGTATTTTCCGCCATTTGTGCTGAAGAAAATTTTAAAATTATTCATTCCGATGATGCGATATTTTGCCGCAGTTGAGGCATCATATCGGAAATGACGGTATAGTTAATTTTCTCTGTTTTGCTTACGCTCAAATTTTATAACGGAAAGCTTATGGAAACAATAAATATATATGGAATGGAAAAAATTTTCTTAAGAATAATAGAAACATACATATATACAAGCTAATTTCAACTAGACACAATGGTGAGTTTAATGAAAAAAAATCAGACTATGCCTGCGGTATTAAAATATTTGCCAACACTTTGTTGCTAGTCCAGATGCCTTCTGCAAATGATCTTAAAAAAGAAGAAAGTTTAAATTTTTCTGAAAGTGCTCAGTGGTATGTTGATGCCGGTACGGGCGCACTTTTTCAATACAAATGGTTAGGCATGCTTGGATGGGAGTATGCATAGGCTTTGAAGTGTGTGTAAATGCATGTATGTATGTATATTAAAGAAAGAGTCAGATCGTGCAACACAAATATTCGACAACATGCTTCATGTGTAACATACGCTTTGGTATTCTATTTGTTTTGGTACACTTTTTGGCCACGACTAAAATTTTTTTATAGCAACACAAACTGTGATATAGAAACCAAAATAAATTGAAAGCTCTTACCTTGTTTAGTAAAAGAAACATTTACAATCGCAATTTGCAACCCAGAAAAAATATTAGCGAGTATTATCAGCAAATCATACTCTATAAAGTGGGTTTGCAGTTGTTCATACAAACCTTGTCCTAGAGAGATTACAAACAAAATTGCACAAAAATAAAAAATTGGTCAAAACGCTCTCACAAACAAGAAATAAAAAGCTAGAAATATCTAAATTAAATATACAAAATTATAAAGTGCCGAGTCCTAAAACAGCCATTATTCTAGAATGACAATGCTCTTTCCGATGGGACAACCCTTACCCACAGTAAAACTTTAGGGAAGTTGTAGTGCAAGGAAAAACATTCCTGAACAGAAGATTTTTTGCCGCATTAAGTTTTCTTTTTAAAATATCATTTAATTGTAAATACCCAATTACGCAAAGTTCTTTACTTTTTTCTAATATTTATGTATATGATAATAAACGAATTTATGATGTACATACATGATGGAATTATCTGCTTGAAAATGTTTAAAGGAATCAGTGTGTACATACTTATTGTATTTAATCACTGTGTCGTTTTTAAATTTATAAATATTTATTCCAACACAAAAGCCACATGAATGCACTCGGTTTTGTACTGATAAATGGAAAGTTAAATATCACAAATATCATTATCATTGTCGTCTTCGTTGTTGTCGTTGACAAAATGAAATAAATAAATAAATAAAATTATTTTCCTTTTTAAATTTATTACAAGTTGTCGCTGCTGTTGTTGCCGTTTGTTTCTCATTATTATGGATGCACTTAATACGAATAAATTTATTTTTGACTTGTAAGATTTGTTTTGCTTTTAGTTTTATTTAGTATCTGGTTTGCTGGCAACACAATTCCATTCAACATGCCAATTATGGTCTCATTATCCAATCAGAGTAAATTTATTTGTTTGTCCAACAGTCCAAGTAATAGAAGTATTTTCTTCCATCCATCCATCTATCTCAATTGCAAAAATCCAAAAGCAAAAGCAAGAAGAAAAAAATAAGTACCCGCAACTAAACACGAATTTGAAGTATGCATCAGAATTATTAGATCAGTGTAAGCAGCGATCATTTTAAATGGATCATTTCTATTATATTTTCTTTTGTGTTTTGTTTTTTTTTCTTTCTTATTCATAGTGTAAAGATTTTGAAAAGACATGTGGAAAAATAATTCTTAAAATGTTTGATTAGTTAGTTAAATTGTTGTTAAATTGAATACATTTATAGAATTCATTATTTGTTTGCATGTGGGCAGATAGATTCGAGTTGATGGAAATGAGTGAAAGTGTGTTTCTAAGCATCAAAATTATATAATAAAAAGAGAAATGGTTTGTAAGTTGAAGTAAGTTTTCTTCTCTATGCTTAAGCAGCATAAGGTTGAACTTTCCCCAAATTACAAACAGACTTAAACTGTATGAACATTTTTTTGACATCGAATGCCATAATTAGACCTCTGGGCTTCCACTATAATACTCGAAACGATAGAAAATGCTTTAAAATTTGCAGGTTAATACCGTTTCACACTATAACACAAATACTAATTATTCTGAAGAAAACACAACACAGATATCACGAGTTGTCATTGGTTTTAGAAATGTTTCAAACAACAATTAAATCAGAGTTGTATTTTCGTAAAAAAATATATGAATACTTTAATACTTTGTAGTGTGAATTGGCCCTTATCAACATACGCATTTAATAATTTGAATTTTTAAATACTAAATACCATCTCTCTTATCGTAACCGCAATAAACAATTAAGCATTACACACATTCACCACAGCAAGCGACCGACTTCAAAATGTCAAGGATAGAATACACATGTTTGTATGAGAATAATTATTTTGCCAACAGCAAGGCAACACTGAGGCAGGTTGTTGTCCATGCTGATTTTGTCGGTGTAGTCCAATTAAACTAATTTCTATTTTTTTTTTGGCGACAATGTGAAAGTATAGTGTATAATACAAAATGTTGAATGAATGAAATCTTAAAATTATTTTATATTATTTAACACAAAGAACATTTCGAAATTTATGTAAAAAAATTAATTAATTTATTTTCATACTTTTACGTGATATATGTAAGTACACTTTAAAGGAGTAATTTTATTTTTTACAAATGCGAAATATTTGAAGTTGGCACCACTGAAATCTGTATTTATATATTTAAATAGCAAGTGGTGATGATGCTGCTGCCGTCTTCAAAATAATTAAGTAGCTGGCTACAAGGTGACAAGTGCAGCTAGCGGCATTTGAAGTCGTGTGTTCGCGTAGTCTGCTGTTGTGAATGTGTTTAATACATTATATTTGCGATCATTTACACTGTGTGTTGCCTGATTTTTATTGTTTATGGAAAATAAATGAGAGCAACAATTCGGTTACAAAAGACACAATAGAATTTTTTTATGCCTCAATTTGTATTTAATCAAACCGCTTTGTGCCATAAATTTTTAACATGAAGCCAGACATGACAAATTTACAATTTTACAATATTTTAGTTGAGCGTTTCGCTGTCATGTCATGCCTCTGCATACCATAAGATACCGACAGAAAATAAACATGACATACATATAATAATATTGCGATCATTGTGGCTGACGACTTTATCTATTTACACTCACCTTTATGTTTTTAATTACTACATGAACACATTTACATTTACACATTTAAAAAAGCACAACAACTAAATAGTCAGTCAGTCACCTGGCTTTTAGCAGACAGAATGGCTGACTTAACAACTGTGGCTGCCATTGTTTTATTTTCTTTCACACACACACACACACACACACACACACACATTTATAACAATTTTATGTTCTCTTCGATATTTTAGAGATTGATATTTTTTTATATAGTATTAAGAAACGAAAAATGTGCTGCAGGAGCTCATCAGTATGGCCGTTTTGGACTTTTGCTAGAGATTAGATGGTGAGCCAATTTTCCCTCACAGTCATGCACATTTACGAGTTTGAGAAGCTTAAGACATAAAAATAGCTAAACTTAAACATTTAATTCAAATGAAGGAGTAAAGTTTTTTTATTTTAATTAACGTATTAAGTTACTCGCAGCAACATAATACACATACATACACACATTAATTGTAATAGAATAATACTAAAATAAAATAAAATAGAATAACTTTTATTAAAACTTAAATTATATTATGTGATTGTGTATTGTTTGTGAACACGAACAATTTTGCATTTATTCGATATGCGTGGACATTAATTATTTATTTATTTATTTATGTATTAGATATTCTATGCACAAGACTTAAAGTCTTATATTACAGCATAGAATCTACAGGTTTGATTGAAGTTAATTACAAGGGGACGTACAAGCATTTCAACGACGTTCATGAAGTAACTGATAATCTTTTATTAGCTGATCTATAAAGTCTGTACAGTAAGAAATTGTACTAACGCAAAAATCCTTTACAATATTGAATCAAATAACCACTATAATTCATATCCCATTAATTCAAAAACCTAAACAATACGAAGTAACAGGCTGCTTTAATTCTTAAATTCTCAAAAATTCCATACATTTTGGTCCGCTTGCTGATTTGTATTTCTTCGTTCGAAAAATAAATTAAAATTTTCTTTCGAATATTTATTCGAATAATGATTGTTCGAATGACAATACATACTTATAAGTACGCAGAGATTTTAACTAATTCCGTAAGTTTGTTACTAAATTAATTGTTTTTACGATATTGTGCAATGAATTGTTTGATTTTTGTTTTTTATTAACAAAAAAAATTAGAGTCTATTATGACGAGTACACACATCGCAATGTTTGTCATTTCAAATATTTTTCGTTATGTGGCATTCCTTTCCATATAAAAAACATAATGTGCACACATTTTGTAAATGACACCACAAGAAATGTCGGATGTGTACTCGACATTACTGTCGTTTTTGCATTTTTTTTTTTAATTATTCGAGTACAATTTTTTCATCTTTGTTCTTTTGAATATTCGATCAAACCCAAAAAAATATTCATGAAAGATTCAAGAAATTTAATATTCGACATATTGTCATAATTATATTGTAAGTGAAATTTATTTGCTGGTGGTTAAGCGGTGTCTATATGCATTTCATTGTTGCTTTAACAAATCGTCAGTAGACTTCACACACACATTTTGAACAGTCATAAACCTCTTATCTTATGCACCAACTTCCAAAAACTATTTGGATGAGTTTCTAAGCCTACTACGCTTATTTTGCTTTTGTGATTTTCAAAAATATTATTATTTGTGAATTCTCAAATAGTTTTTGGAAGTTTGTGCATAAGATAAGAGGTTTGTGACTGTTCAAAATGTGTGTTTGAAGTCTACTGACGATTTGTTAAAGCAACAATGAAATGCATATAGACACCGCTTAACCACCAGCAAATAAATTTCACTTACAATATTCATGAAATTTTATTCGAACAAATATAAAACACGAATCATTGACAGCACTACGAATTAAGCTTACGAAAGACTACTTTTGTTTTCTAGATGAGAGGAAACTATGTACGAGTGCTTAACGAAAAATACGCTTTCCAACTTTCGGAAATATATTTTCGAAGATTATGGTAAAGAATTCAATTTGTACGAATTTGTAAAATGTCCTATTCGAATCGAATTACAGAATGGCTCCTCCACAGTAGTTTGGTATTCTGGAGGACAGCTTTAAGTTTAGCTGATCTCAAATAATCTCGATTCACCGAGAAATATCTGGATGACATTTTCAGGTGTTAAAACATAATTATTTTAATTCTCATATATTGCTGCGGTTGTTCTATTTTGGGACTTTAAAAATAAAATAAACAAATAAGCAACGAATAATCTTTAAGACTGCTGTTTACAGAACTTTAAAAGAGTTTATTGTTAAAAAAAAAATTCTTTTGTGGAACATAAAAAGATTGAAATTTTGATCTATAATTTTTTTTTAAGAATTTTGTTTCGCTGCGAGTTTTACGCAGCTATTGCTGCCTTTTGTATGGTATTGTATGTTGTCTTTTGTTGTCTTATTATAGAGTTATGAAACAACAATTATACTCATTAGTTTATTTTTCTTTTTTAAGTTTTTGTTTAAAAGAAAGAAAAAAAAGAATGCATGTTGCATTCATTCATTGTTGTCTGTTTAGCTGGCTGGCTGGCTGATTGTTTGGTTGGCTGCTTGGCTTGGTAGTTCCTTTAGCATTGGCTTGTTTTTTTTTTTTTTTTTGGTGGGCAAGAGCAGCTTGGTAAGAGTTTTAATAAAGTAGCTGCAGCAATACACATACAAGCAAGCACGTTGCTGGTGAGTGTTAGTTGCGGCTTGTTGAAAAACTTGGTACATTATAATTTGGTGTTACAGTTTTATTTGCTTTTTGTTTAACTCCTCTAAATATTCTTTTGTTTTCATGGGACCCTCCATTCTCTTTCGTACAAATTTCCATAATTTATATGGTATGGTGTGTTAAAGGTTGTTTCTTTTTTTTTTTTTTTGTTTTTATAATTATAACAATTTAGTTTAGTGAATTGTTTTCATAAAGATGTTGTTATTGTTTAATGTTTAATATGAATTTTCAGTTTCAGTTTAATTTTATTTATGCTGATCAAAATTTACGAGTTGTATGCATTATTTTATTTCCAAAAACAAAACAAGTAAAACACCATTAGTTGGCAGTTTTAGTTTTCTTCCTTTAATTTTATTATTTAGGCGCAACGGTTTTCATTGTGTTAAATGGTTGGTTGGTTGGTTGGTTGGATGGTTGGCGTGGCAAGTGATACAGTAAGTAAGTAAGTAAGTGTGGTGAATGCAGTTACATGGCAGTATTCATTAGGTAATGAATGCTCATGAAAACTAATGGGTGGTTTTGTTATTTTAACAGCTTTAAAGGAAATTTGTATTATTTATTGTACTCAATAATTTAATCAACATAAAGACAGACGTCTTAGAGGGGAAAAAAGGTGTTAGTTATTAGAAGAAGAAACCCACAAGACAAGTAAGTATGTATGTATATCAAATATACATACGAGACATATATTACTTGTTATTCACACTAATTACAAATGAATTTTTATAATTTTTTTGTATAAAAATATGAAAATTTATGGTTACTAGCAAGAAAATATTATCCTAAGCTAGTTGGAGAAACAAAAAAGTAGGAAGAAAGTAAGTGTTAATATTCTATATAGGAGTAAGTAGTTCATACAATATTTTTTATACACTTTTAAGCACCTTATTGTCCATCAATATTGATCAAACATATTCTTTAAATCACGACTTATTAAACTACAATGATTTCAAAATATTAATGACAGCTAAATCATTGCTTTTGCAAATTGGAAAAAAATATTCTATTATAAACTAAAAAACTTGAAGAAAATAAAGCTGCTATTTCTTTTTTTTTTTTGCAAAACTTTTTTGGCAACTCAGCTGTTTTCGTGTATCATGTTACTGTTAAGCCTTCAGTTCAGTTTGGTCTATAATTTAACCATGAATCGATTTACAAGTGATTAACGCTTGCAGATTATTAAATTTTATTATCAAAATTCATGCTCGGTCATGCATCGTGCACTTCTTCCGTTTTATGTTCAGTTTGGGCGACCTTCTGGGGCGGCTATTCGGAATCTTGTGACTGAATTTCGAATCAAAATTATATTATTGAACATTAAACCACCAACACGCATACATAGAGTGCGGACAGAGGAAAATATCGCAGCAGTATTCGCCAGTGTTGTTGATGACCGTGAATTTTTTTTTTTTTGCCAAAAATGGAAGAGCTGGACTTGGCTGAAATGTGGTTTCAGCAAGACCTTGCCACATGTCACACAGCACGCGAAACAATTGCTCAATTGAGAGGCGAGTTCGGTGAACAGTTTATTTCACGTTTGGGGCTGGACAATTGGCCGCCTAGATCGTGGGATTTAACGCTTTTAGACTATTTATTGTGGGGCTATGCTAAGGCTCATGTCTGTAGGAAGAAGCCCGCAACGGTTGACGCACTGCAAGACAATATTGAAGAATTTATTAGTGAGATACCGGCCGATAAATTGGCGAGAGTATGCCAAAATTGGACCCAGAATATGAACCATTTCAGGCGTAGGCGCGGTCAACATTTACATGAAATCATCCTTAAACATTGAATTATATAGAACGTCTTACCGACTCAAATAAAGATTTCATACATTTCTCTAAATTTTATGTGTTTTTTTATAAGTCAAATCCGAAAGCTCTTAAAAAATCACGGTTTACAATAAAAACCCACTAACAAGTCAACTACATTATTATTAATAGTTTTTTTTAAATAAAATTATTGGAAATCACCATTTATGGTTTGAAAGACATTTTTCTCTACATATGAACAATATAATTGTTGCCTAACACCCTCAAAATCCCAGCTGTTCCCCAAATACCATCACGGCAACACCGGAAACTTGAATGTACCACAACGGCAACGTTTGAATCTCAAACATAAATTGATAGTTTTGTTGTTTTATCTATGCTTCACCACAACAATTTTTGTTCAACGAAATTTTAACAAAATAATTATTCAAATATATACATATTAAAAATGTCACTAGAGCTGGTAGCGGAAACGTAAGCAGCTCTCGTAATACAACCAAAAACTATAAGCAAACATTTGAAATATTTTCAGTTTAATTTTGAGCTTCAGATATAACTTACTCAAAGAATACAACAAACTACCGATTCTTAGATTTTATGAAAGAAAAAAAATTGAGTTTGGTTTAATTAAGTTAAAACGACAACCGCCGCTTCTACTCAAATGCCAAATACGTCCGTTCCAACTACAAAGACTACACAGAGGACCAAACACAAAACAACGCTGATCATGAAGGTGTAGTGACCTTCGAAAACAGCTGGTTGTTCCGTTCTACTAAGTGTTTGTCAGAATATTTACAATTAGCTTTGGTGTTATTATCACACGTAATTTTTGGCATACAAAGCGATACCAACTTTACACTAATCAAATCATAAATATAGACAACAGCAATGTGTCAAGTAAAAAAGTTGACAGAACCGTATAATATCTCTCAAAAGCGTCACTTCCCAGTAAAAAAGACACTCCAGTCATGAAAATGTGAAAATTTGGATTATTTGTAATGATTTTTAAATTGCAAAAAGTTCCCTTTTTCGAATCCTAATCACTGATTTGGAAGCGATGTTAAGAAATATTTCCTTTTTGGCGTTTTATAATAATATTTCCCTCTAAGGAAAATAGTAAAAACTTATCCGTTTTTGCAATTTGTTTCTTTTTACACGAGTCTAAAAGCGAACCTGTGTGTTCATGTAAATTTAAGTAAATAACTTTAAGTTTTTAGACCAAAATTAGTTCATAAATTTTTTAATATCATGGTGAGTATTTTTTAAAACTGGAAAGGAATTGCAAAATAAATTCTACTTGCTTTTCTGCTTACTATCGGCACATTAAAAAATATTGATTTTTTGGAAGCAATAAAAATTTAGTTCTTTAAAAATGATTTCCAATTGTTTTTACTGGTTTATAGCGGCCACAAGCCCGATCAATTGCCTTATAACAATTTATTTAAAAGTTCGTTATTACATAAATGTTTAACAGAAGATATTGATTGCATTTTATTTACAAGTGCCCGGATAATGAATATTTAACTCTGCTTGTGTCATAATTGCAATGTCCTTAAGCTTCATAAGATCAGTCAGCATAATATTTTAAATGCACAATTAAATTAACTTTAAAATTTTTGAAAGCAATAATACATCATATGTACGAATATTTCCTTAAGTTTTAGGTAGAATTACTAAACAAAATTCATTGAACTCGAAAGGCGGCATTTCATGTCCTTTACAGACAGCGATGTTTGAAAAGTAAAAAAAAATCAAATTGAATTTACTTAATAAATATATTAGTTACCGCCTATAAATTTCCTTGATATCTATGCCGTCTGCGAGAAGATGAGGTCATTTGCTGTTAAGGGTTAAAATGCAATAAGAGAAAAACATTAAATTTGGAATAATTTCCCATCATTATAAGTGGAAGTGAAGGGAATTTAAATAAATTCAAAACGGATTTATCAAAATATGTTTTCAGCACTTCTAACCACATTTTTTTTTTTTTTGTTACACCGAAAGTCAATGTGTGATGTATAAAAATAACCAAATTGTTGAATAAGAAAGAACGTATTGTAACAAACACACAAATACCCAGCGCTGAAACGAAGGAGTCAAAGAAAAGGCCTTCCAGAGGGCCTTTTTGCTAATTTAACAGGACATTAAGTCACACTGCATATGTGCAGCACGTTTCAAACGTAAATAGGGAAAATTTTGCATTTTACGAGGGTTGGTCAATAAGTTCGTTTTTTTTCCCAATTTCCAGCCTTTTAGCTGATATAGCGACACTGCTCCTATCCGCAGGCAAATACTAAATTTTATGTTTGACGTACAAACACGAAAGATGTCGAATGTTCTGGAATGTTCCCAGTTGGTTTCTACACCCGCAACAATTGAAAAAATTCACTATATGGTGTTGTCCGGTTGGAGATTGAAAATGAGGGAGAATCTCGAAACCATAACCACCGCACATGGCTCAGTGGTTTCAATTTTGACTGATCACTTTGTATGAAAAAACTTTCCGATTTGCTTACAATCGCAAACGTGTGATAACTTGTCGCGAATGTTTGACATTGTACAACCGCTATGTGGAGGAGTTTTGCGCCGTTTCGAAACCGTGGACGAAACGTGGATCCACCACAACAATCCAGCGGCCAAACGGCGGTCAAAACCGTGTGTTTCTCGATGTGAAACAGCGCCAAAGAAGGTCAAGGTGTGTTCGCCAGCCAATAAAGTCAAGGCGATCGTTTTTTGGAAGGCGGGCGGTATAATCCACAATGACTACCTTCAAAAGGGGGAAACAATCAATGACGAATATTATGCAAAATTATTGGCTCGATCTAATGACGACTTGAAGAAAGACCGGCCGCATCTGGTGTGGTTTCCGTGCAAAAATCCCTGAAATGGACTACGAATTGCTTCTTCTTCCGCCATATTCACCGGATTTAGCCTCGAGTGACTACTTCTTGTTCCCCAACTTGAAGAAATGGGCCGCCAGAAAGAGATTTGACTTTAACGATGAAATCATCTCATACACAAATGTCACGTTTGATAAAGTGTATAGACCTCAAAGGATACTACGTTGAAAAATAAAATTATTTTTTGTTCAAAAGGTCACGCACCAATGCAATACACAGGAAACATGTAGGATGCAATGGATGAGTAGGTTAAGGCTGGTACTCACAATCCTACCCAATCGCACGACTTACAAAAATATACAACCCTGGTCTGATGAATTGTTATTGTCTTTTGAAAATTTGAATAAACTCCATCATACCAGGGTTGTATTTTTTCAAAAGTTGCATGACTGAATCACAATTACAGTAGCCACCATTGCGATATATTTACGACCAGGACCATTTGTTTAACACCCACTGTCAGATATGGACATGCAGGATCCGGATGCTAGAAAGTATTTACTTGAATAAATGGTGCCTGGTCGACAATACCCTTTGATTTCTAATACAAAAAACCAACATTTAAGACCTTCAAAAAGCCACGCAAAGGAAAGGCCTTTGGAATTTAACCGCCGAGTGTTTGAATGTCTGCATGTGCACTGTTTGCTTTCTCAAAATGAAACAAGGACATTGAAATAATACTACATACAGCAAATAGTTAAAATACTCGGTATAAAACAAACAAAAAATCATTTGTTTTGGAAAACACCGAAAATGGTCTTATTGATTCCAATTGACTGCACACAATTGAAGTTAAGTGCCTGCAAAATGCCAAACGCAACAAACGCTTAAACAGCTTGATGACTGGGCAAAATCCGTAAGCAGTTGTGGCAGCAGTGGTGTATAAATTATTAAGGACTTGAGCAGCACTGCAATTGCACATTGAGGGTGATTTTTGGTTTGATTTGAAATTTTCATTTTTTTAATCTACATTCGTGTAGCATATTGTTTTTTTTTTCTTTTTTTTCAGTATATTGTAGATTTTATTGTGAGAAATTTCAAGTACTTATCACTTAAAGTTTTTTTTATATTTTTGTTTTTTCGCATTTACGATATTTTGCAATACGTTAAAATAAGTTTTGAGACTTATAATCGATTTGAGGAGCATGAAAGTGAAATATTGAACCCACAAGTGGCTCTCATCAGCGGGGTTCAGGATTTAATTCATTTTATTTTTTATTTAATTTTTTTTCTGTCAGCTTTAATGTGAGAACATTTATCAGTATAAACATATCGCAAAGTCAAATGAAAAGTTCATCTTCTGGTCACAACTTCCGTTTCTTTATAAAGCAAAAATACGACAATTTACAATTAATTCCCAGTCTTGCTCGCACGGGGGCTGCTTATTTGGCATGAACAAATCAGACCAAAATAAAACAAGACCTCCAAGATTATAAAATTTTATTTAATATTTCTTTTTATTTGGCATGTAAAACTTCAATCAGCGTCTTGTCTTTTACATGGAGTCATCATAAAGTCATAACATTTCTTCTTTTTTTTTCTTCTCTTCTCTTCTCTTCTCTTCTCTTCTCTTTTTTTTTTTTGCCCACATCCACATCACATCTTGCCAAGCAGTTGTCATGAATTTAATTTTCCATTTGAAACACCATTCATTCAATTAAGCCAATGAATTGTTTGTATTCCTCCCCGATTTTGCATTCATTTGTATCTTCTTCTTGGACGCTGCAGCATCTTAAAGAAAACATCATCGTCATCTTCAACGGAATTGTCATAGTTTTTTTTCTCTCTCTTAGTTTTGAGATGGTCCATTGTCGTGTTAAACTATTTTACTGCTATTTGACTTTAAGTGAACCTGAATGTATAAAAGCAGACAGATATGGATGTTTCCATAATCATGTCATAACATAAAGACATAACATAAAAAAGCAAATAAATTTGTACAGTTCATTAGGAAGGGGCGAAAGTGGAACATTTCCACTAAACTACAACAATTATTTTCTGGATAACAAACAAGATTATGCATTCCAGCAGCTGAGATATATTCACATATGAAGGGTCTTCCAATAGGGACTTCCGAACTTTTACAGTTATATTCAAATGTAAACACAGGGCAGGGGCAGCAGAGGATATGACTCGCTTGGTTTGTTATGTTACAAAGTGAATACAGGTTGACTGATGAAACGCACTACCAGAATAAAATGTGATAACTTGTTTAGGATTCCCTACACCAAAGTTGGGAAGGACCCTATTGTCTGTCTGTCTCACTTAATACAATTTGGACAAATTGCTGTATCTTGAAATTTTCAAAAACGCTGAAACTAATAAATCCAAATAAAATCGCAAAAAAGCGCTTAAATGAAAAAAGTCACCAAAAATAACACAAATCGCTAAAATGCAAAAAAAATATATTTTTTTTTTTTTTTTTTCATGCGTATATTTATTTATTGTATCTTCAAAAAATGAACTAACAATAAGTTTTCAAATCTTAAATCTAGATATAATAATTAGGCCCAACCAGTGTCAGGCATAAACTTAGTGATAGTAATCAATAATACATAAATATCGTATTAAGCACAAAAATATTTTCAAGCTGTTTCATCTGGAGTGTTGAGTATTAGAGCCATAGTGTCCCTCTTTTTTAAGCGGATGTGTCCAGTAAAATTCAAGATGTTACGAGCAAGTGGATTAGGATGAGATTCGAGTTTTGTTAAGTATTTGCCTGCGTATTTTTTAATTTCTTCAGTCACTAGTGGCATATTTAAATCACGATGTAAATTTGAATTTTTGATGTACCATGGAGCCGATGTTATTAGTCTTAAAATCTTATTTTGCCTTCGTTGGATTCTCTCTATATTGGAAGCTGAAGCAGTGCCCCATAGCTGTATTCCGTAGCACCATATGGGTTTCAAAAGCGACTTGTATATTAAAAGTTTACAATCTAGACTGAGTGTTGAATTTCTACCAATCAGCCAATGTATCTGATTTAATTTAAGTTTCATTTGTGTTAGCTTTGAGTCAATATGGTGTTTCCATGTAAGCCGTCGATCAAGGTGTATACCAAGGTATTTTACATGTGAATGTTGAGGAACAACTTGATTGTTGATTCGAATTGGGGAACAAGTATCTCTTCGCAGGGTAAATGTTAGCTGAACACACTTTTGTTCGTTAACTTTAATTCTCCATAAGTTTAACCATAGTTCCAGCTGTGTAATATGTTCTTGTAGATATCGGGAAGCCTCGTGAGGGTTTTCGTGCATACTAAGGCAGGCTGTATCATCGGCAAATGTAGATGTATGGATATTGCTGCTCAAAGGCATATCACAAGTATAAATCAAATACAACACTGGCCCCAATATGCTCCCCTGTGGCACACCGGATGATATAGATTCGGGCACACTCATGAAGTCTCCTTCAACAACCGTGAACTGCCGGGTAGTAATATAACTTTCCAATAGCTTCAGAAAATTTATTGGTAGATATGATTTCAATTTTAAAATAAGGCCTTCATGCCATACTTTATCAAATGCCTGAGAAACATCAATGAAGAGGGCAGAACAATATTTCTTTTCTTCAAAAGTTTTTCGTATAAATTGAACCAATCTATGAGTTTGTTCAATGGTGCTATGCTGACTTCTAAAACCAAATTGATGGTCCGGTATGCACTCATTATCAGTTAGAATTGGGGACAATTTTATCATGAGTAACTTTTCAAAGAGCTTTGACATTATTGACAGTAAACTTATTGGCCTGTATGACTCAGCCTTGGTAAGATCTTTGCCCGGCTTTGGTATCATTTTAACCTTGGCAAGCTTCCAGCTGTTTGGATAATACTCCAGACGTAAAATGGCATTAAAAATGAATAACAGGATTCTAATTGCAATACGAGGCAACTTCATCAGCATCTGGTTACTAATTTCATCAATACCCGGAGCTTTTTTCGGGTTGAGTTCAGCAATTAGTTTTTGTACATCACGCGTCTTAAATTTTATGGGTCGAGGGGGTAGCGCAACTACACTCGGCAAATCAACAGCACCAGAACATGAGTTTGGGGTAAATACGGATTTTAAATGCTCAGCAAATAATTTACCTTTTTCAGAGTCGCTTCTTGCCCAACCTCCGGTAGATGTGCGCAGAGGTGGTTTAAACTCGACGGGTGTTTTAAGCTTTCTAGCAGCGCGCCACAAAGAGTAATTAGATGCTGGTGTGACATCAAGACCTTCCAGATAATTTTTAAGAGATGCAGTTTTTTCAAATGCAAGCAAGTCTTGGAGTCGTTTAGTGCACTCTTTAAACCTAGTTTTATGTTGAGGTGATCTGTGCTGTTGCCATTCCCTTCTAGCTCTTCTTTTTTCACACACGAGACGTTCAATATCAGTAGAATAAATTCTATTAAACCCAGTCTGCGGATGGGAGGTAGTGGCATGTTCAGCAGCCTGTTTAATATTTTCATTAAGGTTGGTAATGTTAGCTTCAATATCATCGGGTGTTCTTAGCCTAATATTTTCTGTGCAATGACTACTAAGATATTTTTTGAATCGCAGCCAATTAACACGATTTATCATCTTCACATAAGGATGTGGTAAGTCACTTCTTAATGGGCTACAAATTGAAACGATCGTGGGAGAGTGGTCGGACGAGAGATCTAGAGAAGCTTCAACTTGAATTAAATCCCTAGAGATATTTTTCATGACGCCAAAATCTATAACATCCGGAATTTTTTGTATATCTGTAGGCCAGTAAGTGGGCTCCCCACTCGAAATGACGTCCAAGCCCATTTTTGAAATTGTGTTGAACAACGCTCGACCTCTGGGTGAGATAAGACGCGAACCCCAGAACGTATGTTTGGCATTATAGTCCCCAGCTGCTACGAAACAAGGGCCAAGAGATTTGAAGAAATCCTCGTATTGATCTTCTGTAATTGCGAATCTGGGAGGGGAGTAAATTGATGATATTACAAAATTAGTGCAAAAATTTTCAATACAAATATTCGTTGCTTGTAGATGTTCTTCAGAAATGTTGTCAATAATATAATGCTTGAGTCTTGACCTTATTAGAATTGCTGATCCACCGCATGCTCTTTCTCTTGGGTCCTTTGAATCATATAAGGTGTAGCCAGAAATTTTAAAAAGACTTCTCGAAGTCAAATGAGTCTCTGAGACCAACATTATATCAATATTTTTTTCCGTGAGGAAGTGCTCAAGTTCATTTTTATGTTGGCGAATGCCGTTTGCGTTCCAGAAACATATTTTTAACGTGTTCATGGTTTGTTAACTAATGCTTGAAGCAGAGTATTCTGCATTCGCAGCATTTCTTGCATCATGCTAGTCATATTTGTAGTAAAGTTGTTTATAGTTTGCACCAGATTATCAATAGTGGCTTCAAGGCGACTGAAATTAAAGCTTGTGTTAGCATTTGTTGAATTACTTGGTGGAGACACTTTCTGCGTGGGAAAAGAATTTGTCTTAACAGCATCGGCATATGATACACGTGAAGTACTTGGTTGGCTCATTGGAGGAAAATTGGCGGAGAAAGCATTTGCTGATTGAACTGGAGTTAATTTAGGTTTTTGTCCCATGGTCTTTTTAACGAAAGAATATACAGGACATCCTCTGTAGTTAGCAGTGTGATTACCTCCACAATTACTACATTTTTTTTCAGCTTGATTTTTTGCCTTCGTACAGCTAGCAGAACCGTGCAATTCACCGCAGATAACACAAACTGTAGGTAATTTGCAGTAAGTTTTAGTATGGCCATATTCTTGGCAATTGTGGCACTGTACGGGACCTGCACGCTTACGTGGCTCTTCAACTGTGATTTTTCGGTGCAAGAGAAACTTTACGCTATAAATTGGATGGGTTTCATTTTTTTTCAATTGTGTGTCATTCGGCTCCAGTTCGACCCGAAATAGGGGTTGGGGGACCTTTTCTCTGTTAATTATATTAGTAACATTTTTAATCTTAAATCCTTTGTCGATAAGAGCACATTTTACTTCTTCGGGGTCAACATATGAATCTATGCCCTTTAATACTATTTGTAGGCCTTTAGCACTTTTAAGTTGATAGGTGTAAAAATTTGTTTTGTTTTTTTCAAATTCACTAATAATTTTCCGGAAATCTTTTTCATCATATATTTGGATCTTAGTTTCATCAATATTACCTCGTTTAATTGGAATGATGTGAAAAGTATTTTCACCAATGGCCGACAATAGTTTTTTTAAAAGCGCGTAAGAGTTTTTTTCTCTCAGATAGATAGGTGGTGGCTTAAAAGACTTTAGCGATAATGCAGCGGGCTTGTCGTTATTGTCTTGCAATAGTGAAAACCGATTTTGACGATTAGTAGATGATGCGCTGTTATCCCTAGACATCTTTGGAGCAGATGAAATTTTTGAAGAATTTGGGCTTCGCCCACGCTTTACCACAGTTATATACCTATCCATTCCGACTTGGACCTTGGCTTTAGTGCTACTGTTATCTGTAGTGATAACCTTGTTAAGTGATGTATACGAGCCAAAACCAAACCAAAAATTAAAACGTCGCCAAAAAAACTTTAAAAATTCGCCAAAAACCGCCAAAACGAAAAAATATCCAAATATAAAAAAGCGTCAATACCAAAGAAATCGCAAAAAATAACTAAAATAAATTGCCAAAAACCAAAAAAATCGCTAAAACAAACAAAAAAAACTATAAAACCGCGTGTGCGAATCAAAGTCGCACTTTACTGAATTTATTTTCCAAGCTGTCAGTTATTTTTTTTTTAATTTTAGATCGTTATCTAAGTTTATTAAAATGAGCCCCTATCACGAAATCGAGTCAATCATTTTTGTCCAAAGGGAGTTTCGGCGAATTTTGAGAACAAGAATGAGGTTGGTTCGCCGAGCATGGCACAGTTGCTCAACAAAAATCCCACATTTAGGATACAAGAAACAATTGCTGCTAAAACGGCTCCATGCCCGAAATTTAACTGCTGAGATGCGTATCAGTCGATAGTCCTTGCAGACAATTCTGCTTCTGAATTTGTCAGACAACGAAAAATTGTGAACGTATTCGTGGGTTGAAAATTTGTCTGAGAGCGGAATGTCGCAGCCGACAGAAAAACTTTGCAAAAACTTTAAAATGTTTTTGAAACAAACAATGGACAAGGCCTGCTTAGTCGAAAAGATTTTATAAAGTCTCACATTGAATGTGATAGAAAAAATTATATACACTTCTTTTCGCTCTAGAACATATTTTGAAATAAGAATAACAATACCAGATCTAGAAAAAGAATATTTAATAATTTAATACATACAATCATAAAATCAAATTCCCTTAAATTTTAACCATTATTTTTTATTTGTCACAACAAATCTCATAGAATTTAAATAACATACAAACAGTTGTGGTCTTTGATGAAGTCATGTGCAGTAGAATTATTTTGATAAGCGGAATGCGCCATCTACTCTTATTGCTTCATGGTTTAGCTTCAATTTGACAAATTTTCATAAAAGTATAGCAATCGCCTCCCCAACGCACTCACGAAATCACAGATGACACTCAGAAGGCTTCATGATACAACTCTTTAAAGCATTTGATCAATTATCAGCATGAAAATATATTGCTGGATAGAGGTCTATATGAAATAAGAATTTTATTGACACAGACATAACTCCAGCATTTATTTTTATTGGGCCTTATCGGGGTTGCAGTATTTCGACTTCGAATATCACTATTTTACCCTAGATTTAACAAAAAAATGCTGCTGAGTTCTTTAATCTCGTACAAAAAAGTCATAGTCGAAGTCGAAATGCGCCAATCGCGATAAGGGGAATTGTTAATTAAATGAAAATCTACTGTAATATATTCTAAGGCTGCTTTACGAATTCCTTGGACCCTTTCTGTCTCTCTTTCTCTCACTCTCTTTTCTTTGTATATAGTTGCGGAACATCCCATATTTTACTTTGCAGTGATATCACTCATATATTTTCCTTTCATTTCATTTCGTTTACTAAAAGCTTTTTTTCATCATCATCATCTTTAAGTTTTCGGTGTCGTTGTTGTTGTTGTTGTACTGACAGACTCCACTAATCAGACGCGGGTCAAAATATTTACCACTTGACCCGATTGATTTAATAAAATAGTTGAGTAGCAAGACATTTGCTGTTTTTATATCAACACATTTACCGCGCACAGTCACTCACTCACTGGCACAGTGAAACGCAAAATAGACAGAGGAATAAACTAACTTTACATCCGACTGCCCAGAAGGAAAGGAAGTTTTTCATGCATTGCAGAGGAGAGACTGTAAGTAGTAACTTGTTGTTGTGTATGAGAACGTTATGCTTTATTAATTAATAACAATGTATTTAGACGTCGATGAGAACAAAAATGCTTGCAAGAAACGTAAATAAAAGAGAAGAAATATGAAAAACGGCAGCGACAACAACAACAGCTACAAAATCGTTGTTGCCCCATTATTGACGTTGGAGTACGCGATCGCTGATCGCTGATCGTTGTCGTCGTCATCATTGCTTGCTATACATCTTCATTTAAATTTTAACTTAACATCGTTTATCATTTTCTGCAAACAACTCTATACAACAATCTTTTGGAGGCACAGATGCTTATTTAACCGATCTAAATGCCTGTTGCCTGGCAGTCTGACTGACTACTTTCTGCCTGGCTGACGGGCTGGATGACTGAATGTCGGACTGTCTCGCTGCCTGACTTTATGCAGCTATTTATTGTTGAGGTTTGCTTTATATTCAGTCTTCGTTTTTTATCTACAATTCATTCAAGCGTTGCTGTCAACACTGATTTGCTGATGTTAGTTTGGCAAACAAAAAAAAAACTAAAAAAAACGAGAAGAAAAAAAAGCTACAAGCGTATTAATTAACGATCATCGTTAACTAATTGTTGTTGGTTTTGTTTGTGTAATTCCGTAAGATGATACCAAATTAATTTTGTTTCGGCCAAAACATTTTACAAGGAATCAGAAAAAAACGAATAAGAAGAAGAATAAGATATCAAAGACGCTCTGCGCATGAACAAATGCCAAATACTCATCGTTCTATATCGGAATCGTTTTTTCTTTGATTTCTGTTGCTGTTTTTGCTGTTTATTTCCACTTATTTAAGTTTCACCAATATTTTGCTGAAGCTTGACTGCTCATCTGTATGCTGGAGTTGGATACATTTTGATCTTTGGATCTTGTTTAATCTTTAGAGGTTTCGGTGTTTATCCTCTTGTTTTTATTTATGTTAAACATGATTTTTGTTTGTAGTTTTTGTTTTTTCTTTCTTCAAGATGGTCGTGTTTCTTCTTACGCCTGTTAGTTTTTAGTTAAGATTTCCTTATTAACCCTGCGGTGGGACAAATTTTCTCATTAATAATTGGCTGGCGCAAAAATGTGTTAAATACACAAAAACAAACGTTTAAAGAAAGTGCACTTGTCGATACTGTTGCTGAAAAAGTTATTTTTAGGGAGATGGTGTTGATAGGATAGGGATTTATATCCTAAAATATTTTCAGATTTTGTCCGGCTCGAAGGACCATGTTTAGTTGTGAATGATTACAAATTTACTATATCAATTTCAATAAATTTTTTCGTTGTACAGAACTGAAAGTTTTTTCTTACTTTATTCAAAGCTAAATCCAATATGCACTTTGGTTTTAGGGCTCCGTACACCAAAGGTGAAAACGCACCTTCTCGTTTTCCCTACGGTGTCTGTTTGTCTATCACAGGCTGTTTTCTCGAGAACCGTAAGAGATACGGACCTGAAGTTTTCACAGAATATGTAAAACTTCGGCCGCTACAACATATATGACAGTTGCAAATTAAAGGGTGAAATTTTAATATATATAATTAAGATAATTATAAATACACATTAGAAATTTTTAGTGTAGTTTCATGCAGAAGTTTAAAAATCAAAATTAAATAGCATTCCATCAGTTGATGTAATTTTAACTTTGTAATTTTGACAATTTGCTGTATCTTAGAAACCGTAAGAGTCAAGCTCTTGAAATTTTCAAGAACGCTAAAACTAAAAAGTTTTAAAATTATAAAAAATGCGGAAACGAAATATAAGCTACTCATGGCAATTATTGGATAATGCTTAAAGCTTTACTTTTTAAAGGCTCGTTTGCACTTAAATAATCCAAAAACAAAACTTAACACTTAATTCCGTGATTACCATTCAAAAGCGAGAATGCATAGAACGAATGTTTCTTCCTTTTGTGTATTTTTTTGGATTCTTTTTTTGGTTAGATTAAGACCTCATCGCATTATTGACAATAAAAAGGAATTTGTTACCCTTGCAACAACAAAATAAACATTACATTGTTTTAACATTCAACATTCACAGGGAATAATAACAATGAACGGAGTGAAACGCAGCAGTAGCAACCTCGAAATCGGTAACAACAAATTACAAACTTTTCTAACAACAAATACAAATATTTATTATATTTTCACAGCATAGCAGATTTCGTACACGTTCGTAATTCAAAACGGTGGAATAAAACTATAAATTACCTAAAGATGTGTGTGTGTGTGTGTACTTTTGTTGCTAAGTATCATTGATACACTGAGAAAAATATTTTAAAAACTATTGCACCAGCCCGTGCAATGGCCCCTTATTGTGAATGTATTTGCAGCATTTAATAAATACATAAGCAAACAAACAAAATTAAAACAATGACGAATCAATTTGCGAAATGCACAAGCTTGACATTCGAATAATTGTAAAGAAAATAATAATCATGATCAGGGAAACGCATATTCATTCATTGATCTTTAATTTTACGAGAGAGTTTCTCAATACTTTTTGCTAATAAAGCACCCTGTTTTACATGGCTGCCCGATTCATGCGGGCATTTAAGTAGAATCTAGATAATTCCTTTTTGAAAAATAATAACGATCCCTAATATTAGAAATTTTTATTTATCTCTCAACTCTGAAAGAAAAAAGGCCCTTGTTATGACTAGCATTTGATTTTAGATTTCCTCTGACTGGGGTTATCAATTAGCCGTGAAATTGGTATGAGCATCATCTCGGACAACGCATATGCCTAATGCAGACCGCTCATGTCCATGTTTCGTCCTTGCTCTGACACCGATGCCCGAACATATGGCTGAGCATCAATGTTCGTCATGAGGTTGGCCATCAAATGTCCTTTTCTGCTTGACAGTTTCATTTCCATAAATACAAGAATATCTTTAAAAATATATGAACTCTTTGACGAACTAAAAATTATGGTTAGTCGGACACATGAATATGAACATGAATACACATTGGCCACTTACATAATCATGGACATATTACATATTACCGTTGATCTGCCGGCGTCATGTTAATTTCATGTTCAAGTCGATGGCTCTTGAAGTCGCAGGGTGACTACCGAGCATCGAGTATGGAATATCAAATTTAAATTGTGAGCTGGCAGCACTATTGAAAATTTCGTTGAGCAAGGAATTCTCTATCGAACAGAATTTGTTCTCGATGCAGTATTGCCATGTGAAAAATTATTAACAATGTTAATGTTAAGCGTTTGTTTTTGCACTTTGCTGTGCAGGACCAAGTGGATTTTAATTTCCTTAGCATAAAATCCTAAAATTGTTGCAAATTTTAAAATATATGTATAGTGAAATAGATTTGCAATTTTTTTTGTTTGTTTTCATTTTATTTTCAGCCTCAGCTGTTACAATATTTTGAACAATCACAGTGAGTGAAATTCACAATAGCGATTCGATCAGCGCTTTCGACTAAAGTCTTAGATCGAAAGTTGCTCATAACAATGCGCAATTACTCGCTTATCAAGTATAAATCAGGCCAATAATTTAAGACGTTTCCATCTCTAGCTCTTACAAATTTAATTCTTTCACTGTATTTAGCTGTAAATAATTGAATTTTGGTTGCACAACCAGTATTTAAATATTTATTTTCATAAATCTTTATCCATTTACACTCGTATATAACATGCAGTTAACTCAGCAATATGCAGCATTTCTAGCATGTAATCGAATTAGGGTGGCAAATATTTTCACAAATTTACTCACTTTTATAGTGGGCCATAGCGAACGTATGTACATAAATAGAAACCAGCAACAAACAACATGGTTAAGGGTGAGTGAGTAATCAGGGCGAAATTTTTAATGTGAGTTGATGAAAATCACACCGAGTTGTTTTTCTTTTTTTTTTTCTTTTTAATTTTATATAAAACTTTCTGTGTAAATAGTTTACAAAACAAGCACCTAGGAAATTATGATCATTTGTTTGTTGTTTCCAGTAATGTTGCATATACAACATAAATTTGTATGTACAACATGTAAAATAATACGATAAATATGTCTAACAGTGGGGTTTATAAGAAAATAATTGAGAGTTGAAGACAAAACTCTTTAATACACTTTCACTTCTATTCGAAGATTTACGCTCGATGATTCAATGGAAATAAATAAAATCATGTACATACTTGTATATCGATATTAACAAATTAAGGTTTTTTTTTAAATATAGTATAACATATGTTATGATATTTTAGATTGTATCTGCGAGTATATGGGAAATTGTAATTATAAAATGGAATAACATAATGGTATGCGATGTTCGCTACAGTTTCTCAGCTTCCATGTATAATTTTAGTTTTTATAGATTTATTTAATATTTCGAAGCAAACCTGCACGTGACTTAGACCAGTTTCATAATTAAGGGCGCAATTGTGAACAATTATATATTGGCTCATACGGCAAATAATACCAATGTTGCACTCCTTTGGTCCAATAAAATGCAACCCTGGTGCGACAATTACCCTGCAACAGTACTGGCCACCGAGAGAAATGTATTCGTGTAAGTGTATTCATTTGCATAAAAAGCCGTTTGACGTTCGGCACTCTGGTGCTACTTTGGCCAGGGATGCCCTATAACCATGCGCCAATATAAATTTGACAGTGGAACAAAATTTATTTTAATTTCATTTCACTTACCATAATGCTATAATAATAATTTACCTGCAATTTCAATATGGAGTTCGATGCCTGCCATAAATTTTTTCTATATGCGCCATCAAGTGCACACCTGATAATGAAAATCGATGCAATTTTCCTTTTTTATGGAACAAATAATTTTTACGCTAAGAAAAGAAAATACATTTTTTAAATTTATATAAACAAAATAAATATTGCAATCTAGCACAACAGCTGATTCTTGGTGTTGCCACAAGCTAAAACAAACGGGTGACAGCGTTAGGGCAAGTATTGCCATTAGTCATTAGCGGCAATCGAACTTGTTTTAAAGGAGGCAATCGTATAACGACAAAAAATTTATTGGGACAATTTGTTTATTGTGTCCCAATTCAGCTCAATAAAAATTGAGTCCAATTGGTGAATTGCTGCAGTTTATGATGCGTTAGTGCTGCCAGATTATGTTTCCAGCTAAAAAAAATTTCTAAAATATGGGAAACTTTGACTTTGCAGGCCATCATCCCTGAAACTTTCCCCTGAACTAAAGTGTCAACGATTCACGAAGAAAAAGTACGGGCTGCGTCGTAAAAGAAGAGGAATAATATTACTCTCTCAAAACCTCTGTCACTTGCCTAGATTTTGCTCACGGGAACAGTTTTCGTTTAAAATTGAGATACCACGGGCTACCAACGCTCACTACGGGATCCAAACTAACATTAGAGGGCGTTTTTTGAGCAAATTCTTACACAAAGTAATTTTTTTTTTATTAAATAACTTTAAAATTTAAAGTTGGGCAACTTAACTTATATGATTTAACTACACTCTTCTTGTAGTCTTGATTAAATGGCCCTAATCCTAATTCGAATTGCTGATATTTTTCTATTGTCTAAAACACTGTTCGTAATCATAATCGTAAATAATGCCTCGCAAACGAAAGTATAACGAATTTGTAGCTTATTATTATAAACATCCCCATACCACTTCAGCTAATTCCTAAAACAAATTTACATACATATGTACATACATACGTATGTAAGATGTACCTATACATACATCGCATATCCCTCCATTTATCCAACCGAACGACAATTCCATCCATTCAAGCTTACTAGGGTGCAAGCGTAACTGATTTTGTATTATAAACATTCGTAAACACGGCAGCAGGCATCAAAATAATAAAATATGAAATAAAGGAGGCATCAACGTAGCCGTCCTCATCTAATGTATGACACAACTAACAACAATAACAATAGCAACAACCACACTAAGAATAACACGAAATGAAGAGATTTGCTAAATGTGGTTCACTAAAAAAAATTTTTTTTTAAATAATGGCGAAATGGCTGCGACGACAGTTTGATATCTAAATATTTAACAAAAGGACAAGAAAGTTGAGCTAAAACACAGAAAAAGGGTGCCTCTGTGTCTGTCTAATATAAATTTTTTTTTCAAATGCGCGCTCTAATGCACACAAACGCATGCTTAAACGGAAAAGCATTCACACACAAACTCTTTCTTATAGGCGGAGGTAACAGTGTTGCCACTACTTAAAAAAAATTTAAAGTGGATTGTAGCAAATAAAGAATATGAACTCCGTTCAAAGTAGTGAAAATATGTCAGCAACATTGATTATTTCGCGTGAAAAATTGACACGTAGCAAGTGATGCCCATATTACTTTTTCCAAAAAATAGTCGCTTTTATTGGTTAGAAGAATGCAACATTGATCGATTTTTGTAAACAAAAACATCAGCTGTCAGTATTTCACGCGAAATAAATGCCAGTCACATTATTTCGTAAATTGCAAGAAAATGTTGCCAGATACATTTCATAAATTTTTCACGAGTTGAAGAGAGTACAAGCTTTGCAACATTTTTTCATGAATATTTCATGTGAAATTTTTTTATATGGATTCTGTCAATATTTCGCGTGAAATTTTCAAAAGAGTACCAGGCTTAAAATATCAATTTGTATTTGCCACAATGCAAGCAAGGTTGTGCATATGCCGGCCTTTGAAAATAGTCGGCGATTAAAGTAATCGATTTATACAAGAGAAAGAAAAGAAAAATTAAAAAATTTAGTTAACTTTTAGACATGGCTTACACTTATTTCAATTTGACAAACATATTCGAAATTTGGAGGAGGTCAAAGCACACAAGCAACGGCTAGGCGTCAACACAAGCGACTTATCAATTTGTTTCTTATTTCATTTCGCATAAATCAGATGAAAAGTCTTATCGCTTGGAAATCTTTTTATCGTATTATGTGCCATTCATTATGACATTTTCCGTTCACACTATCGCACTTGCAAGTATTATTTGACATGTGTTTAATAGTCTGAGCACAGCTTAACGAACAATCATTAAAAAGTTAAATATAAAGGCTGTTTTTTATAGAGGTATAAAACTTGAAGTTGGCAACACTTTTTAACTGACGGCCATTTTCTCAGCTGTCAAGTGATTTATGTTTAGTTTAGTTTGGCATTTCAACATAACTGACGCCAGAACAACGCTTCAAAATTGTGCAAAATAATGGTTCTCTTTAGCGGTCAACATAATCGTCCATCATAGGAATTAACTCGATTAACTATGGAATGTTTTCGCACCACGTTTATTCTAAATGATAATACGCATCCACAGAGACGTCGTACAGAGCGCATAGAAGAAGTCACTCCTGCTGTAGAGCGTAGCGTAGAGGGAGACACGTTCATCAATTGAACAACCATGATGTGCAGGAGCTGTAGTTTCAACAAGACGGAGCAACATGTCCGTTTATTGGCCTGCAAGATCGTGCGATTTAACGCCGCTAGACTATTTTCTGTGGGGATATGTGAAGTCGATGTTCTACGCCAAGAAGCCGGAAACGATTGACCACTTGGAAAACAACATTCGCCGCATTATTGCCAATATAAAGCCGCAAATGTTGGAAGAAGTCAACGAAAATTGGCCTTCCATATTAGACTACGTCGGAGCCAGCCATGGCGGTCATACGCCAGAAGTAATATTTGAATTATAATGCCAGAAGATTATCTTTCCAAAAAAAGTAAATTGCATGTCAATTCAAAAAATTCATCTTTGTTTTATACCTCTATAAAAAACACCCTTTATGTGTACATATAAATAAAAAAACTTCAAATTCCCTTCAATTTGAATATTGTCAAATTCTTTAAAATTAATGGATATAAAATTTGACTTATGCATTTTTTTCGCCGATATAAAACAGAAAATTTTAAATATAATTTTAAGTCTTGGCAACACTTTAAAATAATCACAACTGCTGTTCGTTCGCTCTTGTTCTTTACCGTCCTTTTTCGTCCATTGCAAAGGTACACACATCCATACATTGAAAAAAATAATAAACAATTGTGCTACAAAATGCCTTTGCTAAGTTGCTCATAATTGGCAGAGCCAATATTGTCAATCTGAGTTTATGCCTTAATGTGTTATGTGTTTATGTGTGTACATGTGTATGTGTGTGTGTGTGTGTGTGTGCGTGTGTTTGTTGTATTTCCGTGATTCTCCATTTCAATTCAGTTCATTTAATTTAACCCATGTTTGTTTAACAATCACCCTGTTTTGTCTACTCTGTCTACTTGTTTTTCTCGATGTCTTTATTAAATTTGTATTCATGGGATTCATTTAATTTTTATATTTAAGGATTTTTGTGTTCGGCAAGTTAACGGCGGAGTGAATATGTATGTAGTAAGTAAGCTTGTGTGTGTGTTAGTCAGCGATTGTCACTTTCCCGGCTGTCATTGTGCAATAATGTTTCCGTTTTTTTTTTCTTCTAATAAACTTCTGTTTTTCGCTGTCAAAGTGCTAAATATGGGAGTGTCCTTAGTCATTTATAGTTTTTGATCCCGTTTGCCGATCATGCTCTAATGCAATATTGTTTGCACATATGTATGTATGTATGTATGTATGTACTCGTGCATACGTAAATATGTATGTATGTATGGGTGTGTGCCTGTGTAATTTTTGGATTGCAAGATGTTTCTCACTCATGTCCATAAAATGTAAGCAAATATTGGCGCCGATGTTGAACAAGCTAAAACTAATGAATTTTTATTTTATTGTATTATTTTACATCTTAATGATTTATTTTGTTTGTTCTAGTTTTTGTTCACACATTTTTCAAACAAGAAATTTCTTTGCAAATAAAACGTTTGTTATTCGTTTTGATTCAAATGATTTATGGTCTCTATAAAGCAATATCAACGCGATCGGATATATGATAGCCCTGGTCTATGAATATTAATATTTGGTCATGGCAAGTAAGCACAGCGATAGCAATAGCAAAACTAGAGCAGAAATCCTGCATTTGACACACACATGTACATATACATATACATACATATTTCTAAACTGATTTATTTAACTTAGAAACTAAAATTTTTCTAATTTATTTGCGATTTCTATATTTATAGGCATAAACATGGATGGCGTTGCCAGTTTTTTGCATATTATTACGTATGGCAACAGCTGTTAACCTTAGTTGCCAAATATTGTTTATATAGACAACAGCGAATTTCTAGTTGGTGATTAAAAAAAATTAAAAAATTTATTTATTGTTGGTTTAGCACGTCTATATGCATTTCGTTGCTACTAAGCAACACTTCAGCAGACTTCAGCGAACTGCATCTAGACATGATAAATCAACAAGGAATAAAAATTTTACATTTGAACACGCGTTAAATAAAAATAAGATATTGAAAAAAATTAATAAAATTAAGGCAAAAAGTTGGTAAAATTAAAAAAAAATATTATATAAATTACTACTTCTTTGGTAGCCTTTCCATGCTTTAAAGCTAAAAAAGCAATTGCTGGTTAAAAATAATTGTAAGCAATAACATTTACTTACAGTAGAGGCGATAGTTCTAAAGGATTTGAATTGTTGCTTATGTGGCGTCTAATAGATGTCACATTTTGCACTTTCCTCTCTCCTTCGAAAAATAATCCTACTAATTTAATTGATTGATAATTTTTATGATAAGTAACTTTTTAATCACTTTAACTTAACAATTTGCTCTTTAGCACTTGCGCTTCTTATAGTTTGAAGCTTTCTTTACATTATTTTCAGTTTCGAATCTGTTATAATCACATTTTCTATAACTTTAGGTAACTGCAGAAAGTTGCCATACGCAATAACAATTTTAATTTCGGTTTTCAACCATAATCGAGAAGCCATTCATTTTCAGGGAGATGAGACAAAGATGAACATTCATTACGTTTAAAAAGGAGCTAGAAAAAATAGCAAGTCGTAATTCACTCGACTGATACACTATCCTACACAATCGCACGATCTACGAAAAAAATACAACCCTGATCTGATGAATTGTTATTGTCTTTTGAAAATTTTCATAGACTCGTTCATACCAGGGTTCTTTCTTGCCAAGGTTTTGTTTATATTAAATAATTATTATCGAAACTCCCCCAAACAAAAAAATTAAACTGTAAAAGCAACAGTTCGCTTTCAATTGACTTCACATAATCGCTTTCAACTAAACAGTAAGCTTCTCATTTTAATTAGTCACTGCAACAAATATATTTTTTGGTAAACATGAGTATACTGTTGAAAGAAAAAAACGTTCACATCTACACAGGGACACTAAAAAAGTATTGTCCACCTACTCAGTTAGAAAATGGAGAGGGAGAAGAGAGGCGAGCAGCATACTTGTATATTGCACTATAAAAATCAATAGGAAATAAATAAGACTAACACTCCGCATGATCATCTTCATAAACTAAAACATTTTTCCAATTAATTTCTTGTTCTGCACATTGAGCAAGTTTTTTTTCTTAAATCAACGCAGTTTCATAAAAATAAGCTGAAACAGAAGCGACTTGGAAAACCCCTACAAAAATAACAATTGAAAGTGCTGAACATAATGACACTAAATAATTTTATGGATTTATTTTATTTTTTTAATTATTTAAATTCACAAAATTTACGCAGGCGATCTGCAGCAATACCCAGTATTTGATATTTCAGCACCTGAACCGAAAATCGTAATATTTATTAATTTAATTATTTGTTTGCAGAGTAACGATAATGTCATTCTGTAGTTTCTATGTTTTACTCGCCATTTTCTATATCGTGTGGCATTTCTGCATAAAAAATGTCAAAGATGAATTAAAATTTACTTCAACCGGCAGCGAATATCGTTGAGATATGTTATTGAATAGCAAAGTCAATGAATTTTTGTTATATTTATTATAGCGATACGATTATCGTAATAAATGTTAGTGAATCCAGGTACAGACCAAATCAATTTCTTTTCTTTCTGAGCATATACCAAAATTGTTGTCTTCATCATTACATTCACTTTTTCATCGAAACTTTCACTTCTGGTGGACTAAAATATGTTCGAAACCATGTGTAATGAAATTAAATACAGATGGTAGTTGCAACATGTTATTATTTAGTTTTAAAGAATTTAAAAAGCAAGAAAACGAAAAAAATATATTTTCATATTAAAAATTAAATTAAATTTACTCCATTAATTGACAAGAATTTTTCCAGTTATTCGTTAATCGAAATTGGCTATTTTCATTATAAAAATAACAACAAATTCTTCGGTAAATTCAGTGGATACTGTAATACATAGTGAGTAGGCAATTTATAGCATTACCAACTCCCAATGCGAATGCATAGTAGATAATCACGCTTCGGGAGATGATGATCAGCTGTTAGTTTCTGTGGTGTAAAATCAAGCAAAGCGTTCAGACATTTTACACTAACAAATATACATTTTTTTCTGCAGTGTTGCATTTCATTTCAAAATGAGTTCACCTGATATGAAATCGCCTTGAAAACTGCGCTATTATTTATCTCTTATTCTCTTCCAAGGTTAACGTTACAATTCATGTTTTTCAATGATTTCCGAACTATGGCATATGTTAACATAATTAAAAAATTATTTCTTGATCCGAATGGGACCAGCTGCCGTTTGCTCCCATTATTTAAATTTAACATTTATGTCACTTACTTTCAGATCGCTACAGAACTTTGCAAATACTTTGGCCTCTAATGCCGATACGGAGCCACGCCCCTTTAAATTTAACAAATATTTCATGTATTTCTACCCAATCGATTCTTATGAAACTTTTTACGATACTGGGCACTTGTAATGTTGCAATCTGACATTTGAAAATTGACACGATATCGCGTTTAGAAAAATTGACACCATCACGCCCACCTTGTGGTGGCTTTCTATCAGACAAATCTGGGATATGAAAAAAATTCCAGCCTTCGAAATAACATAATTTTAAAAAATTCAATGAATATACAAATTTTATAAAAATCAAGCTAAATAATTGGCATCAAAAAGTTTAAATTTTCTTAAATAGAACATTATTTTAAATGGTATTTCAAAAATAGGTTTCACTTGATAAGCAAAGAAACTGGTATTCTTAAGGGAAACGTCGGATGTTTACGAGTATTTAGCTGTAAAAAAGAGAGCAAGCCATTAATAATGGAAAACAATAGCAGCCTAATGGTTGCCAGGGCTATATTCCATCAGAAATTTGCGAATGTATGTCCCCGATAGCTTCACGAATTCCAGCTTTGAGATTTTGAATAGATTGTGGGACATTGGCATCGGTAGGCAGTTGTCCCTAGTAGTGATCGTCTCTAGTAGAAATCTTATGGTTACGCAACTTTTTACGCAGAAGATCAATGGTATCATTACTTGTGTTGTGTTGACAATAAATGTTGTTCACATCAATATCTTCCACTTACGTCTATACAAAATCGTTTGATAGCGCAATGCTCCAGCTTCGAGAAAATAAAATTCAATGACTCCGCTAGACCAAAAACCGCACCAAACAGTCACACATTGAAGATGGTAAGGCTTTTCAGAAATACTTCTTAGGTTTTACGACCCCTAAATGCAACAATTCTACTTGTTGTCGTAAGCTCCGAGTTGAAAATGGGCTTCATCGTTCAAACTGATTTTTCGATTAATCTCCGCATCAGTTGGATGCATTTGAAGGCTTCCTGCAGCAAATACACGGCGTTGTAGTGGTCGGTAAGCGTAATTTCTTGTGTTAACTGAATTTTAAAAGCCCTAAGACGTAAATTTTTATGCCAAATACGGTATAATGTCGTTTGCGCAATGCCCAATTGCAAAGATCGGTGAGAAACGGGCAAAACTGGAGTTTTCTCAACATTATGGACTATACCAGCAATATTCTCAGTTGTTCTTGAGCGACATGCAGGAGTTCGATGATTCGCATCACTTAACTTGTCCCAACAAATCAAACTGTTCTATAAGTTTCACAATTCCTTGCCGGGATGATGCTTCACGGCAATCAGAAAATGCTTTAGTTTTGTGTACTGTGACCACAAAATTTTAAAAATTTTATAGGGAATTTTAATAATTTCAAGGCTTTGTTGAAGTGTATATGGTTCCATTTTTATTAATGAAACCTATTAAAATATCGGACTATTGAAAATAAAGCGTTTTATTTGAACACCCTGTATGTGTTATTTACTTACAGTGGTAATCAAAGTCGGTGCCGAGCACATATATTTACATATTTGCAAGGTTAGTTGCCAATCTCCAAGGTTCCATGAAAAGAAAATAACAATATTTTTAACTAAATAATTTTATGTTCAATCAAAATTAATTCCTACTTTTAGTGCTGCTGCAAAATCGACTTTTCACGCATATAAAGCAAGAAATTCTTTCCACAAAAATAATGTTATGTTTGGCGTTCTAATGATCAACAGCTCTTGAAAGCCTTTAAGTATTTAAATCAAATTCATTAGACATGCACCTTTGCTGACTTACACACCTTTAAGTTTTATTAAAGTTATAAAAATGTTTATTATCCCAATTGGGAATTAGGAAAGCTTCGTTAAGTGCTCATGAACGCTGGCACATACATACGAGTACATACATACATGCATACATACATACATACGTAATACGCATGTGTGCACGCCAGTTGTAGCAAGCAAGCAAATTTCTTTAAAAACTCAATTCAGCTGCAGCTAACGAAATGTAATCGTAGCAACTTCCTTTTTTGATTGTTTGAACTCAGTGTGATACTGCAGATAATGATAAACATAAATACATTTTTATACACATGTAGATATTTAGATATTTTTATGCCAACCAAAAAAAAAAAAAAGAAAGAATAATAATAATAATGATATAACTTAAATAACAGCAGATTTAGTAGAATCAAACCTGTTAAATGTGAACTCTTATAAAAAATTAAAAAGTAAAATATAAAAGGAAAAATTAAAGCAAAAGAAAATCAATGGTTTTTGTCATTGACCAGCTGCACGGCTGCACACAATTATAAAATACAGAGATGAGAGTGTAAATTCGCGTGTAAACACTTTGATCACCTGCTGGCATCAGCAAAATAAGGGACATCAACATCAACGCCTGAATCAGCGCAGTCCATCCTGGGGATCGTGCACACACAAACAGACCAACAACAGCAGCAACAGCAACAGCAACAACAACCAACTAACGGTTTAGAATTCGGCATGCAGAAAACCTCTTCATTCGCAGCAACATCAGTAGAATTCAGTAAAGCAACTTATAGGTTTTTCTTCATCACTTGATTTTCTCTTGTTGCCTTTTCCTTGAAAGCTCAGCCAACTTGCACATACATACATGTGCATACGTATTAGCAACAACAACCATAACAAAACAGCAGCAACACGATTGCTTACAAAACAGTTCACAACAAGGGAACACCGTAAAAAGCTACTTCAACTTACTGGAAGATCACCACTTGGAATACAGTGGTCTCACTTTTATTTTTATTATCATTATTATTTTCTTTTCTTTTTTTTTTTTTTTTTGCTTCAACAATACCGAACTTTAAATCAAAACAGTCCATGGTGTCGAATGTATTGTCTGTACAGTGACTGAAATTAAGACATCGAAATTAAAATATACTTGTTAAATTAATAAATTTGTCCAGCGTTGCAGGAGTTGCATGCAGCAGGGACAAGAAAAGGATGTTGTGTGTTGTTGCGCATACCACAATAAAATTGAAAAACCATTTTGTCTAAAATCACACTTGCCAATCTTGCATGTTCTGTACATACGCATGTGTATGTATTTATATTGTAAGTAAGCGATCCAAAAAAAAAAGAAAAACAAATTGTAGGGGTTGCAGTTACAATTGCCCGAACAGAGCACCTATTTTGAAAAAAAGAACAATTTTATAATTTTCATGTCGAGCCATAACCGCCAAAAAAAAGGCTTAACCGACAAATTTTTTGAACCTCGTCTTTTTTACGAAAATCGATTATTTACGATAACAAAAATCGATTTTGGTCAAAAAATTAACTTCGAAAATTGTGTCCCTTAAGGTTCTTTGCAGGTTATGGCACGTCGTGTTGTTGAACACTATATTAGTCCGATGATTTCAGAAAAGAAAATAAATAGATGACAGATAATTCAACAGCATGAGTGCTATCAATTGTCGAAGTTCGTAAGTCCATATTGGAAGAGCCGTTACTTAAAATGACAGTGGATATTTTATTTCAAATTGTGCTTTAGTTACATTGTAAATATAAAAATTTTGCCCCCAAACACAAAAATTAAAAATAGCCCCAAAAATTTGGACTTTTAAAGCAACAAAATTATTTTGGAGCCATTTTGGGGACACTTTTCGTTTTTAAGTTTTTGTTTGTGTTGACTTTTTTTTATTTTTAATTTTTTTATTTGGGGCCATTTTTCTGGCTGAAATGAAAAATGGCCCCAAACTTAAAATTGAAAAATGGCCCCAAAATTTTTATTTAAAACAACAACAATATTTCGGGGCCATTTTTTCATGTTTTGGGGATATTTTTAATTTTGGGTTTAGGGTGATTTTTCATTAAGAAAAATTAAAAATTACCCAAAAATACGGAAAAATCGCAGCAAACAAGAGAGCTAAAAATGTTCAAAAATAAAAAATAAAATGTTCCCCAAAAATTCTGGGGTAATTTTTAATTTTTGGTTTGGAATAATTTTTCATGGAGCCCAATGTTTCTAATACGGAACATAAAACCCGATTGTATTTTGTACCCGCTCGAACACGCGCCTAAAAGAGCGTTAAAGTTGGTGACTAATCGGAGAATTAAATTTCTTTGTTTTATCGCGTATGTCATGTAATGAGAGCAGAGATTTTGTGCTCAAAGTTACAAGCATTCCGCACCACAAACTTTTCAATTTTTTTTTTTTTTTTGCAAAGGAGATAATTAAGCTTTCATTGTCAAACATACATACACATGCATATGTACATATCTTAGACAGAACTCGAAGTAATATTTCAGAAAGTGACTGACGTTACGTAATATGTGAAAAAACTGATACAAGACTTAGAGAATATTTCACAAACTTATTTAAATATCAATTCATATTTAAAAGTAATTTTTCCATAGAATTAAATATGAATTAATATTTAAATAGAGTTGGTGAAATTGGCCTTTACATGGCAATACTTTAATTAATTTAATTACAAAAAATTTTCTTTTCCGGTTTTAAAATCTCTACATTACTTTCTGGAAACCCTTTGAAGTATTTATTGATTCAGGTATTTATTGAAAATATACATACATATACATACATCGTATATAAAATGCAATGAAAATAACTGACGAAGGAAGTGAAGAATACTGAGGCAAGCAGTAAGAAGCTTGTAAATGCAATTGTTGTCGTGGGTTGTAAACAAGCCACATCAGCTGCAGCTTTGGCAGGAGCAATAACAACATCAGCAACTGAAAAGCCTTAACTCGTAAACGAAATGTTTAACGTTAGCAACAGAACGCTGCCAAGCAACAGCAATAGCTGACCTACCGACAAACAATAACTACAAGTATAATGAAACTAGAAACTTCTACTTTCCTGTTACATAAAAATTTTTACATATTTTCTTTGACACCATCTCTGGTTTGTTTGTACTGTTGAAAGTTTAAAGCGGCAAGTTGTAAGATTTACAGAACAATTGATAATCATAGTTAAAAGTAGATTTCGTATTGAGCTAAATTTAATAACACGCACAAAAGTATTGTTTGCCAAACACAGATTTAATACATTTACTACTAAACAATAATTTAAAAAAATCGCTTATTAGAGACTCAACTTACATCCACATATATATACGAGTATACGAAGAAAACTAGTTGATATTGATTAAATCGTTTCGAAATCTCATACTCATTAAATTTCAGAACTTTCACTCACTAATCGCACAAAATATCTGGCCTTGCGCTCACTTAAGCACTTTTTTAACTAACTCAAGCACGAAATTCAATCATTGTTATTTAATAAATATTATAAATGCAACTAACAATTATATAGTAACATGGAATGGCAACTCAACTTTAGTTGCGTTATCAACACACACGTTATGCAAAATCACACACACTGGCAAAAAAGTGCTCAAATGAAAAATATCACCAAAAATAAAATAAATCGCTAAAATGCAAAAAAAAACCTAAAAAGTCGCCAAAAACTAAAAAAAAATCCACAAAATTAAAAAAGCGCCAAAACTAAAAAAACACAAAAACTAGAAACAAACGAAAAAAAATCGCAAACAAAACACCAAAACTAAAAAATCGCTAAAAACCGAAAAAAGAAACCGGCAAAACGAAAAAAAGCGCTTAAACTAATAAAACACTAAAACAAAAAATGTTTTAAAAAATGGGTGCACAGGTAAGATTTTAAGATTTAAGATTTTAAAGGCTAAAGTTCGTATACTATTTTTATTTAGGGAATATCAAGAAGTAATAACAAACATTTTTAAATGAAAATCGTTTTATTGTTTTTCGAAATATTCCCCTTGATGTTCAATACACTTTTGCATTCGTTCAAAATATTTCTCATTGCAGGTTTTTGAACGCTTCACCTGCTTCTTCGGCGCTCGTAAATCTTTGACCACGGAGTTTACCTTTAATATTCAGGAACAAGAAGAAGTCATTTGGTGCCAAGTCGGGGCTGCACGGAGGATAAGTCATCAATTCGATGTTGACTCGCATTGTCATAATAAAGAATGTTTCGCCTTCGGGGGTCAGTTTTAAGAATTTCTCCCAAGACTTCCGGCAAACAAATGGTCGGGAACCACTCAGAATTGACAGTTCTACGTTGGTCAAGCGGAACAGTAGCCACATGACCCATTCGGCCGAAGAAACGAGCAACAATTTGGTTCGCTGTGCTTTTTCCACAACTTTTGTTGGATTTAGCTCGTCTTAAAATACGATTTTATACACGTCTATTGAAGCACCACGGTTGAAGTTTTTAATCATTCCCTTACACCACTTGACGCGAGCCGTTTTTTAGCGAGTGATAAATTATGGGGTATCCAACGAGAACGAATTTTTGTTATAACTAAGTGTTCATGCAAAACCGAATGTATTGAAGTGGAACTAAGGTGCATATTTCTTTATGGAATTTTCCTACTACATCAAGCAAGATGTAGCTTTCCGCAGTGCACCACACTAATTTGAATAAATAATATTCACCCAAATTAGTGTAATGATCTGATTGTACACTACTTATGCATTTCTTAATACTATAGGGTACACTATTAAACTGCGCCAGTTGCTTGCTGCATTCTCGAGCATGAAAGTAGGCATTCAGGCCGCAACGGCAGTAACTAGTCGATTGTTTGTATGTACTCGTAGTTTAGTTTTTGTAAGTGTTTAGCTATGACTCAAAAGCAACCCAGTTAATAAGATAAAAAAAATGCACAGAATATAAATTTATTTTTATTTTTTTGTTCTCATGCTTGTGTAGTAAGTACTCGTATACTGGTACTCGAAACTCGAATATTGTTGTAGTTTTGGTGATATATAAATTAAATTTCTTTCTTTTAGTTTTGTTGGTCAAAAGAAAAGAGAAAAAACAAGAAAGAATATAAAAAGAATCACAGCGTGTTGTCCCTGATGCGTTGATCATTCATTATTTAAGAATTGAAAAGTTAATTAACATTTTTTATTCTCAGCCACAAGAAAAGCAAATCGAAGGGGGAAAAATAAACTAAATAAAGATGCATTGCTTGGCAATTTACGAGTATGAATTTATTGAAAATACAAGAAAATATTTTCTGAAATAAACAACCACAACAACACAAGTAAAATTTATAATCCCGAATTAGTTTCATTTTATTTGCTTCGAGTTGGGTTTGCTTTTGCTGCTGCTGCTTGCTGCTGCTGCTGTTGTTGCAATTGACAGTGTAAAATCTGTAATTTGTTCAAATTAAGTTGTTCGCGTTTTAGCCAAAATTAATACGAAAGTGCGATTGTTTGAATTATTTAGTAATGATAAATATTTTAAAGCATTTTTAAACTTGCTTTTCAGATGCTACTTTTAGCTAGGAACTAATATTTTGGTATGCAACGTGATATTTACTAAAAAATAATATTTTATGGTACATGTGAAATCAAGTCCTTTTGACTCTAGCAACGATACAAGAACTTCAGTTCCATCAATCAATTAATGGGATCAAAAATGGCAAGTCAGCAGGATCCGATGTAATACTATCAGAATTTTTCAGAAATTACGTCTACCTACATATAATAATTCTTAAGGCTTTAAAGACAAGTTTCTAGCAAAATTAACAACTCCCCGAAGCGACAAGAGAAAGCCTAATAATAAAAATCTCCAAATATGGAAACCTGCCAGAGAGTGGAAAATGGAGGGGCATCACTCTGCTCAATATAAAAAAAATAAAAGATAACAGTTTACATCCTGCCCAAACTTGTTCTATCCTGCACTGCAGAATAGAACTGCAGTTGAGAAAAGAGCAACATGGCTTCAGACCAGATCACATTTAGCATCTGAAGGCTTGTTGAGCAGTCGGTGCAATTGCGCTTCCCATTGTGCTTGGCCTTCGTGGATTTTATGTGAACATAGAAAAAATTTAAAGTGTCTCATGCAGGGTGTTTTTGTGATACCCTTTGCTGCCTCGACTTTCCGATGATACTTGTCTTATCTCCCAGCTCTTTTTGGACATGCAAGCTAAAATCAAACTTATTCGCGGAACGTGCGGCTAAAGCTGGAAGTCTACTGTGTAATTCGAAATGAAAGAAAACTTTTGCGAACTTGTATCTTAATAACATTTAAAGTCGAAAACCTTTTCTTACGTTTCGAGTTACAGAGTAGACTCCCTGGTTTACATGTAAACATTTAGAAAAAGAAATCAGTGGTTATAAACTCTCGATTTCAGATTCAGCTTATGAGGCAGGCCTTAGAGGATATTGAAAGTTTCTGTTATTTAGCAGGGCATTTTTATAACAAAAGGCGGAGGCAATAAAAAAGATATCAAGAATAGACTGTGCAAACTTAATCAAACATAAGTTGTGCTTAAAAACTCTGGAAGTCAAGAAGCATTTCTACGGCAGCAAAAGTTAGAGTCTTTAACACGAATGTCAAATGTACCCCTGTAGGGTTGCGAGACATGGGGTTTGTCTAAACGCGAAATTCAGTGCCTGCGAGCGTTTGTAAACCCGAGGCCACGCAGTTAGCGGCGAGCGGTAGAGCGGCATGCTTGAGCGGAAAGTGGCTTATTACTGAGCGGCATTTTTTAACGGCGTTTACGAAAGTTTATTACTATTTTTAAGCGGCGTAGTTCAGTTTTAAAACAACATCTATTTTTGAGCGGGGCACTGCTGTGTCTCTCAAAAATGCCGCTCAAATGTGCCGCTTACTGTGTGGCCACTTCGATGGTATCGGTATGTTTTAGTGTTTTAACGCGCCCCGCTTTTCTGCTTATTGCATGACCACGGCCTTAGTCACATACTACGAATATTCTAGCCGGCAACTACTTCGAACAGCAACTTGTGTTACCGATCCGATTAAACTTATTTAAAGCTTGATATACGCTAATGGTAATGGCATCAACAGAAAAGCTATCGAGTTATACCCCCAAGCCGTCAGCAACTTGTGTTACCGATCCGACTGAACTTATTTAAAGCTTGATATAAGCTCCCGCAAATTTAAAAGGTTGCTAAAACCTGCTAATGGCATCAACAGAAAATCTATCGAGTTCTACCCCCAAGCCGTCATAAAACCAGGCAGACCTGCCAACACCTGGAGAGGCCAGACAGAAAATGAGCTTTTGAAAGGAGATGTTTCGTGGAGCGAAATGAAGAACAGGTCAAATTATAAGAGCTTATGGAAAGCATTTGTCATGGTCATATATTCCACCTTGGAATTCGAAGGACTGAAGACAGATAAATAGAAAGAAAATTTTGTAACAGTTTTTTCTCAAAGAAAAAATTTAACAAAATATTACAAAGTACAGGAAAATTTTAACAATTAAAACAATTCAACTATAAAAAGTCGAGAAAATGTTAATACACTCAAACTCTATTGAAATAATTGTTTGAAACTGGAGACAACAAAATGTTTGCATATAAAATTGTATCTGCACGAATGCACGTGTATGCGATTGAATGAATGCGTGAATTAATGTTTGTCCGCATATTAAATGATCAAATATAAATAAAACGATTGGCTTAACTGATCAAACTATTGCGATTAGACGCCATTAAACATTTAATACAACAGATCAAATGTTGGTGACGCCAGAAACCCATTTAGGTGTGTTTCGAATGCATTTTCACAAGAGTGGACATTTAAATTAGCCGGCCAGTCGCTCAGCGCAGGCACTGTAGTGGCCACATTTCAGCCAACCAATCCACATACTAAAAGATACTAATGTTTTTTTTTTATATTTCTTGCTAATAGTTTGCGTTAAAATGAATATTACCGCAACAGGAAATTAAGAGAGAGAGAGAGAGAGAGATGGAGAAAAAGTTATAACTTTATCAAACATTTTAGCCGAATGAAGAGAAATATTAAATATGTAAATAAAAAATATTTTAATACAAACATAAACAACCAACATTAAGATAAAAATTATAAAAATAAGATAAAAATCAATGAATGAAATCATAATTCATAAACATGTTCTCGAGTCGGTTTTATTTAAAGAGATTTAAGAACGAATTAATTAATGGAAGCCGTTCGACTGGAAACAATGAAGTAAGAGCACTTAATTTCTTACAACAGTTGGCATTTAAATTTAAATGTTCCTTCGGAAGAATAATTTTTTTGCAAACAAACGTTTGTGAATTCTATTGCCATAACGTCCTGCTTTCAGTTGAAATTGTGAGGAACTAACTTTTCTGTGGAACAAGAATGTAAATTTATTCATTTGTTAATGTGAGTAAGGCCGGATTTCCGCATACACCGTCGCAATCGGCCCCAATAACGAGAGCTGAAACTGAAAAACGTTGCTGTTGATCAGTGTTCGTGTCTGAATTATTGCAAATTTTAAATTTCAATAGTGAAATATTTTCCAAAAGTTGACATCTCCTCCAGGTCGACATCATTGACATTGCAGCCATTATTGAAGGTTTAGATAACATCCTCAGAAATAGAGTGGTATGATGCCTATTTCATTTGTGTGTCCGAAATATTTTGGTAGTGTAAATATAGTGCCACGAGTATCATTGCCGAATTTAGAGATTTGTTTCATCTATTTATGTACAAGATTTATGGGTGCTGTTGTCAGAACCGAATCGTGTCCATATCTGTCTTTTTATAAAGTCCGTTTCACGTTACTTTATATGTAAGTATTACTATATTTTAAACAAAATGCACTTTTCTTGATGTTATTGTATTTAAGGCTTGGATTTTTCTCTATTCTAGACAATCGTGCGACTTTCGAGAAAATAGAACCCTGGTACGATAGAGTTTATGAAAATGTTGAACAGACAACAATAATTCATTATATTGTATTTTGTGAGTCCTAGGCTTTAGAAAAAGTCATCATGTGTTGCATTTTCCTCAAAATTCTTTTGAGCCCCTTGTACTAAGTGTAAAACGGCTTTAGTCCAGCGATCTTAGCATTTGATATGCAATGAAAACTTCATTCCTTCAATTAACTGTTTGTTCTCTCTGCTGCGACATCAGACAAGCGACACAAACACTTTTTTTTTCTTTTAAAAATTTACGATTTTAATTATTTCCATAAATTTATTGAATGAAACAATTTAGCAATCGAACGTGTATTCAAATAACGCGACTGCCATTATTGTCGTCGTTCATTTGAAATGACGATGACCAACGTTACGATCATGATGATGATGATGATGATGATGATGATTATTATTATTATTATTATTATTGTGATTGCTAACAGTCAACTGGACTATTAAGATGATACAGGTGTCGCTACTAGAATTTCATTATACTGACGCGATCGCATTTGTTTTAATTTTTATTATAATTTTTTAAAATGCTGTTTCGTTTGACTTGTTTAAGTTGCAGTAAATTAATAATTATTTCAAAACAAACTTGAAATTTAAATGACACAAGACAATTTATGAATCCAAATAGCGCCTTCTTCAAAGGTGCTTTAAATAGAGAATAAATATGACTTGTTGATGTTGATTTTTTTTAGGGGATTAACAACTACTCGTATTCATAGATTAAGCAATAAAATCAAATATTTCTAATTATTCTGATGTTTTATATTCAAAGTGTTAAAAATAGTCTTCTTATTATTTTTACACACATCCAGACTAACATACTCCTACACCCACGTATGCCATGAAAAAAAGTGATTTGCATTTTAAAAGAAATTACAAATACACAAGACAGAAAGGAACTCTTATTAAATCAGTCTTTTTTTTTTTTTGATAAATCTTGAGGAATAATTGATCTGATCATCTGAACTATCTCTAGATGTTATGTAACGTTCTGCTTCCAATTGTCCACATAAAGTTACTCACATTCACAAGGTGGCCCAAAAAGTGTGATAATTTGAAAACAAGAAAACAGTTTGATGCTGTTAGACGGCCAGTTCTAATCTCAAAAATGAGAGAGATCACTGGCCCTGGAAATTAACTTTGTCGCTCATTATGATTTTTAAACGAAATCATATCTCTTGTAAGTTTCCTGGCATCTGATTTCTCTTTGCCCAATTCGGATCGAGGTGATGGAATTTCCCCCAGTAATAAAGTGAAAGCCATTCATAACAAATTCCAATTTCATGGCATCTAAATTGCCAATAAGTAATTATTATAAAAAAGCATGTTGACAACATCGACATGAATAAATAAGCAACTAGTTCGCTGTTTTGTATTGCACTCCTAGTATGCAATAATGTATATTATAATTCTCATTTAGTTCATATTCAATTCAGTACAAATATTTATAGTTTACAAACCTGGAAGATAATCACATTTTTATATAATTCGGCAAGCATTACTTGTTGAAAATAAAATGATGATAAGGAAAAGAACGACTTTATCGAAATCAATTGTTTATCCAATGAATAGACATAAAAATAGTAAAGTTTTTGTGAAAATCATTTCAACTGGAATTTACATTAATTATTTTCTCTTATTAACTATCTCGGCAAATAATGTCGGTGCTCAAAGTTTTCTATTTCAAGTTTTCTTATTACAAATTGAATCAATTTGGTGCGGTTTAGTCAATTTCGAAAATGTTCGAGTATAAAATTTTCACAAAACTCTTGTTTAAACAAATTTATAAACTATTAAACCGATCTTAACTTCAAAGAGACACGTCGATTGCTACCAACTTCACTAAAGTCCGCTGATTCGATTTTATATGTATAGTCACTGATTTTTATATATTCAAAAAGTGTATCGGATGCCGCGAACTTGACGAAAATCGGTAGCTTAGCGGGAAGTTTTAGGAATGGCCTGCCAGGGCAACCAATTCCCATATTTTTTTATTTATCTTACGCAGAAGGAGAAATATTACTATATAGAAAATTTTCCATATCAATACAAGTTTTCAGCTTCTTTGAAATAATTTTTGTCATTGTTTTATACTGAGACTTTAAGTGAGCCAGATCCTCTAAAATTTCCCTCTGTTCCTTAAGTTTACTCGGCTTTTTGTATTTATCTAAAACAATTCTCCAATTACTAAAATAAAACTACCATTTTTAAATTTTATCCATTCCCTTTTTTCCATATGTATACTCGTATGTCGTATGTATGTATTTGCACTCGTCACACGTCAAAGTTAACATACATATTTTGGGAAATTGGATCCAAACAATCGTATTGTCGTAAATGAAATTATTTGAAGACAAGCAGAAGCATCTTTGAATAATTGCTAATCTTTATAATTACTTTAACAATAAGGTCTCCATTAAATTCATCTAGTTTGCTTTGTTTCGCCATTTTGTACTTCGTGATTATCTGGCGCATGCATCCTGTACATCCTGTTAATTGTTGTGCCAAAAGCATTTGTCTTTTCTCTTTTAATTCTATTGTTGGAGGAGGCGTTTAAATGTTGATGTGCTGTGAAAGATGTGGTTTCATTTGTTTATGCAACAACTACACGAATTAACACATCATAATAATACAATAATAATCTCAAATAAATTAAATTAAAACTAAATAAATGAGCTGAGATGTGAAACATTCATTAAAAATGGCTTGTGCATAAACGACGTACTCGTACGTACGTATGTCCATCTTTAATAAGAAGTAAATGGCAGTTTGAAAATTTATAATAAAAATAAAACAGCAGCAAAGAAAGACAAGACAAGGCAGTTAGTTTAAAAAGGCTTAAATGTGTAAATGAAGTAAAAATATATATGGAGGGGAAAGTATACCACACACCATAATTTAGATATTGTATAAACTTTAGTAATTTCTTTGTGAAATTTATAAACATTTGAAATACACAGAGGAATAGCAGGGATTTCTATTCAGTGAAAATAAACCTTAAACTTAAACTTGGAAGTCCTTCTCAATGAATTAAAGTTTTGCTTACTTAAATTGCGAGACAGGATTAAAGGTAAAACATATCGTGTTACACACTTGATTGCTACTTTCAATGGAATCAAAATAAATGCAAAACTCAACCAATTCCAACATACGAATGCACAAGGGTCGCTCATACCAATTATTGCCGCCGCTTTTAGGCTGATGACAATAAAGGAAGGCCTTGGTGATAATGGTGATGATGATGATGACGACGACGACGATGTTCAGCTAAAATAAAATAAAACAGTGCGCGCTCCAACTTGATAATTTCATCACAAACACAACTCCCTACTTAAGCAACCACAGCCACAGCGAACACTTGCACAAATCCCCAACGTTGCTTCAAAATGGTGAGAAATCGTAACACGTTCAGTAGCAATTCCCGAATCGCCAACAGAAACTGCCTACAAGACTTTTTGTTTATATAAATAAGCAAATGTTTTTTATTTATTTATTTATTTTATTTATTTTTTTTTTTGGTTAAAACAACATTCCGCCCTAGAGTTTGCTTTCAGTGGTTATGGCTAATAACCAACAATTGGCAATCATTATATACTTTATGGCCACTAAAAACTGAAATGGCAGCAATTTTTCGTAAAACATCTAAGGCAAGCCGGCCTTACACGAATACACCATTTCGGTCACTGTAAAATGCCATCATAACAAAAACATACCGCAAATGTGCAACAGGCACAACAGTTAAAGACACAGTAACTGCTGCAACAGCCACGACGACTACCGTACTCAGCGATTCAGGCACTCAGGCACTCAGACAATCGGTTATTGTGTGAGGGGGAACAGAGAGGATCCCGACAATTTAATGTTTATTTGCTAATGAAGTTGACAACATGCGGATTAGCGTATTTAGTCAGCGTCACCACCACCACCACCACCATCATCATCATTACGATCATGATCATCATCATCATCAAAACGAAATACTCAGCCCGGCACACATCTGAATCAGCATCTTTTAAATGGCAACAAACCGAATTTATATGCCTCATTGTGATTTTATTTCTTATTTTTCATTTATTGTCCATCGTTTACTGACTTCTTAAGTTGTTTCTTCGTTTATTTTTTAACATAATAATCTCCAGTTGTCTCTCACACCATCACACCACATCGTCATCGTCATCGTCCCATTCTCACCCGTCCTTTACTTTCCACAACAAGAAGAAGGACAATATAAAACTTAATTATAAATTAATAACTTTGAAAGTTATCATTAGATTAATGCTTTAAAATCTATCGTACATACACACATACATACATACATACATACATACCCTTGCATATATACATACATATATACTAGGTACTGGTATCGGTGGACATGAACGCGTAACCCAAGAGAATAATATCGAATGCATAAAGTAGCCGAGCCACTATGAGTTGCTACAATTTGTTGCATTGCCTATGAGTGCTGTCGCAATAGATGGCAACAAATAGTTGAACATATATTTGATTTAGGGATTTGCGATTGTGGTGCGTTCGGCGTCCTTTGAAGGCAATATTTAAAGAAAATATACTGGCTCAAATTAAATGGAAGAACGGGAAACGGAAATGAATCACGCACGATAGATGTACCCCGTTCAGATCGAACTTATCATATTAACGACTCAATTATGGATGGCAACCGAACATTAGTTGCGTTGCCAGTTTCCAAATTGTTCTTAACAGCTGTTAATTTCAGTTGCCATATTGGCACACACAAATTTCAAAACTAAAAATTAAAAGTAAATTAAATCAACTTCGGGTTATTTAGGAAGACGAAAATAGTTTTAAAGCGAAAAAAAATTGTTATTTAAAAATTATTTCAAGCAATAACATTTACTCACAGTGGAGACGGTAATAATAAAGAATTTCAAGTAACGCAAATAAGGATCATTTTCCAAATTTTAACTAAAAACCTCAAACTAAAAGCGACGTGTTAAGTGCACAAGGAATATGCCAAGGCAATGCTAGTTACATGGACTGACTACCTTTAGATGCATTTATATTTATGGTGCCGTACACCAAAGGTGAATAGGAACCGTATTGTTTTAGCTAACGTTGTCCATTCGTCCGTCCAGCTTTTTCTCAAGAACCGTAAAAGCTACGTACCTGAGATTTTCACAGAATATATAAAACTTTCGCCGCTACAACAACAAATATATTTCAGTTAAAAATTAAAGGCTGTTCTAAAGCGAGCAACGAGAAGTGTTGAAACCCCAATGCAATATACAGACAATTATGTATAGACACTTGAAATTTTCAAATTTAATGTATTTCTATGAAATTTAAAAAATTACAGGGTTTTCTATCAGTTGATGTAATTTTGACTATATAATTTTGACAACTTACCATATGTTGGAAACCGTAGGAGGCAAACTCTTGAAATTTTCATAAACGCTAAAACTAAAAAATCCCAAAAATCAAATAATAACGAAACCAAAAATCTTAATCTTAATGAAAAATATCACCAAAAATAAAATAAAACGCTAAAATGCCAAAGAAATCACAAAAAGTAAAAAATGTCGAGAAAAAACTAAAAAATCGCCAAAACAAAAAAATCACCAAAAAGAAAAAAATCGCCAAAAAGAATAAAAAATTCACCAAATCTAAAGAAGCGTCAATACTACAAAAAAATCGCCAAAAAAAAGAAACGCCGTACGGAACACTTCGTGTGCGAGTCAAATCGCACTTTATTGAATTTATTTTTAATTATAAATCAGTAATCATTACTTTACGTCTTAAGTCTCCGTATCTGGAACAATGACACAGAAGATGTTCGCTGGTTTCTCCAATTTATTCATCTTGACAACTTGTGCAAAGTCATGATTTGACTATGTACAGTGTAGGACAAAACTATTCAGCTAATTCATTAGAGTAACCAATATTATAACAATTACTTAAGCTTTATTTACATAACAATATAAAGAACTAAAAAAGGGCATTTGCGCGATAGTTCTATTTAACAAGCAATAGTAACATCACTGGCCTGCAAATGCCACTTAACAATAAAATTCTATTTTATACGGATCGAGCTAAGCCTGTACGCTTAGCTAATTATCCTTTAGTAAAAAATACCACAATTTTGAGCACATGTTTAAAATGAGTTTATTTGTAGTAACTGTCATGGCCAAGGAATAATGCTGCAATACTCTGAACATCTTTTAATGGAATTTCATACTAATTTCAGTTTGCATTTTGTTACGCATATCCCTTTGAAACGTTGATGTGCAATCTATTCAATAAAAAGACTTCATGTTTTCAATACCAATTTGCTCTTTGTATTGTCATGTTGAACCACCAAATTTTGATTGTGGAAAAATCAAGACATCTGCTAAGAAAATATTAAATATTTAAAACAAAACTCAATGTCATGACAATAGTGAAGCCAATGATTGTGATGATAATAATTGGCTTCTTCATCTTTTTTTTTCGTTTGCATTTCATTCGCTCGCTCACTTTCATATTTTTTTTACAAATCTTTATCTGAATTTGCATTTTATTTCAAAAAGAACATTTTGTGTCTGTTTTGAATCCGCACATTACTTATGATTACTATTAAATCTTTTTTAAAGTTGAATCCTGTTATTCGAATGTAAAATATTTTTTGTCTAAATTATCAACAAAACTAAAGGATAAAATCAAAATGTACAAACAGAAAAATACACAAGCGTATTGAGTTTCAATCGCAGATAAGCTGCACAAATATAACCGATGAAGATACAAATTACAAAAATTATTATTCACTAGTAACAACAGCAAATAAGGCCAGGGCCAGTAATGTACAATATGTACGTATGTATGTATGTATGTACTCGTATGTATGTATGTATGCATATAATGAAGTCATTGAAATATGATCAAGGACAATGTTGTAGAAACAACCGTAAAATAACATACCAACAAGATTGTGCAACATTAAAGTAAAATAATAAATTATAACAATAACAATAAAACATCCAAAGTAGAAAAATAAACAAATGTTTGAAAAACGAGTATTAAATAAATTTGTAACGATTTTCAAATTTCAAAAGTAACTTTTTTTATTTGCGCATATTTCAGTATTCAACCCTCTATTGTGCCAATTATTGCACAAATGAGTTAAAAGTAATAAGTTACACTTAAAGAAATATGAAACAAAGAGATGTGTTCCTATGCAAATAAACCCACCAATGAACATTATTATTTTGACTTCGTAGCGCATGTAAACTTTTGTTCGTTCGCGCACCAAGTTTACACGAATAACAAGAATTCAATCAGAGTTGGGGACGAACAAATTCAGCAGTCCAATAAAAAAATTAAAACTTTTTGATTTTTATCAACCATTGCCGACAACGTGTAAGTGTAGCCCACGACTGCACACACACAACCATGTGATTGATGAGTTTATTTGAACGTCTCCAGGTCATTTTATATTTCTCGATTTATTGAACACAATTACATTTGAAACCTTCAACGTAGAAAGTGGTGGACCCATATCGACCACAATGTTTTGCGTTTGAAAGTCACTTAGTTTATCGTAAAGACGGACATCTGAGCGAGAGAAAAAAAGGGAGTTTCCACTGTATTGACAACTAGTTGTCAATAGCATTTTAGTATAATTTTAATAATGTACAGGCCCAATTGCAAGTACTTCCCGAGTTTGACAGTTAATAGCGTTCATACTGTTGAAGCTGCATTTGTCGAACTGGCTGGGATTTATTCAGTCTGTCCAAATCGCCATGGGCGGATTAGCGTTCAACAGCACGTGAGAATGTTGATATTGTTTTATAAAGTTGAAAAGAAACCTTATTGCTTTCGCTACTATGCTCATCCACTTATCTGTCTGTCACAGGCTGTTTTCTCCAGAACCGTAAGAGGTATGGACCTGAAAGAGAATATGTAAAACTTTGGCCGCTACAACAAATGTGTGACAGTTAAAAATTAAAGGGTGTTGTAAAGCGAGCAACAAAAATTCTGAAATTCTAATGTAATACACAGACAATTACATATAGACACTTGAAATATTCAAAGTTAGCGTATTTTCATGCAGACTACACCAATTAACACTCAAATTTATAAAACCAAAATTAAAGGATGTTGAAATTTTCAAAAACGATTAAATTAAAAAATCCGAACAAATGCCGAAACGAAAAATCGTCAAAATAAAAAAAGCGCTTAAATTAAAATTATCACCAGAAATAAGAAAAATCGCTAAAATGCAAAAAAAAACACCAAAAGTAAAAAGATCGCCAAAAAACTAAAAAAAAATCGCCAAAAAAGAAGAAATCGCCAAAATTAAAAAAAGTCCCGAATAAAAAAAATCACAAAAAAGCGAAAAACCACAAAAAAAAACCAGAGCCGTACGGAACCCTTCTTATGCGAGCCTAGTCGTAGTTAAATTTGGCTTTTCAAATACAAATTGATTTTTTTTTGGATACGACCGTAAAAATTCGAAAATTAAATTCTTTGCTATTGTGTTTTATTTTATTTATTTTATTTTGCAATTTGCCACAATAAATCTCATAAAACTTCCACAGCATACAAACAGTTGTTGTCTTTAATGACGTCATGCGCAGTAGAAAATTATTTTGAAAAGCGGAATGCTCTATATGTGCCTTCAAATTCAAAGTATGTAGTGCTATCATTTTTCTCTCACTGTATATTGTTACATCTCAATAATAATAATAAAAAAAAAAACAATCTCTACAAATCGCAATGTTGAAAAAAAGGACTTGTGTTGTAGTCGTATTGTTTTTGTTAGATTTTTAGAGTTAGAGCTGATACTGCTGATAATGTTGAGTTAGTCAGGGCTGAGGGTTGCATTCGTTTAGGTAGTCCTTGTAAATCAAAAAAGCAAGATAAGTTTTAAACAAATAAAATTTACCGAATTAGGCCGCTTATAACGGCCAACTATGTGCATACACACACATACACACACACACACACACACAAACTATTATTGTTTTGTTGCATTGCAACATATTAATGAGAATATTGTTAAATTAGAAGACTTTGAAATGTGATACGCCCAACCACAATATAATAAATATGTTTCCAAAATGTATTAAACAAACAGCAACAACAGAGACAAATAAATGGGCATTAATATCCGAAATACATTTGTACGGATACAATTGTATAATTTGAAGGCAACCATTGAAATGAACATGCGACTACATAAATCCTGAAGTATGTACATGAAAAAAGAGAATAAAAATTATTGATACTTCTGGAGCAGTTTTAAATTCTTTATGACGTTCGTTTTATAGCAGCTTGACTTGTAGGCAAACAGAAAAATAATACATTCTTATAATCCTTCTCGAAAACAATAAGGGCCAGAAGAGCAACGTGCAAGTTGTTATGCAATACTTGGCGTGCAAGAAATTAAAACTAAAAACAGATGTCGAATGGACAATTGCAAAAATATTAAATTTTGCATTAAATCATCTAGTGAAAATTCAGAAAAATGGTTTCTTTTTGTTTTTTTTTTTTGAAGCAAAATAAAAAGAAAACAAATTCAAATTTCACCCACAAAAAGTCAAACCAATGCCCGAGCATTTATTCTCCTGACCATTTCCACTCTTTCTCGTATTACGACTTTAATTTTATTACGAGTACTACTGTGGAACAAAACAACAATACTTATGAATTTTAATAGGCTTATAAACCGAATTAAATATGACACTTATACTCTCCTTGGGTAGAGTGTCAATTGTTTTCATTACTTCTGTATGTATAAATGGATGTATGTTTGTACTCGTATATGAGATGCGATGTGGTGCGCACCCTTCCCACTATCTGACGTTCTGACGCAGTTCACTAACTGCAGTATGTTAACATGGTTTATAACGGAAAGCCGTTGGCTCTTATTTTGTGTGTTAGTTGACACTCAATTTGACTTGAAATGGGAGTCGCATTACAAGCCAACATATGCTGTAAAATGTTCGAAGAATACAACGACTTCATCTACTTCGGCCTGCTAAACTATTGTTCCTTGCGTTCCGTCGTAGTTTGTGTTTTTATTACACACCAGCAACCTCAAGAGTCCTTAACAAACTTACAATCATAAACATATGAGGGCAGTGTGATAATTCTGTGACTTTCTGCATAAAATGAAATTTTATTTAGCATAAAAAGCCTTTTATTCTCAATATAGTCTCTTTAAAGGCGAGGCATTTAGTCCAGCGTGCTTCTAGTTGTTATTTTCCCTTCCAGTAATAAGATTTCTTAAAGTCCTCAAATCATGCGTTGGTTTTAATGAGCATCTCTTCGATGACGGTCTTCCCGAGCACGAGTTCAATTCCTGGCCAGACTCAACTAGGTCTAATCAACATCACAGATATCACAGTAACCTCCTTCATCGATATCTGTAGCAATGAATCGTCGGAAAAGTAAAATAACTAATAAAAAAAAAGCTCCGCAGTTCAAAGTAATAAGTCTACTTAACACCAGAGGCGCTTAAAAAATTCTATAAAAATTAACAAAATAGCAGAGTTGCTAAATGAGTTTTTGGTGGCCATTTTTATCAAGCTTGGAAAACAGGAAACCGTCGCAAGGGGTTAAATATTGAGAGCATGCATGCCCCTTATACAGCAAAACCTTTTTCTTCGCTAACATCAGGTCGCTTTTGCTTTAAATCAGCATTGAATCTGGCCAAAAACTCTTAGCAATATTCTCGGATAATCGATTTGCACTTTTCAGGTAATCGCTGTGAATGACACTGCGTGCATGTCAAAAAAAAGCTGTGACCATAACATTGCTCACCGACAGATCCACCTTAGACTTTTATGTGGCACGTTCACTCGAAGAAATGCAGTGTTTTTATTGCTCTTTGGTCTCTGGTGTAATATGATTGGTCGATATTTCGTCCACAGTTACAGAACCGCACAAAACTCGTTGGAATTGCGCCGAAATATTGCCAAACTCTGCTTTGAACTGAACACACGGTTGCGCTTATGGTCCAATGGTCTAGCTTAAACAGACAGATTGCGTGTACCGCATATTTTTAAGAATCAGCCTTGCCAGAGAAAAAAAACATTTTTAGAAAATTATTTTGGCAAAGCAGAATGTTTGGTTTGTCAATGTGCGTTGTCACGCATAAAAAAACATGACATGGAAAAGCAAAGCAAATGTCCTACAAAGCCATTTTTTACCCACCATTATATTGACGCAGCAACAACAAAAGATGCCTTTCTTTATAAACAAAACGTGAGTGTTTCTTCTCACCACATTAAAATCAAGTTTGCCTTTGGAGATTTAAACTTTCAAATAACGGGAATGAGACGAAATTTCAGTGGCAACACCGAATCGTGGTGAGAGAATAACTCATACAATCGTAAAGTGTAATAGTATAGGTTGCCGATCGCTGTTCTGGAGTGACGATTTATTCTGGGTGATTCGAGCGTTTGGCGTCATTTGTGCTGGCACGTCCACGACGAAACTCAGTTAACCTATTTTTTAACATTGAAATTGATGGTGGATTTGATTTCGGTGAAATACAAAAATTTGCGCAGTTATCATACTGCCCTCGTACTAACACGTACTAACACACAAACGTAGTTTATTGTCCTTAACGATGTTCATCTATGTCGATAATTTTACTTGTTTTACAGTTGTTTGCCAACGATGTGGTAAAATGAATACCAAACGCTTTAATGACCCTGGGGGAAAGTGAAGACTTTAGCTTAATGTCAGCTGCATATAAAAAAAAGTGGATTAAATAAAACAGTAACTGTTTGGATTAAATAATACGATTTATTAACCTTAATGCGAAAATATTATTTAAATTAGTTTTCAATTAATTTTGACGACTTTGGTTTCATTTTCACTAAAATACCACTACATGATGCATATTGACGTCATTTCTTTGTCCTATCAAAGACAAGAGTGGACGAACCTGAAATTTTCACAGAATATGTAAAACTTTGGCCGTTGCAACAAGAAATATATTACAGTTAAAAATTAAAGGATGTTCCAAAGAGAGTAACAAAAATATTGAAATCCCAATGTAATATGCAGACACTAGAAATTTTCAAACTTAATGTTATTTTGACAACTTCCTGTATCTTGGAAATCATATTAATGAAACTCTTGAAATTTTCAAAAACGCTAAAATTAAAAATCCCAAAATTAAACAAATGCCGAAGTAAACAATCGCCATATTAAAAAAAGCGCAAAAAAAAGGAAAAATATCACCAAAAATAAAATAAATCGTTCAAATTCATAAAAATCATCAAAAGTATAAATCGTCAAAAAAAAATTAAAAAATCGCCAAGAACAAAAAAATCGTCAAAACGAAAAAAATCGCCAAAACTAAAAAAAATCGCTAAAGCGAAAAAACATCTTAAGATATCGCCGAATCGAAAAGAAGCTCGAAAACTAAAAATCGCTAAAATAAAAAAACACCGAAAACAACCAAATACAGTGCTAGAGTTAAAAAAAACGGGGCAGGTTGGAGGTCGTTTGGAAGTAAAATTCTGCTTCTTCAACTTTACAGTTGAATTCGTAAGAATTTCGGAAATTGTGTTGTTCTATTTAAAACTCTGTAAAACTGACTGACACAGTATTCCACCAAACCCGAGCACCCAGAAAAGGAGTATCACTGATGTATGTAGTTCTTATTGGACCAGATGTTCATATCGTCATCATGCAGCATAATTTCCATCTTTTCCAAACCATGTGCAATTGCGTTTTCGAAAATGATCCCGCACCTATTTAAGAGTTAATTTTGCAGGTCTTGCCAGCCGATTTCAGACGAAGTCCGATGTGGTACTTAAATATAAAATTACATATAATGAATTTTCGTTAATGTTCGTTTCTCCGTTAAAATTCAAAGCCACTAAATGACACTACAATTAATGGTTTGGTTGGCTGGCACTCTTTTCTTAACACTCTTTAAAATAATTAAACTTCGTTTAGCATTGACTTTATTGGAGTTTCACAATAGCACTACCATTATGCCATGCCATTGTTAATTAATTTTGGTAACATCTTTATATTGTTGCCTTTGTAACAATATACATATAAAACCTTTCTTTTGTGTTTTATGTTTTAACGTATGAAAAGTTAAATATGTACATATGTATGTACATATTTATTGTAATGTTTGTAGCATGAGGCATGTGCTGCATGCTGTTTAAACAATTAGATTTGACACTTGTATTGCAACAGCTTTACATCGAGTGCTTACTACTGCTAACAATAAATTTTTAAAGCTTAAAAGATATTTTTCACTTGCGCGTCAAGCGATTGGATGAATTGCTGCTGCTGTGATCGCACAAATGAATAATTACTTTTTAATATGGAAACAAAACAACAATGAGCGGCAAATAAAAAGCGCTTTGCTTTGATCGCTCAGTACAACACAATGCAAGCCAAAATACACAGAAAAAAGTACAAAACAATTTTTATGAACAAAAAAAAAACAAAGAAAAAACACCAAATCCCAAATCCATTCCATCATCATCATTATTTCTTTTACGACTCATAGACACATATTTGTCTTTTATCCTCTGTGAGCTTCTAAAGCAAACATCAAGCCGCAACGAATCGCGTATGGGTTTTTAAACATTCATTGTACAAAAAACATGTTAATATTGTTTGTTATTAGTACCAACAAACCAATTCATACATACATACGGACGGACGGACGGACAGACATTCATTCCATTGGCGTACAAGTCCAAGTACAATACAAATGAACATCAATACTTTTTGGAGCACGATTTGTAAACAAAACAACATGGTTCTTCACAAAAAAGAAAAAAATAATAAATAAATAAATAAATTCTTTTTTGCTCTTTCTCCCTTTAAAGTACAACAAAAGAGTTTTTGTTTTGTTAAAAATCAGTTGAATTGAATAATGAAAACAAAACACAACAACAAACACATCAAAATGAGACTTGGAAAATATGAGTGATAAGCAATGACGTTTTACTTTTTATTAACTCAGCCTTAACCATCCATGGAATATTTATGTATTTCAACTGCCAACTAAATGACCGTAAGATCGAACAACAATTCCTTTTTAAACTTGCCCAACTGCAACTTAAATGTAACAACAACAAGTTATTTATATCAACCATACATTCATCCATCTAAATACTGCACAAGCATGCAATACATGCATACGAGTACATACACATGTGCATACAAACTTACGTGCATACGAATGCAATCAAAAGTTTGGACATTTTTGTATTTTTTATACTTTTCAATATTAAATAGTTTAATAAACGTCAAAAGCATTCTCTGCACTGCCACATTTGAAAACTGGGCTGAGTGAGTGGACAGAGGCGTACACAAAAAATACATTTAATTTATTATTTATTATTATTGTTATTGTTATGCAACTTATGGCAGAAGTACATACTAGTGAGTACATTTCATTAGAACGATAGAAGAATTAAGGAGGGCAACTTAACTTTAGTTGCGTTGCCGCTTTTCAAAATGTTATAACACATGGCGCAACTGTCAACTAACAGCTGTTGACCTCAGTTGCCAAATTGCAATAACATTTTAGTTGCTGCATAGTTTTTAAAGCAACAAGGTGGTAAAATTAAAAAAAAAATAGAATTCAAACAAACTAATCTTTGTTGATGAAGGCGCAAATATGCTTTAAAGCTAAAATATTTCCACTAATGATCTTCATGATAATTACTTGATAAGTTCATTTTATCACTTATTTGTGTTTCTTAACTTTTCAAGCTTCGTTTTCATTATTTTCAGTTGACAATCTGTCGTAATCGTATTTTCGATAACTTTTAGGCGACTTAAGAAGGTTACAATACATAATTTTTAGTAATTTTAATTTCAGTTGCGTTACTATTTGAGAGGGCAGATGTGTGCCGTTACGGCTTAATCCTACGGTAGTCTTAGCAGCCTTAGAAAGCACCATGTGCTTTGCAAGGAACACGCGGGTACCAACCTTTTAAATATGGTTATCCCTGACTTTAAGCATCTAAATTATCTCGCTGTTAAGACCGAGGTCAGAGCAGCATCAGTTGAATGGTAACAGCACCTAGAATAGTGCCGGACTGACCGCGTCAGACTAATCACTATCATTGATTTAACACTGGGGAGCCAAGGCTATGCTCCTAGATATTTTGGTAGCAACCACAGCCATTATGTAAACTTCTATGTGGTTGTTCTAACTCGTCAAAAGAAGACCTCACCAATCACAGGCACATTGTCACTACACACATACACTTACTTACTGTGGTGAGCATAATTTCTTGCGAAGAAGTCTACCGTCGGCAATTGGCTAACCGATGGCCGTAGAACCAGTATTAAGCCTCTGGTTAGACCTCGAAGCTCCACCCCGAAAAGTTTCAACTCTATCGTCTTTTGAACTCAGTAACACATAAGTTTTATGGGTAAATAGCCCAAGGTATGCCTCAACAAAAGATAAATTAGCCAAACTAAGGTCCATGAGATCACCACAGCCGATGTTGCATAATATATACCCTTGTGGGAAGTTGACAGGGCAACTGAAGTTCGGCTCCCATCCATAATCGAGCGATTATTGGTTTCGATATTATTTCCTGTGCATACTAGGGCGGGCCCAAAACTAGCCGAAAAATTAATTTACTGATAAGTAGCAACCTTATAAAACATGTACTATAAGTTTCAAAGCGCCACATTGTTTAGTTTTTTTTTTTGGGAGGGTCAACAAAAACAAACGATATGAATGATGAATTAGAAAACATTGAAAAATTGGCCACCGTTATGCAACTAAATATGTACTTTCATTTGAATAAAATATTGTATGGCAGAGTTTAAAAGAAGCCGTACGAGCTGCAGAGACGACTGGTCTGATCGACAAATTGAGCTGTTCACGCGATAAACAGTTAAGAAAATCCATATATAAAGCACATATATTTATTTGACCTTTTTAGTTTATTTAATTATGTTTATTAAGCTCGAGGTCGTTTTTGTTTAATTGTAATTAAATAAAGCACATATATTTTAAATGAGCGTCCATTTTTTCACCATATTTTATTGTGAATACATACGAGTATACATATGTCAATGTGCATATGTACAGAGACAGGCTATTTTAATGAGTCCAGTATTTTTGATCGCTTTGATTTGCACGACTTGGTATAAAAACTTACTTAGAAGATCGACTATAATCGGTATAACAGGAGCAATTGTAGGTGTATGAAAACGCCATGGTCTACGAATACATTAAATAAAACAAAGTTGTAACTAGTCCACTTGACCCATAATGGGCCATGTGTACCAAACATATTTTCATTCCCAAACATGTCTGAAACTTTGCCCCCCTTTTCTACAAATTACAAAACAATCATGCGTTGCATTTAACAATTCAGATGTATTTGGTCACAAGATTCATAAAAGTTACCAAAAGTAATGTAAAAGAATTTTTTAAAAGTAACAACAATAATGCATGAAGTACATACTTAAACACATGCATAAATAAAAACACACACATAAAAAAGCATACATACATACATATATATGTATGTATGGATGCATATGTGTGTGTATGTTTTCATATGTTTTGTTATTGTTATCGATATGTATTGTTGTAATTGTTGTATGGTTAGTGTTGGCTTTAATCATGAACAACACAGCAAAATCAACAAAGAAGTCGTTTTTCAATTTCTTCTCGATTGTCTTTCACTCTTTTAAATATATAGCTCGTGTCAAAAGACTTTGATCCATTAATCAAAAAAAGAGAGGGAATATTAGAAGAAGAACAAAGTTGCAACATAAATACATACATACATATCTAAAATATTTTAGTTTCATATTTTAATCTCACGTTTCGGTTTTATTTACCGGTCTGTGTGGATATTTCGTTAACTTTTATGTTTGTTATTGCCACACCGAGAAGAATAGATTGTTCGAGTTTACGAACGTTTATGATAACTTGTTAAACGGTTAATGAAATTTGTACTTAAATGGAGTAAGATCCGATTTTGAGTTTTTTGTTAGATAGTGCGTTTTGCGTTTTAGGTGACGATATATGTATATACACATTGATTCTGCTTTGAATATATTCTAACTTTTTTTTTTTTTTGTTTTAAGAGGTGTTACTTCCTTTAGAAAGGTATAGTAATAGAGAAGACAGGCGGTGAAGGAAGAGATAGAGGAAAGTTTAATTTTTTTTACACTCTGCTTTTATGCACGTTTTTAATAAAGCAAGGTTGCAGCGCCTCTGGTGTCAATGAGGCGTATTGAAGTTTTCGAAGCTGTGTTTAGTAGTTTAGTAGCCATTTCATTGGTTATTTTACTTCCCCGATGATTCTGCTACACGTACCGACGAAGGAGGGCGCTCTGATGATGCTGCAGTTCAGTGACCAGTGACTATGCCTTCATCACTTGAACTTTCCTACAACAACTGATACAAAGGGACACTAATGCTCAACAGAAAAAAGCGTTGTGTTGTTATTTTAATGACTGTCGGAGCCCGGCCTCGAACCCAGGACCCTTGGTTTGGTGGTCAACGTGCTAACTACTTCGGCCAAAGCCACCCTCAACTTGCAAAGTTTTAGTGAAGTTAATTGCAAACATTTATTATATGCATACATATGTACATATTTATACTCGTCCAGTTGTTGTTGTATGTCCCTTAGCGCTTACATTTCTCTTCAATATTCGCCAGGACATTGAGACCTAAATTAACCGTGTCCATTGAGCAACTCTGATAGATTCACTTTTACTTTCTGTTATTCTTAAAAATTTGCTACTTTACGTTATATAGAAAGCGCTTAGTTGGCAAACGCCTTCTTTCCTTTGAATACCCAAAACAATTCCCCAGATATTTTCATATAAAATAAGATATCTAACAGAAAACAAATTAAGATATCATAAAGGTTTTTATAACAAGTATACATGTGTAGTTGGCATATGTTTTGCCATGTTGTGTTTTTAGATTTTGTTTGTGGGTTTGCCAAAATAATCTAAGTATGTCAAACTGAAAACAATCAAACACAATCATCCAACACATGATTGATTATAATATTTTTACCAATTGCTGTCATCGAGGTTTAAACAACAAAACTAATGCCAGAAAAAATACACAACGGACGGCTGCAGCTCCTGCTGCTGCTGCTGCTACTTTTGCTGCAAATAAATACAATACAATTCAATTTAAAGCGCACAGTTAAAATTCTCAAAACGCATCTCATACATTTGGACTGGGTTTTATATATTTACACATATGTATGTATGTATGTAAATAAGTATGTGTTGTTTTTAAATTAGATCCCCTAAGGACACAACCAACCAACCAACCAACCGAGCAACCAAGAAAACAATAAACGGCAACATTTTCACCAAATTTTTGTGGACATGTGCACAAAAATAATAAAAACAAATACAACAAGAGTGCGATGATATTGTTGCTCATTTGTTGCACAAACAAAAAGCAAACGAGAAACACATCCATCCACATCCATTCAGCCAACAAGTCATCCAGTCAACTGGCCAGGGTTACCGTTAGACGGTTAAAATTTTAATTTGCAAGCTCGTTAATTTTGACTTTTTATTCGTGAAAAAGCTCTTGTTAATATCAAATGAAGCCTGCCTTTAACCCCTGCTTGCCATGCCGAATAAAATTAGAGTTTTTGATAAAGTTTTATGAAATGGCTCGCAAATTAAAAAATTAAAAACTGCTTTATGAGAAGAAAAAAGGGAACCAAATTAATAAATAAAAATTGCCTGGAAAAATATAAAAAAATGGCTGCAATACAAAATATGTATGTGATTATCGAAAAATAAGCATCCAATTTTTTTGTATATGCCATTTGAAGCATCTTAAAACCGACTTAAATATTTCTCTTCTCATGATACATCGAAAGATACCAGGGCTTTCAGAAGATTTTCTGCATAGCCTTACTTGGTCCAGGCCTTAAAATTTTCCCACTTGTATTTGGAAAATTGGATTCGATTTAGAAGTTCTTTTGTAATACAAATTTTTTGTGTCTTCATTTCAACCAATTTTGCGGCCATTTTTCAGTTTTTAATTTTACTCGTGCTTAAAAAAATTGGGGTCAATAAGAAAAAGAAGAAATGGCTTAAAAAACAGCACAATTCTTAATATTCCTCAAGAAATTATTCCCAGGGAATTAATTTTTTTCTGAGAATAAAATACTCTTAAGTAAGAGAGAACTTCGATTTTTCGAAGTCAGCTATGAATTTGATTTCAGTGATTTTATATCATATACCGGCTGTCACTTTGTTTCTTGACCTTCATTATACGGGATTTATACTCTATCATGCGTCCTTCCATTTTTGTATACCTCTATTATCCGTGAAAAATGAGATTTCATGTTTTAATACAATGCCTGAGTGCTACTTCTTTAAAAAAAAATAAAATAAAAAAAAATAAAAAAAAAATTTTGTTTTATTGATAATAATATGTACGCTTTTGTACTTTAATATAACCTCTATTAACTGTGTTTTTAGATTATAAATTTCCAGTAACGTGCTACCCAGGTAATCGAGTACTGTACCTGAAAGTTCGCAAATGATCTTTTAAAATAAAAGAACTTTGAATAGGGGGAGTTGTTATTTAAAATAGGGACTCAAAAATGCCTCCTTGGCGCTGAGGTCTAAATTGTAAGGAATTTAAATTGTATGTACAATTATCTTCAAATAAAACAATAAAAATAAAATAATAAAAAAATAACAATTTCTTGGGGTTAATTTTAGTTTTTGGTTTGGGATTATTTTTAATTTTTCAGGTCTCCTGAACGTTAGATTGAAAAATTGAAAAAATTCTAATAAGAAAAAAATCACTTGAATTCTCGATAACTCTAGTTTTTTTCTCCAATATTAATTTTTGTGAAAGCTAATTAAAATTTTCGGCGGTAACACTGTAGTCGGCCATATATCCAAATAAGCAACCAACCAACCATCGCACAAAACTTTTAATATGTTATTCGTTTTGATTGCCCCCTGCAAATAGTGAAGCAAACAGCCAACCAGCCAATAGATCTTTTTGTTCTATTACCGCAATTAAAAATACACCCCAACGAAATCACATACATATGTATGTGTGTAATTGAAGTTGCTTGCACAAATAAATCAAGGCTACCTACCCTCTTGCATTTTCCTTTCTTCGGTTAAAAATCATGAAAATGTTCCAGGTAACTGTTTTTTTTATTAAATTATGCACTAAGTTTGCTTTTTAAACTCTCAAAGATCTTTTGGAATTCCAAATTGAGAAGTTAATTCCAAATCGCAATGCTGACCTTTTAAGAACAATCAGAGTTTAAGATATTTTTATTTTAAACTACAAAGTTTGTGTTTCAGAAAGACAGTTCACAATTTACTTAATTTTTATTACGGGATATTTTGCTAACTCTTGCCCTATCAAAAAACAACCAAAAACAGCTGACTGTCAAATCGGTTGCCACACAAAACATTCTTAAAAATTTATAGTTTTCTCAAAACCCCAAAATATTTTTACATTTCGAATTCAATCTCTCTCTATCTCACTGTATAATTAATTCTTTAACATTTTCACACTTTCAATAGATACCTATTTGTAAATAATTTCTAAAAATAAAAAAACGATGAGAAGAAAAGGTAAAATACGTCTGTATGTATGTATGTAAATGTCAACAACAAATATTTAACTTTGGAAAATTAATCACGAAAAAAAGGAAACTACAATGAGAAAAATCATCTCACAAAGGAGGTTTCCACTGAATGGACAAATACAGCAACAGCAAAAACAAACATTACCAAACAATGACGTCTAAAAACTATACATTCATTCGTAGTGACAAACATGATGTAGTACGAACAAATGTAATACAAATAATGCTTGAATTGCTGCGATAAAATACGGCGAATTAAGGCAAACCATTAAAAATGCTGCCAAAAAGAACAAAAAAGAAGTCAGGAATTTTCTTCAACGAGGTCAGTAGAAGTAGTTGCTTTGACTATTAGGACGCTTACTCAAACAGATTCTTTAAAAATGCATAGTTTGTTGAAGAACTTTTCTTAGTAACTCATCATCATTTATAAAAATTTTATAAATAAAAAGTAATTTTAAGGCATACAGATTCTTTAGAGAGACTCGCCTTAATTCGGTTTAAAAAATTCAAACTTGGTACATCCAAACATCTAATGATACATTTGTATGGACATCTAAGGAATATTCAAATTACAAGCGGCGAAGAGAGCCACCTGAGCTGTTGAGAACGCCTGATATGTATTCGCCTTGAGTAATGCTTCTACAAATTTGTTTTGTAGGGTTCCGTACACCAAAAGTGAAAAGAAACCCTATTATTTTCGCTTGATGTCCATCTGTCTGTCACAGGTTGTTTTCTCGAGCACTTTAACGAGCTACAGCCTAAAATTTTCACAGTATATGTAAAACTTTGGCCGCCATATGACAGTTAAAAACTAAAGGGTGTTCTAAAGCGAGCATCGAAAAAATTTTAAATCCTAATGTAACAAAATGACTACACTAATTCACACTGAAATTTAAAAAATCAAAATTAAAGGGTATACTTGCAAACCGTAAGAGTTATACTCTTGAAATTTTCAAAAACGCTTAAGCTAAGAAATCCCAAAATAAAACGTAAAAATCGAAAAAAAGCTGAAAAAATCACCAAAAACGAAAAAAACACCAAAAACCGAAAAACCCCAAAAAACCCAAAAAAAATCGCCAAAAATTAAGAAAAATCGCCAAAACTAAAAAATTACCAAAACCCAAAAATAAGTTTACTGGGTACTCAAAAAACGAAAAAAAATCTCTAAAATTAAAATAAATTGCCAAAAACCGAAAAAATCGCCAAAAAAAACACCAAAACCAAAAAAACGCAAAAAACCGAAAAAAAAACAGAAAAAAAGCACCAAAAATTAAGAAAAAGCGCCAAAAACCCAAATAAAAAATGTTACCGGGTTCGCAATATTTAAAAAAAAATAAAGTTCGCATGGTATAGTGTCAGTACGGAATCCCTTCATGTGCGATTCAAAGTCGCACTTTAATAAATTTATTTGTAGTTTTTTATTCCAATTTCTGAATTTCGATTTCTACAGAAGTTTGGATACCAAAAATTTGTCATTTAATAAATATTTTACCATATTGCTCAATAATAAAAAAGAGATTTTGGAGTAAGAATGTGGGTAAAAAGGGGTTAAGTTAAAAGGATTATTCAGCAGGAAGAATAATATGTAGTTTAGGAAAAGATCATTTATACATAAAACGAAGTGATTGTTCTTTTCCAAAAAAAAAAGTTTACTACTTCCATCACTAAACTCTTCCAAACACTTGCAACAGTCACTCAAACATTTCGGAAATTTAAAAATACTTTTCGAATGATCATCGTACATTTAATACGAAATTCTACATTTTAAATTCCGAAATCATGCTTATGTTGTATTTTATGAGCAGTAGAGTTAATGTTGTTGATGTTTGTTGTTATTTCTCTTGATTATCATGCGAATAGAATTGAGTGGCATGAGATGTTTGTTTGTTTGTTCGTTTGTAGCATATTGTAGTTGAAATAAAAGTGATGCATGAATGAGTTGATCATGGCATAAATGTCACTTTTAATCATTTAGCGAGATGTTAATAATCCAAACTGAAAAATAGTTAAACAAACGACCAACAAAATACACAAATTCAAAACGCTGCTGCGAAGAACGAACGAACAAACGGAGGGGGACGTGACAAAGCAACAATATAAAAGAAAAGAAAAATAGACATGTATAAATAATCCTCATATTAACGACGACTAATATGAAGAGTTATTTAAAATTTAAATTGAAATCGAAAAATTTTTTGCTCAGCGATTTATCATATTTTGGTAAGACAACAACAGCAGCAGGATACCAACAATATACTTCATGTTTTTGCAGCATTCACTCTATTCAAATGGCAACATTTCTACTACATTAATGCAAAAGGTTGCGCCAAAATTAACCTTAAGCAGAAATCGGAAAAGAAAAAACGCTTGAAGTTATAATTTTTCCTCGGGATTTCGAATTACGTTTTTGAGAAAGATGACGTTCTTATTTGTAAAGACTTTATTTGAAGTCTTACATATAATCGCAAGTACGCATATGTATGTTGTATACAATGGGTTTATTTTGGAAAACAACCAAACTTCAGTTCGGTTGCCACTCAGCAGTCAAAACATTAACGCAAATGAAAAATTACATGACTGCTGGCAACTAGAGCTCCAAAATGACAGATGTTTTTTGCCAATTTAATTTTTGGCAACGCAACTAAAGTTTGGTTGCCATACATAATAGACCAAGATTAAAAAATCTCGCTAAATGTAAAGATTTTGCGTAAGCCAATTTTCAATATCACCTCGTAGTTTTTAATATTTTCATTTTTTTATCCACACACACTAACCTAAAAATAAAGACCTTAAACTGTTGGCATTTTATTTAAAGGGTCATTGGGATTCCATCTGTCATACATAGATCGATAGCTTTATGAAAACGGCAACCACTCCATTTCGCATAAATACACTCCTGTTTGATGCATGTCTGTAAAAGTATTTATACATTTTAAAGATTGCACAACTACAAACTATAAGATATGAATCTCAATACAAAACATTAGCGGTGATTTAAGAAGCCATACCACAATCAGCGGGTGTTCAATCCAATTCGTACGAAAGAAATTGATCGAATTGTTTTATTAAACAACTTGTACTCGTCGCATCTGCAAATGGGTATCATCGCTTATGATTATTGCATGCATACACTGCGCGATCTAATTATAAGATCAAAAGTGTTTCCAGAATTTGCTGCGGAACGACTGCAATGAATGGAGTTTGTTTTTTTCCAAAGCAAAATCCATTAATCTGAAGGCTTTCAGAATCTCTGGCGAAAGAAGCGAGAGCGCAAGGCCTACCCCGCAATGACAACGAGTATACAAAAGATATGAGTATGGAATGTAGCGGGCTGGCCTTGTACAACCAAAATAAGGTCCTTTATTAAGACCAGAGGTTCAATCGCTAGCTCCAACTGCAGAAATTTTAGCACACACATGAGCGGATCGGCTCTATATATACTCCTTCCCTATAAAGATCCTCTCCTCTTTTCTCTTTACTTTTATCTGACCCCTCTCTTCTGAATTAAATGGACCCGAAATGAGCCGAATGCTTTCTCCTTTCTCGGCAATCGATTAATTTAACCTAACCTTGTTGGTTCAGCAAAAAAAAGTATGTTTGTTTTTTGTTAAGCACGTCTAGACGCAGTTCGTTGCTGTTTAGAGAGCTGTTCAGTAGACTCCAACCACAAATCAAGCAAGCAATACTTATAGAAAAACTCGCAATAAATTATTGGAATTACAAAAATTACAACGTTTAAAACAATGAAATGCATATAGACGAGATTAACTAACAACAAACAAACTTGTTTAATTAAGTTTGTACTGATTTTGACACGCATTAAATAAACATGAGAAATTATAAAAAAAATCGTTTTAAACGTTGTCTAATAGAAATTTTAGACACGATCAAAATGCTTGCTGTCAAGTTCGTACACACACGCAAGCGTAAGCTACTTGATGATCCACCAAGCATTAATTTTTATTTTAATTTTGTGCTCTTTCGTTAGGTAAAAAAAATATAAAAATGTTTACAATGAAAATATAATTATAATGAAAATTTGTTCGAGCTTGAAGAGTTAACACTATACACACATTAATATGGGACAGCAAACATGCAAAACATCAAATTATTTTTTGAATTTACATCAAGCGTCATATCATCACACATCCTAACAAAATTTCACTCATACTATAACAAGTTTGTCAAGCATTTTGATCATGTCTACAAGCCCTTTAGCGATCATTTCTGTGGCACTATGGAATAATAGCTTAAGTAGACTTAAAGAAATTTAGCTTTATTATGCTGCATAATATTCCAGTTGGAATTTGCAGTGATTAAAATGCTACATATGGAAGGAAAGGCTCACATGAAAGTAGAATCAAGCGTAAGAGCCTTTTAATTTCGTAGCGGCAGCGTAAAAACTTCCAAGAAAACACTACTTTGCTTAAGTCGACTTAACCTATTATTCCATATTGCCACAGATATTATTTGCTTGACTTTATAACTATTTCTTGTAGTGTATTTGCGCGTTTGTGTGTGTGTGTGTGTATCAGTTGAGAAAAAAAGAAGAAATATATTCCATATAAATAAACTGAAACAGAAATTAATTTGTTTGTCACTTTACGGAGTAACGAATGTTATTCATCGTTTAAAGAAAACAGAAACAACAATAATAAAAGATGAATAAATCCCATGTTGTCAAATGATTAAGCCTCAATTTTCCTCACATTTGATGGAGATTAAGGTCTGCATACTTAAAATATTAAACGGTCTGTTCCCAGATGTGTTTGGAAAAAAAGGAATTATAAAATATTTTTAATAAATAAAGCAGTGTGAACAGCCGCGAGTTATTTAAGTAGTGATTTAAAATAAAAAATGTTACGAACAAAATAAGAATAATAAGAATATAGACAAATTTAAGAAGCTCAAGAGTGGCAAATTTTATATGAAAAAAAAACAAACATTTCTGTCTGTGTTTATTTTGTTCTGTGTTGGACTAAGGCTAAGCTAATAGTGTGCTTTTTCAGCTTCCACTTAACATGATCTCTCCCACAGTATGTCCTTATCGGAAAACAAACATTTTGGGGCCTATTGAAAAGCGCATAATAATTGGAAAAAAATGAGGAAGCGACATTTTGCATCATAGAAACATCTACCAATCGATGCCTTAAGAAATCATAAAGTTCAATTCCGAAGCGTACTTCAATGGAAAAGTTAGATAAGCTCATGCAGGTATTGGGGAAATATTCAGATAATATGTATTCCAGGACATCAGGGAGGTTAGCAGAACTCCACTGTTGGAAGATTGAACGAAATTCTGTGGAGCAACACCAAATAAGGAAAAAGAACACTACTTTTGCCACTGTCCAGCATTCATTCAAATCATAAGACAAATCTTCTATGTTAAAAATATACCAGATGTAGAATATCTTAGAAATTCAGATTGAAAAAACTTAAGAAAATATATTGAGGAAACCAGGTTCTTAAATTAACCAAGTTTGATAGGTTTTCGGTTTGTTTATTGGGAACTCCCTTCAACTCCCCTTTTCATAAGAGTGCACCGCATATTGTAAGCTAATAAGTTATAATCCGTAATGGAGCGGGCACAAAAAAATCGGTTATCATGGTGCGATAGGTGTCTCCATTGACCGTAATGGTTGCGCTGTCCCCATTTTCAAAGAAATATGGACCAATAAATACCAACGTTGCTTAAGCGTAAATCGATTCATTTCGTTCAATGGAGATAATATTCTGAATTTGGTGGCAGATTCGAAATAACCGGTGGTTCAAATTTAAACCGATATATTATATAACCCGTTACATTTTGGTTATATAACAAACTTTCCCGGATCGATTAGCAAAAAAAATATTTCTATTAGAAATTTTATACTCGACAAAGTTTGGTTATAGAGCTTAATAATCAATAAATTATAGGCGAAAAGTCCCCAATTTGTTCCAAAATATACTACTTGTAAATTTAAAATATCGAATCATTGCAGCAATATTCGGCAATTCTGGCAGCTTAAGCTAAATCCCGACCCTAGACTCCTTTAGAGAGTAACAGACATTAACAAATTTAGCAATTTAGCACACACATTATAAATTTGCAGTGTTATTCCCGGTCCAGACTTGCAATTTTCGTTGCAGCAACTTTTTATTTCGTAGTGAATAGAGTGAGATGGGAACACAAAATGTAATACACTCATTTCGTTTATATACCAAAAATTTTGCAACAAAAACTTCAAGTCTGGACCGGGACTTAGATAATAATTTTTACTACGTTTATACGCGCACTATTCGCAAATAAATTAACTCACTGTTTATACGGCATTGTAAATGTATAAAAACTTGGTAGCACTTCTATAGAAAATTTTATTTATGTTTACAAAAAAATTGTATAAATGTATAAAATAACAAACAATAATTTGTTTTTTTAACATTATTTTCTTCTATCAATGTTATTTTTTGCAATATTTATAAATTTATTGTTTTTTATTTGCATTTTATTTGCAATAAAAACAACAATATGTCAACAATTTACAGTTTTATTTGCAAATAAGCCGTGCGTATAAACGCAGTATTTGAAAACAACTTCCGTTCAAATATTTACAACTCATTTATTAATTACTTTAAACTTGCTGTCCACATCTATCAGTCTTACTTACTAAAGCGTTAGTTTTTGGTACTAGTAAATTTTAAAAAACTCATAATGATGGCGATGATGTTAATGATGGCTGTGATTATATTAATACCCATTGCAACAATAAAACAGGCAGCAGAAACAGCCCTTTGAAATAATATTACACATACTTTAGATGCTTTTTTGATGGGGTATTTACTATTGTGTGATCAGATTCACACCAAAGTATTAACTTTAGTTTTTTTTTTTAATTTTAATATTAAACTGTGTTTTGTAACGCTCATACACGTTTCAATCTTTCATCGTTTTTTTTTTTTTTGTTTAAATTGGGTTTTTGTTGTCTTTTCTGTTGGTTCTGTTCTCTTTAATCTTCAGAGGTGTAATTATTTGTGCTTCTCTTGTGTTGTCAACATATCAGAAATGTTTTGTTGTTGTTGTTGCAAGTGTGGCTGTCGCTTTTGTTGTTGTTGCTGGTATTGCTATTGTTATTGTTATTAAAAGTGTACCCAAAGAGAATTATACACAAATGTTAAAGAAAAGACTATGCGGTGCGTTTGATGCATCTGGAAATTAAGAACTTAAAATAACGTAATAGACTCAATAATAATGTTGGTATTTGAGGCATCCCATGCAATCGAAATAAAGCCAACAGCCTTAATAAAGACATCAGCGGACATCGCAGCCGTTTCAATAATTATGGATTTTAATCTTGACGTTTTCAACGCGAGAATGAGAATGAAATCATTTAATATTCAATACAAACATTTCATGCGACTACCAAAAGTCGAAACAACATACACATACGCTTACACATACCGGTGACTACTAAAGGAATTAGTGATGCCAATTAGAACTTCACCAGGCGATTTGGGCCACATTTGACACTGAATATTTCCGATGTCTTATGTTGTAATAATCATAATTTGGTATTTGTATCCTTTGCCATTTTGAAGTCCAAAACAAGCTATAGAAATAATTAGAAATAGGTGGACCAAAGTTTAGGGGTTTTGGGGCTACGTTTTATTTCTTGGAGCTGTAAGATGAATACAACCGACCCTACAGACTACATTACATCTAGGAAAATTAACCATTTGGTGCGGTTTACACGCTTGTGGCATCAGTTAATTTTATTTCTTCAAATACTTGCAAAAACAAACTTTATCGCCAAGTTGATTTAGGGAAATGGACCTGTCGATTGTTCTCCAAGATTGTGCGATTTGAAACATCTCGATTGCTACTTTTGTTTTAACAAACATACAGCCCGCGAAGGGATTACCTTGTCTGCAGAAAACACCCAGCGTCGAAAAACAACAACAACTGACTCCTGTTGGCAGGTTTATGCTATTCTCTAGACCTTAGGAACGGAAATAGATGGTCAGTAGCACAAAATTGTTCTCGAGAGCGAGTAAACATGCTACAATTTTTAGGTATTGTCTTAAAGTGACGTCGATGTCGTCAAGTGGAATAAGGGTAACTGTCTCTTCCTTATCCTATTCTTGATTCTTGATAGCTGCGACTGACTGTATTATAGGGAAGAACAAGCCTACTAGCGCGACTGCCGGTGGTCCAGTATCCCGCCATTACTGCGACTAACCGCGAGATGATCTTCATATTTGCGTTCACTGTTTGTTCTGAGGGTTTCTCGTGGAATCGTGACCATGAGAATATTATTTTTAACGGTTCCAAACGGCACTGCAACTGCCACCGCATTCGAGACATCGATAGGGGATCCAGCCCTGGCTAGTTCATTCACATATACTGTGTTTATATGAGTCAAGGTAGAACAACGTTTCCGGAATCGATTAGCATGGGGAATCAATACATATGCGACATACACACATACTATGTAGCTAAGGAACAAAAAGTTATATGTATAGAGTTTTCATAAAACTGAAATATCTGGTATCTCTGTAAGATATTTAACATCTGGCATCGCCCAATATTACGATATTTCGCCGTCAGTCGATTCGCTGTTCGAAAGAATGTCAAGAATTATTGGTATGATTGCATTCTTGTTGTTGTTGCTGTTATTAACATTTTATCGTTTTTTTTCATTCTTCTGATTTTATTAACATGTTGTTGTCGATGTTATTTTTTGTCACATAACATGTCACATTTTGTACTCGCATACCCTTCACGACATGTGCAGAGGACGCAACATATCCATGCATATGTACATACATATGTATGTATGTATGTACGAATGTAGGTAGGTGTTAATTAGATTAATCTCTTAGACAAAGTCCTTAAAATAATTATAACAAAAATTTATCGAATTTGCTATTCAGTAACATTTTTAACGATATTCGCTGTAGGTTAATGTCAGCTGTGTCATTATTTAAGCAACAAGAATTTATGAGCTGTTAATTTTATCGACAAAAATCAACAGAAAATATCAGCTGCGTCCTATCGTTAAAAAGAAGTTATAGATTTACACAATCGTTACTGCAAGCGACAAAATGTATGAACAAAAATTACGATTACGATCGTTAAAAGTTACTGAATCGCAATACAGGTAACTTTTCGCCACTTGTTATTTGAATGTCCTTCAAATGCCAAGAAACATTTTTCAGTACATTTTTTGATATCTTAAGTATGAGTTTTTTTAAAGCGAATTGAAGCGAGTCTGCCGTATAGAAATATGCCTTAGTAGCTTCTCCAGCAACAACAAACTTTTTTAAATTCATATTCATTTTGATTATCAAAAACAAAATCATCTCGCATGTGCAAAAACAGTTAAGAAAATTTAAAGGACTTATTGCTTTGACATAAACTTTGCTTTTTGTTTCATTATTAAAATTTAGCACTTTTCATTTGCTTGATATTTAGTGCTTTTTCTCGCTTTTTAATTACTGTTAGCGCTTTTACTACAAAAATGTTGGTAGCATTGCTCTATCATGCTTGCAAATATTTTAAGTGAAGGGCATATAAATGTTCGGCTTAACTGAAAATATCTTACTTATTTTTTGTGAAATTTAATTTTTCGATCTTCGGTAAATTATGTTCAATTTAATCGTTTATTACGTTTCGTTGCGGTTCGTTTTATTTAAAAGTTTTGGTTTGTTGTTGTTATTAATGTTGTCTTAATAAGCCGTAGATTGTCATTATTGTCGTGTTTTTGTGTTTTTTTCTGCTGTTTTATATTTTAATTTTAATGTTATTAACTTGGGGTTTTTAAGAAAAAAAAATAAATACATGTCTACATATGTATGTACATATATTGTCACTTCTTTAAATTAAATTTCTTTATTAAAAATTTGTGTATGCAGATTTGGCCTAGAACAGGTTTTGTGCTCCGCGTATGTAGTGAGTTGAAGTTCAAATTGTTCTTTTTTTGGTGTTTTGTTGTTTTTTTTAAATCCTATTTGTTTGATATTATTCGGGTTCGTTCGCTTTAGGTGTTTAAAATTTAAACTATTTGATGTTCTTCGAAAATAAACTGTCAAAACTTGTAGAAATATTTACATATGTACGTTTCTTATTTCTTGTTGTGATTTTAAATGTTTTTTTTTTTTTTTTTTTGTAAATGTGTATGAAAGAAATATTTATAACATGTTAATATATGCATGCATGTATGTAAATAGGTTAATGTTTACCTTTTTAATTAAAATCAAGGCGTATTTATTTCATAAGGTGATGGCAATGCCGAAATTGGTCGTATTCGCTGTGGTGAAAACTGTAGAGCGAAATATTAAAAACAGTTCCAAGGTGGCTGTTTTCGCCGCTTATAACTTCAATATCCTTCATATGCCAACACACAGTTTTTAGTACATTTGTTTACATGGCAAGAATGTTTTTTAGAGGGAATTGAGGCGAGTCTACCTTATATGAATATGCCTGGAACAGTTATTTATGTATGAATGGTATTTCAAAATTTAGACCAAATCAAATGCAACTACTTCATAATAAAAAATACGTACGTATGTACATATATAGAAATGGGTTGATCTTGCAGTATGCGGCATCTGATACACTCTTAATGCCTATAAAAATCAGAGAATAACATAAGTCGGTTTGACGAAAACTTTTAAAATTATTAGAAGAAAAAAAAACTTTTTTGAAATTTTTCGTCAACGTGGCGTTGGCTGAAGTAGTTAGCACGTTGACTACAAAACCTAAGATCCCGGGTTCGAGCCCGGTCTCCGACAGTCATTAAAAATAATAACACCACGCATTTTTCTGATGTGCATTAGTGTCCTTTGAATCAGTTGTTGTGGGAAAAGTTGTAGTGATGCAGGCATAAGGACTGGTCACTAAAAACTACACCTGCATCATCAGATACTAATCCTAATGTAACATCAGAGCGCCCTCCTTCGTTGTGTAGCAGAATCATTGGCGAAGTAAAATAACTAATAAAATAGCTACTAAACACAGCTTCAAAATTTCATACGCCTCATTTAACACCAGAAGGCGCTGCAACACTGCATTATCAAAAAAAGCGTGCAAAAAAGCAGAGTTGTAAAAGAATGAAGCTTTCCTCCATCTTCCTTCACCACTTGTCTTCTCTATCACTATCCCTTCCCTATCACCCTCTCTGACTATCTTCTCTTCAACTAACAGGTAACACAAAGGGATCATTGTATTGGACCCAAGTGAGCTGGACTCTAAATTTCACCTTTCCTTACCAGCAGCCTGCTAACCTAACCTAACCTAACCTTCGTCAACGATATAAATATGTACATATGTACATATCTTGAACGAATCACACGAATTGAATCAAATTGGCTCTATTGCTCTTTTTCATTTTTAGCTTAAGAGCTGATTATATTTTGACCTGGAGCGGCAGTTTTGTGAAAATTTTATTTTCGAAATCTACCAAAATGAATCGATTCACTATCTTACAACTTTTAAGAGAGTTTAACATCTTTCAAAAGCGGCAAATTCGCTTCCGTTGATCCGTTCTTAAATCATCAGATGTTTACATACGTCTAGTATCCACAGAGTCGCGGTTCGATTCCTGCCAAAATATCTATAAATGTATGTATGTATGTATCCTCGCAGTTTGCGTTTGCTAAAGAAATAAAAAAACGATCAGACGATGGAAATATTTGACGAAGATATAATCACACAATAAATGTTTATTTATTAATTTAAGAAATACTTTACAAAGTAAATTTGCAAAGTATTGTTGCACAAATATGGGCGGGGTAGCTAGACCATATGCCCAAGATGTTATTAACAGTTTTTTAAAAAGGCTTTGTGACTGTGCAACGTGGTTGTTAAAAAAATTCCACAACAGAACCGCAAGAATATACGGTTATCCGTGGCAGATCAGTCAACCAGTGCGAGTGAGACGCAAAACTCTCGAAGGCCAATAAACAACAGTTGCACTTAAGAGATAATTGCCAACGACGCTTGATGTTGACTCGCCCAGAGCTGCTTTACGACTGTCACACAATAAATATGTTTGGCCAATTTTAATTCAACTCTTAAGCCTACAATACACGGCATGTAAAAAATCACATGTGCATGTGGTTCTGACGTAATTTTGACGTCATCACGAAGCTACATTTGCTGCATGCCGTGTACTAGTAACATATGTATGTACATGTAGATAATCACATGCTTAGAGATGTGCTGCCTCAGAAAATGTGTTCGATTCGGCTACATGTGTCACACTTGTATTTTGGAGCAAAATACTATCAAAATTTTAAGGCCTGTAGCCACTACTAGTAATTTTAAGAAGTGCAACCAACATGCTGAAAATTCCTGTGACGTCATCGCCACATACGCATGTGGCTTTTTACATGCCGTGTACTGTAGGCTTTGTAAGTATTAATTTCCGAACTAAATGTTTTTTTTTTCTTAATTTTTTTTTATAATCTCTCTCATTATTGTCGTCATAATAAAAATCACGAAAACCTTAATCGGTATTTTCAAAGTGAAAAGATTAATACATACTCGCATAAACAACAAACAAACGAAGATGAATAAAGGGAAAAATTAACGAAGGCATGTTTTGAGTTTTTAAAAAATCATAAAAACTATAAAAATTATAAAAATGCATAAATATTTAAATTGGAAATGCATTAAGAGACAAAATAATCGTGGATGCAAGCATACATATGTACATATGTACATACATACATACATATAAATAAATGTATGCATGTGTGAAACGTAAACTATTCCATATTCATATCAATAACAATAACAATAACAATAAAATCAAACCAAATAGAACAGGGAAGAATAATTATGTGAAAGTGGGCGCTTTTTCCTGTGTTGGTGCTGATTGTATTGGCGGCAGCAGTAGTTGGGGCATCAATTAGATAAATATTCTTTTAAGCTTTGACTAATGTCTTAATACATAATTGAGTCATATTGTGTGCTGAATCTGGGGTCTCAGGTAGCACCACAAATATTTATATTTAACCAATAAAAGAAGATTTCCATAAATGAATTTTTTATCAATGTTATTAGTTTTTCTTTTGGAATAAATATTTCTTCTTTTTTTTTCTTGTTGTACAAATAAATTAAGATATTTTCAGTTAAGTTTCTTTCTTTTTTTTTTTATTAACGTGGTATTGACAACATATTGATGTGTAACATTTACGATTTCTTTTCTTCGTTTGGACAGATTTAGAAACATGTGATACTAACAAAAAATAATTAATGGCTGTTGGATTTAAGACAGGCGCGCAGCCAGCAGCTTAAGTTTCGGAGTGAAATACAATACAACAATAGTTATTTAAATTTATTTATGAAAAGTGTTTTGAGGGGCCTACGTCCCTGCTTTAAATTAGTTGAGTTTTTTTTATATAGCGACGAGACACCTAAGCAGCACATTTTTGTCACTTACTTATGGTTAAACAACAGCCAAATAATAAATGGGACTTATGATCATGTTGATCAGTTTGGTCACATGTTTGGACTGTTGCTGTACAGGTAAATAGAAGCTACCAAGTTGGTTTAAATATGTATTTCAAAAGAGAAACGGCGCTTGTTTGGAAACTTAGAAAGCAAATAGCGTCAGAACTATTTAATGCTTTCGATAATAACAGCGATAACACGTTTATGCATAGTATTTTCTTTTAAAATTTTTAATATACTATAATTTTTTATTATTTTTTGATAATGTGTCAATGTTTTTAAGTAGATTCAAGTCAATATTATGTTACCAAGAAGCAACAAAAAACTAAAAATACATAAAACTTTATATTTCATCTTTCAATTCGTCGTCGTCATTTAGTTTTAATACTGTCAGAAGATTAAAAATAAATAAATTTTCATATTGTAGGATTGTAGTTAATACACTAAATAAATAAACTATCAATAAATAAAAAATGCGAAATCCCGTAAAAACACATTTATGTAATTATTTTATTTATTTAAATGTGAGCGATCTTTCGGGTTTTTTTTCAATAAAATACTAACTGCCTTATTCCTAAAAAATATTTCAGCTTTATTAAGCGCTTCTATGTCAAATATTTCTATGGGAAATTTGTCAAATAAACCTAAAATATTTTTTATGAATAAGACCATAAGGATGTAGCGAAAAGTCACTTTAGCGAATGCGAAAGCGAATATTGTATTTTTAATTATTTATTGGGTATTACATCGAAACCGAATAACTACAATGACGCAAGAGCTGTACTTCAACCTTGAGCTGCTTAAGGACTACTTAAGGAATACAAATCGAGCCATAACTGCCAAAAAAAACTTTAGGCAACATATTTTTTGAACTTCGTTTTTTGACGAAAATCGATTATCTAAAACACTTCCACTAAAATTACTTCATGCTCCCGACTTTTTTTTTAAAGACCCTCCCTCTCTTCCTTCGATATGAATGCAGATGACATTGCTCTTCCACTCTAAGATATTTTTTTTTGTGAGGGTTTTGGTGAAAAAAAGTATCTGCAAAATTTTATATTAACAAACCAGTGGTTTTTTTTCAATTACGCAACAAAGTCAACAAGACATTCTAACAAAAAATTAAGTGAAGATTTGATCCACGTAGTCGTTGTGAGCCAATTAACGTTTGGTCTATAATGCAAAAGTAATAAGAACAACTGGTTACTCTGATAGTTGTTTGACCATTATAATTGTGGACACAAAAAAGTTGGAATTGTCTACCACTTGTCGAACAAAATGACTGCTATTGGCAGGCTCATGCAATTTTCTAGATCTTAGGGAACAGAAATAGATTGTCAATAGCACAAAATTTGCTCCCGAGAGCGAGTATACAAGCCCCAAATCTCTGATAGGCTAAAATGCTCCAGTATTCGACATTAACACAAAAAACGGCGCTATTACCAAACGTAAAGTTTGAAGTAGGAACAAGTATACTAATAAAATATTTTTGTTAAAAGCCCCTTACATTACTTTCTTGTTTTACACAAAAGTAAGAGTACATACTTGTTTAATTAAAAGGTTTCTTATGAATGAATCAAACCGAATTGCGAAGTGCGCTTGAAATCTATACCAACAAGTTAGAAGAACAGTTTGTTTATAAGACCGACAAATCTTATCAAAAATCTATTCTATTTTATTAGTTTTTTTTCGTTAGTTTCAAAACAAATTTACCACACCACAATGAAATATGTATGTGGCTGATGAGTGAAATAGATGCGACATGTGTTCATGTGACTACGTGACTTGTTGTTATTCAGTAGCAGGCGTTAATACGGCTTAATGAAGTGTCTCTGCGGGTGTATGTGTGTTTTAAGGCAACAGAAAAAGGACTCTCAGTTAAGTTGGTATCTCAAGGAGTGCACCAACCAACCAACCAACCAACCAACCACTTGCATCAAAGTATCATAAATAATGTATCTGATGCTGTAGGTAGTTTTAATGATTTGATGATAGTTATTTAGTCACAAGTTGTAGTGATAAGAAAAATAATAATGATGTTTCAATTTACCCAGCTAAAGACAAAAGTACATCAACGTGAGACTCTGTGTGGTCTTTACAGATTTCATCGTTCCTTTTACGTACTACAAAATAAATTAAATAGTTAAATATTGGCTCCTTACACAATATCTTTTTTATGTATTGCTTGTTGAAGTTCTTAGAAGTCAATCTAAAATAAAAATCACTATTTATGTACATACGAGTATGTATGTATGTACATATGTGTTTATAATTTCAGAATTAATTACATTTCATTTGAATATTTCAAAATCTAATTAATATAATTTTAAAAGCAGCAAATAATTTGCAAATTGTACTAGTGAAGTTAAAACAGCACGCACCACAATTATTTGCTTCGTAACAACCACTTTAGTGAAACATAAAGGGTGAAAAATATGAAGACCACAAACGCATACTCGTATTTATGTATATCGTCACCTGAAATGCAAAACCACGTAACTAACAAAAATTCAAAATCGCATTTTTAATTAATTATTGGAAATTACATCGAAAGACTTCACCCCCTTCCCAAAAAAAAATTCTTAATATTTATCCTCAAAATCAGCCGAATTTAAAAATGAAAATAAAGAAACTTTATTTTTGTCCACTTTTTTCTATCTCTTATAAAAGAAATACTGAAGTATATTTATTTGACATTGACGGTTTAATTCATAAAAGATATTTTAGGTTTATTGCAGGTTTATTTGCAAAATTTCCCATAGAAATATGTCAAATAAGCGCATAATAATCCTGAATTATTTTTTATGAATATGGTAGGTCTTTATTTTATTTGAAATGTTTGCTTTTTTTTTTTTCTTTTTTTTGTTCATCATTGTCTATATAAGAATTTCGTTCCCGCTTATGGAACTCATCAGTAGACTTCAACCCAAAAGATTTTGAGTTCCATAAGCGAAAACGAAATGCATATAGACAATGATGAGCAAAAAAAACAAGCAAAATTTTCTCTCTTAAGTTAGGTTAGGTGAGTTTACAGGCTGCTGGTAAGGAAGGGTGAAATTTAGAATCCAAAACAATGATCCCTTTGTGCTGCCTGTTTGTTGAAGAGAGGATAATGAGAGAGGGTGATAGGGAAGGGATACAGATATAGAGAATACAGGTGGTGAAGGAAGAGATAGAGGAGAGCTTCATTCTTTTACAAGTCTGCTTTTTTGCACGTTATTTTTTTATAATGCAGTGCTGCGGCGCCTCTGGTGTCAAATGAGGCGTATTAAATTTTGAAGCTGTGTTTAGTAGCCATTTTATTGCTGATTCTGCTACACAATACCGACGAAGGAGGACGCTCTGATGTTACATTGTGTAGTTTTAGTGACCAGTGGGTTTATGCCTGCATCACTAGAACTTTTCCTACAACAACTGATACAAAGGACACTAATGCACTTTAGAAAAATGCATGGTGTTGTTATTTAATGACTGTCAGAGACTGGGCTCGAATCCAGGACCTTCGGTTTAGTAGTCAACGTGCTAAATAGTTCAGCCAACGCCAACCTCAAATTTATCGCTTATAAAATTTAAAAAAGTGTAGTTAGGTGATTTTACATTTTAGCTAAAAACTTTTACATTTGAAGACAGAAATTTATATCTCTTAAATGGTGATTTAGAAAAAAGAATGGTATGACTTTGCTCTTGTTGGATGCAAAATAAAAAATAAAACTAGAATCGGTAATTTTGGTATGACCCCTTTTCCAAACGCAAAGTTTACTTTGCAAAGTTAAGATGGATTAAGATCCAGCTGGGTGAAAGACAGAGGTAGTAGTACAGTCTCTTTCTGTCTTTCTCAAATGCTGAATTAAGAATTTGCAAAGTAAACTTTGCGCGTGGAAAAGAGGTGTATCTAAGCCACGATTTACACTATGAAATTTTATATTAGAATGTGAAAGAATGTGTCAGTTTCTTGGTGAGAGGGAAGAGAATAATGAGATGTGGTAAACGTTTTCGTTAACTTTTTTTATATTTTAAATTCTTTAGGTTTTATTAAACTTTAACATTTTTCATTAAATTGTTTTCAAAACATTGTAGTTTTGTTTTGCAAATATTAAAAAATAAAGAAAAATAATGTAGTATTCAAGGTCTATCAATATAAAGTATATACACATACACATAGAATATGCGAGAAATTAGGTTATTGACTTTTTACTCGTTTAGTTTTCATGCATCTTGTCAAAAGTTGTTAACAATATGCGCACTATATTTTGTTTTGTTTTGCTTTGTCATACATAATTCTACAAATTGTGTTGTGGTGTGAAATAATTGAAGTTAATTTTTCGACATTTCCACCAGCTAAATTCTAATTTAATTTTCCTTCTCTTTGGAAAATTAATAAAAATATCTATAGAGAGATCAAAATATGTACACTGAAATTGTAACGAAAAAATTAATTCATAAGTTCACTATAGAAAAGTTCGACTGTAATAAATGTGCATACTTTGGTTCTGTCTATCTACACATTAGCTGCGTTCGAGAACTTAAAAGTTTTTAAAATTCTTTACTGGATTTTACTGGATTGCGTTCGCGTACACATACATAGTCCAGTAAATGAGAGGGCGAATTGAGAGAGAGAGAGGAATTACAGTTCATTAACTGAGTAAATGCAAATTCTTACTGGACAAATTTTTGTTAGTAAAATCCAGTAAAACGAAACTATAGAATTGTTGTTGGAAATACATAGTTATTACAACAACTATTATATGGCAATTCCGATCGATTTAATTTCACGGGGAATACAGAACATACCCGATTGTTTTTAAAAGTGAATAGAGAAAGTAGATTATTAAAGTGAAATTAGTCCCAGTTCACACTACATTTCTATTTTTGAGCACTTATTTTTATGCATAGTTTTTTGCATGCACGTGTGTTTTTTTTTACATTACGAATGAGAAACCAAAACTTATTGACAGTACATGAAGCTGAGTACTCGTTTCTTTTCCCCTCCTCTCTCTTTCACAAACTAATCAGCTTAGCAATAAGATGGCATAGTGTGAACGGGTACTTATAGTTTATCTGCCTTATTCATAAAAAATAATTCAGGTTTATTAAGCGATTATTTGACATATTTGTATGGGAAATTTGTCAAATAAACCTGTAATAAACTTAAAATATTTTTTATGAATCAGACCGTATGGGTATAATTTTGTACATTTTTTTACTGAAGTAAAATACGAGTATATAAATGTATATTCTTTATATTACTCAGTATTTACTGTTACTGGATTTTACTGAAAATGTACTCGAACACACCTATTTTCTTCTTCTTGTATTCACTTTTCTTTACATAGTTTTTGTAGAGATGCATATAGTTTTTATAAATATATGTACTTTGGTTAAAGTAAACAATTAAAAAATTAAATTTTATTAAAAAAATTTTAATGTGCAGACACGAAAAAAGACAATTAAAGAAAATTTCAGAAAGAAAAATTTCATAGTGTGAAACGTGACTAACAATCTTCTTGCAAGCCAAGAAGTAGAAGAAAAATTTAAAACAGTTGCATATCAATTCAAATAATCCAAGCATTTTAGGAAGCCTCTATAAAAATACTTCGTATATAGAATTTACTTTACGAGTATATACCTCTAATAATTAGCTCACAGGCCACAGGACGATAGTATTTTCAAAAACCACATTAATACGACCACAACTGCATAATTTGTTCCATCATAAATTGCAAAATAAAACTAAAAAAAAAAGAGATTTGGCGGGATCTATTAAAAGGTCTGAGCAAAATCAGCTTTTCTTAAAAAGAAGGCCTTCCATGCATTTGATATTTATCTAACCCATTATTGAAGGGTAAAAGTACTACTTACAGATCCATCCCTTCTTTTCATGATTTGTTATCAAATTACCTTTTACACATGCTGCTTGGGTTACACCATTTTCATTAATCCTTCTACTGTTTTCACTTCTCGTCTTTGAAATACACACACACATACGAGTATGTACATTTATTCAAAGATCCTCAATTAAATAAAAGAACTTTTGCACAAAAGAAAACCTAAAAGACAAATAAAACCTTGTAATAAAATCATATCTTATTACTTAATCGCAATCAATTTGTCAAGATCCAGCCGAGTAATAAAGAAAGCAAAACTCTTTAGATCTTTTCTCTTCTCATATAAAAGAAATTTGCAAAGCGTATGTATGTACGAATAAATAAACTACCTTGCAGTTATATAGAGCGTGTGGGTAAAACATGAGTATCTAACTAATTTTATAAATTCTATTAGATTTTGCCGCCCATAATCGAGCAGGAAGGTATTGTATTTCGGTATTGAAGTGTTTGTTCATTGGCAAAATGAACAAAGAAATTTATTTACAAAATATTTTATAGATAAACGTACATTCATGTCGATTTATTTCCCCAGATGCACATACGCACGTATTTGAGCTGTTAATCAATAATTTCGGCACCTTTTGGTAAACATGAGACTGTCTTTTATTTATTATTTAATGTGTTGGATTGTATTGAAGATTGAAATACGAAAAATGTAATGATTAAGGATTTCTTTAAGATAATTAAGAATAGAAATTACACTGCGAAAAACTTTTATAGTAAGTGCAAGATATATGTACGAGTATATCCAAACCATTTTCATACCGAGCCTGCGTCATCATGCCATAGTATGATTGTTGTGACGGATTCGGATATATGATAATGCATAAGTTATTACCAAAACACCAGTAGAAACTATAGATATTCCACTAATTCTCATACTCAGGTGAAATTTTAATTTTTGTTGAAAAACAAAAGTGTGTCCATATAACGTTTTCCCTAAGAAGAGATACTTGTTCCCCCATTCGAATAAACAATGAGAATATTCCTCAACATTCTCACGTGAAATACCTTGGTATTCACCTTGATCGAAGGCTTACGTGGAAACATCATATTGACTCTAAGCTAACTCAAATGAAACTTAAGTTATCTCAAATACATTGGTTGATTGGCAGAAATTCAACACTCAGCCTAGACTGCAAACTGTTAATATACAAGTCGCTTTTGAAACCAATATGGTGCTACGGAATTCAGTTATGGGGCACTGCTTCAGCTTCAAATGTTGAGAAAATCCAACGAAGACAAAACAAAATTTTACGTTTAATAACATCGGCTCCATGGTACATTAAAAATTCAAATTTACATCGTGATTTAAATATGCCACTAGTGACTGAAGAAATTTCAAAATACGCAGGCAAATATTTAACTAAACTCGAGTCCCATCCTAATCCCCTTGCTCGTAACATCTTGAACTTTACTGGACACATCCGCTTAAAAAAGAGGGACACCAAGGCTCTAATACGCAATACCTCAGATGAAACTTTTTGAGAATAATTTTTTTTGCTAGTACATAATTATTGTATTAATAACTACTATCACTAAAATTGTTTTCGGCATTGGTCGGACACATTAATTATATCTAGACTTAAGATTTGATTACTTATTGTTAGTTCATTTTTTTGAAGATGCAATATATAAGTTATATGTATTAAAAAAAAAAAAAAAAAAAAATAAAAAAAAAAAAAAACTTTAGATTATTTTTTTCAGAACTTAATGAGAAAACTTTAAAAATTGTTTATGAAATTTTCAATTTCTAGGTTTAAAATTTTACGATCGATATCTCCGAAACTAATGCACAGATTTAGAAAAAATTTTCGGACGGCTTAAGGATTTTGTTGTTGAATTCGGCTTTTCTTTTCTCTGCAGTTATTGCTAATATATGTATGTCGTGCAATTGCCTTTATTTTTGACATAACGGTTTATCTAGAAAAGTTGAGCTGATAAAAAATTGAAGCACAGATTTGCATTTAGTGGCCCAAATAACTAAGAGACAATTTCTTGTTCTTGGGAACGAAAAAGTTCACCGAAACTTATAAATTTATGTTTTTTTATTATTTTAATAGTTTTTCGATATTTTGCTGTTTAGTCCCAGTCCAGACTTGCAAAATTTTTGTTGCAGCAATATTATATTTTTTTATGAGCAAGAGCGAGACAGCAATACAAAATTTAATTTAATTTAATTAAATATTCCCATATTTTCATTTCCACAGAAAAGTCCACCTTTTGTCAAGTTCCATCACCAAGCAATTAAGGTTGTATTTTAGAGCCATGCTGTACGAGTTTTTTATTTTTATTTTTTACTAATTGTAGAGCTAATTACCCCCTACACCAATATGCAAAAAATATATGTATAAAACACAATTTTTTATTGAAAAAAAATCTACGTCACAAAGTAACGTAACGTGACAAATGCTGGACTTTTCTATGGAAATGCCCATATACGATTAAGATAAAATTGTGTACAACCAAAACTAATGAAAACTTAACAGACAACAACTTGTTAGAAGAAAATTTTTCATATTTAAATTTTGTTCGACTTGTGAGTCATCATAAACGTATGAGTGTAATTGAATAATTGGGGAGTAATTTGTGCATCACACATCAACTGTTTAAGGGTCAGATAAACATATTTCCACTTTAAAAACTAACGGACATCCTAATGTATACATATATCGCACACTAAATCATAAACAATAACAACTCAATATCTTCAAAATGGTTTTGTTTTTCCATAAAGCAGTTCACTTAACTGAAACGCAGTCTTCTTGAACAATATAAAATACAGCTTTCCCACTCCTAAACATCTGGGATTTTTTGAGTTGTTATCTGTAATCTGTTATTTGCGATCGTAAATAGTCAATTTTCATCAAAAAAAAAAAAAAAAAAACGAAGTCCAAAAACGTGTTGCTTAAGCTATTTTAGCCGACTTTGAAATTAATTTTTTATTATTATTTGTATCTTTTTATGACTATTCTTAAGGTCAGTTCAATTTTTTTAAGTTTTATTTTTATATTTTTTATAATTTTTTCATTTAATTGAAAAAAAAGTTAATTTAAACTATTTTCAACAAATTTAATTTTTAAGTTTATAAAAATTTGGGGATTATTAATGCGTTAATAAATGTTAAACTTAAATTTTAATTGTAATTGTAACAATTCACAAAAAAAACACAAATTTAAATTTTTATTGAACTTGTTAAATTAATTGAAAACGAAGTCTGGCAACACTGGTGATATTTATAACTTCGCACTAGCAACCTTCTTTTCTTGTATAATTTTGTACCATAATATTATATTTAATTTTATATTAATATGGGCGTGGCTGACCCACTTTTTGGTGCAATGAGACCAAACGACAGCATTACTCTCTGAGACAATTTTTTTAAGTTAAGTAAGAAACATAAAAAATAAGACTGAACTGAGTATTTTTATTTTAGTTTTTTAAGACGGTTAAAAATTAATAATAGTGTTTTAATGGGTTTCGTTTTGGATGAAAAATCTTGATAAATGTCAAAAAAAAACTTGGTGTAAACGGTAAAGATTTTCATAAAAATTTCAATTGAAATCTGGAAAATAAAGGGAAGGTGTAAATGCCCTACAAGAATAAATAAAATTAATGTTCGCTTTATGTATATTTCGATATTTAAACGAAAAATTAAGACACTTTAGAATGTTTAGGATCGAGAAAATTTCGAAAATGCTCCTTGTGGGAGTTAAAAGGAACAAAATTTAAAAATGTATCAGATATTGTTGATAACTTCTCGAACTATTTTGTTTTGAGAAATATTTTCCTTAGCGAAAATTTTATTTGAGAAGTTCCAAGTACCAGTGTTATTCTCATATTGATGATAACTATTTTTTTTCTCAAAGTGCAACACCTAAAGAAAATGCTGAGATGAGAACAAAACAAAGGGTAACGAGTTTATAATACAAAAACTAATTAGCAAAACGCCTACTTTTTCCTTTAAACGTTTATTTATGCACACATCTGTATACATATGGACATACATATTTCCAAAGCAAACAAAAAAAAACGCACATGTGTAAAAAGATACGTCCAATACTTACATACATACATATGTATGTATATATGTATGAATAGTATGGAAAACACACACATGATTCCAAATAGCACAGCATTGGCAAAGTGTACTTGTACTCTAACACACGCAGCTTAGTTGCCTCCCTCCGAAAGGCATACGTACATACCTTCATATATGAACTTACAAACAATATTCCTCATAAGGATATGTGATATTTTTGTTTTGTTTGTCAAATTATACAACAATCAGACATCCTGTCTCTTTACAAAAATATTCAAATATTTTGACTCAATTTCGTGTCTTATTTTTATATTATTTCCTAAAGTATACATACATATGCAACTTATACTCGTATGTACATAGGTACTTGCTTATATGTATATTTGTTAGTTAATAGAGTTAATAATTTATTTAACAAACGTACGTAATTATAAGCAAAACATTTATAAAATATTTTACAACAAAAGCTAAGGCCAAAAGGATGACCTCTCATCCTGTATCATTAAACGAAACCCTGCCAATAAATGCTTTCATGACAGTGGTGCCTGCTATTGGTCACATGTGTATTTGACTGTAATTTTCTTCGTGCATGCATAAGTAGCTACATACGTACACACACACACACACACACACACACACATCCAATCTCATTTCTTTGATTTTAATGGAAATATAACAAAATGAAAAAAAGTTAAAGAAAAGTTTTTTTTTTGCTTTTTAAAGCCATTGAAAAACGTTCCATTGTTAAACAGGAAAAGGATACACATGTGTTGTATTTGTTTGGGTACTTGCATTATAAGTATTTATTAAAATTACACAATAAAACACGTTGACCGGGGGAAACATTTACAAAACATAAACGTATTGTATTCACTTAATTATGGTTTAAAATTTTAATAAAAAAAAATAAGAAAAATATTAAATTCAAAATAATTGACGACACCGATGACACTGTGCGAAAGTTTCCATATGCGTTCAATTATCATGGAACAATACTCCTATATGTAAGTATACTCATGCAACAAACAGTTACAATTTTATCCTTCTCCTTCCACTGTCAATACTTTCGATACTTTATTAAATGGCATGACAATAATGTTTTTCCGTTTTTTGGTCGCTGTTTGTTTCAAGCATAATTTAATTGAGCGCTGTTGTAAGTTTAGTCAGAAGTCCAGTGAAGATGGTTCAATGCTGGTGCAAGTACTTATTTCATGTATTCACACTGATACAACACGTTACGCTTTTAACTACATGCACACGCAATTTAAGACTTATGCCGAGTACACACTATGCCGTTTTGTGACATCGCAATAATGTGTACCAGTGGCAACCTTTGTCATTTCCGATATTTTGCGTTGTGTGGCATTGCTTTGCATAAAAAAAATAAATATTGAGGGACAACAACAATTCCAACTAACAGCAAGTATGTACATAATAGGGAAAACAAAAAAATTGTAATTGGAAATGGGAGAAATTTCTCGTGAAATTTTATTCATACTTGCCCTGAATATGAACGGAGTTGCACACGTTTTGAAAATGACAACACAAGAAATGCCTGATGTGTACTCAGCATTACATAGAGTCCATACAGATGTCTCTAGATATGTATGTAACGATGAGGTTTTTACTTACAAAAATGGACGCACATATGTAGACACTAACTTGCGTATAAAATAAATATTTTATGAGGGAAAGTATTAAAAAGGAGCAGAAAGAACAATCAAATAAAATTTGTGAACTAGATTACAGGTCCGCGTGTCATCTAGATTAGTTTCTGTTGTAAAACGAAAAAATTAAGTGTTTTTTTTATGGGAATTTTTACAATTTAAGTTTAACATTTGTTAACGCACTAATAATCAGAAATTATAATTTTACTTATTCAGTAAAATATTTTTTTTATTAAAAATACATTGACATTGATTATTGAGGGCTTTAGCTGGATCCTATGCGCATTTCACTGTTGCTAATTCAGATCATTAGGGAACCTTATTAAGTTTCCTTCCTCTCTATCTATCTGGCAGTGTTCAACCTGTATTTGCACTATTCCTTTCTTCCTCTCAGGTAACACAAAGGGGACCCGTTATTCGGACCTAAAAGAACTGAAAATCTGCAAACTTGCCAACCTAACCTGACCTAGATTGGTTTCTGATCAGATTTCTCTGATCCTTAGTATATATAAGCTGCTTTTGATGTCCAATATTCGCTGGCTATCGAACGCCGGGTGTAGAATTAAAAGTTTGGTTTCGATGTTCTCTATATCGTAGTGTGAAACAACCAAATACAAATTTTTAAGAAGAGTAAAATTAAAAGTTACACTAAGTTTAGGATTATTTTGCTTTGCACCATACAACCCCAATATGTTTTATGAAATAATACTTTTTGTGAAACATTAAATTTAATTGAACTTGAATGAATTTTAATCAGAAATAATTTCTTAATAAGAATGGAAAATACGGAACTTAAGCCCGATCAAGAAATTATTCCTGATTATTAATACTTTATGATGAAAAAAAACTACCCCGGACCTTAAATTAAATATGGTCACAAATTTTTGAGAAAGCATGTATTATGAAAAATCACCATAATAAAGCAAGAGCCTTGACTTAAAAGTAAAAGACTGTAATGCTCCCAATTGGAGAATTTTATTTCATTTCATTTATTTACAAAATATGCAATATAAAGCTACATATTACATAACAGTACTAATAATACCTGAGAAGTTCTATTTATCAGCTCCCCAGCTGAGATATAATTGAAAAGTAAAAACACAATACATCAAGCAAATATATGACAGGTCCCATCCAGTGTAAAAGCAATGTTCACACAAAAGGAGAAATATGTTCCCTTCGGCGAACATTATAAATAAAACGTACCACCATATTCACCAGGCGACGAATTCTAGCTAAATGAATCGAGCCTGTACCAGAAAAGACTTCGAATCCATATAAGATATGTAACATCAAGAGAGCCCATGATAGTTGAGATCTAACTTACACGAAAAGGTAAAAATAGATTTAGAGAATAAATTTTGCGTAGCATACCAAACAGTTTACCACTTAGCGAATCAATATAACATGAGAAAGACAGTTTGGTGTCAAGAACAATACCTAGACACTTGAGGTGATCCACTAATTCAACCCGTAAACCATTTAAAAATATATTGAGGTCAACTACAAAACGATCAGGTGAACCTTGCGGAACACCTGACGAAAGAGTAAGAAGCCCTGAACTAATACCATTCAAAACTGAAAACTGTGACGTATCAGTTAAATAAGAGTAGACAAGTTTGCAAGCTTATCTGGAAAAATTAAATTCATTGGCAAGCCTCGAAATAAGTATATTGTGGTCGATAGAATTTAGCGCTGTAATCCATGTATATGCAGAATATCTTTATAAAGGAAACCAGTGTTCGGAGATGGGAATTACGTCTCCAGTAAACTAAGCTCCCCTAAATCAAAAATGAACTAACATCTACTTTTCAAAGCGATGCAAAGAAAATGCTTTTTAACTTATATGTACATATGGATGTATTTATGTATATTCTAAACCACACACTAAACACTTGATGGCAGCCTGTGGAGTGCAGAAATTTCCTAAAAAAATTTGATTTGATAAACCTTTTATAACGAAAAGTGCCATTACCCAACTAATATTACTTTTCGATTGAAATTTGCCTATTAAAAAAAGTTCAGTCAAGTGATACATATTCCTGCGAGCTGAGATTTTTAAGGACATACATATTTAATATACTACATGGATATACCTATAAGTACTTTCAAACACTCCGATGTCATCGTGAGTTATAATTTAATATATACCTGTATATAAAGGAAGTTCTAAAAGCGATTAAGTATAAGTTTTTATGTACATTAATCCCTGCAAGAACAGCGGTAATTTTTTATACGTTGATTGTTGATGAATATAGCAATCAATGTGTAGAACAAATTTGTTTAAATAAAAATAAGAATAAAAATAGTAAAATGACTTACCGGCTATTCTTCCAGATTGCCAAATTAATGTATGTATTAAAAATTATATTATAAGAGGAACGATTTTGTTTAAAGTTTTATAACCTCCGCATTAGAAAAGTGGTAATTTGCTCGAAAGCGGAAGAGCTAGAAAGGATACTTAGCTCCGGACATATGTGCACATGTATGTCGTACACATTCATAACTAAAGTTAAGAAAAGCAGGAAACAATCGTAAATTTTTATAATATCTAAGTACATACATATATTCCATTCCTGCTATATGTAGCTGGGAAGCGGGGGTCGTTAAGACATCCAGAATAATTCTTTCATCTTTCTGATTTTACTTATAAACAATAGAAGCACTCACGCCAATCGAATTACATACACAATATTTTTAACACTTTCCCATCTAAAACGATATAGTTACATACAAACTTACTTATGTATGTACATATCTAGGCATCTCAAATAGAAAAAGGCGGCAAACTATGTAAAATGTTAAAGTTTTGGCGCCACACACCTTTGGTTGCATACATACATACATATCTACACTCATATGGGCGTGCTTGCTTTGTATAGACAGGTTATTTTTACATATCTATTTATATACACATAGTATATTGGAGTATGTATCGCAAGGAGTTATTTGAACAATAGTAGAAGTCGGAGCTGAATTTCTATATAGTCATCAATGATAGCAATGGAAAAGCGGAGGTTATAATAAATTCGACATGGCCGAATAATTATTTGTTAGAAGCACACACACACAAATTGCACAAATTACACTTGCAAATTTTTGTCTGATCATGTTACTCGATATCTTATCTTGCAAGTGGATTTCTATGAAAATAAAATATTCAGAATAATCACACAACACACTTTATTTTTACTTTAATAAAATACTTGTTAAATTGCGTATTTAAGTAACAAAATTTTTGCAAATTTTTGTTTTAAGAAATAAAAGTGTCCACGCGATCTCAAAACTGTTAATCACAGACGTGTGTCTGTGCTGTTAACATTACAACTGTTTACTCCAACGTTGTCAACTGTTTGTAATTAGATCGCATTACCGCATAAAAAGCGCTAAATTAAGGCCCAGGCACATAGAATCCGTCATACGTTAAAATACGCCTTTTTGAACTGACATTAACGCAAAATCGGAGAACGTTGTCACAATGAGTACTTTATTGACGGAAGAATTTGAACAGCTGCCATAGGTTGGTTCTCCCTTTTATTTATTAATGTCAACTTTTTTTATTTATTTCGCTTATTTCTTTAATTTTCTTATATTTTTGCTACCGCAAAACACAAAAACCTTAATCAAAACGTACCAAAAAACCAACCAATATCTGTCAAACTACTCAACTTACGCAAAAAGTTAAAGTTGAGCCATTTTTGTGCTTTGAGTAGACGGACACGTACTGAATTTCACAGACCTCATAAGAAACCATGTATTTCCACTTAGCTGTCAGTTGAAAAAGACGAAGATTATGGCATGACGGATTCATTGTGCCCGGTCTTAAGACTTTAATTAAGAATAATTTTCGATGGTGTGTACGAACATGAGTAACAGTCAAAAATTCATCAGTTTTAAATGATGATGTTCAGACTATCGATCATGTTTCATAATGGATACACAAACATGGAAAAACCAAAACTGGATGAGAATTATTGCTGACAAAAAATTTGTATAATGAATTACTTTAATATTTTCTTATCTCTTGCAAACCCTCGTACGATTTTGTCTTAACATTTTGCCTTTAACATCTCACACAGCATCAACATTTGCTATCTTTAAATCAGCAACTCTGTCTAGAAACTAAGATAGGTACATAAAAATATTTCGGGGTAATGATCAATCGAAATTTTAAAATATTTCCATATAAACTCTACTGAAACATTGTGAAATTTCATTCGATTTCTAGTGGTCTGTATTTCATAAAGATTTACATATATTTGAATCTTTTTAAGCGCTTTTTGACTAGTGTGGGGCGACTTGTTCTTATTATAAATAGTTGACAACGTTGGCTAAAGAGTTGTACTTTTAACAGTTGTGAGAATGTTTTGCATTATTTTTCTTATTTTAACCAGAATTTTGCCAAAAATATAAATTAAACAAGTGTTTTATTAAAATCAAAAGAAAGTGTGTCGTGTGATAATTTCAAAGGTTTTATTTTCCATACAAGTAAACTTACAAGATAAGATAATGTGCAGAGAAGCACTCTGTGATAATGTGTAAGACATTTGTTTCTAACAAATAATTGAAGAAAGAATTATTCGGCTATGTCGAATTTGTTGTATCCTTCGCTTTTCCATTGCTACCAGTAATGAATATATAGTAATTTAGCTCCGATTTCTACTTTTGTTCAATTAATATATTGTATTGCAACTTATGTAATTATCTTAATACATACATACATCTGTATATACATACATATGCCCATACATGCATATCTAAAAAATCCAATAAGTAGATACATGCTAGTGATGTGTCGAATGTTAATGTTTGATTTTCGCGAATACGAATATCTGGAACAATATGCGTCAATACGAATATAAGATGTCAAATCTTATGAACTGGTGTTCTATTTACGTCTGCAAAATTAAATATGAAACATTTTGTGTACAAAATAACTTCAACCTCTCTCTCCGCGTATATATAAGTTAATTTAATATATATAAAATTTTCCTGGGGTACAATTCCAACTAATAGCAAATAATAGGGAAACCAAAAAATTCTAATTGGAAAAGGAAAAAATTTCTCACGGAATTTTATTCATAATTGTCCTGAATATACCTACCTTGATTCGGAAGTTCGAATAGGAATATTCGCACATCATTAGTATATATTTACATACATAGCAATTACTTTGTACGTGTGTATATTTGTCATAAATAAAATTCCGCCTGAAATTTTTCCCGGGGAACAATTCCAACTAATCAGGGCAATCATTAATAAAATTCCGCGTGAAAGTTCTCCCATTTCCAATTAGAATTTTTTGTTTTCCCTATTACTTGCTATTAGCTGGAATTGTTCCCCGGGAAAAATTTCACGGGGAATTTTATTCATGATTGCCCGGAATAGCAAGTAATAGGAAAAACAAAAAATTCTAATTAGAAAAGGGAGAAATTCCATGAGAAGTTTTTTTGCCCTGACTATTTTCGGCACCAAAACTCGTCAAAATGATAAATTGTCAAATCTGGCAACCGTGGTAGCAATGAGTTGTATTAACAGTTTTAAGAATGTGTAGACATTTTTACCTTTTAAAACTTAAACTTGCAAAATTTTGATGCTTTAATACGTAACTCTACAATTATTTTATTAAAATAAAATGAAAGTGTGTTGTGTGATAATTCTAAATATTTTATTTTCATAGAAATCCATTTGCCATTTAAGATATTGAGTAACATGATCAGACAAAAAAAAATTGGCAAAAGTAGTTTTGTGTGTGTGCTAACAAATAATTAAAAAGAAAGAATTATTCGGCTGTGTCGAATATATTATAACCTCCGCTTATCCATTGCAATCAGTGATGACTATATAAAAATTCAGCTCCGTTTTCTAATTTTGTTCAAATAACTTCTTGTGATACTCAAGTAAATATCTAAGTAACCTATCTATGTGCAAAGAAAGCAGATATGTGTGTAGATATGTATGTATGTGTTTTTGCGCCAAAACTATACAATTTTATAGTTTGCCGCCTTTTTCTATTTAGGCTATCTACCATTTTATTAGGGAAAGTGTTAAATGTTGTGTAATTCAATTTGCGTGAGTGCTTTTTGTGTTTATAAGTAAATAAAGAATTATTCTCGATGTCTTAACGACACCCTTCCCAGATACATTACATAGGTATAGCATGGTTGGTAAATATTATAAAAATAAAGTTTTGATTCCTGCTATTCTTCACTTTAGTTACATATGGAGGTGTAACTTCCGACCTGCACCACGTACATACATACATATGTACATACATACGTACGTAACTAAGTTACCTTTTTAGCTCTTCAAATTCTCTAATGCGGAGGTTATAAAAGTAAAAATTAAAATCGTTCCTTTTATAATATAATTGTAATACGATAATATGGCGATCTGCAAAAATACAGGTAAGACATTTTACTATTTTTATTTCACATGAAATACTTTTAGATTTTCTGGAACATTCTTAGGGCCATTATAACTTAAAATTAGTTAAAAGTGTGATTTTATCGAAAGTTTAAACGAAACGAATTGAAATTCATTTCTGCCTAACTCGTTTAAATTAATTCAATTTCATTCAATTCTTTTTTGTTGTGAAAAGAAATAATTCAAAATGATTCATTTACAGCTCTGGTATGCAGCAGCTTTACTTCCAACAAAGACAGTTCTTAGATCGAATGTTTTACCTTCCCATTTGGAAGTTTACATCAATCTGATTAAAAGTTTACTTTTTCAACATGAATTTTTGAAAAATTCAGCAATCAATTTGATCAAATTTTAATATGAAATCAGTTTTGAAAATCTTTATTACGTATGTGCTTACATATTGTTAGCTGAAATCACGTAACAACACTTTTTTAAATTTTATATTAAAGAGGAAAACTAAACAAAATTATTCAAGTGACTGAAGTATTACTATTATTGAAATACTTTCATTTTTCATTCGGCTGATTTTTATGATAAAGGTTAGAAAATTTCCAGGAGCATCTTTCCTTCGATGTAATACTCAATAATTAATTAAAAATGCGGTTTTAAATATTTTGTTAGTTACGTCGTTTTCCATTTTAGCTGACGATGTGTATGTACATATCGTGCCATAACTGCCAAAAAAGCTTAAGCAACATAATTTTCGAGCTTCTTAATTTAACAAAATCGATTATTTGCGAAGACCAAAAAATATGTCGCTAAAGATATTTTAGCGGTTTGGCTCGATATGTATCATACATAATCGCCAAAAAAAACTTAAGCGACATATTGAACTTCGTTTTTTTTTTTGACGAAAATCGATTATATTGATCGTAAATAATCGATTTTCGTCAAAAAGCTAAACTTGAAAATTATGTCGATTAAGCGACATCTTTTGGACTCAATTGTACAATGAAACAAAATTAGTTTTGCTCTTTATATATTTTTGATTTTATTTATATTGCTGTTGCTCTTTTCTTCATTTTACAAATCACGTACAAACGTACAATTTGAAAAATACTACATACAATAATTAAATATTTTAAAAATTCGTTTTATACATTTTCTAAATAAAAAGTGATTTAAACAAACATACATACATTGTATATGATTACATATGCATACGAATAAGTTCATCATTAGTTTTAAACATTATGAAACTTTAATTTCAGTCTTAGGTTTACCAGTAGATTCCTGCAAGAGAATGAATGATAAATTCATAATACATATGTATGTGTTATATTTTAAAAAGTACACATTAGGAAAACCCTTTATGTTTTCCATTATAATTTAAGAAATTTTGCAACTCACATTTACTTTGATTTTAATTTTGTTCGGATTCTGATTGGAAGTATAAGTTTGCTTACTTTTGTTATACTTTGATTCATCTAATAAATCATCAACAGAATTGAACATGTAATTTTCCATATCGTTGGGGATGGTACCGTTGTTAACCGAGTCAAGTTCTTTAGTATCGTCAGTGATGTCATCAATGTCAGCTGATAAGGGTGCCGAAGTGTCGTCAACCGATGGATCTTCGAGTTTCTTTACGTGTAACATGTCAATTTCTGTTAGAGTGACTTTGGGTTCCTGCAAAAGTATATATCATATGTATAGAGTCATTCTAAAGAGTATTAAATTATACGCAACCTTTTCAAGCGCTGCCTCTGACACCTCAAGATGGTAATTATCCTTGCAATAATCTCTCAATAGGTTGATACCCTTGTCACGACATTTTCCATAACGATTTTCCCAAGCATCCAAAAGGCGATTGTAATAGCGGGGATGTTCAACAAATTTTAAATACTTGTGCGTATCGGTCGTTGGAAATATGCGTTCCAAAGGGCTGCAGCGATTCAATTCATCCTCAGACACTAACAAACAACGTACATCATCTGGATTGAGATTTTCAAGGATAGCATCTAAATATTCCTCACGATATTCTATAGAACGATTGGTAAAGTGATTATGTTTTCGTATTTCATCATTTCTGAGGCAAGTAGTGAAAATGCGTTTGTCATGGCAGAGTGGGCCCTTCAAATTTAACGCCTCCAGTATTTCTTTTTGACTTTTTTCATTAAGTTTTGGCGGCACCTGATACAAGGCAGTATTTAAAATGGACTGTATCAAAGGTCCTTTTACATGCAAGTCCAGAGGCAATTCTGAATGCAATGAAGGCGATATATTAATTTCCAAAAGCCAAGGTATAAGGTTTTCATCCAGCAAAACATCAAAGCCAAACAGTTCGTAACAGTTGTAACGAAAATTAACATTCTGGCGATATGTGCGATTAAGACCAGCTTCACCACTTATAATTGCTCTGATAACTAAATTGCGCAGAGTGGCCCATAATTTTTTAGTGTTCACACCACGAGTTTCCAAGCAAGACCATAGAGATTGCAAAGTCCATTTATGACCCTGGCAAGCATTAACATCTTCGTTTTTTGAGTAGTTACTCGAAAACTTATTTATACTGTAATTTGTTAGATGCATGCAGCGTTCGTCTAGATTATTTAACCCGGAACTATATTTAACTAAAACATAAATTCAAAATTAATTTACAAACGCTTTCTGATAGTAAAAAGAACTCACCAGAAGCAAATCTGGCCAAACCATCTTTGTACATATAGATACGCAAAGGGTTTATGGAAGTCAAGACCACATATATACGCATGTCAAATTTGTTGTCATTTATCAACAAAGGACGTTCTATGTATCTGTAATTTTGGATTTTATAAATACGATTTAATGCAAAATTATAAAGTTGATAAAATCTTACTTTTGCACTACCAAAGGGCGATCTTTGGGAAATTGGGACCATTTATTTACCACACTTATGCCGGTGCCTCTGGCACTAGCAGGTGGCTTCACTATCCACTTAGTTTGTCTTGAAGCGTTCTTAGGCCAAACTTGTCTTAAGTCCTCCAAATCATCAGGCATTACAAATGATCTAAAAAATACATGAGAATGAAAAGTAATTAGTTACAGCGTGCTATTTATTTATTTTACTTAAAAAGAATTTTGCAGACAAATAATACGAGTATATTGTATTAGATAGACTTTAATTTTTTTTTTTTAATATGTAATTTTATATTTATTGCAATTCAAAACAGTGGAATTTCACGCATAATAGTGTTTCATTGAGATATAATTATTACTTCTCTCAATTACGATCTGTTGCTGCTGCCTGAAAACGACAACAAAATACAATGTACTAGACTAAAAAACATTGCAAAATTTTTTCTTTAATCTGGTACAAAAACGTCGTGGTCGAAATACGACTCTCGTAATTAGACCCAATATTTTTAAAAAAATTTGTCGTCAATCTCATCTAGAGTTATTATTCTTATATCATGTTAGAATTTTTTATTAGAGACAAGGTTTTATCGTTAGCTGAAATGTAAAAATCACGTAACTTCACGTTTTTAAATTTTATAGACGAGAGAAAAAACCAAACAAAATTATCCAACTGACTGAATAAATTTTCATTTTCTTTTTAATATTTCTCATTTCCAAATCGTCTTCTTCTAAATTTCTTTCTAAATTTCAATTTAAACAGGTGTAGCATGTGTTTTAACATCCGAACTCACAAGAAAACATGTGAAAACTATGTGGAAGCCAGAACATAGACGAATTTTACGGTGCAATACATAAAATGCAAACTCCTTCTCGTGTAAAATATCTCGACGTACTTAACGAAACTAAATCCGAGATCCCACTATCGGCGCAATGTACCGATTTTCGTCGGTTCACTACAATAATAGCAGGAGTAATAAACCAAAATGGTATTATTTCTCAACTAAATAATTGAAATATAATTACGAGATTTCACTGCACTGAAATGGTATTAAAGCCATATAGATTTATTTATTTATTAATTGAGAAGTAAGGTAATTTTTGTTTATTACTTATGACTTTATTCAGTGAGCCGATGAAACTCAGTACATTGCGCCGATAGTGGGATCTCGGCTTAACAAAACCCCATATTGTGCATGAACACTTATGCTAACGTATAAAAATCATTTTGATTTACGCGTAGTGCTTCTGCTTTTTAAACCAACGTAGTTTAAACAATTCTTTGATTGTGAGTGGTTGTTCTAGTAAGATAAACAAAATGCCTGTAGTAACAAAATTTATTAAAGTAACAATAAAGCAAATTCTGAAGAAACTTGAAAGTGGCATACGTGTGAAAACGATTTGCAATGAATACAAAATTCATAAACCTATAAAAAAAATGAGCAACCACTAATGCATTATATGTATTAAAAAGTTCACCTTAGATTCTTTAATACACCTTTTTTTTGGTTTAAAATAAGCTTTTTAGTGGAAAACAGCCATAGAAATTTTTTACTCGGTTTTCGCAACAAACTCAGTTTTCGCAACAGCCAAAAATATCTGTTGGTTGCGTTATCCGAATCTGCACTGTATATACATACATACATGTACACCTGTCTACATATCACGCAAAAACAAAATTTTTTAATTTTGTGAAATTTATTTATGATTCCAATGATTTTAGATTCGTCTTCAAAAGTCTTTTCATTTGATAGCGCTTTTGTCTACAGTTTCTTGGAACGAAAGAAAAATATCTTTAAAAAAAAAACTAAAAGTATAATTTTTTTTAAATGACTATTATAGCAAAACACAAAATATTTCGAGAATATTCTTAGAAAATTCTGAAACATCTTAATGTATCGCACATGTGTAAGCAGATGTATAATTATAATTACCTTTGCATGAATCCGAACTCTTTGTTGCCAAACTTTTTCATACACTGTTGTATACTACGCCACATACTATCCTTTCGTCCGATGCGAAAAGATCCAGGCATATGATTATATTTCTGATGCGAACGTATTGTTCGAAAACCAGGACTTTTCATATGTTTTTCCCACACAGCCATCCAATCCGTGGTATCTAATACAAAAAGTATTTAGATAATTATTTACATGACCGAATTATTATTAACAATAAAGACATACTTTTTATAATGCGGAAGCCCGAATTTAAAACGACTCTTTTAACGATTTTTGGCATCACAGGACTCAGCTTCCATTTTAAGATTTTGTGTAATTGAGGAGGCATACTAGGGCCAGTCTTCGCATGCGAGGAGAAATTTAAGTACGGAGGCACATTTGGAAACAAGCTTGGCGATAATATACACTCGGGCGTGTGATATACGAAAATATTGTTGACGTTTTCTTTTACTTGCTTTACCGTTTCCTCTTCTAAGGATGTACTCAGATGTATGTTTTTACTTTGTTGAGTTTCATTGGCATCTTCTGCAAGATAAAAGGCATCACCCGTATACTCATCCTCTGAATCGCTGTCCGTATAGGTGCTGACATCATCAATAGCTACATACATACATTCATAAAATATTTTATTGCTTAAAGTACAAATAAAAATAAAAATTAAAATTGTTTACCCGCACAAGGATCATCATCTGCCAGGCCATTGCTATTGAGATGGGCCACATCATCACTGTTACCATTGCTTGCTAAAGAGACACCAACATAATTACTATGATCTCCCAAATGTGTTCTTATCATACCGTGCATTTGATTTTTGTTACTATTGTTATTGCGTGCATCGGGTGTGAGGTAATTGGCGGCATAAAAACTCGCCTCATAGGCAGTAGCAGATTTTGGATTGGTCAAGCCATTTTGTGTTAAAATCTGTTCTTTCTCTTCGTATTGATGTTCGTTAAGCAGACTACTTGCATGGAATTGATTTACAATAATTTTCATGTTATTCTTTGCGGGTGAGGTGCTCATGATACTACTAGTAGCGGGTGCATTATTATTTGCATTATTGGAAACAGCTTTGACAGCAATATTTTTTGTGGGACTATTATTGCGTACAGTGGTAGTGGGACCGGGCCACTGTGGCCGTTTTGCACTGTGAGGACTTGCGTTTTTTGCGCCACTGGCCATTTTAGATGGCGTGTCTTCTCGTGGTCTCTTTAAATGCAACTTTAGTAAGTTAGTAAAGCAAAGGGGAGAAGCGAAATGGTGTGCGAACGAACAAAAAACATACACATAAAGACAACAATGATGGTATTTATTAACAAGATGTTTCGTTATTTTAAATATTGGGGGTAATAAAAAAATTAAAATTAATTAAAAAAAACGTGAAAAAAAATATTCAAAACAGAGCAGGAAGACGAATATTAGCTAAAATAAAATTGTTTGTTTGTTTTGTTGGCTAAGTAAAGTCTATACTCGTATGCACTTCGTTTCTGCTTAAGAAACTCTTCAGCACAAAATTTTTGAATAACTCAAAAAAAAAACTTCATATGTTTATAGAAAAAAAAAATATAGATGTTGATCTCATGTTTGGAAAATAAGGCGCCTTAAGTTATGAAAACATAAATCCTATTACATATTAATTAGTATTACAAATGTGAAAGTTTGTGTGTTTGAAAGGGTTGTTACCGTATAACAAATTATGACCATTACAGGCCACATAATGCAGAAATTGCAGCACATATTCAATAGAAATTAACATTCCAATTGTTGAAAAAATAAAATCTTATTTCTGAAAACAATTTTTGATTTATAAAGGCTTTATGAAAATGAAATAGAAGAAGAAGGAAATAAAAGAAGAAAGGAATATTTCGAAAAACCCCCGATTGGCTGCAAGTGCTGAAAATTTAAGGGTTTTAATAAAAAAAATTTAAGTTTTCGAACTTTTAAGCAAAACTAAAATTTTCATCTTTCATGTTACCATAAAAATATCATACAATAAAAGTAAAAATCATTTCGGGCATCTTATTTTTATCTGAAAATTAAGTACGAGTATTAATACATATGTAAAGGAACATCAGCTTGTGATTTTTAAAAATGAATTTGATTCATTTAATAATAATCTCTTTATTCTAAGACAAATGAAATTTTACCACATACTGGCGATTTCATGGCGACTAACTAAAACAAACAGTTGCGATTTTAATTAAATGTGGCTGCTCTGTTTCTCTCACAACAATTAACGCATAGACACATGTTTGTGAATACGTAAATATGTACATATGTATGTATGTATGTATGTACAAATAAATTTCTCACCTGATTACAAGCAGAAGTCTCCGCTGCTGCTTCGGCTAATGTTGTGGCTGCACGTACTCGAAATTTGTTTTCGTTTGTTATAATATTATTTCTTTTTGCATTGCTGCCACTACCAGCCGTACTATAAATACCGCCGCCATTAGTTTGACCTGTGGCTATAGATGATGACGCTGTTGCAGTTGTTGTTGTTATTATTTTTGTTTTAGCATGTGCATTATGCTCTACAGCATTAATGTTGTTGGTATATTGTTTTGATACATGTGAGAATTTGTTGGCAGTAACATTATTGATCGATTCCAATTGGCAGCCTTGTGGCGTATGAGCATGATTATGTGAACTAAGCAATTGTTGGGGTACATGCTTTTTAACATACATGACATCTTTGTACATTTCCACTTCTTCACGCCACGACTCATTAAAATCCAATATTTCTAAACCCTTTTTACTACAATTAACACTCCCACTCACACGATTGCTGGTGGTATTCTCTTTGGCATGCTGATGATGATTATTATGGTGGTGATGGTGGCCGTGACCGTGACCGTGGCCATGACTATGATTTAAAGCATTATGTAGAAAAGACTGAGCTGTTCCCACATTTATTCCCTTTCCAACTCCAGCAGTATCTTCATTAAACAATGAGGCAGATACGTTTTTCTGTTCTAGTTTTTGCTTCTGTTGTGTCGCACGCTTTTCAATAACCGGAGCCATAGTATTTTAATTTTAAACTCACTATTAATTTTAATTTCTGAAAGAAAGTAGCATACAATTTATTTCTGGATTTTTTCTATTTATAGATTTTTAGTTTTTTATTTAATCGATTCATTAAATTTTTTTCTTCGTTAATACATTTTTACGAAAGCATTTTTCCGTTGTTCTATAACTTAAAAGTTTACAAATGCAACTGCAACTGAATCAAAAAATTTTAATGTGGCAAAGACCCAAGTTTTCGACTTGTTCTATTTAAACTCTCTATAAATTCGTTTGCAATTGTTATGTCGAGAATAGAGCGCGCGAACGCATCGCCAGACAATTTGTTGTTATTTGCAGTAAAATTGACAACAAAACAAAATCAAACATACCACTACATCAATTCATCGATCGATGATCAATATAATATTTAGATTTTGTTCTATTTTATTTTAATTTTTTTATCTTTGAAGTGTGCATTATGAACACATGCTCATGAATTCTTTAAATTATCTCATCACAAATAGTCACTACCTACTTGGACTCATCAAAACTTATATTTATATAATATAAATAAATAAATAAAACAAAAGGATATTAAGTAAACGTGTTTATAATCACCAGAATGTAAAAGTGTGTTGAGGCATAACAAAATCAAAATTTCTTTAAAAAAGTTTCGAAATATGTGAAATTAAATTTTTTCAATAGTTTTCTTTAATAATGTGGGGAGACTGGATGCATCTTAGAGGTATTATTACTTTTATTATACATACCTACCATATATTTCTATATTTCCTCAATGCAATTTTATATCATTAATCAGCTAACTAGACAAGAAATTTTCTGAAATGAAAACATGATTTTATTTGATTATCATCAATAAAAAAAAACAGAAAAGTAAAAGGTATTACTTTTCTTTTTACTTAAACTAAAGAATGCGTCACTAATGGGGCGGAGTGATATGACTGATTGACATAGAACTATGTACTTGTTGCAAAGACCACGCGACAGTTAAATTACATCAATTCCCATCACTATTAATTAAAATTATATTATTTGGTTTATAGACTATTTTGTTTTTATTTATTTATTTATTCAAAGTAATTTTTTATTAAGTTTTTATTTTAATATTTTATTTTAATTTAGGGCTTTGTAAAGTGAATACGAAATGCATCTAGACGTGATTAAGTAACAACAAATGAATTTTTTACAAATTGTTTTATGAAACTTCGTCTTAAATAAAAAATATTTTTTATTAATATGGCCGTTAATCAATAGATTTTATTTTTTAAACTTTTTCAGTAATTTATAAAATTTATTATCGTAAATAGTATTTTAATAGAATTAAACTTTTATTAAAAATGTATTATTCCGCCATGTCACAGAATGCAATTCCGTTCGGAAACGGACTTCAAACAACCCGAAGATGTCAAGCCCCAGCCGAAGCATACTCCAGCATACCAGCGCCGCCAACAGTCTGGACATACCTGCCATATTTCCGTATTTTAGTTTTCTTTTTTAGACAACAGATACTACAAAAATAGGGTGGATTGAATTCCGTTTCCGAACGGAATTGCACTCTGTGACATGACCGATTGTTGGGGCTTTCAAAAACCTAAATGTATAAAAAAATTAAATGTAGGTAGTACGTACTTTTTTTGAGGGTGAAGGCAAGCAAGTATTTTTTAAACATTTTGCAAACTAATTTCAAAATGCTTTTTAAAATTACTAAGTGCGTTCAATGGTTGTTGCTACAGAATGCGTTCGACTTTCGTATTAAATAGATATATTCTTACTTTCCACATTTACGTCAAAAACATTAAATTCAATTCACCTATTATTTCTTTTGAAATAACGAATTGAGAAACTTTAATTTTCCGTTACATACACACATATCGTCATATGAAGTCAAAACGGCCGTAACTTAAAAAAAATACTTTAATTGATTATAATCTCACTAAAGAAAATCCATCCACACAAAAATATTTATTCAGAAAAGTCAAAAAACTACTGGGAACTAAATACAGCTGTAACGTTTTTTACTTCTGCTTTAAAATATTTCAAGTGAAACTTACACCTTTTCTGAATTTATATGACGATATATAGTACAAAATACTCAGTAATTCTGCTCTTTTTATTTTGACCAATTTTACAATGTAAGTCATCGAAAAAAATATTTTGAAGCCTAACTTCTCTTCTGCAGATCTCTACATGAAAGCTTGCAGAAATATTTTACTTATGTTTATTACATGGAATTAACATTCCTTTAACAATATTACACTATACCACAAATATTTAAATTTCCATTTAAATTCTAAAAACACGTTCATATGTGTAGCTTCAGTACTAGGCTAAATCCCGTATTTTTTACGTTTTATACTTTATAACGAAATATACAACACTTTCTTTTATTTATTATTCACGCAATTTTGCAGCATGCCCACACTGCACTGCACTTACCCTCTTACACATCTATTTTTTATACACGTATAATTTTTCTACAATTTGAGAATGAGTTCCTTCGTCGGATTTTTTGACATTGAATTTTGTAAATTAGAAAGGGGAAATTATTTTATATTTTTTGTTTTACCAAATTTTTATCACAAATTGTTTTGATAAATTGAGCATAACGTACTTGAATAGCTTTTTTTCTACAAAATTTAATTAAAGTTCAATATTGAATTTTATCAATTGACAGCAACAACACCCAATTAACAAAGAAAATTTAGTAAGCCGCTAATATGCGGCTTTTCTTTTTCTTTTTAATTTGCACTAATTATTTTCAATACATTCTTTAATTTATTTAAATGAATTAAAATTAACTTTATTTAATAGATTTGTATATTTAATTATGTACTAACATTTCTTATAATATTACCACCAAAAACAGCCTTTTATTTGTAAAGCCACGCGTTCCAATTTCTCATTCCATTTTTGTCAATTATCCTTCACTAATTTTGCAGCACAGCTGATGTGCTAAAGTGACAGCCAGTTCGTTATTCACCACAATAACCCAGTGAACTGTTTGTTGTTAAAACATAATTAAATTCTATTGAACACAAGAAGGGTCGCAAAAAAAACAAGAAGTTTCATGATGGGTAGTGCAAACGATGCAAAAGATGGCAAAAACGCTCGTAGATATTTACAACTTGCCTAATTTGCAATAGAAAAAACTTTAAGCATATATGCTTAAGTGTAAATATAGGTAAACAACAACTGTTGACATATTCACACACGACTTTTAAAACAACACAACACTGATCTATTAAATTCTTGTTGTCGGTGAAAAATTTTCATAAACTTCATCATACCAGGGTTGTATGATCTCAAAAGTCGTGCCATTGTGCAGGATAGTGAATCCTAGCCTTTACAGTTATTATATGATATTTTCTATTATCAAGTGCAAACGCTTAATATGTTTTACTAATTGAACCCATAATAACGTCTACAATGGGATTATATAAACTCCTACATGCCCTTGAAATTTTTTTAAATTTGAAACACTGATTCCAAAAAATAAAGAAAATTGAATAATTTATTTGTAATATTGTGTATTTTTCAGATTTAATATGTTTTCGACCTTCCTTGTCTGCCTTTGTGGCGCGTAAACACAAGTGTTTTACGATTTTTTAAGGTACCCATAGACTATGTAGTATTAATGAGTTCTTTATTGCTATTATTATTGTTGTTTTTCTCCACTCTATTCAATAAATTGCACAATATTAAAAAATATATGGCGCACAACGCACAAATGTGCGTTTAAGAAATTTTAAAATGGATTTTTCGTGATACATACCAGATACATAAAAAATCCTAAACAAATTAAATAAATTTTAATTAAGTCCCGGTCCAGACTTGCGATTTTTGTTGCAGCAGTTCTTGAATATGTGTGAGATTATTGAAATAGAAATAAGTATATACTTTTTGTGTTCCTCTCTCGCTCTTGCACTAAAAAATAAAAAGTTGCTGCAACAAAAAGTGCAAGTCTGGACCGGCACTAAGTTATTTAAAAAATAGAAAAATATTGCTTAGTGATATACAATTTTTTTGTATAGTATTGATAATGGACAATAGCATTGCATAGGAACCTTTAGAAGGACAGAGTTCAATCAACGTTTTTCGTAAACGAGTCGCACGACTATGCATGATATTGGTGGAATATGCGTGGACTTAGTTAAAGTTACATGAAAAGCAAAACTATAAATTAAAAAGATTTTGTTTTTCTTTGTCATACAAAACTCTTTGTTTTTAAAAGAGAGAGAATTAAACGTATAAAAACTATCACGTATATTTGATTTTCGAAATGCATAACAAATAAAAACAATTTTTGAAACTTTGTTCTTGTTCTAATGGAAATTTTCACTCTTGCGGCGAGTTTTTGATAAAAAAAAATAACTAAAGAAAAAATATATGTTCTGCTTCTAAACATAATTGGCCGATATGCTTTGGCCGTATTTTTGATTTACAAAACGTTTATTAAACAAATTTCCATACAAAATTCGTTTTGTAAATCTTTCTTAAATCAACATTATTTTTATGACTACGGCACAATGTATGTGGTATTTTTTTGTTCTGCAATAAAAACCCAGTTTGCGAAGAAATTGTAATATCGCTATATTCAGCTTCGAGTATATCTTGACAGCTGAAAATATTTTTTTATCGATAACATCTAAAGTCAATATTTCCAGACTTTTTCTTAATATGTATGCGTGTAGCTAAGCTTTTCACTATTGCTCAACTCTCCTATTAAATAATAGTTATTCCTTGGGCAAATTGCGGCAATCGATATCGATCGAAAGTTTCATACATACACAATTGAAATTGTATGAAAATAAATTCCGTAATTTGTCCCTTTTCTACAAAATCTAAAAAGGTCGAAAAAGGCAAATGTCTAATAATAAAATTTGTTCATTTATTTTCTCAAGCATCTGGCAACGTTCAGTGAAGTTCACCACTCTCCTGATATACAACAACTAAATATAAACAAAGTTGTTGGTATTTTTCAACGTTTGATTTTTTAATACATAAATAGTGTTGTTTGCAATAAAATATTAGTTTTATTTGAAACAAAATCGAAATTGAAGTGATGTCAAGGGTTTATTTAATACCGGTTGCGGTATTTTTAGTATTTCAAGTTACATTTATTGGCACGTAAGCATAGTCATGTGTGTTGGCAAAAAAGATTCCAGTGTCCATTAAAAAGTCTCTTTGTCTTCTGCATAGTTATATAGCGGCTGTCTTACAAGGTCATGTTGTACCAACAGTTCCCTACATAAGCGATGCAGCCACTTATTCCCCAGAAAGTTGTGTATTTGGCCAATTAATTAACATTGGCAGTGTATTGCGTGAGTAGAATTAAATTGTTCGATTTTTCTGTTATGAGTCATTAACACAAAAACTGCATAAGTACGTATTTACATACATATGTAACATGTTCTTTTAGTGGGAATCACCATTTATGTACGTTATCGGCAAGTTCTACAGTTGTTTGAGCATCACTCTGACTTGGGTAACAATTTGATACGTTACAATCGTTTAGCTGCATGGTTTGGCTTAGCGTCTTGCCTAGGCATCAGCGTTGTGGGAAACTTTCAAGAAACAAATGTTCGCGTTGTGCATTTCATAGGTGCATTTTGTTGTTTCGGATTTGGTACCCTATACTTTTGGATGCAAGCGTTAATATCGTACATGATATATCCTATAGCGGGCACTAAACGCAATGCCCACCTACGTTTGGGAATGTCGGTATGCTGCACTATATTGTTCATATTATTAGCTGTAACTGGGGTTATGTCCCACATTTTATTCAAAGGTTTAAATCCTAGGAAATGGTATGGGCAATATGTGAAATATTTGTGATTGTAAATTGTACGGTTTTCTTTTTTTAGGTATCCTTCGGATGGCGGCTGGTATTTCCACGTCATTAGTTCTATATCCGAATGGATTATTGCAACTGTCTTCTCATTTTATATTCTGACATATACGGAAGAATTCCGTGATGTTGACATAGATCATCCGCAACTACGTTTGATTTCGTATTCTCTAACTTTGCAATAATAACTTAAATGAATTTGGAAGACGAGCATTTTTAAATTCTTTCAGAACTCTCGTTTTATATTTTTCGCTAATCGCCATTGTGATGCAGTGCTTTTAAAATTCGTTTAACTATTTTCAATTTAGTATATTATTTACATTATCATATTATTTATAACTGAATTGAATATCTTTAATTATTAAGTAAAAACTTCTATATATGAATTTAAGAATACCAAAAATAAACAAATCTAAGTAACTTTTATGTATTGTTTACTTTGAAAAATATTGTCATAATTAAGAAGCGATTATAATGGAAAGTAATCTTTGATTTGCTAAAATAAATCGAAATTTTTATCTTAAAAACTGTAAGATCTTTGGTTCTTCTCTAAATCAAAAAAAAAGTTTTATTGTGCAAAGTTTGGTTTTCAATTCTCACTGAATAAAAAAATAATAAATTTTTTCTACTATCGTGAACCTTTATTTTTACAACAGAAAAGTTTATTTTAATATCATGATTTAATTTTTTTTGTTTGTTTAAAGTGGTGCAACAAAAAGCAAAAAAAGACTGGTAAAATACAAAATAAGTTTGAAAATCAAGTAGGAATAATTTCATTTTAAAAAGAAACTTTTATGAAATAGAACTAAGTTTGTTTAATTTTTAAAATAAAAGTGCACTTTATTTTCTTAAAACTGCTTCGTTGTAAAAATAACAATGTTATATATCCTTATCCTTATTCTTAATAATATTATAAATGCGAAAGTGAGTTTGTTTGTTTGTTTGCTACACTTTCACGCCAAAACCGCTAAACCGATTTTAAAAATTCTTTCGCTAATGAAAAGCTTTATTACCAGCGTCAAATATAGGATATTTTTTATCACGTACGGATAAAAAATATTTCAAGCAAATATTTAAAGCAAAATTTTTGCTTTAAAATTGCTTTTTTGGTTCAGTGTTCGGAGCACTTGGCTTGGTGGGTAAATTCAAAAACAATAAAATAAAAAAATTTACCTTAAGGAATATGTTCTTGCAAATACAAACCTTTAATGTCTACAAATCAATTAAAAACTTTAATTGTGACAATAATTTCTTTTAGGGATATAATTTTATCTAGTCGGTACTCAAAATCTTGGTACCTCTCAGTTCTTAAAGTAAACCTTTTGCATCCATAAACTAAGCAATATTATTCCAATGCTCATTAAACCGAATTTAAAAAAAGCAGATGAAGCCAAAGAACTTCCATTATTTTGTTCATAAATGTCATTAGCGCGGCCTAGTTGCGATAAATTCATTTGGCTAGATAATTCTTCGGGTACATCCAAATATACTCGATCAAATCCCAAGAAAAATATTAATTTTCTCAGTTTCTCAATGTTAACGTAATCATTTTGCGCCGACCATACAGTTAAAGTACATTCATTAGTTTCGCTTAAAGCATTTAGTAAATCCTGAAGTTCACTTAAACTATTCGCTGCAATCCCAGCACGTACAGGAAATGTAATAGATTGTCCTGATTGTGTAACATTGTTATTTTTTATAGCCTCCAACATTGCAGTGGTATCTGCATGTGTATAAGAACCATCATTAGCAGTAGAAGACCATTTTGTTGTCCAGCCTATCGATAACACTGCATTTTCGAATTGAGCACAACCAGCAAGAAATTGTGCTGGATTTACAGGTGTAGTGGCAGTTTCGTTTACTGGCCCCTTGATAATATCTGCATTAAGCCAAATGGGATAGGTCATCTTGAATTGAAATGAAAAACTTGTTAAAATAAAATAATGCTTTTTCGCACGTTTTCACCAACCTCTGGTATTTTTTCTTTCAGTGTCTCCAAAGCCCCTTCAAAAACCTCAATCGATTTAAAATCCAATTTAACACCTTTCATCTTCTCTGCATGACCATCGTTGTACTCTTTAATTTGCAAAAGAAAGGAATCCAATGATAGATCTGAAGATTTGGCTGGTGGATGAGCCATTATTGGTAAATCTGCTCCTGTATTTTTTATTTTGCCCATTACAATATCGGCTTCTATATAATCAACGTTGCCTAAAATAATTTCAAGGAGTTGATAAAAAATTTCACTCAGTAAAGCGATAATTATCGATTCACTCAAAACATTTTTGAATTACGATGTACAATTTGATTGATTTTTTAAAACACAAATTTAAAAAGATTAAATCAATTAACATTTTCGCAAGTTTTTTTAAAATGTTCAAAATATATATCGCTCATTTATTCATTTAAATTAAAAGTAAAAATTGTCACTAAAATGATGACTACATACATATGTATATGTACATGTACATATGTATGTATATACATATGCATGCACTTACTATTGAGAGCTGCCGTTAATTGTTGCTGACTATTGACTCCATGTGACCAAGTTAAAGCCGTCAAATTTGTTTTGTCATCAATGTTCCTTATATTAGTTTTGGTAGCTTTATTTTGATGTGTATCCATATCAAAAGATTTATTTCCTACTAATTTTTAGCTACGTATTAAAACTGGCCGTGGTTTTTAAAACAATTCTTTTTTCAGCGAGTAGGTATAGAAAATATAAACTTCGGCTTTAAAATGTGTGTAAGACACTGACCTTTTTGTATACCAATTTTAATTTAAATACTAATAATGAGAATATTATAACAAGTCTAAGTTGCCCTCTTAAAATTATAAAAATAAGGGTTGAAATTAGGTACCGATGCACAGCGATGCCAATTTAGCGCGTTTCGCGCTAGATTTAGCGCGTTTTAACTATGCCAAACGCGCTTTTTTTCATCTTAGCGCGTTTAGTAAAAAAAGCGCTAAATTAGCGCGTTTTCAATAAAGTCATCATTATTTCAGTTCAATGTTTTTTTAAAAATTTTTTTTAATAAATTTAACAATTTTCTAGTATTCAAAACTCATAAAATGTTTTAAATTGGTTAATGATTCTGCTGTCGCAAATAAAATTCCCTTGACTGTGGTGAGACTTAAAAATGCATTTCAATACTGTAAATGGCAAATATTTTTAAATTTCACAGCCAAAAATGTGTACTCGTACTCTTGACCAAAAAAATTTATACATATAACTTATTAAACATCTTCTAGCTGAAGTACAAAAAGAATTTGACAATTTGACAAAACTATTCGACAATTTATATAAGTTGTCAAAAAGTCTGACAAATAAAATACAAATAAAAACTAAGGATTTTGATTCTGATTCTGTATTAAATGATTTTAGTTATTTAGGATATAATTTCCAAAAAACAATATTATAAAATCTGAAAAAAGCTACTAAAAAAATCAATTGTATTTACTAATATAATATAATAATAATAATGTAAATACAACGATTTTTATTAAAATTAAATTTAGCGCGTAGGAAAATAGCGCGTTTTGGCTATAAACAGTTGACAATGCTGTAACTTAGCGCGTTCTAGCGCGTTTTGCGAAGGGGAATGGCGCGTTTGAGTTATAAATAGTTGGCATCACTGCCCATGCATACATATGTATGTACATATGTATGAGTGTATGTGTGTAAGTGCACATACAAATGTTTGTACCTAAAATATGATTATTAAATTACACTTAAAGAACGCTTATAAAAATTGTATGTATTCACGAGATCTACTCCGTAATTCGAAATGAAAGAAAATGCTTTCGAATTGGCATTTTATTGGCAATGAAATTCGTAAGCATTTTATTTCGTTTCGAGATACATATAGAGAAAGCCTTCACATTTAAAAATTCTTTAATTGCTTCTAAAAGCAAGAGTGTTTGCTTCTTCGACTGTGACTGTTTGCGACTTCCGAAAGCATATAGACTGCTTCTGCTTTTACTTGCGGTACTAAGCAAAAGCAAATAAAATTCAAACTTTTCAAATCGTCGACTGCTGAAAGTATTACGCAATTGGTCATAAATAGTTTTGTGACGTTGCTTTGACTGAAACTGTTGTGTTTTTCAAAAGCGAAAGCAGAAGCAAAATCAAATGAAATGAAAATCATTACAGTTTTTTAAACACTTTTCATATGTCCATAATTAACCAAAAATTTAAAATCGTTTTTTTTTTGTTATTATTTATTATGTAGTATTTCAAAGCAAATTAATTCCCAGTTTTAAAATTATAAAAATGTTGGACAATATCGAGTGCCGAAATTTGTCCGCCAGACATTCCATATCGATCGAAATTTAAAAATCAGCGCAATCATGAATAAAACTCCGCGAGAAATTTCTCGCTTTTCCAGTTAGAATTTTTTTCTCGCGGAATTTCCAATACTTCCATTTATTGAAATACATATTTTGAAATTTCGTTCGATATTGAATCCCGTAACTTGACCCCAGACTTTTTTGTTGTGGATATTGGTTTGAATTTATTGGTAAAAAAGGAATTATTGATAAACTTCAAACCGTTAATAAGCCAAAAGTGTCAAAACACGCATACTATGTCTTTTGTTTAAAAAAATCAGCAAACTAATAAAAATAATCGTTATGACAATGCAGCGTTCACACGTCAACGAAATAAATTTTACACTCTCGTAAATTATCTCACAATGCAATAACTAATCTAATGAGCTAACAAAAGCAATAAATATGTACCTACATATATACATATGTACGTATGTATGTATGCAGAAGTGTATGTGCGTTTGTATTTGCAATTCTAACACTATTACAATTTTTACCCAAAAGTAAAAAACAACTTAATAAGAACATGCTCAGTGAGGTACAATGTGCAACTTGTGAGTTTAGAAACAGCAATTAGTTAATTTTAATTTATTTCTTGCGGACGGTCACTAAACAGTAGTTTTGCTGCAAAACACGGTTTAAGTTTTCAATTTACATACAACTCAATGAAGGCATAAACAAATATTCTTCTCTCAGGAGGTGATAGTACAAGCTATTTATATGAAATTTTTACGCAAGATAAAATACGAGATGCATTATTATTCTGCATTATTAACTCAAAGAATGATTTTTTAGAGTTATGACACTATTGAACTGAATGTGCGATAAGTATGTATTGGAGCCCTGCACAAGACAATTTAAAAGAACTTTCAAAACGAGGGATTTTTCAAATGCTTTATTGTAGCGAACGAAGTATCCCAAAAACCAACGCTGAACTATTGTAGGTATAGAAGTAAAGAAGCAAATACTTCGTGACGAAAGAATTTCTGATGTTTGCTTTTGCTACGCATGGGTGCGTCACCGTCACCGTCAGAGATTCCCAAAAACTAAGCTAAAAATTCCCAAAATCCCAGGAGTTCTCCCGAAAAATTACGGCAACACTGAAAATCTAAAAAATCAGCAGTAGCAGCACCATCATGTTATGTAGTTGTTACCAGTATTTGTAACCATGTGAATACACTAAAAAAAAAGTGCACAGTATTGTATTTTTTTCAAGAGCGAATATTGTTTGTAGTGGTGATCGTAATTGAGTGTGAAGCAAAAATAGAGAACAAGGAAACAAAAAACACACAAAACCATTGTACAACAGTTGAATAGACAGTTGTGTCAAGTGTGCAATATTTTTATTGAACACTTCATAGTGCACCATACTTCATTTCACAAACTCAAAATTTCATAAAATATTAAGTGATAATAAAACTTTTTACTTTTATATCCATTGTGAAAGATATTATTTTTATAGATATTTTATTTTTTAGTCTTAATTAATAAATTATAAAACTTAGAACAGTATCGCATGCAAACTAACACACTCAAACAGTCTACATTGTTTGTTTTTTCTTTTACACATACACATATTTTTACACTTGTGTGCTCATTTTACAATTGTCATTCGGTGTGCACTAGTGAAATATGCTTCGACACTACAATACCTAATGCCTTCGCTTGGCATATAAACAAATTCTGTTGCATGCTTTTGATAAAATTGAGCACCACTTTCAGTGTTCTCATAAAATCAAGAGCACTAAAAAGAGAGAACAATTCAATAATATACCTACACCATGAAGATTAAGCAAGCAAACATCTTGTGCTCAGGTCTAGAATACACTACTTGTGGTATTTGGAGTGTTTGCTACTAACAAGAAGTGTTCGCGACATCGCTTATAAACACTCATATACACGAACATAACTACATCAATCGTGATTCGCTTATTATACGTCAGCATTTATTGTTGGTTTACCGTAATAAATGCCACGGCAATACATTTTAAAAGCAAGACGTATTTACGTTTACGCAGGGCTCTAATATCTACGAGTATGTATGTGCTAACTGCATACAAAAAGATGTTAAAATAATTTACCAACAATTTAAATTGGATTCAATTAATTTCATTGCTCGTTCAATAACTCGTGCGATCAAAATCAAAATTTTTTTAATTTGATTAATGTTGAAAATGTGTATTTTTGTAATTGGAAATACAAGTTTTTGTTATTGGTTGATTCAGGCTTAAAAACGAAATTTATTGAGTTGCAGTTTTTGTAATTGAAATTCGATTACAGTTTTTTCTACATATAGAATGTAGTATGTACATGGGGATGTACATCTGTATGTACATCTGTATGTATGTATAATATATTTATGTAATTATAAAACACTTGTTATTGTTTGGTTTTTTGTGTATTTATTTTGCTATTATTCTCACTAACTAATGCCGTTTATCTAAACACAACGAAAATCTTTCTACGAATGCTCTTTTCTATTAAGAGCTAAAAAACGTTTGTGCAAAAGTATAAAAAGATAAATGCAATACATGTATCAATAATTCTTCAGAGCACAAACTTGAACACATGTACATACATATGTACATATGTACATACATATATAAAAAAGTATGAATGGATTGTATATGGAGTTCATAATGATTTTAAGGCCAGTGTGACCATTGCCACAACAAAAGAATTAACAACTTTTCGAATGTCCGAATCAAAGCCTGAATTTATTTACTTTCCGCATTAAAAAAAAATTCCATGTGTCACTTTGGTGACATGCTTTTATTTTTGGGTTTGAGACCAACGGACACCTCCTATAACCGGACAAGTTTTGTAGACTTTTTTTTGTAGAATTTTTTAAAATATTGTTCTAAATACCTCTCATAAATTTCTTTCTTTATTCAACTCTGATTCATACACCAATACCTGAACTTGCGTTGTGGTTACGTTCCGAAAAAACGCGACGCAAATTGAAACGACGCCAAGTGAATTATGATTTTCTATAGCAAACCATGTAAAGATCGATGATACATAGGTTCAAGGGTTACGAAAATACTACTTTTTAAAAAGAAAATTTAACAAACTGTTTAGTATCTTATTATTACAAAGTTGTTTGTTTTCTTCAAATAAAAAAAATTTAGCCTTATTAATTTTTAAATTTTGACAATGGTTACACTGACCATTAGCGCGTCACCACTTTATTATTTGGCTTTAAAGAGAACTTCCTCAACACAAGTTGGTTTTCAAGAGAATTCATATAGGGGTTGGTTAGGGTTGTCAGATTTTTTATCTCCGTCGCCAAATAGTTGATTTAAAAACCTCAACAATTTCTTCGTTTAGTTTTGTTGTAAAAAATTAATTCGTGATAAAAAAAAACAGCAAACAGAAATTAAAATTTTATTCCTTCAGATATTTTTTAATCCGCGGTCAAATATTTCATGGACAAGGAAAGTTTACATGAATTGATTACACTGTGCAACAAATTTCGGGTCATCGCCGCCAGCCTCAACAATTCCAATGGGAAATGAAAGTAGACCATTAAGTAAACAGAACTGCCAAAGGGTTTTGAAAAGTTAGCTCGAATTTAATTTTTATGGCCTCTTGAAGTTGGGCCAGTTTGACCATTTTTTGCACTATGAGTGAAAATTAAAAAAAAACTTATAAATATATAAAAATGTTTAATGGAATGTACGAGTGATTGTGCGTACTTATTGTTGCATTGAATACAATGTGGAAAGATATATTTTTTAAACATTTATGACACTCAGTGTAACCTGTTTATAAGTCAGAATTTATTTCTATTTATTGCAATTTATTTCAGTTCATGTGCAAATAATTTCGGCTGCTGGTTTATCTTAAAATAAAACGCTTTTGGTAGTGAAACATTTTTTAAAGTTAACAGCTTTATTTTTATTATGGTTTTGAACAATTATCATACTAATTATAATACATTTATAAATAATAAAAAAATCTCAAAATTAAATTTATACATTGGCATGAAGTTATTATTTATGTGTATTTTACAATTAATAAAAGCTTTATTTATCACGAAAGTAAAGGAAAATTTAGAAATTTTCTCATAAACACTTAATACTAGTAGTACAACCTTGATTTGAAGTTTGAAATGAAAATACTCAAAAGGAATTCAAACATTTTTAGGGCCTAATTGCATCAGGCATCATTTTACCAAGTGATAAATAGTATAGAAAACAAGAACAAAGTTTCAAAAATTAAAATAAAATTGTTTTTGTTCTATACAAATTTTAAGGAATATAAAAGCCTAAGCAAGGCTTGGCTTCACACACAGCAATTTTAATTGAGCTATTATTTAGTTCATACGCGAGAGAGGAAAGTATGATGGCTGCCTTCTTCATTGTAATCTACTCTCTCTACCATGAACTGAAAAATTGCTCAAAAAAATTGCATCCTTATTCCAGTTGTCAACGTTGACGTCACGTCAATACAATACCAAATCTTGGGGTCTGTCTACTCGTTTTCGAAAATAACTGACTGCTATTGATACACTCATACCATTTTCAAGACCTTATCGAACAAAAATGGACCTTAAATAGCACATAATTGTTCTAGAGAGCGAGTAGACAAGCCCCAATTTTTTGATATTGTATTGACGTGGCGTCCATGTTGACAATTGGAATAAGGATGATAAAAATCAAAAACAATTTTTTACAACTTTTAAAACCTTGTTCTTATTTTTCGCATACTTTAGCACGTGGTGAGAAGTTTTGGACCTAAACGTTATTAAAAAAAAAAAACATTCGTTTGGGAATTTATACCGAAAACAAAAACAATTTTGTTCCGGTCCAGACTATCAACTTCTGCTGCAGCAATTCTTGAATATGAGGGAGATTGTTGAAATAGAAATATATTACATATTTTACTTCTCTCTCTCTCTCTCTCTTTCTTTTTCACTAAAAAATAAAAAGTTGCTGCAACAAAAACTGCAAGTCTGAAGCGGGACGTTGAGTAATCTTATTGTTGTTTCAATATAAATTCCCAAACGAAAATTTTTATTTTACTTTTAAACACAATCAGTAACTGTCGGATCCTTTAAAACTTAAAAAAATGTTCGGACGGAAATTATTTTTATTTTTTTTTTTTAGTTCTGACAATGCAAATTGAGTATGGTTTAGTAAATAGAAAAAAAATTGTTGATAAAAATGACTTTATAATTATTTATTTGTTTGCACTCATTTCGAGTTTGACAAAGTTATTGCGAATACGTGACTAGCGTTGTGTCTTTAAATAATGTGATTTTCATGCGGCTCAATTCAATATAAAAACGGCAGCATTTTATAATAGAATGAACATGAAAATCTGCACGTGATGTTATTTTCTTAACACTTAAACTTACATACTTGAAATAGTATAAAGGCTCAGTTAGCCGACTGTAATGTAATGTAACTGCAACGGTAGGAAACAGCTGATCGATTTTGTTATGTGAAAAATAATGAAAATGGTTATAGAGATGTAATGTAAATACAAAAATTAGTATCTCTAAAAATATAAGCTTAAATAGTAGTTTTAATGTATTTTTGTTTAACAAATTATATTTATATTGTTCATATGTACATATACATACATATATGTACATATGTATATATGTACATACATATTTTATTTACAAAATTATAGAACTAAAGACATCGTTATAAACATAGAAACCGCCTTACTTAAAATTTGGAAATTTTTGAAGCAAAAACAAAAAACTTGTTTAATAAACAAACACCCTAAAGCATGGGGAATTTTTATTATGCAAATACAAATGTTTTATTTCTTGCCGGAAGATTTTAGAATTTCCGACCGAGATCAATAAAAAACACAATTTTTAATTTTTTATTAGATAAGGCGGTTTACATGTTCTCTAACGATATGCCGAATGAATTATAGTTATAATATGGCGACTAGACCCGTGTGCGGTGGTACATTGTCATGGTGATGGAAGAATTTTATTTTCCAATGCTGTTATTTTTTTTTCTAAATTCACTCCTTTCTTTCGTAAAAGTCAACAGCAACATTTTCATCTTAAAAAGTCGCCATGGAGTTTAAAAAAAAAACGGCACTCGGAAATGGAATCATCGCTTATCAACTTTGTATCACATCTGATGAGCAGGTTTCATTTGATAAGGTGCTACTTAATAAAACTTCGCTTACTGCACTATTGGCACATAGTGGTGCAACGCTTCTGTGTTCCAATAAAGTAATTTGCTCTCTCCGTCGTTGGCGGGCTGACTTAGGAATATTCACCGAAGCTGTGCTAGATAGAGGTCTTAGCAAAGTTCGCTTTCCTTTAGGATCGTGCCACAAATGTGTTATATATTTTGTGGGATACCAACATATCATAATGACACCCATGGCCAATAGAACACCTGTTGTTATTTGGCCCACTAAAACAATAAGTGGTACTAGAGCAATATCAGACGCTATTTCAGGAGTAACTCGCACCCGTTCTTCAGCCCACATAATGGGTATAAATGTTCGACGTAAATTCTGGAAAGCACTAGAACAAAACCACAACAATATTTATTAAAATTGCGATGCAAAAAGGCAAAATGTGCTAAGGTCAATAGATAAAAAATAATAATGGCTTGATCGCGAAAAAAAAAATATTTAAAATAAAACAAACAAAAAATTATACTTTAAAACTATGCAGCAACTAAAATTTTTTAATTTGGCTGTTAGTTGTCACTTGGCATACGTAATAACATTTTGGCAACTGGCAACTCAACTAAAGATGGGTTGCCGTTCATAATCCAATTTTCTTGGTATTGTGTTAAAATGAAGTCGATGTAGATAACTGGAATAAGGGTGATTATGTTTATGCAGCTTATTCTCAATAACATTTTGAGAGTTTTTCTATAAGCGTATGAAATTTTTGTTAAGCTTTTTTTAAAGAATTGAATTGAAGTCTACTGATGAGTTTCCTAAGCAGAAACGAATTGCATCTAGACGTGCTCAACCAACAAATAACAAACGACAATTATTTATATTAGCACATTGGACTTAAAATCAAATACATATCGTTACCTGAAACGTAAAACGCTCTCTAACTATCATTTTCATAATTTTACAGGAGAGGGAAGCAACATGTTAAAATAGAAAATAAGGTTTAATGCGAATTTGTGCAATGTATAATGATTATATTGATGAAATACCACGGAATTTATGAAAAAGTCGATTTCAAAATTTTTCTTTTCGATAAGACATTTTGCGTTTTAGGTAACGATATATTTGGGCATTTTTATACTTTTTATTTTCACTGAGCTCGTTAAAATAACTGAAAAAACAATGTGGCAACACTGATGACGGCTATAAGATCACATACTGCCCTTGTTATTCTTATCTCAAATTGTTATCACAGCAAAAGCCTGCACAGTGGTCACAATGACAAATTTATACCCTTGTGCACGGTGGGGCATTGTCATAAAAAAAAACCATAAAAATTTTAACTTTTGTATGGTACAAAAAAAAACACTTTTTTCGCGCTAAATTTGGTATTGAGACCATACTGGCACGGGTCGATTTTTAAATTTCGTTCAATATCGAATGCCGTAATTTGCTCCCTGATATGTGTGGAGTTGTGTAAGGATCGGTTGGACAGAAGTACATGAAATATAAAAATGGGCATACTTACGGCCCACGTTTTTGGCCTGAGATATGCTGCTGAGTGATATTCAATGAAATTTATACATTTACGGCAAACGTTGTCTTACTGCCAGTTTATACAAGACAATTAAATATTCTCGTCTGTCTATTTACATTGAAAACAAAAGCAAATCACTCAAATTTTTTTTTTTTTCAATATAAATAGACGGACGAGAATTTTTACAACTGGCAGTTAACCTAAATAATTTAAATTTTTTAACTACAAATTACTCCAGTGATAAACAAAAACCTACCCGGGTATTGAACCGAACCTATGTTGAGAATTGCAGCTCCACAGCTCTCAAAGTTCCAGAGATCATGCGTTACGAACAAACACACACAACGATTTCATATTTATATACATAGATATATTTCACATTATAATCGAAGTGTAATGCGTCCCAAATTTGTTTTATTGACTTACCTTATACCTTCCACTGATTCCAATAAATAATTTGCTTGAAAGCCGCCACCAACGTCCATGGGCACTCCCGCGTTCGGTTCTAAAGTCATAAAGAATTCATGCTTATCCTTTTCAGGTTTCAAACCTTCCACAGCATCCAAATAGGCAGCATCGGCCTTGTAGAAGTGTGGGTACGACATGTATATAGACGAATTGAATTTGCAAGGCGCAATACTAAATACCCCGGACGCTTCACATTTGCCATTAACACAAAAGCATTTATTTTCGGGAAACAAAGAGCCTATTGCAAAAAAAGTGTAACAAAGTTATTATTAGAAGGACACAAATATATAAAATAATATTAAAAGTCACCATTGTCCACTGATCTTTCAGTGCCGCTAAATTTATAGGCTGTAACTCCATGTATAGCAACTGTTTCCGTGTAGTCCAATGGAACAGCGCGACATATGTTGGGCACATAAAGATACACTGAGTCTTGGGGTGTTAAATTCGGCGCAAAGAATTCTCCCATAGAACCTTTTACACGACCACATTCACCCTCAAAAACACCATTATGTGTCTTGTAATTCCATTCATGAATTTGACCCATTTTTGAAATGTCATCAGCACCGGTAAACACATTGAAATGGCCGTCATAAGCAGCACTATTATTGCGCTACAAATTATTAAAATTATCTGTTGCATTATTATTCATTATACTTTAAGCTTAAGTTGAGTTTTTACTTACCGTATACTGCCAGCCAACGCGGTCGAAAGGCACTTCAATAGAACTCGTTAATTTCGAAACATAAGTGCCAATTGTAACAAGCGGATCCTTATAGCCGGTAAATAGCCACTCATCAGCTGTTTTCGTAATATAGAACTTTTTGTTATAAGCACTCAGACCACGGTTGAGAAAGAATTGCTCGAAGCTCGATTTGTTTTTCAATCTTAAAGCAGCAGACTGCACAAGTAAAGTTAAGCAAAATGTTAATTCTTTGAAAGACTAACTCTTTTTAAAACTTACGTGAGCCACCGTATCTACGGTAGTTATTTTATCTTGCAGCGTACCATTACTACCTGCGTGGTCAAAATAAAATACAGCTTTTTTGCGAAATGATACCGAGAAGTTGGCATGCCATCTTATGTCTACTTTATCGGGTGCTTCACGAAATCGATATGGTCCTAGTTGTTCAAAACGTGGCTTTTTCTTTGATCCTTTGTAAAAATCTTCTGGATTCGTCCAATTGAACAGGTAAACGTCAAAGTTCAATGGCAACGGGGAAACTTTCCATCCTTCATACGCAGGTGACTTTTCACTCAGAGCCATTTCCTGTAATATGATGGAAAAAAGTATACAAATATATAATGCATACACTGCGAATAACTTTTTTTTGACCAGTTTGAAAAGAATATTTTTCTGACGACAAAAAGTTTAATATCAATGAACCAAATGAATACAACTTTTATTTTTCAGGCTTATAACTTTTTGCGAAATCGAAAATAGAAATATTTATCGATATATTTATTCGTTTGCGGCAACGATAATGTGATTCTGTAATTTCTTTTTTACGATAATGTACATCTGTGCTTCACTCCATTTAATTGTATATCATCTGACATCCCTGCATACAAAATGGCAAAATGGAAACGAAAGGAAATGCTTTCGAATTTACGTGTTATAAGCTTTCAAATTCGAAAGCATTCTTTCGTTTTGAATTACACAGTATACCCCCTGGAAATCACATGCTTTCATATGACATGTGGCTTTAAAATCACAAGTATGATTTTTTCTGGTTTTCAGTGTGACTTTACTTTTCGAAAACACAGCACAGAAATCCAAAAAATTCAAATCACTTTCACAAAATGTGATTTTCAGAACAATAAATGAAATAAAAAAAAGGTTTTTGGTTACATTTTAAAGAAGTTCAATGACCTTGAACGCCTGAATAGATACAATATCTGTAAAACCACACTAATTCATATTAAAAATAAGGTCGAGAAATTACATACAAATAAAGGCTTTTTTTAATTGCACGACTTGAAAAAGGCAAGGACTAGTTGTTATATGGCGTCCCTATCCTACTATGGCACTCTCGACTAGATATTTGAAACGCACAAACGCAACGGATAGTATATAGAAGGTACGTTTGTTTCCATAATTTAAATACTTAACACGACATTGTTCCAATTTGTGAATTTGTGAGCCTGATGTAGAACTCTTAAATTGGCCTCAATATTTTAAGCATCTTAACATAATAATGTATATTAGTTTCTAAACCCAAGTTTTCATCATATAACCGGTCAATTGATAGGAAGAAAATTTGCCGCATTCGAAAAATGTTGAGCTCACTTACTAGATGTCGTAAGATAGTGGATCGATGCAGTTTCGAAAATAAAATTTTTACAAAACTAGTTTTATTTAAACAAATCTTAAACCACTAAGCCGGTTGAGTTCAAAATATAATCAGCTCTTAATCTCAAAAAGATACGTCGCTTGTTGGCTAAAATCGGGTGATCAGTTCGAGAGACATCGTTGACGAAAAGTAAAAAAAAATTTTGTCTAATAGCTTTCATAAAAGTCTTCGTCCAATCTGCAAATTTTATTAAATCGAGAGATATTGTTGTCAAAGTTTTGCGAAAAAAGTGTTTGTATTTTAACTCGTTGTTAATTTGGCCAATAAATATTTGGGTTTAAGCTAATTGGGCCTAATGTTTCAATGTGAATAAAAATCCATTTATTTACATTTTGTTTGTATTTTATTACTCCTAATTTCTTCTCAAATCGATACACATTAATTTTTGTTGAACTTAAAAACCGACGAGAAGTTCCAGGGTCACTGTAACCAAACCCTTCTTCCTCACCGAATCAACTAATAGGGCCATTCAACCTTATGCTTCGCGTTTCAAATCTAATGGTAACTGAAGGCAATATGTAGCGATATTATTTGGTAAATCAGCGCTTACAAATTCTGTGAGAAAAAATGGCATCTGTGGTCAAACACTTCTTCACCAGCGAGTCAAAATTTGTCAACAGGTTTGATTCGGTGAATGTATTATAAATATAAATATAAATATAGCTTTCGTTATTGCAATGAAGATAGCGAATGTATGAACTATAATTTATAACCTTTATTGAAAATATATGTACTCGTAAAAAGTACCTTTGAGTTTTTGCATTTTTAAATCTAATCTTTAGCTACGAGCTTATCTCTTTCGTTTAATTGATAAACAAATTTAATGTTGTAAAAATGAGTATGAACTGCTAATCATCGTTGAAGCAGGCAACAGGCCAAAAACTACAAATGAGATTCAACATTTTCTATCGAAAAAAATAAATAATAAATAATAGTATTTTCTTTATAAGACCTACTATGCGAAGTTACCAGGACCCTTTTTATGGTTCCTTGCACTAAAGGTGAAAAGGAACGCTATTGTTTTCTCTGCGATGTCCGTCTGTCTGTCATAGGCTGTTTTCTCGAAAACCGTAAGAGTTACGGAGCTGAAATTTTCACAGAATATGTAAAACTTTGGCCACTACAACAAATATATGACAGTAAAAAATTAAAGGGTGTTCTAAAGCGACTAAAGCTATCAACGAAAAATGTTGAAATCCTAATGTAATATACAGACAATTATATATACATACGAGTACTTACACTTGAAACTTTCAAAGTTAGTGTACGTATTTGTAAAACAAAAATAAAATCACCAAAACGAAAAAAACGCCAAAACGAAAAAAAACTGCTAAAACTAAAATAATTCCCCAGTAACCAAAAAAATCGCCAAAAGGGAAAAAACGCCAAAACCCAAAACGTAAAAAAATCATGCATTAAGGCTTAGAAAAAGCGTCAAAACTTAAAAAAAAAATTGCCAAAACTAAAAAAATCGCCAAAAACTAAGAAAAAAGTTACCCAGTAAACTTGAATTTTTTTATTAAATGTCTACATTAGTTGAGATATTGGATTATATAGGCTAAAGTTCGTATAATATTACATATTTAGTGTCCGCACGGAACCGTTCCTGTGCTAGTAAACGTCGCAATTTACTAAATTTATTTTTAAATCAATTCTAGATTAGCTAACTTTATAATCGAAGAAAATGCACGTGGTGACAAATTTTACGATATTTCATTTACGGCAACACTGTATCATGAAAGAAATGTTTGCTACAAAACACTCGCAATGTAAATGACGAGGCTTTTCGAAGCCACATCAATTGAGAATACAACATGTAATTGTAATACAATAAAAAAAGAACTCAAACTTGAAGAAAAAGCTAAATTAATTTCAAACTTTAATGCTGAATGAAGTTGATTAAAAAAGAAAGACGTTGAGTCAGTTTTTATCAAGAAAAAAGTGTACGTAGCGATTAGATAAATAAACAGTATGATAACAAAATAAAACTGTGCTTGCGTTGTTAAATTTAAATAAAAATGTCAACTCATGTACTCGTATGATTAGTTCTTTCCCCTAAAAAAAAAACTAATTTTGACTCACCTTCCCTCTCATTTTGGTAAACATATCAACCCAATTTAAATAGAGATACACACCAGCCAGGATCGACAATAGACCAAATCCAACAGTCATAAAACGTCTGATACAAATGCATTGCTGCGATGCCATCATTACTCAAGCTTCGGAAATGGAAACAAACTGAATTCTGCCAACAATGAAAACGTTTGGTAAATTTTGAACTGAGTTTATATTTTACTGCTTGCTTGCTTGCTGCAACCGATAAACTACAAGAATAAATAGAAAATAAAAGAGAATTATCGTATCAATAAATGAAATACTTTGAGCAAATATTCTAAGGCAGAATTGTGATTAGACAACAACTTGTTTAATGGAATGATATTTGCTTTTTTTTATACATTAGATTTATTTTTGCCAGCTAATTAAATTTTAATTGTTCAAACAATGTATCAAATTTCCATTTGTTATCTGCAAAGATCCAGCCAAAAAAAAGCCGGTATGTAATTTTCATGAATTTGTTTTTATCAATTTTCTTTGTACTAAAATATAAACAATTAAATATTCATATCTGAGGCAGCAGTGTTGAATTTATTCAGGCAATATACGAGGTTTGTTCAAAACGTATCGCGATATTCGAATTTAAATTCTTTTTTGTGGCGTTATGTTGGTACTCATGTCTCTCACTTATGCCGACAATTTCGGCCATTTTGAATGTTCAGTTAATTGTTGACAGCTGCTTCGCTTGCACGTGTTTTGGCTCGTCTTCTATTTTTACCTATTAAAAAAAATAGAACAAAGAACCTTTATCAAATTTTGTATGAAAAACGAAATTAAGTGCGCGGATGCATTACGAATGTTGACTGTGGCATATGGAGAAGCTACCTTGGAACGTTTATCGGTGGTACAAAATATTCTCAGAAGGCCGAGAAGATGTAAACGACGAAGAGCGTGCCGGACGCCCGAGCACTTCAACAACAGACGAAAAAATTGATGAAGTGAATAAATTGGTATTGGTCAATCGTCGAATCACCATTAGAGAAGTTGCTCAGGACATTGACATATCGATTGGCTCGTGCCATTCGATTTTTATCAATGATTTGGGCATGAGACGGGTCTTCGCGAAATTCGTACCAAAATTGCTCAATTTCGACCAAAAAACATTGCATGAACATTGCTAATGAGCTGTTGGACTCTGTCCACGACGACCCAAATTAGCTCCAGAGGGTCATAACTGGTGACGAATCGTGGGTTTATGGTTATGACGTGGAAACCAAAGCTCAATCATCTCACGGTAAAAATCGAAGACAAGAAAACACGTGCAAACAAAGCAGCTGTCAACAATTAACTGAACATTCAAAATGGCCGAAATTGTCGGCATAAGTGAGAGACATGAGTACCAACATAGCGCCACAAAAAAAATCAAAAATCGGATATGCGTAACCCGCGAAAATTCGAAATTCGCGATACGTTTTGAGCAAACCTCGTATAATATCTGTATTACGTATTATGAGTATGAATGGCATTTCAGTGCCATGAAAATGGATTGACTAATTGAAAACAAAAGAATATGTTTGTTAGAAGCAAACATCGTAATGCAATAAAAGCTTTTATTTCGCTAACCGACCAACGAATATGAAACTAGCGGAAATATTATTCGATTGGCGTCGTTCCATTTGGCGCCGTAATTCCCTGGTTTTCAAAAATAAACCGCTCTTATCAGTTATTAGTTGTTGCATATCAAAACCACAATTATGAATTTTCTTATTAGTAAATAGCAAATTTTTTTGTTTTAATTATTTAAAATCAAGTTCATTGAACAAATTGTAGACAGCAGCAAAGAAAACTTGTGCTAAAAATTTTTTCGATATTCATAAATGATATACATAAATATTAAAGCATTCTTTAAACCTGTTTTCTCATACAAAATTCATACGTGAAACATTAATGTTAACAATCGTTTAGGTTAGGTTAGTTTAGGTTGACGAGAAGAGCCATTACGCTTATGTCAGGGGACATAAGCTAGTATAGACCTGTTATGCGCTCTCAAGTGAATTAAAAACGAACCCCCACCTTGGTAGAAACTAGAAAGTCAATACCTCTAAAGTGGGTAATGTGTGGTAGAGTGTCATCCCAAAAAACGGGATCTCGGCTGTGTGAAAGCTGGACAATGATAAAGAAAGTGCTCCATTGTCTCAATGTCCTCCATGCATGCCCTGCATTCATGTCATCTGTGGCTCCAATTCGGTACAAGTGCCCTCGCAAGTTAGAGTGCCCGTTTAGACGCCGCGCCGGTCAACTTTCCTAGCTCGGACTTACTTATTTTTAGGGATGCAACCGATACCGATACCGATATATCGGCGATACTGCTGGTTTTCCGATATATCGATATCGGCGATATTTTACTGTCGATACGCCGATACTTCTTATATTTTTCTTTAGAGTTTTTTTAAGTCTTATTAATATCAATTTTAAATCTTGAGCCAATCTAAACTGAATGCCATCGTTTATTTTGTAAAATCATAAATATTGCAGACGTTTTGCAGTTTGAATCTTAGAAACTGAAATGAAAATTTTTATTTTTATTTTTTTTTTATTTTAAAATTTTGATGATTTGAATGGCTCATTAATAAACACTTATTTTGTATAATAGAAGAATTACTCTACTTGAGTTTTGTTAATTTTTTACTTGAGCTCAATTTCAATATGCGTATCGGTATCGGAATCGGTATCGGCGATATTTATTTTTGAATATCGGTATCGGTATCGGATCGGCGAAATGGCGTATCGTTACATCCCTACTTATTTTCATCAGACCCCTGTTTTGTACTCTTCCGGGTCGCCCCATAGAACATTAGTTATATTACTCACAGTATCACTATTCCATCGTACCCTGTGAGCCATCTTCGCCCAATTTTATAACTCAATCTTCGCTGTTTTGAAAGGCTTTCCATTAATAAGAATTAATGTCTACAATGTTCTCTCCTTTTCCACCAGTCCATTTGCACTTCATTACCGATTACGAAGTAGTGGGCCGGCCGGCACCCCTACATGTACTGTGTAATCGTTAATCACATTCTTGCAATCCAAATCTGTCCTAGAGTTTACTCTTTCGGTTGTGATTGCCCTAATTGCCGATTGGTTGCCGTAAGTAATTAATAAGAAGTAAGTAGTATTTTTCAAGTCGTATATCAAGTATTATAGGTAAATGTGTTCAATTAGAATTGTTACTTCATTAATCAAGGAGTTAGGTCCTGTCCCACGATGTCGGCCCTTAAAGTTGAAAATTGTTTAGAAAATAATTAAGTTTTAATATTGATATAACTTAAATTAAATTAATTATTTTTGTGCGCTACCAGCACTTACGATCTGCCACATACATATCGCTCATTTACTCAAAGAACGTCATAACTCAAAAAACTAGTTTGCAAGAAAATGAGTTTGAAGTTTTTTTTTATATGTTATTTTTTAATTGCAATCTATCATTACATAATATCATAATAATAAGCAAATTTGATGAAACATAAAAATGACAGTTTTAGTTGTACTTTACAGTAAATACAACTATAAAAATAGAAAACAAACAGGGCTATCATGGATAAAATTGCGCGTGAAAATTTTCCCGGGGAACAATTCCAACTAATAGCAAGTAATAGGGAAAACAAAAAATTCTAATTGGAAAAGGGAGAAATTTCACGCGGAATTTAATTCATGATTGCCCTGAAAATCTGTGGTTTACAAAACTATTAACAACAACTACTTATAAATTAGTTTACAATGGCTGTTAATTACAATTACAAATAATTTAAATAAATAATTTATGGCAAAATTTTGGAGGATATCTACATACTCGTCTATATTATTTAACATTAAAATTTAACATCATATTTCGTGTAATTCTATTTAACCATTATTTTTTGGAAATCGAGATCTTTGCATTTTTCGATACATTAGATGTTCTTCTTTCGAAATATACAGAAAACTCGTTTTGAAAAAATCATGAGTTAGGGCCTTTCTATATTAAGGTAACGATATGTAAGTATGTACATATATTAGGCTCCTGCTTTAAAATTTGTCAACTTAACACTAGAAATAAATCAGAACTTAAAATGCGTTTCGTAAAAAAACGGATTTTATTGGGTTAGTAATGGTTTCCTATGCCGCTTCGCCATAACAATGTGCCAAAGAGTGGGCGGGCGGAATTTCATAATTCGACTCATCTGATCAGAAATTCACACATACATACACACATATTTAGATTTGAATGTGTATATGTATAAATATGTATGTATACGAGTATATGTAATTAAAAATGTGTGTTTTAATTTTTTATTAAAAAAAACGTAGGTTTATTTTGGAATTATAATGATTTGAAATCGAGCACTTTTTCACATGAAACAAAAACAACAGCTTTCTCCACAAAAAGGCTTCAAATATATGTTATTGTCAAATTATAACCGATATTTTTGAACCATGACTTTGTGTTTGATGGGTCTTAGAAAAAATGTTGACATCACGACTTAGAGTGTAAACCTACTAAATCCACTTTTTATAACATACGACATTTTAATGACGTTCCAAAGAGAAACAGACGCCGCATCGACTGGCTAAAATATTTATTTTAATTTGAAACTCTACATGTCGAATAAACTTAATGTTATCTACATTAGGCTAACTTCTTAAGCTATGTTAACAATGTTTTGTGTCTCCTGTAATATTTAGTTGACGTGAGTTAGCAGGTTTACACTCTAATCCGACGATATGTATGTAAATATATCCATAGTATGGAAGTATTTAAGTATCCAAATTTAGTTCAAAAATTATGTACATACATACATTATTTTTGGGACTTACTAAGAGTTAATATTTTGCGGCCATTTCGAAGAAATTCAGAGTCCGGCAATCCCAAGCTCTGGTAGCCACCATATAAAACTGTGTGACAAAAATGAATGAAGTCGTAATACCTGGAATGTGTTACTATTTTTTGCTGGTAGGTATTGTTGAGTATAACAACAATCTGTTTTTGAAATTTTCCAAACATCCCCAAAATCTTGAGTTACGGGCAACATCTAAGTTGAATATCAACCGATATTCATAAATTTAAAAACGGATTTGGAAAGAAGAGACTTAGACTTCTCGAACATTGAATATTTGATTTCAGTAAATTTCAGACATGTGTGGGTATTTTTTATCAAATAAATTTTTTTCTGTTTTTCTACTTTGGATTCGTTCTTAGGCAGTATTTTTGTACAAGGAACCATACTACGCAGAAAAACATTTTACTGCAATAAACACTTTTAATTGAAAAAAAAATCAATTAAAAATATAATTACACTTTTGTTAAAAAATTTAATTAAATTAAAAGCTTAATTGACTCAATAAAATGTTTGATTTTTGGTTTTTCTTCAATTAAATGTGTTTATCACAGGAATTTTTTTCCTATGCATGTATAACTTTATTTGTAAATTTTAATTGATTACGAGTAGTAAATCCGTTAGAAATTTACGCAGTTATTAAATATTTTATTAGAAAACCTTTTGTTAAAGAAAACTACCTGAATAATGTGTTTCGTGTTCTATTTATGCTTTTTCAACATATTTATTAAGCTTCCAGGATGATGAAAGTGCAATTTAACAAACATATATCAATCGTGTTCAACTGTATCATTCGGGCCTATGCACAAATGTGTATTTACACGAAGCCATTCGTCCCCTTTTTACTCCCCTCATTAAATCCATAGCAGATTGTAGTGATAGATCTTGTACCAAACAAGAACTTGGTCGAAATTTTGATCTTACCCTTTTTTCACATTTTGCTTTTTATGGGGATTATATATTACTAATTAACTTGCACTTTGTTTATATATTATTTATTGCTTTTAAGCCAAATCATGGGCTCATAGTGCAATTTGTTTGGGCAAAATTTATTTTAGTGAAGGGATATTGCGTTTTGGGTAACGATATGCGTATCGATATACATATGTACATGCATATGCATACATACGTACATACATATGTATGTGTATACATACAAACATACCCATGAGTATGTTTTATCACATTTAGAGCTAGTATTTAACATAAAGGTAAACTCTACTTGTTAGTTAATTGCAGTTTAAACTTAAAATTCTGTTTTTCAAATAATTGTGAGAAAAATAAGAGAGATAAAAACACGCACGAATCAATTTTATGTGTATAATGAATTGTAGTTCTTGCAAAGATTTCGTTTAACAAGGATTCGTTGGATTTAAAACTATATTTTTAATTCCAAATTATTTATTTTTTTTATTTTCCAAAAACTCAGAATTCAGTTATTGAAGCTTTTTTAAATAAATTTAAAGAACTGTCACATCGCTTTTTAAGTGTTGCCCTATTTACGTAAAATATTTTCAATATTGCCACATCTATATTGAAAATAAAGCATCGCATTTCTAACTAAATTGACAAGTGTTAATCCACCACTGAAAAACAGCATGGGCGGTTAAGTCCCGTTTAAATTTGTTTCTTGGTTAACTCAAACGTACGTTTAACTAATTAGTAAAAAACTAGCCCTTAATTATTATTCCGCTTTAAATGATTTTCATTATAGCAAATTTAAGCAAATAAAATTAATGAACTCAATTATGACTAACTATTATGTTAGTTGGACTGAAACATACAAACATACATTTTTAATAATTATTACATACTTTTTTACTTACTTATGTATACCAAACTATAATTGAAGAATACATCTTTATCAATGTTTTCTATTATTGTTATTTAGCGTCAAGGTGTATGGTAGAGAGAGAGAGAGTATTGTACATATTTTGAAATTGTTTTTACAGCAATAGATTCAATCGTTTAAGCACTCGGCTCTAAACAACATTTGAATATTTTTTTCTTTTTAGTTGTGGGTGTTTTGTTATTTTCGAATCTTAAATGCTTTTAATTTTTTTTTTTTTGTATAGTTTTATTTAAGTATGGCAAATTAAGTATGTAAGAATTTTAAATTGCGATCATTCTTTTATTTTTTTTTTTTTGCTGTCAAAATTGTTGATATTTTTTAACCAAAATTTTGATAAGTCGTTCAATCGAACTGCACTCTCTTTTTTCGATGAATCTATTATTTGTAACGTATGTACATATTCACACACTATCACCGACGATTTCACTACAGATGCCGCCGTCAGCGATCTTACAACTTCGATTGCTCACACGATACTAATTTCAAAGTAAATTGTATCATGAGTCTTCATTAATTTAATAGCGAAACTCATCTTGGGATGCCAGACAGTTTTGACAGAATAGGAAACTATTAAATATTCACATTCGCATTTCTCGATATTTTCAGAGTAGTATTATTTACCAAAGTTGAGCACAATACAAAACTTGTCTTATAAACCATATATATATAAGGCTGTTTGTTTATAAATAAGCGTTAAAGAATAAAATATGTACACCTCTGTCTAAAAATATAACACCCTCGAAAAACAAATTAGTTTGAAAGTCCAAAAAAAAATTATAAAAATAAGAGTAAAAATGAGCTGTGGAAATCGAGATTTTTGCATTTTTCAATACATTAAAAAATAAAAAATAATGAGTTTGGGCCATTCTATATTAAGGTAACGATATATTCTTTGTTGGAAAATTACGTACACATAAGTATAAAATAAAACTTCTATCTTAAGTAAAAACTTTGTTGCAAATAATTTGAGTACCTAAAGGAAAGGTATTGAGTATACATATATGTATATACACATACCTTCATTTATATACATACATATGTACTCGTATGTATGTATGTCTGTATTAAAATGCTTAATAACTTATTTATCTCTTCGTAAAAGAATTTATATCATATAATCGCTGTGTTGTTAAATATTCTATAAAAATTTACAATTCGCTAAATATGGCGTTCGTTTAGAAGAATGTTCGTTAGAGATAAAAGGCCTTATTAATAAAAACAAATTTGAAACAAACACATTTTTTATGAGTAAAGCAGAAAATCTAAAAATTGTCGTTGACTTCTTAGATAGACATTGTGTGTATAAGATCTGCCCAAAGCAGCTCAATCAGGTACTGCCACAAGCCCAGCTGGTTAATGTTTATTAAATATTTTAATAGAAGATCTTTTCTTAAACAAATACTACCTGCATAATGTGTTTCGTGCTCTATTTATGCCTTTTCAAGGTATTTAAGCTCCCAGGATGATAAATTTGGTGCAACAGAGGTCACCAAACTTTTTCCTTTGTGAGCCACACTTATCACATACAAATACCTTAAATGTATAATAATGCATAAAATATAAGCAAATCTTTACAAGTGTTCTAGAATCTTTTATATTGCTAATAAATATTTTTTCTTCAATTTCAGAGAACCATCTGAATAAATTGGTAAGTGCAAGGAACATTTTTCATAAAACTATGCTTACTTATATTACGTTAAAATAACAATGAATTTTTTTACATCATATAAATATATTTCTTCTTTTGATATATGTACATACATCACTTAAACAAAAAACTCTGCTAGCTAAATTAAAATTAAATCGCTAGAATTACACATGAGATGTTTCTAGTGGCAACATTGTCTTTTATACTTTGTCATCACAAAGCTCGGCATATCTTAAGGCGCCTCTTGCTACAAGCAAACCAAATATACACACATACATAACCATAACCTACGTTGCCGTTTTCGTCAATTTTAACTAAAATTGGTTACCAGCTCCAGCTAACTTTCGAATGGCTATTTCTCAGAAATGGTAAATCTTAGAGGAAAAAGTATAAGGACAATTTTAGTAGATAATTACCTGATCTATTTTCGTCTCAAATATTTTTATCGTAAAACTAACCGTTTGGCCAAAAAAATCAAAAAAAAACTAAATTTTTGTGACCTTTGACCTTGAATAAAATTCTGCTACGTGCCTGCAAATTTTCAGATTGTTGTGAATTTATGCAAGGAGTTTTGAGTAAAGATCTATTTTCCGTTATTAATACTCGTTGTGTCAACGTTAACGGCAGTTGAAAAAAAGCGGACCATAACGTACGATAGATTCTATTTGCTTCGGCTTTAACACGTTTCACCTAATGACTAATTCTGGGGCACTAAAGAAATATCTACATACAGGCCTTATCGCGGCTTTTTACACTCTTAATGCAAGTCACACTTCATACATATTTCGCTATATATTTTATATTTGGTGGTATTTTTTCTTATTTGGTTACTTTTTTAAGAGACTTGTTGAAAATTTGGTTTGGCCTTGGCTACACTGACCATAACCAATATCAACAGCAAGTTTACGACTACAATTCAAATACATTAGCCTAATTCATAGTCTCGCATTGTAGCATGTGCAAAATGGTATAGTATATTGATACTCACCAATAAGAATTGTTCAGTGGTGAGTATCAATTTACGTAGAAAGTGTATGAAAGCGTGGCAACTTCAAATCACTAAAGCGTGGCAACTTCAAATGACTAAACCTCACGATAAAAGTTACAGGTAGGGTAAACTTGTTTTTAACTTATCGCTAACTTTTGGCTAAAGTGAATATGTAATAATGAATAAAAGTGTTTATCTATTCAATAAAATCTTACCTTTTACTAACGACTAGATATAATAATGGCCCTAAGAAGCTTAATAGATACAATTAATGTTTTTTTTTTCAATTAAATGTGTTAATTGGAGAAATGTGTTTTGCTGTGAACTTTCATTTAGACAAAATTGAATATTAAATGAATTTAGTATGTATTTAGAATTAAAGAAATATATACATACATATGTATGTACTTATGTATATTTTTGAACCGGAGTTCGTCCAAAAATTTATATATATTTAATTTAGGAAATTCTAACTTTATGCTAAGACTCGTATCCTGAGGAAGCCAAGCTTACATGTAATAATTTTTGAATCAAATATCGATTTGTTAATCAAAAACTTATTACATGTATAACTAGGCTGCCTCAGGATATGAACCTTAGCTTAACTTAATAATTTCAAATTAATTTGAGTATCATGAATATTGCTACTTATTTTATATGATAAAAACCTAACAGGAAGAATGAATGATTTAATAGTTGCATTTAATACATTTCAAGTGCAGACATTTCACATTTTCCCAAAAATATTTTCTTTTACAAAAAGTATACATATTAATAAAAATCTCAGAATAATAAAATCAAGAAATATTACGAAAACTAATAATTATTAAGGAAGCAAAAAAAAACTTGACGACATACGAATAATATTTTACGAAGTACCCTTAACCTAAACCTTATAAATAAATGAGAGAAATACATTTTTTGTGGATATTTACATGTATTACTTATAATCTATTTAGAAATTCATCAACTATTATCGGCCTCCTGCGCCATACTGTCCTCAAGACAGGAGTTTAAAGCTTCGTCCTCATCCAAGTAGGAAATAATAACCGGTAAACTTCGCCGGGGATGGGATATGTTGAAGAGTGAGGGAAAGTTTTGAGGTAGACTGTACAAAGCTTCCTTTGTCTTGCTACCATTGCGTTTATTGACAACTTCATCATCATCATCATCATCGGCCATTGTGCTAATTTCTATGTGTTGGCTAAAGCGTTTGATCCAGACGCGCTTCAAGGGTTGCCAGAAATATAATATCAATGTTAAAATAATAATTGAGGCGCCAAAGATATGACAATACATTTCTAGGTTATTAATTATTTTCAATAATGTTGCGGAATGTTTTGAAATACGCATTTCCATATCAAACCATATGGCAGGAAAGAGCATACGACGTTTCGTTTGGTACGATCTGAAACGGTTTGTCAAGAAACTAGTATAAAGTATAGGAAAACATAAGTTGTTCGCTCACCTTATATGACTACTGGGCTGTATGTAAAAATTTAACTGCAGTTTACCTTTCAGTTCCAGCATAAAACCTGTACGTGGTTCTAGTACCGCCGTAGTTGTATGTATGCTCTTATTTGGCTGCAAACCCTCGACTTTTGATATATAAAAGGGATCAGCATCCAGAAAATGGGGTTTTGACAGAAAAATTGGTAGACCAAACCAGCAACTCGATATATTAAATGCACCATAGGGTAAACATTCGCCATTACAAAAACATTTGTTGGTGGGATCGAGAGTACCATTATCGAAGGCGGTAGGTGATATTATATAACGATATCCCAAAACACCTTCAACCCTGACTTCATCAAGATAATCTAGGGTTAGTGGACGGCAAAAATCCACAAAAAAGTACTGGATCGATTCATTCTTTTTAAGGTTTGTCTTTTGAAATTCTCCAGGCGATCCTCTAACGGACGAACAGTTTTCAGGAAAATGGTTAGTATAATTCTTGCCATTCCACAAAAGAAGTTGTCCAAAATTATCCATGTCTCCAACACCAGTACCAATGGTGTGAGTGCCTAGAAATTCTGTAGAACCATTGCGCTGAAAAGATAGACAAAGGAGTGAGCATAAGGGCATGTCCAACCTAACAGCTGCAGCTTTCAATGAGTTGTACCGAATGACACATGACTCGGGTCAATAATTTCTTTGGGCAATTATGTTAACTCACCCCATAAGCAAATCCAATCCGATCCCATGGCACAAATAAACCCATTGCACTACGAAAAGATGAAGGAAATATTGCTAATAGATTAACAATATTATCTTCAAACCCTTTAAAGAAAAACTCTTCCGCAGTTCTTTTCCAAACAATACCAGTGTGATACAATCTCAGAGCCACGTCCACAACCGTACGTTTCATGTATGACCAGTAGCGTGTTTTCGAAGCAGCAGACTGGAATTTTCAATGACAATTGATTTATTTTTATTTTTTAACTTTTCGCATTTTTGGTACCTACCACCATCAAGGCATTAACAGTTATTAGTACATCCTCCAGGGGTCTTTCACTACTGGCCTCGTTGAAATAATACAAACTTTTCTTGCCATAATCCAATGTGCTATTTTCTGGATGCCATTGGAAGATCTCTTTTTTGGGAACTTCAAAAAAACTGTACGGTCCAAGTTCTTGTACTTTTGGTTTGCTGCTTTCATTGGAAAATTCTTCCGAATTGGTCCAGTTGAAGAAGTAAAAGTCCAAGGTAACATTAACATCTGGATTTGCCCACATATTAACTATTTCATTGCCCGGACGTAGTTGCATATACTGAATAATTTAATGAACAGAAATTATATTAATTAATTGTGGATACATATATGTATGTATAGTGAACTCGGGAAAAAGGTGAATTAATATTCCACAAAATTTTTCAAATTTTGAAATTCCAAAATATTTTTTAGGATCTATTAGTGAGATTGTCTATTTCATAGAACTTATTAATGAATTCTGGCTAAAGTAGAAGGACAAATTTGCGCTTAAGCAAACTGAAGAAAAATATCAGGGGGCAAATTGCGCCATTCGATATCGTTCGAAATTTCTATACAAACTCAATTAAAATTGTATGAAGATTTATTCGATATCGAATGCCGTAATTTGCTCCCTGTACTACAAAATCAATAATATGGCAACACCGTAATGGTAGAGATGGTGCCGCCATTGCTGAAGAATACCACAGCAATGAAATGAGTAATTTAAAATTTGGCTTCGCAAAAAAAATGCTTTCCGCATTTGTGAAACGGACCGAGTAGTGATACCCTATGTCATATTTATTTGTAAAAGTTTCTAATTAGTTGCAGCAGTCACATTTTAATCAATCGATCAACTGATTTGCAAAACAACAGATGCGTTCCAAAGGTCTACTTTCACTTATGGTTTAAAAAAACATCGAGAAATGTCTATGCATATGAGAAGACCACAACGTCAGAAAGGTTTTTCCCGTACGTGAATTCATTTACATTTTTCTTATGAGAAATACATTTTATCGGTATACAACAAAAAAATTTTACTTCGGTACTTTTTCTGTTTTCAATAAATTTAGTATACATACAGTTTATAACCTATTCAGTTTCTTGCTGGATGCGAACGAAGTCGCGAGAAGATGCTAGTATGTTTACATATTAAATAATGCAAGATAAACATTTTTCTTTTATTTTATGCAATTTTAAGGCGTTTCTTATTAATTGTCAACAGCTGTAAGTCGGGATAAATACGCTGAAGGTAGTTATTTTCAAACTATAATTCATTACATTGCGTAACATTATATACTGCATACATTGTGTATTTTGTTAAGAAAAATATTTTATAATTTGAAAAACGCATATTTTTTATTCAACATGTAATGTATCGATATGGTATCTCGTTAACAACTAAAAAGTATAAACTACATAAAAATATGTACTAAGAAGTTTTACTTACACTGTCAATAAAACGATTTATAAATATTTTTGAAAATACTGTGCAGAATACACCCACTAGTGCTAGAAATATGGCTAAAATAAATAGCAAATATTTGGCATATTTCCTCGTCGACGCAATGATCAATCGTGGCGATCGTTTTGCCATTTTACGAGTATTTGCAATAAAAGTGATTTTATCTGGATTGGAGAAAAGAAAGAAAACAAAATATGAAATTAAATTAAACTAAGTTGGTGGTGTGCAGTTAAAGAGAAAAAGCGTAACAATCGTTAATAGTTGTTTAAATATATGTACCAGTTGCAATTCTTATTAATTTCATTTTTATAACAATTTTAATAAGATCTAAATAAATATACATATGTACATATGGAATTAATAATTATAACGACAATAAAAGTAATAATATCCTACAGACCATTTACACATTATTAGCAGAAATTAAATAAGCATTTTAATAATAGTTGCTTATTTAAACCTTTTTTGTTACCTCTAATCATCAGTGTCAACAACGTCACAAGTGTTAGCAATTATATTATAAATATAATAATAACGTCAATACATATTTATATGATAGATATTTGCCAATTCCAACTACTGTCTATCAAACACAAATCAGAACTCAAATGCGGTATTTAGAGCAGTTGCGACATTTGCACCCTACAGCACAGCACGGGCATGTTTATTGAAATTTTTATTGAAGCTTTTAAATGGCAAAAATTAAGTAAAGACTTGCAAAAAAATTTGCAAAGAACGCCCTTTCGTTGTGTGTGTTAATGTTAATGTTTTCCTTATTGCTTGACACGTGATCTCAGCCAACAATTATTCAACTAATATTATTGTCTTATTTCAAAGCATAACTTTGACAATATTATACAATTTTGCTTTTTATTACTTTTTTAATTGAAAATTAAATTGCTTCTGCTTCGCAAAAATAATACACATATTTACATATGTATGCATATATATGAATATACATATGTATATACTATGTACATATATGTATGTATGTGTGTATGTATTTAGCTCTTTCAAAATACGGTCAAAAGCGAAATACGACCATATATGTAGACTGGCTTAATTCACAACAAATAATAAACATAATTACATATATACTGTAAGGCAACCAATTCTGTATGGATGTAAATACATACATATGTATATATGTAAATAAATTTTGTATTAAACATCTGAATCTAGTTATTTGGTTAATAATCATCAAGTAAATACTAACTATAGTTAAAGCTTAAATTAAACGTGCCTTAACCATAACCATACAAAACAGCTGTTAGAACCAATCTTATGGGCAACACTGTGTTGATTATAGCCATAACCATAAAAACCAATTGAATATTGGTTTTGGTTATGGCATTATGGCATGACACATCTGATTGAACCGTAAGTGCTTAGGTCTTTGATCTTGAAATAGCTAATTTTTATAACTTTAAGTAGAAAAAAAACACGTGTCGTTTTACTCATTTACGGTAATGTGTATGGTTGGTTATTAGTGTTGTCAATTATTCAATTCACAATTATTGTCAATTAATTTATTTTTTTATACATACATATGTGTTCGAGTAAAATTTCATGATTTATTTTTTGTTCGAATAGACAAATAATTTTGAACTTTTGTTCGAGTAATCGAACAAACAAAGAATAAAAATTTATTCGATTAATTTAAAAAATTTTGTTTAATTTTTTTCATTAACAAATAAAAAACAACTCATTGCACAAGAAAAACAATTATTTTAATGATAAACTTAGAAATATTATTAACAACGAAACGCAATTATTTAAAAAATATACGTATTTATGCATATCGCTCCTTTATTGCAAAAGAGGCATAACTCAAAAAAGCTGGTTTTGCAGAATATAAGATTTAGGTTTTCAATTTACATGCAACGCAATGGAGATATGAAAATATTTTCTTCTCTAGAATTCCATTAGAATTCTCTAAGGGCCAATTTTGTGGTTCGAGATTAAACTTAGTTTCATTCCAATCCGAAAATTAATTTAATCTAATATTAATTGAGTTAATTTGTTTTTGAGTGATAGTTTAAACTTCTCAGTATAGCGATATAATATTTTCACTTTAAAATAAAGTTATTATTAAAACAGAGCTCTTTATTTTCATTTATAACGAAATGGAACCAGTTCAAATTATGAAATTACTTTTGCGCCACCTTGTTTGTAGAGCTTATAAAGGTGTCTAATTCAATATTTGACTGTGCCGCCATTTGTGGATTAAAGTGTTGCCAACCATACAGAAACAATTTGACACCTGACAGTTTAAGTTTATTAAAAGTGTTTTATTGAATAATATCCGTTGAATAATGAATAATTTCATTCAAAATTTAGTCGTGCAATAATTTTAAATTTTTAAAAGAGATTTAAAATCCCAGCAAAAAATTAACATATACAGCCATGTTCTGTAAACCGAATATGAGTAAATTTCTCGTTTTCCAAAAATAAATAATACATAAAAAATACAAAAATAATAATACATAATACTAACTAATAATAGAAAACTACAAAAAAGTCTTAAAAAAATTCGCTATTAGTGGATTTAATTTTTCTAAATCGAGCGTCTTTAAATCGACTCGATTTATAGAGCAGGCAGGATAAATCATTAGTTACAGCATTGATGAACTCAGCTGAAAGTAGTTCTATTTCTGGTGAAACATCAATGAATTTAACAACACATGGTTGTTATAGAACAGAAGTGATCCAAATAACCGAATGGTGTGCGCTTAAAAGGTTGTCTAGAACAGTTTTTGTTATAAACAACAGCCTTAGGGCCGTTATTACAACTTACCGATAGTTAAAGGCAAGATTTTGTCTGCCCGATAAAAAACTTTGAATTATTACAACTTCAATTTTTTGTTTTATTATAAATAATAATACTATTTAATGTATAAAAAAATAATAAATAAAGCTTTTATAATGCTAAGCCATTTATCCGTCCGACGAAATCTGGCCTTTAACTATCGGCAAGTTGTAATAACGGCCCTTAGAATATTAAATTCAGTACCAGTAGTGATTGGTAAGCAATGAAAGTGTTAAGCCTTTGGAACTAGTTCCGTGATTTGTTAGGAATTTTTTTTTTTCAATATGTGTAGTTATTTTACTAATGGACTCTACTATACACCCAAAATATAAAAATTAATTAAAACGCAATATACATACATACATACATTAACTAATAGGTCTGACCTTCATTCACAAAGCCAAATAATTCTTTTGGATTTAATTTTTTTACGCTCGAAGCTCTCCCGCTTAATACTTACCTTCGGCCCTATTCTCCCATATTTTTTATCAAATTAAATTTTTAAAGAATTCGAATCTGTTAGAAATCTTATTATTATCATTTCTTATGCTGAGTACACATTTGGCGTTTCTTTTGTTGTCATTTTGTGGTGTCTTTTTCAAAATGTGTGCAATGACTGCGTAAGGGTAAATGAGGAAATGCACCGCGATGCCTCACAACGAAAAACATTGGAAATGACAAACCTTGTCACTAGTACACACTATACCGCTATCACAAAATGCCTTAATGTGTGCTCAGCATTATTCAAATTGTCAATTTCCTATTTCAAGCACTAAAGTAATAATTATATTTGATAACAATATATTGTAATAGTGTAAAATAAATATAATTAGTCTTGCATAATTTAAGCACACGTCGGTCGTATGTTGCATTGGAATCTAACGTACAAAACAATTTGCGCACATAATATTAGAAAAACTTAACGTTTAAACGTATGTAGGTATGTAACTACAAATAGTTGTGATCAAGATCGTTTAAAGAATTAAATTAATCAGTTTAATTTTATGTTGAGTTTACGGGGTCAACATCTCTTTGATTGTCGTTAATAACGTGATTAACAACCTGAGTCTCATTGAGTTTTAATATTTGCAAACATACTCAGCGATTTGTGTTGTTATACTTTTATTAATTTGCTAATAATTTATTGTTGATTTTATTTTTGCATTATACATGCACAGTTTCTTTTTTCTTGCAAATTGTAACAACATCTGAACATTTATTTTAAAAGTCTACAAAGCAATACCTTGTTTCTACAATCCAGACGATCGACTTGGGTAAAAAAATTATGTGAAAAACACTAATTTTTTGTGTAGTTTCATAGAAATTCTCTAGACGAATAAGAATTTCTTGTTACTATAATTTCCTTAAAATCAATCACCCTTATCGTGGTTGGCGTATTTCGACTTTTACTACGACATTTTTGTAATAGATTAAATAATGCTGTGACATTTTTCTTTAATCTAGGACGAAACTTTTGTAGTCGAAGTCGAAATACGCCAACCACGATAAGGGTAAATAATTTTGCGTATGGCGCTTTAAGTGCAACGTTAATGCTGAATAAAGATTTAACATTTCTTTTGTTGTCATTTTGTGGTGACATTTTCAAAATGTGGGCAATGCCGTTCACAATAGATTTTTTGTTCGTAACTAGCTGTTTTCGAAGGTCACTACACCTTCATCATCAGCGTTCTTTGTGTGTGGTCCACCGTGTGTAGTGTCAGTTGATGTAGATTTATTTCTGCTTTATATACTCAAGTTTTCAGTACAAATGGAATATGTGAATTGTTTTGATTCATCGTATTACAGTTTGCTGAAAGCTTTTTTGTAATGAAAGCTCAATTTCACCATCTGTAAATTTACAATGTTAGTCAATTTGCTCATTTTTGTTCTGTTGTTTTTCTTATTGTTTAAAATATATACATGTAATAGATTAACATCAGCTAGGTCAAAGTAGATAATGTTAAAATTTGATGGGCGTATTCACGCCCACTTTCAAAAAGTCAAAATTATAGCCTTACATAAGTGCAATGCATATGCAAGGTTTCAATATGACCTCTTGTGTTGAAATCTTTTAACTTTTAATTCAGAGCTTGAAGAGCGTGGTCCGAACTTTCAGTTCTCTAGCTATAGCGGAAGTGGCTCATGGCACTTTTTACACCTCCGTATCTCACCAAGCTTGCATTGTAAAACTTTAAAACTTTGCAAATGCGGTTGCCTCGGTGTCCTTGTGTTTTAAGTTACACCATTTTTCAATTGTGGTAAATAAAATTATGAGGAGGATAAAAAGAGGTCGAAGGGCTTGGTGTAAATATACATATGCCGCCTATATAAAACTTAAATCGCATCAAATTATACATATGTTTACATAAATAGATTTAAATTTACGCGCCTCTTTTGTATCTTAATTCAGTATACATAGATTTCAACGCCTTTAAATAAACAACCGTCAAATAACTAAAACTCATTGAATTTCAACATATTTGTATTGTAATAGTAATTAATTGTAAAATCAATAACATGCACAAATTCCTCATATCAATCGCATTAAATTTGACTAATTTTTTTCAACTACCAATTTCTCACGTTTTGCGATTAATTTCAAATATGCGTTAAATTTAATGTAATTCATTTATTTATTTATTTATATAAAATATATATTATATTTTTGTAATGCTTATCTCTATTTGTTGCTTCTTCCTCTACGAATCTTACAAACTGTAGACACTAATACCACGTTTTGATGTTTTCTAATCATAACCTGGTTTTTTGGTTGCAGATTAGGATTTTAAATGTTTTTTTTTATTGAAACAATGTTTATTTTGTAATGTTATTGCCGGTTCTCATTGATATTTCCATAAATGTGTTATAAGATGCGCTACGCTTATTTAACAATGTTGTAATTTATACAAATTGATATACAGTTGAATTTCATTATAACGAACTCTTTTATAGTGAATTTTTAGCTCGAGAAGATTATGTGAGCATTTTGGAAACACTGAAATTTCATTAATTTCTCTTTAGTATAGTTTTTGCAGCATTTAAATACATATACATACATATGTTTGCATGAGCCAGACAGTGTCTTCAAGGACTCTTTGAAAAATGTAAATTTTCTGCTTGTTCGAGATTTTCTGCAGAAGTCAGCTACCAGCGTAGTGCTGATTAGGACGTTAATGTCACCATGGCGAATTGGTTGATTTTTTCCATTTCTTCTTTTTGAAATTTGCTTGTGTATTCTCTTTTGTTGTTATAAAAATATTTTCAATAAATTAAATCAAATTAAATTATAATAAATTTTATTCCTGCTAATACATGACATACGAGTACATATAAGAATATTTTTCTTAAACATTTTTTCTTTCCGTAAGCTTTCCGTTATAAAATTTGAGGTTAAACAAAATGGTGAATAATATATCTGTGTATGTATGCGTGTACATATCTACTGCAAAATCAATAAAATCAAAAAACGCGCAAAACGCGCTATTTTCCTACGCGCTAAATTTAATTTAATAAAAGTCGACGTACGTACATTAGACCGACTCACTGAAAAAAGTTTTTGTTATCCCTCTCAAATCAAAGGTTGGTATTTTTTTTAACATTTGAGGGGTCTAGCGATGACCGTAAAGGTCTATTTTTGAAGTTTTTAGCATATTTTCGTATTTTCTCTCAAGACAACAATTTTTTTGGTCACAAGTACGAGTTATGTACTTATGTTAGTTGTTAAATTTCAAAATATTTGCCATTTTATTTGCGGCAGCTGAATCATTAACCAATTTAAAAAAATTTATCAGAGTTTTGGATACAAGAAAATTGTTAAATTTATAAAAAAAAGTAAAAGTAAAATAATATTAAACTGAAATGATGTTATTGTCTTTATTCCAAACGCGCTAATTTGGTGTGTTTTTTTATTAAACGAGTTAAGACGAAGAAAGCGCACTTGGCATAGTTAAAACGCGCTAAATATAGCGCACAGCAACAGAATGAATATTTTAAAATTTTGCTTCCGCACGGAATGTATAAAGAGACACTGGCGGTATTCAGTGTTTGATGAGAATAGTCTTGTGTTAGTGTAAATGCAAAATATCGTACCTTTCCTTTAAAGTCCAACAACAAAATACATCCGAATCCAAAGAAAAGCTACGATATTTTGCATTTACAATTACGCAAGACAATTTGCATAAAACGCCGAATACCGCCACTATATTTCAGAAATTATCATTTAATAGAAAATAAGGCGGAATTGAGAACTTCATCATTTTTTTTTTGTCGGTAGTGTTTTTATATGTATGCGAGTATGTATAAAAATTAAGTGTTTCGTTGTTAGTTTACACTAATCTGCAAAATTGGCGTTCCGATTTCAATGAAATTTGGTCAGCATAGAATGTTTCTGAAATCGGAAGTGGTGCTGCTGTGAAGATACACAGCCTAATTCTAGATATTCCCTGGAAAATAATTCCCAGAAAACTGGTAAAAGATATACATGAAACGCGCGAAAAACATAACCCTTATTGGCAGTCTGGTAAAAAAGAGAGAGAAAATTGCCAATTCCAATACTTATTTCCATAGAGTAAATATCACAACGAATTAATTACTGCGAGTATGAATCGGATCAAACGCAATAATTCCAAACTTGTTTAAATAATTTAAAAATCAACTGCAATATATAATAATAATTAATGTTTTGTATAAACTATTCTCAGAATACTACTATAACGCAACAAATTATTAAAAAAAAATATTAACCCTACTGACTTTAGTAAAATTTATTTGTTTATCCAAAAAATTATAATGATGTAATAATTACGCTTCCTAATGTTATGGGGCTAAGCTAATCAACAGATTTATATTAATTTTCCATCAAATACTAACGTGTTAAGAACTTTATATGCATTTCTTTAATTTCATTTTAACCGAAAGTGGAAAGTTCTCGAGTTTCATATACATTCTTTATTAGAAAAATAAAACGTCAAGAAAAAACGCATTTTCCTTTTTAGTGTCGTAGGCCTATAAAATTTACTGAACTACAAAATTGAAACTTGAGCTCGTGAAAAATGTTCGTTTAAGAGCGGAATGAATGCAGGTCTTCTTACACACATGTGTATGTACGTATATGCAACTTCAACTGCATTTATGTGGATTTGGCTTGACATTCGTTAATCAGCTTTGAAATAACACATACATACATACGTACATAGTTGCAAATTTATTGTTATCTTTTTAAAACTAATTGCATATTTAAGTTTAATTAGCAAATGATTTGATGAGGTTTTAAAAGGTTAAGCATATAACATATTTCTTTTTTTCATTTTTTTTTTTTGGTTTTTTTATATTTTCAGTTAATTGTTATTTACGTCTAATATAATTTAAAAGCGGTTATTATTGAGCTTAGTTAATATGCATGTAGTACATTAATATATATTTTAATTATTATATTGCATTAACACTTAAAGCAATCGAAAAAATGAAGAAAATCTTGAAAAATCTTCCAATACAAATGTTTTTTTTTTTTTATTAAAAAGAAAATAAAATTCGATTAGTGCATGTTAAAAATATTTTTATTTTGTAAGACGGATTTTCCACACGCAAAGTTTACTTTGTAAAGTCTTAAGTTTGTCTCGCTTCTCTCCCACAAAGTCAAGACTGCAAAGTAAGCTTTGCGTATGGAAAAGCCATTAAAGTTTTGAAACTGTAAATTCGGTCATGCCAACTAACGCCTTCCACAAGACATAAATTTGAAAATGTGCCCGGAAATATCGTTTTTGATTTTTATGCGTACAGTTGTAGAGAAATTTTTCATATAATTTTCTCTTATAATTTTTATTTTTATTTTTTTTTAAATTATTATTATATTTTTAACGTGTGCCTGCATTTCAAATTACTGCGATTTCATTTACTGCGTGCTAATGAAACGATTTTTACAATTTTTCACAAACTTACAAATTTTACCTAATATTTGAACATTTTTTGCGATTTTAAAAATATTTCCAACCGATTTTGAAAAAGCACTAGGTTTCCAATTCATTTGTAATTTTATAGCTATGCTAGTTATATCGTCATAACTAAGCCCTAAGGTATGCTTTGAAATTTTCTATAAGAAACACTTGCCCATAATCATAGTCACACACCAGCGCTGATACATACAGCCATCAATATAAATAAATATTGTTAAGGTACGCATTGACTACACAATATTATTGCGTATTTTATTGCTGCATTATTATTATTATTATTACATATTGGCGGTATTCGATGTTTGATGCAAATTGTCTTGCGTAAGTCAAATGCAAAATATCGTAGCTTTTCTTTGGATTGTGTGTGTATTTTGTGGATGGATTTGAAAGAAAAGCTACGATATTTTGCATTTGCACTTACGCAAGACAATTTGCATCAAACATCGAATATCGCCTTATTATTGTCGTTTTGATCGAGTTGCACAATAATATGTATATGTCGCAATTTTTCTTATGTAATGTAAACAAAACCTAAACACACACGAGTTTTTGAGAAATTTTAAAATAAATTTTTCGTGATACACTCGTACATATCGCTTATTTACTCACAGAACGTCATAACTCAAATCTCATCTTCATATCGTTCTTCATATTGTGTAAAAATTCCATACAAATTTCTCGTTTACTCAACTCTTGAAAGCAAAATAGAATTTTCTTTTTCCATCAAGTTGTGTGTAAATTGAAAACTTTAAAAACTCCTTTTCTGGCAAATTAGTTTTTTATTTGAGTTATGACGTTGTTTGAGTAACTGAGCGATATGTACATATATAAAAACTGAAATAAATTAAACAATTTGGAAGTAATTAATTAAAAAATAAAAAGATAATGTTAAATCATGTTGTATTACTTGCTGCTAGTTCTATTTTAGGCTTTCGTCCTCTGAAAGGAAGTACGACGAGAAATAGTTTTAGAGTTCGCGGAGTGATGCAAAAGGTACTAACTAACCCTGCCATAAAAGTTACTTAACAGTGCACTAAACCAGCACAATTGCGGCAATATTTCAATATTTTCTTTGCGACCATAGTCCCTATAATTAGTGAATGACTAAGATAAAAAAACAACTGGTTTCTAAGCATATAGATAAAACGATTATAGAATACGAATATGCATATGCAAGACTAATTTTAGGTATGACTGTACTGTATTCAAAACCTACTAAGTTCAGAACAAGTTTCGAAAATAGTTATGAATGTAAAATGCAAAAATCCTTATAACTTTTGGTTTTATTTTGGGCTGCTCAAACATTTGACGAAAGTAAAAAATCATATGGAAACATAATTTAGAAATTCCCACACTTGCAGCCTGGAAGCAGAAAATAGAATTTTCAGTCTTCCAATCTTTCTATGTAGGAAATGAAAAAGAAAAGCAAGAATATTTTTATTTTTCATTTTATTTGTTGTTTTCATTATAATTAAACTGTTGTCGAAAATCATTTTTTTTATATTCCCGAAACAAGCAGTTAAGTCATTTAAAAATATTTTAAAATTAATAATTATTTTACTAAGCCTGAGGTCTTTTAAATAAAATTAACAATGTTTTATTTTTTTGCAATATTTCGACACGCCTTTAAAAAAAAAGGTAAAAATGTTTCAAAATCATATTTTTTTTTTTTTTTGATTCTGAAGAAGACACACAAAGGCGTGTCGAAATATTGTTAAAAGTAAACATGGTTAATTTTATTTAAAAGATCTCAAGCTTAATAAAATAGCTATTATTTTTTCATTTAATAGTCGAAATTTAATCAATAAATATAATGTTGTGATGTTATTTTATTTGTTTCAGTAAATGTTGTTTAAATGTTGTATTTACCTTCGAGAATAAGTTTGTCAAGATTTTCGCTTAGTAAACAAAAAATACTCATACCATTATTTTATGTTTGTTATCTATCTATCTGCATAATGTTAAAACACCACAACACCAACACAAGCCCTAAGCTTTGAACCTTACGCACTGCAATTGACAGATCAGTCTGTGTCTTGTTCTTACGAATCAAGCATTATGAACTACTTCATTTTGTGATTTAAAAGATTCCTGTCAATCACTAGAATAATTTGATTGATTATATTGAATTATAAAAAATGTTAAGCTACAAAAAGCATCATGAATTTTTTTATTAATCCGAAACTTTTCTTAAACATTTTAGCTTTCTTAATTCCTTTTGATACAAAGTTGCAAAGTTAATCAAAAATATAAATTAACTTATTATCAATTATTATTTACTTCTATTAATTTCTTTACTTATACTCGTATATAAATATGTAAAAGGAAAAACATTCAATAGTACCTTTCTTTAAATAAATTCGTCTAATATTTAATTGATATTTGTTTTTTAATTTATTAAATTAAATATTAAATTCTAAATATTTTATATCGAGTTCTTAACGCACATTTGATAATTATTTTTCATTTAATAGCGAATTTATTTATTTAATTGCTTCAACTTCTTTTTCTGCAAGATTAACAAACACAGTTCTTTCCAGTTTCAAATACCGACTGAAATGTCTTGCTAAAAACTTTTTGTATTTATTATAGTAGTTTTGTTTTCGATTTATATTTTGTAAAGCTCTGGAATATTACAAATGCAGTCCAGTCACTGGCTATTTAATTGACTTACTTACTTTTTGAATAATTTAACTATTATTTAGCAATTAATTTACAGAAACATAAAATGCTTGTAAAACTACAATAGTTTAATTTTTTTATTCTATATTTTGAACTTGACTGTCCAGAGTCTTGTTAATTACTGTTTTAAAATAAAGTGCAAATAGAAATCAGACTTGTGCTAAAAAAATATTAAAAAAAAAATATGCTTGATAAAATTAGAGTAGTCTGGTAACTCATGAACAAACAATTTCTTCAATAATTTTTAAAACACGACGAAATGTCCTTCGAAGGCTTTATTTGAAGACTAAATTTATTTGGAATGTTGCAAGCTGCATTCACCAGAGGGCCCTATATGGCTTTATTTGAAGACCAAATTTATTTGGAATGTTGCAAGCTGCATTCACCATACATAAGTTTCTTTCTTATTTTTTGTACTATAAAATGTACAACAATTGCAGTTACGAATGTCGATTTGCTTGTATTCATGATACAATAATACAGGTAGCCGCAAATCTACAACAAATTTACAATAAATAAAACAAAAGGACTTTTTATTGCGGTTTTGTGATGACAACTGTCAAAAAACCAAGAGAAAACAAGAGACATGTACTTCCGTTTTCTTGTGTCTTTGCAAAGCTTTATTTATATTAGTACAGTACAATACACGCGCATGGTGCCTATTGCACTATGCGCGTGTATTGATTGCATGTTCTCTTGTATATGCAAAGCTGGTTTGTATTAGTGCAGTTTAATAGGCAACGTAAAACGTAAACAACAATTGGCAGACCACATCACAAACAAACTCCATCAGCTGGCGCTTCGAGGTTACCTGTATTATTGTATATATCATGCTTGTATCCTACGAGCAGACGGATTATGTGGTTGCCATCTGGTGGAAATGTAAAAGAATTTGAGTATTAATAAGTCCCAGATAAGAAAAACTGTCTTCAGAGATGTTGCAGTCATGTAAAATTTATTTCAACGATGCTAATGTTCATCACAAAAACTAAACTAGATTAAGTTTTTTAATTTTTATAATTAAACGTAATAAGCTGACTTCCAAAACGTCAATTGCTTTGTCTTCGCACAGAGAATCGTGTTTCAATAACGCTGCAGTAGAAAACATTCACAATGCTCATCATTTCAAAACGTCGTCAAAAACATGTTTATTTATTTTTTAACTTGAAATATCCATGCGCACTAGACTGACATGTATACTAGACTGGTTGCACCTTGTCTTAACATATACATACGCTGTCTAAAATATGAGGTTTGCTGTCATAAATGCGGTATTAATATTTTAGCTCAATCCGACGGTGCCGTCTGGTGCCTAGTAGGACCTAAAGTACCCAATACACAATGGAAGATTTTGTTAAAAAATTGGAAACAAAATTGCACCTTCTAAACGGTCCGTCCGATTGTTGTGAAACTTCATACAGCATTTGAGGAGGTGTCGCAGAGCTTTAGAATTTGGACTATATATCTTTAAAGGGCGAGGAGCCACAAAGCCCCAAAGTGGGCAACCTTGGGTTAATGAAAAATTAAAACCGATGCCAAGCTGATGTTTTTGATCTGATAAAGATTTTTTGCAAGTGGATTTTCTTTCTATCCAAGAGATTATAAAAGTCTGCTACAATTATGGAAATATTCTAGAAAAATAAATTAAAATTTTGGCTTTTTTACCAATCCTGCTCCACGGTTCGGTTCTGCTAATGGAGAAGCTTGTTCGATTTAGAAATTATGAATAAAGAACAAAATTTGTAACACCAAATAAAATTTTATATCAAAAGCACAATAAAGTCAAAAGTTAGTTATACGCAATTTAAATTAAAATTTAAAAAAAATTTTACCAGTAAGAAATTGCGAGAATTTTTTGTGTCTCGATTTTTAAATATCTTTTGGCACTTTTCAGTAACAATTGTTACAAATTCGTAAAAATTGTTAGTAAATGAACACACCTTTTATGTATTTAACTCTGTTTCTGTGCAGTGTCTTTTCTTTTATTTGGATTCAGAAGCCGGTAAATTCGTAAATATTTAAAAATTATTTAATTTTCTTTTATTAAATATTAAAACGATATCATTAAATAATAAAAAATTAATCCAGCTAACATAATATGGAAATTATATTCTTAATTCTAAAATAAAATAAAAATGTTTGTAAGGATAAAATATTAAATTAATAATTTCAAGCAGGTATACAACACATATGTACTAAAATTACATAAAATATAAATCTGCTCATGTTGTAAACGTGAATTTTAATACTCCAGGTGGATTGGAATCCACCACAAAAGATTTGAAATCCAATCTCAAAAATCGGTTATTGTACATATAACGGGGATCCTGAAAAAAAATATAAATTAGGAAAAGAAAATGTCTGATACAATAATCATATGTATTTATTTACCTCCAATATACTTTTATCCACATCACTATCCTTGAGCCACAATTCTAAGGCGGTAGTGCGCCACTTTTGTTTCTTTATTATATCCATACATCGCCATATTGTCGATTTATTGAAACACTTGCGAGTACTTGTCAAGTTGATCAATCTTAATTGGCGACAATTTGGCAAGAAGCTGAGCACACCATTCTCACTCTCTAAGTCGCAAGAGCATAAATGAATTTCCTCTAAATTAGGCAGCTGCTTGCTGATCTGACTTAGCATGTGATCACGTATACCCTCTATATCATAACCGCGGCACTCATAAAATGATAATTTCTTTAATTCCTTCATGTGGGCCATTTCCTGAAAGAATCGATCAAAGTTATGTAAGACACCGTTGAACTTGAAAGCTTCAATTTGTTTAAGCGTCGATCTAGATATTCTCTCTAATATATCGAAAACAAAATTTTTAGAATATATTGATAGTTTTTTAAGTCTAGGCATACGCAACATATCATTGATTATATCTGTATCGAAACACAAATGATAATCGGCTATTTTAATGTGTTCCAAAGTCGGACATTTTTTAAGCTCTACCAAATCACAGCAATTTATCTCATCGCAATCTTCCATTATGTCAAACTTTCGTAGTTTTAACTCTTGGAAAACATCCCGAAAATTATCAGAATCCAAAAATTGACATTCATCTAATGACAGCTGTCTCAGTGAATTCAACTTGGACAAATGTTTGCCCGTTATTTGGCAGGCTCTAAGTTTGAGTATCTTCAAATTAGGAAAGATTTGCACCAACGTATTGACATCTTCATCAATGAACTGGTGTTCCCTTTCTACACCTTCTTCATCCAATTCCAATTCACCTCTCGTTGGATTAACGCACACGCCCATCCAGTTAAAAGTTTGTGTTTGAGGAAATGTCTGATCATACAACAGACGCAAGTAACGAATACTGCAATGCCTCATGAGAAGACTGTGCATGAATACAGACACTTCTGACATAAAACCCACAAAGGTCTGATCATCTATATTAGCTATAAGTTCCGGGTATACAATTACGCCATTCAATCTAGTCCTCCATAATGATTGTATTATATTTTTGAATCTTGTGTGTAATTTAGAAATCTGAAATTGTTCCATAACATTTAGGCGTTTCAATATCATTTCCAAGCAATCATCATTTAGGTCCAGCAATTGAGGACCTACTGGTAGGTGCATTTCTAAAAATTTAAATAGGAAAAATAATTTTTTTTTGATGAGAGTACATATGTATTAAAATGAAAATATAAGTACATATGTATGTACATACATATGTATATGCATCCGTATGTAGTACTTGTTTACGTACATACATATTTAAGTACGCACCTTTTGCTGTCACCATTTCTTAGTACTGCTGCAGCTGTTTTGTTCTTATTGGCTTCTATTTAATTACAAATGCAATCGTCACTCTATTAAAGTTTATACAATTTTTTTTTTTAATTATATTTTTGTTCACTATTTTTATGTATTTTCTGCTTTCCTACCTGATATTTAGAAGTTAAATCTAAAAATATGTAATTCCGTTGCAATATAATCACATCACTCACATCAAATGGTTTATTAAATACAAAAATAAAGCAAATGTTTTTGTATTTGCTGCTAACTAAGAGATAAAGAAATTCAAAGATAAATAAAAAGAGAGTGCTAATGAGCTATTGCCACGGCTGCCAGATGTGACTATTTTTGGTGCCGAAAATAGATAAATGACGATTGGACGATTTTTTCCTTAAAATTTAAGATTTTTCAGCTGTCCAAATAGGGCAGTTTTTTATGAAAAATCTACTGTTAAGATTCGTATATGCATACCCAATAAAAGATTTTGGTGTAGTTTTGCAGACTATATCTTAATAATTTATTATTTAATTAAAAAAAATTATTTGTCGATGGCTTAGCGTTAAAGAGTTACATTTTGAATATTACACTTAAATTGATATCCTTAAAGAACATAAATGTGTAAAAAGCCAAGTTGTTATCAAAAATTTCATAATTTTACCACTGAGGGGAACAAAGTTATGAGTGTGTAAAAAAATTGCAAATGGCTTCATGTAAAATTCATATATGAACATGAATTGTTATGTTTTTGTTTCCTAATAAATACATTTATAAAATAAAACATGTATACATGTTTTCTGACGATTTTTCGAGTATGAAATGACGATTATTTTATATTTTATCGGGTTTTGGACGATTTTTCAATAATTAAATTTGGCATCCCTGGCTATAGCTTGTGCAGGCAGTGCTGTCATACTAAAATATATTTCCCCAAATTGGGTATTTTTCGCGAAAAATGGGTTGGAAAAAATTTAATTAGGAATAGGAGTTATATGTTAAAGATTTGTTCATACTTTGGTGATTTTGTTTGTAAAATTTATGACACGAAAACAAAAATAAATATTGTATAAAAAAAATTAATTTAATAACAAGTAAATAAAAGAATTTATAAAACTCTTTGAAAATACTGTAGTCTGAATACTGTAGATGACTAAAATTTTAAATACGTACTATCTTTACTATATTGTAAATTATATTAGCAAAGTGATCTTAGACTGCTTCACATAGAGTGTGTAGGTTCCTAACTTACATATGTATGTATATGCAAATATGTATTAAATGACTTTAACACAAAAAAGGTTGTATTTCCTGTAGGAATTTTCAGAGATAAAAAATAGTTTTTTGAAGAATGAAAATTTTCCTGTTCACGAAAAAATTCTAAACATGAACGAAAGAGAACTTTCAAGGGAAATTATGACTCTATACAAGCGATTTAAAAAAAGGGACTCAAAACTAGAATCAAGTATTTTAAATACGTATGTATATACCTATACATGAATATACATAAGAATACAAATGTTTGAATACTTGAAAGATATTCACACAATGGTCACACTGCTAGAGAGAAATGAATTATAAGAGATTTCATAAGTATAGCTGCCAGATTTCTTCCAAGTCATAACACCGAATTGAAAATTAACATACCTTAAGTTTCCCTAAAACAAGCTTTTGCTGTCCCCAAAAATATTTCTTAAACGAAGATTTAAAAATACCCGAAGTTTTTGAAATAAATAAAATTATAAATTAGAGTGTTAGATATTAGTACTAATTGTTGATTGCAGCATCTAACTGTATGTTTTATTTATTACACTTGTAACACCCTGTGCTTTTACGCTACTCAAATGACGAAGGTTATTTAAATTATTTTGGAATATCAAAAATTAAATTTGTATGGCTTTTAGTGCTCCTTAAACAATTTGGGAAGGGAATTTTTCTTCTTTCTCTTCTATTAAAAATAAAAAAGAATTATTTATAAGCAACAAAAATCAATTATAACGAATATGATCTACTTGTTTTTATCTTAAATAAAAAAAGTCAAACTAATATTTCGTGATTTGTATAAAGCTGTGAAAGCTACTGGAATAAATACTTTTATTCATTATTCGTTGAAATAATATTTAATATTGTATATTAGCTTAATAAGTAACAAAAAGGTAAGAAATTTTCTTCCAACAATTTTTAACTCGAATTAATTGGCAATGCATTCATATTTATGATTTTTTCAATATGCGAATGACCACAAAAAACTCCAGTTTAGCCCTTTATACGGTTTAGATAGTAGTGGAAAGCATATATATATATATATATATATAGTGTATCTAAATTGTTTCCATAAAATAGCATGACAATTTTATTTATTTTAAGCTGAACTTCGGCTTTAACTAACTAATGTCATTTTCTTTTCTAGAAAAAAAATGTTACATTTATTACACTTTTCCATGAAAATTCACAATAAAATGATTTTCTGTAATACACATTTTATTAGAAGTTATTGCATCATGCCTTACGAGCTTAAACTTTTTCTTTAAACGAACGCTAAATTCTTTTTTTTATTTTTAAGAAAAAGTTAAAAAAAATTAAAAATTTTCCAGAAAAGAAAACGCCGTAAATAAAATAGTTTTCAAAGTTCTTAATATTTTTTATTCAAAATGGCATAAGTAAAAAATTCAATACAATTCAATATAAAATTATTCAATTTGATATTTTATCTATACCTATTTTAATATTCTACAAATTAAAAATTTTTTATTAAAAAAAATACTGAATACAATAAAACTAAGAATTTAATTATTTTATTATAAAATTAATAAAAATATGACCGGTTTTCATTAATCTTTAATTTATTAATTCGAATTTGTACAGCGTTCTGTAAAAAATCTTATTAATATGAAATTTTGGACTTAGGCACTTTGAAAATTGTGCATCTATACATACATATATGAATACGTAAAAAATCAAATCATTAAAATGATTGAGTTATTGCTTATGGAATGTTAATAAAATAATTCAAAGATTTTCGCAAACATGTTACTCATACTCGTATGCTCATACATATGTAGGCAATGGAAGGAGGGAGTATTATTTATCTGCTATATTGCAGTAATTCATAATTATGTCTTTATGCACAGTTTGTCTTATTTTTTATTATATGTATGTAGATATGTATTGTATTTTTTCGATGACTTACTTGTGAAATGAACTAAGAGTATTACGCTATGGTTAGACTAATAAAATATTTTTATTAAAAATAGAAAATCGCTAAATATTCAATATCGATGCTACTTGAAGTGTCACACTTTCACAAACGCAAATTTTTTAAAGTAGTATCGATGGGAAATTATCAACTTTTAAAATGGTATTTAACTGCTTCAAAATCAAATGCTTTGAAAATTCTCTTGAAACATTTTTGAAAAATATTTCGATAATTGGCAAATTGGTTTTTACAAACTATGTTTCTTAAAAAAATCTTAATCTTAATTACTTATTTTTATAACTTATCGCTGAGGAATTAGTATTTGAATTGGCATCAGTATTTTGGTTTGAAATTATGATGGGTAATTTGGCAGAATTTTCCAGTAAAAGAGATCCATCAGTTGATGTTTGTTGTTTGGTGGGAAAAGATGTCGTTTGGAGCGGTTTCATTTCGTTCATTTTGTAGTTACCGTTTTCCAAATGGTTTATTTTAATTTTCTTAGTTTTGCGAAAACTGCAGACTTTTTTGATGGGATACCAGCCCAATAATATAAGTCCGATGGCAAATAAAATGCCTGCCAAGATTTGACCACCCATTAGGCCGATCGGAATCATTTTGATATCCTTTGCCAGCTCTGGCGTAATACGCACTTTTTGTTCAAACCATATAAGTGGAAAGATAATGCGTGGTATGTTTTCATACAAGCTGTTAAAAAAAGCAAATGAACAATATTAGCGAGGATTTATTTTTGATTTTTGTTTAAAAAGTTTTACCTCAATGATTCTATGGGTTCCACCAACATGTTAACTTGGAATCTAGCTGCTACTTCCAGCGCCACGCCAGTTTTCGGCTCTAGGATCATATAAAACTCATGCTGCTTTTGATTGGGACTTAAACCCTCAACTTGACTTAAGTAAAATGGATCAGCATTAAAAAAGTGTGGATAAGACATGAAAACTGGGGAGCCAAAACGGCACGAAGAAATATTCATAACACCAGAAGGCACACATTGGCCCCCACAATAGCACAAGTTCTCTGGATATAAAGTTCCTATAAAGAATATACACATAAAAGAGAAAATTACATGGAAATTTTTTTTAAGTATATTTTCAACACTTTACCGTTATCCACTGATCTTAAACCTCCGGCATATTTATAACCTATTAGGCCCTCAATCTCTGCGGTATTTGTATAATCCAATGGTATTGTGCGGCACATATCCGGAGTAAATAATTGCGCTGTGCTGCGAGTGCTTAAATTTGGTGGATGAAATTCTCCAGCTGAACCATTGACCAGACCACAATATGAATCAAAGAAACCTGTATGTTTTTCATAATTCCAAGTGTTCATTTGGCCCAGTTGAGCCATATTATTGGCACCCGTAAACACATTAAAAACTCCCGTTAATTCTGCACTACCATTACGCTAGAATTCGGATACAAACAATTAAACAATTAACTTATTTTAACACAAGTATTTCACTTTTCTTACTTACCGTATAGAACCAGCCAAATTTATCGAACGGCACCTCAACATCGTTACCAAAAATAAGTACCGAACGCGCCATATCAATCATATCATCACTATAGCCGGTAAACAACAATTCATCAACTGTTTTCATTACGGACATTTCTTGACCGTATAGTTTCAGCCCTACATCCACCATTCGCCTACGAACAGCGTTCCATTGCTTAGCCTTACTAGCGGCAGACTACAAAATTAAAAGAATACATACTTAAACAATGTATGATATTGTGCAAAGATTTGTTTATACCAAGGCTACTGCATTAAGTGTTATAATTTCGTCATCTAAACTTCCTTGGCTGCCAGCAGCATCGAAATAAAAAAAACTTCTCTTACGATAAGATACGGAGCTATTGTCTGGATGCCAGCTTATGTCAACTTTGTCGGGTTTCTCTGTAAAGCGATATGGTCCACATTGTTGTAATATCGGTTTTGAAGATAAATTTTTGAACTCTTCAGGGTTTGTCCAATTGTAAAGGTAAATGTCTAGACTTAAAGGTATTGGCGGAGTTTTCCACTTGTCATACACTTGGGAGTCTGGTCTTAAGGTCATTTGCTAAAATTAAAAAGCACATCAAATAATTAATATTAAATAATAATAATAGTAGAAAAGAATTTTATATCTTTTTTTTCTATTTTCTTTTTTTTTATTAATACGAAATCATTTCATACCAATTTTGTTTAATTTCTTTACTTTTCAATTATATTTTGTTTTATAACTAAATATTAAAAATAATTCAGATCCAAGGATCTTAAATATTTTTCACGCTTCTTATGAAAATCAATAATGAATTTAGGAGTAAATTTTCCAGCTTTGTAAACTATTTTTCATAAAATTCAAACAAATTTTTAGAAATTATTTAAACTATCATTTATATAAACATACATACACATGTATAAATACATATGTATATCGATGGCTTAATATAAAAAAGAAGTATCTCAATTTTTTGCCAACGTATAATTACATCGTTACAGTTAAAAATAAAAGATTTATGGCCGCTTTAAAAATTTAGTTTGTATTCAGTTTTTTCCTTCTCCTATAAAATATCGTAAATACGAATTACGCCTTTCTTATATTAACCCCGATAAATTTGTTAAATAAATTCAGTGAAGTGCGACTTTGACTCGCGCACGAAGGGTTTCGTACGGACACTACATATGCAATATTATACGAATTTTAGCCTATACAATCGGTTTTTTTTTCGTTTTGGCAATGTTTTTCGGTTTGTTTTTAGTTTTAGCGATTTGTTTTTGTTTTGGCGATTTTTTGGGGTTTTTTTGCGACCTTTTTACGTTTGGCGATTTTTTGCATTTAAGCGATTTATTTTATTTTTGGTGATATGTCCTAGTTTACACTATTCAAGTCTTATTGCTAAGCTGATTAGTTTCTTAGGAAAGAGAGACGAGGGGAAAAGAAACGTTACTGTTCCCCTCGTCTCTCTCTCTCCATCAAACTAATCAGCTTACCAATAAGACTTGCATAGTGTAAATATGGACTATTTTTCATTTAAGTGTTTTTTATTTTCGCAATTTTTTTAATTTTGGGATTATTTAGTTTTAGCGATTTTGAAAATGTCAGGAGTTTGTCTCTTACGGTTGTCAAAATTACTTTAACTGATAGAATACCCTGTAATTTTTTTTAAGTGAGCGATTGTCGAATGTCGCAATTTACATATTGATTTTTGTAAATTTTCTAATGTATAAACCAAAAACTTTCTTTAAAAACTTTTGGAAAACTTTTAAAAATTTTCATTCTATATACGAGTATCGTCATTTAAACTCAAAAAGGCCATAACAACCAAAAAATTCAAAGTATACTTTTTGATTGATTATGATGTGATTCCTTAAAATTTTACTCACATATGTTCAAAAATACCGATTTTATTCTTTAAACCCAAAAAAAAGACCTTAACAAATAAATAGTATTAAATTTATAAGGTGTTTTGCTTCTTCTGTAAAAAATTAAAAAGTATTCTTACGCCCTTTTGTATTTTGTAGGTGACGATAAAAAGAAATTACGAGTATTTGATGTAAGTTGTGTGAGTTTTCGTTTTCAAAGTACAATATTTTGTATACGTTTAAATATATTTTCAGTAGGGTATGTTGCTGCTAACGCAACGCTGAACGCTTTATTTTAGGTTTAGCTGTTACTCATCGCCAGTTTTACTTGTGCGAATTTCCAACCTGTGTTATTTCGAGCACCCTCTTCGTCGAAGTTATATTTCTTCAAACGTGCTATAGACTGAAGCATGTAGTTAGTGCGTTGACTACATTTGCATTCCTTTTTAGTAACTTTGTTAGAAATTACATACATATCGAGCCATAACCGCCAAGAAAGCTTAAGCGATATATTTTTTGAACTTCGTTTTATATACGATCGTACATAAACGATTTTCGTCAAAAAATTAAGTTCGAAAATTATGTCACCTAAGTTTTTTTGGCGGTTATGGCACGATATGTTTTTATTTCAACTTTTTATTTCGCATTTGTTCGTTAAAGTCGACAAAATAAAATTTTTATATTATGTACGAGTATCTAAGTAAATCGAATGTTCGTTAAATCGGAAAACTACTGTAATATGTTTTGAATTTAAACAAAATCGCAAAAAATATTTCGAGTGCCTACCACGGATAATAGACGTAAAAATTAACCTCCATATATTACAAAAAATAACGTGCTTGAAGTGTAAATTTCCATAGAAAACCGGGTCTAACGTACACTTCAAACACATGTTATTTTGCTGCATAACGAGGTAGGTATCTTACCTGTTGCAAGATGACATGAAATATGTCTTCCCAAAATATTCCACATAAAATGCCAACAATACTTAATAGAAATCCTAAAATACTTATAGAAAGTATCCGACAGCAAGGAGTACAAATTTGAATACTTTGTGATTTTTTTGGCATTGTGGTGGTGTATGATTTGTTACTTTGTGTTTTTTTTTATTATTTTTGTCTGTAAAATAAAAATTGATACTTTGATTACTTACTTATACATTAAACATTATAAATTATACATAAAAATAAAAATGTTATATGTATTAACTAATGACAATAAATAGTCAATTAAATTTGTTTTTTAATTGTCGTTTCCTATAGTTATAATTTTCATCATGTAATTTCGCTTTCAAGTGGGCACATTACAAAAATAAATGAAATAAAGTAAAATATTAAGTGTCATATTGATGAATAGTTTTGCGGTATTTGAATTTATTTCGTGCTGTATCATTTGATGATTTCAAAAATTTCAACATCATGGAATAAGAGTAGATTCAATACATATAAATAATCTACGTATTTTTTAATGTTTTCTTTTTAAATTACTTATATATAATTAATGAACAGAAACCAGAAAATGATAAGGGTGTGATCAATAATCTTTATTTGCGAAATCAATCATTATTAAAATTAAAAATTATTGGATTAATTAAGCAAAATATCTTTAAATAGGTATAACTTATAAATAGGGAAAGGATTTTCATGCACTTAAAATCGCGTTTTATGTACATAAAATATACATTAAAAATATAAAAATATGTATTAAAAACTAATAAAATATGCATTTATTAACACTTTTTTAAACATTTAATAACATTCAAAACTTGAAAAAATCAGCTTCATTGCTTTCTTCACAAACAGTTTGTCAAATCATATGGAAAAAAATAAAGTTAAGAACTTTTATTTACGTAAATGAATAAGTGTTTTTGTAAATTGTCAAAGGTAAGTCTTTGACTATTTTTTCTGAAAAAACATTTTTATATTGTAAAATTTAACATTCAACAAGAAAGTCTAATTTAATTGTTCTTCTCTTCTTTAGAAACTCACATTAATTAATAAAAAATATTTCATTCAAGAAATTATTTCTGATTATAATTATTTTTAATGTGTTGCTTACACGAGAATTTATTTTCTTATCCAAGTTTTTGCACATTTGAGATTCACGCATATTCCAACGAATGACTAAAATACGCGAATAATTCGCCAATTCTATTGCTTTTTATTGGTAATACATACATTGGTTCTACTTGCAAGTTTTTTTTTTCATATAAAAGAAGAAAAAACATAAATGAATTAAAGAATATATGTATGCATGTAAGCATCAAATAAGTCAAAGACCCAAAGAAGCTGATGGGGTCAATTGATTTATTCAATTATAAAACATTTAGATTTTTTTACAGATCATTTAAAGAACTAAAAAATGCTTTTTTTTACAGACAATTTATTTTTTATTTTTGGTTGCTTAGTATCGTACTACTCGTCACTAAACAATCGAACTTCCAGAGAAAGAATTACACTGCATAACAAAATCAAACCTTTTCTAAATTAAAACTGACTGATTTTGTTCGGTAAGGCCAAAAAAATATATGCATAAATACTTCTGAGTTTTATTTATAAAGCGGTTGAAGTTTCACTAGACTTGGGTCGAACTCGTTCACTAGTTCATTTTAGACACAAACTCCGTTAAATTACATGAGTTCGATCATTAGTTTGTTTCATCGGTTTCACCCTTTTGTGCATTGTTATGGAAACTATTACATTTTAGTTAAATGAAATGTTAAGCAATTTTATGAAAAATCTTACCAGCAACATTTATTGATACATGAAACGGGAATGCCATGGGTTAAAATGTTCTAAAAAATATTTGCCAAAAAGTTAAACTTAAGCGACTATTAAACATCGAGCATGTTGGCGATCATTTATATAGCAACAACCGATTCGGTTGACTAGCACGCTCGCGTTTTTTTAAATTTTGGTTCGCCTCCGAGCAATAGAACTTCAATACAATAGAGTGTAAGAAAATAGATCGAACAAGATCTGGAGAAAAAATGGAAGTTTGGAAAATAGTTTAGTTCTTTTTAAATGCAAAGCATATGGTCTGCAAGTAACGAAATCATATGACCTGTATTGGTAGTTTAAACGCCCAATCTTATGCGTTTACAGATAGTTTAAATACTGCACTGATTTAAAGGTTTGCTGGTTTAAACACATTTTAAACCAAAAATAGAGATTAACTTGCACTGATTTATTAGCCCTAAAATACATACAAGTCTGCATTTCATAAAAAATTTAAACAGAAAAGATGGCAACTGGCGAGCGGAAATTTTTTAAACAATTTGTTGGAATGTATGAAAGATTTGCCATTGCTTCCAAAACTTTTAAATAAATTTGTATGAGAATATTTTTGGCTCTTCTCGAGCCATTCTTGAGTAAAATTTTTTCTTTTCTTTTTTCGGGTTTTCTTGTTTACACTCATTTTGCATAATCGCGCTTATAACTAATGCAGCTACAAAGTCATGCATCAATGCGAAGGGTATTTTTAAAAAATGTATTTATTCTGACATGCTCTCACGAACGGCCAACACTCTCTACATCGTTGAAGCTGTGTAATAGCCACTTTAGATAACAGAAATTAGTAAAAACTTGAAAGGCTTTTAAGGTTTAATTTTGCACTTACACCAGCATTTTGTATCAAAACCATAACAAAATTAATTTTTTTTATTTGGCCAAAAGTTAAGCCATTTTCACAAAACTTTTGAATACGGAATATCACGGGTTAAAACGATTAAAAAAGGTAAAAATTCAACTCAAACCGATAAAATTTTGAGTTGGATTTTTTTTATCACCAATTGCGAATGAGTACGAAATTAACCCTAGTGGGCATTTTAAGTTTTGACTTTTACATACAACTCATATCTAAACTTTCAAAACGCCGAAAATGTATATTACTGATTTTTTCAGTGTTGTACTGTGTTATTCAGCTGTGTACTCGTATATGAAATATAAAACTTGCTGGACTTCTGTATATAAATATGTTCAGCAATTTGTGACAATTATGCATGGACTTGGATGTAGTATGTATGTACATACATATGTACATCACACCCAATATTTTTCAAATTTTATTTATCAAGTTTTTAAAGAAATATTGATAGATTTTTTATGACGAATTAAAAAAATTTACATAAGTACATAAAAATTAAACGCTCGTGTAAGCACTTGAATATGTAGTTTATTAATAAGTTTTGAAAATAAGTACTGCTGCTCGATATACATTTCAGAGAACGACAAAAATCACGTATTTTCTGATTTAATCATACTATAAATTTGTTATTCACTTTTAATCATGCAAAATAAATCAACATTGAGTAAAATCATCATCGTAATGGTGAACGATTCATATAAGTAAATGTGAGTCGAGTGATCGAACATGTTTTATTCACATCATTCATCATACATTAAACTTTTGTTCACATTTAATCATGCAACAAAACTTAATATTGAATAAAATCAGAATCATACTTACGAACGTATCGTTTGGTTAGTTGCAAGTAATTTCATACATGTTTTATTCAAATTTTTATATAATCAGATTTTCATGTTGAATAAAATCAAAGCAGAGGAATTATGAAAAATATTATTGTTTTAATCCAAATCAGTAAGCAAACACTTTAAAAAGAAAAAATGGAAAACGACCAGGAAAAGACTAGATCGTCTCTCGTTAGAGTATTATGCGAAAGACTAGCTACTAATATTAAATATATAAATATTAATACATATGTATATAAAGAGATGGAATCAAATTTTTATACAACGAAATAATTTTTGTCAAATTTAAAAATAATTTCTATTTGATATTCATGACCTTGAAATATTTATACGATGAAATAACATGTATAAAAGTTGTAAACTTAATCAATTTACACGCTATATGACGTTACATATACTCAACGACGTTGATAAATTTGTATACCACGGTGTCCGCTGCTTTTGTACAAAATGCCCCTGCTTTGGGTGTTCTGTAATGACGTTACATATACTCAACAACGTTGATAAATTTGAACGTATTTTGTGCAAATTTCTTCAAGATATAACCAACATTTTCACGTTGTATACCACGGTGTCCGCTGCTTTTGTACAAAATGCCCCTGCTTTGGGTGTTCTGTATAGGTATATAAATTGCTAAATACATAGTACATAAAATTCCCTTGTTTCTAAAAAATCATCATCACTAGATGTATACGCGCTCATACGTGCTCATTTTTGCTTTTTTGATTTTATTCATCATACAAATATTTGTTGATAATCAGAACGAACGCTTTTGCCTACTTATTTTATTTTTCATCAAAATAATCATGACCGAACCGAATTGATTGGTATGATGCGACACATGTTTAAAATCGTAGAGCCAACAACAACCGTATGATTGGAATGATTAAAAAGCAGCAACGATTATGTATGTTGGAACAACTTTGAATGTATGAACACAAAGGCATGCTTTTAGGATATGGATTACGTATGAATATTTTTTCAATCAGATTTTGTCGTTCTCTGATACATATGTACATATTTATTTACATACTCGTACGACTCGGTTCACATTATGAAATTATTAATGATATTCCGCGAAATTTGTTGCATGAAACACCCTCTTTTATTTGCTAATAAATAGTTGGTAGGCGTGTGGAAACAAACCAAGTAAAAAATACATACGTTTTAAATGCAAATTCAATTTGCTCAATTTGCTTTGAGAAATTTATACTTTACATTAAAAGTATAAAATTTTAATGTCAACAAAAATGTGTGTTGACATTCAACTTATCTTAAAATTACAAGCGGTGAAAATAGTCACCCGATGGGTTCCGATGCACCCTCACTTACGCCAGACTTATTTGTACTCACGCCAATTTTACGCTCACGTTATAGTAGAAAAAAATCATTAAAATTGACCTCTAGAGTTAATATTTTTTAATCAGTACTAGCGAGAGATATTGATAAATCTGATTTGCTGTAGAAATCGACAAGTCAATTTTTTACATGAATTTTAGGTCATGAAAAAAAGCAAATAAACAACACAAGCACTAAAATTATAAAATGCTTAAATGTTTTTAAGAATTTGTATATTTCTTCCGTGTTTATTTACGGACGGCAATTGTTTTATTTGCTTTTTTATTGTGTTTTTAGTACTTATTTTATGTAAACTTCTATATAATTATATATTGTAAGTACATAAATGCTTATTTATTTATATTTATGAAAAGAAAAATTGCTGATAAGCACCTTATGAAAAAATTATTTTGCTATCAATTAGTTTGCAATAAAAAATGTATGATTTAATAAATCATTCTTTTTTGCGAATATAAAATTTACTTTGTACAAAGATCACGAAAATTACTGCGTAAGTTTTGGATTAAAAGAAAGAGAGAGCTACATACATATACAACATGTTTCCACAGAGATTTGATTGCACCATACATATATATTTTCTCCCCCCCCCCAAATCGGTTCAGTTTTATGTAAAAAAAATATAAAAAAATTCATAGCGATAAGTTGTGTTTTAGGGGGTGCGTCCGCTCCTCAAAGTTGGCCCTTAAGCCCATTTATTCAATGTATTTTTTGTTTGTTTTTTTGTTTAGTTTTCTTTTGACTATATACGTACATATGTATGTGTGTGTATGAAATATTTCAATAATATTGTATAATTTTGGTATACATATATAATTTTTGGTAATCTGTTGGCTATTTTCTTCATTATTTTCTAAAATATTAATTTTAGCAAAAAAAATTTCTTCGAGACTAGAAAAGCTAAAACATTTCTATATATCATATTCTTGTAAAATCTTATTTTTTTAAACAAATGCACCCCCTAAAACACAACTTATCGCTATGAATTTTTTTGTATTTTTTTTTACATAAAACTGAACCGATTTGGTGGGAGATAATATAAGAAATAAAAATAAATAATAACAACGCCCACTCTAATGTACATATGCATACACGCATCTTATTTCTAAAATCGAATATATATGTATATCGATGCTCACAAGTAGAAAGGCTCTAACTCGTATTTTCACGAAATTGAGTTTTTCAGTGATTCCAATACATTTCACACAAATACACCTCGTCACAAAAATTTATTGCAAGCAGTTGTACAAGCACTTGTACTGTTTATTATTATGTTTTTACCTTCTCCTGTAAAGTTACAGTTATTTGAGTTAGGGCCTTTCTACTTGTGACCAACGATACATACATATGTATGCATATCCTTGCTAGTGACTATACATTTAAGGCGTGGCCCACAATGTCGCAAGAAAACGTTCGATCGCCAAATTGTGTTTAAAACAACAATAATGGGATTCTTCAAAGAAACGTCGGATGACATTAAAAAATTAAAATAGTCTTCTTTGAATTTTAATGACCTTAATTATTTGTAATAAAAATAAAAACTTGATTTTCATCACTCAGTGCCGACAACTCGTACATGAAGCCCTAAACTTATAAGTTTATTTGATCGTCTTCAAGGCACTTTACAGTTGCAAAGTTTTAAAGCTTTCACACTGCATGTAGTATAAATTTTGCAATCTGAGATTTGACATGTCAGATGTAAAATGCATATCGTGTGAACCCATTTTATGAGGTTATACCAATGTTTTCAGTTGTTTCCACTGTTCATTTCATTCCGGTTGAGTTTTAATTTTTCTTATCGTGCTTACTGTTGCTTTATAAATGAAATGCACAATATGACGAATTTCGTCATTAAAAAGAACCGTTAATGAATGACTCACAATTTAATTTATAAAACTCGAAAGAAATGTTGGAAATCAAGTATTACGTGTACGTACTCTAGTCTACTTAATCTGCATGCATATCCACATTTATTTTCCCAGGGCTCAATATCTTATTATATTGCTTTGTTATCTTTTTTTATACTTTCTTTATTTGCAGTGATATCTTACTCGTTATTTAAATTTCGAATAGCAATAACAGCTTTCAAAGCTCTTAAATTTTTTTCTTGTTTCTTTGCAAAGTAAGCACAAACATTGTTTTCGCCAAGATCGGATTGGCTGTTGTGCTCTCAGCGGTGTGAAAGCACAAAGCTCTTTTGCAAAAGCTTGCACATTGTGCATACGGCTGGGAAGTAGCTGCCTTAGACTTTGGATTGTCTTAAAAAAGCATAAAATAAATTAATTAATTTGTCGGTAACATTGAATCCGCCAAAGCAGGCAATTGATCTCCTATTGTACCATGTAGCCTGGTGTAATACTTCTTTGTTGAAAATTTTATTATTTTTAGAATTTAAGTTGTGCACATTAAAGTTAAAGTTAAAAGATTATTTTTTGTTATTATAAGTTTACTGCCTGTTAAAATCGCCCTGACTTTAATTATTTTCAAATATGCAGTAAGTAAATCCAATATCATTTATCACTTATTATTTTATTATTAAGTACATTTTTTGTTATTGTTGTTATAACCATTCTAAATAAAACAGTATCTTTGTTTATTAACGATTCCCAATAAAAAATTATTGATTAAAAAAAAACAAACAAAATATTATTTCTGTGATAAGAAGCTCTAAAATGTTTTGGATATTATGAAATCAGTGAGCAGTTTGATTATAATTAGGAAATGTTAGTTTTCCGATGAAAAATAGAAAAAAAATTAATAACTTTAAAATGCATGGCCCAAGGAGCACGAATAATACACTTTATTTACATATTTATTAAATAAAAACACACATCATTTTTTATTGGCTATAAGCAAATTTTGCAAAATGAATTTTTTTTTTTGGCAATTTTGATTTATTTTTGTAAAGTAATTTGACACGATTGTTTTAGTTGACTGTTGATGTCGAGTATTTGTCAAGTGTATATAATCGTATGCACATATGTATGTATGTATGTACATAGGTATGTACATATTTTCTTAGTCAGCACTTTTTAATTTCAGGTAGGTATAATAAGCAAAAATATAAAGCCTGCAGTACACGGCACGTAAAAAATCAAAATGCGCATGTGACTCTGGCTACATTTGCTACATACGATGTACTAGTAACCTACATATCGCTCATTTACTCAAACAATGTCACAACTCAAAAAATGGAATCTTTTAGTTACTTACCGTTATCTTAATACAGAAAGGCCCTAACTCATTATTTTTTGGAAATCAAGATTTTTGCATTGTTCGATACATTAGACGTTCTTCTATCGAAATATACAAACATTTAGAAATCAAAAAAATAATGATTTAGGTCCTTTCTGTATTAAGGTAACAATAAGTAACTAAAAAATTCCATTTTTTGAGTTATGACGTTGTTTGAGTAAATGAGTGATATTCATATGCAGATATCGATGGTCACAAGTAGAAAGGTCCTTACTCGTATTTTCACGATATTTCGTTTTTGAGTGATTCCAATACATTTCACACAAATACACACCGTCACAAAAATTTATTGCAATATTGTAAAAAATAACGCTTTTACAAGCAGTTGTACAAGCACATGTACTGTTTATTATTATGTTTTTACCTTCTCCTGTAAAGTTGCAGTTATTTGAGTTAGGTCCTTTCTACTTGTGACCAACGATATTCACATGCTTGCACACATGTGCCGCCTCTATAAATCCCTCCTCTTCGGCTACATGTGTCACATATATATGGATTTTAGGACATAAATATTGTGAACATTTTACGCCATGTAGCCAATACTATTTATTATTAAAAAAATGCAATCAACATGCTGAAAATTCATATCGTGTACTCTAGACTTAACAAACAAAATTAATTAAGGTTTTTGTTATAATTGAACTAAAGAGGAAGACGCACTAAGCTCTTGATAACTATTGATTGCAGCGACATTGTAAAGATTATGAACGTACATACGTACATCCATATACATATGTACATATAAATGTACATACTCGTATACCTACCTTTCAAGCGGCTTAACAAATTTTTCTACTCGATTAAATGAGTACAGCAAACTCGAACAAAGATTTACATTTGAACGATATTATTAAAAAAAAACTCTCTAACATTCTTTTGAGACGTCCTGTATACATACATACATATGTATGTATGTATGTATGTATGTATGTATATGTACATATTTCAATTAAATATACTAAATAAAATATCATCATAAATCCAAAGCAACATGCAAAATTACCTTAACTTTTTATTCAAATACATATATAGAACAAATCAACTAAATCTTTTCTTTTTTTAAGTGCAATTTGCAATTTTGTCATATGTATTTACATATGTATGCATGTATGTATGCATGCACTCATTGAATGAATGAAAGAAGATAACTACATGAACTAAATTTTATAAAAATGCACTCCTATAGATACTGTCGTCAATAGTGCTGTAATAGAATTAACTTGTTTACTTTGAAAGTGGTGTAAATCCATTTCTTTCGAAATCGTGAGACATACTCGTATCGTAGCATCTACACATGTTAATGAAATGTTTTGTGGAATAGGAGGCTTTCTATGGTCGCTCTACAGCTCTGCCATAAAATATATTTCATTAAATTTTATGCAAAATATTCACCCTTATTGCAGTTTTCAACATCGACGTCACGTCAATAAAAAAAACATACATACTCGTACATTTCTTTACTTTACTTAAGCTACGGTCGCACTTGTCAAACATTTGTCCAAAAATGCGTAACCACTAAATGCTAATGAAAAATCTTTCAATTCAGACAAAAGTTTGTCAAGTTAAAGAGTAGCCAATATTATTGGATTCTATGACATGGTGCATTAGTTGTGTTCGAAACTGTTTAATATGATAAAAAAGTGTCTGGATCAAAACTTTTTTCATTAGTGTTTGTTGGTTACGCTTTTTTGGGCAAATGTTTGACAAGTGTGACCGTACCTTAAGATAAATGTAAGTTGCTCTTTAAGACATTGAATTGGCTTCCCAGCGGGAAAATGTAAAGAATGAGAAACGATGGACAAAGTTTAATGCAACATTGGACGCGGCTTTTAAAATGTTTTCAGATGATTTATTATTTTTAATACGTTGTTTGGGGAGAAAATACGAAAATATGCACACAAAAAAACTACAAAAATATGCCTTTCTTTTTTTCTGTGAGTCGCTCTATCGTACACACATCCATATATCGTAGCTATTCAATATTAGCTACTCCTACGGCCTGTCCCACGATGTCACTCGAAATCGTTCGATCGACAACTTGTATTGCGAACAACAATAACATTAGAAAATATTTTGTTGTTTTCAATTTCAATTGTAGTCGCATCCATTGTAAATAAGTGCAATCTATTCAGTATCAATTCAATAAAGTGAATTTTTTAAACAATTTCAATTAAATTTATAAATTGCATAATTTAATTGCTTAAGTAGTTTGTATTAAAAATTCTATTAAATTATTCATAACACTGTGCTGCAATTTAAAAAAAATTATACGATCTAGATTTTCAGTAAAATTACAGACAATTTAAACAAAAATCATAAAAAGCATCCTGTTCTATGCTCACGGCGTTGCGTGCTCGGAATTAAATTGTGATGCATATGTATATATGTTTTGAATATGTACCATAAAAATCGGTTGGATAGTTTTGACGAGGCTTCCTCATGGTTCTAGTTTTCATTTTACAAACATATACACTCATATAACGTGTGTGTCTTTTTGAATTTCATAGAAATCGGTTGGATATCTTGGGGAGGGGGGCATATGTCGCCCCTCGAACTAGGTCCTTTTTTTAAATTATCTCCTTTGTCTAGCTTAGACAGATGATAGAATAAAATAAACAATAGCCAAGCAGTCCAGAATAACCACTCCGTGACAATCCAGAAATGTACGAGTATAGTCATTTTCGAAACAAAATTACTCGTAGTAAAATTATTTTATAACATTGCTTTAGGATTCTTCCTATTTTATTTTTAAGCCAAACCTTTATTGAAGCGGACAAAGGAAAAAAATGGAAACAAACAAAACATAAAAAATAAAGTTTCTAATTTGGATTTCAATCTATCGTAACATAATTAAGTGTCAAGTTTTTGCTTTAAGGCCTGGGCCTGTTTCTCAAAATGTACAAGTGTTGTTACACAAGTAAAATAAGTGTAAAATGTACTTTTATTGCAACACTTGTAAATTTTGAGAAACAGGCTCTTGGTGTGAAGTAAATATGTACATATGTACACTAAGTGGAAATCTGATAGTTCATTTTTAATATGTATAATGTCAGAATACTCTTGTATTTAAAATTTAAATACTTAAAGAAGTAGTTGCACTCTTAACAAGTAAATTTTTATGAATTTATCATAAAATATTAATTGAGCAATAAAGTATAGAGAATACAAAAAAACATGTACATATGTATGTGTACATATGTACATATCACATATCTTATCATCTTCGTATGCTTTGTTCATTTAGTTAATGCAGTCTAGCCTACAGCCTACGCAAAGGTCCAAACGTCCAATTTTTTTTGTTCACTGTAATATTTGTAATTTTAGTTACATGCATTCATACGAATTGTACTTACATTACATTAACACAGGTGGTCTGTTGTACGTTTGCCTTAATGTATTCAATTCGATCTTATAATCTTGTCATTTGTTTTTTTTGTTTTTTTTTTATATATAAATAAAAATATCTTTGTATAATTTCTTTTTTGTAATTTTTTGTGTCTTTTCCTCACCAACAGAGACTAATTTCGTTGTATGAAAAATTACGCGTTTTCTTTTAACTTTTATTTAATCAACCAACCCCTTAAACTTTTTCTTTTGAAAATTTATTAAACTCTTTTTTTTATTTAGCAACAAATAAACCACCGTATTAATTTATATTTGTACTGGTGTACAATATTTTTGTTGTTGTATTCTAGTGTTCTTATATTACTTTCTGTTTATTTTATTATTTGAAATTCGAAACATGCTATGGAAAGAAAACTATAAAGAACTATGCTGTCGAAAGGTTCGATAACGACTGTTTTATTACTACGGGATTGAATGTGTACAAATTTTCTGATAATAAACACACCAAGAAGAGCAACAGCACAGTTTTAGTGAAACGAGGCTTTTGATAATAACGAATGATTTTTTGTTCGTTTTTTAATATTAGTGATATTTATTAATGTTCACTGATGAGATAATGTTGCCCTGAGAACAGCGTTGCCGTGCTGGTGTCATCTCTGCATCTTTTTTGTAAGCAAAAGTTTAATAGAATTTTATTTCATTTAAAAATTATATACATATGTATGTATGTATGCATGATGATATGGATTGTTTAATTTATAAACATCTCTATCGACGTTTTCCTTTCTAGAAAAAACTGTTACATTTATTGCACTTTTCAATGAAAATTCGTAATAATAAAATTGATTTTTTTTAAATAGAGCGTTTATTAGAAATTATTGTATCATCCCTAACGATCGTAAATTTTTCTTTTAAACGAGCGCTAAATTGCATTTTTCTTAATAAAAAGTTAAACAATTTTGCACTTTTTATAGAAAAGAAAACGGCATATGGGCACTTCCAGAGGAAAGTCTACCATGACGGAAAAATTTACAGTTCACAAACAGATTTGTTTTCTTGTATTATAAATGAGAAATATTTAATATTAATTGAATTTAAGAGTTCGAAGCTTTCTTTAGTTGTGATGGCGAAATAATGGGCTACAAAGTTAGGCTTCTTGTTTTGGCAAGTTTTACTTAATTAATTTCAGGAGCATTTTCTCTTTACATTTTATACTTTTAGGAGCAATGGCACAGTAATACTTTTATTGCAAAACTATTGCTTCAAACAACAACTAATCATAGACAAATGAAAAGAAAACTATTATATATCAATTAACGGTAAAATTTAGTTTTTCTTAAAATTATATTTCAATATAACGTAACGCGAGAAAAATTAGCATTTACGAGTATCAATAAATATTTAATATAATATTAATTAAGCATCTTTATTCGATTGTCCATCCAATGGAAATGCATATAATATTAATTTTAAAAAACGTAACGCCAGATTGTGTGTATTATTTTTTTGCATGGTACAATGTTTATTTAAAATTTACTTAAATTTTTTTTTGTTTTCCCCAAATTTCAGTGACTTACGCCACGCCGTAATCTTCACCAATTGACTTGGAATTTTGTAGGTCATATTTTTTACTCATAGTCACCAATTTGGTGGGTGAGAGTAAGGAAAATTAAAAAAAACGAGTTTGAAGTTTTCAATTTATACAACTTAATGGAAAAAGAAAATTTAATTTTTTCTCTCAAGAGTTGAGTAAACAAGACATTTGTATGAAATCTTTACACACTATGAAGAACTCAAAAATTAAATCTTTGTACATAATTATTTTCAATATTAAAAGAAAAATATATCCATATGTATGTATGGCTGTGTGTCCTGACTTGCAATTTTTGTTGATGCAGTTTTTTAAATTCTTCTTTGAAATTGCATTAAACGTAGATTTTTCCGTCTTGAAATTTATACGAGTATGGAAAAAATATTTTTTGAATCGAACTTTCGTTATTTTTATACAAATTTGAAACGTTTAGAAAGAGATTAGAGATTTTACAAAATCTGTCTATTAGTGTTCACTTTATGAAATGCTAGTTTTGCAAATATGTATTAAAAAAATATATATTATACCACAAATTTTTCTAAAAAAAATTAACAATTCTATTTACTTTTTGTTATATTTTGTGTTTTTCATACAACTAAAGAAATGAAATAAAATAAAACGTCAAATACGCCTACCAACTTCAAATTAACAATTTCGAATTTCAAAACAAAATAGAATTGCAGAGTACATGAAACTGTCTACCCTTCCCCAATCTTCTCACCTCTCTCAACAATAAACTCAGGTGCAACAAAACTTGCAAGTATGGACGGGGAGTTCGAGTTATTAAAAAATATTATTTGATTTTTTAAAACTGGAATGAAAATTTTATTCAAAAAATTTACACATATCGCTGTATTTAAAATATTTGAATTTCTGAAAGTATAAAATACTTTAAACTTTCCGACAAAAAATAAATTAACATTTAAAAAAAAATTATTCCAAATCAATAACAGCCAATTTTAATTAACTTCATGAGGAATATCATACGATTACAATCAACTTCTAATTCTTAATTAGAAATGTAATTTAAGTTTAATTTAATTTAATGAATTCTAACAAAAAATTCATATTGGTGCGTGAGAATAATTAAATGAATAAGATTTTTAAGAGTTCGTGATCAATAAAAGTGGAGAATGACTATTTCCTATTTTTATATAAACTTATTAATTGAATTTTATTATAAGTAGTGAAAAGAGCGATTATAAATATTTGCTGTTTTTAGACAAATATTGTTTATGTAAAAATTTTTCCATTGTCCTCACATTCCCTTCGATTTGGTATTTTTTTCGTTTAATCGAAACTGTTTTAAGTTATGAACATTTCTTTTTATTTAAAAAGCGCAAAAATATTACAGAATTTTTTTATTTTTGCTTAATAGAATTCGATTGTACTTACGTATGTTTTAAATCTGTTTAAATAACTAAGAGAATTTGCTTTATTTTCATGCACAAAAAAAAATTCTACTAGATTAATTGAAATATTTTTCATGTGAATCGCTTAAGTACTAGAAAAATAAATGCATGTGTAATTCAAGCTGTTCTCTAATATTCAAAGCGCCTCTGTGCTAAATCTACTAATAATTTTGTTGCAAGTAAGCTTTTAGCTTGCTTTAATCTTTGTTAGCACCATAGAGCAGAGGAAAAGAGGGAATTGACCCAAAGATAACAAGCCTTTCAAACAAAATAACGCACATGCCAACATTAAATTCAGATCATACTTGCAAAGAAAGTATAAACAAATTTATAATAATTGTGCAAATGTATATTCATTTATTAGTGGATTGAATTGAAAGTTAGCTCTGTGTTACCGTACGATAAAACACTGTGTGATAATTTCAAATTTTTACTTACTTACTTACTTACTTTACTTAATTATTTACTTATTAAAATATACATACATTCCTGCAACAAGCCGACAAGGGATGTTTCAGCAATTTTAAATTTTTTTTATAGATGTGATTTTGATTTTGATTTATTTTTAATTTTTTATAAAAATGTTATTAAATAACGTTATATGTATATGTAGCTTCCAGCAAAAAATTAACATACAAATTATTAGTTACCGCGTTAATGAACTCTGCTCCAAGTAGTTCCATTTCTGTTGAAGCATCAATGAATTTAACACATGGTTGTCATAGCACTTCAAAGGACGCTTAAAAGGTTGTCTAGACCAATTTTTGATATAAATAACAGCCGTAGAATATTAAATTCAGTACCTGTAGTGATTGGTATGCAACGAAAGTGGTAAATCTTTTGAACTAGTTCCGACTTTTTTTCTGGGTATATGCCCATTTAATTTGAAAAAAATTTCTGAAATAAATTTATAATGGCAAAAACAAATTCCAAGTTATGTTAAGTTGTTATACATATGTATGTATGTATGTATGTATGTATGTATGTATGTATGTATGTATATGTATGTAAGCACATCGCTCAGTTAATAACGTCATAACTCAAAAAATCGCATGTTTGAGTTAAGTTTAAAACTTAAAGAGCGATATGTCGGAAATTCCGTTAACTTTAAACTAACTTTAAGCTAAATATTTCGCAACTAGTACTGACTGACATTTGGATTACTTTTCAATGTAATCAACTGACTATTTCAACATGGCGACATCCTAGGCGGTAGTCAATTGTCTCACTCTGCATTACTTTCAACTAACTTACAGTTGTTTTTTTTTAAATCACCTGATAGTCAGTAAATTTAAACAATTTTTCTGGGGTTCGAACATCACGCGTTGTGTACTCAACGCGCTAACTACAATAAAACTGAAATGATGACTGAAATTTCAAAGTAGCTGAGAATAAATTTGTTGGCTCTCACCAAATTCGATTACGTACTCAACTTAAGAATTAATTTTGGATTTGTTCTGGATGACATTGCAGTTAGCTTTTAGTCAGTCTAAGAAAAGTTAACTATAAGTTAACTATTTTTGTAGTCAACCACACATTCTCCAACAGTGTTGTTTGCTACAGTCGTACATTACTCCCGCAAACACAATATAGCAGACCTATTCAGATCGGACGTTGTCGATATTCATAAACCGGCCATTAAAAAATTACTAAATTTCTACATTTGTTCACAAAATTAAGAACTTGTCTAATGTATACATACGTATGTATGTACAACGTACATACTATTGATGCACGAATATTCGTATTCGAATTCCCGAATATTCGTCCATTTTTAGGTATTCGCATGCGTATTCGCCAAATATAGGCGAATACGAATTTATTTTATTTTTTCCCAAAAATAAAATAAATAAATGCATAAATCCTAAACGAAATTTAAAAAAATGGCATAAAAATATTTGTATATTAGTTTGTAATAACTAAAAAAAGAAATTTACTTCGATTCAAACAAAACAATTCAAAACAAACTTCTTGTTCAATTAACATTAAGCAAGTTGAATTACTTTTAAATAAAAGTTAAGAATCTTCTTGTCTATCAAGCCTATTACGATGAGGGGTGTAAATAAAACCAACACTAACTAAAAATCTAAATTGCTATTCGTTTTTCTGCCAAATAGTCTGCTATAGTTTCCCGTATTAGTGAATTTACAGAATTTTTAAAACTAACACACTATTTTTTTACTGACGACCATTACAATTTTTTATGACTTTTATTTACTTAAATGTACACGAACTGGAGTATGTAATTCTTTTTCATAAAATTTTTTTCATATTTATTTTTGTAGCCGTAAATAGAACCCAATTTAATGTCTAAAAATTTCACATATAATATTCGTATTCGTATTCGCGAATCGAATATTTCAAACTTCGTTACATCACTAGTACATACATATAAACACATAACTTATACATATCGCTCATTTACTCAAAAAACGACATAACTCAAAAAATGGAATTTTTAAGTTTATGATGGAGAATTAATCTTCGTATTGTAGAATAAAACTTAAAGTTCAACGGTTGGTATGTTAATGATTTATTTTTACATTGTTCATAAAAAACCAGTTTGCTTGACACAACATATTTTTGCAAAGGTTGCTAGATAGTGTGTGAGTTGAATCTTATACCTAAATATTAACTTGCATGAGTACAGATATGTATGCCTGTTTTAATTTGTGATCGGATTATCACAGCTTACTAGACCAAAATTAGAACTCTAACTTGTTCTTATTTGAAGCAGAGCTAAATATCCAATACATCATTAAGCAGTTTATAGTGCAATTTTAGTGCTTAAATGAACTAAATACATGAGTATGTAAGTAATCATGTGCATGTGTACATACATATGTATGTATGCATGTATGTTCTAATTGCCTATATGCTTATTTGACATAAGGTTGTGCTCGTACACTGCAAAAAAAGAGATGCAATAGAAATAGTTAATGCATGGGTGCTACTGCAAATGAATTGGTTCAATTTAGGTGCAGAACGCATGATTTTAAGACAGGGGTGTCATTGACGAGCAACAAAACTGCTCATCCATTTAAATGAGTACTTATAACCCATGCAAGTTCCTTGATTCGATGACGTTTTTCACGTACATATATACATACATATATATAAAAAAATATTGTCGCAGCCAGGATTCGAACCGTGCCGCTCAGACTGTCACAATGCATACTCTCTACCACTGAGCTATTGTATTCTCGATACTTGTCGGAGATAAAACTTGTTTTATGAAAATGTGTCAATGTGATGATTTAATTCCGTTTTTGTATGCCTTTTTTGCTGGCTATTTATTGCAATATATTACCCATTTTTTTATTATTATTTTATAATTCTCAAATGGTTTTTGAAAGTCTGTGCAGGTTTGTGACTATTCAAAATGTCTGATTGAAGTCTACTGATGATGTGGCAAAGCAAAAATGAAATGCATATAGACAATGCTTAACCACCAGCAAATAAATTTCAATTAACTTTAACAATTAATTATTAACAACAGCTCAATTTTTTCGTAGAAATATTTAAAACTAATACGAAACCATTAAATATAAATAAATATATAAATGTTGGGTATTCTTATTATCAGGTGAAAAATCTAACTTCTATCGTTGATGCATCTGGTGAATACGAAAATGTATGAAAAATTTAAGATATTCCTTGATAATGGTTGGCATATTTCAAATTCGTTTTTGTAATAGATTAAAGAACGCTGTAAAATTGTTCTTTAATGTAGTACCGAAATGTCGTTTTCGAAGCCGAAATACACCAACCACGGTAAGGTCCATTGTTTTATAGGCTAAATGTATCAATTAAAAATAACTTCCGCAATGTAATTTCTACTTAATTTTTTTTTGTATTTTTATCAACGTATTAATTAGTAAATCGCCGATCCAACCAAGAATAAAAAAAGCTTCCACGCATACATACATACGTAGAGGTACTTTACATATTTTTTAATGCTTTACAATTGGAATTTACACAAAGTATTGCGGTTTTCTCATAGTTATTCCATGATCTGCCAAAGCTGGCGTCAAATCCTCGATAGCAAGTGTATATTTACGATCTTTATTTGATTTTTTATCCTGAAATACATGCATACAGGTTTGTTTATTATACACATCCACACAAATAAATATACATATGTATATAATTGTAAATAATTCCGTACCTTGTTTGAGCCGTGACTTCCAGAATGTTGACTATTGCTTCGTGTCTTGCAGTGCTGCAAAGCATCATTTGCAATATCGGAAATAAATTTTTGTGCTGTCACAGATATAATGCGTACAATACGTGGATCCACAGCTTCAAAACCAGCACTATGAAGATATTTCTCGGCTAAGGCATCTGGAACAGTTGGTGTATAGTCCTCCAAATGCTGTAAAAGCTCTCCGAGTTCTTCCCCAGGCACAGGATCTAGTTCTTCTGGTCCATATTCCATGGATATTGTAGCTTCATCGTTACTTATAACCATATTTAATCTTCAGTTTTTTTTTAATCTCTTGAAAAATCTAAATATTTTTCCCAAATACGGTTTTTATGTTGAAATCACAGATGTTGAAAATGTGTTTAGTGATGCACTTTGAATTGATAACATCTGTTATTCATCTGCAAGTGATGCCACAAAGCATCATTTTTAAATTAGCGTACAATAACGTCAAGAAGATACGGCTGTAAATCTAAAACTTATTTGAGTTATCAAAACAAGTCGATATATGGTAAAACATCTTGAAATCGTCGTGTTTAAGCTCTTAGGGCCGATTTCACCAACTCTGTTTAAATATCAATTCATATTTAAATGTAAATGTTCATTAATTTTTGTATGGAAAAATCAGGCAGCCATACACTATACAAGTTCAGTGCTCAAGTCTGGCACAGCGTAAACTAAGCTTGTGACACGCACTGTACATGTAAACTGCAGTTTTTATTTTAAAGCAAGGCATATCAAACAGGTACACGCATCAGGCATTTTGCTCATTGGCTGATTTTTTGTTCACACGTTTATAACGAAGAATTCATTTGACAATTACTTTTATGCCTTGTTTGATGCATACAATTTTTTGACAATTACATTGTAAAACTATGTGAGAAGCACAGAGTTGCACCTAATGCGTGTACCTGTAGTTAATGTGCCTTGATTTTAAAGCTATAATATATATAAGTCTAGGAACTCTGGTCAAAATATTTTTTCTGCGCTCATATCTTGTTTTGAACTTTTAAAAAACCACGACACAACTGAGCGTTTGCGACATACAATACACAAGTTCACTGTACAGTTTTACAAACTTGATAAAATATCAAAATCGTTTTGATATTTACTCAGTTCACTGCGTAAATAGCACAACCCCCATACACCACACAAACGCACTGTACAGTGCCATACTTGTGCAGTGAACTTGTGTAATGTATGGGCGGCATAAGTTGGTGAAATTGGCTCTTAAACATGAATACGTAAGTGTGAACATAGTAATGTATACCAGCAGCGAGTTTGACGTTCGCAATGTCAACGAAAAACTGTTGCCAATTATTGCAAGCCCTGGGAGGGGGGTAAAGGAAAATAGTACGGCAACTCTTGTAAGTGTCAACTGCTTTAATTTATTATTGTTTTATGCAATGGCATAAAAAAATAATATCGATTGCAGTAACTGAATAACATAAAAAATAATAATATAATGATTGGAACAAATTTTGGAATTTATCGGCCTGCAAATGCCTCAAATCCAAATGCTAATGGGAGCAACCATCCTATCTTGGTTGGATCTGCAAATCCCACACAAGAGGTATTTCTGGAAAAGTAGTTGTGTCATTGGTTTAATAATGTATGTATATTAAATTTTTAGAGCTCTCAACTAAGTGACTTTATGTTACAACTTGAAGATTACGTTCCCACTGTTCCCGATGCTGTAACAGCATTTTATCTTAATTCAGCTGGTTTCGATTCCAATGATCCTCGCATTATACGTCTCATATCAGTTGCAACACAAAAATTTATTTCAGATGTTGCAAATGACGCCTTACAACATTGCAAAACAAGGACAAATAATCAAAATGGTAATTCAAAGTCGATTAAACCCAATAAAGATCGTAAGTACACCATGACGATGGATGATTTGGCTCCAGCCTTAGCTGACTATGGTATCACTGTTAGAAAAGCACAATATTTCCCTTGATTAAATTACTTTTATTATACAATTCCTATATTACGACAATATCAATGTTATTTTCCAAATACATTAAATAAAATCATCATTTAATTTAGAGGTTTTCGATTTTATTGTATGAGAAGAAAAAAAAAGAAATTTATTCTGTTATGTATAAAAAAATATATTATTGGCAGGTAACGAAACGCTTTAATGAACGCATAGTGCCACCAGCCACACGGAAAGCCAAAATAGCAGTTAAAACAGTAACCGTGAAATTTATTGTTAGCGAGGCAGCATATAATTGTTGAATGTTGAGTAAAGTGATAAGACTGACGAATAAATGGGATCCTACAACATACACAATGTGTGCAAAATTAGTTGTATCGAAAGCATTGAAGAAAATCACACTCCAAAAGACGTGTAGTAAACATATAGATAATGCTTGGGCCGCTGATACCATAAAAAAACTTTCAGACCCTCCACTTAGACCTAAAGTTCCAGGACCAGTCTGTGAATGTAAAGTTTATATATATATAGATATGTGCGCATGCAACAATGTATGAAGCTCATCACTATTGGCAACTCACCAAATCCGCCAGTACATTGACCAAAGCAAACATTGCCGAAATGATACCAAAACCAAATCCTGATACATATGCCAATATGTGTTTATTTTCTAAAAGTCTGCGGTCATCAGCTACAGATTCTAGGCCTTCTTCAAATTTTCTCAATAGCAAGTACAGCAAATAACGGAAATATTCTTGGAACAATACGGAAAACACCGTACCAAACACCAAAATATGTCGCAAAGGTATGACGATGTACCAAAATAGGGAAGATGTTAACAAAGAAAGCAACCAAAAGAACGCCGCCACCACTAGTATTATAACGCGTATGGGATTTTTGGCAATTGTAAATATGAAAAGAGCAAGAGGTGGTCCAAACGCTATCATGGAACAACCAAAAAACTCCGGTAAAGTCATTGCTTTTCAAAAACTACTCTTTTTACCCAAAATCGTCACAACTTTACTGAACAAAACACTAAAACACAAAACAAAAACAAAAACAATTTGTCAAAATTAAGAAACAGAAAAGTGCTTGAAGATGCCAGACAAAACATTGCAATTAACGATTTTAGAAATGTATATCTAGGATGAAATATAGTATATGCATTTACATAAATATACATATCTAAAGAATTACATAGTTACTATATGTGAAATATTGGAATTTCTTTCTTTCTATATAAATAAATACATATGTATATTGCTTAATATTTCATTCATTATTTGCAACATATAATAACTTCCCTCAAGGCGGGGTTGAGGCGGACCTTCTACTTTACAAATATAATACAAGTCTGGCTACTCATCAAATAAAACAAATACTAAATTCACAAAGAAAATTTTACTCCTACATATTTCCTCTTAATCATCAGGAAGTCACAGAATCAAATCGGCTGTTGAGAAAAACTGAAAATTACTGTTAATATTACATCGGATATAAAAGAGAAATAGTCAAAATGATGCAATGCGAAGAAATAAAGGATGACGAGGGCCCCTGCAATACATTGGAACATTTCACAGAATTAGACCAAGTTTTGGAAATGATCGAGTCTATGCAGGGGACCGACGCACCAGGCTTTGAGAAGGACTTTGAACAATATACGGAGGTACTAAGCAGGTAAGTTTTGCCATCATCGCTACCATCAGTTTGATTATGGGCATTTGAATTTAGGTATCAAGAACAGCCACATTTATTAGATATACATTTGGAGATGTTGTTAAATCGATTGCTGATCAAGATAAGAAATCGCAATCAACCGGATTCCCTAATGCATGCTGCATTTAAGTACCTTTACATTATTTGTAAAGTTAGAACATATAAGATTTTGGTTAAGTTTTTGCCACATGAACTGACTGATTTAGAATTCGCCTTGGAATTACTAGAAAAACAAAATCCCAGAGAATTTAAACATTGGGAAACTCGTTATATGTTATTATTATGGATGTCGATTTTGGTTATAAATCCTTTTCATTTGTCTCGTCTGGATGCATATACTACAAATGAAGACACAATCGACAACAATGAAATCCAAAAAAAAACTAAAATGGAGCGTATATTTGATTTGTGCAAGCTATATACATCTACAAATGACACTTGTAGCATCATTTCGGCGTATTTGTCGGCTAAATATTTTGTAAGAGTCGATATAAAGGACTTATATTTGGAAAGATTCTTAGACTGGATAATATCGCAGCATCAAGTCGATACGGTTGAAGTCAAATTTGGGCAATTGGCGGCAATAGCTGCTATTTTAAAACATGGTAAACGTGATGATCTTTTACCATATGCGGACAAATTGCAGCAATGGATTATCAGTTGCCAGTATAAAGATGGATCGGACTTTTTGAAATACAAATGTTATATCAAAATTATACAACGCATTGGTCTGATATATTTGAAACCTCGCATTGCGAGTTGGCGTTATAAACGTGGCACAAGATCTCTGTCAAAAAATTTAATGCAAGAAAGTTCTCAGCAACAAGAAATAATTAGACATAATAATCAGCAAAATCCAGGAGTTAACTCCGACGAAGAAGTTATAGTGCCTGATGCCATAGAAGAAGTTATAGAAGAATTGTTGCAAGGGCTTAGAAGTGGAGGTAGTGATGTACGTTGGTCTGCTGCCAAAGGCATTGGTCGCGTTACAAATCGATTATCTAAAGAATTGGCTGATGAAGTTATAGGCTCAGTAATTGAAATATTAAATCCTTTAGAGCCTCACGAAGCTTGGCATGGAGCATGTTTAGCTTTGGCTGAACTGGCTAAAAGAGGTTTATTATTACCATATCGCCTAAAAGAGTTGGTTCCACTTCTATTGCAGGCACTGTTCTACGATGAAATGAAAGGTTACATGTCAGTGGGACAGCACATACGAGACTCCGCTTGTTACATGTGTTGGGCATTTGCAAGAGCTTATAATCCGCAAGATGTTTTGCCCTTCGTGCATGATATCTCTGCTGGTTTGTTGACAGTAGCCACATTTGATCGTGAAATAAATTGCCGTAGAGCAGCTTCAGCTGCTTTCCAGGAAAGTGTAGGGCGTTTGGGGAATTTTCCGTTTGGTATAGAAATTTCAACTACTACCGATTTCTATTCGGTGGGTCTCAGGCAAAATTCCTACTTGAACATCAGTGATTTTATAGCGCAATTTGAAGAATATCGAAAACCGTTGATAGATCATTTAGTCGAACGCAAAGTAAATCATTGGGATCCAGCTATAAGAGAACTCACTGCTAAGGCTCTGCATAAATTAGCACGTCGTGCTCCTGAATATGTGTCGTCGGTGGTTCTTGACCAACTATTTTCAAAGACCGACTCAATTGATATCAACACACGCCATGGCAGTGTTTTGGCAATCGGTGAGATTGTGTTGGCTCTAAGTAAAATTGTTGAAGAACATAAAGAGAAGCGACAAAATTTGCTATCAAATCAATGTATTAGTAATATTAATGAATTGATAACGAAATTCATAGAAAGAGATTTGTTTCGTGGCATGAGTGGCGAAATTATGAAGCAATGTTGCACTGATTTTATACGCAACTGTAGCTTATCAAAGGTGGATGTCACGTCTCAGTGTTTGGGTGAGTTTTATGCGTCTTCGTTTCTTTGCAATGTGTTTGATTTTCTTTAATTCAGAATCTTGGCAAGAAATCATTGATAAATGTTTAATAAATAAAACTGCGCCAATTCGAGAATCTGCCACATCCGCATTCGCCGAATTGTGTAGAACGTACTACAATAATCCAGACCGTACTAGATCTAATGAAGAAATTATTAGATTTTACGTTAAAGGAGCTGAAAGTGATGTAGAGGAGCATATAAGAATGGGATATATAAGTGCTCTGGGAGTACTACCTCTATTTATGCTTATGCCGCATTTAGACGAAATCTTACAAAGTCTAATTAAACATTCCTTGACACCCTTTCAGGCTTTGGTGGTTGGCGAGGTACCGAAAGAGAGAGCAAATCATAATACTCAAAATTGGAGTGAAGCTCGTAGGGATAGTATTAAAGCCTTAAGTAATTTAGTGAAAACCGTAGGGTTCGAAACGGATAATAAGGGTACAAACAGTCATACATTTTTATTTTATATAAAATTAAATAAGTTCAACTAAGTTTACTTCACAGTTTCTTTCGCTAATCCAAAATATCTTACAAAAATAATTGACTGTTATTTGAAAGCAATGGATGAGTACACATTAGATAATCGTGGTGATATTGGTGCTTGGGTTAGGGAAGCTGCAATGAATGGTACTTAAAATTCCTTAAAATTTTTATATTTTTATTGATTATATAAATGTCTGCTTATAGCAATTTATGAGCTGTTCTCCTGTTGTCCCAGGGATATTATACAACCTTTTCATATTCAAGAAGTAATGTTAGATTTTATGCAACAAGCAGTGGAAAAAATCGATCGAACCAGAGGTTTGGCCGGACGACTTTTCTGCCAATTAGTTTATTTAGAACCCAAATTGCCACATGTCCATCACCATGATCGTCTAAGAGAAGTATTTCCTTCGGATGTGAATAGTGTATTGTGGCTTTTTGCTGACCATACATTCCCTTTATTTTGTTCTCTACTTGAATTACCCGAATATTCAAAACGTATATTATTGGGCCTCAGCGCCAGTATTGGTCAGCTAACTGAGTCATTGATAAAATACTCTTCGTCGGCATTCTTTCAATTCTTGCGCAGCCATCCAGCCGAATTACCAAGATTGTGTAATGAAATTACTATGAATTTCGAAGAAAACTTGCTTAACGAACGTGTAACGTATCCCATGTTAAATTTCTTGGACATACTTATTGCTTCAGGTATATATTTTTACTTATATTATTATTTCAATATCTTTTTGCATTGTTTTCGATTTTAGGCATCATAAACTCAGTTCTACTTGACGAATCTTCGCCATTTGCTGATGATATTTATCGTTTATTAAATTTAGAAATTAAAGGTCACAAAAAACTTTATAAATTAGTTTCCAGCATCAATGTCTTCTGCCAACTAGTACAAGTTCCACGCTTATGCAAGAAAATTCTTTCAAAATTATCTATATTTTTGGGTCTTACACATGTGCATATACGAAAAACTACTGCCACCAAGTTATATGAAGCTTTAGCTTTACACGGCGATGTCATTGATATTTCTGAAGAAAGCATGGACGAAATTTTGAATTTACTTTCTGAAACAGATTGGGGTTTACCTTTGATCGAAGTAAGACCTTTACGAAATCATCTGTGCGATTTGATGGGCATTAAACCACCCATGTCGGCAGCATCATCATCTGGTACTTGTATTAACAATAATTAAATTTAAATTTTCTACTTTGACTACCATGGAATTGTCGATATTATATGCACAATTTAAATAATATTCGTATCGAAACTAATAACAATCTAATTTGGTCAGTTGCAAATCAAATTTGATCAGCTTCATGTTTCGGTTTTGGCCTCCATTTGGTATTATTCGATTTGTATTCGAAGATTCGTGGTTATTATAGATTGGTTGGTTCTCTTTAGCCCTGACAACATGCGACCATAAAGATTTAAAACTGTAATCACACATCTTTTACAAGCTTATATAATTTGAAAAAAAAAATCAACACATTTTAAATAAAAAATTAATAATATACTCAATAATTTTAATGAATCTTATTTTAAGATAAACGTATAGAGAACTTATTTTCATTTAGAGATGAGTACATTTTTCCTATATTAGCAAGTGAACAAATATCCATATTAGAAAGGGTGAACTATTGCCAAGTTAGCTGGTTGCTTAGAAATGAGGTGGCACTCTGGCGATGACTAAATCAAATGCATATCAGGTCTTGGGATAGATATTGTTCGAAACAAAAACTTGGTCGAAATTTTGGCTAGGATCTTTACCTTTTTCATATTTTTTTTAACTTCTTTTTCATAAAACTTAATTCGAGGTTTCTTGTATGTTACGTTTCTTAAAGTGATGGGTTAGAGCTTGATTGTGTGTTGCCTACCCCAAATTAGAAAATATACAATTGTGTCATTACCAGGGCATGTACGTACATACGTAGTTTCTTAAGAATCTTTTAGGTAGAAATACGTAAAATATTTATTTATTTCATAAATAGTTTACAAAACAAATTTTTGAAGTATTGTTGCATAAAAATGGGAGGAGTAACTAGACCATATGTCCATGATGTTATTAACAGTATTCTTAGAAATGTTTTTGTGACTGACTATATACGACCTATGCCTTCACATAAAAAGTAGCAACGTGGTTGTCAACGAAATTCCACAATGGCAAATCAGTCAACCAGTGCGAGAGAGACTAAAAACTCTCGAAGGCCAATCAACACACACAAGAAATACTTACGACAACGATGTTCTTCAGCCCATAGCTAATTAAGGACTAATTATTTATTTATTTATTTACATTATAAGCTATAGTAAGGAACTAGTTAATATAACTTATATTTGAAAGCAATGGCTACTAAGGCCTTCAGCTTTTTGATGAGAAAAAAAAGAAAATGGTAAAATTAAAAAGGATGTGCAAATAAGTTTTTATGAGTGTTCGTGGTTTTAGATGTCTTTGTATATATTGCTGGCTTTAAGAAATGCTATGATAGTCTGAATGTTGTGGATGGAAGGATTAGTGAGGTATATGGTAGGATTCATCAGAAGAAAACGATTTCGGTTTGTGCTGAGTTTTGTGCAATGTATTAGAATATGGATATGAATAGGACTAATATATACGTAAAATATAACATTAAATTTTAAGGGCTCGATCCCGTACACCTTTTTAAGCATCTGATTTTGTAGTGGCTAGTGATTATGATGCATATGAACACAGTTTCGAAGAAAGCGTACGTCCACTTTTTAAAACGCGAAATTATAGCCTTACAAAAGTTTCAAAAGAACAGGTTGTATTGAAAACCCTTTAATGTTAATTCTGAGCTTTGAGAATATTGCTTGGAAAAATATAAATCAGGAAATAACAATTATTTCTTAAAATTAAAATTTCAAAATCAGTTCGGAGTAATTAAAATGTGATTGTGCGATGTTTTCTTTTACTTGATTATATTCTTTAAAAATTCAAGAATAATTGTTTTCGGTCCCTGGTACATGTATACTGTGTGGCAATTATTCCATATTGCCACGGTATTTACATATCGTGGCATAATAAACAAGGTATAGTTTCTTATTAAGTATAAGAAAAGTGATCTTCCTCAAGACAAATAAAAATTATTTTTCATGATACCTCGTAGAAATCGATTAAGAACTAGAAATTTAGTTTCACATATTTTTTTTGAAGATTTTATTTATGGATTTGCCAACGGGGTTTACACAAACTGTAATTATTTTATAATTTTAATTATACTATTAAACATAAAACTATATGTAGGAAAAAGTTTCTGGATCAATCAAATATTTTAAAATATTTAAAGTTTTAAACAATTTTGGTTCTTAAAGTCTTCAAACAAAATAAACTAAACAAAAAAATTTTGAATTTTTCCTTAACTTTTAAAGACTTATTACAGCAAACATAACTTAAAAATGAGTTTCCTTACAACTCAATAATTTTTTTTATTCAACTGATTACTTTTTTTTGTTAAAAAGAAATTATTTGTAAAGTCTCGGTTGATATTGTATAACTAATAAATTTACAAAAAAAAAATACATTTAAATATTAATCAATAAAAGTAAAAGGGTTAAGAAGATCGGTTGTTATACATACATATATTATTTATTATTTGTTTGTTCTTGATTGTAGATTACGATTTTAAGTTTTAGCGGAATAAACGTGTAAACGTCTTCAAAGCCATTGTAACAGATTTCGTTGAAGTAGATCTTTTGAAATAGAAGATAAAATGTTAGTTATTTCCAAGTAATCTGGCAGAAAGGTAACAAACAAATACTTACTTCAGGACTGTCTCTTTAAAGTCATGTAATTGCATGTCTGTGGCGGTGACATAGCCTCCGCTATTTTTCTTTGGCAACGCTTGAAGAGCTGCTTTTAGAAAAGCCTCTATCTGCTCTGGTGCTATAACGCCCTTCAATTCAGTCAATACCTCAGCTACGTCTGGTAGCATATAAGTGTGTAAACAAAAAACGGACGCATGTATGAGATTTACTACTAAAGCCTCTCCATTTTGTGCAGCTATTTCCTTTACTAATGGCTTGCACTCACGCAGTTTATCGTTTGTGTTGCGTCCCCATTTCAAGAGATTACAAAAGAATTTCATAACCGAAGAGTTCGCCTCGCGATGATCAAGTGTGCACGCCAATAAAGCACACTGAAATATGGGTGTTACCAGGGCACTTTGCAAAAATGGCAATGGGCAACAATCTATGAATCTTGAACAAAGACGGAAAAAGTCATCGACAGTGTCAGGGTTATTTTTTAAACCATTTTCAACTTGCAACATTTTAAAGGTGGGTTCGATGAATGCTTTAAGCATAGCTAAAAGCCCATTAATGCATTCTTCAACTTTGGCAAATTCGTCTACCAACACGGAACCCAAATACAGAAAACAACTATGATGGTGCAAAGCATACAATGTAACCATTTGATGTATTAGAGGCTCCACCAACATGGATGCCTGTTTGCGTACCATTCTAACTCCATAACGTATAAGGCGACATGTACGCTCCATCACTCGTACATCTGTCTGATATTTATCCATAAGGCGCGATATCAGGGGCCATGCATCCGTTAATATCTGCAAAGTTGGATGAAATTCGCTATAAGGAACATCGGGATTAGTGTGCCTTACAACAGCGCATGCTCTGTCCACCCAATAAGCTGGGTCGGTTCGTTCTCCTTTGCATATCGTTGAATTGGGTGCATTATTTTCTACCATAATAGCTAGAGGTTGCAGTTGAAAGGAAATTATTTCGCGCATAGCTGGTTCCAATTGTTGTCTTGGTAGGCGCGATAAAATTAGCGATATTCCTTTTAGCAAACCAATAGCTAAATCATTATTAATTTCAAAACTATCTAAACTACGAGCTATTTCCACGAGGCCACTAATGTGGTACACCATCGTTTGACGACAAGAAGAACAAATTGATGTTAATGATATTGCAGCTGCTGCAGCCAACCCGTTTTTCTGTTGTAGTGAATACAACAGAAAATTAAGAACAGCTTCAAGGCTTTCAGCGTGATTTTCAATCCAATCACATAATTCGCCTAATAACATTATAGAAGTGTATCGTACCGCTATATGAGTATTTTCGGGCAAATTTAAAATTGATTCCACCACATTGGGGACGACTTCATTTTCGTCACTGAAAAAAAAATAAAAATTAAGAATCATAACTATATAAAATTTATTTCTAACATAGAATTTTGTTATTATTTAAAATAAATCGATATACTACTTACGGTATTATATTTTTTGCTACATTTTGCATTATAAAAAGCGCAGATTCGGTTGACTCCCAAGTACTGCCCGGTTCTTGTAACTTGAAAAACATTTGTTTAAAACAATTGCCAGAACCAACTATAAATGCCACATCTTTAATTAAATCTGAAACCTTGCGCCGAAAATCCTACAAACAACAAATATTACGAAATTGTATTAAAATGCGAGACGCACCAAAAAAAAAATATTACATTAAAGCTATCGTTGTCGTCTATTAAGCCCTCGTGATCTGGTTCCATTTGCGCTAGACGATATAAAGCTCCTATGAGACGTTCTACGTGGGGTTTAAAATGAGCAGTCAATGTATCATTGTTACGTTGAAACAATTCTTCACTTAGACGGCACCATAAATTAAAAGTGATTTCAGCTACTTCATAATCATAATGTCCTACGCATATTAGAACCAAGTCTAAACCTTTTATTGAGTAATGAGGTATTTCTTCATTAGCAGTCATTTCGTAAAAATATGCCTCACAAAGTACTGTAAAAATTCGACAATAATTCATAATCTTGTCGATATCTTCCAATCCAACTGCAGTATGATATGCTGTCTCCAGCATGCGAACTGCGTTAAAAATCTGCAGCATAATATGAGGATCTAAGTTATACCTTCCGGCCTCTATACAACTTAATAGAGAACATAGACATTCCGTACATGTATCGTGCAATTTTCTTGAACAATTCTCTAAATTCAGTAAATGAAAGACTTGTTGTGTGATGGGGTTTTGGGCTGATTGCTGCAAAGGAATCGCCTGAATGGCCACCCAGGAAGAGTAACAGCGTAATGTGGAGTTTACAATTTTTTCTTGAGGTTCCGCATGTTGCATGCACATACAAAGAAACTCCATTACTTTTGGAGCAGATGCATCCAATTGTTTGTGAATTTCCTCTCGTCTATTAGCGCCCAGTCGTAAATATCTAGAGTCAATTTCTTCCGGTATTAACGTCAAAATTTCCAAAAGAGGCCAAACCGATTGAGGTTGTGGTGAAAGCATTTCGAGTAAATCTATTACCGGTTGCTTCCACGAAGACATTAACAAAGCCAAATCGGCCACGGCCAAACAAAGTTGCGTCACGATTACGGTATCAGTTTCATTAGTAATTTGACCAACATGGACGATGAGGGAATCTCTTAAAGATTCATGCGAATTCATGGGTAATTCGTTAAAAGAATTTTGTATTTTATTGCGCATAGTTTGGGCCGCAAAGTAGCACGAATGCAAATCTCGTTTTTGTTGAAGTAATTCGTCGGCAATCGTCCATGAGTATATCTGAAACGTAATTGTTACTACATTATGAACTAATTCATTCCAAAAAGGGTACCTTACCGATTTCTGAAATTCTTCCAACCATTTGTTGGCTTTTTCTTTCTCTTTCGGGTTTGCATTGTGGAACAATGTGCAGATACCCTGATATACCATATCTGTGGAGGGTGCAGTGTCCATCTTCTTTTTAAATCTATTTAAAATTTTTCTAAATTTCTATTTCGTAAACTATCTACATAAAATTTAATAATCCTTGCACCAAAATATGATTCTTTAATTTTTTTCGTCTTTCTGATACTTGTCGTTTTCTTTGCAGTTTGTCTCTTGCACCTTGTCAGAAACGAAATGTACCTCAACATACAACTCTGAAAAAAATCAACCATGTTCTATTCATATTAGAATCCAATTGCCGCTACAAATTTTCTTTAAATATATTTTTGAAAAATCGAGTATATATGTAACTTTAAATTTTTATATTTTCTATACTAAGATACACGAATCTTAATGATTTTATTTCCAATGAACCATTGGAGGAAATTTTTTCCCTAGCTGAATTCATTGAAAAGACAAATGTTTCTATTTGAACTCATTTTAATTATCATCAATCAATTGCCTTTTACTCATCAATCAACATTAAATCAAAATTCATATAATTTTTATTTTTTAATTATCTATTTTTTACCACTTGGTGTTAACACCGGAATTTGTGATGGCGGTATGAATTTCTTCGCGGCCAAATAAATCTTTACTAATTGTTGTTAGTAGAGTAACCTAAATATAAAAATAAACTAAACTAAACTAAATTTTTACATACTACATATTTATGTACATTTTTATTTAACCAAGAGAATATCTATTTTAACTTAGACTTTAAATAAATTCTACGATTTTTCGTTTGTCCCAGGGTTATATTAATTTGCTAATTGCAATATGTGAATATAAGGGAAGGATGTATGTAAACATTCATTAACAAAATCCACATATGAGCCATTTATTTTGAGTCTTGTTTTTTAGATTACATATTTAATTTGTAATTATTTTTATATGTTGAAGTATGTATGTATGTAACGTCTAAATGATGACATTAATTAAAAATTTAATAATTTTACTGGGTGATGAAGTGACATATGAGCATTTCCAGGAGAAAGTTCTCTTTTTTCGCAATTAAACTTGTATTTCAGAACAAAGTGACTTGATTTTTCTTAAAATTTTACCTAATGTAGAGCTGCTGACGGCCTACACAAATATATAAAGTAAAAAAAAAGTTTCGTTTGAAAAGAAACGAACATATTTGGTGTCGCACGCTACAAAAAGTTGACATTACTGTGGAAATGCCAATATACCACTTTAAAAATAAGTAACGAAACTGATAACGATAACTAACATCTTCAAATACTAAATTTACTAACTACAGGGTTAACCGGCTAGTTCTTGTCTGGTATATTTTTGTTTTAAAAAACAAAACTCTCCTGTCAAAGCGAGTTCTTATAACCGAACTGTTCATCTCAGACGCGAATATGAATTCGAAATTATAAACACTAAGAAAAATTTTCAGAATATAGTCGTATTTATTTTATACACTTATGTACCACCAGCACGCTTGATTTTCAAAACATACAAATGTTCGCCAGGTATACGTCTTTCTATAAGGGGTTCACTTTGAAATCCCATTCGAGATAACATTTCCATTATTTCTCTCGGTTTATTTTCGCGTAATAAAAGTAAGTACAATACACCCTGGGTCGATAGAACTTGAGGCAACTTTTTTATTAATACATCAATGATTTGTCTGCCGTGTATACCACCAGCCCATGAATATACTAGATTATCTCGTGTATAATTCCCGAAGTGGATTTTCTTTAACTCCTCATTACTTGTTACAACATAAGGTGGATTGAACACTAACAAATCAACCTGCTGAGAGTTTAGTGCGTCTGCAAGATTTCCTTGAACACAATCCACATGTGTAGTGTTTCGAAACGCAGTGCGTTTAGTGACTTGACAAGCATAAGGATTGATGTCACAAGCTAGGCATAAGGTGTTACTGGCGAGGCGCTTTGATAAAGCTGTGATAATTACACCACTCCCGGGGCCGATTTCTAAACAGATCGTAGGTTTTAACGTATATTCTATAAAATTTAAATCTGCCTCTAGAGCATCTAGCATCAAGAAGGTATCTTCTGCTGGTTCGTAAACACGATCGTAATCCTGAGTTGATAAATGATCGATATGCGGAGTTTCCATGTTAAAATATTTAAAAAAAGCAACCAATTTAATTTTTATAATATATTTGTACTTATTGCCGAATCTAATAGAGCCTGTCGTCTTTTCTGTTCCTTTTCAATAAGGCGATGTAATCCGTTTAGGCGCTCTTGACTGTTGGTCAATATGTTTGCTATTACAGTAACTTTATGCTTTACGTTAATTAATTCTTTCACCTTATCAGAAAACTCTGGTATATTATGCTGCGCTGCTTCAATATCTCTTAACTGTACAGATAACACATCCAGTTGGGACTTTAATTCTATCTGAGACTGACGTGTAGCTTGTATACGCTCGTCTAACTTCTCTACAACAGGTTTAAATATATTTAAAATTCCTTCGGCCAATATGTCTCTGGTTTGATTGTTACAAAAATTTTCAGTATTCTCATCCAACGAGGTCACAGTGCTGTCAGAATCTTTGTCCATTGTTTAGGAGCTGTGTATATCTTCCAGGCTTTTGTTTTTGTACCATATGTTTGACGATAAAAATAAACATCCCTGTCTTAGTTGTTCGAAACATTAGTTATGTTTATTGAGCATTGTTGTTTTTTAAAATAGCGATGCCAACTCGTCAAAATTTACTTACCAGTAAGACTAAATACCATTTCAAAAAAAGTTCGTTAATTATTTATCTATGACGAACGTATTGAAGAACTTGAAAAATCTTATTATAAGTATAATTTGTTAAATAAATACATCTTTTAATTATTTTTTCATTACATATTTTTAGTACGGCTAGAAAAAATTAAGCCTATCTGCAAATTGCGATATTAGATATCTAACGAAAGTGTGATTTGCACTGCCGATTTCAAATGCGAAAATATTGTTTTAAATTTTGACGTTACAATCTAACCAAAGACAAAAATTGTATTCGTACATGTCGTTCGTTTATTGCAAAACAGGCATAACTAAAGAAGCTAGATTTACAATTTAAATTTTTACACAACTAAATCAAGATTTAAAAATTGTTCTTTTCTCAACAGGGGAGTGTACAAGCCATTTGTAGGTAGGGAATTTGTACACAAGATTAAATATTATATAACGAATTTTTCTGCATTATTGACTGCAAAACGCATTTTTTTATGACTATGTTGCAATAAAGAGGCGATATGGATATCCAAACAGCATAATACAAAAAAAAATATTAAAAAAGGCTAAATAAAGTGCTTGTTGGGCGAATGAGTGCAGTTATTATGTTTGTAAAAAATATGTACCTACCTATCTACATGTGTATGTATATGTTTGTAAAAAATATTTCTAGGGACCTAACAAAAAGATTTCATTTTCAATAGGTGCGCGCGATTGTAAAACACAGGAGGTTTAGAAAAGTATATCTGATATACATACATACATATTTAGGTACATACATATGCATATGTATGTGTGTGTGTATATACATATATTTTTTCTATACAAACATGCATACATACATATGTGCTTACACACTACATTTGAATGCCATGTTAAATTAATAATCAATCATCAAAAAATTAATGTACTATGTACATACATACATATGTACACAGGCAAGAAAGTACAGACAACTACATAAGTCCAGCAATAGATAATGTCTCCGAATTCTAAACTCAATTCTTATTTGCGAATACCTATTACATGAAACATTCGTATTCGCGAATATACAAAAATTTACATTTCTGACATCACTACTACCCACACACTGGGTAGCAAATGCGTAAGCATATTTACATACATATGTATGTATATGGTTATCAATGCATGTACATATGTACTCCATGCACAGTACAGTCTGTTTTGAGTTACATTTAATTTTTATTTCTGTAATAGACATTTAATGACCTTCAGTATTTTATAACAGAATTGCCTTTTACCTGACCTTAGCGTTTTCGGTTCCATATTTTTCATATACACAATTATACGTGCATATGTATGTATTTGTGTGTATCTATGTAAATACATTTGCGTGGATGTGTGCATGTGCCTACAAATAAACACATTAATGTATTTTAACTCTCCAAAGCGGCAGATGTTTTCAAATACCCACAAAAACTTTCTACATTTCCTTCAATCACAAAATTACCTACATACCTACATGCATATATATATATATATATATATATATATATATATATGTATGCATGTATGTATGTACATATGTATGTGCATGTATTGTGTGAATCGCACTGTACTTCTGTCAACTTATCAACTTAGTAGGTCTCCATAAAAAATTCCCTTTATTTCTTTTTTACATTTGAATGTTCTCTAGAGAGCGTAAAATGTTGTAAATACTGAATTTTATGAGCCACATGAATTAATAGATTGTTATAGATATGTATGTATATATGTGTGTGTATATGTGAGTATGTACATACATACATACATACATATGTATCTGCATTTATACATACATACATACATAAAAAAACGTGAATGTAGTACATATGTTGGTGAATCATAATTAAATTTTAATACCATACACAATGACTGGCAATACGGTTTCATTTAGCATCTCCAATGCCGTCGAACTACTGCTTGTTAATTAACTCATATGTTTGTATGATTAGAAGGTATGTAGAAATAACCTTATATACATACATACATATTTATATGCATGTGCCTATACATACATACATAAGTATGTATCTATGTACATGTGTATGTACATACCACTACCATAGACTAGAAAAAATTCACAATTCCCTTCTTTGCATATGTATGTAATGGACAAAGGCTAAAAAATTTTATGATAACCAATTTCATCCTCACAGTCATTGTTTGTTGAAAAAAGTGGTTGTAAGGTGGACGACATATGTACGTATTTATATAATAAATATATAATATAGGCAGGTAGAAACATTTATTGTTGCGGAAATTTCATTCTTTGTAGTATCGTCAGAAAATTTTGTTTACATTTGTGATTCGAAGTGAAAAGACGTTTCTGTTTATTTTGTGGAAATAAAAAAATATTAAAAGTGAAATGGCTGATGGCGAATGGCTTACTCCGCGACAACTAAGCGCACTTTCGAAGGAAGAACAACAAGCATATATTCGGCAAGCGCTTGAAGAGAGCCAAGAAGAAACAAGTGACCACGATTCAATAGTTGGTGACGAGGCTTTAGGTGATATTGGTGGAGATGACTCAGACGTTGAAGAACCCATGTTACCAGAATATGACCCAGAGGGCGACAGTGATTCTGATGAAGATCTTGAAGATGCACCAATTGAAACTGGCGAAGTTTTTACTGCCAGAGATGGTAATGTTTGGTCCTCGATACAACCACAACCTTTAAGATTCCGTTACGCACAACATTCTAAGAAGTGCAGAATCTGGACCAGTGCGGGCAACGCAGGCTTTGAACATTGCAGAAACGTTCCAATTGATAATGTCAAACGAAATATGCGACATAATTATTCGTGAATCAAATCGAAAGGCAAGGCAATTTTATGATATTGACAACGCAAAACATCCAACAAGAGAATCGAGATCATGGATTCCCATAACAAAAAGTGAATTTGATGCATATTTGGGCCTACTTTTGCTAAGTGGCGTTACACATTCTGGTTACGTGCATACGAAAGATTTGTGGAAAACTACTTCACATCCACTATATCGTGCCGCAATGAGTGCACGACGATTTTGGGAAATAAGCCGCTTCATACGTTTTGATAATGGAAACACACGCCAGCAACGAAAACAAACTGACAAAGCAGCAGCAATATCGGACGTTTTTTTGATGCTTAACAGCTGTCTTCGTAGATATTACGTGGCTGGAGCCAACGTCACCGTAGATGAACAATTGTATGCTTATCGTGGTGGAACTGGCTTCACGCAATACATACCATCAAAACCTGCCAAATATGGAATAAAAGTGTGGTGGGTGTGCGACTCCATTTCTTCCTATCCATTGCAGGTACAATGAATATTGTTGAAAATTGTTGAAAATCTAAATAACTAAATTGAATATAATTTTTCAATGCAGGGACAAATCTATACAGGAATGGCACCGTCTGGTGAACGTGAAAGAAACGTTGGCGAAAGAGTAGTAAAGGATTTATGTGTCAACCTTTTTGCTGGAAGTGGAAGAAATATTGTATGTGACAACTTTTTCACTAGCTACAACTTGGCAAAAACTTTGATGTTAGACAACAATTTATCTATATTGGGTACTTGCAACAAAAGGCGTACATTCGTGCCAGCAGCATTTGCCAACCCGAAACGACGTGAGGCTGAATCATCAATGTTTGGGTTCTGTAATCACGTTACGATGTGCTCGTACGTTCCCAAGAAAAACAAGGCAGTTGTAATGTTGTCCACTACTCATTATACAACAGAAACGACCGGTCCTAAGAAGAAGCCATTGCTTATATTGGACTACAACAAAACCAAAGGTGGCGTTGATAACATGGACAAGTGCTTGTCCGAATTTAGTACGAAGCGGCGCACAAATAGATGGCCTCTGGCTTTCTTTTATAATATTGTGGACGTTGCTGCGTTTGCTGCATACGTAATATACATTGACAACAACACTCACCTGAAGACATCTACAAGCCGCCGTAGGATGTTTCTCCATCAGCTTAGCGAGCAATTGTGCAAGCCAGAAATGGAAAGAAGGGCGAATAACAGCAGAATATCCAGAGTTTTTTCAACGCGCAACGCCATCGAAGCCATGAAAGGTGGGCCCATCGGAGTTGTGGATGCTGAGGCACATGCATCGGAGGAACGTGATAGTACGGGCCTGCTAAAAGTAAAGGGGAATTGCTACATCTGCTCAAAACGACGCCCTACTCGTAAAGCATGCACATTATGCAACAAACCAGTGTGCGCAGAGCATTCCAAAGACTTACCTCAATGCGATAGATGTATTTGAATTTCAATCATTTTAAGCAAAAATAATTAAAACTGACATTATATAATAATAATAAAAAAATAATTACAAAACTTAGCTCAAAATAAACTATACTTTTATATTATATTATCATATTTGCATGCGTTTTACTACATACCCAGGTATGTATTCTGTTGACTTAAGGGTGCAACTTTGTAAATGGCCTTTATCTTCCGAACGGATTATCTAATCCTAACCAAACTTGGAACTATTGCGTAAAACAGTTTTGACTAGGATATCAAGAAATTTCAAGTCGATCCGGTTATCCAGTTTAGAGCTACAGCATTTTCAAAACTAAAAACATACCCAGTTATGTTGCCGTTGACATAAAGGTTAAAGCTTAAAAAATCGAGTGTGTTTTTAAATTTAAAAAAAAAAATAAATAAATTTGCAACCATTAAATTGATACACTTGCTAAATACTTATTATAATAATTTATTTGGCCTTTTTTATTATATGTACCTACTATACCTTGAAGAAGCTACAGAAAGTAAATTTGTTGCCAGTTTTTAAAAAAAAGACCCTAAAGCTGAAATGAAATTGATACTATAACTGCGAAAAAATTTATGTAAATTTGTGCTGTTTGAAACGAATTTTTATGATTAATGTTTTATAAATTTTCAATGCACTGAAAACAACCATGAGAAAGGCTTCAATATGGGAAAGAAGAATTTATGTTAATTGGATAAGGTTGTCTAGATTCATTTCGTTGCTACCTAGGTAAAAAATCAGTAGACCTTAACTAAAGAAATCTTGAAAAAGATAAAAGAAAGAACACCATATGCTTATACAAAAACTCTCAAAAATTTTTTTTTTAATTACTAAATCTAGAAACAAATACAAAAGGCTTCTATATATGAATTTGAAATCAAAACAAACATTTCTTATTTAATTTTGAATATATTTTTATTTTTGTTGCAAACCTTGTATCACAACAAGAATACTATTTAGAAGCAAAATGAAAAATAAGATATGTGTGCAACAATACCGAATAACATACAAACATACATACATAAGTAGTTGTGCAGGTACATACATATTTATTTGACTTGGAAGTATATTGAATGAATATGAAGAAATTATGGTTCGATTGTTTTTTATTAAATTAAAAGTAAGAAAACCCAAATAATTACACTGCATGACAAAAAAAAATTATGCCATTGATGTAAAAAGCTGATTCGATTAAACACGAATAGGTACCTATAAAAATATATTTTTTTTTGTATCAAAAATTTCGCAAAGTGACAAAATTAAGGAATTCACGCACTGCGCAAACTGTTGTATCGGTTGTATAAAGGTATTCTTGCAAAAGAGCAGCGAAATAGCTAGAAATTAGGGAACATTAATTTGGAGTCGTTTGAGAAAAGTGCTTAATTTAGAATTAATAGGTATTAGAATCCAACTTTATTTACTTTAGTATTCAAAGTGTTAAGTGTCTCCTATGCAACTTTGTTTAGAAAATTACATCATAGGACGACTCTCACTTTTCCTCATCATGTGGCCAAATCAGAAAAACTTAAAAGGGTCTATGATTAAGCAAACTCGTAGGTATATGTATGTATATTTAACATTATATGTACATATGTATATACAAATGTATATATGTACCTATGTGGCGTTAAAATATTATGCAATAAATATGTATTAAATTCGTTAAAAATTTTTTAAAGTTTTATTTCGAGTTTAAATTTTGCTTGAAACATGTTATGAACACAAACAAATACAATGGTATTGATTGTGTTTAGGAGAAATAAACATTTAAATATAGTAAATAACTGTTTTGTTGATATTATAACGACATACATACGTACATACATATGTATGTATGTATATTATCTTACATGTATAATAAATACCCACTAAACCAAATGCTCCGATCTCGTAACGACTGGTCGACAAAATCTTCCTATTTCATAACCGAAATATTTCCGAAATCGTAACGATTTTTGTATGAAATGGTTGACACGAATTCGCAACAATATGTAGTTACGAAATCGATACGATATGTCGGTACGAAATCGTAAAAACATTTAGGTACGATTTCTTTTCCTATGTACAGCAGAGTACCGCTTCACCATTATGTTGCGCTTTTGTCGAAATAATTTGGACATTTTTAATATTTTTACAATTCTTTTTTATTTATTTTACATATTTATTTAAAAGAAAAATTTCCACAGAGTTTTACTTTTGTACTTAAAAATCAAAGCATCAATGTTTTTAAAATTTTTATTAAAATAAAATTGTTCAGAGAAACTACCGAAATGTCTTAACGAATTCGCTACGAAAAGTCTGGCTTCAGAAAAATTCGAAACATTTGGTTTGGGGGTATGTACATACATACATGCAGGCATACTTATGTATAAGTATTTAGTATGCACATACACACATATAAAGTGAACGAATAATTGGGGGATTCAAACGCTAGTCTTAAGTGTCATATTGCTTTAAATTATTTTAATAGGTATAATTGTTTTCGCTTTTGTTTTTTTTTCAAATATAAATTTTAAAACACTATGACACGGTTTCAATAGCACAAATATATTTTATTCGTGAATTTATTTAGATACATACATACATATGTATGGGTAAATCCGAAAAAAATTTATACCAAGGGCGGAATTTTGGAGTTGTGAAAACTAAAATTTTTATTAATGGAATAATGGACTGTATATATAACCTTCAAAATATATGCATAAAGTGTAAGGTTTTCCGGTCATACGGACGTAACTACACAAAAATTGGAAATCGAGTTTTTGATTGATTACAGTTCATGTTATCAAACTACATGTTCACGTAAATATTTAGACTTCTGCGATCAAAAATAACGACTTTATTAAATAAATTCAAACGGGCGTAATTACGAATGCATCTATAATTTATTGCAAAGAATGTAACTAACTTAAAAGCTTAAATATGTCCGTATTTTTATTTATATTTCTAAATATCAGTTAACAAGGTTTAAATCCAGTAATGCCGGCGACCTATGTATGTACAGGGTGTTTTTTTAGAGGTATAGAACTTCGAATTGAAATAAAACACAAGAAAATCGTTTTAATGTCCATCAATTTGGCTTTATTGGAAGGATAATTTTATGCCATTAACGTTTAAATATGATTTCGGGCATGTGGCCGCCGCGGCTGGCTCGAATAAAGCCAATTCTACAGGTCCAATTTTCAACCACTCAACAAAGCTCCAATTGCTGTGCACGGTGGCGAATCGATTCATTCGGGTCCTCTTCAACACTTTGCTCTACAGCGGCAATTGTTTCTTCGGTGCGCACTGTTCGACGTCTCTGCGGATGCGTATTATCACATAGAGTAAACGTAGTGCGAAAACGATCCATGGTTAACCGAATTAATTGCTCTGATGGACGATTATGTCGACCATAAAATGGACGGAGCTTGCGGTAAACTTCGCGAACTGAACCATTATTTTCGAAATAAATTTGCACGATTTGCAAGCGTTGTTCTTTTGTCAACCTGTTCATGATGAAATGGCAAACCAAACTAAATATTAATCACTTGACAGCTGACAAAATGGCCGCCAGTTAAAAAAGTGATGCCAACTTAAAGTTCTATACCTCAATAAAAAACACCCTATACCAGTGGTATCCAGAAGAACATACATACACATATATGTATGTATGTACATGTCGCTCATTTACTTCAATAGTGTCACAACTCAAAAAATAGATGTAATCAGATATTATATCTTAAGATGTTCACAGTGTTATCAAAATAACTCTATAATGGCTCCTTTCTATATAAATCACAGCTATGTATATAATTGAATGATCAGAAAGAGGATTTACCTTGATAGCAAAAATATCATTCAAGCTAGAAATGGCACTCCAGTCTTCTACCACAACCATAGACGTGTTAATATTAAAGCAGTTAACTGTAATTTAGAACAATCGAATATAAGATACAGTACAAGTATATCAAGCAAAGATTTACATTTAGTGCAAAAAGTTTGGTGGTTATCTAAATAATTAATAATTAAAATTTTTTTATCCCCTCACACAACTTTTGCAAATTTTTCTTTTTTTTTATACTCAAGCAATGTTTTTAAATATTTTCATTACAATTATTATTGTTATACATATTATTATTGTAAATAAATAAAAATTGATTAAGATTTTGTAAAAACGAAATATAATTATATTAAAAATACTAGAAAATAAATACCAGTGTTTATTACAGTGTAATAAAATATAAATAAAAAAAAACTAGTTTTGCAGAAAACGCGTTTAAAGTTTTCAATTTACATATAACTTAATGAAGAAATTAAAAAATATTCTCTCACGAGGTGGTAGAAAAAGCTATTTATATGAAATTTTTACACAATATAATATACAAAATGCCTAACGCATTTTTTGAGTTATGACACTATGAAAGCAAATGAGCGATATGTATTCAATACTAGAAATTGATTTTTATTTCTTATTTCCATTTTGAAAGTTATGATATTTGTTTCAAGACGACACATTTAATGTTTTAAATACTTTTTTCTTGGATTACATTAAAAATAAATCTATTTAAATTAATTAAATATGTACATAAGAGTATATTTGAATATAATTTAGATTCATATTAAATCCTAATACAGAAATTTCCGTGAGTGTACTTCTAAGTTTCTGCAATTGTTGTTAATAATTTGGTATGTATGCATGTACGATTACGTATTTACATATATGCTATCAATATTTTGATAGTTATATTCGGAAATTTCGTGAAATACAACAAAATACATATACAAAAATACATAGATACTTAGAAATATATATGTATGTAATTCGGAACTGTTAATAACGTAGTAAATTCTCGCGTGTTTGTAAAACGCACATCCAACTATAGTGGTTTATTTAATTTCGTAACAAAATAAAAGCCATGAAAAAATAAATGAAAACGTTTTTAATTAATTTATGTTGTTTTTATATTTTATTTAAATACTTTTTGCTTGTATTATTGTTTGTTTTATGTTTTCTTTTTCTCTTTATAGCTACATATATAACGTCTAATGCTTAATTAATGGTTTTGTGTTCATTTTTTGTATTTTTTCTTCAATTTTTGTGTTTTAATTATATGTATATACTTTTTAAATAACATATATAAAAAAGACGACTTAAAGATATAGAGCGAAAAAAGAAAATATGTATGTATATCTTATCTTGTCAAATGAACTTTCTTTTCTTAAAAAAAAAAAAAAAGAATTAAAATAAAGAATTACACATTCATATAATTAAAATTAAAATAAGAAATAATTAAAAATTTTCTTAAGATACAAATTTAAAGTTACAAATTTTTACTTTTTGTATATTTTCAAATTTTCTTTTGCATTTTTATTAATTTAAGAGGTTTTGACTACTATATTATCATTACGCCTGGTCGTCCGAACCAGAACCATCGTCATCATCATCATCTAAAAAGGTTAATAAAAATAATATTGAATTAATAAAACTAAATAGGTGTTCTTTATAAGTCGAAAATTTACCTTCACATTCGATATCATCGTCATATCCGTCATAGGGGATATCGTATTCATCGCTTTCATCCTCGATTATTTCTTCTTCATCGACATCCTCATCAGAATCGTGGACTTTTTCTTTCCTGGCTTTCTTAGATTCTGAATTTTTGTTCTGAAATTAGTTAAAATGAAACAATTTACTCACAGATGCATAAATTATAATTTTAAATAGATAAATAAATATGTACATATATATATATATATATATATATATATATATGTACTATCTTTTATAAAGGCTTTATATAAATAAATAAATTTAATTCGATACTCTCCAAAACAGAGAAATAAGGTTTTTATAATACTTAGATACATACATATGTACATATCTGTAGCAATATGTAATAATCGGTTAAGTCAACTTAAGAAAAACAGTATTTTTCGTAAGTTTTGACCCTTCCACTAAGTCAGTAAAAAGGCTCTACTAATGCATAATTCTACTTTCGTGTGATCCTTTCTTTGCATATGTATCATTGCAACTCCTGTTTCTACTGAGAAATAATAAAGCATAATAAAGCTAAATTTTCTTAAACGACTCAAGCAATTATCATATATTGGCACATACATACATATATGTACATATGTACCTATCAGTGATGACAAATTTAATTGGCATCAACCACCTACATATGTATGTACGAAAAGAGGATATTTTTCAACATTTTGGTACTTTAGTGACACATACTTACATACATATGTATATTTTGCTTTTATTTATAGTTTGTATGAATTTAAAAATTTCCATCAACATCGAATGCCGTAATTTCCCCCTATTTCTAATACGATTTTGTGGGTGACTAAGCGTCGCAAATGACAACTTTCCTTCTGTTACAAACAAATGCGGCATATTTCTAGATTTTTTTTTAAATTAATTAATTTTTGGCGTTTTATTTGCAAATTTTTAAAGTGATATTTTTAGCTTACATTTTTTTCCAATTACAAACGAACATAAATTTTAGTTTTTAATGGAGTTGAAAATGTTGTATGTATTTTGTTATAATTTAGGTAATATCAATGTCTCAAATACTTTAGAGAGTTTAGATTTCTAAACAAGGGAAATAGTACATGGGTATATGCATAAAAAAGCGATTTGAAATTGCAATACGTTTCTGGGTAGGTAATCACTTCGTAAGCAGATCTATCTAGATTCTAGATGAACTATTTTCGTAAATAATAAAAAATTATCAAAATATTTTAAATAAATTAGTACATATGTATGTATGTACGAGTTCCTTGAAATTTTAGGAATGTGTGACACATCAGGCACTATAATCAAAGCGTATTGTGAGCCAGGTGGCATTATGGAAATGTCACAAATATACATACATACAACAGTACTTATGTATGACTGCATGCTTTAAAATAAATTATTTCTTGATTTTTTAAGTTCTAAAAAATTGGAAAAATTAATGAGTACAAAACAATTTTTTGTAATCCGGTCGATTTAAATCGAATCGAATGTACATATGTAAGTATGTAAAAACATATGTACACATAAACATACACAGCCAGAAACTTACATACATACATACGTACCTATCTATAAAAAAAATGCATTTGTATAATTTTTTTAAAGAAAAAACTGTACTTGAACTCATTTGTTAAAATAAAGTTTGTTTACGTATTTTTTTCTGATCGTGCGTTATTTAAGGGTGATTTGAACTATGCTGTGCCACTGTGTTAACGAATTTTGTTTGTGTTTCCCCTCATTTTATTTTGTAATGTACATATTTATAAAATAAAACTTATTATGCAAACTCAAGGGGAAGAAATATAGAAACATAAAACCGGAAAAATTATACCAGTCATTCACACATGTACAGCCATACATACATATGTATGTATGTATGTATGTATGTATATACATGCATATAATTGAATAAAGCACTTTGATCGTGTCTTGGCCGCTTTAGAATACTTGTGTATGAAATACACATACAAATTAACATTTTCTAAGTTTTGTTTTGAACCTAAATACCTAACTAAGTATGTCTGTATCAATACTTAATAAATAATAAAAACAAGAATTGTTATCTATTTCTATCTGAGACTGTACATGTGCTCTAAACATGGCTAAACATTTACTTCCAGTGGAACTTCGATTAAAGTGAAAGTTTCTTATATTAAAACGCTTCATTAATTTCTGTATCTTAAAAATTTTTGATTTTTGTCATTCCTTAATACCCACACGATCGCCCTGCAGTCGATTTGAGCTTTACACAATTCGTTGCACTGTTTCTCGTTAATGTTTATCGATTTTCTATTACATCGTCTGTAACTAGGCCGACTTACTTATTGAAATATTTGCAGTTTCGGCGAGTAGCTCAGTCAAACGCCAAGTTGTTCGACCACATGGATCACAATGACAACGAAATCCATGCTGTATTAAAACAACAGACCGAAAATTTATCAAATAAGGAAGAACCAGTAATAATAAACCGGTGTCTAAAGGATTGTTATGAGCTCTAAAGACGAACAAATAAAAGTGTCAATTAGTGAATTTGTATTAGTGTCTTCTAATTGACACTTAAATAAACAGCCGTCAAATAAAAATATCAAAATTTTTTGATTCTCATCAATTCCTGATGGTTTTATTTTGATCGTCTCCTGGGCACTTGATATTGAAAAGTTTTTAACTGGGGGTCGGCTCTGTATTTCGAAACGAAAAAAAATATTTTAGAACTTGTAGGTATGCTACTAAAATTAAAATTCGAAAGCATTTGCTTTCCTTTCGAATTACAGAGCATACCAGACCCCCTGATAATGTGCTGCGGTACATAAACTACCTAGCAATACGACTGTACCGATACTGAATTTGAATTCAAGTTAAAATTTTAAAAACTCTAGTAGATGACAAAAATACAAGTGTAATAGATTAATATTTGAAATTGATATCTATATACATAAAATCATTGTGTGTGTTTGTTAGTAACACATGATATCTGCAACTATAAGAGCTATAGAGCTGAAACACAGGTTCGGGTGAATACCCGGTAGGTTTTTGTTTTGTTTCTGACCCAACAATTGACTACTGTGTGGAGTAATTTGTAGTTAAAAAAATATATATATAATTGAGGGTAAGGCACCGTTGGCCGAGCTCAGCTAGTTAATTAATAAGATTCAAAAACCAACGAATATGTATCAGGTATTTACAATTGATATTAATAAGATTTTTGTTTAAAAAACAAAATACTTCTCTCAGATGCGACGACAGCAAAATATATATTCCGGCAAACCTGAAATACCTATCGCCTATATATGTATATCAGTATCGCTTACTGCCTAATTTTTTTTTAAACTGGCGTGTTCGATAATCAGTGTTTTCTAAAACATACGTACACATGTATATGGCAACACTGAAGCGCAGTGACATTTGGCGCCATCTGCAAAAATGGCAGCCAATTCAAATTATTACAATACTTTTGTGCTCAAGGAAAGAAAGCTAGAAAACATAAAATGCGGCAAAATTATACCACTCATGCATATGTGTATGGGCATAAGTGCATGGGGATGTAAATACATGTGGATGTGGACATGTACATACATATGTACGAGTATGTAATTGAACAAGAGAAATTAGGAGAGTATTTTTAGTATATGGGCCGACGTTTTTAGGAACACCGGTTACCTATGTACAATTTATTTACACATATGTACATAGATGCACACATATGCAGCCGAATTGTTGCACATTTAGTACATGTGTCAGCATATCGTGGAATTACCGCCAAAAAAAGCTCAAGCGACATAATTTTCGTTCTTCGTTTATTCTTTTCTTACAAAAATCAATTGCTTACGATCGCAAATAATCGATTTCCGCCAAAAGAAAAAACGGATTAAAACAAATACAGGCAAATCTCGGTATAACGAATCTCGCTTTAACGAACGTCCAGATTTTTTACATTAACAACCTTATATAGCGAATAATATGCTAATTTTATACTGGATATCTATAACGAATGATGAAGAAAAGATCTCAAAATAAAACCAAAAACTTGCTAGAAACATATTCTTAACACTTAGTTCTTCTTTATATAGCGAACGTTTTGATAAATGTGTGCTCTGTATAACGAACGGCAAAAAACATTACACAAAAACTACAGCAGCAATGTAAATGCAAAAAAATGTGATACTGTTACTTTGTATTTGGTTGCTTATTGGAAAACAAATTGCCCTCATTATTTTTATTGTATTGTATCATGTCTACAATAATAATAATTAAAATAACACTTGAAAAAAACTTTGCGATAGGTATAACGAATTTTTCGGTATAACGAATGGGCTTGACATTATATCGTTCGTTATACCGGGACTTGCCTGTATGTCGCTTAAGCTTTTTTGGCGGTTAGTCCTAGTTTACACTATGCTAGCCTTATTGCTAAGCTGATTAGTTTGTTAGGAAAGAGGGACGAGGGGAAAAGAAACGTTACTGTTCCCCTCGTCTCTCTCTCAGTCAAACTAATCAGCTTAGCAATAAGACTTGCATAGTGTAAATATGGACTTATGGCTCGATATATCGCTCGTTTACTTGAACAATGTGATAATTCAAAAATGGGATTTTTGAGTCAATAATGAAAAACTAATTCTCATAAGTATCTTGTATTTTAAACTCTTGAGAGAAAAATAAATTTTCTAATTCCATTAAGCCATGCGTAAATTGAAAGCTTGAAACTCTTTTTCTGTAAAACTAGTTTTTTTGAGTTATGACGTTTTTCAAGTAAATGAGCGATATATATATTGTACGTGAATATGTGTGTGTATATACATATGTATGTAGGTTAGTTATTGTGTTTTTGTTTAGTACAGATACAATTCGTGTAAAAGCTGAAACTATATTTGTTTATTGTTTATTCCCTACTTTTTATACTATTCTTTCTCTGAACTGCTTTTTAAGTGCGGTAGTAGTTCGAATGAAGCAAGAAGAGTACGTACCGTGCATATGTATACTGAGAGCAAAACAATGTCAAACAAATAAATTACTGTATGGGGAAAAAGGACAACTGTATAAAGAAACGTATTCTATATTCCGTGTTATTGTTTTTGATTCTTTTATCTCCCATTTTTTTTGTATTTTCTCTGCTAAGCACAAGTGTTTTGTGTATGTATGTGAATTTTCGTTTTAGAATATGTAATTAATGAATTCACATTTTTCTGAGTTTTGTTTTGAACCTAAATATGTCTGAGAAAATAAACAAACAAGTGAATAACGAGAAAAAAGTGAAACAATGCTATCGGTATTAAACGAGAGTTTCTGAGACTACTGTATACATATATACATAGGTATGTATGTATGTATGTACATTGTTAGTAGATACATATATATGTACATATACGAGTATTTATAAATAAAAACAAGAATTGTTACCTATTTCTATCTGAGACTGTACATGTGCTCTTGTTTTGCTAAAACATCTAATACGAGTGGAACTTTGATTAATATGAAAATTTCCTCTATAAAAAACAACGCTTTGTCACAACGAACGATTACAATTTTCAACGATAATCACAAAAAGATTAAATTTAAAACACCTGTCTAGCCAAAAAAATAAATAATTGCAACTTTATATAAATGCTTAAATGTATTCATACATACACACATACATATTTATGTAAATATGAATGTATGATTCATAAACAGCCATACAAAGGTACCTATGTAAGTATGTATGTATTTACAATGATGTTTACATCAGCTTAAAATCGTAATTAATTTCCTTGTTAAAATATACATACATACATACATATGTATGACCAGAACCGGCCGGTCAATTAAAATTTTTACTACATATTGTAAATTTTCATTTTATTTAAAATATGTACATATGTAATTTGGTTTATTTTTACTTTGCTGTAAACGCAATTGTAGTTGTAAATGTTAAATATTCCTATTCATAGTACGCAAACATACACATGTAAATAGTTACACACATTATTATGTATGTGCATACATGCATATGTAGGTATGTATGTAGATACATACTTAGTCTCCTCTAAATTATACATACATATACATATATGTAACAATGTCCGTATGTATCTACATACATACATATGTATGTATGTAACTAATTTTTACGAGTATTTAAAATGAATGAATATTCCACGCAAAGCTCTTAATTATTAATATGTTGAAATCATTACTTTATTATCTATACTTTTAAATTAATTTTTATAAAAACCTAAATAGATAGATAGATAAATATACATATGTATATAGGTACATTTGTATTTATTAATCTAACAACAAAAAGATCACCCTTGAAAAATATAAATCTATTTTAGTGGTTTAATAATAATTACGTAGCGAGCGCATTTATTTCAAATGAAAACGCTCAAATTTTCCACGAAGAATTCATAAATACATATGTACATACATATATATGTATGTATGTATGTACATGCATACATATGTATATAATCTTTCAACAATAAATTTCTTAATTATTGTATGATAAAGAAAATTGCCTAATTTTCAAGTACATAGATACATACATACATATGTATGTACAACGTATTATATATGTAGGTTTGTCTGTACATACTACATGTGCATCTGCAAAATTCATATCTGTGTGTGATGGTAGGTAGGTAGTAAACTTCCTATGGAACCTTAAATGTGATGTGATTTGGGATTTGTTTGGATACAGGAAAGTCATAACATAGGACGATTTACAAATACATAAACGCAAAATATTTAGGTGCAAAATGCGCGCGCTTAAGGCACGTTACTTTTAACTCCCCGTAAACCTTAACAACATTAATGCCCACTACTTTCTTTCTTTATGTACATACATACATATGTATGTATGTATAACTATATACATACATACAACACCCCAAATTCTAGAACGTTATCAGAAAGGTAATTAAAATCTTTATCGATTGATTTTTTTATTTCCTCTATAATGTAAATTGCTATGTAAGTATTTTTTAGTATGTATTTTTAAACGGAAACCCGATTAATTTTTTGTACATACATACATACATATGTATGGTATTTTGCCATCAAATTATTTATTAATAATTCACTTACTTCTGACGGCCGTTTTGTTCCTTTGACATGTTCTTTAGCGGGTACGGCATCGTCTTCATGTACCTCGTCCTTTGACGCTGTTCCATTATCGGCCGCCACGGGTTTGCTCTCCTCTACATCAGCCTTTTGTGATTTTAAATCATCCTTAACAGCGTCGGCGGCAATTTTCTCAACAGCGACATCACCGTTATTTTGTTGTTCGGTGGCGGCAGACATTTTTGTAGTATGTATGTATTTAATATTTTAAAATGAAATTAAATAATCTTGTTTTCTTTGAATACGTATTATATAACTTTAGTTGTTATATTTAGGTAGGTTTATGCTTTTTAATAATAAATAGTAATTTTATATAAAATTTTACAACTTTGCAATATTTTTTCTCAAAACGTCTCTTTTAACAATTTGTTTTCGAACCGAGAACCTTATTCACCGAGAAACACAGACACACTGATTAACTTTTACGTTAGCGGTGTGTATTTAAGTTTTAAAATACTTTTTTTCTTTCTTTTATTATCGTTAAGTATGAGCATTAGCCAGTATGCGTGAGTATTTGTATCTGTGTGTCAAAATTTTCGTATCTTGCCTCTCTGTCCCTCTCTCCAACAGGCAGCGCTTGTCAAGCAGTTAGTTGTACAATAAAATATAAGACTACAGTACAGAACCCAATATACTACAGTAGGTATTAAAGTTAAGTAGCAGGCAGCCGTTCGCTTATACGTACAATATGAGCGTACAAACAAATGTGTACGTACTTAATGTTTTTACTCTTGATATTTTGCAATCCGTCGGATGTGTAATTGTACGAACGTGTATCTATGTATTTGTAATGTGGCTGTTATTGAGCTCATGCAAGAGCAATCTCTGATTTTCTGTTTAGATGAATGAACGAAACGAACGGAACGCTCGCTGTTCGCTTGCTTGTCTTTAGGTAGTAAAAAGTGTAGTAAGAATAAACTGAATTGTGTGTTTTCAACCACCACGGAGATGTGTACCCGTTGGATGTCCGTACTCGACTGAAGGCGTCTTTTTTATTGCAAACTTATCGTTGTTGATAGAACTTATTCCAAATGTTCAAAGACTTTGAGGTTGTTAAGCTTTTTGGAAGATTAGTGGGTCTTACATTGATCTAACTGTTCTGGAACAGGTACCATATTTTGGGTAAAAATGCCAGCTATCCAAGCAATATAATTTAAACGAAATTAGAATAAGCAGTGCAAAGAAAATGACAAATCAAGTGGGTTTCTTGAATAATCCCATACAAAAAATGCTTGGGTTTCTTGAGTTCAGTTGACTCAACGACTGCTGTCTAATGTTTGGCGGCAAATTTGAAAATTTTTCTATTGACGTGAAACAACTCAGTATTAAGCAAAATAGGTGGTTGGTTGGTTAGTTAGTATGTTAAGTCGGTTGGTAGGTCGATTTTAGACACGAATTGACAGACTTACAGAACGACTGACTGACTGACTGCTGCTGTGCGTTTGTCATTTATTCGTATACTCCTCCGTAAATACATACATATGTATGTATGTACATATATAAAATAAATAAATATGTATGCTTGTATGCAGCAAGTATCTATGCGTACGTAGATACTTATGTACTTGCATTCATATGCACAGTGTTGTTCAAAACAACAGCAACAAACATCGCAGCTGTCAGCAGAAGGGAATCACAATGGACCCAATTGGGTTTCCGAGTGGGGGTGTGCTATAGCACCACCCTTCCTAACCTAACATCGCAAAATATTGCATATGGAAAATTCCACAGAATATCACGTACGATGACCAATCAATTGAGCTAGTATTTCAGAGAAAATTAAAATTTTTCTTTATTTCTTTATGTACTTTTGAGGAGCGAAAGTAGTTCTACTTTTGTCAAAAGATAAGGAAAAATCTAACCGCATTACAAAATGTTTTCAAATACAATTACATTTTATTGTACAAAATAGGAAATAAAAAGCAATTGCATTTAAAAGTAATAGCGTTGGAGGAAATCTCAAATACAATTACATGTAATTATAATTAAAAAAAAAAACAATTACAATTACATGTAGCTGGAAAAACTATTCCTTAATAATATAATTTTATTAAATGTACGTACCTGTTACATACATAGTCACATTTTTGATATATTACAAATATGTATATTGAAATACAAATAATAATAAACTTCAAAAATTATAAAAACAATCTTATTTGTATAATGAATAATGTGTTAACAAAAACGAAAAAAAAACAATTTTTTCAAAATACGTAGTCATCTGTTAAATGCTGCTGCCTGGGTGTTAAAATCAGGGATCGCAAATAACGATTATTTTCTAAATTTAAACTACAAAAAAATTAAACTAATAAAGAAGTGTACGTGTACAAGGTATACACCAAGATACTCCTTGTTACATGGACTACCTTTAGATGCATTGATTTTTATTTTTTTGATTGATGTTATTTGTTTGTTGATTCCTCAGAAAATAACAGTTATTTTATTGATTTTTATTTATTTTTATTTACTCTTAAATATTGGTAAGTGGAAATAATTAAATGTGCGAAGTATTATAAAATTAAGTCGAATAGGGATTTTGCTGCTATTGGTTTGTGCAACACTGTATATATGTATGTATGCCCTAGTGATGTGCCGAATGTCATTTGATATTCGCGAATATGAATATATGAAACAATATTCGCGAATACAGTGCAGATTCGGTTCACAGAACCAATCAAAATTTTGGGCTGTTGCGAAAACTGACTTTGTTGCTAAAGTCGAGTAAAAAATGTCTATGCCAGTTTTCCCTAAAAAGGCTTATTAACTTTCAAAATAAACGCATTCATTTAATTAAAATATAGAATAAAAACAAATATTTATTTAAAATAAATAAAAGATACACATTCTAAGGTATGTAAATTTGTACTGATGGTTGTTATCAAGTTGAAGATTCATGATTTTAATGGAAAAAGTGTGAAATTTTCGATTGTTTTTTTTTTAATATTTCATTTTTTAAATTAAAGGCTAAAATAAATTTAAAGAAAATTAATTCTGGCCTTGCCTGGCCTTTCATAATTCTTAGAATTTGGAGGGAAAACAAACATTTTCAAAATGTTGTTTTTGTTTCCAGGTGACAATCACCTTGGGATGTGAGTTAGGCAACTAACTAAATTAACTAAATATGAGCAGTAATCTGAACAATTTTTCTGAATTAAAAATATATTATGCAATAGTATGATGATAGTGTTTTTCGAGATATACAACATCTATTAATACATTTTTGAAATGTATAAATGGCTAACGTCCTTTTTCACAATGTATGATTAAGAGCTAATGAGTACTTGAACTACAAGTTCTTCATACAAAACTTGCCGTTAAAGTCCCTGTGAGCATTGTGAAAAGGGCCGTAAATGTAATTTAATAGGCTGCAATTAAATATCACTCATACGTATATCTTTAATCGAAAACTGTTGCATACTTCGTTGGATACTGATACACAGAGAGAACTGCAACTCAGTGAGTATGAGTAATAATGACGTAAATCAAATCGCCAGCTTAAATGAAAATCTATCTAGCTAGAACAACCACTCAAAAAAAAAAATATATATATATTTAAACTACGTTGGTTTCAAAAACTGAAGCAGCACGAAAATATCCTTTGTCATTCTTAGAATAGTGGTATGTATATCAAAATGATTTTGTACCTAAGTTGCATTAACAGGGTCACCAATGTTAGGAATTTGGGTGTTGTTTGCACTGTACCTATATTACAGGGTGGCCCAAAAGTTACCTTGGGGTTTAAAAGTTTAATAACTTTTTCGTTCATTAATTTTTTTTTTATTTTTTTCTCAGATTATATAATATATAAAATGGAAAATTTTTTACACTAAGTATGAACAATAATGTCTCTTAAATTACCACTGTTTTCAGCTTCGCTTCGAATTGTCAATACATACAATTTTGATGATTTTAGAAAATAAACAGTATGACATTCAGTTTGAATTGACTCATTCAATCTTACACTGTTATTTTGTGAAAAACAATAATTAATTTTTTGTTAACATGAATTGAAATTCAATTCTTTTTTTTTAAGTCTTATTAATATAAATTTTAGATCTTGAGCCAATCTAAACTGAATGCCAACGTTTATTTTGTAAATCATAAATATTGCAGACGTTTTGTAGTTTGAAAATTTGAATTTTAGAAACTGAAATGTACTGACAATTTTGATGATTTGAATGGCTCATTAATAAACACTGTTATTTTGTATAATAGAAGAATTATTCTACTTGAGTTTTGTTAATTTTTACTTCAGCTCAATTTAAATATGCGTATCGGTATCGGAATCGGTATCGGCGATATTTATTTTTGAGTATCGGTATCGGATCGGCGAAATGGCGTATCGTTACATCCCTAATTACAAGTATATACAGAAAACAAATAAAAAAACACTGTTGTTTTTGCATCATTTTTGTATAATAGTGTGGCACGTAAAACAACATTTTGAAGCGAATTTTTAAAGTCCTTCAAAGTTCTGTAGTATTTTTCCTGTGAATGAATCATGCAATCGTATAGGATAGGCCTTTAAATAGAAAAAAAACTTAAATAAGTTCATCATTTTGAGTCATTTGATCTCTTAAAAACTCCATTAATTCGAATGTTCACAGCTGTCCCCCTTAATGTCTTGTTTTTTAAATATTCTGTATTTGTTGACTAAAACTTTTATTTTTACAAAAAGTGTTTTCCCTTATTTTTAATTTTTTGTTTTAAAATATTAGACAAAGATTCAAAAATATTGCATGTGGCGAACATGAATATCTAAAAATTGTCGAATATTCGGAAATTCGATTACGAATATTCGCACATCACTAATATGTATGTACGTCTGTCCTTATTCCTAAAACCATATGTCTCTATGTCAACACTCTTTTCTCTAGGAACAATTACACTAGTTAAAACGACGACAACTTTCCTTTTATGCGCGAGTAGAGACATGTTGGCAACAACAGTTCTAGTGCATTTCTGGTGACATTCTATTCGTTTTTATTATGCTATGCAGTCAATAGCAGAGTTACAAACCGATCGGTGGCCAGCCGCTGCCACTTCTTATTTGTTTAAATTTTAAACAAATGTGTTTTAATTTCGAATGAAAAATTTTAATTTCAATTAATACGTTTTAAGCTATAGTCGAAAAAGGTCCATATTTCAAAATTTCTAAACAATTTAAAAATAATTTATTTAATTTTTAATAAAAAAAATAATATTAAACAAATATATTTATATGTGTGTTTAAGTTTCTTGCCACAACCCTTATAAAATTGTAGATGAGGGTCACTAAAACGTAGTAGGAAAACTTTGTTTCAAATGTCTCCATATCGAGCCTGTTTTTCGATTTTATCGTAAACGACATGTTATCGAAAATAGACTTTTTTATTGAAATTAAAACTTTATGGGCCTACCCATAGTATAGAATTATCAAAGTGGCAAAATTGTTGATAATTTTTAAGATACGGGCTGTCAAATTTTATCGTAAGCGACAATTTACGTACAAGAACATTTGAATATTTTAAAAAACCTTCTCCTGAAAATTTTAAATTTTGCAGCTTACGATTAAATCGAAAATAAGGCTCGATATGGCCGTAAGTCAACTACCTCGTCAATAGTGCTAAAGTCTACTGGTAGATTTTCAATGACAACCCTATGTTATATGTCAATAGGTGATTACATTGGCTGGGGTACACCATGTCATAATTACTATTGATAATATCACTAGTAAATCACTACAATGTTACTATTGACATCAAGCGAGAAAATGTTGATATTGTAGATTAGAGCCACTAAAATTTACTAGTGAATCCTTGTTGTCAATGTCTCCATGTGGTCCCAAAAGTACTACTTAGTATGTGATGCTGCAGTCTAGTGGTGGATTTTCAATTACAAGCTAATGTTAAATCTCAATAGATGATTACATTGGCTGGGGTACACCTGGTCAGTAGTACTACTGACAATGTCATTAGTAAATCATTTCAATTTCACTATTCGCATTTCCTGCAGGGTATATATATATATATATACAATATATGCAATATGTTGTATACATATATATATATATATATATATATATACAACATAGTAGGTTGCTATTACATACATACATATTATCAATTTGTATGGTATATTACACTGTGTGACAAAAAGAAATACCTGTGACGTGTTGCTATTTTTCTGGTAGTTATTGTCGAATATAAAAACCTATCTATGTTTGTTAAATTATACTTTAATCATCCTGGAAGCTTAACTACACAGAAAGCGTATAAATAGAACGCTTAACAGAAACTCTTCTTCAGTTAATTTCTAAGGAATTTTTTAACACAAACATGCGAATTACTCTTATTAATCAATTAATTGTATTTTATAAATACAGTGCAGATTCGGTTAACGCAACCAATAGAAATTTTGGGGTGTTGCGAAAACTGAGTTTGCTGCGAAAACCGAGTAAAAAATTTCTATGCCTGTTTTCCACTAAAAAGGTTTATTAAATCATCAGAGGTTAACTTTTAAAATAAATGCATTCATTTAATTAAAATAAAGAATAAAAACAAATATTTATTTAAAATAAATAAAAGATACACATTCTAAGGTATGTAAATTTGTACTGATGGTTGTTATCAAGTTGAAGATTCATGATTTTAATGGGAAAAGTGTGAAATTTTCGACTGTTTTTTAAAATATTTTCAAAATGTTCCAGGTAAAAATCACCTTGGGATGTGAGTTAGACAACTAACTAAATTAACTAAATATTAGCAGGAATCTGAACAATTTTTCGGAATTAAAAATATATTATGCAATAGTATGATGATAGTCTTTTTCGAGCTATATGAGATAAACAACATCTATCCATAAATTTTGTAACCCTAAATGGCTAACGTCTTTTTTCACAATGTATGATTAAGAGCTAATGTGTACTTGAACTACAAGTTCTTGCCGTTAAAGTCCCTGTGAGCATTGTGAAAAGGGCCGTAAATGTAATTTAATAGGCTGCAATTAAATATCACTCATACGTATATCTTTAATCGAAAACTGTTGCATACTTCGTTGGATACTGATACACAGAGAGAACTGCAACTCAGTGCGTATGAGTAATAATAATGTAAATCAAATCGCCAGCTTAAATGAAAATCTATCTAGCGAGAAGAACCACTCAAAAATAAAATATTTAAACTTGTCATTCCTAGAATAGTGGTATATCAAAATGATTTTGTATGTAAGCGTAAGTTCATGCACAAAGGTTTAAGTTTTGAATTTATTTAATTTAATTTGTTTATTGAATCCCTTACATAACAACACATAGTCTTTTAATTATAATGCAGGGTTGTATTGAATACAATAAATTATTATTTATAAAAAGCTAAAGTAAAAAACAAAACGGAAGAAAAAATCTTAACTTTGTTTGCAAAGTTGCGTTAATTGTGGTCTTGTTTTATGAAAAGTTAACCGAGTTTGCACTGTAAAGTCATAAACAGTATGGTTCCAGTAGAAAAGTACTGCCTAAGAAAACAGTGACCAAAAAAAAAAACGAAAAAATAATATATGATGAAAACATACACACATACGAGTATGTATGCATATGTGTCTTAAATTTAATAAAATAAAATCGGTTGATATTTAATTTAGAGATTGATAAGTGCATACGGCTACGAAAAACCGGGTTTTTACCCGTAACTCAAGATTTTGGGGGTGGTTGGAAAATTTCAAATAAAGGTTGTTGTTATGCTCGACAATACCTACCAGAAAAAATACTAACACGTCACAGGTATTTCGATTTCATTCATTTTTATCACACAGTGTTATCTATCATTATTGATTATTATTACTGAAGCCCACCTACTAACAATAACCCAACCAACCAAAAGATATAAACATTTTAAAGCGATATCGTCTTAATCATAAAAAGTATATTTCGCTCATTGGCCTTTCACACACGGTACTAATTTTTAAGACGCATAATTTTTGTTCTTTCCAGAACACATGAGACTAATTATCTGGCATAAAAATGTATACATACATACGTATGTATATACAACTTTGTGTGTGTTTGTGTTTTTTGTATTCATTTGACATTTATTGTTTTTTTAATTGTTTGTGCATTGGATTTGTGCTGCTAATGCGGGGTTGTAGCTGGTTCGAAAATTGTGCCAACTAAAACCCATTCTCTTCGTCTTCTCTAAAATAAGAAATGTCAAGAATTTCGAGACTGTATGAACGAACATTAAGTTTTGTTTCAGTCTTCCTTATAATACTTTTCTTTTTTTCGCTTAGCATGACTCTTATGTATCATTTACTATCACTAAGTTTATGTCCGACATTGGTCGGGCCTATTAATTATATTTAGATTTAAGATTTGAACACTTATTGTTAGTTCATATTTGAAGATACAATAAATAAATACATGTACAAAAAAAAAGTCTTGCTTATAACATCTCTGTAATAGACAATAAAAATCAAAAATTCCGTGTGCTTTTCTTTTGGAAGCCCGTACTGGCAGCAAGCGGAAATTTCTGTAAGAAATTTACCAACCTGATTTTTTCACACTTTTTATGAGAACCTAAATTTTCGTAACAACTCCGTACTAGACTTTAAGCTGAAAAATAATATTCTATTCATAATTAGCGAAACATTTTATTAACTTTTTATTAAATTCCCTATTGTATTTAAAAAATATTCGATGTAGAACACACAAGTAATTGAATTTATACTTACTTAAAATATCTTTAATTCTTATAAAAAATAATAAATGCACACTTGCAACAACCGCCACTAGTTTTATTCAAAACTGAAATGAAAGCATCAACGGAAAAATTAAGAAAAAATAATTTATAACAGTAGACGAGAAAATACAAACAGTAACAAACATATTTTACAAAAAGGAATCGTCGATTGAACATTACAACATTGTAAGCCGAGAGTTAAATATAAAGTGTGCGTGCCAAATAATCGTCAGGAGATTCGTTTAGGAGTTGACCATCGTCTATTAAACAACTCTTGACTAGCTGGGTATATGTACGAATCCATATGTACATACAAATATATTCAAGCATGTGTATGTATATATTTATACGTATATATGTATGTATATCGAGCTTTGGCTTCAATAAAGTTACAACTCAAAAAATCTTCTTTTGCAGAAAACGAGTTTGACGTTTTGAGTTTACACTTAACTTAATGGAAAACGAAAAATTTATTCTTCTCTCAAAAGTTGAGTACACACGATATTTGTATGAAATTTTTAAATAATATAAAGAACGATAAGACGATTAATCCTGCACTATTAACTCAAAAATCACGTTTTTTGAGTTATGACTCTATTGCCGCAAAGGCTCTATATACGTTTCTATGCATTTTTTTACGTATTTCTTAATATTTTGCTATACATCCACTTTTGAGCTTATGGTAGAAAGAGGAAAAGATAATGAAGAGTAGTGCCATCATATTTTCCTCTCTCCCCCATGAAGTAAAAAGTTGCTCAACTTAAATTGCTGTGTGTGAATCGTGGCATATTTTTGCAATAAAATTTATTCAGCAAAAACACTTGTTTCATTTAATGTTGATTACATGTGAAAAATATTATATGTATTATAAATAATGCATTTGGTAACATACAATCAATGTATTTTATGTTATCAAAGCTGTGAGGAAAAGAGAGAATATGTCACTAAAATTGTTTTATTTATTTATTTTTTAATTTCTTGAATGAAAAACATAAAAAAGTATTGTCCCATTTTTTTCACTTGACTTTTTACTTAGAAAAGGTTTTATTTTCAATTAATATTTTAACTGAAGAAACGTTTATTTCAAAGGTACCAAATTAGAAAAAATTTCAACATTAACAACTTACATACAGACATATGTATAAATAAATAATGCACCATTATATTTCAAACGCTTGGGATTGTGTTGGGTGGGTATGTCTGTACATTGTTCTCAAGGCACATCAATCAGGTACACTTAATTCTACAACAAATATTACAACAGCAAAAACCACATGAACTTTGTTGGTATATGCTAGTGAATGTCCATTTTTGATATTCGTTAATACGAATACGAATATTTGAAACAATATTCGCGAATATGAAAAATTTTTATGAAATAGAACTTCATTCTCCTGTTTGCGTTCAAAGCACAAATTTCTATAATAAATTAAATGGATTCCCCCACCGCTTTGACACATTTTCATTTCTAATTTTTTTTTCAGAAAAGTTGCTTCATATCCAAAAAATTGTAGTCAAACGGCTTACAAGGTTTTGATTTCCTCATCTCTTCTCCTTTTACATTTGTAAACATTCTTAATATATGTGCATCAAAAACTTATTTCCACATCAAACTACCGAATGTTCCAAATACATAGAAGGAAATGGTCTTGCAGAAGTTTATTGAAATATATTCTTCAATGTACGTATATGACAATATCAAACTATTAAGTTTAAAATTTTCTTGGCCCACTTGAAGCTACAACGTATAAAACTGCTTGTCCGAATTACATAAATAAAAAACGTGTGGCTGTGAAAAAAATAAAATATTTTTGAAATAGAAATAAAATACCTATAAAAAATTTATTTGTTGCTGGCTTAGCACATCTGGATGCCATGCGTTGCTGCAATACAACTTATCAGTAGTTGAATAAATTTTTTTAAATTCGTATTAATTTTGACACGCGTTAAATAAAAATAAATTATACGTGAAGCATTTAGAGTGAGTTTTTAAAATTTGTATGCGTAACCACAGTGCGAAAATACATTTCTGTTTTAGTTAATCAAAGTGAATGTGTTTAGTGAGTATTTATTTCGAAGTTACCAAAAATTTGACTTTTGCTGACAGCTGTGCTGCATCCGTTATTAGCCTTCTCTTTCTTTTTGTTTCTTTCTTTGACAACTGAAATTCGTCAAGATGGTATGTTCTGAGAGAATATTTAGAAAATTTTATCAAAAAAAATCACAAAACATCATCAAAAATTTGATCAAAAACATAGTGAATGAATGTTAATAGTTTCAAAGTGATAATGATATATAACTGAATGCAAATATTGATAGAATATCAGAAAAGAGATTGCTTAAAATTAAGCAAATATAAACCAAGATGTTAAAGAAATTTTTGTTTTGTGATGATTTTGTTAAAGTTAAATGTAAGTAAATGTAATAAGTGCAATTTGTCTTTAATTTAAAGGTGAACGTACCAAAACAACGTCGTACCTTTTGCAAGAAGTGCAAGTGCCACAAATTGCACAAAGTAACGCAATACAAGAAGTCCAAGGAGCGCAAGGGTGCTCAAGGAAGACGTCGTTATGACAGAAAACAACAAGGTTTTGGTGGTCAAACTAAGCCCATCTTCAGAAAGAAGGTAAGGACAAATGAAGAAATTTTTTTATGCATATAAGTAGAACCAGATTGCTGTTGTTTATAATATGAAGCAAGCTCTTTGGTGGGATAGACATATGCTAGAAAAATAAACAATTTGTTTTTTGAATTATTATGGGTCGTAGAAGACAAGTTTTTATTTCACAGAAAACCTCTGTCGTGAAAGCCAGATTTGAACAATAATAATATTAAATAGTTCATGTTATTCACTTTAAGAGCTAAACAATTTTTATTTTTCCTTTCTAGGCTAAAACTACCAAAAAGATTGTCTTACGTATGGAATGTACTGAATGCAAATACCGCAAACAATCTCCCTTGAAGCGTTGCAAACATTTCGAATTGGGTGGTGACAAGAAGCGTAAGGGCCAAATGATTCAGTTCTAAATGAATCGCAACATTCAACAATGTTTTTAAAACCATTACCATCGCGTTGTTCCTCTTTAACTGCGTGTGTAAATTTGGAAAAGATATGAAAATTCATTTTTTTGTAATGTTTACAAAATGTAGTTTAGCAAAAAAAAATATACTGAAAAAAAGTGTTTTCATGTAAAAAAATACAAAACGATGTCGTTGTCCTTATTTATTGAGAAATTTTAAAAAGTTTTCGGTTTGGCGTTAAAAAAAAATAGGTTAACCGTTTTTATTTAAGAAAATATATTGTATATATTAACACAAAAACTAAATTGGGTTGAAATTAATAAAAACAAGACTAAAAAGGCAAGATAAGATAATTGTTGAGAAATGTTATAAAATATTTGTGTGATTCCCATGCAACTTTGCTAGGGAAGTCGCTTGCTTGCATTTTGAAAACTATTTGTCTTAATACAATATTTTCAATGGAAATGGAATATGTATGTGAATTGTTTTGATTGATTGTTCTCCAATTTGTTGGAAGCTTTTTATATAACTTCATGGCATTCCCTACATTACGCTTGGATAAATACTCAAATTAATTGTATATTTACAACAAAAGATCATTATAGGTGACACGTAGGTATAATGTTTTATTTATCTGAATCTAAATTATTTTTACTTTAGTGCTTATTTTTGAAGTCTGTTCAATTTATATAATTTATTTTTATATTTAAAATTTTAGTGCCAATTTTGTGTTTTTGGTCACTTCCAAATTTGTAAACAGTATCAAATTTTCTAAACTTAACATCGTGTCACTTTCAGATCACAATGTATTTGCCAAGTATCGTAAATATCGGTCAAGTAGAAGCACGTGAAATATATTTAGTTTTAATGGGTGTGGATCATTTTCTCATGGCCCATTTTTTCAACTTCGTGATTGTGCCATTACAAAAATCCAATGTATTCTATCCTAAGTTTCGCACCAATCGGACAAATAACCGATAATAAAAAAAATTAGTGGGCGTGTCACCGCCAACTTTTTGACAATGGGACCAAATAGAAGATATACACAAAAGAAGTATGTATTACAAATAAAAGTCAGTTAAAAAATGTTTTTGATTTATTCGAAGTTGATCCACCAAATACATTACAAACCACTCATAATTATTAACATATACCTATCCCTTCTTTATTGCAACATAGACATACTTACATACAATGTGTTTTGGAGAAAAAATATGTATATCATTTTATTCCTGTGTATAAATTTCATATACCTACATAATTTTTATACACGCAATTCTGGAGAAAAGAAAATATTTTTATATCTTCATTTCGTTGTATGTAAATTGAAAACTTAAAATTTGTTTTCTACAAGATTGGATTTTTTGAGGTATGCTATTGTTGCGGTAAAGAAGCGATATGTAAATAAAGTTTGCACAAAAATATTCCCCCTTATCGTGATTGTATTAGATTAAAGGACACAGTAACATTTGTTTTTGAATCTAATAAGCCGAAGACAGAATACGCCAAAATGATCCATTTGAATTCAAAAATAAATTTAATTTGTTTTCAATATTATTCTACTTTTAAAATAGTTACACGTAGTCTTTTATATGCATGCTTTATAGCTTTAGATGTATTAATATATGTTTATCATAACCACAGTTGAACAGTTTCAGCCGTTAAATATCAACTTCCTTCTTGGCCCTTTTGACTATCATTGGAGGGAACAATTTTGTTAGGGTTACTGAAATGTTATTAATGATTATAAATATAATACATATGTAAATATAATATATTTTCTTTTTCTATTGATTTTGTACTTACTCTAGCATATTGGGATCTAAACCTTCCACCTGCATTTTCATTTTAATTGCCTGAGGCGGCACACCAACTTGTAGCATTTTAAAAAACTTTTTATATGAATCGTGCTCTGAAATTTTAGTTCCTATAAAACTTTCATCTATTTCCTTTGGTGATGAACGTATATCATCATGTTTTTCATCCAGTAAATCATTGGACTTGGAATTTTCTTGTTCATCGTGTGCCGTTCCTGTAGGTTGTTTTTCCAAGTCCGGTATAGAAGCCAACTTTAAAAGAATTTTGAAATGTTTAATTTTGTCAATATGACCTCTTTTCTGTATTTTATAGTACCTTAGCTTCTATTATGATTAAGGAAGCTTCAATTTTTTGCAATTTACGTTCTAATTCGATAAATTTTGTTTCGCATTGTATTGCAAAATCGTTCAGAAATCCGCAAGAGCTTATAAGAAAATGGTTAACAAAAGCTAGTACGCGTTTTTGATGAAGTGGCGGCAGCTACATAATTGCAGAAAAGATTATGTTTCTAACAAAGCTTTAAATTATGTTTTATACCTGTGTTTTATCCACATTTTGTGTGAGAATTTCTGCAGCGTCCATTGTTTAAAAAGGTTTTAAGGAAACAATTCATAACAAATCGAACAGCTGTTATGAACTTATTCAAACATGTACAGTAAGAGAGTAAAGTTTTCAAACATCAACAGTTAAATTTATGTAAGCATATCGATGGCTTAATATGAAAAAGGTGTATTGTTAATTGTTTTTATATATCGTGTTTTCACCGTTTTCTAATAGCAAACAGATAATTACATCCTCCTTAACGAACGAAATGCGTTCCAGTTAAATTTAAAAGATATATGGCCACCTACAAAATTATTTTGGAATATTAATATTTTCCTTCTCTTGTAAAATTTTTTTTTATATTTTATGAAGTGTTTTAAACTTTTCACAATTAATTTTCCAGTTTTTGTTTTCTATAACTTGAGCTGTTGTTTTCGTATTGTTATTGTTAATACACTTTTGTAAATATACATACTTTGTTAATTATGTGTATGCATATGCTGCAAATCAGATCCAATAAGAACCTATATCACTGTCTGTTTGTGTCAGCCGATCACTTCCACTTTATTTTTAAAGTTAGTGCCTCAGCACTTCCAGAGATAATGTTAACGATACTCTTTTTGATTTACTGTCTATTTCTCCAAATGAAAATAAAAGTTTTTTTCAAACAAAGAATTCTTTCATATATTTATGTACATAGGTATATAGAAAGAGGCAGTTAAAATATTCATAATAATAAAATTGTTCAATATTATTTGGGCTCGAAACTTTAAATTTATGTTCTAGAAATTTTTAAGTAACTTTGAATTTGAAGCGTTAAACGTTTTGAGTCTTTTGTTTTTGTTTTGCTTTATTCAAGTTGTGTGCGCCTGTTTCATTCCGTTCCGTTCCGTTAAGTGCTTGGATATTTTTTGTATTTTTGTTGTTGTTTCACCTTTGTTCTTAACAGCCGTAATGTTATTGTTTAGTAATAAAATAAGAGAAATTGAGTATGGAACTAATATAATTATTAATTAAATAATTTAGAAAGCGTTTGTTTACTAAGGTTACTTTCACACAAATAAATAATACTACAATAATACATACAAATCTACGCCCAGTAAGTTATAATCTAATAAGTTTCATCTATGTATAAATTGTAAAATTGCTTATATACATACATACATATGTATGTATATTGATGATTTTATTTAATTTCATTAATATGCACTTATATGTACATATGCATGTATGTATGTATGTTCATAATTTTTCACTCGTTTGATTAGTCATAATTATATACATAAATTGTAATGACTTAATCAATTAGAAAGTGAGCTACTTTTGAAATTGTTTGTCTTCCATGACTTATGTATGTTTCTAAATCTAAAAGAAGTATGTATGTATGTATGTATCTACATGGTTTTCCTTTCCTCATCAGTTCTCCTTTTACATTTTTAAATATTCTTAATATATGTACATACATACATACATACATACATAAAAAACTTATTTCCATATCAAATTACATACAATATTTGTTAACAATAAACGTACCAAATATTAGGATAAATAATGGTCTTGCAGAAGTTTAGCTGAAATATGTATGTCTTCCAATTCTCATGGACAAAAAAGTGTCCTTTCAAAATATATTTATATTCTTCCATGGATATGAAAATACCAAATTATGAAGTTTTAAAGTTGTTGTTTTTCTACTTGAGGTTACAACGTATAAGTTTTGAGAGATGTATTAATGGTAACTTTCATACATACATAGATAGACGTATTTTCAAGATAATATTTTAATTTTTTGTATAACCGAACTTAAGAAAAGATTTTTATAAAACAGCAGTGAAATGCGCATAGGAACTAGATCCTGCGCCCTTCCAATTTTAAAGTATTTTTAAAAAATATTTAATTATAATCAGAAATAATTTCTTAGTTCAATATGGAAAAATAATTTTCGCACAATTGTTATCTATTAAAAAGGACAAAAATTAAAAAAAGAAAAATGAAAATCAAAATTAGTTGCTGGTACTTAAGTAATAAAAATCGATGCAATTTTTAAATATGTAAAACAGAAAAATTTGTGATTTAAAATTTTATTACCACAAAAATAATTAAATATTCTCAAAGTGCGTGCTGCAATGGCTAGAAGAAGCCAAGTGTCTTCCCTTGATGTTCCTGATAATACAGAAGATTTAGATAGCGCCGATGAAATAGAAGGTGGCTCATTAACTATAAATGTTGCTGATGCAAAGTTACCCCAAAAAGGCACGTTAGCAATAAAATATTTAAAAAAGTCTATGTTAATATGAATTGAGTAATTGTTTTTAGAACTTTGGGAACGTCCGGCATATTATAAACCTCTTGTTCTACCCCAAGATGGCTCTCCACTATTACGATTTGAAATTTTATCAGCATATATCATGCCACCGGAAGGAGAAGATCTTAAAGTAAAACGCTACGTCGTTTATGACTTATCTTTACGCCAGGACACAATTGCTTCAATCGATACCCTACCAGCACGTATACAAAGGCGTTATACCGACTTTCGAGGATTATATAACAGCTTAAAACAATCTCAGCCCAAGGAAATGGCCAATATAGAATTTCCTAACAAAGTTATTGTGGGAAATTTCTCTTCAACCCTTATAGCAGAAAGAGGGCTCGCCTTTGAAAAGCTTCTAACTCACATATCGGGAAATACAGTTCTAAGGGATACGTCCAACTTTTTGGACTTTTTACAAAAGGAAGAACTAACAAAGGCCTGTCAATTATTAGATGAACGTAATGACGCATGTATACCGATACTTGAAAATAGTTTCATTTTGTTAAACAAAGTTTTCACGGATCGCTCTAGGCCGGTGCTTTTAATATTATGTCGATTAGTGGCCGCCTGCACAATTACACCTGTGCCACATCAATCCGCAGAAAAATGGGCTTCCCTGGCATTAAGTCGCTACGAAACGCTATGTGACATAGACCTGCTGCCTTTATATATACCTTTGTTACATACATGTGCTCACCTGTGGTATGTCACTAACTAACGGCTGTTGTTAATTGTATAAAATTTCTACTTAGAAACTATTTATTTTTTTTAGGTGGCAACGTGGTCGCGATCAAAAACCTATTACAGATCGACTCACTGAAATGTCCCAGAAAGGCATCAATATCAATAACTCTATAACATTAATGCAAGCTATTCATAAATTAGATCCTCGTTCGGAAACCATATGAAAGTAGCTTTACTTTTTTAGATTCCCCTACTAAAAATAAAAATTTTTGGTTTAAATATATACATACATTTATAATTTTGAAAGCAAAATTTATACAAAAATACGAGTATTGTACATACATATTAAGTTACGAATATACAAATTTCTAGTTTAAGTTTTAAAGTCGATTTTACTTTGTGCAATTTTATTCAATTTTGTTTGTATGTAATTTTTTTATAATAAACATTTAGATCTACTAAGTCTGGTAGAGTTAAGTTCCATATGATAAAAAAAAGTATTTGTGTATTTAAATCAATTAACAAGATGTTAAAGCAACAAAGTTACAACAAATGTATGTATTTTGTTTCTTATAGTTTATAGCACTTTTAAACTTAGTTCGTAAAGAATTTAATTCTAAAGTATACATACGTACACACAATAGGTGTTTGCAAGATTTATAAAAAAGAGTCATTACCCTGCAGTCGGCGTAGCTAGCGAATGTCTAGCTATTTTGTTAACTAGCAATCGTTACCATTAACTACCATGCTAACTACTACACGAATGACGATTTTAACATGGGCATGGCATTGGCGGTAGTGAACTGCCACCATCTGCATAACACTTCGTCAGTGATTTCGCTAATCAATACAATTAATTTTTCTATTGATAAAACAATTAATTATTCACCCTTATCGGTGAAAATGGTGAACAAAATTAAAGAATAGTATACTGGAACAATTTTAGGGAAAAGGAACACATTTCACGTGAACTTTTATTCCCTATAAGGGTGGTTAATACATTTTACAATTAATTGTTCGTTTTCTTTTTATGGAACGTTTTAATTGACTTCTGCTGCTAATTTTAGCTTTCTAAAAGAAAAGCACTTTTTTCAGTAAAAATTACACGTTCATTGACCACGAACTTCCAATTGGAACTAACGCCAACACAAAATCAAAATAATTATGCACTTAAAATAATTTTTTTCTTAAATATTTATCTATTTTGAAAAACATTAGTTTCTTCCGTCTTATAATGATTTTAATAAAATTCGTATTGTTCCTAAAAATTTATAAAATCCCAATTAGGGGCATATTTTTAGTAACAAAATAAATATTTACTTGCGTAAATATAGTACTCAGTAATCAAAATTCAAAAATTTTTTCAAAAATTTTACCGTAATCATTATACATCAATTTTTATCAAATGGATTTGTTTTCGTCATAACTCAATAAATGCGATTTTTAAATTAATTATGCAAAATTAATCCTCATATCGGTATTGCTATTGCTTAAAAATTTTACACAAATAACTTTTATACTCAACTCTTGAGAGAAAAAATAAACTCGTTTTCTGTAAAAGTAGTTTTTTGAGTTCTGTCGTTTTTAAAGTACATAACAGATATGCATACACATAAGTACATACATACATAAATATATCCACAATGTATATACGGGACTGTTGTCGTGCTGAATCACTTTGTATTAATCCTGGCATAAAAGTACTTGACCTTAAATTCAAAATACATAAGTACATACATACCTTCACCTTAAATACAAACGGACATAACTATACAAAAATTCTAAATCGAGTTTTTGATTGATTATGGTTCATTTGATCAAACTACGTATTCAGGTAAATATTTAGACCTCTGCGGACAAAAATTACGACTTTATTAAAGAAAGTCAAACGGACGTAACTACGAATGCATCTATTTCTTATTGTAAAGAACGTAACTAACATAAAAGCTTAAATATATATAAAAAGAAAATAAATGGTTAGAAAACATACTGCAAATAATTTTGAATAAAATTTTCAAGAATACTTTATTGTTATTGATTTTGTAACGATTTTTGTTTCTCCTGTAAAAAGTATAAAAGTGTAATTACGTCCGTTTGCATTTAAGGTGACGATACATACATGCAATAATGGATGTATGTACTCGTATGTATGTACATATACATATATGTATCTATAAAACAAAAAGCGAGTGTTTTTTAAACACAACAAAATGTTAATGTTACCTGAATGAATTTAAGAATGATATTTTATTTTTAATGTTTCCGAAAATATGTATGCGTGTACTGTACTATCTTCAAAATAGACTAAAACTGAGTTTCGAAATATTTTAAGATTTCATCATCATAGGTCGCACATCTTAATCAATTCGACATTACTTTGAAAAACTCTCTATCAAGAGAAATCCATAATATAAAACTTTTAATGTTAAGTTTATCATTATCACTCGCTTATCTACACTAAACTCGTATATGCATGTACATTAGACCACCCAAAAAATGTATGAGATGCCGAAAGTATTTATTTTATTCGCTCCACTGGCAATTTCTTATAGACTGCGAATAAAATATCAGATGTGTGTAAAAATTGCACTGACAGTGTGCAAACCGGCCATGCACATTGCACTTTTCACCCAAAAATTAATCTATCTTCACTATAAACACCTTTGTCGCCATAGCTTTTTAAATGCGACGCCTTTCGGGGAAAAAATATATGTATAACCATTTTTGTTTAGAATAAAAATCACAAAATCTTTTCTCTAGATAATTTGGCCCTAACTATGGCCTATCATGGTCCTTTAATGGGATGAAACTAAGTTTTTTGGAAAGGCTTTGTTTCAACGATTCTCGCTAAAAACTGGATAGCGATAATTAGAATACGTTTTAATTATTTTATAATGTAAGATCTTTATATTATATAGCCCCATTGCATTTGGACCAAATATGTATCATTTAATAATATAAGGATCAAAACATCGCATACCAGTTTATTATAAGCGTTTTCATGTAGTTGAAAACTGCCTTACAGCTCGTCATCCATATGTTTTTGTATAAAAAAAAATTGCGTACATACTTGCATATACATACATATACACATTATGTAAATATACAAAAAAAACAAAAATTTATTATTTAAAAATCATTGGCATATTTCACTTCACTGTACATATTTATTTATTGTTATTACCCTAATGATTTCTTCGTGAATTTACATAATATGCGCAATTACGACAATTTTTTTATACAAAAATATATTTTCCTCTATCGAACAGGATTTCTTAAGGATTTGTTACGCTTTAGAAAATTTATACTGAAAATCTTGTAAAAAGCTTTACTGACTCCGATAATATCGTTACGTAATATGTGAATGGCACCTAATGCATTTAAAAATATGTTATTTAACTGAATCTGAATTATTTTTAACTTTAAATTTTTAATTTATTTTTGAAGTTTTCTTAACAGCTTTTCAATAGGATTAGATTAGGTTAGGAAGGGTGGTACCAAAAATGCACCTCCACTCGGAGACCCAATTTAAGAACGTTGAATGAAAAACTTTTTTCAATCGAGAAAGGTAAGCTATCTAGTACAGTGTTTAGCTCAAGTAGCAACTACATAAATAAATAATACAATAACAAAAATTTTAAATTTAAAAAACCCCCGATATGTCAAGAAATCTTTGTGTGTGATATCTTCTAAATGTCTGGACTGATTTTCTTCAAGCATAGCCTTTCTTTGGTCGAGGGTTAAATAAGTGATAAATATTTAATTTCTTAATCTTATTACTCTGATTAATTAAGAGGTACTTTTCTAAAAAATATAGTTAGCCGCAATTTTTATTGTCAAGGACAAGATCCATTCTTAGCAATAATTTTTAACCCTTCTTTACAGCATGAAAAAAATTGTACACTTATTGAATTCTTGAGGAATTTGAGCAGAAAATTTTCGATTTGCACGGTACCATATTTTCTATATACGTTTTTTATTTTTGCCACCGATATTATTTGACCCACCCTTATCTACATACATGCATATTTGCAAATATAATACATGCATATTTGCAAATATAATATCAATAAAATAAATAAATAAAATCGACACCTTTAGTTTTATAAGTATGTACATATGTACATATACATATATGCATACATACACACATGTATGTATGTAGTATATAAAAACAATTAGAAACTAAACTCATCAGAAATTAGCAAGAAATTAACAAAGTTTCCACAATCTTAACAAAAAATTAAAAACAAGTACATTTCGGTCCTTAATGCAGTGGACAGCGAGTATATAAACTTCTCCAACATCTATAGAGAGACATCACTTTTAATCGTCACTTCGTTCAACTCACACGGTTTTGAACTCTAAATTTATTTAATCAACATGAAATTAATTTTTGTTTTACTCAGCATCTTTGCTTTGGTGTTTGCCTCTGTACAAGCTGTTGACAAATCAGGTAAGCTTTACTATCAAAATTTTTTAATTGATTTATAAAAGTATGCACGACAATGTGCAGTTTTAATATAATTAGTGCTTGATATTCTATTTTCTATTTAATAGCTTGTTCACAGCCTAAAGAAATCGGACCCTGTCGTTCATCAAATCCACAATACTATTACGATTCCAAAACAAAATCCTGCGAAGAATTCCTCTATGGAGGATGCCAAGGTAACGACAACCGTTTCAATAACAAAGAAGAGTGTGAAAAATTGTGCCTTTAAAAAATGATTGTGTTGTTGAAATTAAAGATTCAAGTTTTTTGTTGATAATGAATTTTTTGTTGTTATTAAAATTTGTTAAAAATATAGCATATACATATGTATGTATGTATGTGTGTATGTACTTTAAAACTGTTACGTAAATAAAAATTTCGGTTTATTTAAACATTTTATTACCCAAAATTGCATTATGCAACAGTTTTAAATTTTTTGTTTTATTTTTTTATAAGTTTGGTGTTCTTACAAATTATACATACAATGTACATAATACCTTCAGAACTTGCCTTAAAAGTTTAAAATGCAATATGATTATGCAGTTTTTCAAGTGCGAAAATCAGTAGTGTACTGTGCTACACACACAAATGTATATGTGTATATATGTATATGTACATATCATCGGGTGATAACTGGTTTGCCGCATCAATAATGTATTCTTAAAATCTGTGCAGCAAACCAGTAACCACCCGACTATATGTATGTATATCCAGTACAAACTGATGTTGAGCAGATTGTGACTTTCTTGGATAATAAAATAATATTAAATAAAAAGTATCATGATTGCTACGAAACTTAGCTCACCGTTTGATACTACCAAAACGATTTCACAATTTTAAACACATACGCACACACAGGATTTGGCTACTAAAAACTCATAATAATAACCGAAAATTACTTAAACAACCTGGCAAAGCAAAGTATCTCTTCTAGTTGATATATGAACATACATATGTACATAGTTTAGGTGTAAGATATCCACAAAGATCCGGGTAATAATAATTTTTAATTCAAGAAAATAATTTTTTCCTAAAATTAACCAAAAAATATGAAAAGGTAAATAAAGGTGTATGTACATATTTAAAACAATTTGTAAAAAAATAATTTTTAAAATTTTTTAGTTAATATCCTTGTGTAAGTTTGATCCATATTCATATACTAATGAATTATAATATGTGTTTGCATTGCAATTTTTAGTTTCACTTAATTTTTTTACAATATTCGTAATTAAATTGATAACATCGTAGATATTTAGTGGCACGCAATGTTATGGTACCGTAGCAGCCCTTGAAAGTTTTTCTGATATTTTTTCAGTATTTAGTGTCATTGGATAAACAAAATAAACTTCTAAGAAAGGCTTAAATCGAATTTTTGATATTTTACAGAATGAAAAAAAACTACCGGATCATTCATACGTATCATACACCCCTTCCAACAGGAACAGAATTACTAAGAATTTTTTTTGGTGTTGAGTACCTTTTAAATGTGAAGAACACTGACCGCATGGTGTGTGTTTTAATAATTTTCATGATTTATTGCATCTTTTTACAAAATTTCATCGTAATGCAGAGCTTACTTTTACTTGTAATGTTGCAAAATTTTATTTCATTTAATAAACGTCCTTAAATTTTAATTTAATATTTGTATTCGCGAATATTGCCGCAGATATTCGTATTGGAAAATATCTAAAAATAGACAGAGTACATATTTACATACACACATACATCAGAAGATGGACTTGTGCTGTCAGTAATATTTTTATTTCTGTATGTAGCGATATGAATAATGATCATACAATACAAACCATACGTATGAAAAGTTGTTATATTCATTAAAAAATTATGTTTGTTCGGTAAAGCTCAAATTCTGTTTAAAATTACATATTTTTTCAATTAGATGTAGAAAAATAATAAAAAACTACGCGATTTTTCAATTCAATTCAATTCAAAGTCCACTTAAATGAGACTTACGTATGTATGTCTAATGTATGAGCAGCGTTCCGAAGGTTATTAGCTATTAAATTGGAAAGTGATGTTAAACTTGATATTCTGATACATAAGCAGTTTAGAGCCAGGATTTATAGAAACTTATTTCGGTATTTTAATAATAGGAAATAACTAGTTTTTAATGTGTTCAAAATATTTATGTTAAAAAAATTAAAAACGAGATAGAAGAATGAAAAATTTTGAAGATTTTAAAAACATGAATTATTAAATTTTAAATTCTAATACGCGGAAAATTTTTTCTATCTGATGTTTTTCAAAATTTTCAGTTTAATCACATTCGAACTTTATTACGTATCCAAAAAGGACTCCGCTTAGAAATGCATTTTCGAGAAAATTGTCCTCCTTTTTTTCTACAGAAATCATTTTGGTATAGAATTACTGTTTGTAATAAACTTTTATTTAAAGAAATATTTGTTATAAAAAATAATTGGTCTGTACATCTAGTTTTGTTTGTTTGTAGTATTTGCAACACACGTACATACATATACATATGTATGTATCTCACAACATGCAATTTTGTAGTTTATAAATCATAATGATTTCATATCGTGTTTAATCTTGTGTAAAAATTGCATGCAACTACATACATGTATACACTTATTGGGTATAAAATGAACTAGTATTCATTGAACTAGAATTCATGCCGAGAATAGAAGAGGAATCACGTTGCGTAGCCACAGCCGTACGTTGATAACGGGCTATATGATCCAACGAGTGCGGCAAGATGGGACGAACACTGTGCATTTCCAGCAAAGTTAAATTATCCAACTTCGCATAAGTTCCTTCACCCTTAATGAACGCATCAATTGAAGTGCGTAATTTGGACTCACGTATATCAAAGATATCCTTAATTATTGTACGAATTTCCTCACATCTAGGCACATCATCGGGAGCAGTACTCATAATTAATTGAGCTTCAATCATATAATGTTCGCTAGGCATTTTGGTAAAGAATCTTCAGAAATAAGAAGTCAAGGCATGAATGGAATTTTTATTATTCATAGATATTTACTTTGATTTTTTCTCTTCCTCCTTAATTTCCTCCAAAAGGTCCAAGTCCATCCATTCTGGTGCCACAATGCGACATTTTTGTTGTTTTCTAAGATGTATCCCCAGCCAAAGAGGTACGTGCACAGGAATACCGGCGCGAAATGGTCCCACACTTCCCGAAATTAAATGTAGCGGATCAAATGAAAAATTTGGTATAACTCCAACTATAGACTTTTCACCAATAAATTCTATAATACAAGGCTCCATTTTTTTCTTTTCAAAGTAATAACATGAGTGTCGCTCATGCACTTGTAAGCCGCCAAAATGTAAATAAACAAATATTTTAAACAGCTGTATTGGAAAGTCTCCAATTAAAGTGTAGTGCTGCCAACTACTTGCGATTAGTTTTATTCCACAATATTTAAAATAATACTCGTATGTAGTAAAATCTCGGTATTAAATAAGCCGAGTGCAATATTGTGATAATTTAGTATAAAGAAAATCCTAAACTTTTGATAATCAACCCGGCATAGTTCTACTTTCGTTTTCGATTATTTAGTTGTATTCCACGTCAATTTGATAATACATATGAAATGAGGGTTGAGTCGTGTATAATATTTCTTTTGGCTGTAATTATAATCTAGAAAAACAAAGATTTATTCTTCCCATTTTGAGACCATAAAAAAGTAAGACTTAAGCACGTATATTTATGCGGAATTTAATCTAAATGAATTCATACGGAAAATTTATATTTGGTCCTGGCTACGCTTGTCTAGAGTTTGCATTTCGTTGATGCTAATGCCAACTCGCCAGTATATGTATGTACTGCACAAGAATTCTTGAAGTATTTAACCATCAAAAATTTAAGTCATTCATATCAACACAAGGAAAATTTGTTAATTTTCTACTATACCAAGGCGACTTGATACCAGGTGGTCTGGATTTGCAACTCAGCGTACTCAGCTTGTATATTGGTTAGCGAAAATTTCCTGCTTTCAGAAATTTTCTGAAGATTTTGCTTTGAATCGAGATCATCTGGTGTCAATTCGCCATGCTATAAGTATTGACAAAAGACTTTTCTTAAATTCCCTAATATCATGAAGGCTGAAGAAAACTGAATTGTGTGTTTAATTTTGAGCGTTTATTCGTCTTTTCATCTGGCAACTATCTTGTTAAATTTTTGACAATAAAGTGCAGTGCCATTTTTTTAACAATTCAGTCCAGTTGGAAATTTGTACAATTTTGTGGAAAATTAGATTTGTGAAAAAGTGTTAAAAATCTGATAAAGTGCGAGGAAAATGAGTGTTAGTGAGTGTGATGTAGGGCAGGACACTGCAGAATTTGAAAGCAATGGAAATTTTAAAGAAAACAAGATTAATTTTAGTAGGGAAGTGAAGCAGGTTATTGATAAGGTAAGCTAACATTTGATAATTGCATTTGCATTTGTATACATTTATTCAATGACATATGTACATATTTAAAAGGTTTTAAAATCCGATGATCCTATGGATGCACATGATTTCAATTCCGTTGATTACATAAATCAGCTCTTTCCGAACGAACAATCTTTGGCATCTATCGATGAGACTATCCAACGTATGCAGTGCGAAGTATCACTTATTGATGACAATATACGTTCTGTTGTGCGGGGTCAATCAAATACTGGGCAGGATGGTCAGATGGCCTTGTATGAAGCGCAAAAGGTTATTACCACGTTATACGATCATATAATTGACGTGAAAACTCGTGCTGAGAAGACCGAGGAAATGGTTAAGGAAATTACACGAGACATAAAGCAGCTGGATTGTGCCAAACGCAATTTGACTTCAGCTATTACCACTCTTAATCACTTGCATATGTTGGTAGGTGGAATCGAAAGTTTGGAAAAGCTGATAGAAAAACGATTGTATGGAGAGATTTTGAATCCTTTTCAAGCTATAACTGAAGTGAATCAACATTTTCAACAGTATTCGGATATAGAAGAAATTAAAAATCTTTCTCAAAGTGTAGATCGCATACAGGTAACATTGGCCCAACAGATAACGGAAGATTTTAAAGAAGCATTTTCGTACAAGCCTTCTGGCAATAATGCTCATCCCCGATTGGGCTTCAATCAATTATCAGATGCCTGTAAAGTTGTTTCTGTGTTGGACTCAAAAGTAAAAAAAGAGCTTTTAAAGTGGTTTATCGCGCAGCAGTTGGAAGAATACCTCCATTTATTTCACGAAAATCAAGATATTGCCTGGTTGGATAAAATAGATAAACGGTATGCTTGGCTTAAACGGCATCTTCTTGATTTTGAGGACAAATTCGGTAATATTTTCCCGTTAGACTGGGAAGTTTCTGAAAGAATAACCGTAGAGTTTTGTCGTATAACACGGGAGCAGTTGTCTCAAATAATGTCAAAACGAGTACACGAAATTGACGTACGTTTGCTACTTTTTGCGATTAGTAAAACTCAGGCTTTTGAACAATTACTTTCAAAAAGATTTACTGGAATTACATTAGGCATTAATAATACTAACACCGATAAAGCAACTTCCGTCAATGCTGCTACTTCAAATGCTTCTGAATCTCTTACAACTCAAATGACGGTTGTGTTTCACGATCAAATCGGTAGTTGTTTTAAAAATCATTTGGATATCTATATACAAAGTATTGACCGCAATTTATCGGAACTCATTGATAAATTTGTTGAACAAACTAAGGAGCCTTTTAAAGTGGCCGAAGCAAAGACTACAGTGTTCCCTAGGTATTTAACATATACATACGATTTAAGTGTTTTTTTTTTTGTTAATGCAAATAATGTGTATTATTTTTAATCAAATCTGCTTTCTGAAAATCAGTTCTGCCGATCTCTTTGTTTTCTATAAAAAATGTATGGTTCAATGTAACCAATTGAGTAATGAACAACCCATGTATGAATTGGCTATGGTGTTTAAAAAATATTTGCGGGAATACGCTAGTAAGGTGTTGGAGTATAGTATCCCGAAATTATTGCCGTCAACAACATCAATTGGTAAGTGAATTTTAAAAAACTTTCTTGTATTTGATTTCATATCTTCAACATTTACATAAAACAAATACTACTAATATAAAAACATTACTTCAGTTTTTCTAATAAATTGTTGTTAAATTTAATTAAAGTTAAAACAAAAATAATGTAATACCGTAGCTATTATGCTAAGTATTACATTCATTTTGTTTTAACCTTTAATGTATGTAATACTTCGCTCATTTACTCAAAGAACGTCATAATGCAGAATTAAATAAATTTCATACAAAGTAAGCAAGATTACTTAACTCTTGAGAGGAAATTAAAATTTTCTTCTTCAAATTCGTTTTTCGGTAAACTTTGAGTAAATGTTAAGTAAAGCAAAAATATCCAAATTACAGACTAAAATTCCGTTTTATACAAAATATTTAATTTAATTACATACATATTTTATTTATTTATCTCAATTTTCTACTCTCATAAATGTAAATTCATAAATTTAAATTCATATTCATATGTGTATGTATATACATATGTATGTTGAGAACTTCACATATTAACTGTATACTATTTTCTGTTGACATAAATACAATTTGTTAAAATCTACTCTTATATAAAAAAAGTATAAAATAATTGGGTGGGCGATAACCTAATTTTTACTTGCGACAAAATTTGCCTTAACGTCAACATATAAATGTTATTTTCAACAATTCGATTACCAATTTTTCAATCAATTCACTTACTTTACTTAAGTGAAAATAAATAAAAAATAAAATAGTCTAATGATTGAATCAATAAGTTTAGTAATATAAGTACTGAAAAGAGAAACCAAAACTATTGCTACAAATATTAATAGAAATGTAATTTCTACTGTATATGTGTATGAATATAATTTATTTAAATTATTCAGATTAGTTAATTTATTGCTTCAAATTAAAATGAATCGTGCATGTATTGTTATTGGCTTAACAAATTCACTTTGCTAAGAAACTTCATAACTTCATAACAAATTCGAAAGTATTTTCTTTCGTTTCGAATTGCAGAGTAGATTCCCCAGAGTAGTTGAGAATTGTAATACATTTGTATACACAATATAGCTTCAAGAAAAATCTCAAACTATTTCACATTAATTAATTTAGACATGCGTCAAATGATTGAGACCATATTTGATTGAAAAATAAATTTTTTATATGTACTCGTTTGATTACTAAAATAATTGAGTCAATTATAACTGAATTAAATCTGATAATAATATTTGCTTGTGCGTTTAAATTGCTTACAAAGAAATATATATGGTGCTAGAAAGAAATAGAAGCGATGTCGCTTAAATTCGCTCACATACATGCATACATAAACGCCTTTTCTATTTGCCTTATCCTTACTATAATTTTTTGAAGGAGCTAATCGGTAGCCAGATGGCAAAAAGTGACGAATTTAGTTCGTTTATTTCTGGGTTTGTGATATTATAAACTTAGCTGGTATAGATAGACACTATTGGGAATTTTTATCGTTTTGTTTTTCGTAGTTTATCGCTTTTTATGTTTTTTTTTGCGTTTTTTGCGTTGTTCGCTATTTTTGACATATTGTACATAATATAATTTTTATAATTAACATACATTTTACCACATCGCTAAGAACTTAATGCTTTGAGCACATCAATTGTCATTGAAAACTTTTTTATTATAATTTTTGTTCTTGAGCTTTGGACTTCTTTCACGTTACACGTCACTAACATTTCACCAAAAATTGCATGTAACTATTTGTTGTTAAGTGTTAAAATAATAAAGATATGCATATATGAAAGAGATTTGAAAATTAATAAATTTATCAGGAAAGAGTATGTCTTTACTGACGCGTGATATGCAGAATCTCTCTACGGCCGCAGGCCAAGTCATACACAATTTCCTAAAGGAAGGTGATGTGCAACGCTTCTCTAAAGATGATCTCATACGCATTTGTTGTGTACTAACCACTGCAGAGTATTGCCTGGAGACAGTGCAACAATTGGAAGACAAACTTAAAGAGAAAGTTGCCACGGCTTATGTCAATAAAGTTGATATGTCAGAGGAAAAAGATGTCTTTCATCGGTAAGCCAAATTTAATTTCATTGTATAGGGCGTATGTATGTGAATAAACTTTTAAAAAATTAAAATTTTTCTATTCAAGCATTATCTCAAACTGTATACAGCTATTGGTACAGGATCTGGAAACGGGTTGTGAGCCTTCTCTGCAAGCCATGTCTAAAGTACAGTGGCAAACGATTAATAATGTGGGCGATCAAAGTGCTTTTATTTCGAGCATATGTGCCAACTTTAAACAAACTGTTCCCATATTACGAGATAACTTATCAAGCTCACGCAAATATTTTACTCAATTCTGTCATAAATTTGTTAACGTTTTCATACCGAAATATATAAACGTCTTGTACAAATGCAAATTGACACTGTCGGATGGATCTAACAATGTTTTGGGTTGCGAGCAATTACTATTAGATACTCATAGTTTGAAAACGGCTTTAGTGGATTTACCTTCTATAGGCTCAAGCGTAAATCGCAAAGCTCCAACGTCGTATACGAAAGTGGTTGTCAAAGATATGAGTCGCGCTGAAATGATTATCAAAGTAGTAATGACACCCGTTCAACCACCAGCTCATTTTACGCAGCAGGTTTTGAAACTACTGCCGGATGTTACTATTGCAGAATATCAAAAGATTTTGGATATGAAAGCTGTCAAACGGGTGGACCAGTTGCAACTGATCGATCTTTTCAAACGCACTGCCTCAACAGCTGCTTATGTTGGCTTAACAGAGTCTTCTGACAATGTTTCTAATGCGGATGTGAATACTACAAATTCCACCGATACGACCAACGATAACTTATTGGTGGATGCAACCAATGTTGACAGTTCGAATGCAAGTCAAATGCCTGTTGGCAACATTACCTCTTCAGGTTCTACATCGACAACGCCCAAGAGAGCTTTTATATTTAGTGTTGGTAGTTTTTCTGGTGGAAGCAGCAGTGCGGAAAAAAATGGCGATGGTTCTTCACAGACGGGCAGCGATCGCGGTCGTATTCGAAAATTGGAGAGTCTTTTGAAGAAAAGATTACCTTAATTTGTTATTATAGTATTATTTTAATGCTTTGCGCTATGTATTTAATATTATATATTCAAGTAAATACGCACCTACATATATACATATGCACATATTTATATACATATGTGTACCTTTTTTAATAACATTCCATTATTTTAAGTTCTATTGCAAAGATCTACTGTATACCTTTTTATTTTGTGCAATGCGACCAATATTAATAAAATGTATTACTTATTGTCTCCAACGCTAAATACATGTTAATTAATTTAAAAAGTGGTCCTTCTTGGAAGTCTTTGATAAATTTATATTTCTTATTTCGAGCTTATGATGTCAAATTGTTATATTTTAAATGCTTTTTAAAAATGTCTAAGAAAACTTTGAAAAATATGGACATATGTACAACATTTTTTTTCTACCTTTTCTGAAATAAGCTTCAAAATTAAATTTTTTTCTGGCTCTACAGAAAAAATTCGATTTGTGGACATGCGCTGTTGTTCATGAAAACCACAGAATTTTCTGTCATTTGTTCCACCTGAATACAAAAAAGAGTTATCTGTTGTGATTGTCGAATCGACCATAACTTCCGCTTAAGAAATTTTTTATACACAACAACAAATACTTGCGCATTGATTTGTTCTAATACTCTCTCTGTGTGCGACAGAGATTTTTGAAATGATTTTGTGTGATAAACTAAATTTCTTATATTAAATAGAAGGAATGTATTCGAAGTTAATAAATTAAATATAATGCTATCGAATATCGGATGTTAAATTCATTTTATGAGAGATGATAATGTCATTGCAATTTTCGTTGATCATCGAATTTTCCACTGAAAAGAATTTTTCTCTATTATTTATGAATTAATTTTTTTCACTTAAACACAAATATAAAAAAAAATTTTTTGCTAAAATTATGCAGCACTAATGTAGTGAATTCAGTAAAGTGCGCCTTTGACTTGCACATAAAGGGTCCCGTACGGACACTATATACATATCTAATACTATACGAACTTTAGCCTATATAATCGAATATTTCACCTGATGTAGACGTTTAAAAAAAATTCAAGTATCCTTTAAACTTTTTTCGTTTTTAAGTTTATGTTTCGGTTTTTGACTTTTTTTTGGCGATTTTTTTAGGTTTTTGGCGTTTATTTTAAGTTTTAGCGATTTTTCTTAGCTCTGGCGCTTTTTATTCGTTTGGCGATTTTTTCGGTTTTTGGCGTTTATTTTAAGTTTTAGCGATTTTTCTTAGCTCTGGCGCTTTTTATTCATTTGGCAATTTTTTCGTTTTGGCGATTTTTTATTTTTGGATTTTTTGGTTTTAGCATTTTTGAAAATTTCAGGAGTTTGCCTCTTACGGTTTGCAAGACACAGCAAGTTCATTTTGAATTTTTACATCGCTGTGTTAATTGGTGTAATAATTAGTGTAAATAATTTTCTCTATATTACATTAAGATTTCAACATTTTTCGTTGCTCGCTTTAGAACACCCTTTAATTTTTAATTGTCGTATACGTGTTGTTGTAGCGCCCAAAATTTTACATATTCTGTGAAAATTTCAGGTCACTAGCTCTTACGGTTCTCGGGAAAACAGAGTGTGACGGACAGACGGACATCGTAGCGGGAACAATAGGGTTCCTTTCACCTTTGGGACTTATAATCACAAATTATTTTAAGCAGAGCATCGGAAATAACTTGATGTAACAAAATTTCAGTCCCATCATAATTCATAACGAAAGTTAATCATAATAAGGACCGAGTAAATTAAAGATGTCCGGGAAATATAAGCATTAATTTGTATGTAATTATTTTATAAAAGTAGAACTCATAAAAATTTATTTGTAACTGCACTTGAGTTTAATTAACATAAAATGCAACATTGCTTAATATGACCGGCATCGCAATCTTACAATCAAAGTACATTTTTAAATATATCAGCTCCAAAACTATTTTGGGTATTCATGAACTCAGAAAGCCTTCACTTATGCCTTCGACAGCTAGAATATTTTTGTAGTCATTTTCTAATAGTTGGCAATACAATGTTGCAACTCATTTCTAATGAAAATAAACACTTTTCGAACATACAAATTTCCTTCTGTTTTCATAAACATTAATGGAATTGTGGAAGGTGTATTTTATCTTTTATACCGAAGAGCCGAGGCCTTCTGTATTATAAGGCTTTCCTCAGCAGTTGGATAAGAATAGTAATTGAGTAAAAAAGTGCGTAAGCAGGCATTTAATAAACTCTGAACTGAGACGGTATTCCCGCTAGGAGCGGTGCTCAGCGATAGAAATTTATTTGTCGCTCACATACTTACGAATTTTTTATCTGATTTCCAGAACTCGCTTGGTCAACTTCCCCAAATAAAGATAATGTTTTTTTAATAAAAATAATTTTTTATAGCAAGATTTATTGTTATTTATGTACACACATATTGCTTTAATAGAAATATAATTTCAGAGTTTTCTCGTCTTAATAAACTAACACAAACGTTACATAACTATGACTATTTTGTAATTTGCAAAAAAAAAAAAGAATATTAAGTGTTTGCTGATTTTTATAAAAAAAAATATGTTTATTTTTAAACTTAAAACTAACAGAGTTCTATAACGTGAAATTCTACATACACATTCGGTGAAAATATATATATAAAATAGGATTGTAGTCGAAAGATCTTTTGAAAGGATTTTTTTTTGATTCATGTACATAAAATAGAAATAGAAAACGAAAGACTTAAGACACAAACTCCACGGTGTGAATTCAATGGGAGAATTTGTGCGCTACAAATATTAAATAAAATAAAAAAAAATAAATTGTGTTTGATGTTGACTTTGGTTTAATTCCAGCACGATTTTCAACACCTTTACAGCTCTGCTTAAATAAACAAAACAAGCTTAAAGAGTTGGTTAATAAAATGTGGATTGTTTTTGTTTTTTCATTACATATTCCTAAACATATTTAAAAAAGCAAAAGATTTATTTATTTGACTAATTGTGTGAATAAATGTGTTTTTGAATTGTGTGAAAGCATTCATTAAACTAAAGTAGCAAACTAAGGCTACTCAAGTGAAGCTGGTTTGTTTGTAATTTTCTTTTATTTTTTGGTATATTAATCTTCTTAATAATTAAGTATTAATAAAACTTCAAATATATGGTATTTATATGTACAAGGATTGGTTGGTTGGTTGTGCTTCCTAATGTAGTAATTTCAACTTTAACTTAAATACACAGTATTCATAATGAAAACAAGAGTTAAAACTACGATTAAGTTGTATAAAAAAAATTAAACTGCTACAATTTTGCTGGGATCCACTTTGACTCTAAGAAACACTGTATCATCTTTAATGAAGGGGCGTTTGTAGAGTAAATCGTGTGATATAAAACGTGGGAAGCCGAAACCTAATTGATCAGGCTCATTGGAAGGCCGTTGAAAGTTTTCCCAAGTAGGATCTGGTACAAAAGATTCTGCTACACCACCTTGGCCAGCCTGAGCTCCCTGTTCAAAGAGAGTGAATGTTATGGAGTGTGAGAAGGGCCATTTTAGCAAAGCATCATATTCGCCAGGCAACACTTTGATATAAACCGAAACATGAGTATTTTCTCCCGGGCCATTGCCATTTAAAAACATTGAAGCTTGCAATTTGTAACCATACTGTGATGTATAAAATGGTGGTGACACCAACTCTAAGCCATCTTTGCCTTTGGCCTCTGACATTTTAGCGGACCAGTCGGTTATTTTCCACAATAAAGTGCCCGTGAAATTGATGGACAATTTAGAGACGGCTGATTTCAGCATCTGTATTTGTTGGCCTTGCCTGGCTGACAAAGCCACCATCAGGGACAAATGTGATGCAGCATTGGCCTCCAAATGGGCCTCCAACATGTGTCTGGGTCCTTTGAATCTACAACCGGCTTCCTTAAATGTGCAAGCTATAGCCAATACCTTGCACTCATCTCTCAAGTGGGACTCCATATCGGCACGAGCTATGGGACCCACATCGCAACGTTGGGGACATACTGCTGGAGCTCGGGGACATTGATTGACATGCAAGGCCAAAGTATCTGCCGAAAATTCTCTATTGCAGTGTAGACAACGTCTTAAACGTTTGGTGCAGTCCTTGGACTTGTGCAAAGTCATGCGACCTCTTAATACTCTCTGGCCACATTTGGCTTCACAGTAAATGGGTTCTTGTCCGCAAGTGCCAGCATGTTCCTCTAGACCAGCGCCCGAAAATTCACTCTGACAAAACTCACATTTCGTACGTCTCATAGTGCAAGTGTATTGCAAATGATCTGTCATCATTATGCGAGCAATCTGCGCTCCACATTTATTTGGGCACTGAGTAGCGTCATGTTTGCATACATTCAAATGAGCCTAAGCCACAAAAAGAAAGAAAAGAAGAAAAAATAGAGATTCATTAAAACAAAAATCTTTGAAACTAAATACATATCATTTGCTTATGGCTCATGATTAGTAGAACTATTTTATACAACTTCCTTAAAGTTACGGTTTAAATTGTTTAAATTTTCCCACCTCAAACGTAAATTCTTAAAGTTCTAAGAATTTTTTATAACTTTGACTGCTTGCTTAATGGCTATAAAAATCCCATAAGAAATAAAATACCAGTAAAATATAATAAAAAGAAAAAATTCATTTAAATTAAGTAGTAAAAGTATGTATCTATGTATGAATGTATGTATGTACACATCGTCACTTAAAATCTAAAAGGCCGTAAGTACACTTTTTACTTTTTTTACAGGAGAAGCAAAGAAAACCTATAAATTGAAGACTATGTATTTATTTGTAAGGTGCTAAATTGAATAATGAATAAAATCGGTATTTTTAAACATACGAGTATGTGAGTAAAATTTTAAGGAAAGATGTTGTATTTTGGTTAATCACATCATAATCAATCAAAAATTCTATTTTGAATTTTCTGTTTGTTACGGCCTTTTGGGTTTTAGGTGACGCTATGTACATATATACATATGAATGTATGTATGTTTATGTATGTACACCTTTAACCTTATCTACTCTAAACCGTTTTAAGTTGAAAGAGTATATAAACGAATTTGTTCATAAAACAATTAATATAAAGACTTAATAAGCTAAAACTATTTTCCTGGAACAACCAAAAAGCAGACATCGACTAGTATTTTTTTAAATGAAATTTCCATTACTTTAAGGTTTTAGTTTTCTTTTTATAAGCTTACCTTTAATTTTCGTAATTCATCGGACCATGTACAGCCCTGCTTGTGGTGAATACAAAATACTAAAGAGCCCATAATGGCTTGCTTGGGATCGGGGCCAGGATAGATCTAAAATTATAAAGTAAAGTAAAGGAATGATGAGTAAATAATTAATAATAATTAATTAACAATACAATATGTTTAACCCCTTAAAGATTATTCATTCGATTTCTTATAACTCGAGAGAGGTAAATTTAAAAGTTTATTACTTTTTCCAGCTGTAATAATTTTATATGAAGATCGCAAATCTTTTTCAAAAACTTGTTGTCAAAAATTTTTCTACATACATATGTATGTGCCCTTAATTGTGAAAGTGGTCTAAGTCATATATTTCTTCGTTCGAGATATTTAATAGATTACATTTGAAGAAATTAATATTTATTAAATATTTATGGAAGTTTTTTAAAGATTTATTTCATATTTCGATGCACATATGCATGTGACCTGCTCCACGAAAAGGGACATCTGCGCCGAAAATAAGTTATTGAGAAAAACGCGTTTAAAAAAAGCGCTTCGTTTTTCCGTGTTTTGCGCATGGTTATGCAACTCTTCCTTCAACCTGATAATTTTTTTAATTAATTATGTTCATCTTTACAGGTGATTTGAAAACTTGCGGTTTGCGGCATTTGAAAGAGCGTTTTTTTCCTATAAGAATCACTCAAAAAGCAAAAAAAAAATTTTCGGCGCAGAGGTCCCTTTTCGTGGAGCAGGTCACATATGTATTTTGTTGTGTGTTGAGACAAAACAAACATAGTGGGCCTTATTACGAGTGTCGTGTTACGATTTTGACTACGACGATTTTGTACTAGACTAAATAACATTGCAACATTTATTCTTTAATCTAGTACAAAATCGTCGTCGTCGTAGTCGAAATACGCAATTAGGCCCACTAATTTTTCCAGATAAGTTAAAAATATACTTAAAGATGGCGAGTTTAAAATTTGTCAATTTTAAAGGCTTATCAGGCCTTTACTGCTGGGTTTTCTTTCATTATTTTTGTTTTTGTATTTGATTAATGTCCTGTTCCTCTAAGTACGAACGAACATTTCGATCGAATACTCGTATTAATATTGAAAACAAATTTGGTTTCGCTGACCTTAAAAAGCCATTTAAAAAAGTACTTAAATATAAAAAGAAATTTGATTTATTTGTTTTTGTTTTTCATATAAATCTTCGAATGAAACTATCGTTTGTATTTAGAAGAACGGGCCCTAAAGCATTTTTCCTTTTACTAATTGAACGTTAGCCGCAAATAACGTTGTAAGTGACAAAATAATAATTTTTCAGGAGAGCAAAAAATGAAATCAAAAATAATGATAATTAGCATAAACTTTTACTTTTGTATCTCTGATTTTGTTAGTTACTTATGCCGAGTACACACTATGGCATTTTGTAACATCGCAATAGTGTATACTATGTCGTATGTATGTCATTCCCGATATTTTGAAAATGACAACACAAGAAATGCTAGATGTGTACACTGACTAAATGTTTGTAATTGTATTTTGACGGCGATAAGATGCATCATTTTAGATGGTTTGATGTTTGAACAACACAAGAGAGTAATGTTAACGGCAATCTGTGAAAAAACTGGTTTTGTAAAAATTGTCTTTTACAACGTTATTCGCGGCTAAGCTTCAATTGTTCCTTTTACTTTACCAGTATCTGACTGTTTTCAAAGTTTTAATTAGGTCTGGTTTTTTTTAAATTTTTACTGACTTCCGCTTGCCCAATTCTGTTTCATTCTAGCATTTTCGTTCCGATAGTTTTTGAAATTTAGCGGATACAAGTCTGAAATTAATTAATAAATTTTAACGCACATAATTTATTCCGCCACCAAAAAAAAAAAAACGAGTGTGTATAGAAAAAAAAATATTGATATTTGTAAAACGTTTAAAATGCCACCACAAATACTCGTATCTACCCCCCAAACGCATTATATTTTTATTTATTATTTTTATCTTACAAGACCTTTGCAACTAGAGTTCTGGGTATGGTGTGAGTTTTTATGAGGGCTTTCAAGTCAGTCTTATTTTTTTATCGTGTTTTCTTTGTGTTCAATTTTCAGAAAACATAACATTAGCTTGCTTGCTTATTTTTCATATGCCATCTGCAGTTATAACCCCAACTCAATATATTTTTTTTTATAGAAAAAAAGAAGCGAAAATTGGATTGAATGCTGCTGCATTTCTGGATAATTATGATTGCAGTTGCATGCGTGTTGTCTCTTAGTTTCTGTTGGTTTTTTCTTTCTGCTCTGTCATAATAAAACTGATGTTTGTGTGTATGTATGTATATATGTATGTGTACAGTATGTATATGTATGTATGTACATATATGCAAAGTTAAGGTTAGCATTATTTGTTGTTTCGAACACATCCGGTTTGATTAAGTAAATGTTTTGAATTGTTCGTTAAAGCCTTTTGAGGCGGAATTTATTAAACCCAAACAGATCTTAAAGAGGGGAACTGCTTAGAATTTATTAAACAGAATGCTGAAGTAGTGAATTCTTGAAATGTTTTCATTTTAAAAACTTCAAATTGAATTTTTGGAATCCTAGTGAGCACATACCAGTCAGTGTTGCCAGACGTAGGGGAAATCCCTGCAGGTGGGCATTTTTGTCCCTAATATAGGAACGTAGAGAAAATCGGACAGGCATTTTATTTTGTTCAAAATATGGGTTTTTAGTTGTTTTTTGGTCTATAAATCAAAAAAAAATTTTTTTTAAATTATTAAAAAATTTTGTTTGCCAAAAATTATCAAGCTTTTTATGAGCGAAGGAAAATCAAATAAAATTTTTTTCAAAGTGCAGTCAATAGTTTTCACACACGGACTTGGAAAAATTTTGGATGATATTAATATTAATAAAAATGAAAATCTGTTATGCAGAAGTTGTATTTACAAAAGTTATCCACTATTATGGACTATGGAAAATATATAACATGTATTAGTCAAAAAGTAAATAAATTTATCCATACAACTTTATGTTAAATTAATTTTATAAGTCAAGTTTTGCAAAAGAGTAGAAAATATTGCATTATTAGGATCTATTTTGGCCCCTTCACAAAAACGAACAAAACCGGCAAAAATGTTCTATAAACATTTGTGCCATAAAATTATATTGTAAGTTTCTGGGAGAGGAATAAAAACCTTCATTCTTTCTAACAAAGATGTGTTTTCAGAAATTTGAAAAGTGTTGTGCATTAATTAGTTCATTGAAATTTACTATTCCAGATCTGTGCACCAATTTAAAAATTTTGTTGTTGAAATGATTTTATCTGTAGCATTATTGAAGGATCGTTTTAACAGAATTCAAAATCAGGTGGCATCAGTAGCGAATTCACCACTACACGCTATTTTTATTTTTGGATTAAATACACAGAAAATATGTTTTAAGTGATTAATACATATATACATATGTTTGTGAAAAAAAACAAATGAGATTGCAAGTTTTGAGACAAAAAGAAACCATACATTTTGCATTCTGTTTCGGATTTAAGGTCATCAATCATTAATGCTGTGAAACAATGTAGTTTCTTTCCTCTTCAGAATTTAATTGTGTAAAACAATTAAATTATTTACTTATTGGTGTGAGTTAATGGTCTTCTGGCAAATTGCATTTTCGTTGTTCGCTTGCAATTTCAAAGTTGGCAAAAAAATAACAAAGAAATTTTTAAAAAAGAAATTCCTTAAAACACTGCAAAAATTCATTTGAATTTCAGCAATATGTACTCAAATTCACAAATTCCAAAATATTTGTAATTCAAAAAAATTTATTTTGCTTTCTTACAAATGTAATCTAATATAGAATAAACTCAGCTACAGTTACTCACTCCTCTTTAAAGAAAAACATGTCTACATATCGTTACATTAATGTAGAAAGGCCCTAGCTCATTATTTTTTTGAACGTTCTTCTATCGAAATGTACAAAAAAATCGATTTAAAAAAAAGTAATGAGCTGGGGCCTGTCTATATTAAGGTAACGATATATAAAGCTCATTTACTTGAACAATGTCATAACTCAGAAAAGCTAGTTTTTGCGAAAATGAGTTTAAAGCTCACAATTTACATACAACTTAATGGAAAATTAAAATTTAATGTTTTACTCAACAGCTTAAAACACAAAATATTTGTCTGAAACTTTTACACAATATGAATAACGATGTGAGAATTAAATGTGAGTTATTAACTCAGAAATCGAATTATTTGACTTACTAGTAAGATGTTATTGAAGTAAATAAGCGATATGTAGATATTTTCTTTTCTCCAAACAACGTCAGAACTCAAAAAATTGAATTTTTAAGTTAATGATGCAGAATTAATTCTCATACCGTTTTTCATATTGTGTAAAAATTTCATACAAATATCTTGTTTACTCAACTCTTGAAAGCAAAATAAATTTTTTCCCACTAAGGCTCAAATTCACAGTCTTTAGTTAAAGGTGGTTTAACCAATGAAATTGGTAAAAAAAAATCGTTTGTTAAACAACGGGCGTTAGACTGTGAATTTGAAACTAAGTCGTGTGTAAATTGGAAACTTTACAACTCGTTTTCTCCCAAACTAGTTTTGTTGAGTTATGACGTTCTTTGAGTAAATGAGCGATATGTACACAAAAATAAATTTAGTTATGAAAAACATAAACACATGCGGGAAACTAAAGTTTTGCCGGTTACGAGTATGAGCAAGACAACTCCCAAGTGGGCAGTGCGGCATAACTTTGGAGTCGTCAAACTTTGTTAGCAAAACTTTATTAATAAAAATGCTTGGGGTCTATTGTAGAAAACACATTCTTTTGCTTGATTTGTGTAACGTAGCATGGGTCTCTTAGAAGCTACAAACTAATTAGTTAACAATGTGTTTACAATGCACGATATGATTGAGTTTCAGACATAGTGACAGGCGGTTCTTGCCTGCCAGCCATATGGAAAGTCATCAAAAAAATAAAAAAAACACAATAAAACATATTTATGCATTTATTTCCGTTCGTATGTGAATGACTTTGGCTGCTACTTTTTTTCTTCAAATTTTAATATACATAAATGCATAATGTATTATTTTGTATATGTATGTATGTAAAAAAAGTGTGGTATGTAGTGCTCTGCGCTTAAGTGTGTCTGTTTGTGCTTAATGTTTAGTTATTTATTACTTTTCTGTTAATATAAAAAATAAATATGTACATATGTATGTATGTATGTATGTATAATGTATAAATACAAAAAAGCTTAGCATGGGCCTGACTGGCTGTCTCTCTGTTTGTCTGTCCCACAGTGCATTTATTTCACGCTTTAATAACTCGTGTCTGATTTCTATATCTTACTTATGCTAATGTTCTATTTTTTAGTTTAACTTAATAAAATGAACTCCAAAGTGATAATTTTTAAGAAATGCGCGTGTTATTTGTTGTTCTTGTACCAATGCCTTAAATATTCTTTTTAAACGTAAGAAACGCAAATATTTGATTGTAATTTTATCACAAGACAGATTAAAAAAAACCAATTGGTTTTTTTTCGTTAACTATAGTAAAAGTAATTTGCTTGAAAGTAAATAAACTTAAAAAAAAGTTGAACCGACTTGAAAAATAATCACTAAAAAGCAAAACATTATTAATTTAAATAAAACATTTTGATAATATGAAAATGAGTTCGGGCCTTTCTGCTTGAGACTAACGATATGTTTGTATGTGTACATACTATGTGTCATTATTTCATAAAATCTTTATTAAGGACATATTCCTTTCTTTACTTTTTTCTTGTATGTCTTTGTTTAACAATTATTATTAGGTTAATAATCATTCATGGTACGACTATTATGGAATTCTTATATCCGGTGTGAGTTCTTGAACAGCTGATCGCTCAAAATATGTGCTTGTGTAATGTACATATATGTATGGGTATGTATGTATATAGTTCTAACACAATTATATAAATATTTAAAAGAAATATATAGTAAACAGCCATAAGAGAAACAAGTTTTAACTACAGTTTGAGGAGAAAAAAATATTTATTTTTAAATTTGTACGTAGACATGCATATTAAAAACAAGTTTTCGACAAAGACAGCAGCTGATCTGCAGCAATACATGCATACATACATACATATAGACATATGTATTTTGTATTGTTTTATTAAATGGGGTTTTGATAACAAAAATACACTGCCAGAAACAAACCTATACAAACAATCAAATAAATATGTATGTAAGAGAGAAAGAAATGCATAAAACAAAAATTCAACGAAAATAATGATGAAATAATACTAACAGCAGTATTAGCAATAATATGAGCTGCACCTTTTATTGCTTCATTAATTTTTCTATACCTTCCAAGAACATACTTTACAGCTGGAATTTCTTAAGCGGAAAAATAAGTCTCATTTGCACGGGTAAACAAAGTATGTAATGCCTTGGAACTAGGGATGATAACAGCTATACTATTAGCGTTAAGATTGTGAGTAGTGTTGGAAATACTATTAAAATTTAATTAAAAATTTCGAAAAATAAAAATCAAAATGTCGTTCAAAAAAAATTTTGATAAGTTTTGATCGTGCATCGTGTGTGGTTGTTCTAATCCCTACTTAAAATTGCGAATTATAAATACATATATACATACATACATATGTAAGTACCTATGTACGAAGGCGGCCCCAAAACTAATTTGAACAAAATTACTTTGGTGAAACGTGGCAACATTATAAAACATGTTTGTTTTTAAGTTTTAAGGCATCACGTTGTTTAGTAATTCTTTGGAGCCATCGAAAATATACAGTCTCAGTGAATCCGTAGGCATGGAAATTTTTTCTCCGATACGTACATAATTCACAATTTTCATTTGAAAGGTCTCAGTCAAACCAATGTTAAAGACGAGCTTTACTCTGCTCTGAGGGCTGCTCTTTCGTTTACGACAATAAAATATTGGATGGCAGAGTTTAAACGAGGCTGTACTACCTGCCAAGACGAACGCAGAAAGGGTTAGAAAAAATGCACAAAATGGTATTAGATGATTGTCGGCTAAAAGTGCTTGAAATATCTGAAATGTTATGCATTTCAGAAAGTTGTATACATCGAATATTGCCCAAAAATTTGAAGGCGAAAAAGCTGTGGCGTTTAGTCACAATAAAATGAAAACAGCGCCGTGAATATGTGTCAATAGAGTATTTGGCCATGTTTCAGAGCAATAAAGATGAGTTGTTGAGTCAATTTCGTAAGTTTATACATGAAATAAAGTGTTGAAGAATTTTGTATCCCTGACTCAATCCAAATGTAATCAACTAAGTTTTGCGATTCTATGTTTTTAAAAATTGTTAAACCTTATTGCGCTAAAATACTTTTTATGTATCTATTATTCATTCCTTTAAAAACCGTTTACTGAACTGGATCTTTTTTTTATACTTATATATTTTTAATAAACTTTATCTTGAATTGAACGACAAGGTGTTTTATTCTAACTTCAAGGTATTTTATTTCTGGCTTGTATGTATATACTCAACATAAAGGAATAGTCAAAGCAGTGGACTGGAGGTGTGCAAAGAAGACATCTGTTTTTTTTTTGGGAAGTGTGTGGGATAATTTTATGGATTATCTTTAAAATGGAAAATAAATACAGGGCGAGTATTATGCTATCTAAGGGAAATGGTTGCATTTGGCGAAAAAGAAAGTGTTGTTGTTTCATCAAGACAATGCACCAGTTCACGCATTAACTATTGCGCTGCCCAAAATCAATGAATTAAAGTTTGGATTGCATCAGCATACTCCTTATTTAATAGATTTACGTCCCTGGAACTATTTTCCATTCGCAAACTTTGAAAAATGACTCGGTGGTGAAATATTTGCCACTAATGAAGAAATGGAGACTGCGGTTAGACATTTCTTACTATAAACAGGGCGTCGAGGCTTTTGAATATCTCTGAAAAAAGTGTGCCGAGCTAAAAACAGGTTATGTTAAGAAATAAATAAATTTTTTTTCAAAATTTTTGACGTTTTCTTTGTTAAGTCGCCTAATTGTGGGACCGACCTCGTATATTGCATATATACATACATACAAACATACATATGTATGTACATAGATGCATACATACCATGTAAAATATACTTCAACATTCTATTAATATTCTCACGGTGTTTACTTTTTTGAGCTTGTTTGATTGAACAAAACTCTATAACTACATATCGTCATTGAAAATGGTAACGGCCCTATCTAAAAAGTAATTGAAATAGTTCATTTTACTGATTCCAATCACAAGCATCTGCTTGCTAAATTTCAAACTCTTTCAACGTTGATTGAGGATTTTATTTTGTTGACATAAAATTTACAATGTCTAATTTTTTTTCGGTAACGATATAGTGCAATTAATAAGAATTTGTCTGTCCTTCCGCCTGTTTTTTGTTCGACATCAATTACTTTCGGTCCTACTTTATTTTTCAATTGTTTTGTGTCTTCACATTTTGTCTCTTTTCTTGGTTCTGCACATTTTGCTTTCTGGAAAGCAGGTGAATATTTGTTGGCAATTCCACCAATGTAGTTGTTAATGCTGCTATACATACATACATACCTACTATATATGGATGTATGTATATGTATGCGGTATAGAGCGCAGCAGCTGTTTCGGCTGCTACATACATACATACATACATAAATATGTATGTGTGTCTGTACTTACTTTGCTATTGTTCTTAACAAAAACAATGCATTCACAGTTATTTCAAATTGTAAACTCATTCGTTTTTTTTAATTTTAAGTTAAATTACGAAAACTGCTGGTTCTTGCAGATTAATTCATACGAGTAATAAAGAGTAGGAAAATAATAACCTGAAGAAAATGAATAAACGAAAATAATTGTTAAAGCCTCAGCAGCAGGTCGCTCTTCTTCAAGTATATTTAGCATGTAACTTGTTCGGTGTGTAATTAAAAACAAAAAGGTTAGTTTGAACTTTAAACGTTTTGATTTGTTGTAACGCTAGCTGGGAGAATTTCACAATATTTTGCAATCTAGACATTTTTTATGGAGAATTCGTTGTTATTAATATTCACGAGAAAGCGGCTTGAAAATAAGTACTTATGAAAAGACATATGAACCGTTTATTTTGCAAGTGACATAAGTCACTTAATTAAGAACATTTAGTCAGCTGGTGAGATGATTAAATTTTTAAGAAGTTGTGTAAATATTATGATGCCCTTATTTCAATGTCCAAGCGAAATTAGTGACTTAGTAATTTGGATTAGAATTGTGAAAAGAAGCTTGCTGTTTTTTATAATTTTTATATATAGTATGTCTGTAAATAAATGTGTGTTTGTATGGAGAATAGTGGGTGTGTTTTTCCTTCAGTAAATTGTTAATAAAATTGTTGAAAGCTTTTCTTCAATACGCAAAATGATTTCGTGCCTAAATAAGTAACCACCACTGTGGATAAATATAAATGTATGTATGTAACTACATTCATGTATGTGTGATTCATTCATTACAATCTATTTTTTCCACAACTGTGTATTTTCTATTTCAAAGTCCTTCTGTTGGCATTTATTTTCTTAAATACCTTTTGAGTTCAAGTTTATTTGTTATTAATAACAGATAAACAATTTTGAGAAAATATCTCAAGCATAACGAAAATTTTAAAGCTACACACAGGCATAAATTTTAGATTTTCAGTTTTAAAAGCAAAAACATTAATAACCGCAAAGAAGAATAATACGTACATACATGCATACATCAATATTTAAATATATACACCCTCTAGTCAACCTAGAACCATATGTCTCTATGTCAACACTCTTTTCTCTAGCGACAATTGCACTAGTTGGAATGTCGACAAACTTACCTTTTATGCGCGGGTCACTAAAATGTACTAGTTAATCTTTGGTTCAAATGACAACCCTATGTTAATAGGCGATTACATTGGAAGTGGTATACAGTAGTACTATTGACAATGTCACTAGTAAATCACTACAATTTTACTATTGACATAGAGCGAGGAAATATCGATATTGAAGACTAGAGAACCTAAAATTTACTCGAGAATCTTTGGTGCCAACGTCTCCATGTGGTCCCAAAAAAAACTACTTAGTCAATAGTGCTACAGTCTAGTGGTGGATTTTCAATAACAAGGTAATGTTAAATGTCAATAGATGATTACATTGGCTGGAGTACACCTGGTCAGTGGTAATACTGACAATTTCACTAGTAAATCACTACAATTTCACTATTCGCATTTCCTGCAGGGTACATACATATTTGAGTAGGTCGATCAGGCAGGGCATCTATTGCTACCTAATGAATTGAAACGAATTTTCCACGAAATATTAATTTTTCACATACATACATACAGATGTAGGAATGGATTTTTTACGAAAAAAAAAATGCAAGAATGTTTAATAGAGAAACATCATTGAATAAATATCATAAATACATAATATGAGAAACATGTGTTTTTTGGGCTTGAAAAAAAAACAACCTGAACATGGAGTTGAAAATCAACCAAAGAGTAAAACATCCATGAACGAGAGTTTAAAGAAAAATTCCATAAAGGCATGAGGCATGCATTTAAATGCAATGCATGGCATGAATGACTACACTTGCTGCTAACATGATATCAATACTACACACACATACATACATACATACACACACACATACACACTCAAACACACATTTCTCAAAAACAAAATAATGCAAATACAAACTTCTGAAAACTAAATGCTTGCGTATCTCCGAGTATGTATTGCATGTGTTACAGGGTATCTCAAAAGAAAGTTTACGTTTCGCACACATGGCTCACAGTCGCTGTGAAATGAATCTAGAGGTCGGTCCACGCATTGTGCATCTTGCACGAAGAAATAAAGCTGCATCGTATACGAAATTCAATTTGTGTACGAACTAAACAATCCACGGGGGTGTACTCTGTAATTCGAAACGAGAGAAAATGCTTTCGATGTTTACGCCAATAAACCGACATCTTTAACGCTTCTAAAAGAAAATATTCGTCACCTGCCGATCCGTCATCAGAAAAGTTACTGCTCGTTCGAATGAGTGCCCCAATGCGACATTTTACATTGGACGATACTATTTTAAGAAATAACTTCCCAAATTGTGTTTTTAAATAAGTAGAGTTCAACAGATAACGTTCGATCGAATTCGAACTTCCACTTGGTGGACAGGCCGTTAGTTTTTAATTGATACAGTAAACGTAAACTTTCTTTTGAGATACCCTATATATAATTAAGTACACAAGTATGTACGTACGTATTGTAAGCAATTGGCTGACTAAAGACGATCATGATGATTACAATGGTGTGATGACAATGATCATGTCGATCATGTGTTATGGCAGTGTGTTGTGCTAACGTTGGTATTGTGTTAAAAAATACAAAAATATTCATGTTTGTGTAGACAAAGTACAAAATTGTTTAGAGAAATAAATTTGAATGCGTATTGTGTGTTCAAAATAAAATGTTACGTTATAAAAAAAAAAATTAAAAAGATAAGTTAAACAATACTACATACGAACAATGCGACATACATATATGTGTACATACGCGTACCTTTGCCACTGCTCACTCACTCATTTTATTATAGTGTCGTCAAACATAAAACAAACACTAAAACTGCAACTACACTTCTTTTAGTACTTATTGTAGTATGTAGTAAAGTTTCCAATTCCACATAATTTTTTTTTTTTATATTTACTCCTTTTTAACTGTCTGTCAGAATGTTTCAGTGCATTCTCACTATGTGAACTAATGTCATTTCCGTATTTCATTAAAAAGAAAAAAAAAGAATAATGTAAAAACCAAACATTTTTTCAGGTTTTTCATAGAATTCTTAATTCTTTTTTTTCAGTACCTAGTGTACGAATAAAGTTGTTTGTTATTGATTTATTTTGAAATAGTGATGAAACTAGTTTTAGGCAATCTTTTGCTAACTGGCGCCCAACTAAAGAAAATAATAATGCTGAGAAAATGTTTCTTCTAAAATAGCATGTAATGAGTTTGTAAATACTGATTATAACACTGAAGCTGGGATAAGTTCGAAATGAAGTGGTAAGATACACATTAACGCGCGATTATACATATACTCGTATGGGCTATTCCACATTCGCATTACGTTCTTCCACATAACGTCACTGTTATTATTAGAAATATGAATTGTAGTTTGAATAATTAATTTTTGTGTACATCATGACTAGCCCTTTAATAAAACCTTTTAACTGAAAGCATATGGCTTTGAAAAATAAGTAACGAAATGTGCATCATGCGTGTGGAGTTTATTTTATATTTTCGACATATTTTTCGCCAACGAGCCATGGTAAAGTATAAAAATAAAAAAACATGTTGATTAATAGGATCCAGCCAACCCCTCAATAATATATTTCAATGTCTTTTTAATAAAAAATATTTTACTGAATAAGTAAAACAATAATTTTAATTAGTGCGTTGACAAATGTTAAACTTAAATTATAACAATTCCCAAAAAAAGTCAGCCATATTGTTTTCTGCGTTTTGCATTGCTGTCACCTGTGAAGTCAGTTCGCCTTGGTATGTAGGTTATTAAAAACGAGTTGAACTATTTTCAAATAAATACATAACTTAAGATATATTTTTGTGAGAAAAAATTGTCTTGTAAAAATTTAATGTTTTTTTTTCTTTAAATATCTACCCACAGTAGACAAGTGGGTAGTATGCTAGTTTATTAGTCTGGGTATCTTCTTTGCTAAAAATAGTGAAGGTCTTTGTTTCTCTGCTCGTCAAACAGGTTGTTATATAATTTGTAATTGTATTTGTAACATTTAATAAACGAACGAACAAATCTTATTAGGGTTCCGTTAAAAAAATCTTATTAGGGTTGCAAAAAGAAACTCAATTGTTTTCGCTACAGATGGACATCTGTCGCTACAACAAAAATTCCAAAATAAAAAATCGCCAAAACAAAATATCTAAAAAAATCTCAAACATAAAAAAAAGCGCCAGAACTAAAGAACCTCTAAAACTAAAATAAATCGCCAAAAATCGCCAAAAAAAACGACAAACCTGAAAAAATAACGCCAAAAATCGAAAAAAAGTTTGTCGGGTACTTCAAATTAAAAAAAAAATGTCTACATCAAGAAGAAGATTTATCTTATTTTTGAAGTTTTTAGAGATGTTAAAACGATCAAAAAAATTTCTTAGTTAAAAATAAGATTTGTAAGAATATAATATTCGGTACTTTAATTATAATATTGATGTTTCTTTGACTAAACGACTTACATATTTTACATACATACATATTTTCTGATTTTCTTCGTAATAATCTTATTTAGCTTTATGTTTTATAAGTTAGCTGGAAACAAAATAAATTTTAGCCGAATTTGACTTCAATAAAATCTCTTTTACTTTGAGTAAAATCACAAAAAAAGAAAGATTTTAATAAAAAAAAGTTTATTTTTTCAACTTGAAGATGTTTGAAAAACAACACTGACATCAGGGCGCGCTTTACTGAATTTATTTATAATAAAAAATTTAAGAAAAACATGAAATTTTTTAACGCGATACAAAGTTTGGTATTTTTTTTTGTAAAACAATGATTTTAGATCTTCATCGTTAAACAACCACTAATTTTAATTGTTTAAATCCTCATATTTCGGAAACAGTTAAAGATTTAATAAATTTTAATCAGAAATAATTTCTTAGTCGGGCTTAAGTTCAGTAATTTCAATTCTTGTTGAATGAAATATTTTTATTAATTAATGTGAGTTTCTAAAGAAGAGAAGAAAAATTAAATTAGACTTTATTAGCTTGGGGAAATACCGATATTTTTTTGTGCAGTCACGCACTTCATCAGTACCCAAGTCTATCTACTGGGGTAGAAATTGTTATTAACATCAGCTATTTAACGCAAATTTTCAATGAAATGGAATATGAGAAATGTTGTGTATACAATTATTGATTTACCTTTGGAAACTCACATTAATTAATAAAAATATTTCATTCAACAAGAATTGAAATTACTGAACTTAAGCCCGACTAAGAAATTATTTCTGATTAAAATTCACTATAGTTCAACTAAAAAAAAAAAAAAAAAATTAAAAATTGTCTGATTTAATAAATTTCTAAAAAAATTTTAAAATTAGAACTGTTTTTTTTCACGCATAAAATTAAGAGATTTATTTTGTAAGATGCAATGCTAAAGGTCACGACTCACTGTCCTACACAATCCTACAATCTGCGAAAAAATACAACCCTGATCTGATGAATTGTTATTGTTATTGTCATAGACTCCATCGTACTAGGGTACGATTGTGTAGGATAGTGTATCACAGCTTTAAGCGTTGACAAATTTTGTTTGTTTTGGTAATTTGAATTTTTCCACATAAAATTTGTCAACACTTAGCGTTGCGTTTTACAAAATAACGCCCCAAAATTTGTGTAATTTTTTTTAACTCGATTATGGATGGCAACTGAATTTCAGTTGCCTTGTCAGTATTATGTATGGCAGTAGAATTATTTTTCGATGAAGAGAAGGAAGTACAAATCCTTTAGAATTATCGCCTCTACTGTGAGTAAATTTCATTGCAGCTTGCTTGCCCTTAGAAAAGTAAAATGTGTAGTGACAGCTTTTTGGTGGTTCAAAAGATAATCGGCTATGTCATAATTTTCATATATTTTTGGCAAAGCGGGTTTCAAAAGTTTTCATTTAGTAAACGTACTTTTTCACGAAGTACATCTTAAAAAAGAGCATTTTAATTGTATTTTTGCATTATTTCACCATTATGCTTCTTTATGTTCATTATTTTTATTTTTCTTGAGGAAATATTTTTGTTATGGCATGTAGTGTCATTAAAGAATGTTTTAGTACCACTAAATGTTGTTTGTGCACAGTGCACCAACAAAAACAAAACAAAAACTCATTTGAAAAACCTGATTTTTCTATTAAAAAAAAATAGCACCACACATTAACTTTGAAATATTTCTTTTCTTGCTGCTGCTGGTGTCTTTGGCGTTTTAAACGCTCTCTTAAACTACCACTACAAACAAACGTTTTGCAAACAAAGTTGCATAATCTAATACGTACATAATACATACATACATATGTATGCACTTGAATACAAAACGCCTTTTAATTTTGGCATTTTGTTAAAATTACATTTGAACAGTGAATTTTTATCCAGATTTAAGCCAAAAGTTGGCATTTGAGGCGATTGAATTGACACGAGAAGAGAGAAAATAATATTTGACTGTACAAGCAGATCCCTTGTAAATTTATAGAATTTCATGTTTGACTTGCTTAAGTACTTTTCAGATTTAGTTGCTTTTCTGTAACACTTCCTCTTCTTCTTCATACTCTGGTAATTATGGAGGGAGGATTTAATTCATTAGTGCTTTTTGTCTTCAAAGTGTTTTGTGGGATAATGAAAGTGTATGTATGAAAACACATGTGTGTACTCGTATCTTTATGTATGTATGTATGTATACATATGTATAAAGGGCACCTTTAAAGATTAATATGTTTTTTATTCTTCTTTTTCTTTCTTTTTAACATCCTGTTTATGTTCATCTCGTTGGCATTCCTATAGCAAACGGAAACAAATGTTGAATATCATCTTTTTTTTAACTTTTATTTTCCCACACTTTCAATATGTAACATGTGTCCTCAAGATGTGGTTTTTTTTTGTTATTGTATTTTTACTTCTGATTTTGTGTCTAAACAAGTTTTTGTTTTTGTTAATTTTCATAAAAGATTTTCAAAGTTCAAACTCTAAGTACAAAATTTTATCGTTCAATTAAACAGTAGGAACGTACGAGAAAAAAAATAATTATTTAAGTTGTTATTTGTAATTGTTTTGTTTAGAACAAGGTTATAAATAATTGATGTCTGAAACAATTTTATGGAAATAAATTTTACTTTTAGTTTTAATGCAATTTTATGTGAAAAAAATATGCATAAATGTCGATTTCCTGTCATAAATTAAAACGTTATAAATCTGTGTTAAATATAATAAATGATATCAGTAACAGTGATAGATAAAAACTTACAGTTTTATAAAATCGAGCCCTTTTTTCGATTTAATCGTAAGCGACAAAAATTAAAGTTTCCAGCAAAGGGGTTTCTTAATATTCAAATATGTTTTACATATGTACGTAAATTGTCGCTTACGATAAAATTTTGCAGCATGTATCTTAAAAGTTAACAAGAAATTCTAAAATATGCATGGGTCCATAAAATATTAATTTCAATAAAAAAATTAATTTTTTACTACATGTCGCTTACGATTAATGCTAAGAACACAAATGGGACGAACGACGAATTTCGTCCACGGCAACGAGTTCGTCGACAAGAATTCGCTCAATAAGTTCGTCGTGTGAAGCACAACAACACACAAAAAAGTAATATGAATGATTTTGTAATATTAATTAAAATATTTGTAATATCAATTAAAAAAATTAATTAAATATTCGACTATAAGCAATTTGATATTATCAATTAAGTTTTTCCACTCAAACTAATTACTACAATTAAAAATTTAATTGTAATTAATTCAATTAAATTTTTAATTGAAAACATTATTTGGTGAATACATTTTTTTTGAACGACGAATAAATAACAGCTCTTATAATTGATTGGTTATTGTTTGTGCAAATAGAGAGAGAGAAAATAGATTTTCTTCGTTCGTCGGCGTAAAAATAGAAATGAAAAAATTCGCCGTTCGTCGCAGTTAATACTTACGACGGTTTAAAACAAATTGTTTTTTTTTAAGAAATTTATGAAATGATTTTCATTTCAACATATTTAACTATTTACTGAAATAAGTTCGCCAGTTGCGAAAATATCATTATAGTAAGTTCAAAAAAGGAAATTTTTCTTAACATCGCTTCCAATTCGCTGATTAGAAATCGAAAGAAGAGAACTTGTTGCCATGACAAGCATGTATAAACATCAGATAGAGATGATCCAACTTCGCACTAATTCCAAAACGCAAATTCTACATTTTCATGACTTCTTGGGAAATGTCTTTTTTTACTGAGCAAACTCTGAGTTTTCTACTTTCAGGTAACACAAAGGGTTCTCTTATTTGGACCAAACTTACTTTCTCTTCTCAGAAACGTGTTAAAACTAACCTTTCCTAACTTGTGCTTAGGAAACATGAATTCCCGGGAAACACTTGTGTAAATTATCGGAAACAGGAAATTTAAAATGAAATTTATTAACAATATTTTAAATTATTATTATTGTTTATATTTTTCTCTTAAAGTACCCATACATTTGCAATATTATTGTGCAGTAATAGATATTGTGCAATAAAATTGCACCATACATTGAATAATTAAATGTTTTGTTATGTGTTGACAACATTGTACAATAATCACTAAGGTGAATAAACATAGTTGCAAACTGTTGGTGCAAACATTGTGCATGTAGCAAGTGTAGCACATATTTTATATTCTGCAATGCCACAAATACAAATCATATGACATTGAAATTTCCCGCACTAATTCATATGTGCAGACTGAGAAATTCAAATGCTTATAACGATAACACAGCTGCATTTTTTGCTTTGTTTATAAAAACAACTAAATTACCGCTCTGGCAAAGTTTGAAGATGGAAGCGCCGAAACAAGAACTGTCGCTTGTCTTTAGAAAAAATAAGGACGGGAAAAAATTAATTGAAAAATTAATTGATTCTTTGGCAGCCTCCATCTCAATTTAATTGCTCCTAAATGTGTTAAGATTATGTACATCTGAGAATATTCAATGAAAACGGCTATATCCTAGACTACTTGCTACATCTGCAATATTTGCTCGAGCAGTTTGCAATGAAGACCGATTACCTTTAATATTAAATGACTCGATAAATGCATTAACGTTTCTAAAATCTAATTTTTACACTACTAATTGCTATTTTAGTTATTTTAAAACCTTTTTTTAAATTAAATTTTAATGAAATTATGAACTTTCAGTTATTGTTTCACCAAAGAATTCTCTGGATAGGAATGTATAATTTTTACGTTCCCCCAAAAATTAAAAGTTCACAAAATCCCAACACTATTATGTCATTATTACACATTTGTTTATGAAATCTCAACTTTTTCTGTAAAGACTTAAAAATATTTTCATATAAATTATAACAAATATGTAGATATGTATCTCTTTTATGATGGGATTTGGCATTTCAACAGCATTTTGTTTCTATTTTTGAAATTCACAAAACTTAGCAAAACCTTTCGAATATTTATTTATCCATTAGTATGGGATTTATTCACAAACTAAAGTAGAGTCTATTAATTTATTCATTGATAACAAATAAATAAAAACAGTTTGTGTTATTGGATATGTAAAAGATGAATAGGGAATAAATATCGCTCATTTACTTGAATAGTGTCATAACTCAAAAAGTGCGTTTTTTAAATTAATAATGCAGAACATTGGGCATTTCATATTTTATCTTGTGTAAAAATTTCATATATGTGAATAACTTGTAGTACTACCTCATGAGAAAAGAATATTTTTTCATGTAAGAAAATTGAAAACTTTAAACTCATTTTTGGCAAAACTAGTTTTTTTGAGTTATGACACTACAGAAGCAAATGAGCGAGATACATTTACACAAACAACTCTGTTAAAAAATTCATGTCAATTGACAAATAACAGACAAATGTAAATAATAAATTTGCCCGTATTATATACACGTGTACATACATACATATGTACATATTTATCTATGTACGTATGTACATATTTGCTCAGCCGTCAGCAATTTTTTTTTCGTAAGTTTTATTTATGTACGTAAGTATATCAGTAAATTAATTTAATTTTTCTTTTTTGATACGCTTCAAATATTTTGTTTCAATTAAAGTAAAAGTTTCCACAAGAGCTTTATTTCATCTTGTAACTTTTCATTTCTAATTAAATTTTTTTGAAAATTATAAAATTAAAACTTGCAACTGCTTAGACATTAATTTATGACTTTTGCGATCGTGTCTATTTTTTTTGTAAAATAATATACACGATATAAATATAAAATACTTGAATTTCTTAATTTTTTATACATATGGATTTATATATTTTTGTAGCTAAAACGAGAGTGACACCATGAGCTCATCATCATTCATTTTATGCTACGGTGTAAAGTTTGTAAGCAGAAAGGTGAAGTTATTAGCAGAATTAAAACAATATTCAATTTACATATATACATACATATTTAATTTTCTTTAAATAGTTTTGTATTTTGGATTGTTTGCGAGTAGTTTAATGAGTTTTTTTAATAAAATTTTAATTGAATTGACTATTAGAATTATATTAGAACTGTCAGCAAAGCTGATGCATGCGTTTGCTTGTGGAATACACACGCATGTATTCATTTCATTTACTTGAACAGCGTCATAAGTCTAAAAATGCAATTTTTGAGTGAATAATGCAGATTTTACCCTCATATTGTTATTCACATTGTATAAAAATTTCCTACAAATATCTTGTATATTTAACTCTTGAGAGAAAAGTTTAATTACATTTTTTCCTTAAGTTGTTTGTAAATTAGAAACTTTACAATCGTTTTCTGTAAAACTACACAGAAAGAAAGTTTATTCCATTAAAATTCTTAATTAAAAACAAATACAAATAAAAAATTAATTAAAAATTTCATTGAGTCAATTAAAATTTAGCTTACAATTTTAATTAATTAAAAGTTTAATTAAAAATTAAATTGACTCAATGAAACTTTTGTTTCAAAATTTAATTCATTAAATAGTTTAATTGACACAATTGAATTTTTAATAGATTATTGTTTTTTTTTCAATTAAAACTGTTGATTGGAGAAATATTTTTTCTGTGTATTTGTTCGAATTATGTGTGACGTTAATCAAGTAAATAAGCAATACATATGTAAATAAATAAATACATATCATTATTTTCGTCATGTAATATGGAAGTAAGCTCAGTTTGCTTTCAATTGAAACTAGATAAATATTAGCAAAGAAATGAATTTCATAATCTCTTAAAGATATCAATAATACGTAATAAGAGTTTTTACTTTTTTTGTCTACCCTTGAGCATAGTTAAAGGAGTTTGATTTTGTGAAAGATTTGAAAGGCATTGCACTTGATTCTACCTACATCTCGTTACCTTAATATAGAAAGGCCCTAACTCATTATTTTTTGAAATTGAGATTTTTGCATTTTTTAATACATTAGGTGTTCCTCTATCGAAATATGCAAACAAATCGATTTAAAAAAATAATGAGTTAGGGCCTGTCTATATTAAGGTAACGGTATGCATTCATGTATTTTTGTAAAAAATTTTCCACATTTTATGCAAAGCGAGACAAATATTGTCGTAATGTCGTATTGCCGATTTCCAATAAAATGTCTCTGCCCTCTGTTTCCTTTATTTTGCAAATTGCATTAAAATTCTAAAAATTCTTAAATGTCAAAATTTTCTATTTCCTAGAGAATTCATCATTTTATTTGATTTTCTAATCTTGTGTAATTCCACGAGTAGTTAAAAGAATAAATAAAAAAAGACTGACTTCACTCAATACTCTGCTTTTTTTTACTAAAAAAAAACTTACAATTTGTTCCAATTCCGTTATTGGCATATTGCTGTTGTTGTTATTTGATGAATGTGTTGAAGTGGCCGAATTCGAAGACACTGTCGACGATGATGATCTAGAGGTGGCACAGTTTGAATTTTTATTCCGTGGTGGTGTGGGAGGTGGCAGTGGACTAGTTGGATTTAAATTTGAACAATCCTTAGAGTTACGGTTTGGTGATAAACGAGACGGAAAACTCAAGGTTTTCGTCCACTGAGCCAAACTACGCACCATTTCAACGGTTTTTATATTTATTGCGTTAATTATTTTTGCTATTTCTTTTACGAAAGTTTTCACAATATTTTTATAAAATTTTCACTTTGTTTTAGCAAATGAATTTTATTTTGCTTTAATGAAATATTTCAAGCCAGTTAAACATTTATTTGTTATTAAATTGTTTTTATTTCTATGATTATTTTTTTTAATAATTAAGCGTTAAACGTCTAAGCTTCGTTCCGATCATGCCGCTGGTTAAAGAGCAACTGAATTTAAAAAAATGTGAAACTTCTTTTGCTTCAGTAGTCAACGTTTTAATGTTGTATTTCGTTTCTTTGGGCGCATGTGTATGCGCAAATGGCTTTTTGAATTGTTAATAAACACAGTGTGTGCCTTCAATTAGTGAGTAGTAGTAGTAGAGTAGTGTTGTTTGTCTTTCTACTGTTGGGAACCATACAGTTGAAAAATATAATAATTTTACATCCACCACCATCGACAACAGAAATGAAAACCAGAACTCCAGCACCACCACCACAAACTACAAACGACAACGCCATTTAGCACTGCATTCCAGATGCAGCCGACATACGGACATACATATGTTTACATTTTTGTAAATAGTATCTTGTCTTTGAGTCAGACAGAGAAAACTCTACGTTTGAAATGCATTTTTGAAAGAGATGCAATATTTTATTTTGTCTCTCGCAACTGCCTGAGCAAATAAATTAGAAGAGGGAGTTTTGTTTTAAGAGAGTGTGAGTAAAAATGAGAAATTGTAACTAAACTTAATATTCTTCAAACCAATATGTGTAGCCAGATAAACAGCAACTAATCTTACTTGCCAAGAATTACAAATATATAACTCAAAAATGTCTAAAATTCCAATGTTAATATGACTGGCTTCCTAAATGTATGTTAAAAATGTATCAATACAATGTTGAAACCGTGTACATGCATCCCATGTACAAAGTAGTTGCCATGCATTACTGCAAAGCAACATTTGCTCCAAAAGTCAGTTCATTATAAAGAACCTAGAGGTTTCTGTGTTCTTTTGTTGTACTATTATTAAATCAATTACGAGTTCTTCCGGATGATTATTAAATTGTAAAGAGTAGAGTATGCCATTAATAATGGAAAGCAATATCAGCCAAATAGCCGATACGCTTGCAGGACCATATTCTTTTCATAAAATTTTCCATCAATAACTTCACGAATTCCATCTTTGAAATCTCGAATGGATTATGGGTTATTGGCATAAAACTTCTCTTCCACTTAACACCATTGATAAAAGTCTAAAGGTTTTAAATCGCAAGATCTCGTTGGCCAATTGTGATCGCCTCTTCGATAAAACACACGGTCAGGAAACTTGGCGATGATGTCGTTACTTGTGTAACGTAGCCTCATCAATATCTTCGAATTCTGGCCATACAAAATCACTGAACATCGTTTGATAGCTCACTGATCATCGTTAGATAATGCAGCTCCAGCCTCATTGGGCGAAAAAGTATGGTCCACTATCCTCGCAACATTTCTGCTTGTTAGCGTAAGCTCCGACGTGAAGAGGGAACTTATCACTCTAGATGATTTTTTGATAAAATTGTGGATCAGTTTGAGGCAGTTTGTGGCTTTGCTTATTCCCGGTAGGTGTTAAAAGCCTTAAGAATTAAGTCTTTATGCAAAATACGCTGTAATTTCATTTATGGCATGACCTGACCAATTTCAAAGATAGACAAGAAATGGACGAAACTGGAATTTTGCTTGAGTTTTGTGAACTCTGACTTCAAAATTTTCAAAATTTTTTTAGTGAATTTTAAGCACCCCTGTGCAAAGTTTTCCCTTCGAAGTGTTTATCCTTTTAACCAAATTGCAATCGTAAATAATTTTTCCCTACAAATGTGTTCCCTTTTTCGATTCGCCGTTATCATGAATAATCATCCTTATAGGAAATAAAAGGCGAACATTTTCTTCACGTGAAATATTTGCCATAAACAAAACATGGTGAACAAAATTAGAAAAGTATGCTGACAGAAGAACAGCTCAAAAATTGCCGATCGAAATTTTATGGAAAGGTAACACATTTCACGTGAACTTTTATTCCCGACAAGAGTGAATATTTTTCAATGGAATTTTTTCACTTTTCCCTTGGTTTTGTTCACTTTATTATTGTAGCCAAGCTAAAAAATAGTTTTTTAGACAAGATCACTAAATAATGTCCACGATTAATAAAAATCATTCCCTACAGGACCTTTTCTCATTGAATATGAATCTCTTTGGTTCACATGCGTAAATTTTATGACGATTTTTTCCTTGGCACCTAAAATATTTAAAACCACAACTTTACACTTAAAAACATTTCATTTGAAACGCAACATTTGTGTATTTTGCTTTACAAATCTTCTTCCCGTTTCAGCCCAGAGCTGATTTACAACTGTTGTTCAAAATTTTTGAGGGAAAATAAAAATAAGGTGAAGATAAAGCAGTTCAAATGTCTGGCAACACTGTAACATATACAAAGTAAAGTGAGAAAAGAACAACAACAAAAGGCCACATACATACATACATATGTACATAATTGTGTTAAAAATTAAAACAGCTGTCATGTTGGTAGTTTTAGGCCACAAAATAAAACAAAACAAATCCATAATTAGAATTGATATAATTGAATGCATAAAAAAGATGTTTTTTGAACACAATCGTTATAAATTTTTGACGTGGCTGGCATATTACCAATTCTCAAAATTAAATTAACTTTAATTACATACATACATATATAAATATGTATGTATGTATGTGTATGTGTACATCTTTTTTCAAATACACCATATGCTTGATACAGTACACACCTCCATACATATTTACGTACATACATATGTACATATGTATGCAAGTCCTAAAGAAAACCTTCAACATTTCAACCTCAATTTAAACAAAAATTTTCAAACATGTCAATGCATGTTTTCATAATCATAAGAAAGGAAACAAAAGCATCTGCCTTTTTTCGTGTGTATTTTCTTTCGAAAAAATCCGGCTTGCACCGAACGGCCTTGTGAAGGTTGAGTTGAATTTTTACATTCACATATTTCTTCAGCAGCAGCACCAGTATCTGCAGCGTTTTGAGCCATGCGTGGTAGTTGGCGACGAAAAAAGTTGTCTGTTTATGGCATTTTTGTTATTTATAAAAAATCGTTTGGTATTTTAGTTTTGTTGGCAGCGAAAGCAAACTAAACAAGAAACATGTTTGAAGTCCAAAGTATTTTATACGAGTTTTATTTTTATTTATTCTGTAACACCAATTTTCTCTCTTGCCTGCTCTCTTAACCAGACATACAGCAGCACATACACCAATTTATACTTGAAATACATGTCTACAGACGTACATATGTATATACATATGTACCTTATTTGGCCAAAAGCAACTACAATAGACAGCTGATAGTTTTTTTCTTGCTTAAACTCGAAAAATGTTGGAAATATTGTCGAAAGTAAAACAACTTGTTTATAGCCAACATAATTCACATATTCTACTGTTGCAGGAAAAGAAATGACTAGAAAAATGTTGATGATAAGCAAATTGTTTATTTACTTACATACTTTTCCTTTAAAGCTTTCCAATTACGTACATATGTAAGTATGCAACGTATGTGAATTTTTAGATATTCGCGAGTATGGATATTCGAAGCCATGCTGGCGAATACGAATATTAAATTTGAAATTTATAGACAATACTCTTGCTTGCTTACATATAGTTAATCTTAAAATGATAATGAAATTTTAATGGACGTCATTTGATTGCTTTACAAAGCGATAACAAATACATAAAAAATTCTATCATTAAGTTGGGATTATGTGGAAAATTTTAAAGCTCTAGGCTCGGTTGTAAAATAAAACAGTCGAAAAAAAACAAAGTTCTAACAACTAATTATGGCAGAGGAGCAATAAATATACGTGTGCCGGTCCACATTGGGAGTTGAACTCCCCCTCTTATTTTGCACATTGTTATGGTCAGTCGGATTGTTTTTTTTAGATATAAGAAGTATTCGGCGGTTTTAGTATATAAAATCTTACAAGGAAATATTTTGTGAATCATTATATAACATTTTACATAAGTCAGGTAGTGAACTTTGGGAAAAAGGGAAGAAAAATCTACAAAATTATTTGCCATAAAATTCTACTTTATGGTGCATGCAGACATGACCACAAAAATTCGTAAAAAGAGAGAAACTTCACCGCATTCACCTTTTTGACTTTCTGTTATAGGAATATATGTATGTATGTATAGTTATCTACTGATTTTATCCCAATTTTCGAAAATTGAGGTACTGGGTGTCAATTCTGACTATTTTCTCGATAATGTACATATGTGTTTGTGTGTGTAGGCATGCAAACATCTTAAAGCTTAAGAACTGGTCAACAGATCACTTAGATATCGTAAGATTGTGATTAAATTTCGGAAGATTTCGAAAATTTTCGAAAATGAAATTTTCAAAAAAGTGTTTTTGTTTTTAAATAAATTTTAAACTACATAGCTGATCAAGCTCAAGTAATCAACTCTTAAGATGATTCACTTATGTTGTCCGAAGAAAATTTTTTTACTGAGAGTTTTCTGCAGCACGATTCAGTTATTGCGGAAAAGTTGTCCGGAAAATCAAAGCTGCCAAATGTAGACAAAATTTAGTAGTTTTACTGCAGCAATTTTTTTTATACTTAGCTTTATTTTCATGGCGTATTTTACATATTGTAATATTATGTAATATTAATGTTCTTTCTTATTTTTGTTAACGTTTTTTCAAAACAAACGTCGCTCACAATTTAATTTCACAAACACAAAATGGCAATGCAAACTTTTTATACGATTGGGCAACTCAATACAATTTTGTGTGGAAAAATTAACCTTTTGGCAACTCAGTTCAAGTTTGCCCGGACAAAATATAAAATTAAACCAATTCAAGCTGAGAGTTGTTCGTAAAAAATATTTTCTCTCTCTCAAGAAGGGAGACGTATGTATACTCGTATAAGAAAAATTAAGTGATCGTGACCAGTTCAAAATAATTTATAAATTTTTTTCCAAAGAACAAAGTTAATTAAGCTTATTTGCCTGAATATGAAGTTACTTTGTTTAAAATTTGCTTTATATTTTATTATCATATAATAACACTGTGCAACAAATTGAGACTTTTGGAAAAACACACGGAGTGCACAATATAGGTTTGATAGTACTACTAAAGTGGAGTAAAACCCTATACTCAGTTTGGCGATTTTGGTGAACAATTTTTTTTATAGGCCTCCAAAGAACTCGAAAATCAATGCACCCTCAAAAAATGGTGTCATCAGTTTTTGGCCAACACCTCAGACTTAGTGATACCGCTTAGCTATATATAGGAATAATGTAGCTAAGAGTTTACCAAATAAATCTTAAAATAAGGAATTTTTTTTCACTTTTTTCAAAATAACTTAATGGGACTCTTAAATTTTTGCTAACAGTATTTGGCTAATTTGTACCTACAGTAAAGCTGAACAACTTTTGTGAACATGTCAATATAATTCGAACGTGTCCAGGCATCCTAAATACCTCACAACAACTGTAAATTAAAAACAAAAAAGAATTTCCAAGTACACGAAAGCGTGTATCACATCTCTTTCCCTCCTCACCTCTCACGCTTTCTGAAAGAAACATTTTATAGTGTGAACCGTGTCCTATTTTTATTTCGTTCGAAAGGTATCACTATGTTTTCTGTTGTTGTTTCCATAGAATTATTAATATTATTTTCAATACTCGTATGCATGTACGAGTATGTATTGCTGCACATATTTTTAAAATCTGAAGTTTTATTTTTAAATTCCTAAGACAACTGGTTTGAATTTGAGGTGGGCGCCTAACAATTAATCTTGACTGAATGTTTCCACATTACCAATGTCAATAATTACCTCGAAAAGTCATTTACTAAATGTTAAATCTTTCATTAAGCACGCTTATAATGAAGTTACTGTATATTTAATTGTTATCTTGCTTTAAAATTATTTATAACTTTATATTTGCATTACACTTTAAAAGTGATATAATCTCTTAAAGAATTGTTTATTTAAATTTTTTTATTTTCTCCTACGAGAACAGAGTCTTGATTTTATTCAAAGGTTTATTTAACCACACTTTATTTGATACGTTTTTAAAGATAGTTTTATTTGTTTAACTTAACTCTATGAAGAACATATCTAAAAGGTGGTATGAGAGATTTGTTCTTCTTATTTATTAACGCCTTATAAATGCTAGACAAGTACGAGGGCGATCCCAAAACTAAACGAATTATCAAAGAAAGGTTTCTTTTGAATTTTTGCCACAACTGGTTTGTCTAGCAATTAATCTTGCCTAAATGTTTTCATATAATCAATGTCAATAAATATCTCGGAAGCCATTTGCTAACTTAAGGAAATTTTTCATTAATGCCCGTTATTTCTACCCATAGATATCTATTAGTTACACGATATCTATCGTGTAAGTTAAATTTTATAAGGCAAAGTCGTAAGTAAAAACCTTAGTAAATTATTTGTATGTTGAAATTACGGGTCTAAGCGGGGTTGTAATAAAATTGGGAAAACTTCTCTTTATTTTTCAACATAAATCTCTATGCACTTTGCCCAGAGATATTTTATGGCTTCTTAAAATACCCATCAACCATTTCTTTATTGTTGACAAATATTTTATTGAAGGTTAAAGATACATTTGAAAATAATTTGTTCAAATTTAAATATTTGTGCGAACTTAGTGCAACTAACAAATAGTTGATTTTATTTCCTATTTATTTTTTTCTATTTAATAAAATAGGTTATAGTGCGCTCGCGATAACGTAAACACCGCTTAATGTGAATTAGCGGTGCCCCGTTGTGTGACTTGTTATTGCTTTGTTGTTTATTTTGATGTTCGTAAATAGTCAACAAACTTCGCATTACCAGTGAAAACTTCCTGCTGCTGGCTAGTAGGCAGGCAGTGTACTGGTCCTGCGCTCAGAGGGTCACAGGTGCGAATCCTGGAGACAAGCCAAAGTAGCTTCGCAGCCTATGCGTTAAGTTCGAGTTCAAATCTTGGCCGGGAAAGCCCAAACACAAACATTTTCCTGATGCCTGTGCCAATACACACAACAATGTAAGTTAAATAATTAATAACATACAATGACTAGATTAAATTAAACTCATGTTATTTCAGCTTGATATAACTTTGAGTCAACATGGTTCTAATTCGTATTGAATTTACGTTGTTCCAACTGAAAATAACTTTGATTCAACATGAATCTTCATTTTGATTTCACAGTACTGGAATGTTAAATCAACATGAAATAAAGTTATTTCAAAAGGAAATTTTTTTTTTATAGATTACTGTAAATTAACATCAAACACAATATAAGAGGGGTAGAAGCACTAGCTACTAAGGCCATCGGCTAGCAAAAAATGTTAAATTAGCCTTGTTTAAGTAGATTTTAATGTGAAATTTTTCTGTGTGTAGGATTAAACTTGTGAAAGGCAAATAAAGAACTTCAACTGAATAGAAAAGTTAGAAATCAGCCCGGATGTCTTAAAAAATTTTTTAAATTTTTTTCTATTTTCCGTATTTGAAAAGGTTAACAACTCACAAACGTAAACACCGCCAGTTTTTATTACTTCACGATATCGCGAATACACTGTAATTAATTTTAAATTCAGCCTTTTGTTGGTATTCTTATATTACTCGTATTGTTCATATTGTGTATTTCATACAAAAAATTCGGAGAGAAAAATAAAAATTTATTCTTCCATGTGTAAATTGAAAACTTTAAACAAGTTTTCTTTAAAACAAATTTTTTTGAGTTATGATATTGTTGCAGTAAATGAGCGGTACATACATACATACATACATATTTCGATACTTATTATGAGTTTTGCTATTTAGAGAAACTACTCTACAGTTTATTCAAGTGATTATCTTTCGAACAAATATGAAAACTTAAGAAGTCTAAATAAAATTCAGTTCAAACTTTTCCTTTTAGATATCTTGAATTTCCTCTGCCTAATCAATTTAACAAAATTATCGGCATTAAATAAATAATTTTCTTATATTATTTTTTTTTTGTATAACAAACAGCCAGCACTGCGCAACGCAAATTATTATTTAATGCGCAATAAGAAATACAGAAAAGCTTAAGAACTGAACGAAATTAAGGTCATCTCCAGCTCCACACACAACAAACCAAGACTTGATAGAGTATTTCTGCAGCTGCATTTAAAATTTAAAACTAATCAGTCGACGGTTTAAAGCTGAAATTCATACGAATAAATAAATAATCAGCAGCCACACTTGTACAAGTGGCTCAAGTATAGAATTTATGTATGTGTATTTATCAGGGCGGTGATATTTAGTTTAAAGTTTAAAGAAACACTTCTTATTTCTAACAATGAAACAAAGACTCATACCCCATACCATCATACAATGCAGTATTTATGATTGAATGAATATGCGAGTGAAAGTTTTAAAACGATTATTGTTTTGTACTCGTATCTATTTGCATATACATAAATATCAAAGGAACACAAAAAGAATTCTTTTCAAATCAGTCTTGATTGTAATTTGAAAATGATTTAATTTCATTACAATTCTTTCTTCTGCTATACGAGTAAATTCCATGCGCTTTAGATTTTTACATGAGCGGCTGAGAAAATTTTCCCAGCAATGATTTACATGCACGTTAATAAAAAATAATTATTATTTGTAATTTAATACTGGCAATCATTGTTTGTCTTTTACCTTTGAGCAGCAGCATGCAGTTGGCCTCAAATGCTTTCTTTCTCACTGTTTGTTGTATGTTTCAAATTAAATAAAATTGTTTCTTCTATTTTAAACATTTAGCAAATTTGCAAAGTATAGTATAGTGAAAAGAAAAATCGATTGCACTCGTACGCGTACGAATATTTTGACATTCATATTTTTATACACATTTGCTTCTAATGGAAGTTGCTAATAAAATGTAAATAAATAAACTCAAACACGTACAGATTCATTTGTACTCGTATACGATTATTTGTGGTATGAATTTTATTTACTTTAGACTTCTTGCTTTTATGTATTTTCAGTTTCACATTAGAAATATTAGTTTGGTATCTACTAAATAGTTAAAATTTTATTTAATAAGCGGCCAGAACTCGCATAAAATTTGCATAAATATTTATTTAGTTAGTCACCACATTTTGCTTTGCATTCTTTCAGTGTGACTAAAATTTGACACCTCAAAAAACTGGTTCCAGTTTTTCTTTGCAAAAACACACTATTACTCCGTACATGTTACAAAATAATCCGTTATGTTTGTAACACGACTATTAGTCATCAGTGTAATAAATAATCTGCCCAATACAGTGGGGAACTAAGTAATTTAATTTAATAAATTTCCATTCCAAAGGCAATTTATAAAAGTTCGTTTTCAAAAAGTATCTGTTAAAAGTTAAAACACTTTCTGTATAAAAACTTCTTTTACAAAAGTATAAAATCAAAAGTATTGTAGTTTCATAAGAAAATCCTTTAAACTTGTGTATATATTTAAAAGTACGTTTCTGTGATAACATTTTTTGGGAAAAAATACTTAGAAAAAGTTCTTTTCGAAAAATCTATTCCTTCCTCTTGAAAAATATTCTTTTGGAGTATTTATCTGATAGAAAAATAATTTTTCGAAAAGAAAAACGTCAGAAAATGTGTCTTAGTAAAAAAAAGTACCTTTTAAAAAAAGTACCTTTCCGAAAAAATTGTTACAAAAGATCCCTAAATATTGAATAATTCTCTTAGAGATAAATTACAGTTAGAAAATAATGTTTTTTTTCAGAAAAAATGTGTTTTAAAAAAAGGACCTGTTAGGAAAAATTAATTTAGAAGTATTTTAAAAAATATCTACAAAAAAATTTATTTCAGAAAATTAACTTTTTAAAAAAAGCACTTTTGTGAGAAAGTACTTTTGCGAAAAAGGAATACCTATTTGAAAAAGTGTCTTTTTGAAAAATTATGTTTAGAAAATAATACCTTTTGAAAAAAGTGCACTTTAAAAAAGTACCTGTTAGATAAATTACATTTGAGAAAAAATCTTTTAGAAAAAGTACAATTTCGAAACATTTCGTTTAGAAAAATTTACTTTTGAAGAAAAATCTTTTAGAAAAAGTGCATTGTCGAAAAACTTTGCTTAGTACCTCCTAAAGAAGTACCTTTAAAAAATTACCTTATAGAAAACAAACGTTTCAAAAGTCTTTTTCCTAAAGTACCTTTTTTAAAAATTTAGTTTTTTGAAAAGTACCTTTTTTTAAACATTTCGCATAGAAAAAACATCTTTCAGATGAGGAGCTTTTAATGTTTTGGAAAATTTCGTAAAGAAAAACAACGTACCTTATATAAAAAGTATATTTTTTAATAAGTACCCTTTAGAAAAGGTACCTTTCAACAAAAGAAACTTTTAAAAAGTATTTTTTGAAAAATGTGCCTTTTAAAAAAAGTATTTAAAAAAGTATTTATTTAAAAGTACCTTTTGGAAAAAGTACTTTTTAGAAAAAATACTTTTTAGAAAAAGAACTTTATAAACAAATTTTTTTTTTATAAAAAGCACTTTTTTCAAAAATTGTGAACAGAAAAAAGAGTTTTTTAGAAAAAGTATCTTTTTAAAAAGTACACTTAACAAAAACTAATTAGAAAAATTATCTCACAGAAAAAGTATCTATTAAAAAATACGTTTTAGTACAAGTACCTATTTGAACAAAGTAGTATTCGTACATATCTTTACAGTTAAGAAGAGAAGCGTTAAGAAGTTCATTTTTAAAAATAACTTGAAAGGCATATCTCTTATTGATTATGTTTTGCAGTAAATTTAAAAATTAATTACACAAATATTGTGTAAAAAAGTGACTTTTCCCCATTGTAATGTTATTTTTCAAAACTCATAGATAATATTATATAAGTAATAAATTTTAGTTAGCTGCTTGTAATTAAAGATAAACTTCCCAAAACTGAAAAACTAAATGTAAGTGTTGTGTCTGTGTCAGTTACAAATTCAGGTTCACAAAGGTGATTCATACCTAATAATATTACGTTGATTTAAAATAAGTGTTGCCAAATATTTATGTCTTTAAAAAAAAGTGCTTTTCCCACAGGCTTTAAAAAAGGAGAAAAAGTCCAGATATTTGTTGTTTAATAAGTAATGTAAATGTTTAGAATTGATTATTTAACAATTATTCGGGCATTTTTATTTTTCAAATGTTGATCTTATAATATATACAAATTGTGCTTAAATTTTCTTCAATGCATTCGCGATAGAATGATATCACGAATAAACATACATATCGTTACCTTAATGTGGGAAGACGGCCCTAACTTTCCAGTAAAACATTTTCATGTTTTTTGAAGCAATAAGGCAATAAAGCGCATCATAACTCGCTTTAAAATATGAGCTGTTTAGCAGCAGTGAACATATATGTAGCAAACTATAGAAAAAAGCTGATTTAACAGCGCCACAATAATGCAGGTTTTAAAGCCAGAAATTTTGCTAATGTAATCTTGAAAAGCGCTTTTTTACATATCTAAATACGTTTATATTGTTAATCCTTTAAAGAGCGCTTGAGATAAGTGCTGTATTTGCATGTTTTATCGTATTAAAAAAAGCGCTTTTGTGAGCAAGAAATGTAGTACTCCAAACCGGGAACTACTTTTACTCTCTCATAGTAAAAAACTGCTTTATTTGAAGCAATTTTATTGCTGGGTTATTATTTTTTTTTAAATGCAAATATTTCAATTTAAAAAAATAATAAGTTAAATGCTTTCTATATTAAGGTATGATATGATGTGTTACTGTTCTCACATTTTCAATCACTTTTGAGTTGTGTTTGAAAAAAAAAACACATTTTGAAATCATGTATGTAGATGAAGTTGTTTATAAAATTTTATTTGAAATTGATTTTTTTCTACGATGTTATTATATTTTATCCAACGTAGTTGTAGTGTTCATGGCAACACTGGCTTCAATCCATTTGCATGTGTGCATACAAAACCTTCAATAGATAGTTTGTTTCGTATATCTGAAAAAAAAAATCACACGATTCTTGTCCACTTGCAACGCATTTAGTTCAATAAACTCGTGTGTACGAGTACGTTAAGTAATCATGAATGTTTCTTTGTGTGGCATGGTGTTGTACTCGTATCACGCTAAAAAATGTCATTGATAAAAAATTTAAAAAAGAAACAGCACTACAAGCAATATTTATACTTGTGCACTTTCTGTCAATTGTATATTTCGTTTTCTCATTATTTAGATTTCAACTGTAAAAATTCCTCACCCGCTTTTATACAGAGCAGGTATGTCTGTATGTCCTAATTTACACTATGCAAGTCTTATTGCTAAGCTGATTAGTTTGATAGGAAAGAGGGACGAGGGGAAAAGAAACGTTACTGTTCCCCTCGTCTCTCCCTCCGTCAAACTAATCAGCTTAGCAATAAGACTTGCATAGTGTAAATATGGACTATCTATACGAATTCAATTGCATGCGGATGCACACTTATGTAGCTGTAACATGAGGGTGTTTAGTTTGGAAGTCAGTTAGGTGGAATTGATTTATGATTTAATTTTTGTTTTAATTTTGTTAATTAAGGAAATTGATTTACATTTCTTCCCTAAATTTTTACAGCTTTAAGTAGATAAATTTTACGTTTCGTTGCGATGTGTTACATAATCATTGTTAGAATTTCAAAAAACAACTAAATAATTAATGACTTCATTTAAGTGTCAATCCCTCACCTACATACATACGAGTACCTACATAGATAGACTTGACCGTCTTGTATCAAAGAGTTGTTTAATCTTAAATATACGTAACTAAGTGTAGATTCTGCTCACTTATCATCACTTGCGAGTAGATGCATAATTGGTATTATTCACTAAATATTTCATTCATAACAATCTGTAAAGCTTTAGGGCAGATTTGTTTGGCTTCCTCATTCTTGTTAAACAAATTAGTTTTTTATTTTCTTTTTGAAATAAAAATTAACATGCTTTCTCAATATCTACCATTAGGCCATTAGATGTAGATTAAACAATTTAAAAGGCCCTTTATTAAGATGCTTAGTTTAGCTGGAGGTATGTATGTATGACTTATTTATGATTATCTGTGTGTGTGTGAACGCGCGTGTGTTCTTTTTTGGTGTTAAAATCAAGTTTTTATAATAAAATTTTCTCACCATAAGCCAAAAAAGCATCTTTATTCTAGTTGTATCTGAACTGTTAAAAAAAAGCGCGTGTGTATGTGTTTGTTAAGCTTATCGCCATAAATCCATGACTTTGAAGAGGTCGTTCGTTAACTTTTTTATTTCAGTTTCAAAACAAAGAAAGAAAGACAGGCAGACGACATGCCGGCAAGGTAAAGCTGAAAACAAAAATATTTCAAATATTTTGGATGGAAGAGAAAAAAAAAATAACAAAACTATAAAATGAATGAATGCGAATTGGAGATGAAAAATAACAATTGTTTGATTTAAAGTAATGCTTTTTAAAATTATTGTAAAATCTAGGAACTTGTTCAACTTCCTTTGCATTAAATAATAGTTGTATGAGTATAATAAAAAAAAATTAAATAAATTACAAGAAACAGGTAATAAACTTTTTCTTCGACAGAATTTTAAAATTGGTAGTTTAACTCTGACAAAGGCTCTGGTAGTTGATGTTACCTAATTTTAAGCCAGAGAATCGAACGTTTTATTTTCCTGGTGTGAGCTTTTGGGATGCTGACATTTTAGTTTTGTTTTTTGAGACCACAATAATATTTGCACGAGTACATAATAAAGCAATTTACCATAAATTGTATCAACGATTTTAAAATGCGAATACAATGTTATTCGAAATATTTTTTATATTTTTTATAATATGAACAGCACTCTGGGGATGCCCCTACTAGGTAAATACATATGTTGTGTGAAGGAGGAGAAGAGGGAGTAGGTTTGTGGAAAGATATGTTACAGATTTACATGAGCACAATGAACTCATAGGTAGCAATCTTCGAACATAGTTATCCCTGACTATGACCATGTACCTTGCTGAGATACTTGAGCTATCTAAACCAGTGCTGGCCAACGAAGGAAATGTATTCGTGTCAGAGAATGACAACGAGTACTCAAAAAAAAAATTTACATAAGTAAATAGCCTTACGTGTAGTTTTCACAATGCAAGCAAGCGACTTGTCTGAAAAAAATATATGAAAATCACTAAAATTTTTACAAATTTTCTAGACTAGTCGGTTGCTTGCATTGTGGAAACTTTAGTAACTGCGTAAAATTATAATTGTGGCGCAAACAATTCGTACGCTCACTTAATTTCTCTCAAGCTACTAGGACTATAGCCGATTCCAACATACATGATCATGTCTACCTCGTTTATGCGAAAAACTAAAATACGCTGCAACTAAAATAAAAAAGACACATGCGTATCGAGCGCATTGACGCTCTTCATACTTATAGCCTTAGTATGCTTATACTCAGGCTATTGGTATTTAATCCGACAACGGATGATACTCGGGATATTTATTCATCATTCGCCAGCGTAATCATACATTTGTTTATATAAAATAGAATGGAAAATATGTGTTTGTGTATGTGGCTGTTTGAAAACATATTTTGTGTGTGCGTGCAAATAAAATCGCCCTGTATGGACGCATGTACAACTGATTAATAGTCAGAGTATTTTAATACTCATGTTTATAATTGTAGCTATGAAAACAGATTTATTTCTTTTTTCACTTATAATAAAATAGCAGCTAGTTGCGATGTGATTTAAGTGTCGTCTGTCTTCACTGTAAGTGACAAATAATATATATAGGCATTTCCACGCGAAAGTTCACTTTTTTGTCGCGTGCGACAGCAAGCAATTAAGCTTATATTTCAGAACAACGTCACTCGATTTTGTTTAAAATTTTACCTAATGTAGAGCTGTTGACACCCTATAGAAGTAAAAAAAAAGTTTCATTTTCTTTGAAAAACTAACATATTTGTTTGATGTCGCACGCTACAAAAAGTTGACATTTTTGTGGAAATGTCAATACAACAATGTTTCATTTGATTGAAATTTATGGCCAGTTCCAGGTTCGTCGAAAGCATACGTTCGACCATTTACATTGAAAATGAAAACAAGTTTTCGTATTTTATTGATTTTTTTCAATATAAATTTTAGACCGAACATTTTATTTCGACATCGTTGAACAGATGATTCATTATTTTTAACTTTGAAGTTGCTTTTAAACTCTCTATTTCATTTGCTGATGGGAGGAGTGAAAATATAAAATAATATTAAAAAACAGTGGTTCTGTTTTAAATGGCTTTCTTGTTTGGTTGCATCTTTAAAACTAATCTAGGTAAGGAGGGGTTGCGTTGCAATACTCCTTCACTCGGATGAGATTGAAAAAAAAAATTAACTGAATTCACCCATTTATTCATTATTGTATCAATTCAGCTTTAGCTTTTTTTAGATTTTCCAACCAACTCTTTGACAGTTCTGTCTTATAATAAATATTGTAACAATATTGTTAATAAAATTTAAAAAAAAGTCACAAATAAATTATAAGACGAGACATATTTTTTTTGTGCTGAACTAAAATATTTTTGAGATTGTTAAGGTTCATTGCATTGAATTGCGGATGAGTTTGATTGTAAATTTATTCGCGTCAAGTTATTGTTTCACAACGTTATTAAATTCAATGAAGCAGTGTAGGCAGTTGAAATGATTTTTAGATGTTATTTCCTATTTATTTTTTTTAGACATTTTTGTTTTACAATAAACAAGCGTGGGATTTTATTTGTAGGTCTACTCTATTGTTTGTGAGTTTTCGAAGTTTTCTGGTTTCATTATCTTTGAGATCTAAAACAAATCATACACTTTTTAGTTGTTAATTAAAATAATTACAGACATACAATTTCATTGCATAGCATACAAATTAAATATGTAGTTAAGGACGTAATTAAAAATGCTTTCTTCTCTCTATCAAAATATTCAATTATTTAAATTTCTTTTTCAATTGTTTTACACGCAAGTAGAAATCTGATCCATTTTAGTTTTTGTCTTAAATGATACTCTTATAGTGAATTTGTATGGAAATATAATATTCGCTTTTTCATATAAATAATATTTTGCTATTGTCTCGCTTTTACAAAGTTTTTTATTAAAGTCACGTTATTTGAATTTATGTATGATATATGAAGAGAAAGAAGATTCATGTATGTTTTGTTTATTTTTCATTCAATTTGTTAAACTTTACCATTTTGGTTGTGTTTATCAAATAGTTAAATGACCTCACGTTCATTCGGGTATTAAAGAAATAAATAAAAAAAACTCAAGCTATAATACAGTCAATGGCAGGCAAATAGTGTGTGCTGTATGGGACTGAAACAACAAGTTGCTTTTAGCTTTGTTTTTATTTAAATGAACTACATCTGTCATCTTAAGAAATAGTATGTCTGTTTTGTATTGTAAAACTATTTGATAATAATAAAAATAAAAAAACTCCTGAAAACTCGAACTTCCAGATATTCTGAGTATGCACGTTTGAAGAGTACAATCTGGTCCGTAATAGGTGACCACAGTTGTCTGTCCGCCCGCATCAACTCGTTCCCAGGAAAATTTGGTCACATCTTGAAAAATATTCTTATAGTAGTGCAGATTTAAAGTTTTTCAAAAAAACTTCTGAAAACTCGAACTTCCAGAAATTCTGAGTATGCATGTTTGAAGAGTAAAATCTGATTCGTAATAGGTGACCACAGTTGTCCGCCCGCATCAACTCCTTCCCATAGAAAGTGCTTAGCCCCCCAAAAACGGCCTAGTTATAAATATTTGATTCAAATTCATGGTTTTCAGAAATAGATTCATGGGCCATAATACAGGAACACCTTGTCCTTGGAAAAGTCCTTTGGAAAGGCATTAATCGAGTGTTTATAGCTTAACAGATCTCTGTTAACACGCTAGCAGAGCTCTGTTAAAGGTTATAAATTTTTAAATTTAACTTCACACACATCCAAATTGAAAGGTTACAACTCCAGAGCAGTGTGTTCTATTTAGTTTAAACAAAACAATTCGAAAACCGCCGCTTAAAATTTATATTGCAGACAAAAATACAAAAAATTATTCGGCGAAATAAATGATTAAAAAAACATTTCTATAGCATCAAAGAAAGAAACATGTCCATGCACTTATTTTTTGTCGTCGTTGGTATATGTTTTTCTTACAGAAATACATGATGTGCTTGTTATCACAATAAAAGAACAAATAATATTGTTTCTCTTTTTCTACTTAAATCGTTTATTTGAATTTAAATGTTGACTTTTCTTTATTTTTTTTCATAAATTACTTAAAATGGAAAGTCGGAAAATAGTTTTCAAGTTTTAAACACTTGTAGGGGAGGAGACACACTACACTCACTGACTGCTATTTATTTTTCCAAATAAACTTTTTATTTATTTTAAGGTAGTTTTCTTTTTCGTTTTTATAAATACGTATTGTAATTACCTAAATGGAAGCAGCTGAAGTCGAGAATATGAATATTTAATTGCTTAGATTGGTAAGGGGGGAAAAAGAAAAGGTTGCTGTATTTTTCACCATATGAATAATAAAAACGTATTAGGAATTTTAAGTAGATAAAGCGGATTCATATAAATAAAATTAAAAAATATGTGCGTTGATTCCTAAATGCAGGGACAGAGCCCTGCTCCTTTAAAAGTTGCGTGAATGAAATTCGGTAATTAAATTATTTTAAGATTCGGAGTCGAAGATCTATAGAAAAAAAAAAACATATCGATACATGAAATCAAAAAAATTAAAATCTTTTTAATTGATTATAATGTAATTAAAGAAAATCCAACAATCCACAACATTTTTATACGAATATCAAGTTTGCTAACGAAAATCTAGAATATTTTTATGAAAATCACTCAAAAAAATAGTGGTATTCATATAAATTTTCCATTTAAGTCGACAGACCGGGTTGTGGAACCATTTCTTGCTTCTCCTATGGAATATTTGAAACTGAATTTACGACTTTTCTGATTTTATATAACGATGTACTGCTTAATTAATATTCTGTTGTATGAGTCGTATGTTGTATGTGGCAGGATTGTTTGTAAGAAAATTACCAACAACATTTACACAATATCAAACTCATGCTTCTTACAGGAGTAAAAAGGAACCAATATATATATGTATATATATATAAACTCATACAATGGATTGTAAATCGAAGGCATATACATATATTTATTTGGGTTTCTTTATCAAAGAGTTTTCCAAGAAAAGAAATAGCAAAAATTCAAGCAGGCACGAACATGTTTTATATATTAATGTTTCTCTTTTACGAATTCTTTACGCATTGGATTCAATTCCTTTAACTAAACATTCTTTCGAAGGTCAAATTCGAGCAACTATTGTTTGGAGATACAAAAATATTATTAATCCGTAGCTAAATAGTCTAAAACACTTGAAATGCATATAATAAAGAGTCTTTCAATAGGGACTTCCGAACTTTGGCGGCTTTACTGTTGAAGCTGCACACTACTTGAAAAAAGAAATATTTTATTTTTTGCAATTTCTGAACTTCACGAATTTTTTTTTTAATACTTACAATGAAAATATTTAAATGAAAATTGTAATATATTTAATAATAATAAAAAAAAATTTGACAATAAAATCACCGTAGCCTTTTTTAACAATGAACCAAACAAAGTCACACAAAAAATACACTTCTCTTTGTAATTTGAATGCACGTGTTGACAACAACTGACTTTAAAGCTTATTTTTTCCTAATCAGAGCTAAAAACTAAAAAAAACAAAACATGAATATCAGTTACCTATTGTATTGAGAAGCATATTAAAAGATTAGAAAGAGTGTTGCCAGATATTGTTTTTAATTTTGTCTAGTTAGATTTGCGATCTACCACAGTGTGCACAGTGTACATACATTTGTGTATATAAAATGGAATGGAAAATGTGTGGGTGTATGTGTGGCTGTTTGAAAACATGCTTTATGAGTGTAAAGAAAAAAAAAGCCCTGTATACTAGTATACGCATGTGTAACCGATTAATAGTCAGAGTATTTTTATAAATTTTAATTAAAATTTTTTGTGCTGCGTGATTTAAAAAATGTGTATAACTATAGTTGTTGGTTATTTATAGTTATACGTATTCGGTTTAAAATTAATGCGTGTATTTTTAAAGGAGTGTGTTTGAAGTCCAATTCTCAAAGAGAATTTATTAAAACGATGTTTTTGTCATTCCTTGGGCTGTACGCATAAGCACAGCGGTTTTCAAAGCCAACATAACAACCCAGTGAAAGTCAGACTGATTTATGCGCCAGTGTCATGGAAAATTGCACCTTTCGTATCGCATCACCCAATTTCGATGAAATACTGAAGATGGCGCATAGCCGAAACCGGTATGTTTATCAGCACAATTTTACGTGGGATGACGAAAAACCTTTCAAAAAATATTTCACACACCCTTTGTTTCATTTAAATTCAAAGAAAGCAAGCGTTTAATGGCAGACCCTTTGCTAAACTCCTTGAAGACTTTGAAATGAAAACAAGGCAATAAAATACCTGTTGTTTTTTTTCAATCCGCCGTCAATTGTGGAAAGTTGGTGTGTGGTTATCACCAAACATAAATTTTAAATATTAGTTTTCATAGATTTTCTTCTTGTAAAACAGCAGATTAAATTGTAAGCAGTGAGTGTAAGGAAGCAATTATATCAGAGGCTTCGGCACAGAATGCACACTGCAGTTTATTTGTTTAGTATTTGTACTTGTTTCCACTAACCGAGTGTGCGTAAGTAATTGTTTTTATTTACTCGTACATGTGTATAGTCGTGAAAATTTTTGAAGTAGATAACAAGTAACTGCTAATGTGGGTATGCGTTTGCTTATTTACTTACGCTCCCTAAGGTGTTGATTTTGTAAATATTTAAGAAAGAATTTGTATGCATTTTTGGATCAAAGTCTATATATTCTTATCTTATTTATTGGGTTTCGTTAAAATCTTAAATAAACTATTGAGTTGTTTGAGATTTGCTTTTAAAAGAATTTTCTTCGGAAAGTCGTTATGATTCGAACGAAATAATATCTGCTTCACTTTTGTTTTTATTAATAACTTTTCCTCTTGGTATTTGGTTTTGCTTATCTACAGAAGAATTCACATTTGTTTGAACCCTTAATATTTTCCATTTCGCTGTACTCGTATTTACAACAAACTGAACAAATTACTGATCTTTTACACTATTTAAAGGCTTAACTTTACAGCAGATAAGGAATATTTAATAGTTCAATAATAAATTGCTAAAAACTGAAATATGTTTTTATGAGACACTTTCCAACAAAAATTTGATAAAAATCTGTCAAATAAAATACCTTAAAATTCAAAGCAAACTTAAGCATCAGATGCATTCTTTGTATATCACATATTATGGGGAACATTGACAGTGATAATAATAAATACACAAATGTATGTTTTGTTATTCCAAAATTCTATTATTTCAGTGGAAACTTTTCAACGCGATACATATGCCTCTTAGCAAACTACTTGCAAACATTTGAACTACCGTTTTATTATTCACAATTGTTTATTTTGCATTTGAAATTGAAAACGATTTTGTTTGAGTTCAAATGTTTAAACAATTAAGTTTTGTTTATTTTCCAAGACAAGGGTTTAAGCCCTTAAGGAACTGTTTATGTTGTTGTGTTTGTGTTTGTTAATGCCGTAATGTGTAATGCCGTCCGCCATGTCATAAAGCAGGAGAAATGTGTGTTTGTTTGTCTATATTTAAACTAGAAGCTTGTGACAATGATAAAGGCATTATCTAGTAAAACAAAGCAGAAAGTTTCGAATTACAGGCACTGGATAATTTTCTTGCTTCAAATACTTGAGCATCTCAAAACCGAATGAACAAAAATTTAGGCTTTATTGGTTGTCAGAACCATTTGAAGATAAATCTGGAAAAAATGGTAAACAAATAATATATAATATTAAATAAATAATATAAAATCCTGTAATATTTTTGCTGAGCATTTTAACCCTCTTGCTCCCTCCGTATGGGTCTTTCCAGGCTCGAGGACCAGATTCAGGTGAAAAAAACAATGTATAGACCTTGAACTTTAGTTCTATGTAAATCCAAATCAACTTACAGACCCCATTCCACATGTTTTTTTTGGAATACTTTAAACCTATAACTCTTCTCCGTTTGGGTCTTTTTAATATCCTTAATTTTTAATACTACAGTAGATCTCGAGAACCAGAGTCAGTTAAAAAAAATCAATTTATAGTCCTCGAACTATAGTTATATACATATGTATGTATCCTTACACACAATTTTTACAAAATACTGGGAGTGCAAGAGTCTCAGACGCACTTATCTTCCATTTAAAAAAGAAATGTAAACACTGCTGAGGTTCCACATATTTGAATGTTTTTAAGAAAAAAAAAATAAAAATAAAATAAATACTTAATGATCAAACAGAATTGCGGCATAAACACATTCTTCATACAAATTGACACAAAAAACCAGCCCCAGAAAGCAGTCGAGAGATATAATCTATTTTTTTTTTGACAGCGTTCTTTCTTATGCATATGTGCTATATAAATATATATTTGGCCACTAAGTTTCAAAAATCGAACGATGATGTTTTGCAGACTCATGCTTAAACATGAATTCTGCATTTATGATTTTTTAGAAAAATTTAATTTAATTTTTTCAAAATCGAAGTAAAGTACCTGCAGGTGTGCTAAGCAGGAAACTACTTATGTTTTCACTAATTTCAACGGTCTATATAAGTATAATTTTTTTATAATACCATTTGGCTGTAATATATTTACACGGTCTTATTTGTAAAAATTATTATTTATAAAAAATATATGGGGATATCGTAAACTTTTAAGATGTGCCAAAATGTATAAGCCTCTGGTTGGTTTACGTGGCTGCCCACTACACGCAGGCATTCAAGTAGAATCTAGAGGATTCCTTCTTGAAATTAAAATATTTTTATAGCATATTTTGTATTGAATATCAATGAAAAAAAAAACTATGTAGCCTCAATTTCCCCAATGTGTTCTTTCAATAAAATGAAAGTTGGGTACGTCTTCTTTCAACTAAAAGGAACTAGTTCTTGAAAATTTCCGAAAGACACTGAAATTTTTCGTCGCTTACTAGTTTTAAACCAGTTTTTAAAACAGCTTAATTAAGACATGAGCCATCCACAGAGGATTTGGAATGTGACAATGTAGTGAAAAAAAATGATAGATGAAGAATAAACAAAGTTTTTTTTGTCTAGTTATAAACGAAATATGTATACGTTTCATGGGCCATGGGCGTGGCTTATTTGTATGAAGCTCGTCATGCGTCTTGCTTTTATTCTAGAAAGTGCTTGTACCAAATTTGAAGACTTCTTGGATAGCAAAAATTTTATGCGATGAAAACAATTTGGTTTGCATGGGCGGTGATCTAGGCACGTAGTCGATTTTGATGAAACTCCATTTTTTTTCTTAATTTACTCAACCTGCCAAGTTTCTATGATCTAGGACCACTCCTTATAGTTTTCGTCAAAAATTTATGAAACCATCCCACTGTGAGATGCAAAATAAATAATATTTTATGTGTCAGAAAATAAAAAAAAATTACTAACTCTGGTTTTGGTCAAGTTAAAATCTAATAAGCTTCAAAATATCGATGTGCTTACAAACAAATTACGAGTATTCATTATGATTAGCAAATCCTGCTTTCAAAAGAATGGAGGCGTTGAAGAACTTGCTATTTTTAATGCACTCAAAAACTTTATTCGAAAAAATCGATTTGGATTGCATTTAAGGTGGGGGTGGCCGCTTAAGATTGCATATATTTTTTTCCTTAATTTATCTTTTTATTAATTTATTCTTATGATTTTTGCCCAAAAATATATGAAACCATCCCATTGTGATACCCACTAAAACTACCACAATCAACTTTCACTATGAAATATTCCTAACAACCAGAGCCCAACAGAGTATTAAAATATACTGCAAATATTATTAGAAATTTTGGCAGTAAAGTAAAGGTGAACATCGCCATAGAATTATAAACTAAAAAAAAAGACAGCAATTTTTGGCGGGTTATTTTCTTTTATTTGAGCGAGATATTAACAGGCAGCTGTTCCTGTTTTCAAATGAAATTAAAAAAAAGTAAACAGGTCATTCGCCTTGCAGTTCATCTATCGCAAGCGTTTGAAGTAAAGGACTCGTGTGTAAGGATACGAGTGTATATGCAAACCTAATGTGTACAAACCTATGAATGCGCATTGTGTTGGTGTTAATGGTCCTTGATCTAGAATTTAGATAGATAGATATTTTGTTTAATTGAAAAGGGAGATGAAAGAAATATAAAGCAGCTGCTATTTGTTTATTTTAATTTGTTGTATATTTGAGTTTCAATCGATATTTTTTTTTTTACTTTGCATTATTCCATTTCTCTATACATATTTATTTTTATACCACACACATACACGCTTGAAAGAAATATCAAACCTCATTAACACATTTCCTAAATAATTTAATTGTTCTGCCTGAACTAAAGGTATTTCTAATAGAAAAGAATATGTTATAAACAAAGTTTTCTAATGATTTTCCTTGCACATGCCGAGAATATCAAATTACAAATTGTAATTTCTTTTCCATGATAATAAAAGTGTTAAATAATGGAAGAAATTCGATTTTTATCTATCAAATTGATTAGACGATTGTTTGATTATTATTAATAATATTCGTTTGATTTCTAATTTGTACGCCATTGGTTTTTTTATATCAAAGTATTTCTAATCAAGTTTGTTTCTAATTGCAGTGAACAAGAAAAACTAAATACACATATTGTTCATGTCTTTAGTAAAATTTTTTGACTGCTAAAATAATTCAGTGTCGTGATTTTTTCGTGTCACCCATGAGTCACGCTTGAATCACTTGTGAGCGTGATTAAATTAAAAATTAATCGAGAGCGAGTGTGTGAGCACATTTTAAAAATCACGCTCATGCATTCGCGACGTAAAATTCAGTCAATCTTATGAGGAAAAACTATATTATTAGAGTAATTGCTTAAACTTTATTTCGAAGGTACTATTAACTTTTTGCAACCATTGAAATGGTGTTCTGATAAACTCTGTTCTAATAAATATCTACTATATAAAAAAACTTCTTCCAGTTTAAGTCGAAGATCTGCGATGTTCGTAATGATGAAAGAGAAGTTTCACTTCGGAAGAGATGCAAATAAAGTTAAAAGTTGCGCACTATCTGTTCTAATAGAAGCTGATTTTTTAACTTAATATTACCAGCTGTCTGTCATTAATTAAAATTTTCGGTTGTTGTACATTTTATAAAACGTAAAAATTGTCATAAATTGTGACTGCATCCGACTGCAACATTCTTGCTTATTGTCTTATTTTTGTATTTTTTGTAAGTCATACCGGCAGAGTTCCTCTTAAAAATTCGATTTGCTGCACTGCAAAATATTTGAAAAAAAAAGTGCATCTGTCTGTTAAGCAGCAGTTATTTTGTATCAATATCCCAGATAAGAAGAAATTGAAATAATAAGAAGGAAAAAAAGAAGAATAACAGAATATAAGTATAAACCAAATACAATGGATACAGGTTACGCAACATCTGCCAAGTCGCATTACGATAAAAATGAAACATTTAAGTCAAAAAAGTCGACATTCATAATTCTTTTATATTGATTAAAGAAACAAAAGTACGATTTTTATGTTAAAGGTGTTAAGGAAAATATATGAAAGAAGAAGATACAGTCAATGTCGTATTGTGTTATATCAATACGTACATATGTGGTATGTTTAATATTTAGTGAGAAAAAAAAAACATTGAAAAAGTCTTGCACTTATTGCTTTAAAATTGCAATTTACAAATACTTTCATTAATTTAATATCAAGATTTTTAATTGATTTTTAGCATTTTTCTACAGCACATACACAAACATACATATATATCTTGTATTTTTTTTAAATTTTTTTCATGCACATATTTTTACACTGTGAATCATTTAAATAAGGAATTTTATTACGCCAATTTTTAAAGAATATACCATCTTTGTAAACCATATATTGGGGATTACAAAATTTTAGATTTTTACACTCCTCCATATTTTTACTATAATGTTGCGTAAGAGAAATATCATTATTTGAATTTTCTGCCAAATTATTATAAATGAAAAACAAAACTCTGTTTTTATAAAAAGCTTATAAAATGGATAACATTAACTAAACAAAATTGCGATTGTTTTGCGACATTTTGAATTAGGATCCGCAGAATATAGAGGCCAATTTAGAAGTTCTACATATTAATCTTGAACTTAGCATTTTACAGCTCTGGCAGTGTGAACTGGACCATTACCGTGTTGGTATTTCCAGGGTATGCATCCAAATAAGTATTTGAATGGTAGAAATGCGCCTTCTAATATCCTTTTGTATGATGCTGCACTAATTTTTTTCGCTTCAAATACCCAGTCGATTATGCCATAGTACGGCACAGTGTCACAACTCCGCTTATACTCCTGCATCCTCGTTGCCAAATTATGTATACTTTTCTTAAGTCGTGGAAACAGAATATTCAATGTTTTTTTATTCGTTCAAAATTGATCAAATTAAATTCTTTATTTAAGTGATTCGCAGTGTAGCACACTGGTCGAAATAACTGATCTAGGGGCGCTTAAGTCAAAAACTAAATGTTTAAAATCGATAAATGTTTTGCATTGTATCGATTACCGATAATTTTCTGAGCAACTCTGCGTTTTTACTTTTATTTTGCTTTCAATATTCCCTCAGCTGTTAGCTGTCAAACACAACATTCGCTGCAGCACGTGCATTTAAGGCATTTTGCGCCTAATTACTCATTACGTGTTTTTTGTCACCTTTAAGTCAATTGTTTATCAATTTTGAGCCTAAAATTTGTACTTAAAAGACAAAGGTATGTATTAACTAAAAAATAAATGTTTGTGACCTGTGTGTATCTAGTTTAGTAGTAGTGAATTGTAGAAGTTGGCATTTGTGATAGGGTGTTTAAAGTGTTATATGCTATTGTATGTTGGAGTGCAACTTTTGGGATTCGATCGTGTTCGGTATAATTCTTTTTTTGTTTATTAATTTGGATTATTGTTGTTGTGAATCGTCCAATATGACATGCCAGTTCGCGCAATGTAATTGGTTAATTAATTTTTTAAGCACAATTAATGTTTAAGCCTATTATTTCCAACATAACTGTACCTATATATATACATATCGACGGTTCCATGAATTAAACTTCTGTAGAAAGAAAGAAAATTGAAACTAGTTTTTGTGAAATATGTGCCTGTCTTAAAGTTAGAAAATATTTTCGATGGATCATTAAACTTATTGCAAAAGCAGTCAAATGCTATTAAACACAAAAGTAAAACTTGTCGTTGGCATATTGTCAATTCATTCTTGTACGCAAGTTAAAGACTGGAAAATACTTTTACTTCAATATATTTATAAATGTATGTACATACATACATACATATCATATCGCTCATTTACTCAAAGAGCGTCATAACTAAAAAAATGTCCATAAAAATTTCATACAAATATCTTTATCAACTCTTGAGAGAAACATTTAATTTTCTTTTTCCATTAAGTTGTGTGTAAATTGAAAACTTCAAACTCATTTTCTGGCAAACTAGTTCTGTTGACTTATAACGTTCTTTGAACAAATGAGCGATATATACTATACATATCGCTCATAAAAAATAGTTTTACAGAAACCGAGTTTGAGGTTATCAATTAAAAAACAACTTTGGGGAGAGAGAAAATTTTATTTTAATTTCACAATGTGGATAAATATATAAGGATTAAATCCTCATTACCAGGGAAACCGCTAATATGCAATTGCATATTTTTTCTTGTGTAACGTATTCATGCGGGGACAAGATATTTATCCGTTTCAGAACTTTTTTTGAATTTTGGCTTCGATTTGTTAATGCATATTTTTGCATATTTTACCCTTTAAAGCCATAAGCATAAACAGCTGTTTGCTGGTTACACATATTTGTTGTGGCACTTTGGCAATGAATAAACAAGTGAAATCAAAAACAGCTGTAATAGGTGAAACAAATAAGAGTATATTTATGGATATGGCCATTGTTATGGTTATAACATTATGGTATGGCACGTCTGATTGAACCTTAAGTTCCAAATTCAAAAAGATAATTTTAAAATTTAATTTTTCTAAAGCATCTCAAAAGGGTATTAAAAAAGATAGATAACTGAAAACATAATGTATAAAAAATCCTTTTATGGTATGCGATTTAACGCATAAATCTAATTTAAATTAGCATTTCCTCTTTCTCTTTCTTTCTTTCTTTCTTGTATCTTGCATTTAAATGTATCCGTCTAGGGACAGTTTGTGGTAAGAAAGACACATGTTTGATATTGATATTTCTTATAAAAATCATTATCAAACCACATAATTGTTAAAATTACTCTGCTCAGCATCAAATATGAACACAGATGCTGGAGATAATCTGTGTGTGAATGCATAATAAAAAAAAATTTATTCATTTGAAGAATATAAAATGGATCATTCAGAATCATATAAAATGTATTTATTGAATTTATAATTCAATGTATCGCCATACAAAATTCAAAAGGTCTAAACACTTTTTTAAGGGTCATAAGTTTTTTAAGTAATATTTTACACATGTCGTCAATAAGACAAAAAATTACATTAATCTAATGACAAACGTGTTCAAGCGTTATATTATTAAGGTCGGAGTTTTTCTTGCTTTTGGAGCATTTTCGAATTCAAGTTACCATATACACACATACCCACACATACATACCCACACATACATACATACATACATACATACATATGTATGAGTATATCATTGTACAGCGTTTATTTATTTTCAGATATTTTTAATGTTGCAATAAAATTTTAAAATATAGTTCACAAACATGTAAGAGTTCGTTTATTTTGCTTTCTTAATTCTATTTTTTATGATAATAAAGCCCTCTGAACTTTGAAATTTCAAATTTAATTATGCACTTAATGTGAGTGTATAGATTTGCTTTTTCCCCTTTTATTGTTTTTTGTTTGTTTTTAATAAAAGACCCTTTAAATTTCTTTTTTGAGTGCAAGTTTCTGTTATTTTTCCTGATAGTTGACAAGCTGCAATCGCTCAAGTGCAGAAGAGAAATGTGCGTTTTCCGAAGAAAGTTTTTCTTAATCTATTTAAATTTTTAATTTATTTATTGACGACGATTTTTAAAGATAGATGGATGGGCATAGATGGAATGATAAATTATGCTTCGAAACCCTTGCCAGCACAAAATAATTTAATTTAGAACTCATATTTCTGTAATTAAATAAATATGTCAGTATGACAGCCAGATAAGTCTGTCATTCTAATGCATATTCATATTCTATATGCCGTCTGGTAATTAATTTTAAAGAGTTGAAAACGAAAAATGAAAATTTCAAATGCACTGCTTCATTTCATACTAATTTGTCATGTGGTCTGTGGTGTGTGATCAATAATAAATATAATTTTATCTTTTGGGGCCAAAGTTGAAATGTATTAAGCTACTTACCTCCTCATAAGTATTTTCCCTGGTGTCAGAATATATCGGACTATCAGCAATAGAGTGGCGAAACATTGCGCTAAAAAAGTAATAGAAAATATAACAAATTTTTTTAGCATTTAAGAAAGTAAATAGAAAATAACAGTATTCTTTTTAGTTTTCAAAGTCTTAAAAAATAAATTTATTTAGTCAAACAGATGCTTAATTGCATAGGGAAGATAACTGGAATGCTTTCCTAAACGCATGTTACTTTGCATAAAACAATGTCATGTATTCCTAAAGAGATCATTCATTTGTTTTGCACTGTTTTTCAGGCATTCTGCTTCCTTTAAGTAATGCTTTAATGTTTGGATACAAAGCAACAGTCATTGCTTTGGGCGCCACAAGTTTAAAAAGTCGGGCGCATTAACGACTCGACTTCGTATATAAAACAATAACTATTTGACTGCGATTTTGTTGCCAACTGTTATAAAACTGATCCAAATCGTGTTGATGCTTTGAAATACTTCCAAGCTTGTTTTGGAACATTATGAGCTTGAAATGAATTGAATTAGGTTTAATTAAAAACTTGAAAGCATCTTCCAATACGAGTTTTATGTAAAATAATAAAATTTGTAAAATTAAAAAAAAACCAGCTACGTGGGCAGTCTGATAATTGGCATATTTACATATATTTACGAAAATGATTGTATGTACGAGTACATATGTATATACATAGTTAAATGCTTATGCAGTGATAAAAGTGATCAATTGATTATTAATTTGTGTATGTTTATCAATATCGACGCTTTGCTGCAATAGTGTTATAACTCAAAAAACATGATTTTTTATTTAATAATGCAGAGTTAGCCGTCATATCGTTATTCACATCGTTTACAAAATTTCATACAAATCTCTTGTATATTCATCTTTTAAGAGAAGAATAAAATTTTCTTTTCCCATTAAGGTGTTGATTAAATTTAAATCTCAAACTCGTTTTCTGCAAAAGAAGTTTTTTTTGGAGGCTGGATATGTTATTAAGATATATGCACTTGTACATTAGAATCGTATCGTCTCTTAGGGCAATTCGGAAAAGGAATATGATCCAGATTTGTATGTATCAGTGACCTCTCAAATTGTGCTGCATCTAATCAAATCGCCATAAAACGATCTTCGGGAAATACTAAAAGATTCCAATTTAGTGTCTAATATTTTTTTTACGATTTTTAATGTAATTTTGCTATAATGAAAGCCCGTGACTTTTTGAATTTCCCTCCTCTTAACTGTAGGGGTAATAGTGTCAACAAGCAACTGTCAGTTGTTTCCTGTCAAACCAGCTGCATCATTTAATTTGTGTTGGACTGTCATTGATAGCAGAGTAGTTTAATAAGAAAATGGAAAAAAGTTACTTTGTTCTCATTTTTTTGGTGGGGGAGGGGATGGGGCGTCACTCAAACCAAGGATGAGCTTGATAAACTTTGGGGATGCTTCATCATCCGAACAAGCTGAGAAGATGCCGCACGTTCTGAACATCCATTTGAGGTCTCTATACAAGAAACAGTTGAACCAATTCTCGATATGGTATTGGGCGATCAGAGGTTGAAAGGGAGAAAGATTGTGGAACCCATAGGCATGTCACATATGTACAGTGGTTTAAATTTTGAACGATCACTTTAGTATGAGAAACCTTCTCGCAAGATGGTTGCCTTATTTGATCACAAGCGCTATTGTGTGACAACTTCACAAAAGTATTTGGCGTTGTTCAACCACAATAAGTGCGAGTTTTTACGCCATTGTGTAACCATGGACGAAACGCAGATCCACCACAACACACCATAGACCAAACATTAGTTTGGGTTTCCCGGGGTGCATCGGCGCCAAAGAAGGCCAAGGTGGGTTTGTAAGCCAAAAAATCATGGCGACCGTTTCTTGGGACGCGTTGCATTGAGTACTTTCAAAAGGTTAAAACAATCAATGCCGAAAATTAATATTATTGAGTGGATTTAATAAGGATTTGAAAAAGATCGCATTTGGCCTAGAAAAAAGTCCTTTTTCTCTAGGAAAATTCATGGATGCGCAAATGCGCAGTTGTCACATTTTTCCGGACTTAGCGCCGATTGACTCAAGCTTGAAGAAATCGCTCGGCGGAAAGAGATTTGACTTCAACGATGAAACAATCTCACATACAATATATAATTGTTCGATAACATCAACAAATTTTAGTTTTTGGAAGGGATAAAAAAATTATGAAACGTTGGACAAAGTCTATAGATAAAGCTCGAAGGAGACAAATGGAACATAGTGAAGAACTTTATTTTCTGCTTTTGTGTCAAGTGCTCGCTAGAGAAAAATCCACTTCTCTCTGGTAGTCATGAAAAACTGATTCCATTGTTAATTTTTATTATTGAAGATGAATTTTGAATTTATAATTAAAGATAAATGTTTGAACCAAAATTGCAGTATAATTTCAGAAGGTGAACGGTTTTATCTAGACTTTTAGTTTTCTCGGTACATACATTAATTTCAATATAAACCAAATGAGAATTCTACTGTACATTATTTCACACTGTGAGCTCAATACCTGACAAGCAATATGCTTCTTATCTGTTCATTAAGAAGTTGAAAATATAAGCATGTGTTTCCCACACATGTCATTCCTAAAGAATGACTTGCACTTTTTTGCTGTTAAATTGTTACTGGTAGTTATTTGTTATTAAACTGAGAAATTACTAATTACATTTATACCACATAAAGTTTTCTTGAAAAAAAAATTATCTTTCAAATAACCACTATTAATTTGAAACAATTTCAAGTCGGCCTTCGCAATATTTCTGTGATTTAAAACACAGTGTATTAAGTTAAAACAAATTTTACCTTAAACGTTGACCAGGCGTGGGCGCAATCGCCGATAAATGTGTCCTTGAATCGTTGATGCTATTGTTGTAACTGTTGTTGTTGTTGTTGCCGGTGCTGTTGCTTAGATTGGTATTAGAACAAGAATGGTGAAGTTTGGTCGTGTGACTGGTGGGCATACAAGATGTCGCAGATTGTGATGACGTTGATGACAGTGATGGCGGCAGAGGTGGCGGTGGAAGTGGTAAATTTTGTTTATGATTAAAAGGCATTGTTGTTGTTGTTAACATTTTATATATATATGTATGTGTTAGGTTGGATTTGTAGGTATCGAATTGTGTTTATTTTAAATGTTTCAAAATCGCTTAAAAAAATCTTAATTTTACAATAAAATTAAATTCGAAGACTTTGACACACACACACGCCAAATATGGTTTCTTTCCATAAACATATTTCTAATTTTAGTTTAACTTGAACTTTTTTTCTCTAAAACTTGTGAATAAGTTTTAAGATCGTGTGGTTGTTTTGTTTTTCTATTGTTGGCTGCTGAATTAAAAGCACACGCTTTTTAATTTTTCGCACGATTTATAATTTGTTAATATTTTATTTATTTATGTTGGCTTTATTTTTAATTAAAAATGTAATGAATAATTTATTTGCTTTGTATCAATTTTAACCTTAAAAGGAAAATGGACTAATAATAAAAACTAAAGATATTTTAAATTGTGATGATTTTTTTCCAGTTGCGTTGTTGAAATTCATTTAGTTCGCTGCTGCATATTTTTTTTTTTATATTTGTTTTTAATATTGGTTTTTTTTTGTTGTTTGTAACAGGTCACTCATTAAATTATAGTTGATTTGTTTTGTTTCTGTTGTAATGCCATATTTGTACATAATTTAAAAATGTTGAAAATTAGTCAAGTTTTGTATTTTTAATATAATTGCACGCATATGCATATGTATGCACATATGTACATACATACATACATATATATGTATGTTTGTGTGTGTGTATGAAACCGTGTGAGTAACTTTTCCCAGCCAACTGTTGTCACTTAATGGTTTTCCATGTTGCTTTCAAAATTTTGAATGTCATCGTTTAAAAACTTTCAAATGTTATTTTTTTTCGAGAAAATCTTAAGAGAAAATCACTACAAGTTGTTGTTGCTAATTCAGTTGTTGTTATTGCATTGAGATTGAAATCTCAGATTGATTATGATCACACCGGGATACGTCAGCACTTGGCAAGTGGACAATTAGTTCTACACGTCAATACGCTACAGGAAGCCGCTTTCATAAAAATTATTGGCGTAACCATCATCATCATTATCATTATTATCTTCATCAAAACAGTGCAAGCAAAAACCAAGAAGAAAAAAAAGTGCAGAAGAAATAAGGCAAAGATATGGCAGCAAGAACACCACAAACATAAAACACTGTGTATGATGAGTTGTTTATTGCATAAAGAGTAGACGAATCATCCATCTGATATGCAGACAGTCAGTCACTCAGTCAGTCAGTTACACATTGAACTGCAAACATAAAAAACCAAAATAAAAGTACTTAAACTCTGGAATCACTGTGGGGCGGAGCTTTCAAACTTTCGCCATAAGAGTGCTGAAAGGGTTCTTTTCGCAAAATTTTATTACTCACAATAGTGGCCAAACTTATAATCACATTTTATAGTAGAAATTTTAATGTTAAAAAATGGCCTTTGAAAAATAAACTTGTGGAATAAGTTTATAACAAACTCAATTCGCGATATGTAGCAAATTTTTACACTTTTGAGAAAAGGTAGGTTAGGTTAGGTTGACGCTCACATCAAGGAACCCAGTATCGTTAACGTAGTGTTCAGTTGATTAACTCTTTACTAACTTAGAGGTAAAATTTAGAGTCCAGTTCACTTGCGTCCAATATAATGATCTCTTTGAGGTACCTGTGAGTTGAAAAGCAGATAGTGATAGAGAAGACAGGTGCTGAAGCAAGAGGAAATCTTCATTACGAGTATTTTACAACTCTGCTTTTTGCATGTTTTTTTATAATACAGCGCCTCTGGTGTCAATTAAGCGTATTAAATTTTCAAAGCTGTGCTTAGTAGCCATTTCATTGGTTATTTTACTTCGCCGATGATTCTGCTACACAATATCGACGAAGGAGGGCGCTCTGATGTTACATTAGGATTAGCATCCGTTGTATCTATGCCTTCATTAGTAGAACTTTTCCTTGATACAAAAGGATACTAATGTGCATCAGAAAAACGCGTGGTGTTCTTATTTCATGACTGTCGGAAACCGGGCTCAAACCCAGGACCTTCGGTTTTGTACTCAATGTGCTACCTACTTCAGCCAACGTCACCTCTCAAGGAGGTACCTTATGATATTAGAATATATATTCGGATTATTCCTTTTGTAAATTTGAATACATTTTTCACTGTATACATATATCGTTTAAAGAAAATTTTTATCTCTTCAGTCCCATTGTGCGAATTATCTTTTATACAGTTTTTTTTATTCAAACAGTATCTTCTTTTGACTGCATATTAACAATACTAAAGTCTTATAGAAAGCGCAAAAACTTATTGCTTGAAGAATCTCTTTAACACACAAGTCGTTGTGCCACATTGTTGTACATTTTAGTATTTGCAACGACGAGTGTGTTCGAGTACTTTAATACTCTGAGTAGTACTACTACTTAATGATTCTTTTCATTTCATAGAAATACACTCGAAAATATAATTCAGTATTTAATCAAAAATATTGGTGAAAGTAAAGAACGTTCGATATCTAAATATGTACCTGATCGCTTTATTGGAAAAAAAATTAGCTTGTTTTAGAACTTTGGGGCTTTTTAGAGTCGAGTAAAAACTTTTTTTAATTTTTTTTTTACAGAGAGACTTCTAGTTAATGTTACGTACTATTAACATAAATGTAGAAACAAATAAAGTTCGAACAATAATAATTAAACTGACTAAAATTAATAGTTATTGGTTTGTGACAAAAATTAAATAAGTAAATATAATTAATAGTAAGAAACCAAAAAAAGTTTGTCTTAAGTTGAACAAAAATAGGTAAATTAACTAACAGGTGCATAATTAGTAAAGAACAAAAGACAATGGGAAGACTGTTGTAAATTTAGAGATGGTAAAATTGAGCTTTTAATACAAAAAAGCTTTCAGCAAATTGTAATACGATGAATCAAAAACATTTACATATTCCATTTACTGAGTATATAAAGCAGAAATATACATCAACTGACATCACACGCGGTAGACCAAACTCAAAGATCACAGATGATAAAGGTGCTGCGACCTTCGAAAACAGCTAGTTGTTCCGTTCTGCTAGTATTTGTCAGAATATTTACAATTAAATTTGGAGTTATTTGTTCATTAATAATTATCACATGTAATTTGACTTACAGAGCGATACGAACTTTAGCCTAAATCAAATCATAAATATAAATTTTTTTTTTGTTTATTTGACGGCTGATTATTTGATCGTCTCCAACTCTGATTGACAAAAAACTTCAGTTTCTTTGTGTTTATTGTTAATGATGGACATGTGCGCGGCCGAGCATTCTTAAATACGAACACTTCGAAGTCAAAATACAAACGGTGATTGTACGTCTCTTTGACGTTTATTTGTACATCTCTTTATAAGCCACAAGCATACGAAGGGCTTATTTGATCGTCGCCACGGTACTTTAGTTTCCAAATAATTCATTCCAATTGTTAATGCTGCCACTCATACACACTTGTCAACTATTTATTTGGTTCATGCATGATATTAAAACGTAAACAAAATCGTCGGCTCTAGTGAGCAAGATGACTCGCTGCTCTCTGCTGCGCAATACATAATCTTGTTTATTTGATTCATGATTAAAAATAACTTTAGTTTGCGTTGTGGTTGCTGCTTACATTTTCGAGTGTATATTAACCACAAGCCCTTTTTTGTAATGTTTACAAATTTATACTTGCAAGTTGAAACATATTTTTCTTGGTTTGTGTGATCGCATGTCCTTCTACGGATATAAGCTTTGGTATTAATGATATTTGTTGATATTTACTTCTTCACAATTCATTACAGTAGTTGCCAAATTGTCACAAGATTGAAAAAAAATTTAATATCTTTTAAAAAACATAAAAACGTTATTAAATAAAAATATATGATTATTATAAAAGTAACATACAATTGTTCAAAGCGTATTAAATAAATATCATGTGTGATTTTTATTTTTTATTTTCTTAAGTGCCCTGGAGACGATCAAATAAACCCGTCAATCAGTGCAGTATCAGTCTGAGTACCGTATCTTGCGGTCTAAGAGGAGACTTATTAATACGAAAGCGGATGAATAAGTCCGTGACTTTTCAAACTTCCCTTGTAGTTATATGAAATGCAACACTGTAAACACGTCAATCAGCAATCGTAAACACGTCAATCAGCATTTTGACTTCATACAGCTTCTCCCTCGTAAAAAAACACAAAGAAACCGATGTTTTTTTTGTCAATCAGAGTTGGAGACAGACGATCAAATAAGAAAATCAAATCTTTTTGATTTCGAGTTCGTATAGCCGAAGAAACACGATTGCACTCATACAACTATGGGATTGATGAGTTTGTTTGATCGTCTCCAGGGAACTTTAAAAACAAGTGCATACATTTATATGTATAAATTTAATGCGAAACGTTAACTTATTGGCCGCACACCTTTTGCATTCGATTTTTTCAACAGAAGAATACAGTATTGGTGGATTGCGAGAATAGGTTACAATAAAAGGATCAAATATGTAGATTCAAAATAAAGTATATTCCATCCCATAATCTATCCTAGTTTGTTCAGAGAACCAATACTGGCATTTTAAGAATTCTTTTAAAATATTTTTTTTTATAAATCTTTTTAATTTCTTTTTCTAAAATCAAGCAGCAATACCTTTAATTAGAAGTTATATTTATTACTTCTGAGCTTTAGCAAGTTTTGAGCTTTTCCCTTTCTAAAACCGATTGTCTATCTCTGCTCACGCAAAAATGTCGTTTATTATTATTATTTTTATTTTGCAAATCCAATATAAAGGGGCATGTGAGGAAAATAAAAAACCCTCTTCTCTGCTAATATGTGTCGTCTGTTTATATGTAATAGTCTATACTACACTGTACGTACATTAATACCAGAGTTCATAGTCTGTTGCTTATGGTGATCAAGTAAAATCATTAAAATTGTTGTTGCCATTGTTTTTGTTGTTCAAGTTTCATTACGATTCTCTAATTTAAATAATCGAACATAAAAAAGTATTCAGCAGGAAAAAAGTGAATAAAGTTTTCAAAAGAGGGGAGCAACCGAAAAGAGATTTATTTAAAAAAAATTAAGTAACTTAAAACACAACCAAGAACAACTTGGAGAACAGACGTTTTGTTTTGTTTTTTGCTTCTTATTATTAAGTCTCATATTTTTCTCTTGATAAAAAAACACATGATTTTGCAAAATTGAAAAAAAAACAAATAAAAAAATGTATGAATGGATAAGCTTCGCATTTTAGTGAATGAATTTTGACAAGTATATGATCACATGTGTTATATTTTTTTAATACTAATAACCACCATTGCTGAAAAAGGGATGGCCGAGTTAAAAAAAAGTTAAAAATTTATGTTTAAAATAAAATATTTTCTGGCGGCATCTGGCGAGATTTATAATATTTAGCCTGAGATTCCCTCAACATTTGACAAGCCATCGTTGTGTGGCTTTTAATATATTTTTTTAATTTCTAATTTAACTTGACTTCTTATACAGAAGCTCGTTGACATTAAACACACCCAATATGTTAATAAATCCCTAAAATCTACAAGTGCAGGATGATCTTTCACGCCCATGTTTTAACATCTTTAACATCCGTTTTTTCTTCTTCTTCATTCTAAATAATCCTTTACGTAATTAAATCACGTATAAGGTTACTTTTACACTTCTTTCTTGTTTTTTTTTAAACACACTTCTTAGGCAGACCTAAAAAAGAGCAGAAATGAAAAGTAATAAAATTAAGAAAAAAAAAGAACTGATGACCAAAGGCAAGTTAACAGAATCAAATTACCAGTTTAGTTTTAAAGCATCTTAAACCTAAAATCAAGTCTTTTTTTCTTATATGTTTTTAACCGCAATGTTTGTCTGTTAAAAACGGAAGTTGAAAAATTAATTACTAGTGTCTTCGTAAGATAAAACGTACAAAAATGTTGAGGAGAAGCCTTAACAATGAAGCCAGGCATTTTTTGGCATCCGGATGATGGGATTATTAATACAATTAAGTTAACAATAAAAAAAGTTGTATTAAAATGTTATATAGTCAATTATGTATGTAGCAAACTAGGCCGACCAATTGTATAATTGCATAAAACTTTAAAACACTAAATGATTTTAAGTAAAAACGAAATTAAAATAACTCTTCTTCCAACAGGAACGTCAGAACTTTGACAGCCAAATTGTTGCAAAACAAAGGCAAAAAGTTTACTTGCTTTGCGTACTCATAATTTGACTGAATATCCCATTATTTTCATTTGAGAAAATAGAGTACCTCTACCTTTAAAAAAGTGCAGTCGTGTGCTCACAAATATACAAAAATTAATATACATACTATATAGTATATGCCCAATTAATTAACTTTTTTGTGTAATTTTTCGACCTCTTTTTTTATGTATCATTAAACTATTTTTTAAGCTTTATTTATACATGTACATTTGTACATATATAGTTTTATTTTCAACATGGGTTAACTTCTTCAGGAAATCTCTTTAAAAAAAAAATAAAAAACCAAAATAAAAGATTTCATGAAGAAGCTAACCGAAAGTTAACGAAATATTGAATATATTTTTTGTTTGTTTTGGCGGTTTTTTAGTTTTAGCGATTTTTAGTTTTGGCATTTTTTGTCTTGGCGATTTTTTGTTGTTGTTGGTGCTGTTTTTCGTTTGTTTCTTAGTTTTAGCGATTTTTTAGTTTTGGAGCCTTTTTCTTTTGGCGATTTTTTTTCGATTTTTGGCCATATTTTTTAATTTTTTGCCGAACCTTTTACTTTTGACGACCTTTTTGCCTATTAGCGATTTATTTTATTTTTGGTAATATTTTTTATATAAGCGCTTTTTTTAATTTTGGCGATTTTTCGTTTCGTAATTTTTTTAATTGTGGAATTTTTTTAAATTTCAAGAGTTTGTCTCTTATGGTTTCCACGATACAGCAAGTTGTCACAATTACGTAGTCAAAATTACAATAACTGATAGAATACCCTTCAATTTTGATTTTTTGCAATTTCAGTGTTAATTGGCGGATCTGCATAAAAATACACTAACTTTGAAAGTTTCAAGTGTCTATATATAACATTGCTCCTCGTTTTAGAACACCCTTTTATTTTTAACTTTCATATATTTGTTGTTGTAGTGGCCAAAGTTTTACAAATTCTGTGAAAATTTCTTACGGTTCTGAGGAAAACAGCCTGTGATAGACAGACAGACGGCCATCGTAGCGAAAACAATGAGCCCCTTTTCATCTTTGGTGTCGGAACCCTAAAAAAAGCTTAAAGACCATGACTTACTATCCTACACAATCGCACGATCTACGAAAAAATACAACCCTGATCTGATGAATTGTTATTGTCTTTTGAAAATTTTCATAAACTCCATCATACCAGGGATGTATTTTCTCAAAAATCACACGACTATGTATGATAGTGTATCACGGCCTTAAAAAACATAATGTTCGAACCTAATTTTTTTACCAAAATTAATTATTTGCGATTGTAAATAATAAATTTTCGTAAAACACGATACTCAAAAATATGTCTCTCAAGCTTTTTTTTAGCGGTTTTTGCTCGATATGTATGTAATTCTAAAGATACGGTCACACTAAGTAAACATTTGCTCAAATAACACACGTGTTTATTAAGTGTAACTGCTTCAAATAATATTGGATTCTATGACATTCGTGTATGTTCTGTATTCCACGTGGAATTAAAGCGTGCGAAATTGCCATAGAATTGTTGTTATAAATTGTCATTTCCAACAACAATTCTATGGCAATTCCGCACGTTTTAATTTTACGTGAAATACAGAACATATACGATTATCTTTTATTTATGTATGAAACTTTCTAAATTTATAAATAAATTCACGTCTGAATCAAAACGGTTTTCATAAGTATTTAGTGAGTACACATATTAGGGAAAATTTTCGCCTAGTGTGAGCGTACCTTAAATAAAGAAAGAAACAATTTGCCTGCCCTTTGCATATGCTGCCTTATATTGGTCGATATAACTTTCAACTAACAGTGTTTAATTAAGATTTTATGGGGAGCAATTGTAATCATTAATTATATTGTTGACATTTTTACAATTTTCTCTTGGCTTGATGCGACATTAAAATTGACATTCATGGAACTTCCACATTATAATCCTTGAAGTTATTAATTCTGTTGTAGCACAGTGTTCAACAATACAACGTGATTCAATGTGAATTCTAAACTGCCTTAATGTTAAAATTATCTGTAAATTTAAAGTAAATCATGTGTTTAAATTGAGAATTATTTACACTATTGCCGAGAGTAGAGAAAAGAATCCCTAGGTTCGCATTTTAGCACGAGTTTTTCATTTAATTCCACAATCTTTGCATTTCCATTTTAGCAACAACAACATCAGCAGCAATTATTTCTATATTGACCACAAAGTGTAACAAGTAACAAAATGAAGAAAACTTACAAACAGTTGTATGCACAAATTTATATAAATACTGTATATAAAAACGCTGTATATACTCGTAAGTAGGTACATTATTATTAAAATTATTTCTATGTACTTGAGAGTGCGATTGTGTATTGTGCTGAAAAAAATTATGCATATAAATATGTGAGTATGATATGTGAGTATGTACTCGTATTATGATCATTTGGTCGCATGTTACTACACATACTCTTGGTTTCATGATCTCCACTCATAGGAAACATTAATTGTTCTTTCTGTCTTTTGTTCCAGGCAGTAGAGTGGAGTAGAGTAGAGTGGAATGTCTAGTGATGATTTGAAATCTAAGCAAACACTTGAGGTTTTAGTTTTACTATTGTGCTTTTGCTAAACCAACTCCAGTTAAATTCCAACCCAAAGGAATTGTTTCTTCTTTATGCTATTTTTGCTTTTCTTCTTCTTATGTTCTGCTACAAATATACGAGTAAATTCTACGGTTGGCTGCTTGTAATGGATCAGTTGGAGCAGACACACTGGTGGAGATAAATTCTTTAAATAAATGATAATAACGAGTTGAATCATTATTATCACTGTAATTGTAATTATAGTACAAAAGTATGGCCGTCATGACATGCAGAACAATTGTTAAATGCATGCGTCCGTTCGTGCGTGCGTGTGTAGAGACGGATGGTTGAATAGAGTTTTAACTTAGGAAAAGCGTACGAGTTCTACTTATCAAATTACTGCTTAAGCCTTTAGAAAAATGAAACAAAACATTTACGATTTCACATATGAATACGTATGTATGTATGTATGTATGTACATATGTACGAGTGCATGTTCACAGCAGCACAGGTTCTGCTGTATTCCTAACTCAGAAATACAGAGGAACCGGATTATCGTGAATTTTTATAAGAGTTTTAAAAGCAGGTTGCATTTTTGCTAAACAATGGGATACCAAGTTCATATGAATTTGAAAAGAAAATATAGTTTCCGGAGTGCAATTACAAGAACTTGGAATTAGTCGAACACTGTGGTATGTACTTATTCAGGCATTAACATTAACTTATTTAATATTCGGTGGTACATTTCGATTCCAGCGGCAAATTGAACCGATTAAAGGATTCATTCATTCATTGGTGACTCAGATGTGTGCCCTTAATTATGAAAGAAATTCTTTTTCTATTTTTGGCCCCAAGAGATTGAAACCATGACTGTAGACAAGTTGCAGTCCAAGGTCAAAGAATTTTGCTTTGTTCATAGTTGTGTGACTTGTTTTTGTTTTGTTGTTGTTTATTTTGATGTTCGTATTACCAGCGAAAACTTCCTGGTGCTGGATAGTAGGCAGTGTACTAGTCTTGTAGTCGGAGGGTCACAGGTTCGAGTACTGGACACAAATCAAAGTAACTTCGAAGTTTGTATTTGTTTAACTATGACTTTCATCTCAAATAAGATTATTTAAGGTTGTTGTTGACTACCACGCGATGAGTTCCGAGTTCAAATCTTGGCCGGGGAAGACAACACACAAACATTTCTCAGCTACCTGTGCCTGTTACTGTACACACATTAAGTTAAATTCATGTTGTTTCAACTTGAAATAATTTTGATTCAACATGGTTCTGCCTGTTATTTCAGTATCGAAATTACCTTGTCCCAACTTGAAATATCTTTGACTCAGCATGATTCTTCGTCTTGCTTTATGAGTACAGGAATGATAAATCAACATGAAATAAAGTTATTTCAAAAGGAAAATTTTTTTTCAAAAATACTGTAAATCATGTGAGATTAACATCAAGCACATATGAAGCAAAATCATTGCCGAAAAAGTTTAAATTAATCTGGGCTCAAATCGTCCCATCCGTGATTGTATTGACAATCGTACGAAAATAAATTAAGTGATACGTCAATCGTATAAACTCATATCATAATCTGAAAATGGTGTGTTTACGTGACGAGTTGTACGTTCACGGATGTGAAGATTCGACCCCTGGTTTACTAACATATTCACTTAAATCTTGTTTTTTTTTTAACAAATATCTGAAAAATTCTTGTACTAATTTTATGATATCTGTAATACGGTTTGAAAATAAAGCCATAACAATTTGTGTAAACCAAATTTTAATTTTCGAAAATTGTTTATTTCAAAGCATTACAAATTCATTTTATCTTGGTTCAAGTGTCATAATCGCAATAGAATATTACATATTGATAATATAATATTAAATCATTATTACCAAATAGAATACATACTGCAGCAGTAGCATTTGCCACGATTTTTCATTTCAGTTTTAAGCTTTTCTTATTTCACGATCTGTCAGCCACTAACCAGTTGCTGGATGTTTTTGCGGTTAAACATTTATACAATCTGCATGAATACTTGATTAAATAAAAATAGAGTGAAGTGTTTAGGTGTATTTTCTACATGATACGGGTAAATGAACACAAACCTAAGTATCTGGTGTACAAACAGATTTGGTTTTGTATAAACACACTTGTAAATGAATATTTTTTCTCTCTCTCTTAAAAATCTTTTTATCTGACCATCTGTAGTTTTTAAGTAGAGCCTCCAGTTAGCGCCGCCATAAATGCGTGTAATTTTATTCAATTTATTATTTACATTACTAACACTCATATGCAGTTGGAGAAAAATTTAAATAACATTTTAACTCACTTGCAGAACTCATTGGGGAACTAAGCAAAAATGCTTAAATAAAGTGACGGCAAGAATACATTTATAAATAGAATTTGAGAACAGGTGCTGGCCTGGTATGTAAATCATTATTATTCTTATGTGTGTGTGTTTTTTTTTGTAAGCATAATCGGTGGGAGGATCAACTCCTTGTTAATGAGTTTGAAGTGCTTTTGAGGTCTTTGTTAGGAATTCAATTATAATTTTAATAAGTGAAAAAGACAGCGAAATTTTATTATTTTATTCAATGTAAAACAAACCTGCAAACAGAAAATGTTAAAGGGCGAAAAATTCTAACTTTTGCAAAAATTCCATTTAAATGAAAGTTTAATAGTCGGCTTTGTACATACACTGCGCATCACTTAAATAAGAAATTTAATTTATTTTGGCCATTTAGAATGAATATATCATGTAAACCAAATATTAGAGAAAATACAAAATTCTTACAATTAATTTGATGATGGCATACATCAACGTTAGATCAATCAGCATCATCACAACTCACACGAAACAATGCTGCAAAAACAGCTCGCGACCGAACCCGTTAGAAATCTCTAATCGAGCTCCCATCTTCATAGCCAGTTTATCCACAAAATTGTGTATGCTCCTTAGAATTATGTAACTAAATATTTTTAATTTTAATTTTGATATTTCTACGAGAGCATACGAAAGAATGCCAATTAAAATGTTAAATTAAATACATTAGCCTCATTCACAATCTTGTGCAAATGGTCTTGCATCGTAGCATTTGCAAAGTAGTAAAGCAAATTTCACTTTACACTAACAATATACACAGAAATGCTCTTGCTACACACAGAAAATTTTCAACTAAATGAGTTAAGGCCTTTCCATATTAAGGTAACGATATGCAACACTTAAATGCAAGCTGACAGCTAAAAATAAATAAAATAAAAAATTTTTGAATAAAAAATATAATAATTAAAACCGGAATAAAAAAAGTATTAAATTGTCTTCAGGAAGCTGCGGAAATATGTAGAGGTAAAAAAAATCGTAATCGGTCTAACTTCTATTTTCTATACAATAAATTGTGGATTTTGTATTTTGCAATCATTGTTGAAAGGTTTTATAGTTGCATAAAATTGCAATCTCAAATGCACATGATTGTGTATTCAGCTAATGTAAAAAATGTTTACTGATTTAAAAACTAGGCTCTGAAACGATAAAACTAATTAGGTTAGGTTAGGTTAGGTTGAAAAGAGGAGCCATTACGCCCATATCCGGGGACATACACATAAGCCAGTCCAAGCCTGTTGTGCGCTCTCACGTAAATTAACAAACTAACTCTAATTAACTCGCTGTTAAATTAAACATTATTTAATGTGTTACCAACAGCACAGTTCGATTTCGGTGCCTAGAAGGTTGGCAACTAAACTGCACAAGTAATTGTATGTAAATGCGTACATACTCGTACATACATATGTATGTAAATACTATTAACATTATTGGCACATACTTTTAATAGTGCCGTGTGCAACATATTAAATAATGGGCCTTATTGCGATTGTCGTATTACAAACAACAACAGTTTTTGTTTAATCTAGTACGAAATCGTCGTAGTCGTAGTCGAAATACGACACTCGTAATTAGGAACAATATTTTATTTAACTGAAACTTAATTTTACTTTTCTGAAGTCGGTTTAATTTTTCCTGAAAGAAAAACTTTTATTTGTAACGTATTTCGCAACTATTTGTTTGATATTATTTGTAAGTATTTTTCTCTATAAGTTTTACATCTTCTATTTGCACGCACAAAAGGAAAAGGAAAAGAAAAAAACTTACTCCTGCATTTCAAGAACTAAAAGAAACTGAATCTTTTTGTGTGTGTATGTGAATCGCATTATAACCAGTTTATTAAAAATCATGACTCATATGTATCTCATCTTGGCAAGTTTCAAACATGCAGAAGCATGCCTACCACCAAGTACATACATAAATATAAACCATGGGAAAATATATTGAATGCCGGAGAAGATGTTTTGATTTTTAACGCGTAGTTTGGATTTGTTTTTTTTTTCATCTGAATAAATAAACTCCACCACACCCAGTCGGATTTTTCTTAGGACATGAACAAAAAAAAAAGCAAACAAAAACAAAGAGATCAAGTGAAATAAAAAGTCGAACAAAGCACTTGCAAAACAAAAAAAAAACAAAAAACATAAATAAAATTCAACCAAACGAACAGAACAGTTTGCATGCAGCAGCAGTCCAAACACAAACTCTGCTCCGAAGTTATTGAATGTAAAATCGAAACAGGTTTATTGCTTAAGTCTTTTGTTTTGATTAACTTGTATCATGATTGTGCTTGCTTGCCTCTTCAGGCACATTTACACACTGACAACGGCTGAGAATTGAATATGTACCTAAAATTTGTACCTGACCATTCTTAGTTTTATTTAGTTGAGACAAAATCTTTTTCACAAACAAATTAAAGCAAAATCTTTTGGGATTGTTTATGCAGCCAAGCGACCGAACGACTGTTAATGAGACTTTAAAGGTACAAACGAATTTTATTCTGAGTATGAAAATAACAATTTGGAAACTCTTACCTAAATAATCAAGTCAAAATAAAAATAAACAAAATATTGTTTTTTTCATTTTTATTTTTATACAAAACCTTGGCCAAAATGAAATACTATTTGTACGACGAGGTCTGCATACATAATAAACGGGATGATTTTTGGGTAGTGATACACGGCAATGTATTTGACTTGACACCACTTTTAAAAGATCGTTATGATTCTTGGAATATTGTAAGTTTCTCACTGCAAAGCAACTGAATTTATATTGACTTTCATTTGCCATAACCTTGCCGCAGAACTTGGACTATTTATTGGCTTTTGGTGGCAAAGACTTGTCGCACTTTTTTTATATAAATAATTTGCCAACAACTGAAATATCGCCTGTCACAGGAAAAGCTCGTGTATTGTTTCCTCCCATTTTAGAGGTGGCTTATAGCAAAGAACTCAAAACACCGCATAAACTATGGAGCCAAGATCCTATTTATCATATAGGCCGTTTAACTAGAAGACAACGTAAATTGCGTGTTATCAATACACTCACTGCCACTACGACCTTTATGAAAGTTTGTGATGAAGATACAATTTACGATATACAACGGAAATATAAAGAAATCTACAATAATCACGCTGGCAGCTACTTGTGGCGTAAATTTTCGAATGGTGTAAATTTTCAATGAATTTTTATTTTAATGAGATTCTAATGTATTCTATTGCTTTGTGTATGCATGTGCATTTGTTTCCTTTGTGTTCTCTTGTATTTAGGGTCAATGTCCTGGTAATTTAATTTTACACAAAACCCTCGATGGCAACGATTTAATTGAAGAGGAGAGCGATATTGAATTGCCTTTGCCTTCCATTTGGTTGTATTACACAGATGATTTGACGGTTGCTTAGTTGATTGTATATGTATGTATTTATTTTTTGCTTTATAATTTAAATTCCATTCTGTATTATATATATTTTGTGTCTGAAAAATACATTTTCTTGATATTCTTTTGATTCACATATTTTCACATAATTATATTTATTTGTCTGCTTGTGCTTTTGTTTTCTTGTAAAGTGACACATTTTATTCAAAAAATGCCTGTGTTCTCTTTTACATCTGGTAGATTAAAATCTTGTCTTGTTTTTTTCCCAGGATTTGTGTTGTGTGTTCTTTTATTTACTTTGTATCATAGTTAATGAGTGGGCGTTAGTCTAAAGTGTTTTTCTTTTACATACATATGTAAGACAATGTGATCTAGGACGTTTCATTTTATTTTCCCTTTTAGTGTAGAAATATGGTTTGTAGATTAGGAATAATTTATAAGGATTTTCCATTAATAACTTGCATTTGTACATGCCGCACATGTTACTCTAAAAGGAGTAAACTCAAGGAAAATGATATACAATGGATCATATCTACCCACTGTAAAAATTTTATATAATTTTCCCAACTCTCGGCACAAACAAAATACAGTTGTATCCAGCCTTGCCATAATATTATTTTTTTAACTGTAAATTTTAAAGAAAATACTAATTTTAGGTGAAAGAACTGCACAAAAAATACTTCTATACCTGATATAATTTTTTATTATGACTTGATAATGTCAGCTGTTTCCCCTTATTTGTTGCTTATTGTTGCTTAAATGCCAATTTTTTATTTAAATTTGTTTGATTGAATCTAAAATTAAATTAACGTCACTCAATTCGTGAATTTTTGTTGTTCTGAAATAACATGGTAGCTTCCGCATCATTTACAAAATCTTGTTTTGGCGAATTTGAGCTGTTTTTCCTATATGTAATTTCACATTTATCATGATAAAAATATATAGACGTAGAGTAACGTAAAGTTAACAGACTATGTACTTAAGAATTTCGATAAAAAAGATGGGGAGGATCTAACTATGAAAATGGACTCTGGTCACATTATTGTCTTGGATAACGATAAAGACCGGATGTCAAGTTGGGACGTTTTATCACTTCGGAAGCCTCATCGGCATCAGTTAAGAAAATATGGCTCTCCAAATTTATAATTTTTTTTTTAATTGAAAAGGCAGTGTTTGTGTTGCACTATGGGATATTTCGCCTTAAATTAGTAATTTTACACCGGGAAATTGTTTTTTTTTTTAAATCAATCAAGGCGTAAGGAAAGCAAAATCCAATAAATAAATAAGTTAATTAAAATTTTTGCTTCTTTTTTTAAGACTTTATTTTATTTTAGCTAAAAGAAAGTGTTGTTTTTTCTTTCACGAAGAGAGTTCTGAAAAAACTTCTATGGCTTTAAATTCTATGTGGTTTACCCTTTAATTCAGTATACACATATTTCGTCGAGTTTTATTTCATATTCATTCTATTAAAGATCGAATTATTTCAATGAAGAAGTAAACTTGTTTTTCTTTTTTTTTTAATAAGACAATCCGAAATAATATGAATAAAGGACGTAGCTCGTCCTGTACTTTGTTTTAACGTTCGAATTTAACTTGCAAACAATAAGTCCAAAATTCCATATTGAAAAACACAATTTTGGTAGACCTAAATGTGTATGAATTCCCTCTTGCTGTTTAAAAAAGTACTAGTAAATCTTGGCAATGTTATCTTTACCAAAATGTCTTGAGAAATCGGAGTTAAAATAACAAAATTAAAAAATAAAAATAAAAAAACTGCAAAGCCGCTCAATTCTTAGAAAAACTGCACATTTGGCAACGCTGGTTGTAGCCCTCTTTGTGGTATAAGAGTATACTAAAAAAACGGGTTTTGTCTCCTCTGAGAATTTATAAAATTTGAACAAGTGCGATATTTAAATATATTTTATTTCCGGCGGCGAATACTCGCTTCGATATATTATTGATTTTTCTGACAAACGCTAGCAGAATCGAATTTAAATTGGTTAAATTTTGTCTCATATAAATTTTTTTTATTTAAATAGAATACAAGAATTATTTTGATTTCTGCAATCACAATTTAATGAAAGCTTTTTATACATAAACCTAAAAGTCATCACTAATTTGTATAGTAATACTACTTATTGTCCTTCAGCTTTTACGGGTATTTTCATCTTTAAGTCAGGCGGACCCGATCCGCCTTGTTTGCATGCTGTCAAAAACTATGCATATATTATATGAATAAAAATCCAAGTCCAAGGAAATATTTGTATAGAAAATCATATTCCAGTTTTGTCTTTCGTTAAAAATTAAAAAGTTATATTTGTATTGCATGCATACATATTTATTCAATACATATACTTACATAGATAAATATATGTATGTATGTATATCATTTATTTGAAACTTAATAACAAAAATGCACATTGTTTTAATAATAAACACTAATGAACACATATTTGCATAACGTTTTTAATTTAATGCAAATATGCCGTGTGTATGTGTGTGCAGTTTACTCCAATAAATATAATAAAAACGTTTCAGTCAAACTTTTGTGAACATTCAACACGCAAACATTGGAATGTTGCCATCCATAATATGAATCTAACAATGATACCAGCACAACATAAAAGAAAACCTTTTCCCGCAAAAAGAATGCGTAGCAAAAGTGACTGAGAATTTTCTTTTAAAACAAAATAAAATGTTTAATGTGAAACTGAATTACTAAACTAACCGAATGTGTGTAAAAAGCAAACCTTATAAATATTAAAAACTGAATTAAACAACGGAAATTTCAACTTAAATTAAAGTGACTATTATGAAAATATGTGTGTATGTTTGTCTGTCTGTCCGTCTGTCTGTCAAAATTTATGGAGGATTTTTAAAACCGTTTGTGCCAAAGAAAAGCTAAAGACATAATAAATCGTTTAGATTTTTAAACTGAAACGCAAACAGTGTGAAAATATTAAAAGAAAAATATTTTTCAAAAGAAATTTGTGGAGAAAACAATAGACAAAGATAATAAATTGAAAGCAAGCAGCATTTCAAATTAACAAGCAATAAAAAATGAAGGTCATACATATTCAAACAGCAGTGAAATATGTGGTTTTTTATTTTTTTGAAAAAAATTTCATTAAAAGGAAGTTCTTTTCGAATTTTTATTACATTTATGGAACTATTTAGGTGCAGCTTTGTAGCAAATAAGGCAAAGTTTAGCATAACTTGGACTTCCGTTAATGGTCAGCGGCAAATATAATTTTTCTTTTTTTTTTCATATATTTTTATTCATTAAAAAAAAATAACACACACATTAAAACTAACATTCAATATTCTTTACTTATTAATTAAATGTTCAATTTATTATTGTTTACTTTGTTGATTCTTATTTTTATCAAAAAAAAAAAAAAAAAAGAAGAAAAAAAAATCAACTTTACCTTAAAAAGTTCCGTTGTCCATGTCCGGCAATTTGACCGCAGGGACGTGACTTTGGTTTGTAATCGATTGTAGAAGTGGCACATGAATTATTGTATTAAAAAAATCTGATAAAAAAACCCCAAAACAAACTTGATTCCAATTGCGTATTATTAAAAGTTAGAAAAAAATGTGAGCGGAAAAGTAAGTAGAAGGCAGATTCTAAAAAAAAAATATTATTTTCGAAAATTAGGAAATTTTGAGTTAATACGTTGTTTGAGGAAATGAGCGATACATACATATGTCCATATATCATGATAAAAAAAAAAACAATATTGCGCGTTCAGCCGTACAAAAAATGTTCTACTGCGCATCAACGTCATCATAGAATACATACGTGTGCTTGTTGTAAAATGTGTATGAGAGAGAGAGAGAGATAGAGAGAGCACATTCCGCACACAAATGTATATACTTTGTTTACAATAAAAATTCTATGCTATTATAGTTTTGAGAATTTTGTAAAGGTCGAAAGAATAACTGAATTGAATTTCAAACTCAATTTGATTCTAAAATTCCAACTTCATTATGATGATTTCTTTTTATTTCTCTTTATATCTGTTACATACAACTAATTGCTAATTATGGTGATAATTCAATTCATAAATGTTGGGTAGGAGAAAAAGTTTTAGACAAAGAAATTTTAATTACATAATCAGGGAAAAAAGAAGAGGGGGGGGGGGGGTTAGAAAGAGCAGTAGCTGGTCTGCTGACCTCGTCAACTGTTACGAATGTAATGATAATGATTTTGTAAAAATTGTAACGGACAACTAAACGTATGCACATAAATACATAAAAAAAGTCATGTCGATTGGAATGATTGATGTAAACTGAAAACAATTTACACTACAGTTTGGGTGGTGTGAGAATTTAACCAGAAAAATAGCAAAAACTAAAATAACATTTTTATTTGCTGAAGTCTTAAGAACTTCATTACGACAACCATTAGCGGCACAGCAACAAATATAAAAGTGTAAATACATGGCGAATATTATTGAGTTTGTGTACATTTTGTAATAATTTTTTAGTACATAAAGTTGAAATAAACTTCAATGATATTTAATTCAATATGCAAAATACCAACAGTTTAATATGTTTATTTTTATTGTTAAAGTTTGCCACATTTGGTTAAAGGAATGTAATGTTGCCATTAATGGCATGAGAGGAGGACGATTTACAATCAGTATTGAATTTTAATTACGTATAAAAAATATAAATGTGTATGGCTTTTGTCATTTTGTATGTAAATATTATTTAACTTTTTCTTTTGTATCTGAAAACTAAATAATTTCCCACACACTTTTGCAATGAACAGTCAGTGGTGAATGATGGGTGGCATTTATTGATGAGCAGACTTTGGAGTTTAAATGTCTGACTGAAACAAAGCGAATTTGAACCAGTGTTATTTCCGTTTTCATTCCTTTCTAAAGATTTATTTGATGAAAAAAAAAACGATTTTTTTAGAAATTTTTCATCAACAATATCTCTCGCACGAAGCGTTGCTTTTTGATGTTAAGTACTGATTAGATTTTGAACTTGATCGGCTTAGTAGTTAAAAAAAAAAAAACAGTTTTGTGAAAATTTTGTTTTCGAAAAATCTTCCAAATGCTGTAAAATTGCTTCCGATCCGTTAAGAACGTGCTTAATGCCGAGTACACATAATGGGAACGATATTGCATACATTTTGAAAATGATACCACAAATGACAACACAAGAAATCCCAGATATGTACTCGGGATGAGTTATGAGATGTTTGCATACATACGAGTACGCAAACAAACATATACATACATACATCATTGCGAAAATAATAGAAATCGACTCCCAGGACCTCTAAACATGGACATACGAGTATGTATGATAAAAACTCGATTTTCGAAGATTAGGGTAACTACCTATAGCGGCAAGTTAAAAAAATATGTTTAAATACTGAACTTGAGCCTCAATAGCTATTTTTTTAACACCACCTTTTCTAAAAAAATAAGAAAAAAAAAATAAACACCCTTTCAAAGTTTAAAAATAGATTTGAATGTCATTAACAAAAATATCCGCCTTGCAATGCTTGGGAAGTATTTTTGTGAAAATTTGTAATAACAAACGCACGTTCACACTAAAATAAAATCAATAAAATTCTTTGAAAATCCCACAAGTACAAAATATTCGTCATATTTTACTGTTACGATAAGGGTTTTTTATACGTTCCTTCAACCATAAATAGTAATAAAGAGTCACGTGTTCCTGGGAAATTAATTACCGAAAGTATTTTTATGAATTACATGAGAATTATTTTACGAAGTATCTAGTCATCCCCTTTTAAATGTTTACCGGATTTTCTTGGGTATCTTTGTTTTTTTTTCCTTTTCATAATTTATCCAACAATCATGACGTTGTAAAACTATGGGGAGTGTAAACAAATCAATTAAATTGTAGTTTAACACTTTAGTTCTTTTGCATAATGGCAGATGATCCAACGATAAGAAAAGGAAGTTGATGATCGTAAAAAGGGTTGTTATGGAAAAATAACCATTTAAGAAGGCTTGGTAAATGTTTACTTTAATTTTGGTTTTGATGTATACATTTGATATTTTTTTGGAAACGGAAAAAATATTTTTCTGTGAAGTATAATTTAATGGAATTAATATTTTTAATATAATTTTGTTCATATGGCCATCAAGACTAGAGCAAATAAATCGGATCGCCCTCCTTCATCGGTATTGACGAAGTAAAATAACCAATAAAATGACTACACACACAGCTTTAAAAATTTAATGCGCCTCATTGGCACCAGAGGCGCTGCAACACCTAGTAATAGCAGTAGGCATTCATTGCTTGAGTGTTACTTCTCTTTAAAAAAAAAAACACCCGGTATATCTAGTAACGTGTTTAAAAATTCACATTTTATATAAAAGTTCAAATGTCTTATTATATAATTTGAACTGTAATGAATTTTTAATCAAGGAATGAATAGTTTCTTAATCAGTGCTTTGTTTCTGCAAGGAATGTGAGAACTTTTTGAGTAAAAAATCGTTATCATCCTGCGAAAGACAGGATGAGTAAGAAAAAAACTACATTTGTTAATATTTATTTTGTGTAAATTTATATAAAATAGTTTGCATATGAATAACCCCGTCTAAAATAGGACAACCAATATAATTATTTAATTTTTCTCGATGCGAGAACTTCTCACAAGTTGCAGAAACGAGGCACAGGCTCAAGTTCAATATTTTTCAATTCTTACTATAGAATGAAATATTTTATTAATTAATCTGATTTGAAATGACGCATTACTTTGTGCCACCACGCACTTCATCAGCAGCCATGTCCTTCTACTTTCGTAAATATTTTTATTTTTTTAAATGAATAATTTATGTATTTGACTTAAAATTTCCAGGTAAAGTTTTAAAAAGCAATTCAAAAAAGATCAACAATGCCAAATGGCCACTCTTAAAGTACAAAAAAAGTTATGCATATCCCTTTTTTAATTACTGCTTGTTAAAGTTTTAAATTGCTGTTTTGTTTAACTTGTGTCTTCAGCCAAAATTCTAATGAATTACAAAGAGACCGACATCAAAAATCTGTAAATTTTTGCTGGAATTTATTACCTTTAGGAGATAATTTTTTTTTGTTCAACTTATTTTGCATTTGAAAGTGGTGTGTGTTTATTTTTCGTAACATCAGTGAACAAGGGAATCCTTTTATTTGCCTAAAAAAATTAAAAAAAAAATCTTAAAATACACCATTTAATTCTTTTTAAGGAAAGTATCCCTCAAATTAGAATTCGTTAAATGTTCAAATGAAAGCAAAGGAATTGCCGAATATTTTCGGTTTTGGCCAGTCGAAATTTATTCGAATTCACTTGTCCGAATAAATCCAAATGGTTTGCGAAACTTTTGTTTTCAATATTAGGTGTGTTCATTAACTAAAACTTGTTACGAATTTGTAACAATTGTTGCTGGAAAGTTCTTGTTAACCCAAAAAAATTTCAAGGGGAGATAAATGCTCCCCTTGAGATGCAAAAAATTCTTGAAACTTTCTAACTGATGAAATTATTACTTGCAAGAATTATCCAAACAGCTGTTCCGTGCTTTTGTTAACAAATCAATTTTTTATTTAAATGTCGAAAAATTTGTATTTCCTTCTTAAAAAATATATCGAGCCTTTGTTTTAATAGAATTGTAATGCAAAAAAGCTTGTTTTGGAAAAAAACAGAGTTTTACGGCCTGTCCCACAATGTCACCAGAAATCGTTCGATCGACAACTTGTATTGCAAACAATAATAACATTAGAAAATTTATTGTTGTTTTCAATATAAGTATTCGATCGAACGATTTCTGGTGACATAATGGGACAGGCCGTTAAAATTTAAATTTATTAAAGAGAAAATTTCATTCTTTACTCAAGAGTTGAATATACAATTGGGGGATTCACACGGTAGTCTTAAGTGTCATAGTGGTATAATGTCTTAAATTGCTTTTGTTTTTTCTTTAAGTTTTTAAAATATTATGTATTATTACACTTAAGTAACCGTTTGATTCCCCAAAATATATTTGCTTGAAATATTTAAATAACATGGAGAAACGATATAACGATTAATTCTGGCACCGTTAATTCAAAAATTACGTTTTTTTGAGTTATGATTCTGTTGCAAAGGATCGATTTGTAAAAAATTATATTTGTTACTTTTTTATTTTTCTTTCATTAAGCCTCATAAATATGACTTTTTAGTCAAGGAAGTACAATTGTTGAAGACTTGTTTATAAGGTCTGATCAGGGATGGAAAATGGATTTTTTTTATATAGAATAAAACAAAACAAATAAATAAACAAAAATAATAAAAAATGCTTAAAAACAGTGAATAGTTAATGGAACTTTTAAAAGTATTTCATATTAAATATCGTTTTTTAAAATTTTTGTAATTGAAAACATTATTAAACGAGTCTTCCAAAATGCATCAGAAAAATTAAAATTGTATCATAATTTCCGTCCGTGTTTCAGATATGAATGAAATGTATTTGCAAGTTATGTATTCATTTACTTTTTCGTATCTAATAAATTTCTGGTTTACTCTTTCGTTGTTAGTTGCTTTTAGAAAAGTAACTGATAAGACCTATTATTTTCAGTAAAATTAAAAAAAAAACGATTGTGCTTTATTTTAAAGTTAATTTTAATAAATTTATTTCTTTTATTTGCATACACATGTTTGTTAATTTACATACAATGTATCCTTTAGAATTTGAATGTTTCAAAAAATATATTATGAATTATTTTCTTTTCAAACATTTCTTACCTTTTCACGATTGATTGAAACATTTTATTATCCTCCCCTTTCTTTTAAATTTTCTGCAGCTGGCATTTTTCATGCATCTATTGTGTAGTGTTTGTAATATATATATGTATAATTAGACATTTAAAATACATTTCAAATATTTCACCCACAATTTCTTTTGCATTATAAATATTCCCTTTGTCCTTTGAACCCAGTTTCCTGTATGTATATTCGTACATTAACAACACTCAATTGAAATTCGTTTCGAACTATACTTTTACAAAAAACATTAAAAAACTTGTTTGTTTTCTATTGTATCGAAAAACAGAAAAAAAATAAAAAATAAAAATAATAATACGCTCGACTTGTTTGGAAAATTAACATAAAACCCATATGGCACATGCTGCCCCAAACCTTGGCTCGTTAGGAAAATTTAAGTTTCAACTTTTGTATGCCAGTGATCTCATTCATAAACATATTTTCCTGTGTTATTGCACCATTAACTATTTCCCGTGCATTCTGTAGAATTGCTAAAATGATCATGTCCGAAAGATCTTAGAACATGAAAGAAAGAGGGTGTCAAACAAAAAAGCGGTAAGCAATCTACAGAAGTTTTTATTTACCATAGATAGTTCATTTCAAAATTAGACGTACAATACATTTGGCTTTAATAGAAATAAGTGTGTTTCCGTAGATGCTTAAATTGGTAATTGTTTAAAAATCAAATTCAGTAATAATAAGATAAAAAGAAAATAATTCAGCAATTAATAGACTATGAATATATTAATAAAGGGTGTTTTTTATAGAGGTAAGTTGGCAACACTTTTTTAACTGGCGGCCATTTTGAGAGCTGTCAAGTGATTTATGTTTAGTTTGGTTTGGCAGTTTAACATGAATTGATTGACCCCTGAACAACGCTTCCAAAGTGTGCAAACTTATTTTGAAAATCATCGTTCTGTTCGAAATACGTATCGGGCACTACGTCGATTTTACGGTCAACATAATCGCCTAGCAAAGCAAGTAATTAAATAGATTAACTATGGAACATTTTCGCACCACGTTTACTCCAAATGATAATATGCATCCAGAGAGACGTCGTAGGCTGGTAGAATCATTGGTCCGTACTTCTTTAAAAAGGAGCATGGTCATAACGTTACAGTCAATGGTGACCGCTATAGAGCCATAATTGCTGACTTCTGGTGGTTTCAACAAGATGGCGCAATATGTCACACATTTCGTGTCACAATTGATTTATTGAAGGAAACGTTTGGTAACCGCATAGTTTCACGTTAGACAATTTTCTGTGGGGACATGTGAAGTCGCTAGTCTACGCCGGGGACAACATATGTCGCGTTATTGTCAATAAATAAAATAAAATAAAGTCACATTTAAATTTTAATGCTAGAAAATTATCTTTCAGATAAAGTAAATTTCCTGTCAAAAAATTTATCTTTGTTTTATTCCATTTCAAAGTTCTATACCTCTATAAAAAGCACCCTTTACTTTTTATAAGAATCATGTGTAGGTTATATATATGATTGAGTATGACTGTATTATAACTGAGAATCTAACCAGTAGCTCGAGCCAGTCATGGACGATTTGTTATTTTTGTAGCCACGTATTAAACCACACCTCCAAAATTCTATACAGCCCCGCTGGTAGTAACGTGGAGGTATTTGTTCACCTGGATGGATAGGTCTTCCATACTGTATTATTGTCAGAGCTGTACGAAGAATATGATGCGACTACATTAAATAAATTATGACATAACCATCTATCGGAATTAATATCTACGTACTAATCCTTCGAAAGCTCTGAATGCTATAGTGAACATTATTCCTAGAGACCTACATAAGACCTGCAAGATTGGCGGACGCAAACATTTTACCTCTATAACTAAAGATAACCTCTGATTACGTGGTACCAAAAACGGACTTTGATAAATCTCTACTGTCCTACTCCTGTCCAGAAGGCAAGGGAAAAAGGGCGAAATAGTAAATGATTCATAATCCAGAGTCTACACTGACAGATGAAAACTAATCTGAAATAGCGTTTTTGAGTTATAACTCTATTGCATAAAAGACTCAATATGTTGTTTGCGAAAATTTGTGTAATTGCCCTATAAAAACTTGCGACTTGGCCAAAGCAAATGTTGTTGTTTCAACTGCCTTGATTTTTATTAGCTTCAGTATACGAGCGCGCACTGTAGTATGCTTAAGTGAGCGTTCTTTACTGTTACACACTGTTAATATAGAAATGGTATGGACTTGCTATTACAAACTATTTTAATGAAGGTTTCGCTGCTAACTTGCCTTGTTGTTCTTATCGTCATATTGCTGCCGCATGTAGAGAAAATTCTTTGAAAAAGTTATGTACTCGTATGTATTTAACATGTAACAAGAAAAATGTCATGGTCGAAAAACTCCCAGCAATTGTTCGCTTAAAACAGTCTTAGTCTGAATGCTTTAGACTCTTGCACCCAATTCTTTAGTACATAATTTCCCCATAAAACTGTTTCATTACTTGTATTTCATGTGGGTAAATTATTTCTATTCAGCTGAAGGTGTTTCATTATATTTTTTCTTTCTTTTCAATTTTACGAAAGCGTAATTTTCATAATACTAATAAAAAACAAAAAAGAAGTTATTTAAGGTTTTCTGAAATTACTAATGGCACGCGCTGGTTCTTGTTGCTAAATTTTAATAAAAATAAAAATTATTAATTGTTGACTTTTTATTAATAAATTAAAAATAATGCATATCATGAAAAGTATCTAAGAAATTAATTGCATGACTCACTTCCTCTTTAAAAAAATGCCATTAATTTGTTTTTGAAAAATTATTAAACAAAAATATAGATTTGGCAGACCTCCCACGGCTCCGTCTGCCAAGCAAATTGAAAGCCACTCTTTCTTATCTTTGATTTTCTAATTTAATGATGCATTTAATTTGGTGTAAGTGGATGTTCTCTACTTCTTCTGTTAGCGACATTTAAACAGCCCGCATTAAGGTCTTTAACGTTCAAAGGCATTTTGGTGTCATCGTCGAGTTTGTAATAATTGTTGTATGAGTATGTAGATGTTTGTGATGACTTTGACCTTTTTCTCTATCCTGAAATGTTCTGCTTGGTTTAAAATTATTGTGCGGGTACTTGCTATAACAACAATTCGAATATGTGTTGTTGTGTAAGACTGACAGCCAGACGCAGATGCCAGGATATACATATTGATTATTTTTTCTTCTTTAGTAATGAGTTTTTTCTAATTGTACTTAAAGCAGACAGTCACTTTAAAATAATGTAAAATCTGTGTTTACATTGGGGCTTAAATCTTTGGAAATAATTTATGTAATTATGGATTTCACTATTTATAAATTATGTTAATCTCCTAAAAATCTTATATAAATGTATAAAGAATGTCGATGGTCTGGGTACATATTTTCCACAAAAAGATCAAGTACAAAATAGCTAAAAAATTCAGCATATTTTAAATATTTGTTTTGGTTTGATAACTTGCTTCCTAATACACACGACACTTATTTCTTTCTCTTTAGAAGGGTGAAAATAGTGCACCTTTTTTTAAGGAAAAACCCAAATACAATTTTAGCAACCCCGCTCTTCAGTCTAACTTTGACTGAGTCACTTTCATTCGCTTGTGTTAAAAATCAAAGATATTAATCACTTACAGACTAAGAAAATTATTTACTTAAGTATTCTTTATAAAATATTGTGTTAGAGTTTATTTTATTGAATATTTATGCGAAACATGAGAATTTTTAATAACTGAAATAAATTCACTAAAGTGCGATTTTGACTCGCACAGGAAGGGTTTCGTACGGACACTTTTCAACTGCTGTGACACAATAAACTTTTCTATAAGAAAAGTGTGCTGTGACACAGAAAACTTTCCTATAAGAAAAGTGTGCTGTGACACAGAAAACTTTTCTATAAGAAAAGTGTGCTGTGACACAGAATACTTTTCTATAAGAAAAGTGTGCTGTGACACAGAAAACTTTTCTATAAGAAAAGTGTGCTGTGACACAGAAAACTTTTCTATAAGAAAAGTGTGCTGTGACACAGAAAACTTTTCTATAAGAAAAGTGTGCTGTGACACAGAAAACTATTCTATAAGAAAAGTGTGCTGTGACACAGAAAACTTTTCTATAAGAAAAGTGTGCTGTGACACAGAAAACTTTTCTATAAGAAAAGTGTGCTGTGACACAGAAAACTTTTCTATAAGAAAAGTGTGCTGTGACACAGAAAACTTTTCTATAAGAAAAGTGTGCTGTGACACAGAAAACTTTTCTATAAGAAAAGTGTGCTGTGACACAGAAAACTTTTTTATAAGAAAAGTGTGCTGTGACACAGTAAACTTTTCTGTAAGAAAAGTGTGCTGTAACTTACTAATTCAAAATTGATGTTAGTACGTCTAAAATGATCTTAAGTGATAGTATACTCGTATATCATGTTTTGCTTAAAATTTCACTACAAGTCGCGTTACGAATTGCAGCAGAAATATCTAATGCACATGTTTTTGACCATTAAGATACACATTTACATATGTAGAATTTCAACTTGAGTTACATAAATTACTAAAGTGAAAACTAAAGAAAACCTGGCCAACTGTAAGTTTTATTATTCGAAAGTGCACAACTCAAAGCCTTCTTTAAACAATCAATGACGGGGCAGACCATTGCTTGATCTTTTTAATAATAACAAAAAAGACGCACACAACCTTCGAGCATCTGTTTTTCGATTCACTTGAGATTTTATGCTTATTCATGCCATATTTGAATAATCATTAAAATTTTGTTTAAATTATGAAATACATACATAGCATGCAACATATGGTGTCAGTGGTGGCATTGTGTCCTCTCGTAGGATGGTTTTCTTTTCATTATTTTGAGTAGGGGTGGCTTCCATAATCTGTCATATGCCATTCCCTTAAGGCAAAATTTAGTTGCATTTGCATTAATGGAATTATTGTTGTTTTGTTATCCTGTTGAACGTGTGTCAGTTACACTTTTAATTTAACCAATTATGAAATTTGCTTATGAAAATATGTAATTAAAATTTCCATTTTATTGTTGTAAAACATGCTGTTTATGGCATCGTTATTTTTAACGATCAATGGAAGCCATTTGTATATTGATTTTCTGTTAATAAATTTTAATAGTGCTTGAAATGAATTTTGGTTATTCTTTCTGTTGTATAATACACGATAATTTCACATTTTGTATTATATTGCCAGCAGTATATTTCCGCAATGTCCCTTACAAAAATATAAAAAATGTAAAATATATAAAATAAAAATATAAACAAATTCACTAAAGTGCGCGTTTGACTCACACAAGAAGGGCTCCGTATGGACACTACAAATGTAATCGGATATCTTATCTGATGTATATATTTTTAAAAAAACCTTAAGTACCAGGTAAACAATTCGGTTTTTGGCGTTTTTTTAGTGTTGACGTTTTTTCTGGATCTTTTCGGTTTTTGACGATTTAGTTTAATTTTAGCAATTTTGTTTTAGTTCTCGCGCTTTTTTTAATTTTGATGTTTTTTTCGGTTTTTGTCGATTTTTTCGTTTAGGCGATTTTTAATATTTGGGATTTTTTAGTTTTAGCGTTTCTGAAAATTTCAAGAGTTTGCATTTTTACGGTTTCAAAGTTACATCAAGTTGCCAAAATTACATAATTAAAATTACATTAAATGATAGAATACCTTTTAATTTTGATATTTTTTTAAATTTCTGAATTTCTGTTTTAATTTGTGTAGTTTGCATAAAAATACACCAACTTTGAACATTTCAATTGTCTATATGTGACCTGCTCCACGAAGAGGGACCTCTGCGCCGAAAACATAGAAACTTGCGGTCTGCGGCATTTGAAAGAGAGTTTTTTTCCTATAAGAATCACTCAAAAAGTAAAAAAAAAATTTTCTGCGCAGAGGTCCCTTTTCGTGGAGCAGGTCACATATATAATTTTCTGTATATTACATTAGGATTTCAAAATTTTTCGTTGCTCGCCTTAGAACACCCTTTAATTTTTAGCTTTCATAAATTTGTTGTTGTAGCGGACATCGTAGCGAGTTCCTTTTCACCTTTGTTGTGCGGAACCCTAAAAAACTAGTATTTTTATGCGAAATCATCGAATGATTATGTTTTTTTTCGTGAAATTTTCCATCACCAGATCTCGGTGAGCAATTGGGATCGCCTCTTTGAGAAATCACACCGTCAGGAAACTTTTGGCGTCTTGTTGAAAACAAACGTCGTCCACATCAATATCCGCCCACATAAAATCGTTGATGGAATGCCAAATACCAAAGATCGACGAGAAAATTTCAAATCTTGGTTTTCCTCAACACTATGGGCTACAACCGCAGTATTCTCAGTTGTTCTTGAGCAACGTGCATGAGTTCGATTTTTCACATCACTAACTTGTCCCAGCAGCTCCAATTTTTTCAACAGTTTCACAATTGCTGGCTGAGCAGGTACCTCAAGACGACCCAAAAATACTTTAGTTTTGCGAACTGTGACTGCGAAATCTTAAATATTTTCGTAGTGAATGTAAATAATTTTAATTCATTGCTGAACCGTATATCTTTCAATTTTTGTTAATGGCATAATTATTACTTGTCACTTGTCAATTAGTTAAAGCCTGAGTCATGACAACTGTTAAAATGGCGGACTATTCAAAATGAATCGTCTTATTGGAACAGCCGTAACTTTGACGATTTCAGTCGCTAGCCTGCTGCGCTCTATGTGTTTCTTGGTTTATAACAGAAAAGGTTTTTTTTCAGTGTACTTGTCAAGTTTTTATAAACAAGTGCGTTATGGAAATTTCTGGCAGCTGCAAAATTAATTCTGAAATGATGTTGACTTTTTTCTTTAAAAAAAAATACAAACCAAGTTTATTTATTATATTATTGTAAACAATTTGAACAATTGCCTTGTTAAATAAATGAATGCAATAATGAAGTTTTTTACTCAAGTTTTCAAGTGTTTCCTGTAATTTGAATATTAATTTTTTTTGTAAATTTCAAGATCGATGCATTACAAAAAGCATGTCCTGTAAAGGAGAGCCAAGTACAGCCTTGTTGTTTTATATAAATTTTTAAAGTGTTATTTATCCATTTTATCACATATAAAACTGTTATGCATGCAGCCATTATTGTGCTTGAGTACGATCTTGGAGAGTTGTGGAATCAACCCTAGCTGTGGCATACAACAAATTTGAACTGATGATGCTATCTTATTGTTTTGGTGGTTGGTTGTAACTTGGTAATGTACATAAGCATGCGTGCCACACGTGTTATTTAACAAAAAATTTCTCTTAATATTTTAGGCAGTAAACACATACACACACATACATTCATACATACAGTTGTATGCGTCCCCTTCTCTTCATAAAAATAGGCTATTGAGCATGCTTTCTAATCCTTTTATTGATTCCTTTGAATTTATGATGCATTTTTCATGTTAATAGTGCTTCCGGCTAACTAACAATTGTTAGAGTTAGAGAGTTTTCATGCATTAAATATTTAAATAAAACTTATAAAATTTGTTATTGCTTCCATCGATCATACTCGTATGTTAGAATTTCGTATTACATTCGATATTTTTCAAAATTAAACATAAGTTTATTAATTGTTTGGGTGACAATAGCGAAGAATTATGTGTTCGTTGTTATGTTGCACAGTTTTGCTGACAAAGTGGGTGTGGGCATGCGTCCCTGTAAATTGCAACCCTTAACAAAGTTATTCGTATTTTTGGAAATCAATTGTACAAACTGCAAATGTTAGCCATGCATTTTGCGATATTTGTCAGATGTTGTTTATATTGTGGCAGACAGTGGCAGATGTTGCAATTTCGTATATAATTTGAGGTTTGTCCTTCAATGCGGTTAAGCTGACTTAAAAATCATAAAGATTCTGATAGTAAGCAAACATTAGAGTGGAGGTAAATTTCCAACTCCCATTTACGATGATAATCACTTCGTTAACATAATTGTTATAATTGCTTAACTTTAAAAAGATTACATTAATGGAAGGGGTGGTGAATTTCGTATAGTGAAAGGCCTGCTTTAAGGCTGATGTCTGATGCAGACCCATATGGCAAACTCTGTGTTATAAATAGTGCAATTTAATTTACTTTGAAAGAGAAGTATGGAAATAAATGAAATTGGTAATTACCCAGTGGTAAAAGTATACATTACGTAGTCGATGATATAAGTAATACTTGGTAGCAGTTAGAATTACCATAATGCTGAGTACACATCAGACATTTATTGTGTTTTCATTTTCAAAATGTGCGCAATACCGTTCACATTATGTTTTTTTTTATGGAAAATAATGCTACTTAACGAAAAATATCGAAAATGACAAACGTTGCCACTAGTACACACTAATGGGATGTGACAAAATGCCATTATGTGTACTCGGCATTAGTCATATTTTACTGTTTTACAGGAGAGCTCTTTTAAACTTTTTATAATTCGATTTTGTCTTGTTAAAAAATCTATTTTTGGATAATTCGCATCCGAAGGCATTCAAATGCAGGCAAATCATCAGGACCGTGCGCAAATAAAAAAATTATGAAATTTTGCTTGTTTGTTTCGGGGTTTCAAATTTAAAAAAAAGTAATTTTTATTAATTAATTAATAAAGGTTGATTTTTTAGCAACTTTCCTTTTGGCAACACTGTTTTTGGCAACTCAGCTTTTTTCGCGTATCATTTTAGACATGTTCAGTTTGGTCTATAATTTAACCATGAATCGACTTACAAATGAACAACGCTTGCAGATTATTAAATTTTATTACCAAAATTCGTGCTCGGTTAAGAAAGTGCATCATGCACTTCTACCATTTTATGGTCAGTTTGGGCGACCTTCTGAGGTGGCTATTCGGAATCTTGTGACTAAATTTCATACCAAATTTACATGATTGAACATTAAACCACCAACAATTCGATTCGGCGCCATTCGCAGCAATTGCGCCTCTGTAATTTTTTTGCCAAAAATGGAAGAGCTGGACTTGGCTGATATGTGGTTTCATACCACATGTCACGCAACACGCGAAACAATGATCCAATTGAGAGGCGAGTTCGGTGAACTGTTTATTGGCCACCTAGATCGTGCGATTTAACGCTCATGTCTATAGGGACAACCACGCAACGGTTGATGTACTGAAAGACAATATCAAAGAATTTATTCGTTAGATACCGGCTGATATGTGGGCGAGGGTATGCCAAAATTGGCGTAGCCCCGGTCAACATTTACTTGAAATCATCTTTTAACATTGAATGATATAGATCGTTCTGCCGACTCAAATAAAGATTGCATACATTTCTCTAAATTTTATGTGTTTTTTATAAATCAAATCCGTAAACTCTTAAAATTAAAATTACCCTTTATATATACCCACAAGATTTTGGTGGAACATACAGTTTGTTATCCAGCAAAAAATTTAGAGTGCCTATTGTAGTTCTCAAGATACAGGAAAAATAATAATTACTTTGTATGAGGGTACCCGTCTCCCCTCTCCTATACCGCTAAGATTTTGTGAGAACATGCAATTTGTTTTAAGAAATCATCCGCGAAAAAATGGCCTTTTTCCCACTGTGCATAGCTACCAATTCGATGATTGAGAGCCGTAAAAGAGAACTTCACTGAGTTGTATGTAAATTAAATACTTCAAACTTATTTTCCAAGTTATGCCTCTGTTGCAATAAAAGAGCGATATACATACGGCCTTATGCTCCTTGCAGGAGTAAAAGGCATATAAAAAGCTGTCTTAGAAAGGAAGAGAAATAAATGTATTTTTAAGCATTTCTCAGACATCTCGTATGTCGTGGAAAATTAAACCTTCCTAATTCACTTCTTTCCGCTAGCGAACTTAATTTAATAGCATGATTATTTTTTTCTGATAAATTCTTGAAACTTATTTTGGTATAGAAAACGACATCGATATTTTAAAAGGAGTTCCTACTGCAGTTGACCACCAAATTGCTGAAAGTTAAAAGAGGTAAAATGATATGGACAAATATGTAGTTTGTTCACACATTTAATGATGCATAAACGCTGACATACATACATACTTCCAAATGCACATATGTATGTACATATGTACATACATTAATATTAATATTTGTGTCCATCTACCAGCAACTGAAAAGCAATATTTTTCCAATATTAGTTTTCCCTTTTGCCTGTTATTAAAATACACATGTGTAAATATGTGTTTGCTTATATTAATGAACATGCATCCATTCTATTATAAATTTCATTTAGCGCCTGAACCCAGCAGCCCACATGATATGCAGCTGTACGTAAAATATCCAAATTAAAGAAACATTTGGAGTAAAAACCATTAGAGTGTTTATTTTTAACTTAAAATAACCTCGTACTAGTGCACACACGTGTAGAAAGTATGTGTATGTTTCTAAGTATTTTTAGAAAAGGATAAACTCTTCTCCTTTTTTTAAATTTAGTTTTCAAGTGCTCGAAATACTTTTCGATTGTTAAACTTTAACAGATGCTTTTGTTCCCTTCGACAATCGCCCTCCATAAATAAAGATGAACACAGATAAAATGTAATTAATACTCAAAAAAAAGAAAAAAGATTGTTTTGAATGTTTTTGAAATATTTTAGAAATTTTTCACATACGAGTATTATTTTAGAACAAAATCACGTTTCTAACATGTGTGAGAGCTGTTACAAATATGTGAATTTAAATGACAATAAATAACTGAAAAATGAACAGATTGCATCATAAACTGCAGAGTATAATAGAGCAGCGGTTGAAGGAATTGAGTTACAATTGTCAAGTGCAGGAGAAAGATGAGATTTTTTTTTGGTAAAAAATAAAAGTGATTGCTAAACTCTGCTGGTGATTTAAAATTTATGTTTGTATATTAAAAATCTTTATATGAGTAATACAACCAGGAAATTTGAAAGAAAAAAATTGAAAATTGCATTTTAGTTTATTAAATTAGGGAAAAATAAAATGTAGATAAGAAAAATTAAACATTTTAAAAACGCCCGAATACATCTAGAAAAGATCTGATATCTTCTAAGCGACTGAATCGATTTTCTTCAAACCTAGCTAAGGAGAACACTCTCGACCAAGTCACCTTTCATACAGAAAAAACTAAGTCCAGAAAGGTCCAGCCATTTGGTCTGTACGTGGACTCGTACAGACACACATATACACAACACAGACACACACTACAACCCATAACAGCCCTTTTTTGGTCGGGGCTTAAAAATATTTCTGTGACAACCACACACATACTACTTACATATTTACGGTTAAAAGAAACCTAGCAGATCTGACGTATAGATGGCGTTAATAGTTTGAACACAATTACAGGGTGGCCCAAATAATGCCAGCTGATGTGAAACACAAATAACTTTTTTATTTTTTAACATAATTTATTTTTTCTTTTTGCAGATTATAACTGAACTCTTGGAAATTTAAAATGAATACGTACAGTCCACAACAACGCATTAAAATCGAATTTTATTATTTTTCTCAACGATCAATTGTTCTGACGCAGCGAAATTATCGCCGTTTTTTTAACGTAAGATCAGCGCACACATCTTCCATGATTAGAAATTTAGTTCGCCGTTTTGAGGAAATGGGTTCAGTTGCCGACCGTCCAGGAAGAGGTGCTCATCGAAATATTCGTACTGTAGACAACGTGGAAGCTGTACAGCAGAGTGTTGCAAATGATCCATATGTCTCAACTCGTCGCCGTTCCGGCCAATTGGGTATACCCAGAACAACACTACAGAGAATTTTAAAGTTGGATCTTAAGATGTATCCATACAAAGATCAAATTGTGCAACAGCTTCTACCGCAAGACCCCCAACAACGACTACAATACGCTATTCGCTTTCATCACTAGGTCTCATTTGGGCCACCGTGTACATTTGGTGATAAGTAGCAAAATCGAACATTTCTGTTCTTCAGCTGCCCAATAATCTTATTTAGAATCATTTTGGAAATTGTGTCCTTTCATTATAATTATCTGTGTGCCCCAAAAACCATTTTAGTTACAATTTGGTAAGCCGAAGGTTATTCATAAATAAATTAATTTTTATTTCTCAAGGCAAATGAGTGTATAATTTGTGACTTTTTAAAAACATTCAAACCTGCTGATTAAGCGAATGTTTGTGATTCGTGTCCTGTATTAAATTGGCATCAAAAATCCACATCCTTTAAAAGAAAATAAAATAATTTGTTGCAATTTTGAAAACACAACATACATATGTACATACATACGAGTACATAAATAACCAAGTTAAATCACCCGTATGTTGTTGCAGCAGCTGCATTAAATGTTGGTTGCTGTGTGTCCTTTGTAACAAATGTGTACAAAGCCAAAAACTTTTTAACTTCCTTTTACCGCATACATATTTTTTCACAAATAACTAAAGGGTGCAGTCAGTGTTTTTGTTTCAATAGATTGAATGATAAACTACATATCAGTGAACAACAAAAAACACCTTTTCGAGTTGCTCTCTTTTATGTCTCATGGTTGTCCTTTCGTTTTGACCACAAGCGCAAAATAAATTATTATAAAGAGAAACCACAGAATATCCTGTTGTATGCAGCTGGTTTCACACCATGCGTTTTTTACACCTGACAGTAAAATTGTTCAACTTCAAATTTACAAATGACGTTAATGTCAAATGAAAACTAACTACAATCAGCTGTTTATGTATAACAAAAGTGTGCGTGACGCTAGCAAAATTAAGAAAAAAGTTATGTTAAATACAAAATTCATATAAAACATTAAATTGATTCGTTATATATGTATATAGTTACCGAACTCCTGTTGAACGATGTCGAAAGAATACGTTCGTTTTGTAATTTATCCTGAAAGCAGTAATAAAATAAGAAAAATTGTTTTAATTTTCAATTAATATTATAAGACGAACGTATACTTTCGATATCGCTGAATTTTATTTTTATAAATGTGAAATTTGAGAGCGACACCAATGAAATAAATATTAATAGTTCAGCATCAGTTGCTTATGATGTCATTGTTGTTGTCAATATATTTAAGCAGCTGACTACACTGCGATGATAGCAGTCAATTGTATTTGTAGTCGTGCTGTTGTGTAGCCGGCTGTGGCGTATGTGTTTATGTTAATTTTCAATATTTTTTTTAATTGCATGACCTGTTCTTTTATCGAAAGCAAAAAATAAAAAAATAAACAAAAAAGCTTAAGGCAACAGCAACATTAAGTTGCAAAATTTTTACAATTACGACCTTGCAATGTCGTTATTTGTCTTAATTTAATTCTTTTTCTTTTGTGATATATTTTGATTTTTTAAGATTCATACTAACGAGAACGACAACTTAAACAGCAGGTTACAACAATGGAGTAAGAAACAAAGAATGCATTTGAAATTTATTAAATAAAGTAACTGTATTTGGGCTTGGCTTTTTCAGCTCAAAATACTTTGTGCCTTTAAAAGTCAACCAACTGGTGGTGGCGGTGGCATCGCAGGCGGCTGCATGCATGCAGCCCGACAGACTCTTTTTTAATGTAAAATGAAGATTTTCCCAAAGTTAAATGTCCGCTTTTGAAAATTCCAACATGCAACTTGTTTGGTTTAATATTGTCTAACCAATACCCTACGCAAGGCAGTTAATTTCACCTCTTGCTAAAGCAGTAGTTCTACTCGTATCTCATGACCTAAGATGTTTGATTTGCGCTGGCGATCGAACATCAAGTTTCGAATGTCAAATTCCTTAATTATGAGATTATCAAAATATTCGTTGTTCATCGAATTTTCTATTGAACAGCATTTTGCTTTCGTTTATCACAGTGTAAACAATTTTTAAGAATATAAATGTTTAGCATTTTTTTAATTGATTCTAGACATCCAGATTTTTGTTAATTTTAAGCAGGTCTAGGGGAAAAATATTGTTACATCCATATAATTACATACAAAATAAGTCCATGACTTTTTGAAGAGCTTCACAACATGCAGCTGTCAATTGACTTTTTTAAAAATTTTAAAAAGTTGCGTAATTTAGTTTGTGGTTGATTGCCCGTCTTAACATTCAAAAACTCACTTACTTCCTGAACCGCTCTCGTTTATATGATTGAAAGTAAAGTGCCGAAATAGAACTGATGTAATAAATTTTAATTTTCATCATATTAAAGTTAAAGTTTCAGCTGATTTGTCTCATTTTTTAAATTATGACAAGTATTTTAGAAGTTATGAAGGAACAGATTAATATGCATAAGAACATACATACTTACATACATATTATGGGTATTGTGGTTCTAAAGGCAAATAGTACCAAATGATGCTTGATGCAATACTCGTAGATGAATTACTTAGAAATCACAAACATATAATTAACAAAAAAGCATTGCAGGCTAATCACACCATGCAACACAGTGTTTCATTTACAAACCAGCCCATACTCTGCTCGTCTTTGTTCTGTCGTAGTCGAATAAAAACAAGTTTGATTCCGTGCAGCTCATATCTAGTTCGTTGTTAATCAAGCAAGCAAGTTAAAGTTAATATGTGTTTAATAAATGTGCACTTAGTTTAAATTTGTTTATGTTTTTTTTTTGTACTTGTAAGTGTATGTTGTTGGTGGTTTTACATTTTATTTTGCTGTTGCATGTTGTATGTACAGTTTTGTGCTGCATTTAACTGTTGGTTCTCTAGAGCCATTTTGGCATTTATAACATTAAAACGATTACACAATGAGTAAATCCTACTGAAAATTATTTTCAAGTTGGGAAACTGCATATTTGCTTTTAATTTTTATAACTTAATAAAGCTCATTGGTGTTCATGGTTAAACTTTTCTGCTATGCTCTAGTGTAAATTTGAATTTGAAAAAAAATATGTAAATGAAAATTATTAATTTCATAAATAAAAATTTATTTATTTTCCGAATTTACGTAATGAAATACAGGGTGTTCCATAAGATTTTTCACTTTGAATAGGCCGCCGTTTTAACAGCTGTAAAGACTCAGTTTGCAATAACTTGACATATGGCAAGCGAAAACTAAACCTTCTCGGCCAGCTCTTGGGAAAGTGGTGGAAACATTTGACCTGTTGGGAAAAATAAGTGATGTGATGAATCCATCCAATGTTGTAGCCCATATTGTTGAGGTAAACCCAGGTTCGTCCATTTCTCGTCAATTCTTGGAATTGGGCATTCAACAAATGACATTACTGCGTATTTTGCATAGACAGTTGAATTTTAAGCCTTTTAAAGTTCAGCCGTCGTGTTTTCGCTGATTAGGTCAGCATCAAACTTGATGACGAAATGTACCAAACTGATGCAGAATTTCAGCGAAAAATCATCTTGAGTGGTGAGGCCCATTTTCAGTTCAGGGTGCCGCTGTGGCTGAGTGGTAGTGATGCCAGAGGTCGTGGGTTCGATTTCCGCCACAGACCCTGGGTGTTTTCCGCACACAACCTAATCGCTTCGTGGGTTGTGTTTGTTATAAAGACAAAAAATTTTTTCCCATTTGGAGCTCAGAAAACCCAAGAGTTTTTGTTGTAAAACCTCTCCATCTTCAACATGTGACTGCTTGGTGCGGTTTTTGGTTTCTACTTTTCTAAAAATGAGGGTGGAGCAACTATTACGTTGAGTTGATTTTGAACGGGCTGTGGCTGCTTGCCAAAATAGTAACGACAAAATCGCTCTTTTGCGTAAAAAGTTTCCTGATTGTGTGATTTCTCGAAGAGGTCATCACAATTGGATACCACGATATTGTGATTTAACAGATTTTAACCTTTGGCTTTAGGTATACGTGAAAAATAAAGTCTATGCTAATAGCTCACAATCAAAGCAATATATCAAAGTATTAATTCGTGAACCTATCGAGGACATACAGCCGCAAATATGAATGGCTTACCTTTCTCTTATATTTATACTCTCTTATACTTTTTCTTTAATATCAAAATAAAACCTCTTATTGGAAGACTGACTTTTGTTTATGATTAGAAAGCCTTCAACTTACCTATTTCAATAATTTAAAAATTTCCTCAATTAATAATAATTAATTGTTTTAATCTGACAATAAAAATTGGCTTTAACATTTAAAACTCTTCCCATGACACGTTGATGGCTCTTTTTAGACCATTAAATGGCACAGCAACGGTCTTCATATCACCAGTTAACGTTGTTAAGAATTGAAACAAAAACTATAAAAAATATATTTACATATGCTTTTTGCATTTAAAATTCTTTTTGTCCCGAAATGGCAATTTTAATTTGTAATAAATTGTATCGTCAAACTGTACGAGTATGCGATGCGATCGATGTGTTTTACTTTTAAGGAAACTTGTATTTTATTTTAAATTGTAGATTTTACTAAAAGAATAACTGAAATTAATTCAATGAAAAATATGGAAGAAACTGCTAAAAAAAACTATTTGTATGGCGGACTACAATTTTGAAAACGCTAATTTACATATGCCTCATTTACTTGAACAACATCACAACTCGTAAAACTTGTTTTACAGAAAACGAATTTAAAGCTTTCAATTTACACTCAACTTAATGGCAGAAGAAAATTTTATTATTCTCTCAAGAGTTGAGAATACAAGATATTTGTATGAAGTTTTTACACAATGGGAATAACTATGCATATGAGGATTGACCTTCTTTATTAACTCTAATCGCATTTTTAGAGTTGTGACATTGTTCGAGTAAGTGAGCATTACCTTTTTATATAAAAGCAGGAAACCCAGTTTGAAGTTCATTTCACTTAAATTTTTTACAATTATTATACATACGTAGTTCTCTTTTTGGTTACTAATACATATTGAGATAAATCTTTCATAAATACAGGGTGTCTCAAAAGAAAGTTTATATTAAGTGTATCGATTAAAAAATAATTTAGCACAATGTTTATTACTTATCTAAATAACCATGTTGGGAGTTTATTTCTAAAGAAATCAAATAAATAATATCGTTCTAATGTTAACGCTAGTATGGCAGCAGTGGTTTAACTCTACATCAGAAAATATGGCAGCTTTGAATGCTTAAAGTTCGTTTTAATAGTTACCGTAAGGATAAATCTGCTGTTAACTTAGCAGTCACTGTTTAGGTTAATGTTAACGTGTCATAATCAATAGATATTTATCTGCCAGATAGTATTCTAAATTTAACTATTTGTAAGTTGTAAATATCATTACTAATTTAGATTTTAAGTAAGCAACTTTGAGAAAGTTCAAAAGTAATCCATGGTCAGAAAACTGAATACTACCACTACTACGTTTGAAAAACACGAAGTTGATAATTATCAATTATTATTAGTTTATTGTCTAAAATTTTGAATTTTCAATGTAAAATACAGTTGAAAATTGAGAAAAAAGCATTTTTCATATGTTTACTGAAGATTACGTTACTGAATTTGACAGGTATGAAGCAAAAATGACAACAACAAAAATATAAAAAATTCAAAACTTTCGATACTTTAGCAATTTTGAGGCACTAGATGCAGTTTTTCGGTTTAGTTTCTTTTGAACTTTGTTCCCCCTAGTCGGAAACTACAATTATGCTGAAGACAGGCAAACAAAATTCCAATTAGTTTTCGAGATATAGCCGTGAGAAAATTGCACGTTCTTCGGAAAAATCAAGTTTTAGCAAGAATATACATAAATGAGGGCATAAAATCCGAACGGCAGCTAAATTAGCAAAAGCCAAATAATATTTTGTTAGTTTTTATAAGTACTTCGAGAAATTCCAAACGAGATGTAGCAAGGCGAATTAATGCCATGTCGTCTCGATTTGCAACTCTCCAGAAAATGCATATAGTATATTTTTTAGCGCAAAATTTCCAGCTGTCAGAAAATTTCTCAACGTTTTGCTTGATTTGACATAAAAAGAAATTAACAGCTGATCACCTGGTGTGAATTCGCCTTGAGAAGGAGTTTGCACTCGCTGACTTCAAAAATGTGTCACAGCGTAATTTAAGTGTCAGTCACCATCTGACACTGAGTTGCCGGCAGGGAAGCTCCTAATATTATTGCAACATTTTAAACTGCACACAAAAGCTACAACTATCCCATATTTAAACAAACAAACAAACCATAACCCATCAATCAAATAATTTTTTTGCGGAAAAGCATTAAACTTAATCAATACGTTTTGATTCAATTTACCAAAATCTCTAAATTTGTATGCAAGTTCATGTGTCCCCTCCATGCAGACCGCAAAGTCTGACAACCACTTAATAAATAGCGCCAAGAAAAACAGCAAATGATGATGATGCCGGCACACACTTTTGGCTTTAGCGCGCGCAAAAAATGAAAATGAAAATAAATTTTCATTCCTGTTGTTGCTCAAAGCGTTTATCTATTTATATACAAATGTATATGGATTGTATGTACATACATACTTACCCATGTACATATGTATAAGCACAACTACTACCACTATGTACATTTTCCTAAAGTGAAAAACAAAATGAGATTTTCACAATTTTCCAATGATTGCTAAAATTTCTGAACTCTTGGTATTAAGATCGGAAAACTCCTTTGAGGATTTGGTTCAAAGGCGAAACCCGCATCGCACATTACCTTTGATGTTAATAAATGATGATAAATTAATTCACACTAAACAAACTTGTTTTCAAAAGCATATTTTGACACACACATTCGTACACATTGATTGGGGTTGCCAATTATTAAAAAGCATGTCCTCAATTACGAGCAAAAGTTGTTCCTAAAATTCTTGGAGAACTTCAATACAAACTTAATTGAATGAAATTAAATATTTTGAAAAAGAAATCTTCCGGTACTCAATTTAATAAACATTCTATATAATTACGTTCTTAAATGAATCTATTAAAAAGTTTCAGACGCGACGCTATACGAGTACTTGCCATTTAAATTGCCAAGATGAAATGATCTCAGAAGCAATAAAAATTAAACTAGACGTGATAAAACGAATAACGTTCTTATTGAGTACATACTAGTAATCACTATGGCATTTTGTGACATCGCAATAGTGTATACTGGTGGCAATGTTTTCCATTTCTGATCTTTTTTGTTGTGTGGCATTGCTTTCCATATAAAAAACATAATAGAAACGGCGTTGTGCACTTTTTGAAAATGACACCATAAAATGACAACACGAGCATTATATGTATTAAAAAACAGTTGTCAAAAAAAAGCTTAACATAATGTAATATATGGTGCCATAACCGCAAAAAAAAAACTTAAGCGATATAATTTTCGAACTCAAGTTTGTGGCCAAAATCCATTTTTGCTGTCGTAAATAATCGATTTTCGTCGAAAAATCTAATATTTATATTAGGTATACGCGTCCTAATTCGCCTTGAAAAATATGTTTTTGAGATGTCAAACATTTTACTGAAAAGTATGTGTTGACATCTGAGAGAGCTTCAACTCACAAGCGGCGAAAACAAGCATGAATGAAAAATACCAGAAACCGTTTTCAGTTGATGTTTTAATTTCAATTATTTCTGCAGCTTATATTTTATATATATGTAACTTTTGAAATTGCAAACATTCTGATCAGCTTTACAAATTATTTATTCTTAAATTCCAAAAACATAAGGTATCAATGAATCCCAGTATTTGAAATTCTGAATGCCGACATTTTTCTAATCCAAATCCTTCTGGCAACCCTAACACTATTCACAAGGTTTGTTTTATTAAAATATATTAAAATTCCTTTTGTGTGCTTTTCTCAAAAGAAAAGGGTCAAACAACGTGTCAACAATAAAACTAAAACCCTGAACTTTAGATTTACTCATTGTTTGCTTTTTTTGTTGCCATTTCTTAGAAACCAAGAGCTGAGTTGTGAAGCGATGGTGGTTGGAAAATTCACCCCTCTTCTCAAAAATATTTGCTTTAAGGAAAATTTATTCAGAAAAAGTGATGCGCAGCTGTTGACTTTTTTCATTTTCATTAAATGTTCAAACTGTAAGTGTTTTTGTTTTCTATTCATTTGTCGTCTGTCTCTTCACTCCACACACGTATTTTCCTCTTTTTGCATGCTTTACTCTCTATTAGCTTTAGGAAACAAAACAAATAAAAATATTTTTATAAAAGTAAAATGCTTTTCCAAGCAAAGTGTGCCGCCGGTCTCCTATGGTTATCTGAATGAGTGTGTGTAAGTATGTACGTGTGTATGTCTGCATGTAAATTGGATGCCAGTGTATGTCTTTTTGAATTTCCCAAAAAAATTAAGTTTATTGCCAATAAAATTTGTATGTATGATTATGACCAGTATTTTCTGTGCTCCTAATACAAATTTCGCGTAATTTATTCAATTTGTTTTGAAAATTATACTTGAAAGATTTCCTGAAAAAAAACCGACACAGTAAGTAAGACATCTGAGATTTAGAATCTAAATTTTTTTAAATATATATCTTGAATGGTTTACAAACTGGAAATTATTTTCTTAGGCCGGGTTTCCATCGGTGTGCCATGTGCCACACATAAGTAAAAATAACGTAACCACTAATTACTAATGAAAAACTGTTTGATTCAGACACGTATTTATTAAGTTAAAGAGTTTCATACATAACTAATAGACAATTTTATAGAATCCAACATGATTGGAAACAGTTTAAATCAATAAATACATGCCTGATTCAAACAGTTTTTCATTAGTAATTAGTGGTTACGTTATTTTTACTCATGTGTGGCACATGGCACACCAATGGAAACCCTTCCTTAGAACATGTACGAACATGTTGTAGCTCATTTACTCAAACAACGTCATAACGCAAAACATTGAATCTACGAGTATGAGTTAATGATACAGAATTATTCTTCATATCGTCCTTTATATTGTGTAAAAATTTCGTGCAAATATCCGCTTTACTCAACTCTTGAACACAAAATAAAATTTGCGTATAAATTCATAACTTTAAACGCGTTTTCTGCAAAACTAGTTTTTTTGAGTTATGCCACTCTTGAAGTAAATGAGCGATATGTTTAAAAGAAAATGTTTTTATTCCCACCCTTACAACACAACTTTTCTACATACAAAAATTTCAATTTGATTTTCTTCATTAATTTTTTGTTTGTTTACTTTTTCTTATTTGTTACATTTTTATATTTAGGTAAACTAATAAATTCTATTCCCACTGTTTTAGTCGCCCCTAAAAGTATGCAATATCTTTAGTACATATATTTAAAATTAAAGTCCACATGTGTGTAAGTGGGGAAATTAGCTAAAAATAGCATATTCCCAAACCTACATTTCATATATGGAATTTAAAAATGTCTACGGTAAGATCTATCTTATGTAATTACCATTGAAGGAGTACCAGATTTACAAATTTTAAAGTTTTTAAACGATAGATAAATATCGTCGGCTTAGAGTGTAAACCTGCTAAATCCACTTTTTATAACATATGACATTTTAATGCCGTTCGAAAGAGAAAGAGACGCTTCATCGATTTGCTCAAATCGATATGTTTTAAATCAATAAATACATGTCTGAATCAAACAGTTTTTCATTAGGAATTAGTGGTTACGCTGTTTTGGGCACTCAGCATTAGTTTGTTGTGATATTTTGTATTCAATTCTATAAGTTGCCAGCTGATTCCTTTCGCAGAAAAAGTAATTGCAAACTATTTTATACAGGAAAAAACGACACAGAACGGCAACGAAAAGTAAAAGCTAATAAGGCCTTTATTTGACTTACCAACGTATTACTAAATGATATTACGAAGTATACTACACATTCAATAATTATCACGTGATGCGCCAGATCCACCAGAGGCGCTGCAACACTGCATTATTAGAAACCTGCAAAGAAGCAAAGTTGTAAAAGAATGAAGCTTTCCTCTATCTCTTCCTTCACCACCTGTCTTCTCTATCACTATCCCTTTCCTAAAAGAAGATAAAACCTAGTAATAGTAGTAGGCTCCCTTAATTTAAAAACAATGTACCATAATCTCATATTTGCGTTGGCAAAACTGTTTTGTTGTACAAAAAATTTGACAACTGCTTTGCGGTTACTTTGAACTGTCATGTTATTGAACACAAGAGCGTATATGTCGCAACTTAGATGTTGAATTTTCTTACCAAATCACGACCACACTGCCAATTACTGGCCGAAAATGTTTTTTATCAAATGTCTAGTAAAGTGCCAAACCGAACCGAATCAAATGAAATAAAAGAAAACGTTAATAGTGGTGAAAATATTTTCAAAAGTACTTTGCAAACTTTGTTAGCAGTGGGGCCTCGATTATCCGTGATTTGATTAAACAGAAACGTCGATTATACGGGAAAGAAAATTTGTAATAATTTCTGTAAATTTAATTAAATTTACCTCTATTAACCTGTATTTTAAAATTTGGATCAATTTACCGTGAAGAAGCTGCGTAATTTTTTTTCCAAAAATTATAATTTTTTCGTATATTATTTAAACATTTTTATATAATCTCTGAATATTCAAGAAATTTATTATTTCACTTATAATATCTTAATAAATGAATTATTATTATAAAAAATTTTTAAAGGTACAGCTCAAAATTATTATCAATTAACCGGAAAAATCGATTATTAAGAATGCTTTCGGTGTCGACCATTACGCATAATCGAGGTCTCAGTGTACTGACAAATCTTTAAGAATAACAACATTTGAAGCAAATTTATTTTAAAGATTTTCTCAAACATTTCAAAATAATATAACAACATACTTCCCATTTGTTTGCTGGGATATTATTTATCTAAAGCCATCAACATTTCAAAGAAATCCACCGCTTTCAATAGCAGAAGTTCATGATACTTTATTAAATATATACATACATGTACTTATGTATGTAGTTTTTTTTTAAATTTGTATCGACAATTTCATAAACTCCATAGATGTCATGAGCTCCTGTTACTTTTAGCGGTAAAATTCTTTGAAAAGTCTACACACATCAGTGGAATGAATAATGCTTTGATCCCAAGCCGCTGAACCGAGGTGCACAAGCATGCATACCCCTGTTCTATATGCTTACTTTCCATATGCATGTATGTGCGTGTGTGTACACATGTGAAAGGTGGGGTGACTTTATTATAGTTTGTGTAAACGTTATGCGTGCCAAATGAAGCAAAAAATACTTCGACCTTCTTTGATGCATTTGAAGGGAGTTTTTTAGCATTACGAAATTATACAACATGCAACTATCGTGAATTGGAAAGTATGTGCCATATTATAATTGATATATGTATGTACATAAGTTAGTTTTGCAAATACTCGTGTTAAATTGAACGGCAGTGTAGTCAAATTCACTTATAAGGAATCATTGTTTACAGCGAACCAATTCGTGAGTCCTCCAAACAGTTTTATATGAAACTTAAATTCATATATGTAGATTTGTCTAACCAAATTTTTTTTAATTTCGCGACCATAGAAATTCATAAAAATTTATGCCAACAAGTTTAGAATTTAAAAACACAAGATTGTGCATTTACATAAGTTTCATTTAAATGTCTTTCAGGTTTATACTAAACAAATTAGTTTAAAAAAAGTTGTCTTATTCAGAACAAAAATATGCAAATTAATAGACAATGTGCATGATTAGTAAAGGACAAACAGCACAACGGCAAGACTGTTGTAAATTAGGGATGGTAAATTTGAGCTTTCATTACATAAAAGCTTCCAATAGATTGGAGTACGATGCATTAAAAAAATTCACATCTTCCATTTGCATAGAAACTTACACAATTTGTGCACCACACACAATTGACCACACAAAAGAAACAGCATGTTGTTCCGTTCTACTAGAGTTTGTCAGAATAATTTACAATTGCCTTTGGTGCAATTTGTTCCTTAAAAATTATTACATATAGTTTGGCTTATAGAGAGATACGAATCGAACCATAAACAGAGACAGTTAAAAAGAAATTTTAGAACTAACTCTAATTTGTGATATAAGTTCTAGTCTTTGGCTTGGTGAATCATAATCACATATGATGAAGTCAGAATTTATTTTGCTGTTGTCTTGTGTTATTCAGAATTAATCAATTTTGTCGTTGGCAATTTTTTTTTGGTCCTTAATTTATTCGATTTTGAAATTAATATTCTCGTACATAGGTAAGTTTACTAACAGCCAACAGTCGTAATTATTATGTTATGTTCGGTTCGAAAACAACGTATTCCTTCCTTCCTTAAGAAATTTTTTAGAAAAAAAATAACCTGAAATTGAACCATCTGACTGCCATAGTCACGCCGTTGATATCTGCGAAATCCAACAGCCTCTCGTGAAATCTTTTTCATAGCCCTCTAAGACCGTGATCTTATAGTTTTAGGTAACGACCCATAACATGTTCTAACAGAATTATCCGAAACTTATGGGTTTCGCCAAGTAAAGCCCTCAAGACCTTGCAGTGTCCTCTAGTACCTTAGGAACGCTTCGTGTCATTTAAAGGCTAATTACTTCGATTATCGATGGTTTTGCCCAATGCTCGCTTACCGTACAATCTAACATTGTCTCTAATCTCAACCAGCTTGTCGGAGGTCTCATTCCCTTCAACATTGCATGGAGTCCATCGTAGTCTTACAGTGCTTTGATTACAAGCTTTGATTTGACAAAGCCTGACTGTCTGTATAATGGGTAAACCGTTCCCCTTCAATCACATTCTCGGCCACTAGTTCTGTGGAATTCATGATAGTGGTGATGAAATGAACCTACAAATCATTAGTTACATCATTGATGAAGTCAGCTCCAAATAGTTCTATTTCTGGTGAAACATCAATGAATTTAACACATGATTGTCTTAGGACGGAAATGCTCCAAATAACTGAATGGTATGCACTTAGAAGGTTGTCTAGAATAATTTTTTCTATAAACAACTGCCTAAAAATATATAAAATTCAGTACCTTTAGTGGTATGCACTGAAAGTGGTAAACCTTTGGAAGTAGTTCCAATTTTTTTTTTTGCTGGGCTACATCAAAACGTCTGTTCCTTACTAACGGTGTACTACAAAAATTAATCCCTGCTACCACAAAGACTATTCATAAACGATTATTAAAGTTAAAACATTCTTTAAACCAACATTAGTTTTAATAATTATTTATGAATACTGGCGTATAAATTTAGCAGTCGTTTTAAAAAAGTTAATCTGAACCGTGTGGCCCGTTAGAGTCGACCTCACTAATTTCGATTGGAAACTGCTAAGCAAACCGCTTGCCATTATTCCCATTGCAAAAAAAAAAAAAATGTTATGCTGCTAATTATGTATGCACAATTTTATTTACTTATTTATAAGCCTTCAAACAAACCCTTTTTTCTCCACATAGTGCAGAAAATTTATTTTGCTTTATTCATTTAAATTCCTTTTTATCTTTTTTTACCTTCAAAGAAAATTGCCGCCTTCAGTAACAGGAGTGCATACTTATTGCATATTTCTCATCATTTCATTTAATATATAAGAACTTTGTTTGGTTGAGTTTTATGATCCTTTTTGCCCCTTTTTATTCCATCAATTGACTTAACTAACGATATTCATCAAAGTTATCCGCTTTTCCGCTTTTTTTTCATTTTTAATTTACTTTAATAGACGGGGATGAATTTCATTTGTCTGTCCGAAGCATGTTAAATTTAAAACTACAAAAAGAACAGAATATTGCTCAGTGAATTCGCATTACCTTGGAATACAAAGAAAGCTGCCGCCTTTCATAATGTGTACGTAGTCCAGCAAAAATGTAATGATAAAAGATATTTTTTACACTTAATTTGCATTTCAAAAGATTAAATTAAAGTCAAAAGATAATTGCCGCCAAAAATGCTATAGAAATGATTTTTTCTCCTCCTTTAGCACTGAACTAGTAAATAAATCCTTAATTTTTATTTCTTTTTTCATTCAAATCAAAATAAGGGTGTAGCAAAATGATTGTTTTGTATTGAGTACCAACCATCAAACCAAAGCAAACCAACCAACCATCTGGTATGATTTTTTTTTAAATTCAAAGAAATTTGCCGCTTTGAGTATCAGGATGTCATAAATGGAAATATTCATTCGTTTGACAAGATCCAAACATTTAATAAAGAGCTCTTAATTTTGTTAAGCGGTGTATCAAAGCAGTGTATGGCAATTGAAATTTAACTTGATAACAACGTTTAATGTTTTCGATTTCTGTGTGAGTCAACGACGTATGAACCTTTTAAGTATGCAGTTTTTAAATGGCAAAATAACAATAATACGACATTTTATTTTTACGACAAATTTTAATTTTACTTGTATCCCTTTCGCAGTACAAAAAGAGCCGCTCGTATCTATCGTAGATAACCGGAACAGGATTAACGAGCCATTTAAAAATAACTTGTATAATTAATACGATATAATAGGAGTAGCTGCACTGAAAGAACTTATTTAGTTGTAAGGGAAAAATTACGACGGCGGTCCCAAACAGAGAAAACAAAAGAAAAAAAGTTTGGGAAACATTCTCTTTATTTCGTAACAGCGATATTCAGCACCTGCAATATCCTCTTTACAGTAGGAACTGTTTAGCTTCCTTAAATAAACATCAACCTCAGACTCCACCTCTTCATTATTGGCAAGTCTCTTACCGTCGAGGCATTTTTTAAAATTTGGAATGAAGTGCGTGACGAAGCAATTTGAACTTTAATTCATTGACTTTGGGGCTATTCAAATATTACTTAACGGTCCAGGGAGACGCGGAGCTTAAGGATTTGTTACGGTTTAGAAAATTTATACTGACATTTATAAAAACTCAGAAAATAGCGTTACGTAATACGTGAATAGTAGGGATTGCCTTTCGGTTTTAACCGAAACCGAAACCGCGGTTTTTAACCCATAAAAACCGAAACCGAAACCGACAAAAAAACCTCGGTTTTTAAGTTTTACTTTAGCATTATTTTGTTTAAAATTACAGCAAATGTACTTTACATTGAAAACTTTTATACATTACTAAGCATTTTGTGACAATGACAGGTTGTTTCAAAAACATTTAAAATTTAAAATAAATTTAAGCGCATATTTTTTAATTAATAATGCTAACGTTCTTTTAGAAATGTCGGAGCTGAGGTCTGGTGTTTGGAGACATTTCAAATTATCAGAGCACCAGAAAAATACAACAGTATGTCAAATTTGTATGAAAGCCCTTAAATACTTAAAAGGGTCTACAAGTTCCATGACAAATCACTTAAGAGTGGTACATGCTATTGTCGCTGAAAAAGGCAAAACTAATGGTGAACCTTTACAACGTGAAACAGAATTAATGAACGCTTTCGTAAAAAAGCAATCCTTAGAAATTATTGTATCAAAGCTTGCAACAGTGGATGGACTCTCAATTAGAAGCATAACACAATCTAAATTCATAAGAGAATCGATTTCTGTTAAAGGTTTTTCTCTTCCTAAAAATGAAACCCATGTAAAGAATTTAATATTAAAGGATTTTGAAAGCAAAAGAAGTTTAATAATAAATCGATTGAAGGATGAGAAATCCGCAGGTGAAAAATTCAGCTTAACAATGGATGAATGGACTAGTGCTAGAGGTAGACGATATATGAACGTAAATATACACAACTCCAATGGAAAATTTTATAACCTAGGGCTTAGCCGTATTTTTGGAACATGTAATTCTGGAAAAACTCAAGAACTTGTACGGGAAAAGTTGCTTGAATTTCAAATTTCATTGGATTCAGATATTGTGGCATGTACTGCAGATGGAGCAGCAGTTAACCTTAAATTTGGATTAGAAAATCCAACAGAGCTTCAATTGTGTTTGGCCCAAGGCATACATCTTGCGGTGATGGACGTGGTTTATGAAAAAAGGAGCTATAACCCAGAAATGGATGAACATGAAATTGATGAAAGTGAGGACAATTTCGATGAAGATGAGGAAGAAGATGTATCACGAATTGGACAACAAATTATAGCTTGTTTAAATTTTAATCTAGAAGACGTAAGAAAAATAGTTCGTTATTTTAAAAACTCTTCAGTTCGCAACAACATTTTACAAACAAGCGTTAAAAAATTGCACGGTCACGAGCTCAGTTTACTACTAGATTCCCCAACTAGATGGAATTCAATAGTTCCAATGCTTGAAAGATTATTGCTGTTAAAAGAATGTCCTTACATTTATTTGATGCTGTAAACTTTGAGTTTTTAAATTCCTTTAAAGAATCATTGCTGTTAATAAAAATGACTGTTGAGGCCATTTGTCGTTCAGATGCTAATATTATTCAAGCTGAAGGTGCTCTACAATTTCTATACCAAAAATTAGATAATTTAAATACAGATATAAGTCAAAAGTTGCTGATATCTATTAAAAAAAGAATGAACCAACGAAAAAATAGAAATATTGTTGACTTGGCAAAGTATATTTTAAATCCAATAGTTACCCCAAATGCGGATGTTATTAATTTTGCAACCAAATTATTAAAGCGTTTGTATCCCAACAGTGATTATCAATCGATAATGAAGAAAATAACAACAATTCTTTGCAGGAAGAATTAGAATCTGCTATCAAAAAAGCTCTAACAGATGTAAAGCAAAAAGGCGATAATGTTAACGTTCTTCGACAAGAATTTATACTTTATAAAAAAACGAACAACAAAACAAATAACATATTATTGCTTCACAAGGCAATAAAAACAATAAAACCTTCTTCAACTGAAAGCGAAAGAGTGTTTTCTGTCGCTGGTAACTTCTGCACAAAAATAAGATCTCGTTTAAACGACTCTACATTGAATGCTTTAACTTTTCTGAAATTTTATTACTTGGATAATTAAATACAATTTTTTATTCTTAAACTTTTTATTTATTTTATTTTTATTATTACTTATTACCAAATGTTCCTTTTCTAATAAAAGTACCTGAATTGAATACAAATAAGAGAAACTAATTATTTTTACATACACACCTCTTTATATACGTACATACTTTCAAAACCGAAACCGAACCGAAACCGACCGGTTTTAATAGCTTAAAACCGGAAACCGCGGTTTTTTCATTTCCACGGTTTTTGGCAAACCCTAGTGAATAGCCCCTTTTTGGTCATTGCAATAGTGGATATGTGAGCTGGGGATCTACTCTGTAACTCGAAATGAAAAAAAAATACTTTCGAATTTATATGTTAATTACATGCGAATTCGAAAGCATTTTCTTTCGTTTCAAATTATTGAGCATCCTTTTTGAAGATAATAAATAAAAATTATTTCATCTCAGATTGAACTGTCTTCGCCTTCTTTGGGCACGATTCTCTCATTCTAGTCCACTACGTTGATTCTTCCTTTGTTTCAGATGTGAAGTGGTGGGCCCATGTCTTGTCCATGGCTGCGAATCGAAGCAATTACTGGACACCTCAATTGGTCGACCACTATGGTGTTCGTCTTTGGCAGCTCGAACGACCTCATTTCATAGTCGTAAGAGGAGCAGCAGAATCTCCCATAGTTGAATCTACTTCGCTTTAAATATTGGTTGAAATGACATCTTTAAAATAAAAGTATTGAACTATATAGCAATCATAATTTTTTTCCATGTTTACAAATTCACTGAGGTCGTTAATTTTTAAGGGCCAAACAAATTTTAAAAAAGGTGGCATCCTGATACTTAAAGCACATGTTTATAAGGCTGCCACTTTTCACCAAGTAATTTTTTTTAAGCTACTGCCGCCATCTATACGTCAGCTCGGTTACTTCTGGGACCGCCATCGTATTTGATAATGAATTAAAAAATTTTACTCGCTCACACACGCTCGCTTATGCTGAACATTTTTATACTTGCGCTTATGCAATTCTTATGATGTACATACGAGTATGTATCTACATAACTCTACGTGATTCACGCCACTCCTGTGCATATTTGTATATATGTATGTATTTACTCCTTATAGGAACAAATGTGATATGTATGTATGGTTGCTCATATTTATTCAACCATTTGCCCCGTCTGACCGCACCTTTAATTAGATTTCAAGCAATAGTTTTTTAAGAAAGATCTTTTGTTTAAGTTGAAATAAAATTTTATGGCACTTGAAGTTCAGCGAGGGAAACATTGGATACAGTTACATAAATTTATTTTAAAAATTATAAAACCCCTTATGGCAACAATGTTTCAATTCAATTGAAGCGTTATATCATCACTGATGTTCTTTCTTTCTTTCTCATGTAACAACAGGCTTGCACTCGTAAAACCTCTAAAACTAATTGTCTGTCATCATCAAACAAATTGTTGCGGCCGGCCGCCACACCATATGCCGAAATTTTCAAAGAATTTGCCGCTTCTTGTAACAGGCAGTCAGAATTTGTTAATAAAACGAACAAAAAAGTTCCCTCGTAAAATTAGAGCAGTTGTACATTAGAAATAATAATTTTTGTCATGAGTGTGACACAATATGTATGTATGTGTAATTTCATATGTACAAACATACATACGTACAGTGTATATGTGTGTGTGTGTGTGTGTAAATGTATTTTCGTAAATAATTGTGTGTGTCTACTTACGTAGCGTATGAGTGTTATTGATGATGGTCCGCAATTATAGCATTCAGTGTGAAAATATGCAACAGAGATTTTGTGTTTCTTTCCTTTGTTGTTAACTTTTCAAAGAAAAGCGCCGCTTTTCGGTTGGGATAACAGAACGATTCAAATATTTTCAGCAAAGAAATAATTTTTGGCTGCAGCAAACGTTTAAATGCAGCTTGTGTTAAAAATGAAATAAATATGAACTATGTATGTTTTTCAGGGGGAAAAAAAGAAAATATTCTTTCATGTGGAGAACATTCAATGAATAACCCAGCAAAAAAAAAAAAATTATAAAAGCTATCTTTCTTTCATGGCTTCTAAAGTATCATTTTGTGCAAAAACAAAAGAGTTCAGAAGAACAATTATTTCGAATTATTTGAATTATATTTAAGGCTGGTCTATAGTTTGATGGTACAACACATACCTACAGTGACACAACAAACGTATAGTTTAATTAAAAATACGTTTTTTAATTCTATAATTATTCGAATCAAAAAATTCTGTTGTTTTGCTCATTAGCTCATTACAAAATAAGCTTATGTAGTTAAAAAATTTATTTGTTGTTGGTATAGCACGTCTAGATGGCGCTATGAAGTAAGACCCAAGTAAATAACGCACAAATAAGAAAATGAAATAAGGTACAGTAAAATTAAGGAATTTTTATACGAGATTCATTTATTTTTTTTACTTTATTTCATCTTGGGTTTGTTCATTGAACTCTCTTGGGTATTATATTTTTTTTGAGCTTTATTTCATTGGGGCTTAACCCATTTCTTATGAAGTAATACACACGGCAATTACCCAGACCCTGGCCGGTATTGAAACAGTTTCTGTTTTTTTATTTTCATCTTTTTTGTTTTTTATATTAATTTCTTTATTTAATTGATTTTTAGCTTTTATGTTTTGTTACTGTTTTAAATATCTGTTGTCTAAATGTTTCTTGGTTTTTTGCATAAGTTTGTATATTTTTTTCTTTGTGTTTGTTTAATGAAAACTGTTTCGCTTTGGTTTGATTTAAAATCTTATAATTGATAAAATTTGTTTGTGTTTTATTTATGTTCTTACTGTGTTATATATCTTTATAGTATATACGTATTTTAGTTTAGATAATTACATATTTGGTTTTCACTTATGTACGAGTATTTTACGCAATTGTATACAGATATTATTTATGCGGAATATTTGTAGTATGTATAGTGTCTTTGCGGTAAATATGTATACTTTTGTAGAATAATAATGTATAATAATTAATTGATTTGAGTATGAATTTAATAATTGTTGTGTATAATGTTACTAAATATATTCACTTTGATATAATATTTCCATCTTAATACACTTGACTTGCTTTTTGGAAAAAAACGTTTTGTGTTTTATTAAACAAATAAATTATACATCAATTAAACATTTAATACACATAATTAATATATTATTTCATTTGATTTATTTAATAAATTTTGCATACAGTGTGCTGTTTTATATGATCAAATTTAAATGCATCATACAACGTACAATAATTATTTATTAAATTCATTATTTGAATTTAAAAGTTTAAGAAGATCTAATTGAATTATCATTCTTTTGACTTCCTTCGAAATACACTGAGAGATGTAGAAATAATTTTTAATTCAAATTAATGTGTTTATTTATTTATCTTATTATATAATTTTTAAATAGTTCAAAAACTTTTTATATTTTCTGAATTGTGTACTATTTTTTAGTATTTATTTTTTAAATGGTCATGCCATTTTATTTGCGTTTTATTATATGTATAATAAAATACCTCTAATCAGTATATATTTTTTATACTTCAAACATTTATTTTTATATTTGAGAATTTTTTATTGATAATAAAAAAACAGTAATAAAACAAAACGAAAAAAATTGCATGAAAGCCTAAAATAAATTTATTTTTATTAAATAATTAACTTTTTTCATTAACAGCTTTTGTGTTTTATGCGTTTGTCATGCATTTTCCTTTATATATATATGTATATGTGTATATATTAGTTTTAAGGAAATATATAATATGTATGTAAATTGTATATATGTAATTGTTTTGAAACTTGTTATGCAACATATAATAATTGCTGAATGTCATTATTAAAAATTATTTTCTCTCTAATTTTTCTCTTTATATTTTATGTATGTATAAATATTTTTGTTTAATTATTTTGTAAAAACTATTAATTTTTTCTTAATATATTTTTTTGTATATATTTTCTCCATTCACTTGTTTTCCATTTTGACTTTCAATGTTCTTATCCATTTTTTCTGCTACAAAATTCAACATATTTTTATTTTTACATCCTTCTTGTAAGTTTGAATTTGCAAAAAGCTTCTCATTTCGTTAATTTAGATTTCGTAATTATTTGAGTGATTTTAGGGAAAAAATCAGTTCTTAGAAAATGTTAAGAATTTTAAAATTTCGTTTTGCAAAGACTTATTATCAAATCGTTCGGTTATTTAACATTTTTCAAAAAGTAAAATGCACAATTAAGCCAAGAGATATATCCAATTAGAAAAAAAGAGCTTTAAAGTAGAAAGTTTAACTGAATATATTATATTAAAATTTCGCGGCAGAGCCACCGAAATTTATCAATAAAAGTTAGAGCTCTGGAGCAAATTACGGCTTTCGATATGTATCGAAATTTCCATACAAACACATTTAAAATTGTATAAAAATTTGTTCGATATGAAATGTCGAAATTTTATTCCTGAGCTGTAACCACAACACTACAACAAAAGAAACATACCAAATTATATTTTTAATTAGACTTGAGTTGAGATCGTTCCCTAGTTTATTTTAGATACAAACAGATGATCATGTGACCATGTAATTTAAATGAGTCTGATCATAAGTTAATGTCGTCTATTTTTAATATACAATGACACTCCACATGTCCATACCTTTCCAACGAAATCTCATAAGCGAAGTCACGACAGATATAAACATACGTTACGTATTCCAGAATCCACAAATAAAGCATTTTGTACCCAATGATTTCTCTTGCAGTTGTATTTGTAGTAATAAAAGATAAATCGCTGCCAAACACAACTAAGACGACAAGACTACACTTACTGAATAAATTGAATTAATAAACTGCGTACTGATTCTATAAAATTTAATTTATAATTTTGTTGTCACAAATTTGGTCACAACTTTACGACCTGGCCCACGATGTCGACAAGAAAGTTTCTTTCGCTTATTTATATTGAAAACAAAAACAAAATAAGAGAATTTGTTTTTGTTTTCAATGTAAGTAAGCGAAAGAAACTTTCTTGTCGACATAGTGGGCCAGGCCGTTAATGTTCGGAAAGTAAACTTAATCGAGAACTTATCCGTTTTTTTCTTCTTCTCTTATATTTTAAACCCCATATTCCTTAAAAAAAGTAAAATATTTCTGAAATCCATTTAAAGAAAATTTTGTATGAAAAACTTGAAAAAATGCAATTAAAATTAATTTAAAATTTTATCTGCGTTACTCATAAAAATTATTTCTGTTTAATAAGAGGATTATTAAACAAAAGTTTTGATTAAATCAAAATATTTTTTATGAATTATTCTGACTATTTGAAATAAGAAAGAGCTCTAACTCAAAAAGCAAAGAAGTTTTGAAAATACATATAACAAAGCTAAAAAGCAGTTCAAGCACTTAAATTCTCCATCAAACTGAAATAACGTAAAATATAAATATAAAATATAAATATAAAATATAACCCCCACATTCATAAAATTTAAAATAAATTTGAAATGTATTTTATTTAAAATTTTTCATACAGAATTTTCCTAAAATGGATTTGAAATTCATTTTATTTTTTATGAATATGGGGGTAAAAGTATAAATATTTAATTAATAGAATTTTATAATGTTTTAAAAATCTAAATTGTATGGTTTTTTAATGTTGCTATTTTTACATAATATTTACAATATTAATTTATTATACGATACTTATGTACATATTTACTTGATGATTGATGCACTGTTTCCATATGCCTGGCTTATGGTCAGGTCATATGGAAACAGTGTCAGAGTCAGTCGACTCGTCTAGAAAATTTTTATGGAAGTCACTTCAAAAAAAAAAAACTGCTGCCTTTCTTATTATCTATTGTTATGGAATTGGGGCGTAAAATGCAATAAAAAGGTGACTTCAAAAGGAAAATAAACAGATTTAGTGAAAAAGTTTTACAGAATATGTTAATATAGTATAAAATTTCTTAATAATCATGCTTACTTTAGTTAGTTTTTAAGTTTCTCAGGTATTTTTTTCTTTTTCTTTTTCTTTATAGAAGTAAAAGTTGTCTTTAGTTGCTAATGTCATTGTCATATAAGATTGTTGAATGCAAGTCCGGTCCGATTAGGAACTTAAACCATTTAAGATTGTAAAGAGTTTGGGGATGGTTTGAAATGTAGGGCAATATTATTATTAAATTTCAGTTTAAATGTGAACTGCTGAAAAAAAAACACTGAAATATTTCTCCTTGTTACTTAACTAAAAAAGAGATAAATAAAATAATAATGATAATAAATAAGTAATAGTTAACAAAAAACAGCTAATAACAATAATAATAATATATTCCCATCGATCCTATAAGAAGCATAGATAGGGCTTTGTGTTTCCTCTTAGTTGTAATAAAATTTCGTTATGGGTACAACATTCACGGCGATAAGTCCGTCGATATATCTAAATTGTGATGAAACGATAGTAATGAAAGTCCTGCAGGTAATATGGCAAATCTTGCCATGAATACAAAACAAAATATAATCAAATAATCGATTTTGCAATATTGATGCAAAAGTTTTATTAGCTTGAATTTTTGGATCTCCTGCAAAAGTTATAACTAAAATACATAATGGGCCGAATTGCGATTGTCGTATTTCGACTATGACGATTTTGTACTATATTAAGGAAAACATGTTGCAATGTTCTTTAGTCTAGTACGAGTACAAAATCTTCATAGTCGAAGTAGTAATACAATACACGTAATGAGGTCCATTATGTATTTAATAACCTTTGCAGGAGCACAACAGATTTAATCGTAATTCCCACGCACATGTGACTAAATTGCGGTTGGTAAAAAGCCTAATACATTATTAATGTTATTTACGCACATTCGAGTTTGGAATAGAGATTCGAAGAAAGATAAATAAATAAATAATTGTTACTATAATATATAATCTGACACGCCCATTTTTTATGTGGCTGTTTATAGTGATAAAATCTAAGAGCAAGGAAAGGTTCATGTCAGTACGATTTAGCAAATGCAAATTATGATTTATTTTTCCGACTAGGTTGAGCATTCGGAACACTGTGCTGGACCAGCGAGCCGAACTTTAATCGGCTTCTTATGCATATTATTAGACATACACAAATACATTTCTGTCGATGAGTGCCACTGGTTAATACCTCCCAACGACAGTGTGATAAAAACTTACATGCTGCTTGTGCCTGCTTTCTCAAGTTTTTTACGACTTAAGTGCATTTTAAAGGGAAGCGGCTAAATGTTATGTTCTATCAATACATCAAATCAAAAAGTTTTGAAAAGCTTTCTTTTCTAGCAAAATTCTTCCCTCTGAGAGGAGTAAAGGATTTCTTGTAAATATTTCAAAAACATGCGAAGGCCAATATTTAAATTTTTTCCCAAAATCTTTTAATTATTTTTTTCTGTTAATTTTTATTTTTTTTTGTAAGTAGAATTTCTTTTTGCTATTGAATTGTTTGCGAGTATTGATTAGTATATTTTAGGTAAAACGTTTATAAATCGACATGTAAATAAAAAACCAAATTCGAAATAAAGTTTCAAAATAAATATTGAAATTGCAGTAATTAATTACAATGTACTTTTTGTTTTAAATAAATAACGGTTTTTTATTATATTTTAATTTACACCATCATTTTTATGTATGTTTACATATACATATGTATAAATATTTTTCTTTTATTTGTAATTAAAAATGAAATTGAAATTGAAATTAAATGATTTTCATTTGCTACTAATATTGATAAATATGTTTGATTACACAATTAGTGTTTAAGTTGCAATAATGTTTGTAATAATTTTTAATTTGCTTTTTGTTTAATTGTAATAATTATTTAACTTTTTTGTCTGCTTGTTTCTACCATTAAACACCATATTTATGATGATTTTTATATTTCTTTCAAGGAATTTAAATTAAAAATATTATTTTGTTGATTATTTTATGTTGTTGTTGTTTTTTTTACACCAAAGATGTTATTTTGGTTTAATTTCTTTCAAATGATTAATTTTGTTTTTAATTAATCTTTGCCACAGTTATTGTAATATTTATTTATTTCTTGTTGTTAATTGTTGTTGTTTTAAATATAAATAAAATATGTCTAACTTTTTCGTTTTAAATGAAATCTACTTAATGTTTGTTTAAATCTATTTTATTTATTTTTTATTACATGAATTGGTTTTCTTTTAAGTTTTCTCCTTTTGTTTTTAAGGTTTTTAATATAATTTATATGGTTTTATTTTTTAATTATGAAAGATCTGCTACTCAAATTTAGTTTTAAATATTTTTGCTTATTATTTTTTTATTTTAATTATGTATTGTTTTTAAGTTATGTGTTTATGTTGTTTGTTATGTTTCGGTTGAAGGAAAAACAAAAAAGAAATTTTGTGCTTTTGGTGGTATTTTGAGCATATTGTTTGTAATTTGTTTAAGAAAAGAAAACTTGGTTTTATTTACTGTTTGTTGTTGTTGTTGTGTGGTGTTTGTAAATTTGCTTAAATTTTTTAGTTGCAAATTTGTAAATCTTCTTGCAGCTCCTTAAGAGACCTTGCACAAGTAGCTAAACAATTATTTGTAACATAAATTGACCATTCGTTTAAATTGTTGCTAATTTAAGCCTCTGGTGTGTTTTTTCTTCTTTCTACCTTTCTTCCTTTCTTTCTTTCTTTGCAATGTAAAGACTTAGTCTAGTTTTTCTTTTAAGACGATTTTAAACTTTTATTTTATATATAACAAATAGGTATGCATATAGTATGGTACTTATACGTAATATTTTTGTTTATAACATTATATTTCTTTGTATAATTATTTAATAATGAATTTGTTTGTTTTTAAGGTACACATAATATTGAATGATATTTAAATATTTCCTGTTGTATAATATAATTTTTTTTTTGTTTTTTTTTCCTTGCAATAAATTCCAAGTTATGTTTTTGTAACACATCGATAATATGAAAAATATATATTTGTAGTAAAGGTGAAATTTATATTTAACATTCTATTCAATAAATGAGCGCTTCAAAATACAGCAAAAATTTTCAATTCGGTGTAAATATTTAGACATTTATACAGTAGTTTAGTTTTGTATTATTTGTAGTACACTTATTTTTCCATTCAAATATGATTTTTGTTCTCTTTTGCATGTGAATTTGTTTTATTTTATTCAAACTGAACAATAGTTTTTTTTTATTATTTGCATATAGAAAATGTTTTGTATACAGATACAATATACACGTATATAATATTTATCTTTAAGACTTATTTACTACCAATTTTAGTTATACAATTACTTAATATTATTTATCTTTATGAATTCAAATGCCAGTTAAGGCTCTTTTGAGTTAATAAAACGTCCTGAAGTTTGTACTAAAGGGCTGGTTTATAGAAAACTACAGGATGCATGTTATCGAAACTCAAAACCTTAACTCGACTTTTGAGAACATTTCATATTTAAAATGAACTGATAGTAAAAATTATAATTTCCGAGAAAAAGAAAGAAAAAATAACGCTCTTCTCTTTCTAACATTCCAATTGAAGCCTTTTTCGAACCTTTGCTCTATGTACCATTAAAAGTAACAAAGAAATTTTAAATATTCAAACCCACTGATTTCACAATGCACACGATCCACTTGAGTAGAAAATTTTTGTGAAAAGCACTCATTTTTGGAGTTAATTTCATGAAAATTTTCTAGACTAGTTATGCCTGGATTGTGAAAACGCAGAGTATAAAGAAATATTAAATAAAATAATAAATATTAAAACAAAACATTTATGTACTTGGAAACCCCTCACTATTTTACAGATTACAGCGATATTTGAAGTGCTTCAGTTCTCAAGTATATGAAGAAGATAAGAAAGCCTACTAAAATAATGGTCGTCTATTAAATGAAAATTAAATTGCAAGTAAAACCGAAACCGACTATTTAACATTTGATTTAAGTGAATCTTTAAATAAAAACCAACATTTATAGAATTGCAATAACAACTTGAAAATTTACTCTAATTAAAAGAAACTACAACCAAAATCAACAATGGATTGTAAGTATATGAAATTATTTCGCTTAAACTTATAAAATTAATATTATTAATTAATTAATTAATATATTAATATGAAAATCTTAAAGGAAAATTTAGAAATTACAAAAACGTTAAAGCTTTCTTTACTTCTTCTTAACATCGGTCTTCGAGGCTTGTTTTACCGATTCCTTTTCCTTGTCAGCCATATCACTTGATGTTGTTTCCTTGGCTTTTTCATCTTTAGTTTGAACTGTTGTCGCAGCAGCCATTTCTTCAGTTCCGATAGCTGACGCTAGCTCTTCTTCTTCTTTTAATACACCCGTCTCCCGTGATTCCACATCTTTTTTGTCGTTAGATGTATTTGCCGGCAAGGCTTTCAGTATCGCATGCACCTCCTCAGCCACAGCCATAAGCACGAATTCGAATTGTTGCCTCGTGGCCACTAAGCCTGCACGTTGATCTCTCAAATGTTCTAAAGTGGCGGCGATATCGATTTCTCTAGCTCCCTTGTTCATGCGTCCCAGTACCAGGTCTAGCAGTATGTAGGCGCCAGTGCGACCAGCGCCACCACTACCATGCACCACTATAGGACACGAACGGCCGCGATAGGACTTATTTACCTTTCTGAAAACAAAAACATAAACATTTAAAATTTTTTCTATTGAAAATATTCTCGTAACCACCTTCTAAAGTCCAATAAAGCTTTAGCTTGTGCCGGTACTCCACCCTGAGGCCACGAAAGGAAATGGAATTGTGTTACAGTGCGTGTTTCACTCGTGCGCAAATTTTTCAAATAGAAAGATCTAACAAGGTAACCTTCACACCAGTTGTGTTCACTTACTAAATGAACCTGAAACCAATCAAGCACATACATATGCACATTAATTACACTGTCCAACAAAAAATACTTAAAATAAAGTTGAAAGCAAAAAGATTTTAAGGATTAATTCTGGAAAAGGAGACAAAAAATACATGTGAAATGCATTTTGAATTAACGCGTTCAGTCGTTAATTTTAGACACAAACTTGTGATCAAACTCATTTAAATTACATGAGTTTGATCATAAGTTTGTGTCTAAACTGAACGACTGAAAAGACTTCTACAAAATACTTCACTTCAGAACACCACAAATTTCGAAATTAAACCAAAATACCATAAATTAGTCAAAATTTAAAATCAGTTTTGAGATCAAGATGTAAGCTTTGAAAACCCCAATAGCCGTTTTTTGTGTGCTCTTCCAGAATCTGTCGTTAGTTTGATTTTATTGCATATTGTCATTAAATTTCATAGATACCTCGTAGATGTGATAAACTTCAGCACCGTCTTCTGGCCAATAACGAGCGCAAGCAATTTCACCATTTTCTTGCAAGCGACACAGATTCACTATGACAACAGCGCCTTGTTCCCAAATCATTTGCCAGAAATGGGCCAATGTTGCAGGCAGGGGTCCCTGGGCGGCCACATAAGCTGGGGCACGGGGATCGTGGTCGGTCTGTTGTAAAATCAATTTTAGATTATTCCCAATATTAGAATCGAACCGCGCACTTACAATAGTTGAGGCATTAATATAATCTAAACCATCAGCATTGGCCAAGTGATTGAGTACAACTCGCGAGTGGTCGTAAGGCAGAGGAGCGCCTGGTCTATTCAAATTTGCACACTGGGGCTGTAGCGCTGCGTCACGAGCACTAGGTTCAGCTTCATAGCGACACAAAGCTTCCCATTCTCTCTGCAGACGTCCTTTGTTTCTTAAATGATCCTCCATATATGACTGAATGAAGAGATAAACAGTTTCAATTACACAACTTCCTTCAAATTATAAAAAGTATCAATTAAAACTCACTAGAACCATGTGACCTGTAGAAATATCCATATTTGTCAGAGCCGGTTCTTCACTCCATGATGATGTGCTGGAGCGAGAGGAAGGTGGTCTATCATTTTCTTTGCTCAACGATGTTATACGACCGCTAGGTACCGGCTCAGTTGTATTTCCTTTGCCGGCCATGCGAGCCCGACACAAATCCTGATAGTCTTTGCTACAACTCTCAGCACCAGCTGTGCCTGACTGAAGACCACCCAGTTTATCGCGTGTCTTATCGTGACGTTTGATTAAAATCAGTGTAACGAAAATTACAATCACGGCAGCTGCTCCTGCACCAGCAAACATAAAGACCATAATGTGAGTAACATCAGGAGCTTGTTGGGCCAATTCGATGCGAGCTGCTGAGACACTGCCATCATCGTCACGTTTGATTTTATCACCCACGCCAGCTCGCACTACAGTCACGCCCAATCGTCGTAGAATATTGTTCTTAACACCACGATTCTCGTTTATAGCACGAGCAATATCTGTAGCGTTTTTTCGTTCAGGGTTGTTTGAATCCACCCGGAAAGAAACTTCATGTGGTTGAACGCTGCACATCGAAAAAGATTAGGAATAATATATTAACTAGTGAATCTTAAAGTAAAAGCAAAACTTACGTTAAATAAGTAAAATATCCCTGCATGTGCAGAATGTTCGCAAGTTCATTCATGATTCGTACACCATCGCTCCAACTGTCGATACTTTAAAGAAATTATATTTAGTTAAAATATTTTTGCTCTTAACAATTTGTTACACTTACGGGTTTTTTACAAACACATGAGCATACTCAGTGTCCACAGTATGTGGAGCGTGGTCTTCATCGGAATGCTCTTTGACGACTTTCTTCTTCTTCATCGCTTCATTACTGCCCTTTATGTGAGTTGGCAAATGTTCTTTGTTTGCTGTATCATTTGACTTTTGACTCAAATCCTCCTTTAATGAGGGTGGTGGCCCAATAAGAGGACCCGGTTTTTTCACATCCAATCGCTCGTGTCGTGTGAAACCCAACATATTTGCCAGTAATTCGCGTGCTTCCTCTTTGCGTATTTCTTTTTCATAAGCATCATCAAAGTTTTCTTCCTCGTTCATGGATACAAGACCCCCTTCGGTGAACACTTTCTCGGGTCTATGGTATTTAAATTTTTTTGGATAAGCATTTGAAGAAAGCATAACATCCTCTTCCAGAGGCGTTAAGGAATTTCTAAATAAACTTTCCTCTAAAGCAAGGCTGTTAGAAAATTTATCATCTTCTGGACTAGGTCTCCGTTTGAAAGTAGAAATTTCATTATTATCTAAAGCTTCTTGTAACTGCACGTTATTGAACAAAGGTGCTTGCTGCTGCAATCCCTTTTCCAAAGCCACCTCACGGAAAAATGATTTCTGCTCTGTTGGCGGATTCGCCACTCCTTTGCGTGCACTTGTACGTTTATAGGGACCATAGTATTCCGGAAAGTAAAATTCATTTGAATCGTTCAGTTCATCGGGTATATAAACAGGTGCGGCATCTGGTGATGGTAGAGCTTCTGTTTGTTCTATAATCCTATCGGAGGTACGTTCATAAGGCTGCGGATCAGGTTCTGACTCAGCGAGCATCTTATACAGCTCCATGTTATTTTTAATGGCTTGTTTTTGCTCATTGTTGCCCATGTCAGCACCTCTAATCGCCTGTTCTCTCTGCATACGCTCACGTTCCTGTTCCAAAAATATATCCATAACATTAGGAGGGTTCATCTGAGATTCACGGTGTCTATCGAATTCCCCAAAGTGAGTTAGGTCAGGGGGTTCATTGCGTAATCTACGATTTTGTAATTGCAATTGATGGAATATAGCGTTAATGCCATCCGAAGATGATGCTTGTTTTTTCAAGGGCGGATAATAGAGTTTGTTTGAGAAAATTTCATTAGCAGGAGTGAAACGAGCAAATGCCAAAGCACTCGCAGGATCGATGTTGGTATTGTAAGGAGCTAAATTAGCGCATAAATGAGGAGGAAGATGTGTTTGCCTCTGCATAGCGAAAAGTGTGCCCTGTATGCGACACTGCACATAAGGATGATCCCAGCCTAGCCCGGCGCCCTGTAATTCCTCGAGCATAGTGGCGAGTAGTCGCGATTGGTCTTCCGTAAGAGTAGTCCTAAGTGAGCGAAAGATGAAGAGACTTAAAGAAGAACTAATTTTAAGAACCGTTTATGATCTGATCTTACTTTTCAATGTCTTCCATATCGATGCCAGTGGTTGGAATGCATTTTCCAAAGATTTGGTCTGCAAAAGGGAATGCTTTCAATTATTTTCTTTCGCGATAAGTGATCTATGTAATACTCACCGTCGTAACAGATTTCACCGCTTTCCAAACACAAGGTCCGGACAAATTTGCAACCTGAAAGACAAAAGATAAAGTTAATGTAAAGAGTTGAATGAAACACTTCTAACAAGCTCATATTTTATATAAAATGGCAAGTGTAGCATTACTTTTAATGCGTTGTGTAAATTGAATCACATCCTCTTGAAATGAAATGTTACTTAAACAGAAATGTTTGCTTCGAATACTAAACGTTTAAATGCCATTAATTTTTAATTTAAGCTTGCTGCTTCCATTTTTCAATTATTGCAAACCAGTTGAAGCTCCCAAGAGCTTTGCAGACATTTTAAGCTTCAATTTAAAAGCATTTGTTCATCAATTGTTTGAAAAGCACTGCAAAATTTAAAACTGAAATATTTTGTGTGTACGATAAAGCAGAAAACGAAATGCAAATTGAAATGTGTTGCATGTGCTGAGTGCTGAGGTAAGCCTTTTGAGAAAAAATACTTACAAAAAAAAAAAAAAAAATTTTCATCTTACATTTTAAAATATCGATTATTGTTGCTGTAATCTTTTCCTAAAAATAAAATTTGGGCACTGATTGCGTAAGTATTAAAATCTGTTCTAGAACTCAATGGATATTCTTTTGTTAAAGAGTTAACCCTGATATCTTTTAAAAAACATATTGGCACATCAGGAAACGAAGCCATTGCTTGTACTTTCTGAAAGGTGTGTTGCTACTTGCAAGTCAATGGTATAACGATGATTATGCGTAGGTATGACATCTATCGATACATACAAATATGAAATAAAGTGCACAAAGTGTACGCAAATATAAAAAATATTCGATATATGCTAGAGTACCCAAAATTTTTTGTATTCATTGCCTTTCTCTGACGTGCAAATAATAAAATCCTGTTTATTTTCACGTTATGTTTTACTATTCTTGAATGGAATTAAAAGTATAAATTAAGTGATAGACTTGAAATTTTTCGTGGTAAAACGTGATAATATATTACCGCAGGAGTATCACTTTGAGCTAATGGGTGGGACAATTTCTTGCAAAAGTATAACTGCCGTATTCAGAAAAAACAGTTTTGATTTACAAAAGGCTTACAATACAAATTTTGTATGGAAATTTGTTTGTTAAATGTAAATCTAAATTAATGTTTTCTGAATAAGGCCTAAATATTTTCTGTCGATTTTGATTTTTTTAGCTTTGCTATTATATCTAGATCAGAGAATAACAAAATTATCGTTTTGATTACTCTTGGCCGTCAAACAATTATGAATGCGTACAGCTAAAAATAAAAACCATGCTCATACTCAAGCACACGCACGAATACGTATAACTATAAACATTAAATTTTTTAAATTACGTAGCATAAATAACTATAACTAAAATTTATAGACTTCAATCATACACATGAGTATGAAAATACTCTGACTATTAATCGGCTGCACATGCGTATATACAGGTAACTTTATTTACACAAACACACACACATAAAGCATATTTACAAGCAGCCACTCATAGACACACCCACACCTTTTCTATTCCATCTTGTGTACCCATATGTATGTATACGGTGGCAAATGATGAATAAATATCCCGAGTATCATGGGTATATTTGTTTGTCCGTAGCCTGAGTGTAAACATACTCAGCCTTTAAAATTGAGAGAGAGTCAATGCGCTCGATACTTATGTGAATTTTAATTTTTAGTTGTAGCATATTTTATTTTTTCGCATAAACGGAGTAGAGATGCTCTTGTATGTTGGAATCGGCTGTAGTCATAGTTGCATGAGAGAAAGTATGCGAGAGTACAAATTGTTTGCGATACAGTTATGATTATACGCAGTTACTAAAAATAAGATTATTTACTCATAAATATTCTTTTAGTACTCACTGTCATTCTCATTTGCGTTACTACAAGTACAATAGAACACACAATATTTCATATTTGACGTCATTCGAAATTTTCCTTAAAAGTTGTAAAATTTAAGGGTAAACCCAAGTTCCCTACATAAATACATATATGTTTGTGTGTATGTATTTACTCGTATGAGTAGGTAATGCTTTTCTAAACACTTCTGTCAACATGTACGAGCAGCAGCTATTGAACAATTACTTGACATGTTTTGTCTTATTTTATGAAAATATTCTTACTCATGTTATTTGGTTTTTGTTTCCAGTGCCATTTTCTTTAATCTTTGTTCGTTGTGCGTGTCAAAATGATTTGACATTTTAATTTGCTTGAAATATTTGAAAGATTCAACGCAACGAAAACAATGTGGACATTAATTATACTTGTTCAAAAATACATGAAATTTGCTGATGCAAATTTTTCTTATCTCCATAAGACTGCTCCGCACTTATTCCATTTATTGCCAGAAGTTTATGTACCCTATTTACACATTGCTATAATTTTAATCTTTAAGCTAAAGAGAATTATTTCTGAAAATGTTATCTACTTTTCAAGGTATTTTGAAAGCTTTACCTACCAATATAACGCATTGCTCTAAATTATAATTGGCATGCAAAATATGTCCGAATAGAAAAGTTGTGTCAGTGGGAGTAAAAAAGTTCCACTGTATGTTTATCCTACACAGAATAGTTGTGGCGTTTGAATGGTTTCATATCGGAATAAAAACAATATCATGTACATGTAGAAAGAAACAACTCAACTCTGCCTAAAGTTTTTTCTGGAACGTCGCAATGAAAGAAATATACATACAGGTAAATTTATTTTCAAGTTTTTCTCTAGATATTCAATGAGTATCGATTGTTTTTATTTCAAACCTTTTTTTCGCTAGAATTTTCGTTGTGGTTTATTATTTTATGTACTTGGGTTTGTTTTCTAATTGATTGGGATGGAAATATTGAGAAAAAATATTTGCTCTTTCATAGCATATGCCCTTCACTTAATTAAAAATTTTAATTGTTTTTTTAGTCTATTTGTATTTGTTTCCGTTTCCCTTGAAATTGTTGATACCCTTTTTCTTTGACATAATGAAAAATGGGAAGTAGGACATTATTTTTTGTCACGTTTTGTTAATATTTTAATATAAAGCAAAATGGAAAAAGCTGAACAATTTAAGAGAAAGAAAACACATACACTTTGCATGACTAAAATAAATCCTCAATATAAAAGTAATTTATCAAATACTTATCACAACTTTTGATAATATTCGATATAATTATGCATATACAAGCATTCAATTATTAATAATTAATTCCTCTGGCATTCCATCTTGTAAAATCTCTTGCGTTATCAACTGGCAATGGAACCGAAATTAAAATTAGTAGTATGTATGACAACTTTCTCCAGTTGCTTTAAAATATAAGAAATAGAAGTGCTACAAAGAGAATTGTTTGGAATGTGGAATTATTTTTCGATCTATAGAAAAAAATACAAAATGTGTCAGTTATTAGACGACAATTAAGGGACAATTCGAATTCTTTAGATTTACCGCCTCTCTATGAGTAAATATATTTGCATACAATAATTTTTAATTAAAAATGTATTGTTTATCTCAAAAACGTATTTTCGCCTTCGCAAAGAAGGACTAATTTATAATCGGTAATAATTAAAAACTAAATTGAATTTTAAATATGTTTATGTACTCGTATGCGTACTCGTATGTATGTGTGTATCTATAGATATACAAAAAGTATCTACCACTTTAAGTTAAAAGTCTTTTCATGTCTAGATTTATTATGAATTTGTCTTTTCTTACACATATGTACTTACTTTTCAAAAAATTTAATTTAGTTACATATTTTTTGTTATGTTTGCTATTTTAACATTAATTACACGTCCAGAATATTTTATCTTACATGTGGTAAAAGATTAACATGTCATGAAGCAATTAATCCTTGTACATTTGACCAGCAAGAAAATCTGGTTTAATACATGTCCAAGTAATTTTGCAAAAATTAGATAAACTTTTCGCTTCGCTCATTTGTCGAACAAGAGAATAGACGATAAAATAGCTTAAACACACACAAACATACATACGATCCAATACACATACGATTACATATGTATGTATGAATATGTGCATGCACGAATTAGAGATGGACACCAACTGGAGTGAATCATGCATGATTCTGCAACGGTTATTTGATAAATGACCAATATGTATAGCGTGAGTATGAGTGTGATTTTAAGTTGAGTGTGAGTGTGCAAGTAAAAATTGCATTTCGGAATGCAAGTAAACGTTTACAAGCTCATTAGCATTCATAAACATGACCCTAAAAGACTAAAGCAACAGTTGTTCTCCATCTCTGGAATGTATGTATGTATGTATATACATACACACTGTGTGCAAAACTAAGGGAATAATAAAATAATCCATACGATTTATTATTCATGATAATCATGTTGTCATGTGTAGAAAAGTGAAGCGGGCGGCCCACATGAAAATGCAAATCACCAAAAAAAGCAAGAAAAATAAAAGTGACAGTATCATAACACAACCATAAGTCCTGGTCATGGCCAGCGGCAAATACAACCTTTGGGACAATGTGTTGCTTGCTACCGATACAAACTTGCATAAATAAAGCAGCAAATTTCAATGTACGAGTATACGGACGTATAAGTATGAAAGCATATCGTACTTAAAAATAATATCTGTTTTTCTTTTATGCTTTTATATTTCGGAAAATTCAAAGAAGGCAAAAAAAATTATATTCACACAACGACAGGACGAATTACTGTATGTACAAACAACCCTTTATTATTTCCTTTGTAAGTTTTATACAATATTTGTATATTTTTTAGGAGGAAAAATGCAGAAAAATTACCACCTACTGGTTACATGGTTTATACGTACGTAGGTCGCTGCAAAAGCCATCAACCCTAAATATACATACATAATAAATGTTAAGATTTATTTTTTTCTCTGTAGCTTAAGTTTGAACACACGCAACGCCAACCATGCACAAAATAATCCTTTAGACTTAAAATTAATTTTTTACTCAAGATTTATGAAACATGCCATGTGGCGAAACAAGTAAAAGCATGAAAATGTATGATAATTTTCTGCCCACAAGCAATAATTTTACTAGTTTTTGTGTTATTAGTAGTTCTTGGATTTTTTTCTCATATTTACTGACACTTGTTTTATTAATTAATTTTACTTTAGTTTTTTTGCTCTCTGTGTGTCTGACGAAACTAACGTTGTTGAAGTCCTGAAAATGGGCGTGGGAGTGATATTTGTCTTAGCACTATTAAATTAGGGCTTTACACATACAGTTTTACACATTCACAATAAGTCTTTAATAAAGATTCTACTTTAAAATAAAGCAAAAGCATTACATTCAAAAAATAAGATTTTGCCAGATAATTTTTAATCATTTTGAATTTCTACATTCTTTAAGATTTAATAATTTCACCAATACGACTCTAATTTACCCAAAAGTTATAAACAAAAATGTTAATACAATAAGCAAAATATGGAATGAATACTTTACGGGCACTTTCCTGAAAAAAAAATAATCCACCCCAAATGTTTGTTTTATTTTTGCTTATTATTTTTTTAATTTTTACTATAAAGCTTTTCAAAGAAAAGTTAAAAATAATTTAGATTCAGTGAACTAAAACATTTTAATATTATAGTGCTTTTCGATGTCGGTGCCAGTCGTACGTTCTACAGTTGGGTAACGCATATAAAAATGTTTTCTTTAACTAAATATAAACTTTATTGTCGACATTGTAAAATATCGCCACTTTCAGAGCTCAAGGTGTGCTTGTCAAGTTTCGTAAGAATCGGTCAAGAAGAAGCACTGGGAATATAATATTAAGTTTTAATAATTCCAAAAGCCCAAATTGTTTTCTAAGTTTCGTGGGGATCAGATAAATAGAAGTACATATAATTTAATACTAAACTATATTGGGTGTGGCTCCGCTCTCTTTTTCAAATGTAACACACATAAAAAATACAGACGAATTGATAAATTCTTACTTTTTTTAAAGTTGGTTGTAAAAAAGAAATCAATTTCGCTAAAACGTTTTTTCATTTAATAATTAGCACTACACTTTAACTTTCAAATTGCTTTACTGCCTAGATCGTCTATCAGAAGGAAGAAAAAACAATGGAAAGATTTAAATGTGAATCGTCTAATCCTGGAGAGGAAAAGAGGGGTATTCTGTACAGTTTTTATTAAACATTTTTATCCGTTTCTCCCATTTTTAATTATTTGATTTTTTAATAATATTGTTTCTAGTGAAATTGAATTGTCAATCATTTGTTCTTTTAAACTGCGACCGTGATCACGGTTTAACAGCATTTTGCTTGTAACAGTTCTGTTATTTTGAGAAATACTATTAATAAGAAGGTGTAGACGTGAAATTAGAAAGTTACAGTGATTACATTTGAGCACTTCTGCTTTAACAGTATTTTGTTTATAACAGAGTTCTGTTATTTTGAGAAATACAATGTAATAAGAAGAGTAACAAGAAGAAACAACAGAGGGACAATTAAATTGCGAAGCAGAAATTTGTGAGCTGTAGTTGCCAGAAAAGATGATTTGACACGATTTTACAATTTTTTTCGACTAAAGCTGAAGATATAAAAAAATTTAATGCACTGTTTGTATAAAACAACTATACTACAATTAGCTGCTGCTTGATAAATTCAGTCGCAGTAGTGTGAAAAAGTAACAGATATGGAAATATCACTCATCTCTAGTTTCAACACAATATCGCCGTCAAATTTTCTTGTAGAATGCAAATCGTATGCTGACAGTCATCGCTAATCTTCGATAACGCTGACTAAAATAACATTCGACCTTGTTCTGTAAATCGAGTCGATTTAAAATCGCACGATTTTAGAAAACTAACACCGATAATAGAAACATTTCTTCAGACTTTTTTAATTTTTCTATTATATAGAGCTTCAAATATCATATCTGATAGAACATTTCGTATATAATTTTAAACACGTCTGCAGGACTATTAATAATTTTGGAAATCATACGATTTCAAATCGAGTCGAATTACAGAACAGGGAGGAATATAAAGCAAGCAACACAAAATAATATCGTTTTATGTTTAATATTTATTGACGCACTATTAATCCCACATGATTATTATTGTTTTACCTAAGGGTAATTTTTACCAATATTTAATCAAAATACATAATTTTATGTCTATAAATATATTTTTACTCTTTCCATCGTGCGGAGAAGAAGCCTAAAATTTACGATTTGTTCGGTTAGTTTTAGTGGACACTGTATACTTATATGGGCCATTTTCTAGTGTTATAAATTGGATAATATTAAGCCAAGAGTTACATATCGCATATACTCGTAAATTATTAATTGTGAAATTAGAATTTATCAGAAGAAGTTGCATACGAGCCAGTCGTCGCTGATATTTAAGTAGATTTTAACCAATACTTCGATTTTTTATATTCAACTTAACAACTGGATTATAACTAATACTACTTCAATTTAGATTTATAGAGAAGTGTTTAGAATTGTTTAATGTTTTTTTTTTCTCTCCAACTTACCAATATTTCCTTCGCTGAAGACTTCATGACTGAAAAGGGAGACGAGCAACAAAACGTATTGCCAAATTCCTAAAGAATCAAATTTTAAACGTGATCTTGTCGTCAATCGTTCGCGGAAGGTTAAAAGACTCCTTTTACGTTGTTGTTGATGATGCTCTCGGTGATGTAATTCAGTATCACTCTTAGTCGTCTTTAGTTCATGATTGACCTGATCAAGATGTGCGCGTCGGGATAATCGTACAAATTGTTGTTGCGATCGTAGTTGTAGTAGCTCATTGTCAGCCATGTTAACTGGCCCACCTAAAAATATAAAATAAAGAGCGATTGCTATGAAATTATACACCCAATAAAAAACATATGTTATTTCTCTTATTTTTCTTCTAATTTTTTCCATCATAACAACAATGCAAATCTCAATATTATTTATTACAGTTTTTTTCTTTCTTTTACAATAAGTTTTAACTTCCTTCTGTTACAGCTTAAACGGATGTATATTATTCAAATTTAAACGGAAGTTGACAAATATCCTCTATTCTGTTCCACTTCTGCTGTATAGTCCTTTTCTTTTGCTGTTTTCTGGTTTCTGTATGTTGTTTTTGTTTTTTAGTTCTAGCAAAGTAATTGTTTTCATTGTTCATGTTCGTTTTTTGTATATATTTACGCAAAAGAAAAAAGTCACAGCTCTAAGGAGAAAATAATGAACATGAGTGCAAAGCTTTCTTCTTTCTTGTTATTTCATTTCTTTAAGATGTTAATGCTTTTCTTATGGTAACATTTTGCATTGTGCACGTAACTAGCCAATGTTCTTAACAAATTCAAGGAAATTTCATTTATAAACGTTACCTTTTAGCTTATTTTCATTCGTGTTGTTGTATGATAAAGTTTAAGTTACCAAAGAATGCAAAACATTTGCGTAATACGATGCTCTCTGGCAAATAAATAAAAATATGGAAAATAAAATAAAATTGAAATACATTGGCTTATAAAATAAAATAAATGCTGAGCGGAAAAAGATGGTGGACGTTATAAAGGTTGAACTTTGAGTGTTTTTTCTTTTGCTTTACAATTTTGTTTTGATTTTTTCTTTTATTTTTCTCGTTTGTTATTCAATTATCTTAAGAATTATTTAAATTGATTCGGTTGTTGCCATAGTTGTGGCTTTTTACGTATCAAGAAATCTAAGCCAAAAATATGGTTGTCGTCATATAATTTGTTTACGAAAGCCAACACAACCCCGGAGACAAATCTTTAGGTTAAATAATTCAATTAAAGTTTTTTTTATATTCTAATTTTTACACTAGCCACAAGCTGTGCTTTTATAAATGAATGTATATTTTTTCTTCTGTGACAGCAGATTACATTATGGCGTAATTGAATTTTAATCAGAACTAAGCAACATTATTTGATGTGACACGTGCTTAGTAAACACAAAGTGTATACTTTTCGTATGTAAGGATCTGTGGGTTATAAGCGATAAGTCTAGGTCTGTTGCTACAACTTGGCGTTAGATTTTAAAGGACGTATACAAAGTTAAGGCTAAAAAGCAAACAAACAAACAAATTTTTCAACTTTAGTCCTTTGCGTTGACGGAGACGTGTGGAAGGTCAAAAAGCCAACAAGAAAACATGTACTCGTATTTCAATTTGGTTATCAGTTTAAAAAGGCGACATATAACTTAGGACGGATTCTATGTGCCTCGGTTACGCTCAAAGTTACGCTATTAGATATTCCAAGTCATACTTTCTATTCAACATATTTTTATTTAAATTCAAAGAATAATTTTTCTTATTCAGGCTTTTTAGTGTTCAGTATTTTCAATTTCATCTGAAATGAAAATGGTTTTTAATTAATAAGGTTTTCTTTAGAAAGGCAAAGCTGGGGAAATACATAATTTTCTGTGCCACCATGCACTTCATCAGCATTCTATCCACTTGGGGAAGATCACTTATTAACATCAGCTATTTCGCACGAAATTTTTCTGTAATGGAATACCAGAACTTTGGTTCTCGTATTGCATTCGAAATTATTAATTTTTATTTTTATTTTTTATTATTTTTAAGGAAACAAGAAGCGTTCAAACTTTTTTCAAAGAACTGCGCAAAAATTACCATTGCATAGTTCTCTGTGTTGCAGATGTTTTCCATTTTAATTTTTGTTTAGGACAATGAAAAAGTTTCTGCAAATTAAAATTCATATTTCCTTTAAGCTTTAAATTCTTCTTGAAAGTATTATTAATATGAAATGAATATTTTATTTAGTGGCTGAATTCAGGTTTCTCAACGTCCACCAACAACAACAATTTGCATAAATTATTATTATTTTTTTATTTTTCCCTTTTTCTCGAACCTTTTTTGTTTGGATTGAAAAAGAACTCATATTCATGCAATTGAGAGTATCTATGCTCTGCACAAGTTCATAAACATAAATGCTCCCCATCCACATCCATATGGAATATTTTATATTCTGTTGCTTCAACAACAAAAAGAAAACAGCCAGCAAGGAACCATAATTTGTTTTTGGCATCGAAAATATGTTATTAGCACTGCATGAAATTTGGTAATAAATACATAAGAGTACATAAGAGCACAAGAACATACATACATATTTTGGTCGTTTATTATATTTTTGGGCTGGGTTTGTGTTTGCTAAGTGGCTTAAATAGTAAAAAAGGATGTATAGCAAATTACTTCATACGAGTAGTTTGCTTGTGTGATCGATCCCAACAAGCACAAGAGCAAAGATTTGAATATGATGATTTCAGTTATCTTTGCAGCAAATAGTACACAGATTTGATATTCATATTTAATTTCAAAACTATTTCATTTCATTCTAAATGCTTAATGAAAGCGGTTTTTCCAATTTGATATCAAGGCTTATATTCTGGCAGAGTCGTAATGTGGCATCCTTAAAACTCAGAGTTGATATCGAAGTAGTTACCAGACTGATTACAAGGTGTTAGCATAAACTCCATCCTAACGAGTTCTTACGACAAATCGACATCCCAGTTGCACACTCGTTGTATGTAGTGTACTCGTATAAGCTGCTGGTTTAAGTGGCTGCCTTCTGCACGCAGACATTCAAGTAGAATCTAGATGATTGCTTTTTGAAAAAGTGTATAAGCTGTTACTAAATTTTATTTTATTTTTGTATTTTTTCTAAAATTGTTTATACTTAAAGGCTGAAATAGTCGCAGTGTCTTTCTACTCACGGAGTGTCAGCTCCGTGAATAAAAAATTACTCGCGATGCCATCCATATTAAAATTTTTGTAACGAAAATAATTTTACAAAAGTATTCCTTATAAAAAAAATATTCTGCGTTGTCAACAACATTTCTATTTTTAAAACTTTTAAACTTGATAATCTTTAAAGCGTTAATTACAAAATTCAAACTAATTTCTTTAAAACAATGGAAAATAAAATTTAATTATTGTTGTTTATGTTTTAATTATGAATGAATATAATCAAAAGGTTTTTGTTTTTTTTCCAGCATGCAGTATTGCGTTTTATATTCTCTTCATGATTGATTTCTACTCGTATTGAAGATAAGGTTCTAATGATTTCATATAAAGTTCATAACAACTATCAATAATTATTTATAAAAATAAAATAAAAATTGCAAAGCTGAAAAAATCATTTTCAAAGGTATCAATTAATCTAAAAATCAACTTTCTAACAACAACCAACCACAACTGCCAGAAAGTCCCTGATGAAAAATCATCAAAAGTTAAATGATTTAATTTTTCTTTTAAGTTTTTGTAACATCCTTGAAATAAATGTCAGTTGTTTAAGTTTAAGAAGTATAAATGTTGAGGGTTTCTTTTAAGCTTTTCTTACTTTTTTGTATTCTTTTTTATTCTTTCACTGAACTTACTGATGCAAGCAACGTTTAACAGTGAAAAATAGTTTTGGAAGATAAAACCAAAAGTTTCCACAAATATTTTCGCTGAATCACATGGTGAAAAATGTAACTTTCCTCTAGTTGAAAAAGTTTATCTTTTTGTTATCATTTTAATTGTATGCAGATGGCTTTTGTGTGATAGAAACTTGTTGTGTACAATTTTAGTTTTATTAAAAATTGTAAATTCTCGTGGGTGAAGTATTTTCAAGTGCCCTACAGTTGCCAGCATGATTGTAGATATTCTATGGCGCATTATCAGTGTATTATTTAAAAATTGAAAAATTTTTCAACTCATGCTGCTCATTCATAGAAACTGCTTTATGACGGCCATCCTTGCAGTACTAGATGATTCCATTATACGAGTATATGATTCCAATTTTTTTCTTTTTTTTAGAAAAAATCTTAGAAATTCATGCATATAGTATATAGACATGGTAATAACTTAAAAAGCCTATTGTTGTGTATGTAGAGGCGTTATTGAAAGAAAAATTATATAATTGTTCATGAACTAAGCGCAGGCCTGTTCGTATATGCCTCACTAGGTAAAAATTTCTCATTTTCGCTACTCGTTTCTTTTTATTTCAGTCAATAGTTAAAAATTTTTCGATCTGAATTAGTTCATAAATTTCTTTAAAAAAAATCATTTATCATATAAAAAATACCGAAGTATATTTATTTGATATAAATTCTTTATTTTCCTTGAAATTTTTAGTGGAAAATAAAAAATGCAAAATCGAACAAAGATGCTTGTTTTGTAAAAATTTTTTTTGGGGCTTTTAAACTTATTATGTTTGTATATGGTAATTCTCAATAACGTATTAAGAGTTTTACTATAAACAAACGAAGTATTTTAGGATATTTCAAAAATCTCTTGGGTTGAAGTCTACTGATAATGAGTTCCATAAGCGGGAACGAAGTAAATTTTGTGTGGAAATTTATTTATTAAACATTTTGTAAACCAAAATTATTTTTTACCAACAAGTCTTAAAATAGAATGGCAAATTTGTGTATGACTAATATAAATTTTTGCTCGCTTTTCTACTAATTATTTTTAACACATGTACATCCTCTGGAAGCAATGAAAATGTAGTTCCTTAAAGAGTACTTTAAATTTTGTTTTACTATGTTTGTGTGTTGCACATTTGAAACCTATTAAGTATTTGTGCTCAAAATATCTCAAAATAAACTGCTATTTAGTTTGAGTTAAACTCTTTTTTTTTTTGTATCAACTAACAAATGCTGCTTGTCAGTTGTCAGTTACATGATGTCTAACAAACAGATGGTCAACTGCGTTCGGACGGCAACAATTATTCATGTTGCACTGCACCCAGAACTAGTAGTAGTATGCACATACATATCTACATATAATGCATACATACACAATTATGCAAACAACTGAAACACTATTAAGTGAAGATATTTGCCCCCAACTGCTGAAACACAACTATGCACAAGCAAAGTGTGTTAAACTTCAACACAAGCATTTAATATGAAAAACTGTACCTTTGAGAATTGTCCATGGGAATTGTACGTACATATGTACATACGAGTATGGATGTATATATGTGTGTACACATACTCACTTATGCTCACCTCTATATGCACTATACCGATAGCATCAAACATATATGAAAGTGAAAAATGATTCATTGGATCAAAAATGTTTCTGGGATAAACATCCGCCCACCCAGCTCGCTGGTTACACCCTTTGTAATGCTTTTTACAAAACAAAATTATTCATTTCGCAACACAACGTAATATTTTTGCCTTAAATGTTGCTATCGTTGTTGTAGTTGATGTTTTTTTTTTTGCAATTGTTCCTGCAAACGTTATTGTTGAATGGAAATGGAGAAAAATACGAATTTTTAATGAAACAATAACAACTGCTGCACACCACGCACCCACCACCCCACTCCTGAGTGCAGTAAAACAGAAGGCAACATCAACGACAAGGTAACAAAGTAACAAGTACTCGCACCAGATAAACACATTTTACATACATACAAACATACTCGTACCCATGAAATTTTTGCACCCACCCACCCATATTTATCCAGCAGTTAAAACAATTGAAAATATAATAATGAAAAAAAAAATTGTACAAATAAATGCGAAAATTGTTTTATTTGCTCAAACTGCTTTTTTTATATCTCCCTCTTAAGCATTTCCATTACCCAGGATCTAACGAGCTGCCTAAAAATATACTCTATTTCGAGTATTATTTGAAGTACATTTTAACTTGGCATCTTTAATGAATTCGCCACTCCTTTGTTCCCTCTCTTAACAAACATCACAAGTGTACATACACACATACATATGTACATACCTTTTTCTATCTGTTTGCTTTGGAATAAAAATCATTTAAGGGGATTTCTGTGTAAATTACTTTAATTATTGTATTTAAATTTTTGCATATTTTTATTAAAATATCTTTTCCGACCTTTTCAGTTTAATATTATAACGTAAACAATAATCAAGCTTAAGGTCTTTCTTCTATCAAAATTATTTTAAAAATTAATTTAAATTTCAATATATTTACGAAAGAGAAACTTTAATTTTTAAATTTATTTAAAATATAAAATTAATTCTGCTTAACAAGAATTATAAAACTTATTTGAAATGCATCCACTTACAATACTTTTAAATCTGTTTGAATTAATTAATTGTTTTTACAGTTTCTTTTGTATTTTCAGAAAATAGTTTTAAATAAGTTTCATATTCTTGCCTTTTCAAGCAATTTGCATTAACTCTGCAAATACTTATGCATGTTTTTCAATCAAATTTTCAATAACTGGAATTTACATTTAAATTTATTCAAATATGCATTAGGAAGATGTAATGAAATTGAATAATAATGCAGTAAATAGTGGAGCTTGCCAGAATTCTGCGTACAGAAAATATAATTTATGAAAATTCTATTTTCAGCAGAAAAAAATATGAATTCTGTGCTATTTGAACAAAAAATATGCGTTTAATAAGTAATGTGCCGTAACCGCCTAAAAAGCTTAAGAGATATTATTTTAGAGCTTAAATTTTTTAAATCGAAAATTTATTGACAAAAAACGAACGCAGATAATCGATTTTCGTAAAAATATTAATTTCAAAAAAATATGTCGCTTAAGTTTATTTTGCGTTTAGAGCTCGATATGTAAATGTTAAAATGGTTCTTTATTTTCACGTATAGTGATGCACAGAGAATCCGAGAATATATAAAGAATCTGAATTTCATGAACATGAAAACGCATTAAAATTTTTTTTTTGTTTTTGATTAAACATCAACTCATCAATGGACTTCAACCACAATTCAAAAAAAGCTTACGAAACCCTAATGCTTATAAAAATTTAAATAAAACAAAGTGTGTATGATATGTTATCGAAATTTGTATTCGTTTGAAAGACCTATTAATATCATTATGTATGAAATATAACATTAAACAAATGTTGCGTACCCTAAAAGTCTAATTTTCCATTACTCTGGCACTTAAATTAGGCTGAATGTGATTGATTGCATGGGTAATCCTTTTTTTTTTGAGGTCGCCTTGATTTGAGCTTTAATCACATAGATCTTGAGAAAACATCGTAAGAAAAAGTCTAACAGGGTCAAATCGCACGACCTCGGTGGTCAGTTCACATCACCTCCATCTGAGATGACCAGATCCTTAAATTGCTCGTGAATAATGTTCAACGTGACTTGGTCTGTGGCACGTAACGTCATGCTGCTGAAACCACATGTCGTTAATATCCATATCATTCTGGACAAAATAAATTTGCAGCTATCGACCTAGAGAGTGCTGTTGGCTGAAGTAGTTAGAGCCCGAGTTCAATCCCTGGCCTGATTCAGCCATATAAACGTCATATATTTTTCTGATATGCACTAAAGTCTGCGCTAATGCTTATCGCAGCGCCTTCCTTATTTGATATGTGTAGCAAGGAATCGTCACCGAAATAAAATAAGTAATAAAATAGATTAAAATAATGCTTCTACTTGACATCAGTGACGCTGCAATGATGCTATGGAAATTAATAAAATGCACAATAGCAGGATTGCAAAAACGAAAAAATGAATTAACCTCCTCTTCTCTCTGTCTATCTGTCACTTCAGCATCTGTACTTGTACTATCCCTTTTCTATTCTCAGGTAAAACAAAGAGACCTTTTATTTGGATCCAACTGAGCAACAGGGCAAATTTAAGCTTAGCTATCGTATTATAGCGCTTGCGAGCATAAACACCCATTTTTATTATTTTTTACCTTTCGGCCTACTTCGCTTATGTGGCCATATTAGGAGTCCAAGCGTATGAAAACCGTGCCAAAATATTAAAACTAATAGCAAATATTTAATTAGTTTGTATTTAATGAAAGAATTACGGCCTTGGCCTTGTACTTGTACACTACATACAACAAGCTGCCAAATAGAATATCGATTTGTCTAACCAACTCGTTAGTATAGAGTTTAATCAATCTGCAAACTTTTTAGATATTAACTCTGAGTTTATAATTATAAAGCATGTACGAGTATACATATAAGCATTATGCCTGATTTTGAAAAATTAATTTGGATATGCATGTGTATTAGGGCGCGTCGATTTGTATGGAGGCAAAAAAATCGCTCAAATTACAAGAAAAATCGTATTCTAGGGATCAAAATAAGAAACTTTGCCGAAGGAACCATACCTCTAAAATGTATTTTGATGTCCCGACTTTTGATCCGAAGGGTCAAATTTTTAAGAATCTCACTTTGACCCATTTAGAGTTCCTCAATCGAGTCAAAATGTATGACCGACCCACCTATGCCAGTGGCACACCCCCTGGAACCACCCCTGGGGGTTCCCCATAGAGAGCGTGCGAAATTGCCCAGACTTGAAACCGAAAAAGACTTCAAACAATAATTTTTTTTTATTTTCTTTTCTATTACTAAGTAAAATTAACTTTTTCATTTCATTCTGACTAAATAAATTTCTAAAGAGAAAAATAAACTCCAAAAATAAAAAAACATAGCCATTTCACTGATTTCTTCTTGTAAAAATTTGATCAAAAGTCGGGACATCAAAATACATTTTAGAGGTATGGTTCCTTTGTCCATAATACATATGTATACACATTGTGTATACATATGTTTTAAAAAAATCTATAAATGCCTATCTAAAGTGTCAATTAAATTATTTTATTTAAATCTATTTTTAAATATCAACTCTGAGCTTTAACCATTCCACAATATAATTATGATACACATATATATATGATTTTGTTATATTATATTTTCCTTCCACACATACATTAAAAATCTATAAACGTCTATTCAAAACGTTAATTAAATTATTTTAATTAGTTTAGCTATTATTGTTCGAACTTCATTTGTTTCTTTATGTATGATTTGATTATGCTAAAGTACGTGTCGCTCTGTAAGCCAAATTACATGTGATAATTATTACACCAAAGTTAATTGTAAATATTCGGACAAACACTAGCAGAACGGAAGAACTAGCTGCTTTCAAAGACTGCCCGCCACGCCTTCATCATCAGCGATATTGTGTGTTGTCCACTGTGTGTGGTGTCAGTTGATGTAAATTTCAGGTCTACGAGTATATGCTCAGTTTTTAGTGCTTTTTGTAATGAAAGCTTAATTTTACCATCTCTTAACATTTGCCCAAAAAAACGTGACCACTAAATATTAGTGAAAAACAGTTTGATTCAGATACGTGTTTTTTAAGTTAAACAGTTTCATGAACAACTAATAGACAATGTCATAAAATACAACATTATTGGAAACTATTTAACTTAACAAAAACTTCTCTGAATTGAAAGCTTTTTCATTTATATTTAGGGGTTAAATTTTTTTGGGCAAATGTTTGCCCTTTAGACTGTTGTAAATTAGAGATGGTAAACTTGTTTACAGTGGCAATTATCAGTTGGTAGTTTTACTACAAGTCAGCAAATGCTTGGCAGCTCATTAGCAACACTTAAGCAACTTATTGGCAGTTGCTTATGTAGCGCTTTTTTAAAAGAATTAAAACTATGACAAAGGGGAAAATTACCCCAGGATTGCCTACTACTAGTGCTAGATGTTGCATTCTTTTGGTAAGGGGTAGAGATAAAAAGACGGTTGGTGAAGGGAGATTCAAAATAAAGTCTCAGTATCCTTACAACTGTGCTTTTGAACGTTTTTCGTTTATAGCAGCGTTGTAGCGCCTCTGATGCCATTAAATTCTTTGAAGCAGTTGTTGCTTACTACGTTTATCGAATGTTTGATTAATATTTCAATTTAAATGGAATTTTATGTTTATCAACAAAGAAAAAGAAAACCTTTTACTTTTATATGATATTAAAAACATATAATTCATATTTCAATTATTTTATTACTGTGGCTATAAATCAATTACTGACAGTAACGACATTCTGAGTGTTAACACATGTTTGTGACATCGATACATTCCCAGCAAATGTTATATGGCTTTTTTTTCTTTCTTTGCTTTGTTAACAGAAACATGTTTGTTGCAGAGAAGCTTATTGCACATATGGCCAGACATTATTATGTGTGTATGTACATATGTACGTACCAGTATGTATAAATATATTTGTAAAGAATATGAAATCAATTAATTGAATTTAATTAGTTTTGATTTTTTGCATCTTTACTGTAAAAGTGCTGGTCATTGTCAAGGAGCTTAATTAAAACAACAACAAAATTGCTGTAGAAATATTTCCATCTTAAAATTTGAAGCATTTTACAAAATATACACATACAAATTTAATAAATAATTATTTCTTCGGGCATAATTTTGATAAACAAATTTTCCTATTTTATGTTGTTGCTGTTGTTTACAATAGCCTGAGGGAAATGGTCGCCGTATTGTTCATTTCAAGCTTTGGCATCGATGCACCACACCCTTTTGCATGAGTGGTTGTATTTGTAATTGTTATTAAACTAAATAGATATAAATTATTTATGATTATATAAATTTTGTTGCCAAATCTATAAATAATTATTTGTTTATTTATTACATCCGCTTGCAGTTAATATTCTTTTAATATTTACTCAATTTTCAGGAAATTGTGTTTGTTATAGTTGTTCGTTATTCAAATAAAATTACTCATTTTCATGCTGAAGGTTTCATTTAGTATTAAAATACAATTATATTTAAAATTACTTGTAACAGGCAACGTTGGAGATTTCGCAGACTTACCGCCGGCCGCACGATATTAATAGAAGTGTATCAGAGCAGTTCTGAAAATATTATGACTATAAATTTCAAGTAAAGCAGCAGTAAAGATCACATTATGATTAGAAAAATATTTGACAGCACTTGTCATTATTTCCTCAAATTCAGGTGAGTACTTTCCAAAGTTGCTCGCATAAGCTTGGTAACGTGTCGATTTGAATGATATTTGTGCCTCATAATCATAAAATTACTATTTAAATTTTTGTTTTTAAATTATTTTTAAGTGGTGCGTATCAAAAATTTGTGATAGTCTTATGGTATGGTCACATTTGGGCAAATATTTACCCAAAAAACGTAACCCCTAAATATTGATGAAGAATCTTTCAATTCAGAGACGTGTTTGCTATGCCAAATAGTTTCCAATAATGTTGGATTCTATGACATTCTCTATTAGTTGTTTATGAAACTGTTTAACTTAAGAAACAAGTGTCTGAATCAAAATTTTTTTCACTAATATTTTTTTGTTACGTTTTCTTGGGCAAATGTTGGCCCAAGTGTGACCATACCTTTAGAAAACTTAATTGCACCGCATATTCCCACCGTTAACATATAATCAAACCTATCGTGAATAGCAAATATAATTTTTTGTTCCCATGTAATTTTTATTCCACTCGAAGAGAAAAATGCTATTGTGAATCTGCCGTAAAAAATTTTTACCGCTGTCAGTTCTCAGTGAATGTAAAAACGGGAAGAAGGTTTGTAAAGCTTAAAACTTAATTGAAAATCAAACAAATTTAAGTTTATTAACAAGAAATACATACATTTTGGGTTTCAAATGAAATTTGTTTAAGTGCAAAGTTGTGTTTTTAAGTAGTCTAGGTGCAGTGGGCACATACCGCCATAAAATTTACTGCATGTGAACCAAAAGGTTCATACTGTATAAAAAACTATGTGCAGGAAATTATAAATAATTTTAAAGTGACATAAGTATTTTTACTTTTTATTATTTATCCTGGAATTACACATGTAAGTGATTACTTGTAAGTAGTGAACACCTATTATAAACGAAAATTTCGAAGAAATAGCCGAAAGACCTGTAAGTTGCCTTAATGCGTAAACATAAATTTGCTTTTGTATGAAAAAATATATTTATTTAAAAAATATATGAATCCAGTATTGCCGTATACAAAATCATAAAATTACTGACAACAATCTTTTCTTAACAACTTTTTTGTCAAAATGCATGATATTCATATGTAAAAACATAATAAGATGCGTTGTTGTACAGTTGTGTTCTTTTTTATATATTATTTTCTTATAAACACGCAGGAAATCAGCAATAGATATTACATATTTTTATTATACGAAGTATTAGAAATTTATACAAAACTCATTCTCGGTAACACTGTTGCTTCATTTGTCATTTTACTTACAAAAATGCAATTACAAGGAAAATGTGTTGTAAGTTGAGCAATAAGTACAAAAAATTTGATTATATTAGTAAAAAAGTGCGAGTGTATTGAGTTTGCCGAACTTGCACTTACATGTGTAAATGCTAAGTTAATTGAAAGGAAAATATTAAAAATACGCGATATATTAAATTAAATTTCCATACAAGGACAATTAAAATTTTATGAAAATTTTGTCCGTATCAAATGCCGTAACTTCCCCAAGTTCGCCTGCTATAAAATAAAGTGAAGGGAAAAGTGAAAAATTTTATTTATGATAGTGGAAATAGAGATATTTCCATAAAAAAAAATATAGAAATATCTCTAGGGAAAAATTATTCCCGATTTCAATTTTGGGAAAAGGGAAAATGTTTTCCCTGCAAATATGATCCTCAAAGCTACTTTCTTTGTTATTGTTGCATTTCTTGTTCATTTGATAATATAACTTTCGAAATTTCTTAGCGGCGAAAAATTGTGAAAAACTAAAATTTTTTAGTTAAAAAGTGGTCTGCATGAGCTATCAGTGAGCCTAGACACGTTCAGATTGTACTGATATGTTCACAAAAGTTGTCCACCTTTACCATCACTACAACTTTGGAGTCCCTGTAAGATATTCTGAAAAAAGTAAAAAAAAGTAATTTCCTTAATTTTTGCAAATAAAAAAAAGAAGTGCATGAAGAAATAATTTTTTGGCATAAGATGGTTGCAAGATTTGTTTGGTAGACTCTTAGCTACATTATTGCCAAATATAATTTAGAACCATCACCAAGTCTGAATGAGCTGTTGGCCAAAAATTGATGACACCATGTTTTGAGGGCGCACTGATTTTCGAAATCTTTGTAGGCCCATAAAAAAATTGGTCACCAAAATCGCCAAACAGAGTTAAGGGTTTTATTATGCTTTAGTAGTACCATCGAACCTATACTGTCCACTCTGTGTGTTTCTCGAAAAGTCTTCATTTGTTGCATAGTGCAATTCTATATTAACGGTCTAATTCATAAAAAATATTTTAGGTTTATTACAGGTTTATTTGATTTGAAATATGTCAAATAAGCGCTTAATAAACGTGAAATATTTTTTATTAATAAGACAGTAAGAATATTACTCATTTCTTTGCATGAAATATTTGTTTTCATCCTTTTCTTTGCTAGCAATAATTTTGTTGAAAAAGTATTGCAAATAATCTTATACAAGTATACGTGTATTTATTTATACTTTAAACATTAAGTGATGATTAATTAGAACACATTTTCTATAACAAAGAAAAGCAATTTTTAGATTTCGAATTATAAAAATTATATTTTTACCCTGGCTGCTGTTATTGCAAACGTATCCCTTGTTCAAACTATCAATCTATTAAACAAACTTGCTCTGTTGCACATGAACGTATTCACAAATGCACAAATATTTGCATTGTTAATATAATGCATGCATTTCAATTTGCAGAGGATATTACATCCTACAATAAGTTATGTATCTATTAACTCACTTATGTGTGCACTTTATTGTCAATATCAATTGTCAATAGGTAGAGAAAATCAACAATTTTGTTGATTCACTATGGCAAAAGAAAATATTATTATCAGAATTAAAAATGTACACACACACACACACTTAAAGTTAAAATTTCCTAAAAAAAAAAGCAAACAAGTTAAAAGAACTTTTAATAATTAAAATGAGATGATGTGTAATGAAAACACTTACCATTTCTTATAGATTTGCATTGAATGAACAACTAGATTGCATTTTTTCTTTATAACAAATAAAGCAAACTTTGTACCATATGTTGTTTGAAAGTCAATTATACTGATAAAAATTTACACTTGAATGACTTTTTACATTCACAAATACTTTTGCTGTGATTAAATGCTTTAAATGTTCTCGCTGAAATACCCACATTTATTTGAATTTATTGAAATATTTTTTTTTCAGAGCTGTAGTACTAACCTTAGTTAGTGATTTGTTGTCTAATATTTTTTGTTCTTTAACGCAGTCAGTAATGAAGTGATGAATGAGGAGAAAGTTGTTGAATGCTTTTGTTCCTGCTTGGAAGAATTTTCTTATTTAACCGTTCAACTACATGCAGTCTGTGTTCACCAGGTTGAACTAAATTTTAGCATCAGGTTGTGTCTTTGCCAAACTCAACATGATTCTCGGAACTGTGTGAGTGTAGCGCAGAAAAACTGAAACCGACCACACAGGTTTTACGAAAATAAAGCTTTGAGAGCTTTTTTCGACACACATGTGAGTTTAGTGTATTTCCTCATTTGAAACGAGTACAACAAGTTGTTGTAAAATAAAGCAACAGGAGGTACTTTTTGTGTATAAAAAAGTAAAGCTTTATATAACTTTCATCTTCTACAAAAGCTTTGACATTCTCTTTTTTTTCGTTCTTGTTGTGAACTTTATAAAGGAAATAACAACACCTACTCGTGAATGTTTTTTGTATGTATACGCACATACATACATACATACATACATATGTACAAAATTGTACTCGTGGCAAATGTTCAAACCTTTTTATTCATTCATATTTTATTATGAAATTACAATTTATATGTATATGTACATGGTCATTTGGAATTGTGCACTCTGCGCACCCAGCAAACATCTACTTTTCAATCTGGAAATGAGAATGATTTGAAAGTAAGTTTTAAAAAGATTTCTATGCAATTAAAGAAACAACGCATTCTGTAAAAAAAGTTAATCTTTTCCAAGTATGTAAATGCAATAAATATAATTATAACAACTGCAAGAATGTTTTAATTAATTATAATAAATTTAAGCTTTCATTACAAAAAAATCTTTTAACTCATTGTGATACTATGAATCAAAAGAATTCACGTATTCCATTTGCGCTGAAAAATGTGAATATAGAGCTGAACCAAACCCAAGAACGACTTGTAAGGCAGCATGTTGTTCCGTTCGCTAGTGTTTATCAGAATAACTACATTTGTTTTTGGTGCAAGTTATTTCTTAAAAATGTTCCCATGTAATTTGGCTTCTTTAAAAATGCAAACTTCAGCCCAAGCAAATAAAATAAGACAACTTTTTGTAGCGTTAATTTATAAAAAAAAAATAACCTGTGCTCGAGCTCGACAATTAAATCAGTACATGCGTGTAGATCAAAAAAGGGCGAAAAATAATAAGGAAAGTAAATAAATAAAAAGTTAATATTAAGCCGATAACCTATAGTAGCTAGTGCTTTGTATTAGTTTATTATAATTTAAATTATAATAAATCTTAAAAAATAAATAAATAAATAATAAATAAAAAGTTAATATAATTTATGCTATTTTTTTATTTGTCATATTTATTTAAAATAATATAGCTTTTGAGTAATTTTGAAAAATTCTCAAACAAGTTTAGTGAAAGTTTATGTGGTTTGTGTTATAAAAATTTGAAGATTCCTTTTTAGAAAATATTATATATTTTATTGAGTCTCAAAAAATGCAAACCTTTCACTATCTTAAGATACTGAATATGTTAAAAAAAATCAAATATAAGTTCAGTACCCATATTCTGTAACTCCCGCGTCGAGAAAGTTTTCGCTTGAAATGTGTGAAATGAAAGAAAAATGCAATAAATTGAAACAAACAGCTGCTTTTTTCACTAAACTGTGTCTGTAACTTTTTTTTGGCGAGTAACAGCTGTCACCTAAAGAAATTATTCGCCAATTTACAGAAAAAGTGTGTCTGTAAAGCTTTTGCGTGAAAAGTTCTCGCTTTGAACTGTCAAATTCACTCACAAATAAAAACGCGATGAGAAATTATTTCAAAAATAAAAAATATATTAAAAAGGCCAAGTGAGATGGATAATAACACAGAAAAGGTTGGCATTTTGTTTTTTAAAGTGATTTTATCATTGTTAAACAATTTTTCTTTTATAATTTTAAAAGATTATGCTAATTTCAAAGCAACAAAAAGAAAAATTGGTAAACAATTTGATGGCTTTATATATTTATTTATGTACCACTTCAACAATTTTGTTTTAATAATCACTTAATTACACCACAAAGCTATTTTTATTTTTTGTTTTATTGGAAAATATTTAGTAAATAATAAACATTAAAGTCGCACTATACATTATTTGGTAAAACCGTCGGTTATATATTCGCCGTCGTTGAAAATTTTTCAATTTTAGTAAATTTTGGTCGCCGTCCACGACATTTGTGATAAGCCTTCACAACGTCTGCGATGTCACATTGGCTTCGACTATTATATTTTGACATTTCTAACGTAATGACGTAATCACTTTAGATAGTTTTCGACATGACTTACAGACACACTTTTTTCTGACTTTTCGAGAAACGATGGAATATTTTGTTTCACATCTTTTCGACGCGAGAAGTTCTCACCAAAGTTACAGAACATGGGCACAGGTTTGATAATTTGTTGACACTTTTTTAATACATATATGTATGTATATTGCAAAAGCATTTGTGTACAATAAAACATATTCCTCTTTATAAGTTTATACGATTATTTTTCCTTGTAGAGATAATAGCAGAGTTTCAAACCTGGGGGCAAATTACGGCATTCGATACGATTCGAAATTTAAAAATATTCCCTCATAACTCTATTGGTGTATTTCGTATAATTTCGTTCGATAACGAGTGACGATTTGCCCCCTGAAATTTAGATTAGACAGCATGCTAGGATTTATTCCAACAAAAATTTTGATTTTGAAAATTTCTTGAGCGCACGCATATTTATTTTGTATATCTGTAGTAAGCCAAGAATATACAAACATACATACTTTAAAGTATGTAATGGCGTACCAACATCCCAAGTAAACAGTAATTTAAATTTGAATCTGAATTGCGAAAATAATTGTAAAGATGGTTTGACATAAGGTTTGTTGGGTTGACTCACCACTCAATTTATCTAAAGTAATCATGCAGGTGTGTGTATTTTTAATATTTCTCTCTATCTTTCTAAGTATATCTGGCTCTTTCTCTTTGAAACCCTTTATAAAGGAATATCAATAATTTAATGGTCAGTTTTATCCCCAAGCACCCACACAATTTGCCAATGACAGCAACAAAAACAAATCCAACATAACCAGGGTACAACTAAAAAGTTCGAACGTTCGTGTTTGAGTCAGTGTTGCCGATTCGGTTTTCATTTTTATGCTAGTAATATCTCTCAGTTATAGTTTATGGATAATTCCAACGAAGAATATTTCGCTCCTTTATTGAAATATAGTCATATCTCAAAAGGTGCGTTTTTTGCACTTACCTCTTCAAAAAATATCTTTGAGTTACATGTAAATTGGAAATTTAAAACTTAAAACAATAAAAAAAATTTTTTTTTGAACTGTGCCTCAATTTCAAGGAGCGATTTTTTATAAACATATTATTTTTGTCACAGTTTTGTTCCAACACCATTTCCGGCAGAAAAGTAAACATCTGTTTGAAATTCAGTGTTGCCGCTGTAGTATTTTCACGTTTTCGGGAATTTTTGAGATTTTCAGACAGCAAAATGCTGTGAATATCTAAAGAGAAATAACTTTTAAGCCATATATGTTTAATCAATATTGGCGGACAAAAAGATACTAAAAATACAAACACTTTTATGAAATTACTGTTGAATCTACTGACTTAATTAATTCCAGTAGTAGGGAATTACCGGTTCTGCCCAATTAAAATTGTGAAATTTGGGTAATTAAAATTTGAAATTTGAGAAATTGTGTTTTCGGTGCGCTTTGATGTTTTTTTTGTTTACATTAGTTGTGTGAATGGGTGTTTTTTTTTGTGACATTAATTGGGTGTGAACAGGTGATTTTTTGTGGTAATGGATTAAAAATCATGAAATTAATTTTTTCAAATGCCGACGGGAAAATTATGGGTTTGTCTAGCTGTAGGATTTGAAGTCTGGCTGTGATTGGCGGAGAGCGGGGTATGTCTAGCTGTAGGAATTGAAGTCTGGCTGTGAGTGGTGGAGGGCGGGGTGTTGTTGAAATATAATATATATGTAACCGTGGAAATTTTTGGGCGCATCTGTCTGTCGGAATTTAAGCCAAGCTGTGATTGGCGGGGGTCGGGGCTTTGCTGTAATATGTATCCGTGGGAATCTGTGTGTATATATGTATTCATGTGTGCTGTATTTGGGAATTTAAGACTTATCGTGATTTATGAGGATCGAAGTGTTCATGTAATATATAACCGTGGCAATTTGTGTGTATATATGTCTGTAGGAGTTTAAGGGTGATCGTGATTTATGAGAGGGGAGGTGAAGGTGTTCATGTAATATCTAACCGTATTTGTGTGTATGTATGCCTGTAGGAGTTTAAGGCTGATCGTGATTTGAGGTGGGTGAGGGTTTTGTTGTGATAGATGTAATGTGTGTATGTATGTGTGTGTATGTATGTCTGTAGGAGTTTAAGGCTGATCGTGATTTGAGGTGGGTGAGGTGTTGTTGTAATATGTATCTGTAGGAATTTGGTGTTTGTATGTCTGTAGGAGTTTAAGGCTGATCGTAATTTGGGTTGTTGAGATTGATCGATTGTACGTGACCTTGAGAATTTGTGTATGTATATATGTAGGAATCTAAGGCTGACAGTGATTTTTGAGGGGGAGGGTGTTGTTGAAATAGTTTGAATATTTCGTAAATGAATTCTAGTATGTGTGAGTATGTGATTTTCTCACGATAGTATTTCTATGTACGTAGAAATAAATTGTTTCTCATATGGACATTTGGTGCTATAAAATATTCTCATATATCTGAACTTCCCTAATCCTAGTATATTTTTCATATTGGAGGATGAGATTGCTTTATATTTTGTCAAGCTTAAATTTTTCCAGTGTCAAAAGAAAAAGTGTTTTATGAAAAAATTTAAAGACTATACATCGTCGATTTTTCATGCAAGACATTAAGAGGACTATACATCGCCCATTTTTCATGCTAAAAATTTTCTTATGAAAAAAATTAAATGGACTATATATACATCGTCAATTTTTCATGCAAAAATGTTTTTTATGAAAAAAATTTAATGGACTATACATCGCCCATTTTTCATGAAAAAGTTTTTAGTAAAAAAAAATTAAAAGACTATACATCGTAAATTTTTCATGAAAAAGTTTTTTATGCAGAAAATGAAATGGATTATACATCGTCAATTTTTCATGCAAAAAATTAAATGGACTATACATCTTCCATTTTGCAGACTAAAATTTCTTTTATGAAAACAATTTAATGGACTATACATCGTCCATTTTTCATGAAAAGTTTTTTATGAAAAAAATTAAAAGTCTATACATCGTCGATTTTTCAGGCAAGACATTAAGTGGACTATACAGCGTCTATTTTTCATGGTAAAAATTTTTTTATGAAAAAAATTTAAAATTTAAAAAGTTTGTCCAATTTTCATGAAAAAATTAAATGGACTAACATAATCAATTTTTCATGCAAAAATGTTTTTTATAAAAATAATTTAATGGACTATACATCGTACATTTTGCACGAAAAAATTATTTATGAAAAAACATTAAATGGATTTAATGCAGTATACATCGTCCATTTTTCATGAAAAAGTTTTTAATGAAAAAAATTAAAAGGCCAATTTTTCATGAAAAAATTTTAAAAAAAAAAAATTAATAACCTATGCATCGTCCATTTTTCATTCAAAAAGAAATTTTTATGACAAAAATTAAATGGACTATACATCATAAATTTTTCATGCAAAACACTAAATGGACCATACATCGTCTTTTTTTCATGCAAAACACTAAATGGACTATACATCGTCCTTTTTTCATGCTAAAATTTTTTTTATGAAAAAATTAAATGGACTATACATCGTAAATTTTTCATGCAAAACACTAAATGGACTATACATCGTCTTTTTTCATGCAAAAAATGAAATGGACTATAGATCGTCCTTTTTTCATGCTAAAAATTTTTTTATTAAAAAAATTAAATGGACTATACATCGTAAATTTTTCTCGCAAAACACTAAATGGACTATACGTCGTCATTTTTCATGCAAAAAATTTAATGGACTATACATCGTCCGTTGTTAATGATAACAATTTTTTTATGAAAAAAATTAAATGGACTATATATACATTGTTAATTTTTCATGCTAAAATTGTTTTTATGAAAAAAATTAATGGACTATACATCGTCAATTTTTTATGCAAAACATTAAATGGACTATACATCGTCTTTTTTCATGCATAACAATGAAATGAACTATACATCGTCCTTTTTTATGCTAAAATTTTTTTTATGAAAAAAATTAAATGGACTATACATCGTCAGTTTTTAATGCAAAAAATTAAATGGATAATCGTCCTTTTTTGTGCTAAAAATTTTTTTATGAAAAAAATTAAATGGACTATACATTGTCAATTTTTCATGCAAAACACTAAATGGACTATACATCGTCTTTTTTCATGCAAAAAATGAAATGGACTATAGATCGTCCTTTTTTCATGCTAAAAATTTTTTTATTAAAAAATTAAAAGGACTATACATCGTCCTTTTTTCATGCAAAACTTTAGTGTTTTGCATAGAATATGGACATTTAATTTTTTGCATGAAAAAAAAGACGATGTATAGATTATTTAGTGTTTTGCATGAAAAATTGACGATGTATAGTCTTTTAATTTTTTTCATTAAAAACTTTTTCATGAAAAATGGACGATGAATAGTCTATTTAATTTTTTTTCATAAAAAACTTTTTCATGAAAAATTGACGATATATATATAGTCTTTTAATTTTTTTCATTAGAAACTTTTTCATGAAAAATGGACGATGCATAGTCCATTTAATTTTTTTCATAAAAATTTTCTTCATGAAAAATTGACGATGTATAGTCCATTTAATTTTTTTGATAAAAAAATTTTTAGCATAAAAAATTAACGATGTATTATATTTAATTATTTAATATTATTTAATTTTTTTCATATAAAAATTTTTTGCATTAAAAAAAGACGATGTATAGTCCATTTTATTGTTGTGCATGAAAATAGATGATGTATAGTCCATTTAATGTTTTGCATGAAAAATGATCAATTATAGTCTATTTAATTTTTTTCACATAAAAATTTTTTGCATTAAAAAAGGACGATGTATAGTCCATTTCATTTTTTGCATGAAAAAACGACGATGTATAAGTTCATTTAGTGTTTTGCATGAAAAATGGACGATGTATAGTCCATTTCATTCTTTGCATGAAAAAAAGACGATGTATTATAGTTCATTTAGTGTTTTGCATGAAAAATGGACGATGTATAGTCCATTTAATTTTTTGCATGAAAAAAAGACGATGTATAGTTCATTTAATGTTTTGCAGGAAAAATTGACGATGTATAGTCCATTAATTTTTTTCATAAAAAACTTTTTCATGAAAAATTGACTATGTATAGTCTTAATTTTTTTCATTAAAAACTTTTTCATGAAAGATTGACTATTCATCGTCCATTTAATTTTTTGCATGAAAAAAGGCGATGTATAGTCCATTTAATGTTTTGCATAAAAATTGACGATGTATTCTCCATTAATTTTTTTCATAAAAAACTTTTTCATGAAAAATTGACGATGTATAGTCCATTAAATTTTTTTCATAAAAACAATTTTAGCATGAAAAATGAACGATGTATAGCCCACTTAATTTTTTTCACATAAAAATTTTTTGTATTAAAAAAAGACGATGTATAGACCATTTAGTGTTTTGCATGAAAAAAAGACGATGTATAGTCCATTTAGTGTTTTGCATGGAATATGGACAATTCCATTCCATTCCATTTAATTTTTTTCATAAAAAAATTTTTAGCATGAAAAATGGAAAATGTATATTCCATTTAATTGTTTCCATGAAAAAAAGACAATGTATAGTCCATTTAATGTTTTGTATAAAAAATTTACGATTATAGTCAATTAAATTTTTTTCATAAAAACATTTTTAGCATGAAAAATTAACGAATTATAGTCCATTTAAATTTTTTCATAAAAAAATTGTTATCATTAACAACGGACGATGTATAGTCCATTAAATTTTTTGCATGAAAAATGACGACGTATAGTCCATTTAGTGTTTTGCGATAAAAATTGACGATGTATAGTCCATTTAATTTTTTTGATAAAAAAATTTCTAGCATAAAATATGAACGATGTATAGTTCATTTAATTTTTTTCATAAAAATTTTTTTTGCATTAAAAAAACGATGTATAGTCCATTTAGTGTTTTGCATGAAAAAAACGACGATGTATAGTCCATTTAGTGTTTTGCATGGAATATGGACAATATATAGTCCATTTAATTTTTTGCATGAAAAGAAAGACGATGTATAATCCATTTAATGATTTGCATGAAAAATTGACGATGTATAGTCCATTAATTTTTTTCATAAAAACAATTTTAGCATGAAAAATTAACAATGTATATATAGTCCATTTAATTTTTTTCATAAAAAAAATTTTAGCATGAAAAAAGACGATGTATGGTCCATTTCATTGTTGTGTATGAAAAAAGACGATGTATAGTCCATTTAATGTTTTGCATGAAAAATTGACGATGTACAGTCCATTAATTTTTTTCATAAAAAACTTTTTCATGAAAAATTGACGATGTATATATAATCCATTAAATTTTTTTCATAAAAACAATTTTAGCATGAAAAATGAACAATGTATAGTCCATTTAATTTTTTTCATAAAAAAAATTTTAGCATGAAAAAAGGACAATGTATGGTTCATTTTATTGTTGTGCATGAAAAAAGACGATGTATAGTCCATTTAATGTTTTGCATGAAAAATTATCGATGTATAGTCCATTTAATTTTTTTCATATAAAAATTTTTTGCATTAAAAAAGGACGATGTATAGTCCATTTCATTTTTTGCATGAAAAAAGACGATGTATTGTCCATTTAGTGTTTTGCATGAAAAATGGACGATGTATAGTCCATTTCATTCTTTGCATGAAAAAAAACGATGTATAGTTCATTTAGAGTTTTGCATGAAAAATGGACGATGTATAGTCCATTTAATTTTTTGCATGAAAAAAAGACGATGTATAGTCCATTTAATGTTTTGCATGAAAAATTGACTATGTATAGTCCATTAATTTTTTTCATAAAAAACTTTTCCATGAAAAATTGACGATGTATAATCCATTAAATTTTTTTTATAAAAACAATTTTAGCATGAAAAATGAACAATATATAGTCCATTTAATTTTTTTCATATAAAAAATTTTTGCATTAAAAATGACGATGTATAGTCCATTTCATTTTTTACATACGATGTATAGTCCATTTAATGTTTTGCATAAAAATTGCCGATGTATAGTCCATTAATTTTTTTTATAAAAAACTTTTTCATGAAAAATTGACGATGTATAGTCTTTTAATTTTTTCCATTAAAAACTTTTTTATGAAAAATGGATAAAAACATTTTTAGCATGAAAAATGATCGATGTATAGCCCATTTAATTTTTTTCATATAAAAATTTTTTGCATTAAAAAAGGACGATGTATAGTCCATTTAGTGTTTTGCATAAAAAATGGACGATGTATAGTCCATTTCATTCTTTGCATGAAAAAAAAACGATGTATAGTTCATTTAGAGTTTTGCATGAAAAATGGACGATGTATAGTCCATTTAATTTTTTGCATGAAAAATTGACGATGTATAGTCCATTAATTTTTGTCATAAAAAACTTTTTCATGAAAAATTGACGATCTATAGTCTTTTAATTTTTTTCATTAAAAATTTTTCATGAAAAATGGACGATGTATAGTCCATTAAATTTTTTTTAATAAAAACATTTTTAGCATGAAAAATGAACGATGTATAGTCCATTTAATTTTTTTCATATCAAAATTTTTTGCATTAAAAAATTACGATGTATAGTCCATTTCTTTTTTGGAGATGAAAAAAGACGATGTATATATAGTCCATTTAGTGTTTTACATGAAAAATGGACGATGTATATTCCATTTAATTTTTTCCATGAAAAAATTTTAAATTTAATTTTTTTGATAAAAAAATTTTTATCATAAAAAATGAACGATGTATAGTCATTCAATTTGTTTTATAAAAAAATTTTTAGCATGAAAAATTTACGATGTATAGTCCATTCAATTTTTTTCATAAAAAAATTTTTAGCATCAGAAAAGGACGATATACATATATTCCATTTAACTTTTTGCATGAAAAAAGAAGATGTATAGCCCATTTAATTTTTTGCATGAATAATTGTCGATGTATAATTAATTAAATTTTTTTTTTAATTTTTGCATGAAAAATTGACGATGTATAGTCCCTTTAATTTTTTGCATGAAAAAAGGCCATGTATAGTCCATTTAATGTTTTGCATGAAAAATTTACGATGTACAGTCTATTTAATTTTTTTCATAAAAAAATTTTTAGCATAAAAAAGGACGATGTACAACAGTCCATTTCATTTTTTGCATGAAAAACTGACGATATAGTCCATTTAATTTTTTTCATAAAAAAATTTTTAGCATGAAAAAAGGACAATGTATAGTCCATTTAATGTTTTGTATGAAAAAAGACTATGTATAGTCCATTTAATGTTTTGCATGAAAAATTTACGATGTATAGTCTATTTAATTTTTTTCATAAAAAAATTTTTAGCATAAAAAAGGACGATGTACAACAGTCCATTTCATTTTTTGCATGAAAAACTGACGATATAGTCCATTTAATTTTTTTCATAAAAAAATTTTTAGCATGAAAAAAGGACAATGTATAGTCCATTTAATGTTTTGTATGAAAAAAGACTATGTATAGTCCATTTAATGTTTTGCATGAAAAATTGACAATGTATAGTCCATTTAATTTTTTTCATTAAAAAATTTTTGCATGAAAAATTGACGATGTATTGTCCTTTTAATTTTATTAATAAAAAAATTTTTAGCATAAAAAATTAACGATGTATAGTCCATTTAATTTTCTGCTTAAAAAAAACGATGTATAGTCCATTTAGTGTTTTGCATGAAAAATTTACGATGTATAGTCCATTTAATTTTTTTCATAAAATAATTTTTTCCATGAAAAAAGGACAATGTATTGTCGATTTAATGTTTGTGCATGAAAAAAGACTATGTATTGTCCATTTAATGTTTTGCATGAAAAATTGACGATGTATAGTCCATTTAGTGTTTTGCATGAAAAATTAACGATGTATAGTCCATTTAATTTTTTGCATTAAAAAAAAGACGATGTATAGTCCATTTAATTTTTTGCATGAAGAAAAACCATGTATAGTCCATTTGGTGTTTTGCATGAAAAAAAAACGATTTATAGTCCATTTAAAGTTTTGCATGAAAAAAGGACGATGTATAGTCCCTTTAATTTTTTCCATAAAAAAATTTAAAATTTAATTTTTTTGATAAAAAAATGTTTATCATAAAAAATTAACGATGTATAGTCCATTCAATTTTTTTCATAAAAAAATTTTTAGCATGAAAAATGGACGATGTATAGTCCATTTAATTTTCTGCTTAAAAAAAACGATGTATAGTCCATTTAGTGTTTTGCATGAAAAATTTACGATGTATAGTCCATTTAATTTTTTCATAAAAAAATTTTAGCATGAAAAAAGGACGATGTATAGACCATTTCATTTTTTGCATGAAAAAAAGGCCATGTATAGTCCATTTAATGTTTTGCATGAAAAATTTACGATGTATAGTCTATTTAATTTTTTTCATAAAAAAATTTTTAGCATAAAAAAGGACGATGTACAACAGTCCATTTCATTTTTTGCATGAAAAACTGACGATGTATAGTCCATTTAATTTTTTTCATAAAAAAATTTTTAGCATGAAAAAAGGACAATGTATAGTTCATTTAATGTTTTGTATGAAAAAAGACTATATATAGTCCATTTAATGTTTTGCATGAAAAATTGACAATGTATAGTCCATTTAATTTTTTTCATAAAAAAATTTTTGCATGAAAAATTGACGATGTATAGTCCTTTTAATTTTTTTGAATAAAAAAAACTTTTAGCATCAAAAAAGGACGATGTATAATCCATTAATTTTTGTCATAAAAAACTTTTTCATGAAAAATTGACGATGTATAGTCTTTTAATTTTTTTCATTAAAAACTTTTTCATGAAAAATGGACGATATACATATATTCCATTTAACTTTTTGCATGAAAAAAAGAAGAAGAAGAAGTCGATGTATAGTTAATTAAATTTTTTTTTTTAATTTTTGCATGAAAAATTGACGATGTATAGTTCATTTAATATTTTGCATAAAAATTGACGATGTATAGTCCTTTTAATTTTTTTAATAAAAAAACTTTTTTTTTTTTTTTTTTCATATATTTATTTATTGTATCGTCAAAAATGAACTAACAATAAGTAATCAAATCTTAAATCTAAATATAATTATTAGGCCCGACCAGTGTCGGACATAAACTTAGTGATAGTTATAAATAATACATAAGTAGTGATAATCAAAAAGGAAAAAAAATAAACGTATTTTCAAGAAGTCCCATCTGGAGTGTTGAGAATAAGAGCCCTTGTGTTCCTCTTTTTTAAGCGGATATGTTCAGTAAAGTTCAAGATATTACGAGCGAGCGGATTAGGATGTGACTCGAGTTCTGTTAAATATTTGCCTGCGTATTTTGCAATTTCTTCAGTCACTAGTGGCATATTTAAATCGCGATGTATATTTGAATTTTTGATGTACCATGGAGCCGATGTTATCAAACGTAAAATTTTGTTCTGCCTTCGTTGGATTTTCTCAACACTTGAAGCTGAAGCAGTGCCCCATAGCTGAATTCCATAGCACCATATTGGCATAAAAGCGACTTGTATATCAAAAGTTTGCAGTCTAGGCTGAGTGTTGAATTTCTGCCAATTAACCAATATATTTGAGTTAATTTAAGTTTTATTTGAGTTAACTTAAAGTCAATGTGATATTTCCATGTAAGCCTTCGATCAAGGTGTATGCCAAGGTATTTCACTTGAGAATGTTGAGGAATACTTTGATTGTTGATTCGAATGGGAGAGCAAGTATCTCTTCTTAGGGTAAACGTTATGTGGACACACTTTTGTTCATTTACTTTAATTCTCCATAAGTTCAACCATATTTCAAGCTGGGTAATGTGTTCTTGGAGATTGCGGGATGCCTCATTAGGGTTTTTGTGTATACTCATACAGGCTGCATCATCGGCAAATGTAGAAGTTAGGATGTTATTGCTCACAGGCATATCACAAGTATATATTAGATACAAGACTGGCCCCAGAATACTGCCATGTGGCACACCGGAAGATATAGATTCGGGCACACTCGTGAACTCTCCTTCCACAACAGTGAACTTCCTATGAATAATATAACTTTCCAAAAGCTTTTGTATGTTTATTGGTAGGTATGTCTTCAATTTTAAAACTAGGCCTTTGTGCCATACTTTATCAAATGCCTGAGAAACATCAATAAAGAGAGCAGAACAATACTTCTTTTCTTCAAATGTTCTTCTTACAACTTGGACCAATCTATGCGTTTGTTCAATGGTGCTATGCTGAGCTCTAAAACCAAATTGATGGTCCGGGATGCACCCATTATCAGCTAAAATTTTGGACAATTTAGTCATGAGCAGCTTTTCGAATAGCTTTGAGATTGTTGATAGTAAGCTTATAGGCCTATATGACTCAGCCTTGGTAAGATCTTTGCCCGGCTTTGGAATCATTTTTATTTTGGCAAGTTCCCAGTTATTTGGAAAATACTGCATTCGTAAAATAGCATTAAAAATAAATATCAAGATTCTTATTGCAATATGAGGCAAGTTCATCAGCATCTTGTTACTAATGCCATCAATACCTGGAGCTTTCTTCGGGTCGAGTCCAGCAATTATTTTCTGTAGTTCACGCAACTTAAACCTTAAGGGACGAGGGGTAGAGAAACTACACTCGGTAATTCGGCAGCACCCGTACATGAATTGGGAGTAAATACAGATTTTAAATACTCAGAAAATAAATTACCTTTCTCACTATCGCTTCTCGCCCAGCCTCCGGTCGAAGTATGCTACTGATGCTAAAAAACTTTTAGCATGAAAAATGGACACTGTATAGTCCATTTAATTTTTTGCTTAAAAAAAACGATGTATAGTCCATTTAGTGTTTTGCATGAAAAATTTACGATGTATATTCCATTTAATATTTTGCATGAAAAATTAACGATGTATAGTCCATTTAGTGTTTTGCATGAAAAAAGACGATGTATGGTACATTTAGTGTTTTGCATGAAAAATTTACGATGTATATTCCATTTAATTTTTTTCATAAAAAAATTTTTAGCATGAAAAAAGGACGATGTACATATATTTTATTTAATCTTTTGCATGAAAAAAAGAAGATGTATAGTCCATTTAATTTTTTGCATGAAAAATTGACGATGTATAATTAACTAAATATTTTTTTTTTAATTTTTGCATGAAAAATTAAATTAAATTAAATTAAATTAAATTTTTTTTCATTAAAATTGACGATGTATAGTCCTTTTAATTTTTTAATAAAAAAATTTTTAGCATGAAAAAAGGACGATGTATAGTCCATTTAGTGTTTTGCATGAAAAATTGACAATGTATAGTCCATTTAATTTTTTTGATAAAAAATATGTTTAGCATAAAAAATTAATGATGTATAGTCCATTTCATTTTTTGCATGAAAAAAAGGCCATGTATAGTCGTCCATTTAATGTTTTGCATGAAAAATTTACGATGTATAGTCTATTTAATTTTTTTATAAAAGGACGATGTACAACAGTCCATTTCATTTTTTGCATGAAAAACTGACGATGTATAGTCCATTTAATTTTTTTCATAAAAAAATTATTAGCATGAAAAAAGGACAATGTATAGTCCATTTAATGTTTTGTATGAAAAAATACTATGTATAGTCCATTTAATGTTTTGCATGAAAAATTGACAATGTATAGTCCATTTAATTTTTTTGATAAAAAAATTTTTAGCATAAAAAAAGGACAATGTATAGTCCATTTAATGTTTTGCATGAAAAAAGACGATGTATAGTCCATTTAATGTTTTGCATGAAAAATTGACGATGTATAGTCCATTTAATGTTTTGCATGAAAAATTAACGATGTATAGTCCATTTAATTTTTTGCATTAAAAAAAACCATGTCCATTTAGTGTTTTTCATGAAAAAAAAAACGATTTATAGTCCATTTAAAGTTTTGCATGAAAAAAGGACGATGTATAGTCCTTTTAATTTTTTCCATGAAAAAATTTAAAATTTAATTTTTTTGATAAAGAAATTTTTAGCATAAAAAATGTACGATGTATAGTCCATTTCATTTTTTGCATGAAAATTGAAGATGTATAGTCCATTTAATTTTTTTCATTAAAAAATTTTTGCATGAAAGATTTACGATGTATTATAGTCCTTTTAATTTTTTTAATAAAAAAATTGTTTGCATGAAAAAAGGACGATGTATAGTCCATTTTTTTTTTGTATGAAGAATTGACGATATATAGTCCATTAAATTTTTTCATAAAAACATTTTTAGCATGAAAAATTAACGATGTATAGTCCATTTAGTGTTTTGCATGAAAAATAGACGATGTATAGTCCATTTAATTTTTTGCATAAAAATTGACGATGTATAGTCCATTTAGTGTTTTGCATGAAAAATAGACGATGTATAGTCCATTTAATTTTTTGCATGAAAAAAGACGATGTATAGTCCATTTAATGTTTTGCATAAAAAAGACGATGTATAGTCCATTTAATGTTTTGCATGAAAAAAAGACGATGTATAATCCATTTAATTATTTGCATGAAAAATTTACGATGTATAGTCAATTTAATGTTTTGCATAAAAATTGACGATGTATAGTACTTTTAGTTTTCTAATAAAAATATTTTTAGCATGAAAAAAGGACGACGTATAGTCCATTTAATGTTTTGCATGAAAAAAGACGATGTATAGTCCATTTAAAGTTTTGAATGAAAAATTGACGATGTATAGTCCATTTAATGTTTTGCATGAAAAAAGACGATGTATAGTCCATTTAATTTTTTTTCATTAAAAAATTTTTAGCATAAAAAATGAATGATGTATAGTCCATTTAATTTTTTGCATGAAAAAAGGACCATGTATAATCCATTTAATGTTTTGCATAAAAATTGACGATGTATAGTACTTTTAATTTTTTAATAAAAAAATTTTTAGCATGAAAAAGGACGAGTATAGTCCATTTAATTTTTTGCATGAAAAAAGACGATGTGTTTTGTATGAAAAATTTACTATGTATAGTCTATTTAATTTTTTTCATAAAAAATATTTAGCATAAAAAAGGACGATGTACAACAGTCCATTTCATTTTTTGCATGAAAAACTGACGATGTATAGTCCATTTTAATTTTTTCATAAAAAAATTTTTGCATGAAAAATCACGATGTATAGTCCATTTAATTTTTTTGATAAAAAAATTTTTAGCATAAAAATGTACGATGTATAGTCCATTTCATTTTTTGCATGAAAATTGAGGATGTATAGTCCATTTAATTTTTTTCATTAAAAAATTTTTGCATGAAAGATTTACTATGTATTATAGTCCTTTTAATTTTTTTAATAAAAAAATTGTTTGCATGAAAAAAGGACGATGTATAGTCCATTTTTTTTTTTGTATGAAAATAGACGATGTATAGTCCATTAAATTTTTTTCATAAAAACATTTTTAGCATGAAAAATTAACGATGTATAGTCCATTTAGTGTTTTGCATGAAAAATTTACGATGTTAAGTCCATTTAATTTTTTTCATAAAAAAATTTTTAGCATGAAAAAGGACGAGTATAGTCCATTTAATTTTTTTCATTAAAAAATTTTTAGCATAAAAAATGAATGATGTATAGTCCATTTAATTTTTTGCATGAAAAATTGACGATGTATAGTCCAATTAATGTTTTGCATAAAAATTGACGATGTATAGTCCATTTAATTTTTTGATAAAAAAATGTTTAGCATAAAAAAGGACAATGTATAGTCCATTTAATGTTTTGCATGAAAAAAGACGATGTATAGTCCATTTAATGTTTTGCATGAAAAATTGACGATGTATAGTCCATTTAATGTTTTGCATGAAAAATTAACGATGTATAGTCCTTTTAATTTTTTAATAAAAAAATTTTTAGCATAAAAAATTAATGATGTATAGTCAATTTAATTTTTTGCATGAAAAACTGACGATGTATAGTCCATTTAATTTTTTTCATAAAAAAATTTTTAGCATAAAAAAGGACGATGTACAACAGTCCATTTCATTTTTTGCATGAAAAAATTTAAAATTTAATTTTTTTGATAAAAAAATGTTTATTATAAAAAATTAACAATCAATTTTTTTCATAAAAAAATTTTTAGCATGAAAAATTAACGATGTATATCCATTCAATTTTTTTCATAAAAAAATTTTAGCATGAAAAAAGGACAATGTACATATATTCCATTTAACTTTTTGCATGAAAAAAAGAAGATGTATAGTCCATTTAATTTTTTGCATGAAAAATTGACGATGTATAATTAATAATTTTTTTTTTTTAATTTTTGCATGAAAAATTGACGATGTATAGTCCATTTAATGTTTTGCATAAAAATTGACGATGTATAGTCCTTTTAATTTTTTAATAAAAAAATTTTTAGCATAAAAAATTAATGATGTATAGTCAATTTAATTTTTTGCATGAAAAACTGACGATGTATAGTCCATTTAATTTTTTTCATAAAAAATTTTTAGCATAAAAAAGGACGATGTACAACAGTCCATTTCATTTTTTGCATTAAAAAAAAAAGACGATGTATAGTCCATTTAATTTTTTTCATAAAAAAATTTATAGCATGAAAAAAGGACGATGTATAGTAAATTTAATTTTTTGCATGAAAAAAGATGATGTATAGTCCATTTAGTGTTTTGCATGAAAAATTTACGATGTACAGTCCATTTAATTTTTTTCATAAAAAAATTTTTAGCATGAAAAAAGGACGATGTATAGTCCATTTAGTGTTTTGCATGAAAAAAGACGATGTATGGTCCATTTAGTGTTTTGCATGAAAAATTTACGATGTATAGTCCATTTAATTTTTTTATAAAAAAAATTTTAGCATGAAAAAAGGAAGATGTATAGTCCATTTAATTTTTTGCATTAAATAAAAAGACGATGTATAGTCCATTTAATTTTTTTCATAAAAAAATTTTAGCATAAAAAAAGGACGATGTATAGTCCATTTAGTGTTTTGCATGAAAAAAGACGATGTATGGTCCATTTAGTGTTTTGCATGAAAAATTTACGATGTACAGTCCATTTAATTTTTTTCATAAAAAAATTTTTAGCATGAAAAAAGGACGATGTATAGTCCATTTAGTGTTTTGCATAAAAAAAGACGATGTATGGTCCATTTAGTGTTTTGCATGAAAAATTTACGATGTATAGTCCATTTAATTTTTTCATAAAAAAAATTTTAGCATGAAAAAAGGACGATGTACATTTATTTTATTTAATTTTTTGCATGAAAAAAAGAAGATGTATAGTCCATTTAATTTTTTGCATGAAAAAAGATAATGTATAGTACATTTAGTGTTTTGCATGAAAAATTTTGCGATGTATATTCCATTTAATTTTTTTCATAAAAAAATTTTTAGCATGAAAAAAGGACGATGTATAGTCCATTTAGTGTTTTGCATGAAAAAAGACGATGTATGGTCCATTTAGTGTTTTGCATGAAAAATTTACGATGTATATCCCTTTTAATTTTTTCCATGAAAAAATTTAAAATTTAATTTTTTTGATAAAAAAAATGTTTATCATAAAAAATTAACGATGTATAGTCCATTAAATTTTTTTCATAAAAAAGTTTTTAGCATGAAAAATTAACGATGTATAGTCCATTCAATTTTTTTCATAAAAAAATTTTAGCATGAAAAAAGGACGATGTACATATATTCCATTTAACTTTTTGCATGAAAAAAAGAAGATGTATAGTCCATTTAATTTTTTGCATGAAAAATTGACGATGTATAATTAATTAAATTTTTTTTTTAAATTTTTGCATGAAAAATTGACGATGTATAGTCCATTTAATGTTTTGCATAAAAATTGACGATGTATAGTCCTTTTAATTTTTTAATAAAAAAATTTTTAGCATGAAAAAAGGACGATCTATAGTCCATTTCATTTATTTGATAAAAAAATGTTTAGCATAAAAAATGAATGATGTATAGCCCATTTCATTTTTTGCATGAAAAAAAGGCCATGTTTAGTCCATTTAATGTTTTGCATGAAAAATTTACGATGTATAGTCTATTTAATTTTTATCATAAAAAAATTTTTAGCATAAAAAAGGGCGATGTATAGTCCATTCAGTGTTTTGCATGAAAAAAGTCGATATATGGTCCATTTAGTGTTTTGCATGAAAAATTTACGATGATAGTCCATTTAATTTTTTCATAAAAAACATTTCAGCATGAAAAAAGGACGATGTATAGTCCATTTAATGTTTTGCATAAAAAATTGACGATGTATAGTCCATTAATTTTTTTCATAAAAAACTTTTTCATGAAAAATTGGCAATGTATAGTCTCTAAATTTTTTTCATTAAAAACTTTTTTAAGAAAAATTGACGATGTATAGTCCATTTAATGTTTTGCATGAAAAATTAACGATGTATAGTCCATTTAATTTTTTGCATTAAAAAAGACGATGTATAGTCCATTTAATGTTTTGCATAAAAAATTGACGATGTATATTCCATTTAATTTTTTTCATAAAAAAATTTTTAGCATGAAAAAAGGACGATGTATAGTACATTTAATTTTTTGCATGAAAAAAGATGATGTATAGTCCATTTAGTGTTTTGCATGAAAAATTTACGATGTATAGTCTATTTAATTTTTTTCATAAAAAAATTTTTAGCATGAAAAAAGGACGATGTATAGTCCATTTAGTGTTTTGCATGAAAAAAGTCGATATATGGTCCATTTAGTGTTTTGCATGAAAAATTTACGATGATAGTCCATTTAATTTTTTCATAAAAAACATTTCAGCATGAAAAAAGGACGATGTATAGTCCATTTAATTTTTTGCATTAAAAAAAAGACGATGTATAGTCCATTTAATTTTTTGAATGAAAAAAAACCATGTATAGTCCATTTAGTGTTTTGCATGGAAAAAAACGATTATAGTCCATTTAAAAGTTTGCATGAAAAAAGGACGATTTATAGTCCTTTTAATTTTTTCCATGAAAAAATTTAAAATTTAATTTTTTTGATAAAAAATGTTTATCATAAAAAATTAACGATGTATAGTCCATTAAATTTTTTTCATAAAAAAATTTTTAGCATGAAAAATTAACGATGTATAGTCCATTCAATTTTTTTCATAAAAAAATTTTAGCATGAAAAAAGGACGATGTACATATATTCCATTTAACTTTTTGCATGAAAAAAAGAAGATGTATAGTCCATTTAATTTTTTGCATGAAAAATTGACGATGTATAATTAATTAAATTTTTTTTTAAATTTTTGCATGAAAAATTGACGATAGTCCATTTAATGTTTTGCATAAAAATTGACGATGTATAGTCCATTTAATTTTTTGATAAAAAAATGTTTAGCATAAAAAATTAATGATGTATTATAGTCCATTTAATTTTTTAATAAAAAAATTTTTAGCATGAAAAAAGGACGATGTATAGTCCATTTAGTGTTTTGCATGAAAAATTTACGATGTATAGTCTATTTAATTTTTTTCATAAAAAAATATTTAGCATAAAAAAGGACGATGTACAACAGTCCATTTCATTTTTTGCATGAAAAACTGACGATGTATAGTCCATTTAATGTTTTGCATAAAAATTGACGATGTATAGTCCATTTAATTTTTTGATAAAAAAATGTTTAGCATAAAAAATTAATGATGTATAGTCCATTTAATTTTTTAATAAAAACATTTTTAGCATAAAAAATTAACGATGTATAGTCCATTTAGTGTTTTGCATGAAAAATAGACGATGTATAGACCATTTAATTTTTTGCATAAAAATTGACGATGTATGTATAGTCCATTTAGTGTTTTGCATGAAAAATAGACGATGTATAGTCCATTTAATTTTTTGCATGAAAAAAGACGATGTATAGTCCATTTAATGTTTTGCATAAAAAAAGACGATGTATAGTCCATTTAATGTTTTGCATGAAAAAAAGACGATGTATAATCCATTTAATTATTTGCATGAAAAATTTACGATGTATAGTCAATTTAATGTTTTGCATAAAAATTGACGATGTATAGTACTTTTAGTTTTCTAATAAAAAAATTTTTAGCATGAAAAAAGGACGATGTATAATCCATTTATTGTTTTGCATGAAAAAAGACGATGTATAGTCCATTTAATTTTTTTCATAAAAAAATTTTTAGCATAAAAAATTAATGATGTATAGTCCATTTCATTTTTTGCATGAAAAAAAGGCGATGTATAGTCCATTTCATTTTTTGCATGAAAAAAGACGATGTATAGTCCATTTAATTATTTGTATGAAAAATTGACGATGTATAGTCAATTTAGTGTTTTGCATAATTTTTTAATAAAAAAATTTTTAACATGAAAAAAGGACGATGTATAGTCCATTTAATTTTTTGCATGAAAAAAGACGATGTATAGTCCATTTAAGGTTTTGCATGAAAAATTGACGATGCATAGTCCATTTAGTGTTTTGCATGAAAAATTGACGATGCAAAGTCCTTTTTTAGCATGAAAAACGGACGATGTATAGTCCATTTCATTTTTTGCATGAAAAAAGACGATGTATAGTCCATTTAGTGTTTTGCATGAAAAATTGACGATATATAGTCCATTAAATTTTTTTTATAAAAAATTTTTAGCATGAAAAATTAACGATGTAGTCCATTTAATTTTTTGCATGAAAAAAACACGATGTATAGTCCATTTAATTTTTTTGATAAAAAAATTTTTAGCATAAAAATGTACGATGTATAGTCCATTTCATTTTTGTGCATGAAAATTGAAGATGTATAGTCCATTTAATTTTTTTCATTAAAAAATTTTTGCATTCAAAATTTACGATGTATTATAGTCCTTTTAATTTTTTTAATCAAAAAAGTTGTTTGCATGAAAAAAAGACGATGTATAGTCCATTTTTTTTTTGTATGAAAAATTGACGATATATAGTCCATTAAATTTTTTTCATAAAAACATTTTTAGCATGAAAAATTAACAATGTATAGTTTATTTAGTGTTTTGCATGAAAAAAAGACGATGTATAATCCATTTAATTATTTGCATGAAAAATTTACGATGTATAGTCAATTTAATGTTTTGCATAAAAATTGACGATGTTATAGTACTTTTAATTTTTTAATAAAAAAATGTTTAGCATAAAAAATGAATGATGTATAGTCAATTTAATTTTTTGCATGAAAAAAGGCGATGTATGGTCCATTTAATTTTTTGCATGAAAAATTGACGATGTATAGTCCATTTAATTAATTTAATATATTTAATGCATAAAAACAAGACGATGTATAATCCATTCAATTGTTTGGATGAAAAATTGCCGATGTATAGTCCATTTAATGTTTTGCATAAAAATTGACGATGTATAGTACTTTTAATTTTTTAATAAAAAAATTTTTAGCATGAAAAAAGGACGATGTATAGTCCTTTTCATTTTTTGCATGAAATAAGACGATGTGTTTTGTATGAAAAATTTACTATGTATAGTCCATTTAATTTTTTTGATAAAATTTTTAGCATAAAAAATTTTTTAGAATTAAAAAATTACGATGTATAGTCCATTTCATTTTTTGCATGAAAAAAAGACGATGTATAGTCCATTTAATGTTTTGCATGAAATATTTACGATGTTTTGCAAGAAAAAATTACGATGCAAAGTCCTTTTAATTTTTTATCAAAAAAATTTTTAGCATCAAAAAAAGGACGATGTATGGTCCATTTCATTTTTTGCATGAAAAAAGACGATGTATAGTCCTTTTAATTTTTTTGATAAAAAAATTTTTATCATAAAAGATGAACGATGAATAATTTAATTTTTTGCATGAAAAAAGACAATTTATAGTTCATTTAGTGTTTTGCATGAAAAACTGACGATGTTTAGTCCATTTTTATCATGAAATTTTTAGCATGAAAAGAGGACGATGTATAGTCCATTTACTTTTTTACATAAAAAATTGACGATGTATAGTCCATTTAATTTTTTTCATTAAAAAATTTTTGCATGAAAAATTTACGATGTGTAGTCCTTTTAATTTTTTTAATAAAAAAATTTTTAGCTTGAAAAAAGGACGATGTATAGTCCATTTCATTTTTTGCATGAAAAAAGACGATGTATAATATTCCATTTAATTTTTTTGATAAAAAAATTTTTAGCATAGAAAATGAATGATTTATAGTCCATTTCATTTTTGTGCATGAAAAAACACGATGTATAGTCCATTTAAAGTTTTGCATGAAAAATTGACGATGCATAGTCCATTTAATGTTTTGCATGAAAAATTGACTATGCAAAGTCCTTTTTTAGCATGAAAAAAGGACGATGTATAGTCCATTTCATTCTTTGCATGAAAAAAGACGATGTGTTTTGCATGAAAAATTGACGATATATAGTTCATTAAATTTTTTTCATAAAAAAATTTTTTGCATGAAAAATTAACGATTTATAGACCATTTAGTGTTTTGCATGAAAAATTGACGATGTATAGTCCACTTAATGTTCTGCATAAAAATTGACGATGTATTTTAATTTTTATGAAAAATTTACGATGTGTAGTCCTTTTAATTTTTTAATAAAAAAATTTTTAGCATGAAAAAAGGACGATGTATAGTCCATTTCATTTTTGTGCTTGAAAAAAGACGATGTATATTCCATTTCATTTTTTGCATTTAAAAAGACGATGTATAGTCCATTTAGTGTTTTGCATGAAAAATTGAAGATGTATAGCCCTTTTAATTTTTTTCAAAAAAACATTTTTAGCATGAAAAAAGGACGATGTATAGTCCATTTCATTTTTTACATGAAAAAAGAAGACGATGTATAGTCCATTTAGTGTTTTGCATGAAAAATTGACGATATATAGTCCATTAAATTTTTTTCATAAAAAAATGTTTAGCATGAAAAATTAACGATGTAGAGTCCATTTAGTGTTTTGCATGAAAAATTGAAGATGTATACCCTTTTAATTTTTTTCAAAAAAACATTTTTAGCATGAAAAAAGGACGATGTATAGTCCATTTAATTTATAGCATGAAAAAGCAGACGATGTATAGTCCATTTAATGTTTTGCATGAAAAATTGACGATGTATAGTCCATTAAATATTTTGCATAAAAATTGACGATGTATAGTCCATTTAATGTTTTGCATGAAGAATTTACGATGTATAGTCCATTAAATTTTTTTCAGAAAAACATTTTTAGCATGAAAAATGAACGATGTATAGTCCATTTAATTTTTTTCATATAAAAATTTTTTGCATTAAAAAAGGACGATGTATATAGTCCATTTAGTGTTTTGCATAAAAAATTTACGATGTAAAGTCCATTTAATTTTTTCCATGAAAAAAGAAGACGATGTATAGTCCATTTAATGTTTTGCATAAAAATTGACGATGTATAGTCCATTAAATGTTTTTCATAAAAACATTTTTAGCATGAAAAATGAACGATGTATAGTCTATTTAATTTTTTTCATATAAAAATGTTTTGCATTAAAAAAGGACGATGTATAGTCCATTTTATTAATTTAATTTATTGAATGCATGAAAAAAAGACGATGTCAAATCCATTCAATTATTTGGATGAAAAATTGCCGATGTATGTCCATTTAATGTTTTGCTTAAAAATTGACGATGTATAGTCCTTTTAATTTTTTAATACAAAAATTTTTAGCATGAAAAGAGAACGATGTATAGTCCATTTCATTTTTTGCATGAAAAAAGACGATGTATAGTCCATTTAGTGTTTTGCATGAAAACTTGACGATATATAATAGTCTATTAAATTTTTTTCATAAAAAAATTTTTAGCATGAAAAATTAACGATGTAGAGTCCATTTAGTGTTTTGCATGAAAAATTGAAGATGTATAGCCCTTTTAATTTTTTTCAAAAAAACATTTTTAGCATGAAAAAAGGACGATGTATAGTCCATTTAATTTATAGCATGAAAAAGAAGACGATGTATAGTCCATTTAATGTTTTGCATGAAAAATTGACGATGTATAGTCCATTAAATATTTTGCATAAAAATTGACGATGTATAGTCCATTTAATGTTTTACATGAAGAATTTACGATGTATAGTCCATTAAATTTTTTTCAGAAAAACATTTTTAGCATGAAAAATGAACGATGTATAGTCCATTTAATTTTTTTTATATAAAAATTTTTTGCATTAAAAAAGGACGATGTATAGTCCATTTAGTGTTTTGCATAAAAAATTTACGATGTAAAGTCCATTTAATTTTTTGCATGAAAAAAGAAGACGATGTATAGTCCATTTAATGTTTTGCATAAAAATTGACGATGTATAGTCCATTAAATGTTTTTCATAAAAACATTTTTAGCATGAAAAATGAACGATGTATAGTCTATTTAATTTTTTTCATATAAAAATTTTTTGCATTAAAAAAGGACGATGTATAGTCCATTTTATTAATTTAATTTATTGAATGCATGAAAAAAAAGACGATGTCAAATCCATTCAATTATTTGGATGAAAAATTGCCGATGTATGTCCATTTAATGTTTTGCATAAAAATTTACGATGTATAGTCCTTTTAATTTTTTAATACAAAAATTTTTAGCATGAAAAGAGAACGATGTATAGTCCATTTCATTTTTTGCATGAAAAAAGACGATGTATAGTCCATTTAGTGTTTTGCATGAAAACTTGACGACATATAATAGTCTATTAAATTTTTTTCATAAAAAAATTTTTAGCATGAAAAATGAACGATGTATATTCCATTTAATTTTTTGCATGAAAAATTGACGATGTATAGTCCATTTAATGTTTTGCATGAAAAATTGACGATGTATAGTCCATTTAATTTTTTTCATAAAACAATTTTTAGCATGAAAAAAGGACGATGTAGAGTCCATTTCATTTTTGTGCATGAAAAAAGACGATGTATAGTCCATTTCATTTTTTGCATGAAAAAAGACGATGTATAGTCCATTTATTGTTTTGCATAAAAAATTGACGATATATAATAGTCTATTAAATTTTTTTCATAAAAAAATTTTTAGCATGAAAAATGAACGATGTATACTTCATTTAATGTTTTGTATGAAAAAAGACAATGTATAGTCCATTTAATGTTTTGCATGAAAAATTGACGATGTATAGTCCATTTAATTTTTTTCATATAAAAATTTTTGCATTAAAAAAGGACGATGATATATACATTTAATTATTTGCATGAAAAATGGACGATGTATAGTCCATTTAATGTTTTGCATAAAAATTGACGATGTATTATAGTCCTTTTAATTTTTTAATAAAAAAATTTTTAGCATGAAAAAAGGACAATGTATACTCCATTTAATGTTTTGTATGAAAAAAGACGATGTATAGTCCATTTAATGTTTTGCATGAAAAATTGACGATGTATTATAGTCCATTTAAATTTTTTCATTAAAAAATTTTTCCATTTCATTTTTTGCATGAAAAAATACGATGTATAGTCCATTTAGTGTTTTCCATGAAAAATTGACGACGTATAGTCCATTTAATGTTTTGCATGAAAAATTGACGATGTATAGTCCTTTTAATTTTTTTAATAAAAAATGTTTAGCATGAAAAACGGACGATGTATAGTCCATTTAATGTTTTGCATGAAAAACGGACGATGTTTAGTCCATTTAGTATTTTGCATAAAAAATTGACGATGTATAGTTCATTTAATTTTTTGCATGAAAAAAAGACGATGAATAATCCATTTAATGATTTGCATGAAAAATTTACTTTATATAGTCCATTAAATTTTTTCATAAAAAACTTTTTCATGAAAAATGGACGATGTATAGTCCATTAAATTTTTTTCATAAAAACATTTTTAGCATGAAAAAAGGACGATGTATAGTCCATTTAATGTTTTGCATGAAAACATTTTTAGCATGAAAAAAGGACGATGTATAGTCTATTTAGTGTTTTGCATGAAAAATGGAATGGAATTTTTTGCATGAAAAAAAACACGATGTATAATCCCTTTAATGATTTGCATGAAAAATTTACGATATATAGTCCATTAAATTTTTTTCATAAAAGCATTTTTAGCATGAAAAAAGGACGATGTATAGTCTATTTAATTTTTTTCATAAAAAAATTTTTAGCATTAAAAAAGGACGATTTATAGTTCATTTTACTTATTGCATGAAAAAAGACTATATATAGTAAATTTAATGGTTTGCATGAAAAATTGACGATGTATAGTCCATTAATTTTTTTCATAAAAAAATTTTTAGCTTGAAAAATGAACGAAAACATTTTTAGCATGAAATGAACGATGTATAGTCCATTCAATTTTTTTTATAAAAAAATTTTTAGCATTAAAAAAGGACGATTTATAGTCCATTTAATTTTTGTGCATGAAAAAAGACGATCCCATTAAATTTTTTTCATAAAAAAATTTTTAGCATTAAGAAAGGACGATTATAGTCCATTTAATATTTTGCATGAAAAATTGACGACGTATATATAGTCCATTAAATTTTTTTCATAAAAAACTTTTCCATGAAAAAAAGACGATGTATATAGTCCATTCAATGTTTGGCATGAAAAAAGACGATCCCATTAAATTTTTTCATATAAACATTTTTAGCTTGAAAAATGAACGATGTATAGTCCATTTAATTTTTTTCATATAAAAATTTTTAGCATGAAAAAAGGACGTGTATAGTCCATTGCATTTTTTGCATGAAAAAAGACGATGTCGATTTAGTGTTTTGCATGAAAAATTGACGATGTATAGTCCATTTAATTTTTTGCATGAAAAAATAAACAAAATCTTTTTTAGGACATAATTTTGCATAAAAAAATAAACAAACTGAAAAACTAGAATCGAATATTTAAAATCCAAATAAATAACTGAATTGTTTTATTTTCGTCTCTAAATATTTTCATTTCATCAAAAATATAATTCTCCTGCAACTTATAAAATGCATGTGTATTTATCCAGATACATATGTATGTATGTATGTATGTACATATGTTACTTGTTTATATCCATGTATAATAAATATATACAAACAGACATTCATTTATAAAAGTAAAACTTACCTCGTTTACGTTCCTACAATTTCTCGCATGTATTAAACTATTCCATTTTTTACGAAACCAGGATGTTGAAGGCATACAGGTTGCTTTTTTATTGCACAAATATTTGTATTTTATTTATTGTTTTACCGTTTTAGATTATTTGCAATATTTATATGATGCTTTTTTCTATTGATTGCAAACAGAGTCGTTTTGGATTTTCATACCCAAACTGTTTACAATTTATGTTTCACAAGAGTACCCAACTATTCGGAGTGATAGAAAAACCAATAAAACTTCAAGAATAACGAATGCAATAAACTATAAGTTTTAATATTAAAAATATAACTAGTTTTTTTTTAACACAACTACGACCAGCAAAATAGCAATGACACAAACAGCAACATCTATTATATGAAAAGATAACAACAACCAGTTCCTTTTCAATCTGACTGTTTAATATCCTGACTGCTTGTCCTGACTGTCTGTTTGCCAGCATTCAGACAATTTTTGTATTTTTGCCATCATTGAAACTGTTTTAAAAATATTAATAAACAATGATATTTTGTTGGTGTAGGTGTAAATTAAAGATAGTTCGGTTTGTGGGGCACATAGTTGCTGTCAGGAGAAGAAAACTTGAAATTTTAAATTAAAAAATAATAATAATTAAGTTGTAAACAATATTTGGTTATTTATTTTAAATGAAAATCTATTACAGAAAAGAACACAGGATTGCAATTAACCGAATCAATTAAAAATATAATTGTGTCACTTAAACTGTTTAATTAGTTAACTTTGTTAACAAAAGTTTAATTGACTCATTTAAATTTTTAATCCATTAGATTTTGAAACAAGTAAATATGTAAGTACATATACAGATACAGATGTATGTACATATATATATATAAATAACAAACATGTAAATGTATAAAAATATTCAGCAAATATCTCATGAAGTAAAAAGAGCAAAAGAGCTTCTTAATTATTTTGACAGCTGGTATTCAACTATAAATAACTACATATTTTAGTGGTGCCACCTTCAAATATTTATTTCACGCTTATAAAAATAAAATTACTCTTCGAAAATGTATTTAGACGGTTTTTGCACTCGCAAAGTTTCCTTTCAATGTCTCGAGAGAAGAGAAAAGAGAATTGGAGCTATTTTCCTACAAGCTGATGACTTTGCAAAGAAAACTTTGCATGTGTAAAAGCCGTACTATATCACGTACTATATCACGTATGTTCTTTCTGTTAAATAATATGAAATAATCGTAAGCTAGCATTCGGTCCACACTTTGTATTATATTGGCAGCACTATATGTATTTGCTAATTGTCGCCAACAAAAATATTAATTGGAATATAACTACAAAATCAGCTTGGACAACAACCTGTTGCCATGTTGACTTGCTGTTGTCAAAATAACCATTCTCATATAAACATGTGCAATCTGTTCTTGACTATTGAAGTCAGTAGTATGCTGTGGTAAATGTGTTTAATGCATAAGATCGAGGCACATTAAATATAAAAAAAATATAAACATTATATATACGTCTTTTTGAACTGACCTTAAAGTAACGAAGGAAGAGGTTGAAAGAAACATTTGAACAACTTCAATAAATTTACTCTCAATGTTATTTATTTATCTTATGTTTTTCATTTATCCATTTTTTTTACACAAAAACCTAAATCAAAACAAAGCAAAAAACCAACTGATGGCTGTCAAACTACTCAAAGTACGTTAAAAGTTAAAGATTGTATACCAACTTAGTTGTCCTTTTTTCCTTTTACTTTAGTCCTTAAAAAATCATAAAATTGTTAAACTTTTATTTGCTTGCCTTTCATCAGTTGATTAAAAAAAAAAAAATATCAAATGTATTAAAAGTGTGTTTATCATGCCGATACTACATACAGTGTCTAATTCGATTAGCAAACGAAAGTACTAAAAACTTTTTACCTAATAAGGTGCGCTCTCGTCAATTTGAAGTTGTACTAAAATGTAAACAAAACACAAACTTGTACAAAAATATGTATCCTGAAGTGTGCGTGTGTATGTTTAGGTTTCATTTTTCCATACCAAGCAAACACTCGGGTTTGATCTCGTATACCAATGATCTGAAATGTCAGAATAAATAGAAGACAACTCAATAAACATTCTATTTCCTTTTTTAGTTTTTAGTCCTTCCGCAGCACTATAGGAAACTTCCTATAGTGCGCAGGTAAGAAATACATTGCAATAGAAACTATCCTTTTGTTTTTCTTAAATTTTTTTCAAATTTTTTTAATTGCTGAACTCGACCCGAAGAAAGCTACAGGTATTGATGGCATTAGTAACAAGATGCTGATGAACTTGCCTCATATTGCAATAAGAATCTTGCTATTTATTTTTCATGCTATTTTACGAATGCAGTATTTTCCAAATAACTGGGAACTTGCCAAAATAAAAATGATTCCAAAGCCGGGCAAAGATCTTACCAAGGCTGAGTCATATAGGCCTATAAGCTTACTATCAACAATCTCAAAGCTTTTCGAAAAGCTGCTCATGACTAAATTGTCCAAAATTTTAGCTGATAATGGGTGCATCCCGGACCATCAATTTGGTTTATTGATGTTTCTCAGGCATTTGATAAAGTATGGCACAAAGGCCTAGTTTTAAAATTGAAGACATACCTACCAATAAACATACAAAAACTTTTGGAAAGTTATATTATTGATAGGAAGTTCACTGTTGTGGAAGGAGAGTTCACGAGTGTGCCCGAATCTATATCTTCCGGTGTGCCACATGGCAGTATTCTGGGGCCAGTCTTGTATCTAATATATACTTGTGATATGCCTGTGAGCAATAACATCCTAACTTCTACATTTGCCGATGATACAGCCTGTATGAGTATACACAAAAACCCTAATGAGGCATCCCGCAATCTCCAAGAACACATTACCCAGCTTGAAATATGGTTGAACTTATGGAGAATTAAAGTAAATGAACAAAAGTGTGTCCACATAACGTTTACCCTAAGAAGAGATACTTGCTCTCCCATTCGAATCAACAATCAAAGTATTCCTCAACATTCTCAAGTGAAATACCTTGGCATACACCTTGATCGAAGGCTTGCATGGAAATATCACATTGACTCTAAGTTAACTCAAATGAAACTTAAATTAACTCAAATATATTGGTTAATTGGCAGAAATTCAACACTCAGCCTAGACTGCAAACTTTTGATATACAAGTCGCTTTTGAAGCCAATATGGTGCTATGGAATTCAGCTATGGGGCACTGCTTCAGCTTCAAGTGTTGAGAAAATCCAACGAAGGCAGAACAAAATTTTACGTTTGATAACATCGGCTCCATGGTACATCAAAAATTCAAATATACATTGCGATTTAAATATGCCACTAGTGACTGAAGAAATTGCAAAATACGCAGGCAAATATTTAACAAAACTCGAGTCACATCCTAATCCGCTCGCTCGTAATATCTTGAACTTTACTGGACATATCCGCTTAAAAAAGAGGGACACAAGGGCTCTTATTCTCAACACTCCAGATGGGACTTCTTGAAAATACGTTTACTTTTTTTTCCTTTTTCATTATCACTACTTATGTATTATTTATAACTATCACTAAGTTTATGTCCGACACTATAATAATAATTAATAATTATATTTAGATTTAAGATTTGATTACTTATTGTTAGTTAATTTTTGAAGATACAATAAATAAATATATGAAACAAAAAAATTTATTTCTTTGTTTGCTTGTTTTTTCTAAAAACAAATGCATATCCATCCCAGCTTGCTAAAGCTTCAAATAAGAAGTATATCACTTATTGACTTATTTGCAAATAAATTTAAAAATATACAGGAAATCGATTTTAAAAGCGAATTTTTTAAAAACCGAAGAAAGTTGTGATATATATATGTATATATAATATATATATATAATATATTCGTTTCGAACAATAAATATTTATCAGCTTGTTTAACGATATCGCAACTTAGCGTTCATTCGCAAACTAAGCGAATGAAAATTAATTTGGATTCATTAACAAGGAACAGTTATTGGAACGGCAATTCGAAAGAAAATGCGTTTTCATATAAAATATAGTTCAGCTACATCGAAAATATTATCAACAGTACGAACTCAAGTGTCAAAATCATTCACTTGCCATTTGGTTTGAACCAGTAAAATGTATTTGCCCAGAAGCCAATAAGGTTCGTAAAAACATTATTTTATAAATTTTTTATTTAAGTTTATTTTTATTCTTACAAGATCCATAAAATATCGCAGCAAAAAATTAGACATTACCCTAAGAACTACTTGCCATATAATGACTAAATTTTCTGATTTGCCACATTTATTTACTGGTTTACAAAATACATTACACAAAGTTATAAAAGAAATAAATACAAATTGAACTCATTTTTATTTTCAAATCACATTAATTAATGAAAAGGAAGTTTGAATATAGCTAGGTCTAGTGAATATTTATCTGCGGCATCAAACAAAATAAACAGTTCTCAAGAATTGATTACTTCAGTCTCAGGCCTTGTTAAAATCATTAAGTTGGGAAGTAGTTTTACCCAAAATGCTTAATTCCGAACTCGATTACCAAGTTAAAATTTTTTGCTGGGATGCATCATAAAAATATTTTGATAGTGGTACTTTTTTTTATTTCATTATATTCGAGTTACTGGGCTTCTTTCCGTTAGGTTTTCTTTTTTTTTTAATAAAATTTAAATTTTTTTTTATATTTCTTATTTGATTTTGTCTTCTGTTATGCTTTTTACAAATTAGTAATTTGATGTTGGCTCAAAAATGATTCTCAAAATCGTTCGAAACTCATCGCACCTTTTAAAAAGGACCGTTTTGAAATCGATGCAGTTCCATCACATACCTGATAATTTTGATTTCGAATTTATATTTGAGAATCGTAAAATACAGTTCAGAATAAATAACATAAACTTTTTCATATTCAAAAAAGTAATTAGTCTTTAAATAAACGTGAATTTAGCTTTTATTTGCAAACCGCTCACTAAGTTCGGAAAATTCTTCTAAAATCTAAGAATGAAATCATCGCCCTTCAAGCCTTTACTTTTGTGTTTGTTGGTGCACGCGCCGGTTACAATTTCACATCATTTTTACCCCAAACACACACACACACCTAAAATAGTATACAATTTATTTGTGTGGGAGTGCTTTTGGTAGGTTCTGTTCTTTTTATAATTAAATAAAAAGCTTAAACCAAGTGATGACGTAGTTCACAGTATTTTATATTACATGGCACAAGCTCATCCTATACATTTTTAGAATTGAGCTTCAGTATACAGAATCGTTGGAACAATCTTCACAAATATTTCGCTGTCATTGTTAAGGCATTTAGCCCAGTACTCTTCACCCGGTTTCTTTTACCACCACCATTATTGCAAGTACGAGCCGACCGAATATGAAATATGCGAATTATTTTTTTTTGTTTTTAGTTCAAAAGTTTTCATTTGAAAAGATGTTCTTAAAACATTAACTTACGAATATAAAATTGCCAAATACGAGTATAAACAAAATTTGCGTTTGATTTAAATATGATTTTTATTGATCTAAATTTTCCCAATTTCTATTAATTTTTCTAAGTACCCTTTAACACCTCTTGGAATTGTTAACATAGAGAAAAAAAAAAGTTGTTTGTGTGAAAAGAGAAAACTCTAGCAAAGTTCGAAGAAGACCACTTACTTATACAAATCAGTTAATTTGTAAAAACCCTAAGGAAATAATGGGGAACAAACCCAACAAACCCGCGGATATAGCGGAAATGATAGAGTACTCCTACTAAAGTAATATGAAAAATTCGTGGAAGCCATACAAAAAAAATAGAAAATGTCATACCGTCATAAAGGACAATAGACAAAATACAAAAACAAGCTCTATCCCTTAAGTTTTCGTAAGACTCAATATTCACGTACTCGAGTAGTTTTCGTTTTATTATTTTTTCCTAATAATTTGATGCTTTCTAGTTTGTACTACATATTATGCGTTTTGTTTAGGTTTGAAAGTAAAATGAAGGGCAATCAAATTGTATTTCTTACTTCCCATTAAAAATAAATTTGATTTGCAGCAAAAAAAAAAACACCTTTACGCCTTTAATTATTTTTAATTTTTACTAAAGTGACGAGAAATTTATAGTATCGCTTTAAGGCTCAGTTAGCCGACTGTAATGGAATGTAACTGCAACGGTAGGAAACAGCTGATCGATATTGTTATGTGAAAAGTAATGTGCATAACCATATAACCATTTTCATTACTTGTCACATAACAATATCGATTTCACAATAGCCCAGATATCAGTTTGATCTCATCACCACTATGATACGCTCATTTGCATAACATTTTCATTTTCGGAAAAGAGTACAGCAAACCTCATGAAATAGCATTCCTTATATAATATGTGCGCTAGATATCGTACTGACATATGACGACATCATTAAGCCGATAGCTTATAGCGTATTTAGCGTACCGTCATTTAGTACACAGTTTAGTTTATTTTTTTTTTAGTTTAATATAGTGCATTTCTTTTTCAGTACCGACAACTTCAATAGGTTACGATTGAGACCAATTCGTCTTCCTTTCTCTGTTTCATGGAACTAAAGCAGATTTCATGGAACGCAAGTAGACAGAACGCAAAATATAAAACCTCCCCCCTAGCTGCTCAATTCATACGCATTATTTAAGTCATCTTTTATGATGCTTGATGAAAATATTGAACAAAAGATGTAAAACTTTACTTTATACTTCTTAGACCAGATGATATCTGGCATTTGCCTTAAGTCATGTAAAAACATTTGTAACACAAATATTAGACTACTTTGCCTTCCCATATTTCCTGATCAATATCGAGACTTCTTTGGCTTCATTAAAGCTCCGGTCTCTATCTACTTTCTTCGCCATACACATACATATGTATGTATGTAGTGTATAACTGTATGATTTTTCTTTTTTATTAAAGATTTTTTTGAACCGGCCATATTTTTAGTATACTTTTTCCACCTGGCTGCACCTTGATAAATGCTGGTGAACTTAAATATTTCAACATATTTTAGCAATTCATTTCCTTCTTTCCTACTTGCAAATCTATTACGTATGTATATACACACGCATGTATGTAAATGTGTATGTACGTACACATCGACCATTTACCTGAACAACGTCATAAGTCAAAAAATGAAATTTTACAGAAAACGGGTTTAAAGTTTTAAATTTACAAAGAAACTTTTATTATTATCTCAAGGTTTGACTATAATAAATACATGTAGGTATGTATGTACTCGTACATATGTATGAATGAAACTTTTACACAATATGAACAATGATATGAGGATTTATTCTGCATTATTAACTCAAAAATCGCATTTTTGGAGTTGTGACGTTGTTCAAGCAAATGAGCGATGTAAATGTAAATGTTTCTGTTCCTTTAATATTTTTGACACAGTCGTTGTGGGACAATGTACGTCATTAACAGCATTTGTAATTTTGTCAACAAATTTAACAATTTTCTTTAAACAAAACTATAATATCTCATTAAATCAAAAAGCTTTAAAGCATTTAAATTTTTCATGGAGTTTCTATTCTGTTTATTTTTCTGCATTTTTCTTTCTTTGGATTTTCTTTTAATATTTTGATGCAACATATTGTTCCAGTTTTATAATTTTATAAATTTTTCTTGAAATTTTTGGCAAAGACCGTAACAAACTTTCGTTGAAGCAAAGTGAAAAAATAATAAAAAGCTTTCCAATGTCTGGGTTTTCTTTTTTATTTGCACTTTTTCACTTTTTAATTTCACTTTCACTTCTTACAATTTTTTCCTACGGTTTTATTTCCAAATATTGTTTAATGGCAAACGATATTTGACCTTTAAGTTATATTTTGGTTTATGTTAAAATCTTGTGGCGACTTAATACAATAATCATACATATTAACAATTGTACAAATATTTTTTACTTAAGAACTCTGGTTGAAGTTCATACTCTTTTAGCACGATGTTGGCTTCTAACGAAGGACTCTTCTGTCCTACTGAAATGTTTTTCTCATTGAATGTCGTGGCAAAATTTTCCAGCACATACACACACCCCAAAGTCTTTTTCTTTTTTACACGCACACAGCACTATGTTTTTGTTGTTGTATTTTTATATTTGTACGTCCCCACGATGAGGTTGTTAAAAAAGCGAAAGGAAAGACAAAGTACTCCCAGCAATGTTGCCGTCTTGCATCGCATTTCTTATGCCGATTACATACTGTGGCATTTTGTGACATGGCAATGGTGTGTACTAGTGGCAACGTTCGTTATTTCCAATAGTTTTCTTTGTGTGGCATTGCTTTCCATATTTTGAAAATGACACCAGAAAATGATAACACAAGAAATGCCAGAAGTTAAACATCGACGTAGCTTGTGCGAACGTCTTTAATATTATACAGGCCTATTTCGCAATGTAATGTAATGCATCAAAAAATTCAGAAAGTAAACTTTAAAACTTTTAATGGAAGCCCAGCAAAAATCGTGTTTATTGCAAAACGTCTTTGAAAACTTAAAAGAAAATTCAAATTGTGTCTATTTGTTATAATTTTTTTTTCTCAGCTATTCCTGGCAACACCAACATCACAAAAATACTTTCATTTTTACTTCTCAAAGTGTGTTCACACGACGTGTATTTAGCTGGCATGGCTTCACAACTAAAGTATACCGAAAACGAATTGAGGAACAGATGGATTCTTTCAAACATCACAAATGCAATTTTTATGTCCTGCTAATTTAATATAAGACGGTAACTATGCCAATAATTATGAAAGTGGTATAAGTCACATTTACAAATATTTCTTGCTTGGAGGTAATGAAGATGCTTATAGAAATGTTGTAACCAGAATGTAAGAATCTGTACATTATTTTTTACATAATAATATCGATTAGCTGTTTCCTACCGTTGCAATTACATTCCATTACAGTCGGCTAACTGAACCTTTAATTTAACTACGTATTATTTTTGGACGTTAATACTCATATTCTAATGATTTTTTCTTTTGTTTAATGAGTAGACAGAAAACATGGCGCACGCCGTGTAAACACACTTTGAAAGCTTTTTGCTTTTCACTGTTAAGCATGTATGCGTGAGTTATTGTATGTTAAATGTCAAATATCACTTGTAAAATTTAACTGCGGTACACTTATAGAAAAGGCAAGCATATTTTTTTAGTTGCTCAGCTGTTAAAAAACTAAAATATTCTCCTGTGTTTTCGCTAAAATTTATAAAATAAAAGTTAGAGCATTATTTTCTGGGATTACGAAAAGGAAAAAAGATGATGATGGCGCCACGCTACAGGTTAATTAAAGCAACTTTATATAAGTTCTTTAGCAAAACGAAAAATTAAGTGCAAAATTATAGATCATTTCAACAAACTTTAAGCAACACGTTTTCTAACTTCAACTTCACAATCAGAATCATTTAAATATATATATATATAGTGCGTTTCCATATACGAGTTTTGGGCCAAAAGTCTGGTTTTGTACAATACCCGTGTTTTGCTTTTGGTCTTACATCTTACATCATGTGACCGAAACTACTTTACAAATTTTAATAATTTTTTTTTCGCAAAACAGGTGTTTTGCTACGCTTTCTCCCATACATTTGTAATATTAATAATACATAAATCACTAAAAATTAAATGAAATTATATTAATTAACATTATATAAATATAGAAGGTACTCCATTCTCTAATTTTTTCATGACATTCACCTTCTGACAATATAAGTATTATGAAGTTTCCGGTAAAATCGTGCTACCCTGTTAATTTAATATTTCCCCTCTGTTTCCTGTTGGTTTGAATATTTTATTGAAAATTTATTTCAAAAATTTTTTTTTATAAATTCAAATAATTTAAAATTAGAAAAATAGTTCATAATATAAATATTTTATTATCTTGAAAAGCAATGACATGTATTGTAAATGTATTGTTGTATTAAAGAAAGCGAAAATGAGCTGTATATTCCAAATTGTGGATGTACAAAAAAAACATCATTGAAAAAATATGAATGTACATTCGGGAAAAGCTGCAACTTAAATATAAGAACGCGTCACATTAATTCAATAATTGTCAATGTAATAGAAAATTTATATAGAGGTACTTAAAAATAAATAAAAGTAATAAATTAATATAGTAAATTATTATTTTTTCATGTTGAAATAAGAAATTTCAACATGACTAGACTTTCGTTAATGTTTCTTATTAATTCGATATGGGTTTTATTGATTTTAAGCTGTTTTTTCTCTGGCTGTAGCATTTTTTTAGTCCTGTACATTATATGGTGTTCGCCAACAGTGTCTAAGAGCCTGCTAAATCTGTGAAATAGACTTGCGAAAATATCTGATCGAGTATTTAAGACTTTTTTTTAGAAAAGCATTTTACAATCGACAAGAAGCGAGTTATATGGATTAAACAAAATGCAATATCAATCAATATTTGTTAAAGTTAATGACAAGTTATTGTCAACTAATCAAAATAGGCAATCAATTTGGTTTATCAACGTCAAATTTATATGGAAATATAGTTAAAAGGCTTCTTTTAGGCAGAAAGATTAAAAAGATGCGCGAGGTTATTACATAACCACTTTTCAAACGTCACAGATAAGTATTCATGTTCATCACTTTATTGATTCGAAAATTTTTGTTAATATAATTATACATTTTTGTAAATAACTCTTACTTTTTACAATATGGGAAATTTTTTTATTTCTCTCAAAAAAACAAACTTCAGAAATACTTATTTTTCAAATTACCTTCTATATTTATATCATGTTAATTAATAATGAATGAAAATGTCAACATAAATGTCAAATTAATTTCGAATACTCAAAACACTTGCAATGTAATGGACACACTTGTTTTGCTTCTAATGGAAACGTACTATCAGAGTCTCATTTAATACATGAAAGAGGAGAGTTTCGGGTAAGTCCTACTGTGATATACCTATCGAATATTGATAATTAAATATGTGTGACTTGGAAGAGATTTTACATAAATTTTTGTTAATATATTTCATATACATTTGTATATTATAACAGACATAGAAAAAATATCGGTTCCGATCAACTCTGTGGCAACGATAACAAATTTAGCTTATACTTTCGCATGTTTCCAATTGCATGTAATATGTAGTTACGATGTTTTTCTCAATAAAATAAACGTGTACACCGAATTCTTCAATTTAACTGCAAAAGCAATAAATTTCTGGAAATCGCCTGAACAGTTTAAAAGAGCTCTAGTACAAAAAAGTAAAATATGACTTAAGCACTTTTTCCTTATTGCCACAGAAAGATAAAAAGATACAAAGGCCGAAAGATATAAAGGCCGAATTGATAGATAGTAATAATTATGGAACCTGTAGCGTAAAACTTTTATTATAAAAGTTCACTTTTTCACAGACTACACGAATTACATTTTTTCTTTCTTTTAAATCTAAAAGAATTATGTTCATTAGTAATTTTTTAAAAGCTTAAGTTATAATTCTTCCTATATGTCAATATATGATACAAAATATATATAAGATTAGGAATTAAAACTAAATTATAGAAACTTACTTTATGCAGTATCAAACCCCTTTTTGTTAATGATTTAATCTAATGTTGTTCCTTTATGTCTGGTGTATATTTTTTGTTTGCTTCTTGAGAATTAATTACAAGCTTTTTTATTTATTATGCATTTACATGTTTATTTACAGCTTCACCATTTTCTTTCACTTTAAATTTATTGTATACTAACAGCACTAATTAACTCAGTTAAACCATAAAAACAAATGTTGGGATTATTAATTATTTATTTTATTTTATCTTTAAAAATTCGTCATCTGTGTTTCACTTACATCTTTTTAATGTTTTAATAACAACTACTCGTATTTGACGCAATTTGACAGCTGTTTTTCTTCACATTTAACTGGAGCCGTTCTTTCGTTTTTTTTTATTATTATTATTATTTGTTTAAGAAAACACCAAAAATAAACTCAAGAAAGCTCTGAAGCTTCCATTTATTGATTTTTAACATTCGGTAGAGCTCAAGCAGAGAGTAGACACTTGAACATTTACGCAACAGTTAGTGATAAAAGAACGATTTCACATAATAAAAATAAAGCTCGTTCGGTCGGTCTTTCATACAAAAACTAATAAAATTGGGAGTAAATTTTTAAAAAGCTCTTTTCTTATCGAAAAATATCATTCTAGTACATTTATATTTGCATAGTAAAAAACATGCGCAATTGCTCCTTTACGGAAACCGCCTGTTGCCATTAATTTTATATACTCGTATGTATGTGTGAAGAAAGAATGTTTATGTATTTATGCGTGCGTGCACATATGTACAAGTATGTATGAACGGGTACAAAAAGAAATCTTGAAGGCTCCAAATCATTTTTATACTTATTTTTTATACATTAAAATTGTAGTTACTTCATTTTAATAATCAAGAGAAACAAGAATTTTTTTCTTTAAAAACAATAAATTTTATAAGTAAGAAGGTACCAAATACGTGTAGTCGTCAGTCGTATGTTTTGTGTATACTTGTATGTACGTGTTCATATGCATGTAAATTGATATTCGTCGCTAAGGAGGGCGAGGGAGTGTTTGTGGGAAAGATGGCACCAAATAAGACACTTGTTGTTGTTTGCCACTGTCACCACACAATTTATATATGTATATTTGCTATGGTATTTTACTCAGTAAATGCTGCCGTACGAGAATATTAGAAGGTCTTTGAATATTTGCTATCTGCCAACTTCTTCAAGGCATTTAACTTCTGTGCTAATTGAATTTTTCAAATAAATTACGTTTTCGCTTAAAACATACATACATACATAGTACATATCTCAAGATTATCATGGGTATCCGTCAAGGTGGTGAACACAATGTCACTATACGACATTTAAGACACTGAAGTAAATTCTTGCATACTCGTATGGCTGGATGAACCAGGCACAAACCGCGTGCTAACCATCTTGAGATACTTTAGATATTTAGGTCCTTATTATGAACAACTTTTGCTCTTCGACTGTAGTCGAAAACATTGTGTTATTATGAATATCAGTCACTCACAAGAGTCATACAGATTAATGTCAATTAAAACACAATTGGTTCTGCACAGCAAATTGATGACATTCCTCCATAAGTGAAATCTTTAAAAAAATTTAGTCCTTACGACCTTAGATGTACATAAAATGGCCAAAAATAGCTTACAATTTGTTTTTATGTACTTAAAAATAAAAAATAATCGTTTAAAATTTAGGTTTTTTATAATTTTTTAATATTAAAATGCTTCATCTAAAGTTAAATTCTGTTCGATTCGTTGCGATCACTTAACATAGTGTCCACATCTGATGAATTTATATCATGATGAATGTCAAATTGATATCACGATGAAAATTCATCACGTATGGACCCAATTTATTAGAGCTCACGGTTTGATAAATTCATCTTGATATCAAATGCCATTTTATATGTTACTGTGCATTTAACGTTTATTTATTAAACAATTTTCGTTTAAAAAAAATGGCACAACAATTATTTGTGACGAAAAATTAAACAACACGCAAATTAGATATTTTTGGCAAGTATTTTTCAAATATTTGTTTGATTCATCATGATATAAAATCATCAACGTCTACCGCTTTGTATGAAAAAATGACAGTTGCTCTGCCGACGTCATATTAGGAGTTATGATATAAAATCATCAGGTGTGGACACTATGTTTCTAAGTGTACATTATATCAGCCTTCGTTAACAGTCGTATTAGGATACCAAGTAACCGGGTAAAAAGCGATGTACTCAATTCGTCGATTATAAGGTTTAATTTACTTAAAGTATATGTATATCGCACTTGTTCCTCAAAAACGTAACAACTCAAAATGTTCAAATTTTCACTTTTTGCAAAAAACCAAACAACAGAGGTCATATTTACCCACTGTAAAAATCTCCCTTTGATTTGTCTTCTTTTCCGTGAGAAAAACCGTTATGACTCTCTTTGCTGTAATATATCGTTAGAATCAACAGAAACAGTTTTTGGCCTCTACTGAAAATTCATGAATTTTGAGTTGTTACGCTTTTGAGGAATAAGTGCGGTATGTATACTTGTATGTACATATTTCATTGGTGCTTAGCCAAATCATCAGTAGACTTCAGCCACATTTTGAACAGTGAAAAAACTCTTGTCTTTCAAAAACTATTTCAGAATTAACAAATAGTAATATTTTTGAAAATCACAAATGAAAAATAAGCGTAGTAAGAAGTAAGTATATTCGATATGAATCTACTTTATTTTTCTACACCTTTATATCATTCGAAATCCATTGGTTACCAATAAAAATAATTTTTTATAAGTTTTCCCAATAGTTTTTTAGTAAATCTTATATGTACGTACATATAAAAAAAAAGACTTCGATACTGTAAAAATATTGTTGGTTCTTTACTGTATCGGGCCTGTTCTGCAAATCACGACTTGTCAAATCACGGTGATTTCAAAAAATTAATGAAAGATAATTCATTACTTTTGTAAATTTGCACGTTTTATAGCGTTGGAAGTTGGAAGAAAATATTCTATTATAAATGACAAAAACTTAAAATACTCGTACAATAAAAACCCAAGTCAGCTTTTAGTATATAGTTTACTTTTGCAATCTTGGTGAACAGGCCCCCGTATATGATTTCATGCAAACGGAAATAGCGTTGCCATCAATTTTTCAAGTCTCAGTTTTGTACGACTTTATCGAAGACTAAAACCAGTGTAACTGTTTTTAACAGCATGGGAATAGTTTCGGAGCATTTAGTACAGACAACAATGAATAATTTCTTAATCGGGCCTCCAAGTTCAGTAATTTTCAATTCTTATTATAAAATGAAATATTATTAATTAAGGTTATTTCTTAAAGACAAGAAAGTTAAACTAGAGTAAATTGCCATAATAAATAAATTGCCATATTTTTTTTCATCATTACTTACATATGTCTATCTGCTTAGACAGAGTGGTTGCTGACATCAGCTATTCAACATGAATTTTTAGCGAAATGGAATGTTTTTAAACTTTTTTTCAATTATAATTTTAGAATAAAATAAAACACATGAAATAAATTTTTTCGTTTTATATATTTCTGGAATTATAACTTTTTATTTATTTTCTAAATTATTCTTGATTTGTGAAAGTGTATAATGCTATTTTTGTTTTATTTTTAATTAAAAGCTAACTTAAACTACGATTAATGGAAAATAATAAAGTTAAAAAAAGGAGAACAAAAGCATTATTAACATGTAACACAAAGAACAATAATGGGGCCACAATTTTCGCAAAAGAAAGAGAAAGATTAAAACGAAAAACATTTTTGGAAGAACAAAAAAAAAACACATTTTCCTTGATAAGTAGTAAATTAAATTTTTCTTTTAACAGAGTGAAACTTAATTATAAGTAGCTTATTTACGTTCGTTAATCTATTTTTTTAACTTAATGCAATACGGTATGGACTTAACTAATTTCAATTTCAATAATTTTTTATATTTTTCTTTCACAAAATACAATCTTTGATAAAAAAAAATAATAAGAATTTACATTAAATTGGATAAAAATTTTAAAGAAAAAGAATTAAAAAGAAAAAGAAACAAACGTTTTACTATGAGAAAAAAAAATAATCGCTAAGCTCTAACGCCACTACAACATTTTCAAATGTGAACAAATCAGGATTTTGTAAATTTATATGAATCCATTTAAGTTGGAGCAACCAACCAAATACAATTTGGCAAAACTTTCGCTTACATATATGATCGATTAGCTCAGCATTGACTACGTTTACTTTGAATATTTATGACTTTTTTTTAATTCGTAAAAATTCCGAACACAATTTTGTAATTGTGCGTTAAAAATATTCAATCAAGTGGCCGTTAGATTGGAAAATAAATACCTTGTACAAAGTATAAATAAATAAATAGTATAAAAATTAATGAAAAAAATTGTTTTTAATTTACTAAATTTTTAAGAATAATAAACATCTTGATTTTCTTTTTCATAAGGCAAGCAGTTCTGCAGCGAGGATTAGTAGTAATTTGTTGTATATATTTATATTTTGTTTAATTAATTGCTATATAGTAATAGTGAGTAAAGATGTTGTTCTTAATACTTTTTGTGAAATAAGAGAAGAGAAAGGGAAAATGGCTTGGGCGGAAAATTAAAAGCTGCTTCCAAATATTTTAAATAAATTCATTTCAATTTAGATTTTGAATTTTAAAGGTATAGACTTATTTATACTGCACTCGTGCAAACACAACTGTATTAACTCAAAATTTTCAAAAGTAGAAAAAAAATTAATTTTTTCTCTTATTTTTAAGATAAATTTTAATAATACGTCGTCAAGGTTAAGAAACCGCGAAAAAGGAAAAAAACGATTTTTTGTACTTACTACGAATTATTTCATGAAATTGCAATTAAAATAGATAAATAATAATTTTGCCGATTAAAAGTAAATCTTTTAGCTTGGAGGAATACAAAATACACTTTTTGTATATTTTTTTTTTTGTAGAATTTTGAGTAAATACCTACAGTATTATTGAAAGAGGTGCAATATAACAAATATTTCATTCTTCTTTAGACACAATTTGATCACGGCTTCTTAAAATAATTACATTCGATGTAAATTGTTATTATTTCGCTTTGTTTTAAATAGGGAATCAAGGAATAGTGGGGAAAATCTCGAGGGATTGTTATTCAGAATAGGGCTGTTCCATGAAATTTGTTGCGCAAAACTTTTTTTGCTAAAATAATATGTTTATATACATTTCCGATACTCTATTAACCGCCCCTGTTTTGTAAACCGAATTCACATAGTTTTACTCGGTTTTAAACCGAGTAAGCATACCTGGTCGAAATTAAATCGAATATGGTATTATTCCAATAAATCACTGAAGAACCATAAAAAAACTAGCATTAACAATTTGAGGTCTTTAATCTGAAATTATAATCAAATTACATGCAGTTTGATACATTTAAATGTACAAAATTGATTTTAAAAACACTCTAACGTTTGCTTCCAGTTTTACTCCAAGAATGAAAAAAAAATATTTGTGTGAATAAGAACACTTTTTATGTCAAAGATTTAGAGCCGGGCATTTTAAATGCTTATTTTTTAATTAAACTGTTATTTCGTTTATTAACAACTGACTTTCATGTTCAAATATTATATTCAAGTTAATTTCGAATGTCACCAAATCGAGTAATTTGTAGAACACCAATGTGTAGTTTTCACAATACAAGCAAGCGACTTGTATTGTAAGCTGATTAGTTTGTTGGACAGAGAGACGTCAATACGTTTCTCATTTGTAATGTTAAAAAAACACACATGCATACCCTTAACTATCCATAAAAAACATGAGCTAAAAATAAGATTTGCATTGTGTGAACGCCGATGAAAGTTTAAGAAAGAAAAGCAATAAGACTTGACTAGTGTAAACTGGGATTTAGTGAAAAAAAAAGTAACTGAATTCGACCACCGCTTTAGGTCATATAAAGACCATTTTAATTTTTATCGATCCGCATAGGAATATATTTAAAGCAGATCGCATTGCAATTCGCCAAACTTGTGTCTACATATTCTCATATCCCATTATTTATTTGGGGCAGCTGTAAACAAATAAAAAGACAAAATTAACAAAACGAAAGAATGTTTTATAAATTTAATTTTTTAAGAAACATTCCACGAAACTATTTTGATTAAAATCTTAATTAATTTAATTTAATTTATTAATCATTTTAATGTTTCTTTAAAGTTTTGTTTAGGCTAAATGCATCAGTTCACTTCAGAGCGCTCTTGCGATTTACAGAACACGTCTCTCGCGTGTTCGAGTCACAATCGCAAGTTTTATGAGATATGCGAGTGGGAGCCACATGCCCGATAGTTTTTAGAGAAGAAATAAGACATAACAGCGAAAAAGTTATTTCTTTGTGATTATGTTTTCGCAGAAATTTTAGATATTGTTGCCTAGTTTATTTAGCAGTGTAGCCAAGATTAATATATTCCTTCTTAGGAAATTGTTTTTCACTGGAAATTATTGAATAAAAAAATCTTTGTTTGAAATTAAGGCTGGTACGGAGTTCTTACGGAAATTCACGTTCTCATAAGAATTGTGTGTAAAAGAAACATATACGGAAATTCAGGTGTTCTAGTACGGACTTCTAAAAGAAAAGTACACTGATTTTTTGATATTTGTTATCTATTACTTTATTGAGGCCCTATGCTACTTATAGGATCGAGGGGAATATACATATATTGTCCATTACAGGGATGTTGTAACTTTAAGTGGAGACTTTTTTCCCTCAACTGAAACAAAAATTAATGTTCATAGAATTGTTTGGGAACGAAATCCTCGACATTTCTTGTTTTTCGCAAATAGTAGTTAATTTTTGGTAATTTTGTGTGTTGTTAATTAAAAATAAATGAATTTGTGGGCATTAAAATATGATTATCTACAAAAGTCTACACAAACCTGACATTGCGTAAGAACTTCCTACAGGCCAAATCAGAAATAGGAATTTTTTTTAAATGTTTTTTATATTACACCAGAATTTTCCAGCGACTTCGTTCGCATCCAGCAAGAAACTGAGTAGACTTTAAACTGAATTTATACCAATATTATGAAAAACATAAAAAATACCAACAGCACAAATTTCTCCCGTTTCAACCTGTTCCTCGCAAATGTCTTAATTTTTCTTTCAAATTCTTCTTCTCCAGATAATAAAAAACCAAACAAAATAGGAATGAGGGTATTGATCCATCCATTCACGCGTGATGCCGTGCCAAAAATATTTGATTAATTTTTACATATTTATTACATAAACAAATTTATTAAAAATTATTTAAAACTTCGATTTGTTTACAAAGAGTGTAAAAAGTAAGCCAAATTATATTTTTATACCAAACATTAAATGATGGATGTAATACATACAGTCGGCATTATTATATAAACCAATTTATTTCGAAAACTAGAAAGTAATATCTTCAACAGCAAAATGAACACAGTGGTTTGTTTGTTTTTAATTAATTTCAGAGAAAACCAAAAATCTTTAGCAACGTTAATATTCTTAGAAAGAAACAAACTCTCGCTATTCTATAAACAGGAGGTCTACATAATTCCTGACACAATATGAACATTGCTCTTGCATTCATATAAACTAAACAGAGAACAATATCTGGCAAATAATTTTCGTATGTCTATTTATTTAGAAAACGAACAAGAATTTTTCATTCGCCTTTTTATATTGAAAACAACAGTAAAATATAATTTGTTTTGTTTTCAATACAATTGTTAATTGCCTCGTTAATAAAAAACAAATTGTTTTATTAAACTCCTAATAATACAACAAGAATTTTGTACGGAAAATGGTTTTGTAAACCTTTAAATCAACATTTTATTATTTTTTTTAAATAAAGCCTTTGGTGTACAAAATGTTTTGAGTACAAACCGCTTCCTGTAATCAAAGTGATGTGCATATCTAATCATTATCAATTGAATTTTACCGCACATACAAAATAAATAGTCAGGCTTATCATGAATCATCCATGTGAAAGCTTCCGAATAAAATTTTTCTTATGAATTTTAATTTCGTATCATAATCATTCTCTCAAAATTTAAAACTTACATATTTGCACTTTTTCCGACAGACAAATAATTTTCTTCATAAATTGTCAAGATATTTCACAATCATATGAAGTTTTTTTTTTGAAAGCAAGTAAATTCACAAGCAATTATATCCGAGTTTAAAAATGTAAACATTCGGAAATTTTCACAACACTTTTATTCGTTCACACGTTCTGAAATTTCGATGTGAAATTTTATCTATGATAAGCCCGATTCAAGCGGATTGTGTGATTGTGCATTACACGTATCTCATTAATTCTTTTGATTTGCTATTTTGAATTTCTTTCGCTCTAAACAAATTTCAAATATTTAACTGAATATGGTTTTACTTTTCTGCAACCTAAGACAGTTTTTACATTTAGGATTTCGCCCCTGCTACAATCATTTGCATTTTCATTTGCTGTCCCTTCGAAAATCCTGCCACATTTACACTGATGGGAACGCGTTCCGGGCATTTTAGCGGCATTGTGTAATTATCAGACCTAGTAGAAAAATAAAACAATTGCCACTTTATAAAAAAAAAAATTAACAAAACAAGAAAACATTTTATAATTTTAATTTTTGTTAATAAACATTAGTAATTTTGATTAAAATCAAAAGCAATCACATTCAATTTAATTTTTTAATAATGTTCCTTTAAAGTTTGGTTTAGGATGTATTTACATCAGAGCAATTCACCACCATCACTTCAGAAAATTTCCGATAAATGAACTCTTAGCAAATAAATGCTTTATCGCAGAGCTCTACTTATAAATTCAAACCATTAAGTCCTTATTCATAAAAAAATTTTTTTTGATTTTTAAGGTCGACTTTTTGGGTTCGAGATTAAGATTAGTTTATTGCGCTAATTAACTAATTCGAAAATTAACTTAATCTCTTTGAGTTTGATGTTTTTGAGTGGTAGTTTAAATTTCTTATTATGTGTAGTATTACCACACTGAGGAAGAAAACAGTGGCAAAATTTTATGTGCAAAAGTCATACATGTTATCAACACACTTGGATTTTTAGCGGGAAGAAGCAGAAACTGCCATATTTTGTTATTTACAAGTAAAATATTGCGCGTGTTAAAGGAAATAAAAAATAATATATTATTTATGTGTTTTTAATTATTTTATCATATAATTTTTACAAAATGTTATATATTTCACAAGTGTATGTTGTCAATATTTATGGACGATTAAACCACCACGATTGGCCGCTTAAACTAGCAAGTAAAACCAAATAATCGACTACCCAAAAATCACAAATGAAAATGAAGGTTAATTTAATCTCTAGTCTTGAACTCAAAAAGTCGCCCTAAAAGGTTTACAAAATGAATTTTCGTACTAAATTTTTATGGATGAAAATGTTAGTTTTTAGCATCGTATTTCCCTGTATATAGCAGATATTTCTAAATATGTATGCATTTGAAACTAATGACTGCATGACCATTCGGCTTATACATCGTCACCTAAAATCCAAAAGGTCACTAAGTAAGTCACTTTTTACTTTTTTACAGGATAATCAAAAAAGCTTATAAATTTAAGACAATTTATTTGTTAGGAGGGTCTTTTGGATTTAATGAACAAAATGGGTATTTTTGAAAATATGTGATTAATCACATCATAATCAATCAAAAAGTCTATTTTGATTTTTTTTTGTTACGGCCTTTTGGATTTTAGGAGACAACGTGTGTGTATATGAAAACTTTTATAATTTACGGAACAATTCCGCCAACTTTTTACGCAAAACATAAATTTTGAATTAATAAATAATAAAATAGTATAATAAAAATGAAATCAAAAGCAAACAAAAATGGTAAATAAATAATGAATTTGTTCTGTTATACATATCAGTGCTAGTGTTTTCATTTCTTCCTTTTTTTTTGCTGTTGTTGTTGTTGGTGTTGTTGTAATATATTTTAATTAAATATAAATAAATGTTTAAATATTAATGTAAAATAAATGTTATATGTATGTATGTACGAGTATGTATGTATATGCGATAGCAATTAACATTTTCTTTGATTTTTCGTGAGTTATTTTTAACAATAATGAGTTTATTTTTCTTTTCTTCTTTAAGACGGAGCTGCACATGTATTTTAAGATCAATAATTTAAATTAAATTAAATATAATTGTTTGTTTTAATGTGGTGATGTAATAATTATGTTGTTTGGAGGGGAAAAACAAAATTCAATAATTTACGTTAATTAAATTACATAATAAATATTTATGTATGTATGCATGGATTTGTGTAATGAGTGTTTGTGTGTGTGTGTGTGTGTGTGTTTTTTTTTTAATATATTACTATAAAGCATCGTTGTTGTTTCTATTTAATTGTTAATAATAATATATTAAATCATTTAATTAAATAAACTAAACTAAAACTATTTTTTATTTTGTATATAAACGAAAAATAATAATAAAATAGTCATTAATTAAATTAAGAAGTAGATATTACAATTAATTTATACAATAAAGGCGGCTTGGCTTTATGTGAAACTTTCATAAATGTTTCTTATTTTTCCATAATTGAATAATTATGCATACGATAAGGCATAACATAAAGAAATACGAAAAGAAAAAAACCAAATGAAACTTTAAGAATGATAATGTGATACATAGTACGAGTGTAAATCCAATAATAAATTTTGTAGCTTAATGCTGTGATGTAGGCTTCTTTTTTTTAAAGCAATGCGTGTGTGTGTTTGTTTCGGACATCAAATTGTAATTTAGTTTTTTTTTCTTCTATTTTTCGTTCAACACAATTTGCTTTTGCATCCTTAATTTTAAGCGATTTTTGTTTTGAATAATTTAAATTTCTATTTTAATTATAATGTAGTATGTATTTATGTGTATTAGAAAGAAGGCTTTTAAGGCGTCTTTAGTAAGAGAATATCTTTTTTTCGGGTCCGCATTGGCGTTGTGTTTGTTGTTGTTGGTGTTAGCCGCTGATAGAAGTAATTGCGTCCAAATTTCTTTTGCATTTTGTAGGATTTCCCCAGTAGGAACTTGGTTAACGTTTGAACATAATTACTTACATCCTCTTGATTTTCCAGCAAATGTATTGAAATTATTTCAATTTTTATTTTATCAAAAGGCAATGTTTGCAGAATCTGAAAATAGTCGCAATGGAATTAGTTTTTATTTTGCTAAATGCTTCAACATTCCTTAAAACAATTCAAATTGAAATCAAACTCATTAAAAATACTTTAATTTTCTTTAACTTTTTTCTTCTGTATATTAATAATGTACGAGGGCGGTTCAAAAACTAGCCGACCTAATGAAGAAAGCACAAAAAATTGGGAAGAATTTTCTTTATGTTTCAACATTTTCCCGGCGATATTTTCAATAGCTTCGATAACCTGTTTATAGGAAGAACTATTTAGCACTTTAAATTAACCCCACCACCTCTTCACTATTGGAAACAAGATTACCACCAAGCCCTTTTTTCAAGTTTGGAAATAGAAAATAGTCCGAGGGAGCTAAATATGGCGAATAAGGTGAGTGGTTAGGTTAAGCTATTCCCTGATTAATTTTTGATGAAACAACACTTGCTTTTCCGTTAAATGCGGCCTTTTTTCTTTGATTGCATCATGTAAACGCAGCAATAACTTAGTGGCCCTAATTATGAGTTGCATTCGATTTTCGATCTTCGCTGGGTATCGAACATCGAAAATCGAATGTTAAATTTCTATTATAAGCATCGAAAATTTCGCTGAGCAACGAATTTTCTATCGAACATAGTTTAGCTTCCGATGAAGTATTTTAAATGAAATTTTTTTTTTTTTAATCTAAGTGTTAAACAATGTTTATTTTTAAGTACAAAAACACAAATTGTTATCGAAAGTTGCTCATAATAAGGGATCCCAAGAAACAAACGCAATGACCTTGCCTGCAGATGCAACTGTCTTTGCCTTCTCTGGACACGATTATCTCATTGCAGTCTACTGCTTTGACTTTTGCTTTCTCTCGGGTATGAAGTGGTGGCAGTGAAATATCGCCAAACACTATTGAAACATCCTCATAACTCATAACCCATCTTATGCACATATTTCTTATCTTGAAATTTTCGGTCAATATGCGATGTAAAGCACGTTTTAAAATGCCTTTCATTTCCGCAAGCTCACGCAACTCCCGCCAATGATCCATCCAATACCATTTTGTGGCTTTTCTTGAAACGTGTCTGGCATGGAAACCTCTATTGGTCGATCACTGATTTAAACTCTACGACCCAATACTTTATACTCGTAAACAAAGCAGCAGACTTCTCCAGAGTTGAATATAGCTCGGCTTTTTTTTTGTTTAAAAAATACGAAACAAAGTGGCGCCTTGAAATTTAAAGCACACGTTTTATAAGGTTACTACTTTTCACTAAAGTAATTTTTTTTTAACTACTGCCACCGATACACTTTTCCCGTTAGGTCAGCTGGTTTTGAAACCGCCCCTCGTATGTTCATGCAATAAAATTCGCACAAATGAATTGTCTTTAATCTTTTTTAAAGTTATTAAAGCAAAAATTTAATTTCCCTTAAGCTTAAGAAGTTTTATTAATTTCCAAGTAAAATTCGCTTTTAGATAATTAATATTGTAATAGACTTTAATGCGAGTATTGTTTTGTATTAAAAAAAAATGTGAGTCTTAATCTGTTTGTGTCTTCGCCCGCCCCTTCTCTTACACATTTAAAGATATTTGAAATGCTGTGACATTAGTTATTTTTGCTTCTTTGTTTTTTAATGTGATTTTCGATTTCTATTCACAACTTACCTCCAGCTCATGACCATGCACACCCAAACTAAGAAGATCGTATTCAACACGATTTGATGCCAGCATGATTGTGTAAAGCGGAAAACATTTGACACGCGAATTGAACCACGATGTCTCCTCATCGAGCAGACTGTTAATTCGCACCTCAGACTCTTCATTATGAATAGTTACCTGGAAAAAGGAAAAATTAATTAAATTAATTAAACCAAAAGATAATAATAATAATAATAAAAAAAAAAGAAAGAGCTACTTACTTCTTTGGGATAGGGATTGGGTGAAACACACGCATGCACTATTTGCAAGCGTGGTCGTAAGGCATTTTGTTTTCGTAAAGTAAAGTATCGTCTGGGTTCGGGTTCGACTATGACGCCAGCCCAATTTAATGTTTCCGTTAACCAGGGGGCAGTCATGAGATGTCCCAAGGAGCCCGTTAGTGATTGTATTACTGCACCATTCGTTTTGCCTTGCATTGTATTGGCCACATAGTAGGCCATTTTAGGTGTCAGTTCATTGGGTAGTGCGCTTAAATTTAAATGTGATGCTGTCATTCCATTCAGAGAATTACCAATTGCTCCTACACCGCCGCCTCCTCCGCCAGGCAGACCATTATCTTCGCTTGCTGGGGATGTTTTGAAAAAGTGATTGGGGTATTTGCGCATATGAATTTCACGCAGGAATGCAATAAGTTGAGGATCATCTTGAGCTACACCGAACAGATCATAGTCGCGCGACATATTTAAACGAAATTGTTGATGGCGAATTTCTGGGTTAAGAAGAAAAAATAAATTTTAAAAGTTTTTTAGTTAAGAAAGCAAGAAATTAAAAAAAACTTGTAGTAGTTACAAATATTTTTTAAACTGCACTTAAATTAGGAAAACTTTTATATTTTAAACTTTCTTTTGTGTGTTTATTTTTTATTATTTGTTTATTACTTTGATTGTAAATTTCTTTATTAAAGGTGGGAAAATCGTATAATTTTAATTTTGTTGGTTGGCGCTATGCTTCGTTGGTTACTTTATGGTTTTAAACTTGTACTTGTACTACTGACGCTAAAAAGCAGAAAGTAATTTACATTTTTGGCGGCCATTGATTTATTCAAGATTTTTTTGCTAAATTTAAAGGCAAAACCTATTTAAACAAAACAACAAGCACAGAAAGCAAATTACGGCACACGATATCGAACGAAATTTCTCAATAACTATTGCAAAGGAATTTAAATATTTAAAATTTTCGATCGATCGAAGGCTGTAATTTGTCTGTAGGCTTGGAAGGGCAAAAATTATGGGATGATTTAAAAAACGTCAATTGCTTTGTTTTCGAACAAAGTGTAGTGTTTCATAACGCTGCAGTACAAAACATTGACAATGCACACGCACCCTTTCAAAGCATAGTTGAGAAGTATTAAGAACGCCGCAAAGAAGCAACCAGCAGCGCATCGGTTTCAAAGCTGATGCTCATGGTTGCGACGTTTCGAAACTTTGTATCTGTACACGACATATGTACATAAAAAAAAGTATACCAACTTTGGAAGACCAATTTCTAATTCTAAAAAAATATTAGCCATACAATTCCGAAACTCGACTCAACTACAGGGTAGCGCATAATGCCGAGTACACATCTGGCATTTCTTGTGTTGTCATTTTGTGGTGTCATTTTGTGGTGTCATTTTCAAAATGTGTGGAATTCCGTTCACATATGTTTTTCATATGGAAACCAATGCCACACAACGAAAAATATATGAAATAACAAACGTTGCCAGTAGTACCACTATTGCGATGTCACAAAATGCCATATAGTGTGTAGTCGGTATAATAAGCTACATACCATTAGCTAAAATGCAAAATCACGTAACTACACTTTTTTAAATTTTATAGGAAGAAAACTAAGCAAAATTATACAAGTGACTGAAGTAGTTTCTTTATTCAAGTTTTGTAAGACCGCTGATTGTTATTTTTAAAGGTGAGAATATTTGTAGGGAAATGTATTGCGATATAATTCCCAATAATTAATTAAAAATGTGATTTGGGATTTTTTGTTAGTTAAGTGGTTTTGCAATTCAGCTAACGATATACAATATAATTTGAATTCTTTATATAACTTTTTTTAATTATTATTTTTTTGTTTTTGGTTTTTTCAGCATTTTGTGAACATGACTTGGGGAATTTAGTGTGAATCAGAATTCAATTTTATTTCAAAACAATAATCGATTGTGTTGCCCAGCGTGTTCAGTAGTCATTGCACCCACAGCGTCAACAATAAACAACATGGGTCTATCAGAACGCTTCATAAAGCCGGACGATCACGTAGCGTGAACACTGCTCAAAATATTGAACGTTTATGGGAGAGCGTACAGCTCAGTCCAATTGCAGAGAATTTCGAATACATCAGACTTGTTCCCAGGCAAGGTTCAACTTGTGCAAGAATTGAAGCCGACATAATACCAGCAACGGATTTAATATGTTATTAATTTTTCGTAAAAAAGCAGAGGAAAATACAGACTTTATTATTCCCATTTTGATAATGAGCGATGAAGCCCATTCATTTCCTACTAAATGGGTACGCCAACAAGCAAAAATGCAGAATTTGAAGTAACAAGAATCCAACAGCAGCTTATCAGCGCCAATTAAACCCATTTAAGTGTACTGTTTGGTGCTAATTGGTGTTTCAATCCCTGTCAACGGTGGTGCATGTGCAAAACCATCCAACCTTGTGGTTTCAACAAGATGTAGCCACATCACATGCTGCAGGTATCTCAATGGCTTTTTTTGCACGCAATTGAACTCTGCGCTCATCGGAGTTAACAGGTCCTGGCATTTTTTTTTATAATTGAAATAATGAATCAACAACCATCCCACAACTAAAAACCAACATTCAAAATGAAATCATGAGCATTGTATCCGAAATTTTATGAACCATTCTGGAGAATATGTTAAAGACAACACAGCACGTACTTGCGAAACAGAAAATTAATATCATTTTTCGAAGCTAATCAAAACAAATTGTTCAATAATATAATTTATGTAAAAAAGATAATCGCATAAATAAAAAATTTATAAACAATTTAAAAGATATACTGTGTCGTTAATTAGAATATAAATTGTTTGGCAACAGACTATTCTTGCGAAAGCAATTAATAGTGTAATGCCGAGTACACACTATGGCGCTTTTGTGACGTCGCAATAGTGTGTACTAGTGGCAACGTTCATCATTTCCGATATTTTTCGTTGTGTGGCATTGATTTCCATATAAAAAAAAACATAATGTGAACGGCGTCGCACACATTTTGAAAATGACAACACAAGAAATGCCAGGTGTGTACTCAACATTAGTTGTTGCTGTTTTTTTATATTTATTTTCATTTACAAACAACATTGGCTTATATCACCGCTTATATCGTGTGTCTGACTTTTGCGAAAAAAAAATTCCTAAAATTTTTATTATTAATTATTGTTTTAAATATTTAAAAAATGCCGATAGTTACTCGTATATAAAGTTTAATAAGTTTTTATTTTAATCGATAAAGAATAACATAAAAAAGTTTTAGTAGAATTTTAAGGCGAATGGCGAATGACGAAAGGGAATGCAAAATTTTATGCTACGAAGAGCCCACAAAAATGTATCAGGCAGATATTTAGAAACTAAACTACGACGACTAAATGCGAAAACAGGCCTTGAATCTTTCATTTATTTTCTGGGTGTTGTTTGAGGTCACCGTATGCACATACGAGTAAAAACTTAACAAAAAACTAAACACCAAATTTTATTTTATCGTTTTCAACTTTTTATATTCAAATGTTAACGACCTTGTTGTTTCTATACCCAAAAAAAATGGTTATAATGGGCAAAAAATAACATTATTACACAAATATGCTCTACTTTGTAAAACATTATTTTAAACTGCAAATTATAAAAAAAGAAAATATAAATTCATTTTAAAAAAATTTCGCAAACAAAGTGTTTAATGGATGTACGAAAGTAAAGGGAATAAATGGAATAAGAGAATTAAGAGGAATTTATTTAATTGAACCCTTGAAGTAATTCCAAATAATCTCATGTGGTTTTCTGTTTTAAAATTGTTCAAAAGTGTGCTGCAAGTAAAAAGGATATTAAATGAATTAATTTATGATTCCTTTTTTTTTTTTTTTTTTTGTAAGGAGGGTCAATGTATTCTGTCACAAATATTCAACAATTTAATTTGCGGTTAAAAGTCGTATTTAAAAATGACTTGAAGAAATTAATATGGTTTGAATTGAAAATCCACCCCAAAAGTAAAGTTGTATTGAATTTTAATAATAAAGCTGCACACCCTTAAAATTTTAAATCTTATTGATTAATTTGTATTCAGAAACAAATAAATAAAAGTATGTTTTTCAAAATTAAAAAAAATATATGTGAAGTTAAACTAGGTTTAGCCAACACTCCACCTCCACTCCCTTCATGAATATTCGTTATGAGGAAAGAGCAACTTTTTGTATTACTGAACTACGAAAAGTCTGATTCTTGGTGTTGCCACAAGGTAGAACAATCCTTTGAGACAGCGTTGCGGAAATTATTGTCACAGTATAATTTTGGGCCAACTAGCCGTAATCAAATTTGTTTTACAAATTTTTGTTGGAACAATTTATTTATTGTGCGCCAATTCATCACAATAAAAGTTAAGTGAAATTGATTGCGGCACGATATATGTATAAAAATCATGGGCATGTGGCTATGAGGTCACCAGAATTCTGCGTCATTTAAAATTTATTGTAAAAGTGCTGGCTTCAAAAAGTACATACAAAATCAACTTAAGCACTTTTACCTCACGGGCATAGCATTTAATTTTTTTATTTTTTTTTTATTAACATACATTTCGAAAATAACGATCAATAAATTTTAGACAAATACACGGTGTTAGTTCAAAATTTTAACAAGCGGGGTACTTGGTGGGTAAACTTAATTCGAATACGCTGAATTCAGTGGTGCAAACTGTTACTTTTAGATTAACTATTGTTTGAAAAATAATTAAGATTGAAAACTTGGTTAAAGGAACCCAAAAATGGAAATTTTTCCCAGTTTTCTACCATTTATTTATTTTTATATCGATTAAAAGAACATATTATGGATGAAATGATCTAATACCACCCAAATTGCCGAAAGTATTTATTTTATTCGCCCCACCGGCAGTTTTTGATATACTGGCCATAAAAAATCACATGTGTGTAAAAATTGCAGTGTTAGAGTGGAAATCGGCCATGCTCATTGCACTTTTCATCCAAAAACATAACCTATCCTCACTATAAACACTTTTGGCATTATAACTTTTAAATGCGGCATTTTTCGGGAAAATTTTATATAATAATTTTTGTTAAGAATAAATAGCACAACATCTTTCCTGTACATAATTTTGCCCTAACTATGGCCTACCATGGTCCTTTAATGGGATGAAACTAAGTTTTTTGCAAAGGCTTTTTCAACGGCTCTCGCTAAAAATTGGATAGCGATAATTATAATCCTCACTCACTATAAACACTCACTATTTTTATATCGATTAAAAGAACATATTATGGATGAAATGATCTAATACCACCCAAATTGCCGAAAGTATTTATTTTATTCGCCCCACCGGCAGTTTTTGATATACTGGCCATAAAAAATCACATGTGTGTAAAAATTGCAGTGTTAGAGTGGAAATCGGCCATGCTCATTGCACTTTTCATCCAAAAACATAACCTATCCTCACTATAAACACTTTTGGCATTATAACTTTTAAATGCGGCATTTTTCGGGAAAATTTTATATAATAATTTTTGTTAAGAATAAATAGCACAACATCTTTCCTGTACATAATTTTGCCCTAACTATGGCCTACCATGGTCCTTTAATGGGATGAAACTAAGTTTTTTGCAAAGGCTTTTTCAACGGCTCTCGCTAAAAATTGGATAGCGATAATTATAATCCGTTATCATTATTTTATAAGGTAAGATCTGTCGATTACATAGCCCTATTCTGTTTGGACCAAATATGTATCATTTAAACATTATTTGGAAAGTATCCTACAGCTCGTGATCCACTGAATATATCTAAACAAAACTAGACACAAATATAGACGATAGAGGAAAATGTATTTTCGTATAAAAAAATCTGCCACATAATTGTATTGTGTAAATTCACAAACAAATTATTACAAAAAAAAAAAAAAAAAAATCAAGAAATTTATTCTTCGACATATTGTCATAATTATATTGTAAGTGAAATTTATTTGCTGGTGGTTAAGCGATAATAATAATAAAATAGATTCATATCGAATAAAAATTATTTGCTGGGTTTTGTATGAGTTTCTAAGCCTACTACGCTTATTTTGCTTTTTTGATTTTCAAAAATATTATTATTTGTGAATTCTCAAATAGTTTTTGGAAGTTTGTGCATAAGATAAGAGGTTTGTGACTGTTCAAAATGTGTAGTTGAAGTCTACTGACGATTTGTTATAGCAACAATGAAATGCATATAGACATCGCTTAACCACCAGCAAATAAATTTCACTTACAAATAAAACAAAATAAAAAAAAAATAAAAAAAATAAAAAAAAAATATTTAAAAAACATTGGTGTATTTCACTTCACTGTATTTATATATTTTTAAGAGGACTTTAGCAAGGACATGTAAGTAACGGAAAAAAACTTAATTTCACTTTATGCCGATTAGAAATTAAACAAGAAATGGGGCAATAAACATGGAGGTGTGACAGCAAGTTTTTATCAAGTTCTCATAAATTTCTTATAAAATTAAAAAAGAAACAACTTGCAAATTGTGTAAAAATTATTTGCATTCAAAACAGCTACAACTTGGTATAAAATAAGAATGTTAAGCTCTTCTCTCACTCAAAATCCTGTTATTGAACGGGAACGCACGTTAAAGAAAAGTTTCCCTCTGATGACAGTTAAAAAAAACCCCTTTTCATTTATCTTGACACGTGCTAAGCCTGCAGAATTTTTTTAAAACTAAAAAGCAAAAAAGTGCTTAAGATTTTAATCTTTTTTCCGCTTCACCAACCAACAGCATTAAATAAAAACAAAGACACACTTTTTTATATAAAATAATAAAAACAAAAACTTAAAGAAAACATGAAGAATGAAATAAAAGTGGAATTAAAACTTTGAGTCCTTTTTCCCCTGTCGCTTGAATGAAACTTCATTTTAAACATACAATTTAAGCGCAATTTTTCAACTAGAAGGGGCATTATTTATCCCTAACTTGCACAAAAAAATTCACAATAAAATATTGCAATAAAAAATATTGCACAAAAAACATACAAATAAAAAAAATTAATTATACAGTTAGCGACAAAAAAAAATTTTTGCCCTTGCATGCAGTTCTTGTTTTGTAAGAGACAATAAAACGAATATTGAAAAAAATGTAGTTGTATGCTAAAATAAATTTTAACAAAGTTTTTTTCAACCAACTGAAAGTTCATTTGGAATGAAACAGCGTTTGTAGACTCTTTCGGTAATGCTAATTATATATCCTTTTAAAAGGACTATAAAATTTTGAACAAAAATTTCATACAATCGCTTTCATTTTGCTCAACTTTCATTTTTCTGAAAAAATATGTATTTAAAAAAATCGTGTGACGTTACGTCTTATTAGTTTTTATTATTATTTTTTTATATTTTATCGCACTTTTTCCCAAAAATAATGGGCTTATCGTGGTTGGAGTGTTTCGACTTTGATTGCGACAATTTTTTCATAGATTAAAGAAAAACTGTTTTTGAAGTGATCCTTAAACTATTTAAAAAAAAAACTTCGTAGTCGAAGTCAAAATATGCCAACCACGATAAGAGGGAATATTTTACTTGTTCAGCAAAATATTAATTGTTTCTTAAAAATACGTTTAAATTGATTAATGAGGGGTGTTATTATAATGTTGTGAGAGAGATAAAACTAGATTCATTCAATTTTATATAAAAAATGTTTGTTGTGATTTTAATTTTTGTAGTAGCTTTTTAGCTTGTTAAGTTTGCACGTAATATAATATAAATTAAAAAAATTCATATAGAAAAACTCCCACTAAATGATTGAGAATTACAAAACTGCAAACATGGTAGGCCAAGAAAGTTTTTCAAAAAACAACAGACAACAGAACAGACAGCAACAAAATTCACTAGACGTGCTTCATTTGAAAGTCAGTAACAAGGATCTGCTTCTTAATTTGCGACTACAAAATGTTGGATAACAGAGTTTAAACGAGACCATGTTAGCTGCAAAGACAAAAACTATAGTGGTCGACTAATTGATGTATCTACTCCAGAAAGGATTAAGGTGGTATTGTATGGTCGTGGGCTTAATATGCGTGAGCTAGCTGAGATCACAGGTATTTCCAAAAGTGTTAAGTTTTCATCTCATCTCATATTGACCGAAAATTTCAAGATGAAAAAGTTGTGCGCTAAAGGAGCCGAGTTCGCTTAGAATAGAACAAAAAAAACAGCATTATGCAGATATTTCAATACACTTCACAGCGGGGACAAAAGAACAGTCAAAGCAGTGTATCGGAAATCGTGTTTAAAGAAGGCGAAGACAGTTCAATCTCCAGGCAAGGATAATTTGTATTGATTGAAACAATCAAGGGCAGTATTATGCTAAGTTATTCAGTTTCGTTAGAGTGATGGAATCAATGATTAAATATTCAAATTTCTTCATCACGCAGCTTATTCGCCAGATTTAGCTCCCTCGGATTTATTTTGAAAAAAAATGCTCGATCTGCTAAAAGGAATTATTAAGAAATAAAAAAACTTTTTCCCCAAATTTGTTGTATGTACTTGGTAATGTTTGCTGATTTTGGCACCGCCCTCGTACGAGTAGCCAGCAAACATAAATTTTTTCACAATTGTCAAAAATATTAACAGAAAAGATTTTCAGCTTCTTCTTTTACATTTTGCTCATTTACTCAAACAACGTCATAACTCAAAAAGTTTAATATAATAACTCTTGTCGTACTAAGAAATTTTTGGCTAAAGGTTTCCTGATCTACATTACCAACAGTGAAATGCGCATAGGATCCAGCTAACCCCTCAATTTTCAATTTCAATGTATTTTTAATAAAAAAATATTTTACTGGATAAGTAAAATAATAATTTGGGATTATTAGTGCGTTAAGAAATACTAATAAAAAAAGAGTTTGCCAGAAAACTATATAATTTAAAGTTTTCAATTTACACACAACGTAATGGAAAAAGGAAATTTTATTTTGATCGCAAGAGCTGAGTAAACAAGATATTTGTATGAAATTTTTACACAATATGAAGAACGATATGAGGATTAATTCTACATCATCAGCTCAAAAATTTTATTTTTTGACTTATGACGTTGCTTGAGTAAATGTGCGATTTGGTATCCATAATAAGGATCAAAATGTCTGGTCACCTAGTGAAAACCCGTAAGTGAAATTTTATGGCAAATGTTATCCACATTCAGACGCATGCATATACATACATATGTATGTACATACAAGTATCTGTTGTATTGTTTAAGTTTGGCATTCGCTATTCTACATACATAATCGCACGACTTTTGGAAAAATGCAACCCTGAAAATATGCCTAAATTCCACCACATCAGGGTTGCATTGCCTCAAAAGTTGATTAACTATGTGAATAGTAGTATCGTGAGTTTTAAAAAGTTTATACATACATATGTACACAATACGTAGTACATCTACAGGGTGTTTTTTTAGAGGTATAGAACTTCGAATTGAAATAAAACACAAGAAAATCGTTTTAATGTCCATCAATTTGGCTTTATTGGAAGGATAATTTTATGTCATTAACGTTTAAATATGATTTCGGGCATGTGGCCGCCGCGGCTGGCTCGAATAAAGCCAATTCTACAGGTCCAATTTTCAACCACTTTTTCGAGCATATGGGGCCGTATGTTGGCAATAACGCCACGAATGTTGGCTTCCAAGTCCCCTAACGTTTCTGGTTTGTTGGCGTAGACGAGCGACTTCACATATCCCCAAAGAAAATAATCCAATGGTGTCAAATCACACGATCTTGGTGGCCAATTGACAGGTTATCCATGGTTAACCGAATTAATTGCTCTGATGGACGATTATGTCGACCATAAAATGGACGGAGCTTGCGGTAAACTTCGCGAACTGAACCATTATTTTCGAAATAAATTTGCACGATTTGCAAGCGTTGTTCTTTTGTCAACCTGTTCATGATGAAATGGCAAACCAAACTAAATATTAATCACTTGACAGCTGACAAAATGGCCGCCAGTTAAAAAAGTGATGCCAACTTAAAGTTCTATACCTCAATAAAAAACACCCTATATTAAACATTTTGACAAAAGTTCCGTATGGCGCAGCATTGAATACTGTGTTTTGAAAATATGAAACAGAAATATAAAACGAAAAGAGTAAATGTTAAAACATTAAACATAACATACATAACTGTATAACATAGATTTCATATGTTGTTAATATTTTTATGGCAACTTTTTATTTGATGAGAAAATTAAAACTTAAGGCATCTTATCTTGTTCCTACCGTGAGTTCTTTTCATGTATGTATCTCGTGTGTTGATTTTTTATTCACTAACTATGTACATACGAGTATGTATGTGAGTATGTAAGTATGTATTTTCAAAAGATATGAAAACATAAACTGCAGCCAGACATCTCTCAACTTTGCATTAAAAAATCTTACTTGAATTTTGTTTTTTTTTTTATTACATACATATTTAAAAGTATGTATGTAAATATTTTTATTTGACGGTGAAAAATTAACAATCATAAAATTAATTTTTTATCGTTAGTTGTATGATGGGATATTAACATACGTAGTATATCTACATACTCGTACATACATACATATGTACATCAGTATAAACGTGGTAGTTACAACATAACCACAAAACCAATTTAAGAAAGATAACACTCTAATACGGGTAGTTGCAAAAAAAAATGCGACTTCATATATGAAATAAAAACTACGAGGAAAAACGATTATGTAGTAAAACAAAACAAACAAAACAAACAAAAAAACAAAAAAGAAGCTAACACGCACATACTTGTGTTGTAGACGGTTTGTAGTGCAAGGAGTTGCATACGAAAACAAAAACATCACAAAAGCAACCAACATTTTGTTGCAGAAGTAGAACAAAAACTTAATATAGGGTGTTTTTTATTGAGGTATAGAACTTTAAGTTGGCATCACTTTTTTAACTGGCGGCCATTTTGTCAGCTGTCAAGTGATTAATATTTAGTTTGGTTTGCCATTTCATCATGAACAGGTTGACAAAAGAACAACGGTTGCAAATCGTGCAAATTTATTTCGAAAATAATGGTTCAGTTCGCGAAGTTTACCGCAAGCTCCGTCCATTTTATGGTCGACATAATCGTCCATCAGAGCAATTAATTCGGTTAACCGGTCAATTGGCCACCAAGATCGTGTGATTTGACACCATTGGATTATTTTCTTTGGGGATATGTGAAGTCGCTCGTCTACGCCAACAAACCAGAAACGTTAGGGGAGTTGGAAGCCAACATTCGTGGCGTTATTGCCAACATACGGCCCCATATGCTCGAAAAAGTGGTTGAAAATTGGACCTGCAGAATTGGCTTAATTCGAGCCAGCCGCGGCGGCCACATGCCCGAAATCATATTTAAACGTTAATGGCATAAAATTATCCTTCCAATAAAGCCAAATTGATGGACATTAAAACGATTTTCTTGTGTTTTATTTCAATTCAAAGTTCTATACCTCTAAAAAAAACACCCTATATGAATGTTTAAATTAAAAAAGAAAAAAAAACACTCTTACACATTCTTAAAAACATTCTCGCATGAGGGAGGGTTTTAATATAAATTGCAAATCCCAAATGATTATGGCGATGATGATGATGACGATGGTGGTGGTGGTTGTGGCAGCGGTTGTGGTAGCGCTTGTGGTAGTAATGGTAGTATTCGCTTTATGCCAGCAACGGTGTAACAGTAGTGATTAAGGCAAATACAAATGCTCAAGAGTTCTTGCTGTGATAATGTGGTTACGACGTAATTTTTAACTTGAGTCTTAAAGTGGAAAATCTTAAATAATAAAGGACTAAATAAAAATAAGAAACTCGATACTTGTGCTTAAAAACTAAGTTGCCACATTTTCAAATTGAATTATGCGAAATAAAACTTAAGTATAATTCTAGCCTTGTTATAGAGAGGATATCGTTTAAAATTAGATGCCGTTAGACTCAAAACAAGTCTATCATTCCGTTTACATAGAAAATTCTGTATGTACATATATAGGACAGACAGCACTCACAGTGGAACCGCGACATGTGCCTTTTGAAAACAGCATGTTGTTCCGTTCTGCTAGTATCTATCTCAATTAACCGTGAAAATGTATTATTCATAATGCTTCCGTTGCCGATCATTAGGGATAATCCAAGTTTTACTGTAATAAAATTTATTCACAAACAGCATGTTGTTCCGTTCTGCCAGTGTCTCAATGGACCGTGAAAATGTATTATTTAGAATGTTCCCGGTTCCGATCATTACGGATAATTATCGATTATAATCGAGGTCTTACTGTATTAAAAAATTCACTACAAAAATTGTGAAAATTTCGCAGTCACAGTTCACAAAACCAAAGCATTTTTGAATCATCCATATTTTCACCTCTCAGGATACGTTAACAAGCAGAATTGTTGCAGTTGGGGCTCGGAAATACCGAGAATTATTGTTGAAAAGCTTTTCCATTCTTGGCATGTGACCGTTTGGTGCGGATTTGGTCTGGCGAGGTCATTGGAACTTACTTTTCTAAAAATGAGGCTGGAGCAACTGATACAGTGAATGTGCTATCGAACGGTTATAATTGATTTTGTTTGGCCAGAATTGGAAGATATTGATGTGGAGGACATTTATTTTCAAGAAGACGGTGTTATGTTCCACATCGCTCTTTTGCGGCAAAAAGTTCCTCACCTTTTGATTTCTCGAAGAGGCTCTTTTCTTTGGTCTATGCAAATGGCACACAATTGATTTGAGACCTCAAAAATGGAATTCGCCAAGTTATCTACAACATAAAGCCGCAAACGTCTGAATTGACTTTTAAAAATTTCATGAAAAGAATATGGCATATACCCCCTTCTATTTTTCAATTAAAAAACATCCGATGATTTCGCTAAAAAATAAAATAAAAAATTTTTCTTATAAAAATGAAACTTCTTACTGGGAGATTCTTTATTTGCAGTAACTAGTAAAGTTAAGAGCACTCCGCAACACTTATGCGAGACTATTGCAGCATCCATTAGCTTGCTTATTCTTTATTCCACCAGGGTGGCTAAAAGTTAATTTTCTAAAAGCTCTACGATTTGTATACATGTATGTAGATTATTTAACAATCGGACCACTAACTATAAATTTCATTATCAATATTTGCAACGTTGTCACCAGAAACTGTCTTTAAAACGTTTTTAAAATCCTCTATTTTTGTCATTACTTCTATTATATTCTATATCATATTCTTTTAGAACATTTGGCCAATTCACAATGTGTTTTATTGTGTCCATGTTGTCATAATCTATTAAAATTCTTGTTTAAAAGAGAAAAAAAATATACATTTAAATAATTTAAAATATTATGACAATATGACATAATAGAACACCTTTCGAATTGGCACGAAGAATGGTTCAAAATGGCTGGTAAAAAATATGACAAATACAAAAATTTATTCTAGGTTGCAAAAAATTTATTTAATGGCAACACATTTGTTTTAAAATTTAAGAGAAAGTCTCTTTCCCACGAAAAACTTAACAAACAGTGGTGAATGCATGCATTATGCGCAGCACGTTCCAAAAGGCGAATACACATGCAATTCAGCGCAAACGAGCGCAAATATATTGTAAATCAGAAAAATGTGTGATGTAGGGATGAATAATAGTAAATTAGAAAAATCACAAAAATATTTAATTAACGAAATAATTGCTGACTAATCATATTATGTAATATAAAATTTTGGTAGCATATAACAGAAGCGGCAACTCTAACTACTTATGGATGGGGGCAGCTAGCTGTCCCCGAGTTCAAAATAAGTATACTTGCAGGCAGGAAAGTAAACAATCTAAACCATGTGAGACGCATTATATGTATGTACATACGCATGGAAAATAATACGCTTACAATTTGTCTAATTTTTAACTAACAGCGAAAAACATTCATACATGCGACGACGAACAGCATGTTGAAGAGTTCTGGATGCCCATTGCCGAGTGAATGAATGAATGACATATCACAGTTTATGCAAAATTATATTTTTGTAAGTGATTTTTGTTTTCGATTTTCTTTAATTTTTTTTCTTGCATCATGATTAAGTTGGTTTATAGTTTTTTTTACATATAAAAAAGATATGAATCACATCCGGCCTTAGAAGCCAGTAAAGAAAGAGAGGTTTTAGTTGTAAAAACAAATTTCAAAACAGAAGAAAAGTAATGCGCAATGTTGTTTTGTTGCCAGTGTGTGTGTGTGTGGGGTTTTATGCTAAAAAAACTGCAGGCGTTAAATGAGCAACAGAAGCAGACAGTCAGAGTGACAACAGGCACTTAGTAGGTCTTAATAATTTCAATTATTATAAACTACTTTTTTCCATTCATTTGATTTGTTGAATAACTATGTAGTCTGCTCTACATACATAGATGTGTTTGTATATTGTACATATTTTTGAATTTGCACAATTTGTTAGATAGAACTTTAATTGGCATGAGATAATACTCGTAGCATGAGTAAGTGGCCTCTACGAGAATTAAATAAATTAAAATGAATGCCTCCTGATTGCAGACAAATATTCAATTATGTACAGACTTACAATTAATTAGATTATGTACGTAAATGGGTTAAAGTAGCCTTTGAATAATTCAGAGTAACAAAAACAACATCCTAATCCATTTACTACTTTGAACTACTTTTGAATAGTTAAATAAATTTTGAATACAAATTTTCAAAAATTGTGTGTTTTCCATAAAAGTCCTTAACACATCTTATACTTCAAACGTAAGGATTACAAAATTTCCTACACAGAGTCACTATAACTGTGGACTGGGCAAGTGCTTGTAATTTGTAACAATAAGAAAAATCAACAAAATTATGTATTTGGAGTTACTCTCCATCAAAATCTCAATTTCGATAAAAAAAAAGTGGACTAAGTGCGACTAAGCCAACGATATGTATTTTATGTCCACAGAGTTCTCATATGACTATCACTTCTATGTTAGTTTTATGAGAATTATTCTATCAAAATTAAAACTATAATTTTGCTATACCAACATTAACAAACGAAAGTAACGCGTCACCTAGGCGACTACAGAAGAGAAAAATATCCATTATAATATGATGAGGAGGATTTGGGCTAATGCGATTTGTAAAGGGCTAATGACATTGTATGTAAAAGTCAATAAATGGAAACATTTTGCAATACCGAAGCTCTTAACACCTTAACAGCAGTTGAATTTATTTACATACATAAACATACTCGTACATATTTATGTAAATGTGGTTAAGGCAAAAATAAAATAAAAACTAAAACAAGAGTACTGCCCATAACAATTGAAGGTTGGCTGATTGGTTGGATAAGTATTCGAGGGCATTAAACACAAACAAAACTTTCAAAGTTGATGTCAAATGGGTGAGCAGGTGAATAGGCGCAGCACAATGGTTAAGAAGTTACTTAACAAATTATTGGCCAAGTGCGATTACAACTAAAGAAGATTCAATGAATATAGAGGAAATATAACAAATCAACATCGGTAATAATAACAGAAAAGAAGCCAAGACAAATAATTTTTATTATGTACTTATCTTGCGTTTTTTTTTAACAAGTTACTTCATATACAGATTTTGTTTTCCTTGTGTGAAGATGTTTGAAATACAAAAAAATAATTAACATTAAAAAATATAAAATAGAAAAGATCAGTAAAGAACACGAAAAATGTTCCCAAGAATTTATTGGAACGTGACTGCATGATATAAACGTTGGATTGCACTAATATTAATCTTAAGGAAAACAATTAGTTTTTTGTAGCTTTCATTAAGAATTACCTTGTCTTCTTTCTAAAAAAAAAATCAAGAACAAAAAAAGATATGAAATACAGAAAAAATTATTAGAACGTTTATTAAAAGAACTGATGAATCATGTTGCATCTCAAAGGAGAGCAAACTGATGCTGTTTTCACTGACTTCAGTAAACATTAGAGTCTACTGTTCTTTATCTGCGTATCCTTCGAAGTTTACCCAAATATTTTCAGAATATGATCTATCCATGCGACTAAGCCTTGGTTTAGTTCAAAGATGATAATAGAGCCAACAAGGCTTGAGACAGTAGATATTTGGGAATTTTGTTATATACCAAATTAACTTTCATATAAATATGACTGTTAACAAAGACAGAAGTGTACCTGTGGTAATGAAAATGTGGACTAAGGAGTTTTTGGAGCAATATATAACAATATAACGTTGGTCTTAAGAAAGGCCCAAACTCAAATAATTGTAACTTTACAGGAGAAGGTAAAAACATAATAGAAACTGCAGAGTTATATTTTACACTATTGCCTTAAATTTTTGCGACGAGGAGTAATTGTGTGAAATGTATTGGAATCACTGAAAAACTTGAGTTTCGTAAGCAATACGAGTTAGGGCCTTTCTACTTGAGACCATCGATACGTGATATATGAGACCACATTGAATCTATTCAAAAATAATTATTCATCGCTATTACTGTTGTAGATTGAAATTAGTTAGGTTGCCAACCCAGCTTAATGTTTGTTTCATAGTGTCAACATAATTAAAGGAAATGTTGCTGCTGAGTTCTTGCTTACAGCCATACCCAAATAAAAACGCAAGCCTTTTTTAGCTGTCAAAAATTCTCATGCCTATACAACTTGTATGTGAAGTTGGCTGCTAAAAACCTGGAAACTATTTTTAGGTCAATCCAGCGGTTTTGTCTCCATACTTTATTTCTCAATCTAGAGGTTTTATCTCCATATTTTATTTGTATTTGATGGGTGGTTTTATTAAACAAGATAAGTTAACATTACTGTCCATAACTCATTTAGATATGGAACTTGAGCGATAACGCTAAGCGCCATAAAACACAACACCTATTGCTTTTGTTTAGGTATGGCTGATACAATCAAGAGAATTTATAAATATTTAAACAATTTTTATGAATTTATTGATTTTTCAATATCTTTGAATGTTCTAAAATAATATGTTCAGCCTGATTACGATTGGCGTATTTCGACTACGCCTAGTATCAGCTTCAAAAAAAATTATGCGGTGTTCTTTAATCTAGTACTAGACTTAAAATGTTTTAATAACTTTTTAAATACATGTGTATATACATACATATGTAGGTATAAAAAAAGAAAAAAGACGCTTTCGAGCTTATGACGTATCACGTCGAATTCGGGATTTTTTCCCACACAAAATACAAAAACTTCACGTTAACAAACTGTTCACCTTTTATTCCCGATAAGGGCCAATGTATCTTACATTGTTATTTCGCTTATAACAATCATTTTAATGATCTCAAAGAAGCACTTACATAAACTTAAATAAATAATAAATAAATATGTACATAACTAATAAAAAAAGTAATTTTTCTAATTCTCGGAGTATTGATTTTCTCTATGAAATAAATAAAATTGTGGTAACCTATATTTAGGTTACCACAATTATTGAAAATGTTTGTATAAGGCCGAAGAAAATAAGAAATTATTTGTTGCATAAAAACAAGTTGTTGATTCAGTTACTTAACAATATTTTATTTAGTTTCTCCCTAAGATTTAAACTTTTTTTTTCAAATTATTGATAACTTCCCAAAATAAATAAATAATTCGATTAATGAAGTTTAACATTAAGGTGTCGAAGGGAAATGAGAAGCGAACAAATTCTTTCAAGTCTACTACTCTCGTCTAGTCTGGGTGGCGTCCATGTAATTGCAACGTCCGCCAAGTGCCATTTTTGTGGTTGTTACCAAGACACTTCCGATACATCAGTCACGTCGCAAAAGAATGAGTTTTGCATGTTATAAACTGCACAATATGATAAATACAACAACACCAACTAAAAAAGCACACACACGCACACAGACACACACTCATGCACACAAAAGAAACAAGGAACAAAATCCAAAAGGAATATGTACGAGTACATACATTTATTTCTTAACAATAAAACATCATTTATTTTCTTTCAAATGAAAGCAAGAAATATAAAGAAATAAAAAAACGTTCACACACAAAGTTTATGCACACAAAATACAAAAAAAAAAAGGAAAAAGAAACATACTACTTGCATACTCGCACTTTAAATAACGCAAAGAATCACTAAACTACAAGAAATAAAATGTGATTTCAGAAAGGAAACCGACGAAAATTACCAATACTTGTTATGAATATTAAAATTGGCAGTATGACAATGACACTGCGTGCTCACTGATACATTCTCCTGCACTCAAGATAATCAGGAAATACATATATTCTTAAATACATGACAAATTGTGCAGCAAGAAAGCAATTAAATTATGTCTCATTAAGTTTATGATTACACCATTTCCATTTCTAAGGACTACTATGTAGAAAACAAAATGTTAAGAAAATATTTATTTATATTAATTTTCAATAAATGATATTTTATATGAAAAGAACATAAAATGTTTGACTTTTATTTTTATAATACGATTTTTTTTTTCTACGGGTACGATTATCGATTTTTAATTTAGAGTTTTAGCGGGTTAGCCAGTGAAAGGCCTAGTGGAACTGAAAAAATGTGAGGAACATTAAAAATATAACCGGCAAAAGTCGCCACGTGGTCTGCTGAGACCACCTGATATGTATTCGCCTTGACCTGCTAACTCACTTCAACAAAATTTTACCTGATTGACAAAATACTGTTAACATTTTCTATAGATACCTCAAGAAATTAACGTAATATATTATATTTTCGACCAGTAAAGTTTTAAATTAAAATTCGATGGGGCGTCTCATTCTCTTTCGAATGAAAGAAAGGAAGTGGATTTAGGAGGTTTAAACTTTAAGCCATTGATGTCAGTTTCATACCACAATTGTGCTAGCTAAAATCATACACATTCTTATTCTCTTTCATTTAGTCGTCAATGAGACAGCGACGATAACACATGCGTAGCGGGTGTATTAAATTCTTTATAAATATAGTGAAAGAAAAGAAGTGGTATTCGAAAAATATTCTATGGTCACCAATGCTCTTCACGACATTCAATGTGTTTTATGTTACAAAACTTTTAAGGAAAGAAATGAATATGTATTTAAAAGACATTTGATATTTTTTGAGCAGTTTCACTAAACAATATTTTCTATCAAAATTTTAATGATCAATAACTCGGGAAATATTTAATTTTTTCTTCTTATTTTTCACGTTTCTATCAGATAAGCTATTTAACACTTTCATTTTGGAGATTATTCACAGTTTCCTATGAATAGTTCAGAGCCCCATAACTCGGAAAGTATGGGTCTCTGCCAACATTCCTATCACATAAGTTCATTTTAATTTCTTTTGAACTGCTTGTTCCAAATATTTATTTTTTCTATGTACTTCAGATACGAATGGGACAACTTTTCTCACGCACACAACTATAGTTTTATTTTTGACCGACAATATGTACTCGTATGTCCATCCATTGATAAATTTACGCAAATTTGAAAAAATGTGGAAATAAAATCATAAATTAAGGACATCTCGACATGTATACGTTCGGCTATAAATTGATTAAATTTTAATCGCAAAACTATATTTCATTATTCAATTATAAAATGCGCTGCATTTCAGTTGTACCATTATTAAACCCTGAAAAGAATTTAAGTTTACTAAATATAAAACCAAAACAACATCTATTCAGAATGAGTCACAGTTTTGCTGCAAGACAAAAAAGTATGTTGTCTACAAACAGATATTATTCCCAGACAAAATAGCGAAACGCAGACAAAAAAAATATGTTTTAATAAAAAATAATAAAAAAACAGACAAAAGTTTCAACCTAAAAGAATAAACATCCTTTGCTCTGGAAAAACATCACAAACAAAAATAAGGAGTGTTTTTAACACTTAATCCTTGCCGAGGATTGGTGGTAAAGAATACAATAAAAATAACAGACAACGTACACATTTCAAGAAAACCAGTAGAAAGAAATTGAAAAAAAACAATTTTTTTAATTTAATTGAAAAAATACACCCGCACGACTGTGCACAACTTCTAGTTTGTTGGCTAATCGAACATAAGAAAGAATATTTATTATGTTTGTATGTAAGTTGATGGTTGCCACCACTCATGTGGTCGGTCTTACGTGAACAGCCAACGCAACATTGACAACAAAACCACAAGTTAACTTCGAACGCCGGCTTAGAGAAGTTCAAGTATGGCTTGTTTCAATGTGAAAAAAATATATATATTAAAAGCCAATAACAACAACAATTCGTCATAATTAGTGTCACAAGTTTTTTTTTCAACATTTTCGCACACTTTACAAACTTATTAATATAAATGATAACAATAAAGTTTCAATCTTATTGTGTATTTCCATAAACTGCGGAAGTCTTTGTCAATGAAAAATACTAATTTGTCAAAGAAAAAATAATTTGAAAGCAATATACGAGTAATATATTGGGAAATCTTTCAGATCCATACATCGATTTACATAGACAACATTACATTTTATTTAAACGTTATCAACTATTTCACTGAGCCTATTTCTGTACGAAAGTAGAAGGGAAGAGAATTCCTATTTTGATTCTTTAGAAAACAACCGCATTAAAAAAAATTAATTTTGATATACAAAAAATTTTATAAAAAAATTTCCACACAAAATTTTTTTTGTAAACCGTTTGTAAATTAAAAGTTATTGAGGTATGGTAACGTTGGTGAAATGCGCCAAATATTTGCTCGAAATAGTGTGACCACAAGATATTTTAAATTCGCAAACAACAACAAAAAACAGCTGGTTTTGGGAAAACAAAACTGTTTGCCATCAAACAAAAATACGTCAGAAGCTGTGTACAGACGATTGTCCAATCTGGCAATATGCTGAAAATCAAAAATTGGCAGCACAGGGGGCTATTATGCAATCCGAATCGAACGGAAATGTGTTCGAATTGTAATGTTAATAACATACAAATTCTACAGTTTCGTTTTCTAATCGAATTACATAATAACCTCCCAGGAGAATAGATCGTCAGTCAGTTTACACGGTTGTATCAAATTTGTCAGAGAGTCTTACAATTTATTGTCAGACGATTGTGTGTATTTATAAAGTTGTCATATGCAAAAATCGTCAGATCGGTTGTTATGCGTTGCCAAACTCAAAGCATTTGACAGACAGTTAAATGTAAAAAGGGAAAATATAACTTACTATGGACCATAAGGAATCAAGCAAGTGCAATGATTTTGGCTGCACATATTTTATTTTATATTTGCACTTTAATTTTTCTGTAAATAAACAGTGTTTGCAGTGTTGCAAATAGAAAAAATTCTCCGAAAATTACAATGACAACAACAAAATGTCTGACAATAATTTGAAAATGACAACGATATGTATTCACACGATTGTCAGAAGTCTGACAATTTGATATAAGCTGGTTGGACAATGCTTTTTCTGAAAACGTTGTTAAGACAAAAAAAAATATTACTGGACACATCCGCTTAAAAAAGAGGGACAACATACGGCTCTAATACGCAACACTCTAGATAAAACTTCTTGAAAATAGTTTTGTGCTTAATACGACATTTATGTATTATTAATTACTATCACTAAGATTATGTCGGACACTGGTCGGGCCTAATAATTAAATTGTTAGTTCAATATCAATGAAGATACAATAAATAAATATCAGTGTACAAAAAAAGAGAAATTTTACTGACAATATTGTAAGATCTGACAATCGTCTGTACATACGTAGCTTAATGTGAACACAGTGTGACCACTTTGTGTCAAACATTTTATCAATTTTTGAGCAAAGAAATATTTGATCTTCCAAAACTTTTGTAAGAACAAACGGTGAGAAATAACAATTGTTGCATGTGGTGTTGTCAACTTTTGAAACGAAGTCACAAACATCTGAACTAAAATCGCTTAATATCTAATAGTAATTAATACAGAAATAAATTATTATCCAGCAAAAAATGATCATTAGTTACGGTATTGATCATCTCAGCTCCAAGTACTTGTATTTCTGGTGAAACATCAATGAATTTAACATATGGTTGTCATAGGACGGAAGTGATCCAAATAACTGAATGGAATGCGATTAAAAGTTTATCTATAACCACTTTTGATATAAAAACAGCCTAAGAATATTAGATTATGTCGGACACTGGTCGGGCCTAATAATTAAATTGTTAGTTCAATATCAATGAAGATACAATAAATAAATATCAGTGTACAAAAAAAGAGAAATTTTACTGACAATATTGTAAGATCTGACAATCGTCTGTACATACGTAGCTTAATGTGAACACAGTGTGACCACTTTGTGTCAAACATTTTATCAATTTTTGAGCAAAGAAATATTTGATCTTCCAAAACTTTTGTAAGAACAAACGGTGAGAAATAACAATTGTTGCATGTGGTGTTGTCAACTTTTGAAACGAAGTCACAAACATCTGAACTAAAATCGCTTAATATCTAATAGTAATTAATACAGAAATAAATTATTATCCAGCAAAAAATGATCATTAGTTACGGTATTGATCATCTCAGCTCCAAGTACTTGTATTTCTGGTGAAACATCAATGAATTTAACATATGGTTGTCATAGGACGGAAGTGATCCAAATAACTGAATGGAATGCGATTAAAAGTTTATCTATAACCACTTTTGATATAAAAACAGCCTAAGAATATTAAATTCAGTGGTAAACCTTTGGAACTAGTTCCGACTTTTTTTGTTCACAATTTTATTTCATTCATTTGTGGTAAATGTTTTAGGTTCTTTCACAGTTAATCTCAACTGTTGCTTTTTACAAAAAAAAAAAATTAGACCATATTCGGATGCCATTTGACGGCATGGCAATTTTGTCATGGTGCTAATATTTTGATTGCAGCTGCACGTACATACGAGTATATAAATATTATTATTGTTTGTATATAAAGAAGAAAAAAAAACTAAGGATTTAGTTTCATTAAGACACACATCTGCATGGAATTATTAAATTTGTGTTTATATTAAAAAGAAAATAGAAAAAAAAGCAAAGTAAACTCACCTGTCGTATCCATATAAACAATTAAAATGCTAAATACAGTCGCAAAAGATAGAATACATAAAGCTATTGGCAATAGTTGACGGTAAGGTGATGGACCCAAACGGGGATCAAATTTCTTTAGATTTTTATTTCCGCTCACTATTACAGTGCCAAATGGAGACGACGTCTTATTTGGCTGCTGATGATTAGGATGTTCAGGCAGATGAGGATGATGATGGTGGTGTTGGTGGTAATTGTGCTGGCTATTATTGTGAGATGTGGTGGCAGAGGAGCAGGAATTTTTTACAGATGCTATTGACTTTTGGCAACATGTCGACTGCTGCTGCTGTTGCTGCTCCTGCTGCTGATTATTATTATTATTACTACGATGCTGATACAGTTGATGCTGAGGAGATAGTCTTGTAGGTGTAGATAATGGCGAAGAAACTGTACTGGGGCACGTCGAGCTCTCTGCACTACTTATCCCACTGCTGACACCGGCATCACTTAATGAATTATCTACGACAGAATTGTTATGTGACGCATGCCGCGTATTGAATGCAGCAGAATGAGGAGTTCGCGCAAAACGATGCTGTAAATGATCGGGTTCATCGTATGATGTGGTCGAGTTTAATATTATTGTTGACTCTAAAAAACCATCTTTGGTACCATTTTGATGCTCGTTGCGACCAGTTTTAGCCGACAGCCGTCGCCTCCTAGTTTCATCACTATCTACCTCATCGTTACTTCGACTGTATAGATTTCTGCTATCTGTGGATGAAACATTTGCGGCAGCATCTGTGATTCTGTCGGGCAGCGTATTTGGATCATATTGTATATTTTCCAATTTTTGCGGTATATCGGTTATGGAGGAGGATTTCGTTAGGGTTTTCGTACAAACTCTCCCGCTTAGCGAGTTGTGCCGTCTGTGTTGTGTATGCGTGGTATTATTGGGATTTTCGCTAGCTGCCCTCTCTGAACGCTGCACTTGCTCCGAAGGATTTGAATACAACAACTTAGACATAATTTCTCGAAATCTTAATAGCAGATTTTTTTGTTTTTATAGAGAATCGCTGCTACAACTATAAATGTTCAAATATACTCGAGTTCATTATGACGGTGGTAATGAAAAAGAATTAAATTTTCCAAAAGACCTGAAAAGAAACAAAATTTTTGCTTAATTATTTAAAAACAACAAAATAGAGTTCATTCACTTGATATGAAAAATGTGCTGTCAGTAAAAAATGCAGGATGCGTGTAGTAGGATTTTTAAAAGTAATCTCGTGTATAAGCCCAAGATGCCTGCCTGCCTGCATGCGGACTGTTTTGTTAGAAATAAGTATGTACATACATATGTACATACTCGCACATATGTACATTTAAAATCCCAAAAGAAAATCTTTTAAAAATATTTTGTGTATATTTTGTAAGGAAAAAAAAAGAATAATGCAAGGAGGAACACTTCAAATATGTTGTGTTGAATCTTATTGAAATAAGTACCACCTGTCAAAAATCTAAACAAGGTATAGAGACACGACGATGGTACTCGTAGTGAGTAAGAGAGGTACGTGCTTATACTCAGCGAAATTCTTTTAAGGTCACATGAGTTAATGAAATATTTCTTAAAACTAAAGAGTAAACAGATCGATATGTTAATGTGAAATATCTAAAAAGTTTGACTAACTCATGCTATACTGTAACCGAAGCTTTTAGAAAATGTTGTAAATTTTTTTTAAAGTGTGACATAAGCTTACGTGGTACACATTCAGTGAAAAACGCAAGAAGTAAAACTACGAAGCAGAAAGACAGTATTTAATTTAAGCATAAAAAAGGTACAAAAATTCGATTAAAGTTTAACGAAAAAAAAAAACTTAAAAATAAAAACCCCTTAACCATTTGACGACACATCAACAAAAGAAGAAAATAATAGTCGAAAAATAAAGTGAGTGGCTGGCACCAGTGGTTCAAGTACTGCAGCTACCAAATACATACTTCACTATACATGCAGCAGATGTTTTATGTTTTTTTAACAAACAACAAAAACAACAACTACAATAAAAATTTATACTTCTTTTACACTACAATTGGTACATGTCGGTGAAGAGATGTGCATAAATTTATATGAACCTTAACGCTTTCGTTAAGTACATCTAAAGAAAGAAATAAGAAAACTTTACGAAAATATAATATCTACATATCGTCATCTGAAATCCAAAAGGGCGTAAGTATACTTTTTAGTTACTTACAGTGTATTTTGATTTATTACGTCAAAAAACGAACATAACACTTTCTGGGCAGTCAGGTAAGAAGTGGCTTCTGAAATTTTGAATTGTAGGTAACTATACATGTGAATGTTGATATTTATGTGCATATTTTTTAAACTAAATAAAGTAAACATCTTAGCGTAAAATAAGGAAAAACATCAATTCAAAAAGACAAATTTCAATACAATAATTATGGTTTCGAGACTTCACTGTGAGTTAAAGAAACCAAGTAGAAGAGACATCGAGATTGTTGGCGCGCTTGCTATACAGCTGGTGTCAAGTAGTCCAAAAACTGTATTTAAAAGCAATAAATAGAAACAAAAAGGACATTGCCCAAACGCAATTGAGGACACTGCAATTAAATTCATTGGTTTGCATATTTTATAATGCTGCGCCACAACTACATCGCGTTAGAGACTGCTCTTGATCATGTGATTTGGACGAATCACCAATGATTCTAACTAAATTGTTCATTTAAACATGCAAGCACGAAGGTGGATATAAAAATATTGGCATGAGTAAAGCGCGATTATTTCGCAAACCGATGTCTGCTCAAATTTTGTAAAATAAAGACAAGAATACCAATAAGTTGTTATGCATTCATTCCTTAAATTAGTATCAATTTTATGCAGTCCTGAAATTAAATATTATTAATAGAAACCGCATATTTTTTATTTGATCTTTGGAATTACTTTTGATTTCCATTATTGCGATATAAACCTCGGTAAAGAAATTAATTTTCTGTATGAAAATTGTTAAATAATAAATAATTTTTGAAATAATTTATACGGCCTTTAATTAATATTTAATAGCAAATTATTTGCATAACAATATGTAATATGAAAAACACACACATACATACATACGAGGTTTGTTCAAAATGTATGGCGAATTTTGAATTTTTTGTGGCGCTATGTTGGTACTTATCTCTCTCACTTGTGCCGACAATTTCAGCTGCTTTGCTTGGACGCGTTTTGGTTCGTCTTCGATTTTTACCTATTAAAAAAAATTGAACAAAGAACCTGTATCAAATTTTTTGCGAAAAACGAAATTAAGTGCGCGGATGCATTCCGAATGTTGACTGTGGCATACGGAGAAGCTACCTTGGACCGAAATAACGTTTATCGGTGGTACAAAATGTTCTTAGAAGGCCGAGAAGATGTGAACGACGAAGAGCGTGCCGGACGCCCGAGCACTTCAACAACAGACGAAAAATGTATGAAGTGAAGAAACGGTATTGGCCAATCGTCGAATCACCATTAGAGAAGTTGCTGAGGACCTAGACATATCGCTTGGCTCGTGCCATTCGATTTTCATCAATGATTTGGGCATGAGGCGGGTCGCCGCGAAATTCGTACCAAAATTGCACAATTTCGACCAAACATCATCGCATGAACATTGCTAATGAGCTGTTGGACTCTGCCCGCGACGACCAAAATTTGCTCCAGAGGATCATAACTGGTGACGAATCGTGGGTTTATGGTTATGACGTGGAAACCAAAGCTCAATCAAGGTAAAAATCGAAGACGGGACCAAAACACGTGCAAACAAAGCAGCTGTCAACAATTAACTGAACGTTCAAAATGGCCAAAATTTTCGGCAGAAGTAAGAGACATGAGTACCAACATAACGCCACAAAAAAATCAAAATTCGAATATACGTAACCCGCGAAAATTCAAAATTTGGCGATACTTTTTGAACAGACCTTGTACATACATACATACATTTTAGCAACAACATGATAACAAAAATAAAATTTTCTCTCCTTTTTAATTTTAATACATTTTATATGTGAATTTTTGAATGAATAAAAATAAATAAAAAATAATTCATAAACAAGGTTTTTCTGTGCCATCCCCAAGGAAGAAGCAGAAGAAGCAAAAACGAATATGTATAAATATTGAATGATGGTGAGTGACTGATGGTTGGTTGCCAAGTGCAATAAATGAGTGTGTGAGTATGTGCATATGTATGTATGTATGTGTGTGTACCTAGACACATTTGTATCTATTGTACATTCGCATGGACATGATTCACGCGACCTGCTAAAAAAAATAAGAAATACTTAAGCACACAAAGTTAGTGTGATATCGTATGTCTGTCGGCCCATCTGTTTTAAAATCGTCTGAATAGCAGACCAACGAAATCTTCAAATAAATTGAGTATATAAATGAGCATACGGGCGGGGCGGTTGGTTTCGTTGGCTGCTTTATCGATTGCCAGACATACACACAAACAATTTAGACTGGATTTTAAATGCTATTGGTCAGGGATGGGCATTTAAGGTGTCAAGAAGAAAAGTTCTATCAAAACATGAAAACAAAAAATGAGTTCTTCTTAAACAGAAATTAAATTTAATATGAATCACAATAATAAACTTTAAGGTAGATTTTGTAAATAAAAACGATTTTTAGCTAATTTTAATTATTATTGATCGAACTTCATTTGTTTCTATATTTATGATTTGATCAGGCTAAAGTTCGTATCGCTTTGTAAGCCAAATTACATGTGATAACTATTAATGAACTTTGTGTTTGGTTCACTGTGTGTGGTGTCAGTTGATGTAGATTTCTGCTTTATATACGCAACGCTGATGAGGAAGGTTTAGTGGCCTTCGAAAACAGCCGGTTGTTCAGTTCAACTATGTGTTTGTCAAAATATTTACAACTAACTTTGGTGTTATTTGTTCATTAATAATTATCACATGTAGTTTGGCTTACAAAGCGATACGAACTTTAGCCTGATCAAATCATAAATAAAACGATTTTTTTTTCGTTTTGAAATTTGAATGGAAAAAAATATTGTTTGAAACGAATTTTGGTTTCTTTTTACAAAATCTGCATATAAGATTCCGTGTAGTTCTATTATTTTAATTTAGTTATTTCAATATTTGACTTTTATTTAAGGCGTGTCAAAATAAATTTAAAAAAAAATTTTTTTTCAATTCCAGATTGAAATCAATTTGAATAATTAATTGTCAACAAAAAATGTGGAAGTTGAAATACTGTATTTATTTTTAAAAGTTATTAATTGCAAATAAAATTAATGAGTAACATTTCATTTCATACATATTTATTAAAACAATCACCCGTGTTTCGTATGTGGAGTCGAACATTCGTCTACGAGAATTTTGTACTATATTCAAGGAAACGTGTACAAGTTTTCTATAGTCTAGAACAAAATTATGGTAGACGAATATTCGACTCTACATACGCAATACGCGTGAATATTTTTTTTTGTGTGCTGAAAACCTGAGTTTTCTGTCTCTGCTTGTTGCACACAACGTACTAACTAAAATTTACTTTTAAATTCAAAACTAAATTGGTCTGCTGCTTTGGAACACTTTTAATAATCAATATTTTTGAGTTCTTTAGTATATGAACGTTGTTATTATTAATTATGACCCTGATACACATGTTTGTACTTTATTTTTTATTTTTTTAAATATTAATAAATTCCTTGGTTTACTTAAAACGCGATATGTCAAAACACAAATGCTTTAAATTTAATCCCATATCTATTCAATATACAGACACGAATATTTATCTATCTTTCTAGCACTTTAATAAGTTCAGCGTTGCCAAGAAGCAATTTTCGAGATAATTTGAGTTTGAATAATATTTTTTTATAACTTTAGAACGGTTTTACACAAAAGTATTTAAAATAAATTAAATCTTTTGTTTTTTTAATTAACATTTGCGAGATCTTCCATAAGAGGATGCCAAATAGAGTAACCAAACTATGAGAAAACTTTTCTATAGGTCCCCGTTTAGTGGGTGAAAGTTTTCTTGCTAGAAATCTCACTTTTTATAGGCGAGAGAGATAAGGAAAATGGGAAGGGATAGACACTTGCATGTTCTGGAAATTCATTTTGTTCTCATTTGCAGCTGTTTTTTTTTTTTTTTTTTTTTTGCATGCATACCCCAGCATGTTCTATGTTTACATTTATAATAAATTTCCGCTAGAAAACTTCCTTGTTGAAAAGTTGCTGCAAAAAAACTTTCATATTCCTAATTTTTTACAAAGAAATTAACAAATATATATTTTTTGATTAATATAAGATTTTTTTCTAATTTTTATTTTTTTAAACAAAGTTGACCTGACCCTAAGACTTTTTGTTTCGTTGGTGGCAACGCCAAGCCATATACAATTTAACATTAAATTTCTATTTAAATATTTGTATTGAATACATTTGTTGCCAATGTTGGTGGGAAAATTTTTGGAGCGCAATAAATTGATGTGAAAATTGGTTTAATTGCAATCTATTTTTATGGAGCTTGAAGTATCTTGTGATTTTCTGTATGATTTTTTCTACATACAAATGATTCGAGTGTGTACGATTTTATTTGCCAAAAGCGCTAATTGCAATTCGAAAGTGTTGAAAATCTTATTTTAAATCTTAATTGTTTTTGGATTATTTTTCTTTTGTTAGTTTTCATTTCATTTACAATTAATTTATAAATGTGAACACACATATGTATATACTTATATACAATCTACATGCATTAGTATGTATGTGTGTACATTCCACTCTTTACTTTGTTTTTCCAGTTTAAATAAAACATTTTGACATCAGTAATGGCACATTAAATAAATAAATAAGAAATAAAAAAATAAATAAAAACGAAATTAAACTTTTAATCAGATTTTCATCGCTCTATTGTTACGAGTACACACCGTGTTGTATGACATGCTTAAGTGTGCTTCTTCTACCACTCTGCGTTCCGTCACTCTATGTACATGGCCACATAACGTTCAGAAGAAAAAGAAGCAAAAGAAGATATTGTGCACATTTAATTTACTATGTGTGCCAAGTCGGAAAATGCAAATAAAATAAATTTGCAAATGTTGAAAAAAAACTACAAATTCCAACAAAAAAAAATCACTTCAATTTATCTTATTATCGCCTTTTTAAATCGGCGGGTGTTATTTGTTGCAAGTGCAAACGAACGCATTTCACAACAATGGCAACGCATCAAGGCCTTCTTTAACAAGGAATTGATGAAACGCATTCTGGGGTCCGTTTCTCAAAACTACGAATTACAAATCTACAAGTAAAATATACACAAAACAACAACACTTTTAAAAATTTTATTGTTTATTTGCGTGTATTTTATTTGTAGATTTGTAATTTGTAGTTTTGAGAAACGGCCCGCTGGACGTCCAAAATTGGACCACTTTTTCGGACATTGCGAATCGCGTATAATACGAACTATTTTGGCCTTCCTGGCGTCATTGTTGCTGGTTTATCAGCATAAATCAGTGAATTTACGTATCCCCACAGAAAATGTCTAGAGGTGTCAAATCGCATGACCTTGGAGGCCATAGAAACAGGTCCATTTCTCCAAATCAACTTATCACCAAATTTTTATATCTATAATGTTTGCGGTCGGCGTAATACTTGCAGCGCCATCCGGCTGAAACCACATCACGCTTGGATAAATTTCATTCATATTTTCAACAACAAACGTCATTTCGCATGGAACGGTAACAATCTCCATTGACCGTAACGCGAGCTCCGTTTTAATTTTCGAATAAATAAGGAGTCTCTAGGGTCTGCTGTGGATTGGTTCACAGCACATGTGGCAATTTTGTTTAGCAAAAAGCCCGTTAAGCCAAAAATGAGCCTCATCGCTGAAGTTTTCTATAAAACATCGTCTATAAGTTTGACAAATTGATAACTGATTGTTAAAGTAAATCTGGATAATTTAGTAGCGTTATTCAAGCGTCAATCTATTCATATTGGTTCGTCAGAGTATACTCATCATATGTAAATACTGAAAATAGTGCGCACTATGACAGTTCGTTTGACAGTAAACCCTTTCGTTCTATGTGGTTTAACAAACACTGTAGTATTTTTTATTTATAAAATTTATAAATTTATTGACACAAATAGTATACTTAAAGTTAAACGGACAAGTATTCATCACATAGTTTTCGAACTTAAATTTTGGACGAAAATCGATTATTTAAATTGTAAATAATCCATTTTCATCAACAAATGTATATAGAATACTAAGAAGAATATTGTTGTAGAACCTTTTTAAGTTTCTACAGCTTCACTGTATGGGCCTTTCTTTTATTTTGCAAAAATTAACCTTAAGCAGAGATGAAACGGACTAAAATGTGCTACAAAAATATTTTTCATAAAATTGTAATACTCTAAATTTTTGACATTCAAAAATTAGAAATAAGTCAAAAGTTAAAACTCGTTTAAGTTCCAATTTCGTGTTATCCAAAAAGTAATGATATCACCAGGAAAATAATTCAAATTATTCGAACAACTCGCGCAACAAGCAAACTTTTCATTTCTTTTTTACTACCAATTCTCGGCAACGAAATTTGTGATGCTGCTGATGAATGTTGGTCGCTTATTCCAATTCTGTTTATGCCATAGGAAATCGTTTTGTGAATAGATAATCACTTGTCTTTCGAAGTTGAAAAATTAACATGAAAGAAATGATCGACTTTCAGTACCTCAGTATTTCAGTAATTTTTAAAATTTTAGTGCATACTTTTTAAAACCAGAGACATTCAAAAATCTACATACTTTCAGAACTTGTTTGTAGCCGTAAAACGAGAGTTCAATGCAAGTATCTACAATAAACGTACGTTGTTGTTCAAAATGGGATTGCTGCTTTAGTTAGTAAAGTACGAGCATTTACAATACGAGTAGTTGTTTTACATGATTTGGGGTTTTAAGTGTAAAAAAAGTAAAAACTCTATTATTCGGCAAATCAAGGTTTCAGTATAGTAAATTTTTATAATAAAGAGCACCTTGGAAGTTAAGTAAATATTAAGTGAAATATAAAATGTATGATTTAGAAATACGTTGAGTTTGTTTTTAAATACTATTGTTAAAGAGGCTGAGGTTTTTTTTTTTTTTTGTAACAAATAATATTCCTGATTATTCTGTCATTAAGAAATAATCTTGCCCGATTAGTTTGTTAATGTAAATAAAGAAGAAGAAAAACATTCCTGCATTAAATTAATTTAAAACACGTATGACGTTATATACATACACACACAACAAATAACTGAGATCTGCTAACTCGGATCTGCGTTCTTTTAGCAACTTGTTTTTCTCTGAGGAATAAAAAACTCCGCAATATTACAGATCTCTTTTTTTTCTAAGAAATTTTCCTAGAAATGAAAAACATACACGCAATACGTATTACATATTATGCATCAGCACCAACAAACAATATTTTTATGCTGGTACGAGTAACAGCAACCAAAGAAAACAATATAAAATGCCACATGTCTTCTTAAAGGTTTTTCTTCAACGAAAACACAACAGAAGTATTTAAGAGAAGCAAAACAAAATAAACATTTGTCAGATTTTCAAAACAAGTATGTAGTTATGTACATTTGTAAGCATTACAGCCAACCAACCATACTTATGTACATATGTATAAATGTGTACGTACGACGTACTCGTACATGCACCCAAATAAATACTCTCATGTTAAGGTAAATCAAGCAGACCAATGAGGAGGATCATCTTTATCTTCAGTGTAGGTACACAGCATTAAAACATGTACAATGAAAATTTTAAATAAAAAACTGTTGCTGACGCTCAACTGGAAGTCAGACAATATGGACATTACAAATTACTGAAATAAGAAATCATATCAAATCGGGGGAATAGAACGAGAAGAATGTAGATAGAATCAAGTTGGGGAAGACAAAAAATCTAAGTTGTGTTCAGCGGTTAATGATCGTATGCGTTAAATGTAACACAATACATGACGAACATCATGAAAAAAAAATAGTCTCGTACAGCAAGAGAAAAGTAGTATACAGACAGACACAGATATAAAAACTATAGACATTCAGACGAATGGACAGACATGCATAAACATAATATACAACGAAAAAAAATATGAAACTAATATAAAGCACATAAGCATCCTAAATGATTTGTTAAACGATTGGAGGCATTTCACTTAAAGTTAATGAAGAAGGTAAATTACACTTGCAAAAAAGAGTCATATTTTCTTTTTCAACGTTGACCTAGATTAATAGAATTTTCAGAATAGGATTGAATTCAGGAAATTATGGTATTATTATTATGGAGAATGTTAGGTTAGGTTCGACAGCTTGGTGAGAAGATAAAGTAAATTTTCAGCTTACTTGGGTCCAAATAACAGATCCCTTTGTATTAAACCTGTGATGTTGATATGACTGTGTCTGACCAGGGATTGAACTTGGGCTATCGAAGGCCGTCATTTGATTGGTAATCAACGCGCTAACATTTGGAGGGAACAATTAAAAAGGTTTTCCTTTCTATTAATGTAAAGGTATTAAGATCTGACAATAAGTAAAATTGTTTTAAGAAATCTGATCCTATTATTGCTTTACTATCATTTTTTTATAATGAACTTCTATATAAAATTCCTAGTTCTAAAGACTGGTACTCTGTTCGAAATTTCACGCGAAATGTTGACATAATCTATATAAAAAAAATTTCACATGAAATATTCATGAAAAAATTTTGCAAAGCTTGAACTCTGTTCAACTCGTCAAAAATGTATGAAATCTATCTGGCAACATTTTCCTGCCATCTGCGAAATAATGTGGCTGGCATCATTTATTTCGCGTGAAATATTGACAACTGACGTTTTTGTTAACAAAAGTCGATCAATGTTGCATACTTCTAACCAATAAAAACGATTTTTTTTTGGCAAAAGTAATAGGGGCATCACTTGTTACGTGTCAAATTTTTCACGCGAAATAATCAATGTTGCTGAAAATTTTTCACAACTTCGAACAGAGTACTAGGCTTAAAGCAGCTACGTCCAAACACGCATACTCTGATACTTGCATTTTAAGTAAACAGCTTTGAAATCTTTTAAATTTGTTCTTATTTCTTTGCAAAATAAGAGCAAGCAATGTTGTCGCCGAGATCTGATTGGCTGTTGTGCTCTCGCAACATTGATTATTTCATACGAAAATTTTTACATGTAAACAATATTAACTAGCCCTTGAAACTATGCTACCGTTTCTTATGTTTTTAAAAACACCCCATGTGTTTCTTGTAAATTCCATGCTTAAAGCATGGTACTCTGTTAAACATTTCGCGTGAAATGCTGTCAAAATTCATTGCAGAAGTAGTACTCTGTTCAACTTGGAAAAAACATATGATATGTATGTATGTATCTTCAACATTTTAAGTTTTCATGCGAAATAATAGGAATGGCACCACTTTTTTCGCATGGAATTTACAACAAACAACATAAGAGATTGTAGCATAGTTTCGAGGGCTAGTTAATATTGTTTATATGTCAAATTTTTCGTATGAAATAATCAATGTTGCTCAATATTTTTCACATACCAAGCATGGCGCCCAGTTACCTTGAAGTAATTTTATTCCTCATAGAGTTGTTCTAAAATAATACTGAAAACATTGTTTATAAGCATTTACAGCTGATTAAGTTTGCAGGTGTTCGTAACGTTGTCGTATCCGCAACATTTAAATAATACACTTTGAAGACTACTCATATTATACAACAATGTGATGCATTTACAAACAGTTTAAATGATATAAAAAATAAAAAATCCATATTTTTTTACGTTTAATAAATTTTAAAAATTTTTTTGTATTGTTGGCAATATCGTTTTAACAACTTGAAATGTTAAAGACCCACTCACAACCACAGTTAGAATAAGATTTTTAAGTTCGGAATAAGTCTTTGATGCTTTCGTCCTAAATCCACATGAGAATTTATTACAAAATAACTACACTAATGTAAATGTTAACATTCTCTCAAAAATTAACTGCAACTATTTTGTCAAGTGTAAATTTGTTTGTTTGTTTTCCTCTATTATGTAAGTATATATATGTTTATATGTACATATGTATGCATATGTTTTGTTTACGAAAACACACACATCCATGAAACTGGAAACAGACTCAAACAAACGAGCCACTCAGCCATAACAATTCGGAAACAACTGTATGCAGCAGTGACAAGAAGCCTGGTTGTATGCAACAGAAAGCGATTGTGTTTGTTTTCTCATTAAGTGGAATTACTCGTACACTTTAATAATACTTAGAAACAGGTTAACAACAAATAAGAAGAAAAAGCGGAACAAGTCCTTCTTTTATTTTACAGTACAGTCCATATGTCATATTGCTCGTATTTTTTTTTTTTTTCAAAACATTAAAAAAAATATATTATTTTGAATTATTTCAACGTATGGTCGCAACATTTTTGGCATTTTTTCTAGTCGCTTAACTCACACAAGAAGCAAACACAAAAAAACTCTTTGGTGTAGGAATTGTAGAAGAATTTCAAAAGTGAGTTTTCTGAAGTTATTTTTTCTTCTTCATTTTTTAAAGTTCTGCTGTCTTGTAAGAGTTATCAGCCACTTTGTTCATTAGTTTTTTTTACGATTCTCTTTTTTTTAAACAAACTTATGTCCTTGTTAGTGATAAACTGGTTATAAAATTAAAGTGATGACGGCTGTTACTATCCCATATGTTGACTAAATGACTGAATGAAAATTTTTGTATGTAACTTGGTTCTCTGCTTATGTATGCATGTGTGTGTAGTAGATACATACGTACTTGTTTGTGTGAAGATCGGTCGGTCGTCATACCTCATGATGACGAAGATGTTTGATAATCAAGATGCTCTCCCACCACCTGTGTGTGGCCATTCTCAAAATTGTTTACCTTTTTTCTTATTTACGTGCTTTTTTCAATTTCTGAACATTATTTTCCATTTTTAGTACACACATCTTTTTAATAAAAAAAATAAATAAAACAAAAAGGCGGCACTCTGAGTCGGACATGTGCGAAGCTGGAAACTATGTGTGTCCTTTGAAAATTCAATTATGTATTTACTTCTTTTCTTGTCTGTTGGAAATTTGCCTTAACTGTTAAAAATTATTCGACCATAAACATCGTTTCGCTTTAGGGTTTAGACAAAGAAATGAAATATTAATTAATTTCTAAGCTTAACATTTATGCAAATTTTAGCGCCAATTTTTATTAGCTGTTCATTATTTATATTAGTTGATGTCTTTCCCCGTTTCCTTGGAAAATGTATTTTTTTTTAATTTTTTTCAGCACGCCATAGTTTTATGTGCACGTAATATATTTTTTCTTAATCCCTTCAAGTCCTTTTTCAGTACATGTCGTGTAGAGATTTATGTATAAAGTTAAAAGCATTAAGCAAAATCCTTTATTAAAATCAAGGCATTTTTTAAAAAATAGCGAAGAATTAAGGGAAATTTTATTTTTTATTTTTCTTCGGAGAATAGTTGAATTTTTATTGCATGACTTTTTCTACATTAAAAGCAATTTGTTGCCATTGTTTTATGTTTTGTGCAGTCTAATGTCTACAAAGAAATCATTCAAAAACAGTTTGATTTCGCTTTTTATTGCTTGTAGTGCAGTTCGTTACGGTGATTTTCATCAGCGGGAAAGGAAAATAAAATTTATTATGTAACAGACATTAAGAGAAAAAAAATATAAAAAACAAATTTTCTTACACAAGCAAAATATTTTTCTTTTAGTCTTTTATGTTTAAACTAGATTTAAAAAGCTATAAAATATCAGAACAAAGAATGTTCCAAGGGATTAAAAAAAATTGTTTTCATATGAACTATGTACGTAAAACGTAAACAACGTAAAGAAAATCAAAACAACAAGTAACATTAAACTTCATAGGAAAGTGCTGCATTTTCTAGATAACGAAAAACATTCTCTCAAACGTAATAAAATTAAAAATAAAATTCCACAGAATTTCAGTGTGGTGAAACAAAAGAATTACCTTAGAATGGAATTTAATAAAGAATAAAACCTGTCTTAAACCACTGTCGATGGTTATAAAAAATAAGCTTTTGTTTTGGAAAATGGAAAAATATAGCATCAACATCAACAACAAAAAAGTCTATTTTATAAATTTTTTATTGTTATTTGAAAGAAAAGCAGCCCGAATCTGTAGGGAGAGAATAAATTAAGAGAGTTGAAGCTCACATTTGATTTTTTTTCTGCATGCAGTGTGGTCTACATGTTTGAATTTTGTGTTGTACGAGGCAAGTAGAAAATGAATCTCCGCTGTGTGTTGGCTGCATGCTTGCATGCAACAATAACCACATCAGCCATAAACAGAATGAAACCAAAAAACAAATACCTACACATACTCGTACGATTATGAATCCAGATGCATTTTGAAAACATTCAAATTCATGTGGATTGATAGGCAGTCAGTCAGTCATTTATAAGTAAATCATAATAAGTAACTGAAGCGTTTGAATTTGTTTTTTTATACCCTTCACCAAAAAAGGTATGGGTAGAAACATGTATACATTTTAACCAAAATTTCTGGAGAATATTAGTGCTGATTGTGGGAAATAGGAGAAAGTTCTGCAGAAATTTTGCTTAAAATATGACTTTTTTTCAATTTAATTTTTCGAAAGTCCCAAAATAATTTCCGAAATGCCACTTAATTTGCTCTTTAAAATGCCACTGGGAGCACCATTTCTATATATAGTGAGACGCATGTAGAATTTTTCTATTTCCTACAATTACTACTTTTCCTTCCAAAATAGGTATTACCTTTTTTTAAAATTAAATTTTCCATTAATGGTTGAGTATAGTCTCAGTCCCCGAAATAATATTCATTAATTTTACTAGGACTGTTGAGTGCTTAACAGTAGACTGTTAACTGCAAAATGGGCTCCGCAAACTTTGTTGGTTTTTGTCTCTGTTAGTTAAATTTAAATTCATCTTCACACACATTTCTGTCCCCCACACACATGACCATTCCAAGAATTGCTTTTGCCCCCTAGAATTATTCAAAATTGCCCCTAATTATCTACTCGTATTTTAATATTACTCATGAAAATCACAGGAATTTTTTTAGCTACGTCAATGTTAGAATGAACGTAATGTATTTAAAACACACATTTTTTGAAAGCAAAGTTCCTGAGAGCGGACTTTGTCTAAAGATACAATTCTTTTGAAAAACTTTATTTTTAAATGCGTCTTTTTCCAAAAAGTATCTTGCTTTGACAAGAAAAGTAGTTGCCAATAAATTAGCAGCCAATAGGTATATGCATAAACTATTTAACATGGTAGTATTTATGAAAAATTGATTCAGTAACTCTAAGAATTTAAAGTACAACAGATGTTTCTGATTTCTCAACAAAAGCACCAGTAATTAGACTCTCAGTAATTAATTTGAAATGCTCATTTGCTTGCACTTACTATTCAATAAAACAAACACACCGGTTTTCAATGAAATGTTATAAACAAAAAAATAAAAATTATGAGCAGACGACGACTGTCCAAGAATTAGAGAACAGAACTCAAAAACCCAAAAATCCATTAAGCGTGTCAAATTGTTGGAGATTGCAACAACCGAAAATAAAAATTTCTAGACACAACAAATGACAGATGTTTGAAAAAACATGTTTATGAACGAACAAGTAGACTCTGTAAGAATGAGAGCGTAAATCTTAAAAAATCGGAAAGAGTCAGATGTTTGAGTGCGATTTGGGAAGTAAATAAACAAATTTGAAAATGCTCGTATCTGATGGAATGTACAAACACAACAAAGCATAAATAATTGTTTGTATTCAGAGTTGGGAAGGTATCTTCAGCCACGTGATCGTGCAAGATCACGACTATAAAAATGTAGACGTGAGTGCGAGGGCATGAGTAGAATTTTTGAAAAATTTAAATATGTCTTCCCATACCTTGGCAACTTTTTTCTTCAAATAAGTGATGAGTTGCCTCACTATCCCAGCTCCATTCGTTTGTAATTAATCTGGCGGAATTTTTTTATGTTTTTTCCTCGTTGTCTTCCTCTTTGGTAGCAAGCAGAAGTGAATGATAGATGAACATCTCATTGTAGTTTCTATTTTATTGTTTAGAGGGTTGAAGCCAAGGGATCTTAAAAAGAGTATTAAAATTGTACGTGTAGGTATACCCATACACATTGTTTTCTTTTTTTTTTTTTAATGAAAAAGAAAGATACCAAAGGTATTTGTAGATGTATACGATATTACATACAATACAATACTTGGAAATATTTTAAGCTGTAGGAAGGAAACACGTCTGGTGTCGTTTGTTAGAGCCGAAAAATTAAACTCAGATTAAAATGTATTGAAAACTCACATTCGATGTAAATGTAACCGACTTTTTAAAACTAATGTCATTCTCAAATCATATTTGAAATCATCTCTTGGTAATAAGTGAAAAATAAGTTCTTGGATTTGAGGAAAAAATAAGCATTTCCTTTAGTCGAAAAAATTATATACCATGTCTGTCACTTCATTATTAAGTCATTTGAGAAGATGTTTGTTTTCAAATTGTTCTCGCTATATACATATAATCTTATAATTTAGAAACCAATGGGCCAATTTTGGTGAAGAATACGTTCATTACGTGTTTGAAACTTTTCAATGGTGTTCTGAATTGTGAAAATGCGCTTTGAATAGCCAGATTTCTAGTAACAAAAAAGTTCGGTCTTTGGGATTTAATTTTGTATTAGGCACTTAAAATATTCCCTTCAAGTATAAACTTCTAATGTTAAAAATTGCACAAGTAATGGACAGTGTTTTCGTTTTCAAGCCGCAACAATTGCTACAGCACTCTTTATATATTCACACATACATGCATGCATACATACATATAGGGTGTTTTTTTTAGAGGTATAGAACTTCGAATTGAAATAAAATACAAGAAAATCGTTTTAATGTCTATCAATTTGGCTTTATTGGAAGGATAATTTTATGCCATTAACGTTTAAATATGATTTCGGGCATGTGGCCGCCGCGGCTGGCTCGAATAAAGCCAATTCTACAGGTGCAATTTTCAACCACTTTTTCGAGCATATGGGGCCGTATGTTGGCAATAACGCCACGAATGTTGGCTTCCAAGTCCCCTAACGTTTCTGGTTTGTTGGCGTAGACGAGCGACTTCAGCGGATGCGTATTATCACATAGAGTAAACGTAGTGCGAAAACGATCCATGGTTAACCGAATTAATTGCTCTGTCGACCATAAAATGGACGGAGCTTGCGGTAAACTTCGCGAACTGAACCATTATTTTCGAAATAAATTTGCACGATTTGCAAGCGTTGTTCTTTTGTCAACCTGTTCATGATGAAATGGCAAACCAAACTAAATATTAATCACTTGACAGCTGACAAAATGGCCGCCAGTAAAAAAAGTGATGCCAACTTAAAGTTCTATACCTCAATAAAAAACACCCTTTACATACACAGTGTAGCTGATCTATGGATACTTCACTTTCCAATCCTATTAATTCCAATTTTTTTTATATTTGTTTAGTTTTGGTTATAAGAATAATGTTAATTTTGAAACATCAGCTTGAATCTAAATTCGTATTATTAAAAACAAAATATGGAGGCCATCCCTGAAAATTCCCGCTAAGCTACAGATTTTGGTGAAAGTTGTAGCATCCGATACACTTATTTTTTAAGAGGACCAATGGGAAAGTGATGCGAATACAAATCTTACATCCTCTCCAACTATCAACCTCACCCACTGTCCACCCGAAACTTGATGTCCTCTGTCACGCTACAGAGGCTCTGACGACCGATCGGGAGCGGTATAACACTAAGCGCATCATGGAGTAAATACCTGCAGCAACTCAGCACGCGTGGATGCTAAGTTGGCAGCCCCAACACCAGGATCGGACGCTTTCTAAATCTATAAAAATCGGTGAATATCTAAAATCGATTTGGCGAAAACTTTTGAAGTTATTAAAAAAAAAAACGGTTTTTTCGAAATTTGTCTTCAACGATATCTGTCCATATTTTAGCTGTTTATATTTTGAATGTGATCGGTAGAGTGTAGTTCAAAATTTGTTTAAAAAAAATTCTTTTATGAAAATTTGATTTTCTAAAATTTTTATAAAATCTTCCGAACCGAATCGACATCTAAAATGGGCAAATTTGCTTCCGATCCGTTGATCCATTCTTAAGTTATGAGATGTTTGCACACATATATACACACACAGAGATACATACACATCCTTATGTACATACGATACATACGGATAAAATCGCGAAAATAGTCAGAATTCACTCCCAGGACCTCAAAAACCCCGATTCTCGAAAATCAATAACTAATAAGATTTTTAAAGCAATAAATGCGGCTTGTTTATCATACTTAAGTTGTGTTATTTGCAGTTAAACAATTAAAAAAAAAATTTCTCAAACTCCACTGCAAACTTTGGGATATACTAGTGAGTCAAAGAAACATAACTTTATTTAATTTTTTTACAAACATTAAATAAACATCGTAAAACTTGTTTTACTTTTAAGTTTTCTTTGGTAAAGAAAAAATACTCGTAGTCTGTACATATTTCATATTTCAAATCGTGTAAAGTTTTATAGAAAATCCATCATGCAGGCATACATGCAGTTGTTTCCAGCAGGTTTTCTTTCTAAAGCTATGCCGCTTGCCTTTAACCTTTAGAACTGTAATTAGTGCAATGGCCTTTTTTATTATTTTTGTTTTTGTTTTTTTTTTTGTTTTCATCTTTTCGACTTAACAAATTTTAACAAGAAGAAAAACAGTTTTCAATACTTAACGCTCTAACGAATTTCAGTGGTTAATAACAGAAGGACAGCCCCTATTAAAACCGAATCGACCAATGGAAACAACAGCAACAACTAGCAACAGCTGCTTCCTCAAATATGTAAAACAAAAATTGTTATAATAATTACTTTCATAAACATTGGAAAAATAAAAAAACCAATTAAAGCAAATAATATCTATCTTACTTAGCAAACGTTTAAGAATGTAAAAATAATAGTAAAATAAAAGGTAAAAATCCCATGCAATAATTTTATTAACGATAAAACAGAAGAGTTCTCATTACGCTAATAAAGAAATAGCAAAAAAAAATAAAAGTGAATAGCTACCGAGCTGGAGCACTACAATAATTCTTCCAATAAAAACCGAATTCAATGCAAAGATCAGGGGGTCTACTCTGTAATTCGAAAAAATAACATACCAAATCCGAAGCATTTTCTTTCGCTTCGAATTACAGAGGTCAGGGTGTGTGTTAAGTTTTGTAAAAATCGGTACAGTAGTTAAACAAAATATTAAATTTTAATGGGCGTTACTCCGCCCATGGAAGATTGTGTCTATTTTTGAGCTCAAGGTGTGTGGTAAGAACCACGAACCTTTCGCAGCATTCAAATAAGTAGAATATCATAAAATCAAATAAACAATGTGTGGGCGTGTCCCGACACATTTTTTTACAATGGGACCAATGGGAAGCTATAACCTCTCAAACAGTAAAAAATTTTTTGCAATCGGTCTAATATGAACCGAGTTATGAAGTAACAGTGCCAAAAAAATTTATACGAATTGAACTCCTCCTTTTTTTGAAGTCGGTTAAAAATACACCCATTCAACTGTCATGAGTCTGATCAATATTAGCCAAATAATAATGTACAATACTATTGCAATAAATGATTTCAAGTTTGAGCTTTGTTTACACTTTGTTTAAAAAATCGTTCAGTAAACTGTAATAGTTTGTTTGGATCAAGACAATTCACGTATTCTAATTCAATTGAAAAAATTTTACATACGGCTGAAATTCACATTAACTATTATCACACACACATACAATAGATATAACAAAAATTTTAAAAACACCCGATATGTCAAGAAAAGATGTCATATCTTCTAAAAGGCTGGACCGATTTCCTTCAAACATAGCTAAGAATACTCTCGATCAAGTCACCTTTCAAACAGAAAGGTGTACAGACCGTTTGGTCTGTACGTGGACACGGACAGACACACAGACACACTACACACTTATAACACCCCTTTTTTGGACGGGGGGCTAAAAATACTACATAACGAGAGTGCAACGACTATCGAAAATAGCTCCTTGCTCCGTTTTGCTACTGGTTGTCTTTATATGTATTTAAAATGTTCCTTAATCTATTTGTTATTTTCCTATTACACCAACATCTATGTATTTCAATTATGGACTTAAATACAAATCTCTAACATTTAAAAAAATTAAATTTTTTAATAAAATTTTATAAAACCTTTTTCACATCTTCTTCGTTTATAATTAATTTATCCAATTCAATCAATTAATTAAGAAATCAATGTGCTGTTTTAAAATTGCTAACAATAAAAATTGAGTTATAGAAAATATTTTAGGTCAACAAACAAGTCAATTGAAAAATAAAATCAAATATGAATATATGTATGTATGTATGTATGTATGTATGTACTCGTATATTCATTCTATTATTAATTCCATAAAATATTACTAAGAGACTGGTAGACGAGAACAACAACAACAACAAAATAATTTAAAAAAATAAGCGTCCAATAAAAAAGAGCGTCAATAAATGTCAAATGATATTAAAGCGCTTCATAAATCGTAAAATTAAATTTAACAAATTGAAAAAAAACGAAACGCAACAAAAAGTGAATAAATTTAAGGTTGACGAGGTAAAACGATAGAGAATCACAACAAAGTCGCACAAACTGCAAGGCTGGCAACGAACGCACTAGCCAAAGAGAGAGAGAGAGACTGACTGACACTTAACACAACACCTGCCCGATTGCAATAAAAAAAACCACTAACCAAAAGTGAATATATATTGAATTAAAACGGAGAGGGGGAAAAGATGAACTGTTAGCTGTCAGTTTATGTCAAACATTAAAGTTATATAAAATTACAATTATTATGCAATTAAGGGTCAATCTCTATGTTTGATATTAAATTTAACCTTTTACAAAGGGTTGATATAAATGCATACATACACATATACACACGTACGAGTACACACATACATATTTTAATCAAAAACCAAAATCTACTGCAAGCGACTGAACATGATGTAAGTACTTGAAAATAAGATGTGCATTGAAGCCCTCCCTCATGAATTGAAAATGACAAAAAGATAAAGAGGAGGATAACGTGTTACTTTGCCTGAAACAACTTAAACGATTATAAACTAAATACAGGGATTTTGATGCCCAAATAAAGGATGGGTTTGCTGTTAAAGAAGATTGTTCCGATCTGTGCTTTGTGGCAAAAATTCCCTTAATGGCATTTGAAGCTTAAGCGATCGTAAAACACTTTAAATGCATTTTAATGCAATTGTCAAACCCTTTCGAAGGGAGGGGAAAATAAACATCAATAAAATATAAAATCATGCATAAATTACTTCTGCAAATTGAACGAGAACAAACATAATTTTTTTTGTGGTTGTAAATTTCAGTTCAGTCGAAACTTTGTTGCAAAACTAAAATCCTTTAGGGGTTGACATAAAACTAAAACAATATACATACATAAGTATACATACATAACATATTTGTATGTACAAACTCTCAACAACAATAAATTACCTCAACCTTTTTCAGTTTGCGTAAAATTTTAATTATGATAAAAGACGAAAAACAAGCAAAAATCCACAGAACGAAAGACTGGTGTGCGAAAAAGAAAAAATTGCAAAATACATTTTTGTTTTTGCTGTTCTTTGTTTGGGAAAAGGTGTGTGACCTGCAAAACTTTAATATACACAATTTTGAAAAATATCTACAAAATTTAGGGTCATTCATTTGACTGAAGTGATTGTGATGGGAAAGTGTTTTGAATGAGGAAAGACAAAAGTAAAAGGGCACGTGTGCGCGTTCTCAAAAACTTGCAACCTTTGCCCAGGCCACACACATACACACAAAAATAAACACGCACACACATACACTGTATAAAAAATTTGCGTAATAAATTATGACTCTTTTTTGCATAAAATCATTAAATGCTGCTCCCTTTTTTTTTGTTCATGTGTTCATAAAAAAACACGAAAAGAAAAGCTTTGCTTTCTTTATTTTTTGAGAATTTTTATGTTTTTGAACTAAATTACACAATATGCGAATTAGTTTAACTATTTCGTCATTTTTTACTTAGTTTTAGTTTGTTCTTCAGTTTATTGACAGAAAATAAACAAAAAGTTCTAATTCGAAAGAAAAAAATTTATTCTACTTACAATCGAGGTTTGAAAAGTTTTTTTAAGGTGGTAAAGGGTTTGGTTTTTTTTAGTCATGAGTATTTACATATATTTAATAAAATGGAAAACCAACAGTATGACTCACAGAAAGTTTAGCTTTAATGACAAACTTGAGACATGTCAAATTTACACAATGAAAGTTTTCATTAAATTTATTGTTGATTAAAGTTTTTCTATTTGAAGAGAAATAACAGAGAATGAATCTTTATGACAGCTTTCTTAATTCAATTAGCTTCTATGCGTTCGATATATGTATGTAAGCAGAATAAAGTTTCATGCAACTAATTGCAACATGCAACATAATTGCACTAATAGGCTGGAGTAGTTTAAAATAACAGCTGATTTTTAAGTTCTCAATCAAAATAGGATTAAAACAGCAAATATTTGACAATTTGAATTTATAGATACAATAACTAGCCACCACTACATTTCTGTACTTCTAGGTCATGCTCGGATTATTAATACGATGAATATATAAAAATCAGACTTAGGTATTTACCAGCTACACACACAAACAAGTAATATGAATAATTTTGTAATATCAATTAAAAAATTAATTAAATTTTCAACTACAAACAATTTGATAATATCAATTAAGTTTTTCCACTTAAATTAAATAATACAATTAAAAATTTAATTGAATCTATTAAATTCTTCATTGGTAAATACTTTTTTCTGTGTAGCCTCAATCTGAACCCCAAGTCTCACAAAATCAGGCATAATTTTTAAAGAAAAAAATATGTTTACGTAAGGAACACTCAAAAACAATGGACTGAAGGCGAAGACAGTGGTGGTACACGCAGGCAAAGTCTGTTTTTTGGGATGCGAGCATTACATTGTCTTTAAGAAGTGATGAAATTAAGGCCGCATTTGGTGAAGAAGAAATTGCTATTTTATTAAAAGATTGCACCAGCTCGTACATCTACTATTGCAAAGGTGATGAGATAGATCAATGTATTAAATTTCGAATCGCTTCATCACACACCTCGTTTGCCGGAGTCAGCTCCTTTTTATTATTTTCTATTTCCAAACTTGGAAAATATTTGACAGTTCTTAATATAAACAGATTTAGACAGTTCTTAATACAAACAGTGTATCGGAGCTACTGAATATCGCTGGTAGAAGTGTGTCGAGCTAAAAGATTGTGTCAAAAAATAACGAAAAATTTCTCTTTTTTTTTTGGGACCGTACGTATCAAGGAATCCTCGTGCCTCGTTGCGACAACGCGAGATTATATTTTCAACAATAACACTGAGTGTTACTAAAATTCTAATGTAACATCAGACCATTGACATCAGAGGCGCTGTATCTCTGCATTATGAAAAACGTGCAAAAGAGCAGAGTTGTAAAAGAATGAACCTTCCCTCTATCTCTTCCTTCACCACCTGTTTTCTCTATCACAATCCATTTCCTAAAGAAGGTAACACCTAGTAATAGTAGTAGGGATTCATTGCCTGAGTGTCACTTCTCTTAAAAAACGGTTTTTCGTACCGGTATGCACTTATCAACCTCTAAATTTATAAATTATAAATAAATATCAACCGATTTTAAATTTATAAACGGATTTGGAACTAAGAGATTTCAATGTTTCGAACAATGTATATTTTATTTCAGTAAATTTTGGAAATATGTGGGTGGGAATTTTTCTACCAAATCAATTTTGTCTGTTTTTTCGTAATTTTTCTACTTTGGACTCGTTTTTACGCAGTATTTTTGTACAGAAATCATACTTTTTATAACATCATTTATAAAACTTATACTTTTTCAAGGTATTTAAGCTTCCGGGATGATGAAAGTAGAATTTAACAAACATACAGACCTGTTCTAAAAATCACGGTGATTTCAAAAACAAACTATGCTGCCTTGTTATTGGGATTTTGTTGTATTTTAGGTTTTGGTAATTTATAATAGAATATTTTATTCCAACTTCCAACGCTATAAAACATGCAATTTGAAAATGCAATGATTTAGCTTTTATTAAATTCTTGAAATCACCGTGAATTGAAATGCCGTGATACGCAGAACAGGCCCGATAATATAAAATTACTACAAACATAGTATAAAATTAGTACAACAGTACAACAGTGTGTTTTTAAATAAGTCATAATTGCTTTGACGTCGAACAAAGTATAGTGTTCCATAACGCGGCAGTACAAAACGTTGACAGTTCGTCGACAAATATTAAGAACGCCGCAAACAAGCAATCAGGGGAATCCGGTTCAAAGTCGATGGACATGGTTAGAATGTTTCGCAACTTTGTATCTGAACACTATATACATGGTGTAATGTATGTATGTATATACATACATATATGTACAAACTTTGTATTGATACGTTTTGGAAGTCAGACAAACATTGTTTCGATATCTAAAGATCCTACTTATTTTTTAATCATTCCACTAAGTATAAACTTTGTTTTGATATACCCTGTATAATAACCAATACAAAAAATAAGCACTTTTATTGGACAAAAAAAATTTCTAAATGAGACAATAAAATTTTAATCTGATTATGTTACTTAGAACAATCATAACAAAAGCTTTCAAGTGAAATTCCCATAATGTTAAAAAAAATAATGTTATAAAAAATAAAATTATGTATATATTTTTGTTTTTTTTTAATGTAAAGAAAACATTGAGCCATTTTTTAAGAATGTATTTATGTATGTACATATGTTATCAAATATAATACCATCCATCAGACTGCCAAAGAGCCTATTCTGATAAATGTATGTACGAGTATTTATGCTGTTAAATATTTACTTTTAAAGCTGATTAATTATAATAAAAATTTTAAAGTAAATTTGTAAGTGCTGGTGCTAAATGCTCTCATAAATGAAAATATTTAACACTTAACAAATTTTGTAAACACTCGTATGACTGAGTGTTTACAAAATTTGTTGCGCGCATATACATAATGTACGTACATTCTCATGTATGTAAGTATGCATGTAAGTATGTACGTAAGTACATACGAACTCATCATATAAACCGATAGCCAGACAGTCATTCATTAAACGCAAATAAAAATGTTCATGGAAACTTTAAAAGCCATTTACACATTAAATTTGTATTTTACATTCTATTCATATGAATGGAATAAAATTGAAGAAAAAAATACTTCTTTTGAGCAGCAGACGTTTTTCTTACCTTGAGAAAATTATTGATTGTTCATTATCTTATCAAAAGAATGTTGATTATTCCGTAAACCGACATTAATATTTAATAATAAACGCCATGAATATTTAACAAATAAATTGCTACACATACATATATTTATACTCGTACATACATGTATGCATGCACATAAATATTAGTATTGTTAGTAAGTATGTATGTATGGATATTTTTCCTTGTAATTTAGAAAAGAGAAGTGTGTACGTGCGTACACACACAAAAATTGTGTGTCCTAGTTTACAGATACCAAATGAAAATTGAATACCCATACTTATATACATATAAATAAATAACAAGAGTGCTAATGTGTGATAAATGTTAAATCAATAAATTGATTCATAGCTTTGAATATTACAATTAAAGGAGAAAACAGCGGCAATATTTATGACTGGTTTATTTCAAATATTTTAGTAAGAGGATAAAACAAACAAGCTGAAATTAGTGGGAAAGTAAATTATTCATATTTCGATTTTCAAAATTTAGTTCTGTTTAAAAAAAAAAGTCAAAAGTATGCCTTATTCTCTTTTGTTACCATTTAAAAAATTAATTTAATAAATGTGGAACCCAAAAAGAAAAAGAAATCATGAATTCATTCGACTCTTTATTTAGGTTTAGTAGATTTGAGTCTTTTAAACAAAAACTGTTGAATCAATTTTTGCCGTTTTTTAATACCAGCAGTAGCGTTTGGCAAGCAAACAAGTTAAAAAATCGCATTAAGCCCGAGTCACAACATAACGTAACCTTAAGGTAGAATTAGTAAAATCGTATCGTCAAGTTGCGTGTGAGTTGACAAAAACAGTACTACATGCAATCAATGGCATGTTACTAGTTATAGAATATGTGGTGCTCACGCAGAAATCTAAAAAAGCCGCATTAAAAGCCAAACAACAATTATGTGCTGTGCAAAATGTTAAATTTTCTATAACTATAAGTAGAACGATACGATTTTACTAATTCTACCTTTATTGAGAATTAGACTTGGCTCGAACTCAACTGAATGAGTCTACTGAGAATGGTAAACAATGTAAACTTAAATGATCGTCAAAGTTGCCTATTATATCCGATGCTATCCAAAGTGATTATCGACGGTATTATGTCAAGTCCCGACCCGTCCGCAGCCTATAAATTTAGCCTACACAATAATAAATTACAATTAAAGAAACATTGTTAATATCTAAAATTAAAAACCATTGAATTTTAATTTCGTAGAACTGGCTGGAAATCTATATTCGTATGTATTTAATTCAAAGATTTATTTCTTTCTTTTCTAATGGAACTGCACATAATAATTACTTTTCATTTCAATTTTACTTATTTAAAATTTTTCGTTCTTATTAAATAATTGTGTAAACATTTTGTCTATGGTGTCTTGCCACAATTTCTATGATTGTTTTTTTTCCAATATGGTTAATATTATTGTGCTGGAACTGATCCACTTTATTTTTTGTATACATACATGCATACATACATACAATATTGAATAAAATAGTCTTTTAATGATTTTTGGTTTATTTATTAGCAGATAATATAATTTCTTATAAACACAAGCGGGGGTGTCATGACGTTCATTGAAAACTCTCTAATTGTAAAAATTAAAAACTAATTTTCATTATTAACATATTTAAATACATAAATGCTGAAATATTCGAAATGGGATCACATTTTTGTTCAATTTCTATTCGTAATGAATGAAATGACAAAATAAAATCATTCAATTGCACAAATTAGCTTTCTTGACATATTTGTGTTCTATTGTAGTAAAACAGCTCTTTGAAATTTTAATATAAAATCTTGAAAGTATTTAAATAATTTGACAACTATTTCCGATATTTTTTTATGTTTTTATATCGTTCTGTTTTCGCACAAACAATTACACACCCACAATGCCGCTGTTCTTTAATTTGTTTAATATGTTTAAATATGTACTCGTATATATGTATGTATGTATGTATGTATGCATATATGTATATCTAAGCACAAAATATATAATTTAAGTCAATATTTTCAATTAATATAATATATCGTTATATCTGATTTTAATAATATTAATAATATCTATCTATGGACATATTGTACGAACGTGCGTGTAATTTATTATTTTTATTTTAAATATTTGATGATATCGATTTTAACGCAGTAATGTAATTGCACTATGTATTTGCATAAAAAATAAAGCAATAAACTTATTGTTTAAGTCCTAACCTCGACCTATTAAAATCCGTGAAAATTCAAAATGAAATATGGATGTACACAACTTGAAGAGTCAAAACATTTGCAACCGAAAGCACGAAAATCTTAATTGGAATTATGTATCAGTTTATCTTGCAAAGAAATCCTCCACAAATAGTAACTGGGTCGCCAAATCAGTAAAATAATGCAAAATATAAGTAAAACTATAAAAATGAAAAAGTTACATCTTCATTTCAGTTACAGCTTTATTTTAGCTCCCTATAACACACTATAAATTGCCTCTAAAATTACTGAACCACATGCATGCATATAAGAAACGTGAATTCAGAATAAAATTCTTAGTATTTGTAATGATTAAATTTTTTTGTTAATATTTTTTTTTACATCGTTTGCAACAAATTATAGCCGACATTCCATATTAATGAACCAACGCATCCAAAACCACTTGCTAACTCTCTCGCATGTCAGTGAGTGTAGTTTTTCTCTTAATGTTTATTCACTTTTGTTTTAGAAGAGAATTGAATAAAACATTTTGTTGTAATTAATGGTGCATTTATGAAATTCCACATTTCTGAGATGGGAAATTCAGTGTACATACGTTTTTCGACGTTGGAAGGAATCTTTACTTGCCAGCTTCTCAATTGCAGATTTATTTATTCAACTTTTTAATATCATTTGCTTCTCCCGGCCAACTCAAAATTTTGCAATTTTGTAAGAAAACTTTCGCCAAAATTTAAAAAATTAAAAAAATAAGAATACTATGTACCCTCTTTGTGATTTAATGTTATACATAATTACAAAAAATTATTTTTTGCCTCCAATGAAAATTTGTATTTAAAATAAATAAAGAGCACTGATGAAACAGAAAAGCATAATATGTATTATTAAAAATTTTGCAATTTTTTTTATGGAACAAATAAATTTTGAGTTAGAAAATATCTTTGGAGCATTCAGCGTAATTAATCTTGAATATAATTCCAAGTTTAGGAGAAAAGAAACTAACAGTTATGGAAATTATAAATTCTTTTATTTTATGTAAGTATACATTTGCATTACGAAATCATATACATATGTATGTATGTATCTACATATAATCTTACATGCCAGTAAAGTTTGTAGAATTTTAGTTAATTTTCCAATTGAATTGATTTGTTGTACATATTTTACTTTAATAAAATATAGATATAGTATTAAGAAGAAAATATATATTACAATAACGATAGTTTGTTTCGAATATTCATTTTGACGAAAATTTTACGATTTTGGATCTAATTTCCGTATCTGGCAGCTATGAGTACACACATGTTTGACACTTGATGAGAAAGAAAACCCACGAATTGAATTGACACATTTAACTCTTTTTTTAAATTTACTTTTGTTTTGCTTCAATAGAAAAATGTTTATGTACATACATACATACGAGTATATACTTATGTTTGTATGTACGTATGTAAGTACATTTTTTATGTGAAGAAGGTTGGTGGACTTGTTAAATATAAACATAAAATTAACAACAAAAACAAAATCCATTGAATTTTCGTTACAACAGAAGTAATAAAATAAAAATAAAAATGTTAAACAATACAAGAAGAAGAAGCAGTTGTGCTTTTGTTACTTAAATGGTGTAAAAGAAAAATTTATTTGTATACATATACATATGTACTCATATGTTCAAATAAAAGTTAGTAGTGGTAAGTTATATATACAGACTACTTCTGTTATTATAAAAAGAAAAAAGTACGTACCTATGTGCTTTTATAATTACATGCATAGATATGTACCAGAACTGTTAATGAATCATTCTTTTTTTATTTTAATTTCAATTCGTTTCTAATTCAAATTAATTTATAGAATGAGTTGTAATTCGTTTTCAATTCAAATGAATTTTTTAAAGTGAATTGCAATTCATTTCCAATTCGTTTGCATTGAATTGATTTTGAGTTCATTCAAATGAATTAGAACAATGAATCAATTCAATTCATTTGAATTAAAAACGAATTACAATTCATTTGACAAATTTATTTGAATTGGAAATGAATTACAATTCATTTTTACAAAATTCATTTGAATTGACTCAAATTTCATTCAATTCATTTTTTTTTTTGTGAAAAGAATTAAATCAAAATTTGCTAATACAGTGCATGAATGAATGAAATTAATGATTCATTTACAGCTTTGATATGTAAGGTTTTTTCGAAAAAAAAATTATTCCCAGTGGAAGAAAAGTACATCGTTAATTTAATGGAACTCTAAATATAATTAATATTATGCAAGTTAAAAAATATGCTGTAACAATATGAATTTTGAATACTGATTGAAGGTATTGTACACCTATGTATTGTTTATTTTTTTAACTAATACTGTGGTCGTATTTTTAAGGATTCTATTTATGTTTTTAGAAGTGAATATATGTATGTACATGTCTAGCTATAACCGCCCAAAAAGCTTAACCGACACATTTGTTGACCTCATTTTTTCGACGAAAAAACGATTATTTACGCTCGCAAAAAATAGATTGTGGCCAACAAATTAAGTTCAAAAATTATGTCGCATAAGCTTTTTTGGCGGTTATGGCACGACATGTATGTATGTGTTTTATTTACGACTGTAGTGGAGTAACGGCCTGTCCCACGATGTCACTAGAAGTCGTTCGATCGAATACCTACTTATATTGAAAACAACAACAAATTTTCTAATGTTATTGTTGTTTGCAATACAAGTTGTCGATCGAACGTTTGCTGGTGACATCCTGGGATAGGCCTTAAATTACAGATGCCAAAAGTCAGACTGGACAAATATTTCATGAAGTAAGAGTAAAGGCTATTTTTATTTAAGGCAAATAGTCATTCATTAATAAGAGGCAATAAGTCATCGTATGTACATACATACATAAGTGCATACTTGTACATTTAAATATATACATACATACATACATATGTACATACATAGTATATACATATGTACATACTCACCGATTAACGATTCAGAATGAAAATTTAATCTGGGGTTTTCCGGCAAAAGTAAATACAAGGTTATTATTAATTTCCGACACATTTTTATAAATCTTATAAAACAAGCATTATATGTATGTATGTATGTATGTATATACATACAGTTTCCGACAAAAGTCTACGTACAACCACAATTTTGTCCATTTTACGAAACCAAATAGCTTAAATAAAAAAATTTTGATGGATTTTTTGTTTGATATTGACAAATAAAAATATTGTTTGCAATGTAAGCTTCAAAAATTATTCAAGAAAAACCAAATCCAAGTTTCGGACATCAATTTAGGTTTCTTTTCAAGAAGTCATTAGATACTAAATTAGTTAAATTTGCACCAGCTTTTACTGCATACGATTTCAAGCAATCCTTTTTAATAATACTCAACGAAGTTGGTGCAGACTTTTATTGTACATTATTATTTTTTTTTTTTTTGAACAGAAGTTTCAGATTATAATAAATTCTGTTTTTTTTTTTGTGTTATATTAATAAAACAAATACCTATGCATCACAACATTTGTTCACTATAATTTCAAAATGCTCTCAAGTCGCTAAAATAGCGGTCGTACGTAGACTTTTGTCAGCCGGTAATAGATTTTTTTATTTGTATCATGTCAACTTCCATTATTCCCGCCTTGAATTTAATGAAAATAGCGTTTTGAATTTCTGGTAGGAACCTCAAAAGTGGCAGATGTTTTACAGAAATAGTTTATACCTTGTTATCTAAAGTGGAATAAGTGTGTATGTATGTATGCATGCATGTATGTAGAAAACTCAAGTGGTGTAGTATTTAAAATATGTAAGTGTATTTGTGTGTCTTCTACACTTGTCATATGATACTTTAAAAGGACGACACGCGTTGTTTAAACAAAATATATTTCCTTTTTAGTTTTTATTATTTTTTTCTCCTAAAGACGTATGTATGCATGCATGCAGTTATGTACGAGTATGTATGTATGTTTGTATGTTTCCAGCAAGTGCTGAAACTAATGCAGAAAAAATAACGGTAAGTGAGAAGAGCAATCATCTGTCACAATATAAAAATTTGTTTTTTATTTTATTTTCTTTTCACAATAAATAGACATGACGTACATATACATACATACAGCCTTCTTCCTCAGTTTACGACATTTCTAATATGGAATAATGAATGGATGGATGTTTGTCTACGATGGATGGATGCTGTTGTGTATTAGAGAGCATTAGCAAAACAAATTAAAATCTAGCAACAAACAATTTCAATGACTAGTGTAATTATTCAATTGTCTTTGATTAAATGTGCAAAATATTTTTTAATGTTAGGATTTATAATTTTTTTCTTTCATACACGACTAATCATCATTCATTCTTCAACCAGACCATATTTTATTATAAGTATTTAAATATACTTAGGAACATACATATGTATGTATGTATGTATGTATATATGAACATATTTATATTTATCTACTGTATAGACGAGAGACAGAAATAAAGACAGAGATGGAGAAAGAAAATGTTTTGGTCTAAAAACGGAAATTGCAATTTATAAACCATTTACACATTTTTTTGTTGTGTTTTTCGTGTTAATATGAGTTGCCATGTGGAAAATGTATTCATTCATTTATTCAAATTACTTGCATACACATAAGTAGATATAAATACCTACATATAAACAATAAATATAAAAATAATATAATGAATTACTAAACTTAGGAAAATGTGTAAAACAATAGAAGAGAAGGTACATACATACATACATACATACATACATATACATATGTATGTATAAATACAAATCTTAAATCTTTAGTTTAAAGAAAAGTTGCGCAATGCAATTTTATTTATCTGCATTGATAATCAATAAATATAACAAAAGTATTGATTTAATTTCAAACATAATGGTAATTTTTAAAAATACATACAATAAAATTACGTAGACAAAAGTTTGAGTATACATATCGTTACCTAAATATAGAAAGGCCCTAACTCATTATTTCTTGTTCTAAATCGAGTGTTTTGTATATTTCGATACAAGAACATGTAGTGTATCTAAAAATGTCAAAATCTCGATTTAAAAAAAAGTATGACCCAAGGACCTTTCTATTTTAAGGTAACTATATCCATATTGAAATACATCGACTTCTTTGCTACTTCTTCATAAAACAGTATCGCTATAATTTTGTGTATGTATAGAACTGGTTTTTTACCATCAAATAAGTGTTATTAGTTACGTTTTTACTGTGGTGGTAGGAAGTTGTAGCAGAAGCTGTGGGCAAAGGAAAATAAATCGATTGCAGCGTAAATTTTTAATAATATAAGTACATTTCGAGATGGGATAATCTATACCATACCATAACACACCATTACCATTTTCAAGTGTCCATCCCCTTATTCTGTAACTCGCTTAAGCTAACTCTCTATCGCTGAAAATTTTAAAGCAGAGATTTATCGATTTTCGGCTACGAAAAATTTCATCCGCCGAAATTTTAGTGTTCTATGTCATCGCCAAAAATTTTTAATTTTGAATTTTGAATTTTTTCAGCATATCGAATTTAGTTTAAGGATTAGCCAATTACATAATAAGGGGTCAGAAGCTCATCATCTTCAATAGATCCGAAGCACACTGCAGTTTTCTTGAAACAGTGGCTGCTTTTATTTCACTCCAGTACAACTGCGACAATTTACGTAAGTAAAGCATATTTGTTATTTTATATCGAGACATATTTTCGATTTAATTGCAAGCGACAAAAATTTAAATTTTAAGGACAGGGGTTTTTTGGCATTTTGATAATTCTATACTTTAATTTCAATAAAAAAGTTAATTTTTTACTACATGTCGCTTACGATTAAATCGAAAATAGGGCTCTATATATAAAGAATTCTAAACAAGCCATTCCAGATGAGAATTTTAAAGCCGAAGATATACATATGTACATTAATTTTTGTACATACATATGTGCAACAAAATTTGTGTTGCGATCTTATAAGAAAATTATAATTTTCGATTGCATGCTGTATTACAGGGGATCTACTCTGTATTTCGAAACGAACGAAAATGCTTTCGAATTTGTTATTAACATGACAATTCGAAAGTATTTGCTTTCGTTGCGAATAAGTAATATATTGTTTGGGTATGTAAATGTAAAAATTAATTATCAATTTAGAGTAGTATTGGTCCCGATTAATATAAATTTATTTAATATTTATTAAATATTTAATTACGAATTTTATAATTAAGGGCACATATTTGATATAATCACATACTACACATACATATGTATGAATATGTATTGTCAACTGTCTACACTGAAAATAGCAAATTAGCACAAAAAATTTATCTTTATATTTAAACTGTTGTTTACAAGTTATTTCTATTTGAAATAAATGCAAATTTTGAAACATACATACATACATACATGTGCACATAAATGCATACATATGTACATACATAAATACATACATACATATCGTCACCTTAAATGCAAACGGACGTAACTACACTTTTATATTTTTTACAGGAGAAACAAAAACGTTTAATATGGATACTTCTATGTTTTTAACCATTTATATCCTTTTTATATATATTTAAGCTTTTATGTTAGTTACGTTCTTTGCAATAAAAACTAGATGCATTCCTAATTACGTCCGTTTGAATTTCCTTAATAAAGTCATCATTTTTTATCGCAGAGGTCTAAATATTTGCGTGAACATGTAGCTTGATCAAATGAACCATAATCAATCAAAAACTCGATTTCGAATTTTTGTGTATTACGTCCGTTTGCATTTAAGGTGACGATATGTATGTACATACCTACTTTTTATTATTATTTTTTTTTAATTTTGCTATTGTATCTTTTTTAAATCAAACATCACGTTTGTTTAAAAATTCAAAAGGCGTTTTGCCCGAATTAACCGCAGCAACACGTAAATGATAAACAAAAACAAAATTAAAAAAAACTGAAAAATAGAAATATAAAATTAAGAAATTATAATGTAAGGAAAAATTTTGAAATCTGCAAGAACACAGACGAAAAATTATATACCTGCATACTTATGTATGCAGATATATTTTTAAACAAAAGAAATAATAAAAAACAGTAACAATACTTTTATGTATGTACATATGTATGTTAATATGTACGTACATACATATGTATGTACACATGTGCATACGAGTACTTAGTTCATCTAATAAAAAAAAAACGCGAGAAGTATAAAGTTTAATGTTCAATCAATTTCACATTGATATGAAATTGTAGCTGAAGGTGGAACAAATTTGCTTCATAATTAGTCGCCCAACAGATGCTGTTATACCTACACATACATAAATACTATATACTATATATTTACATAAAACAATAACAAAAATTTACATACATACATACCTATTTTATATTTTACACATCTTTTTACAAAACTTTCAAACAACAAGCTATACTGGCATGTGGTGGAAATCGATCGATTTCAAAGCGCGCCGTTTAAAAAAAAACAAATTACACTGAAAAGTGACTTTTCTTTTGCTAAATTTTTATTTTAATTTTATTACGTGTATTTGCTGACCAACGTTGCAAACATTTATAATAATTCTCAACACTTTTTGCTTTATCGAAAATAAAATTCCCGCTATGCCAAATAGACTAACAACTAAACCTTTAAATAGCAATAAATGTCTGATTAATAACCGCTGAGAATGATTTATTTAATAATAGCGGATATTGAAAATGATTGCAATATTTTTTTTTATTTGCTTGCACGTAGCAAATTGTTGCGAAATACTTTCGCAATACGTACATTTACTGCAAAATTGATTTTCAAGTTCAAATTACAGACATTCAAAATTCCAATGCTTTATCATTTTATTTAAATTAAGAATAAACAGACTGACGTCATAAACTGTCGGTGTATTAAAAGTCTTCAAAGTGACAAATATTTGTGTTATTGTATAAAAATTGCCACAGACAATCCAGTTGACCAAGACTTCCGTTATTGATATCGATTTCGAATATTTCTCGAACATTTATCGCGTAAAACTATCGAGTGACACTCAGAAATGAATCGAAAAAAGTTCACCTGTCGCTCAGTATTGTCCCAAAAACATTCGATTTCGAAGTTTCGCTAGCAATATCAAAAGTGAGAGAGTATCGAACTAATTTCGATATCGCAAAAAGGCAGCAGAAAAAGTAATTTTATTTTTTTTTATTTATTTATTTTAGCTTGCTTATTTATTTTTGTTAATACCTTAAAGTTACGCTACAGGATTTGAACATTGTACCTCCATTCTAACAGACTAGCAAACATTTATCCACTAGGCTATCGTGAAAAATTTTTTTTCCTGTTCAAGTATTGCACAGGGTGGCGTTGGCTGTAGTAGTTAGCACGTTCACTACAAAACCGAAGGTCGTGGGTTCGAGCCCGGACTCTGAAAGTCATTAAAATAACAACACCACGCATTTTTCTGATGTCCTTTGAATCAGTTGTTCTAGTGATGCAGGCATAAGGCACTGGTCACTAAAAACTACACCGACTTCATCAGATACTAATCCTAATGTAACATCAGAGCGCCCTCCTTCGTTGTGTAGCAGAATCATTGGCGAAGTAAAATAACCAATAAAATAAAAATGGCTACTAAACACAGCTTCAAAATTTATTACGCCTCATTTAACACCAGAAGGCGCTGCAACACTGCATTATCAAAAAGCGTGCAAGAAAGAGCAGAGTTGTAAAAGAATGAAGTTTTCCTTCTCCATCTCTTCCTTCATCACCTGTCTACTCTATCACTATCTCTTCCCTATCACACTCTCTGACTATCTTCTCTTCAACTAACAGGCAGCACAAAGGGATCATTGTATTGGACCCAAGTGAGCTGGACTCTAAATTTCACCCTTCCTTATCAGCAGCCTGCTAACCTAACTATTGCACACATGTAGGCATGTGTTCTTATTTTATTTTTTAACTTATAGTGCTGTCATGCCTTGAACTGGGTACCTCTAGACTAACAGGCTAGCACACATCCACTCGGCTACCGTCATACATTCGAAAAACTATCGCGAGAAGTTCGAAGCTCAAAGCTTTAGCGAACATTCGAATTTTCTAAGATTTGCGAACAAATATCGAAGAATTTTGTTTCGAAATTTCTTCGATTTAGTGAGCATTCGTTTTTATCGAATCTCAGGTCAAGTGGGAAATGCAGTTTTGCATGTGTGTGTTTATTTTATATTCATTTTTTGTTTTCATTGTTGCCGAAAAGTCTCCATGTCTAAAACAGAAATTGTGAAAGTATAATTGTTTTACTTTATTTCAAATAATAGTACACTTTAAAGACAAGATGATGATGTTTAAAACAAGTAAATAAATACACCTGTCCCACAATTCACATCATAGATAGACTTCATGACTTTTTTGGTTTTACAGGGTGCCTAGACACCTTCAGATTATATTGATATGTTCACAAAAATTATTAAGCTTTATCGTAACCACAAGATTCTCAATGTAGTAAGCAACAATTTATGAAAAAAAAGTGAAAACATTTTTCCCTTTACTTTTGCAAAGAAGGAATATTTTTTAATAATAATTCGTTTGGTGAACTCTTAGCTACATTATTGCCATAATCAGTTTAGCGCTATCGCCAAGTCTGAAAAACTCAAACCACCATATTTTAAGGGCGCACTGATTTTCGAAATCTTTGGTGGCCCATAAAAAAATTGGTTACCAAACTAGCTAAACTGAGTATAGGGTTTTATTACCCTTTTGTATTACTATCGAATATATAGTGTTCAGTCAGCGTGTTTTTCCAAAAGAATTCATTTGTTACACAGTGTAATAACAAATGAATGAATAAATTTCACTTATTTTACTGTAGAGAGAAAAATATGAAAATGTAAATTAAATTTAAATTGCATATTAATTAAAACTATCTTTTAGCATTAATTAAAAATTCGACTCGTACGAAACAGCATGATTCGAAGTATATATTTTAAAAATACACTCCCGATCAAATGATTAGAGACATGTAAATTTCCATCTTTTTAATTTTTTTGCCGACAGCTAAAATTTTACTACCATCGAAAATAGGATTTTCTGAAGATTACAAAAATAGCAACAATAACATAAGATAAGCTCTTATACAAAAAAAGAGCAAAATAATAAAAAATCCGTTCATGTAATTAGGACCACTTTTTATTTTTCATTTTTTTTTTTCAAGTAAACTATTAGTAGAAGAAAAATATCACTTTCTAATGAATATTAGTGAAAAATCATATTTTGTACCTGCCGTTCAGAAATTAATTTTTTATTAATCTATCAAAGAACGTCATAACTCAAAAATCCGGATTTTTTGAGATAGTGATGGATAATTAATCCTCATATCGTTCTTCATATTGTGTAAAAATTTCATACAAATATCTTGTTTACTCAACTCTTGAGAGAAAAGTAAAATTTTCTTTTTCCATTAAGTTGTGTCTAAATTAAAAATTTCAAACTCGTTTTCTGAAAAACTGATTTTTTTTAGTTATGCCGTTGTTTGAGTAAATGAGCGATATGAATCTCTTAATATTGTTGTTAATTATCTTGTTCTCAGTGGAGAAAGAAAGTAGGCTTGTCTCGAACTCTTTCAGTAGCTCGTTTTAGACAAAAACCAATAATCGAACCCAAGTAATTTATATGGGTGTGATCATAGGTTTGTGTCAAAAACGAACTACTGAAAGAGCTCGATACAAGTATAAAAGCAAGAATTACAATTGACTCCAACCACATTATCTTACTATATACAAGAAAAATAAATTTAAGTGGTCCTAGTCATCTTATCGGGAGTGTATGAACATCGTTTGACACGGAATATAAGAAATACTGTATTGGTGTATTAATAAATTACAATTATTCAGCAAAATATTTTTAAATAATGACTAAAACCTACATTACAATAACAATAAGATATATTAAAAAAATATGTTTATATAAGATGTATATACTCGTACATATGTATGTATATGCGTAGATGCATTTTAAAATTTCAAAGACTTTTTAATTGAAAAATTTAACAAAACTTATTTTTATTTCCTATTTTATGTAGTATTAAAAATCTTTACATTATATACATAAAATATAAAGATACATATACATTAAAGATACATATACATTATTATTATCAATACTTTTATATAATAAACAGTTCGCTATTTACCGAACATACATACCGAAGATATGAGGAAAAATTTAACAGCATAAACAATTTGTTAAAGTAAATACTTCCTCCCTAATTTACATTAAGATCCGACTGTAAATGCTGAAGTTAAAACGGCAAAAAAAAGTTTTCGAAACTGCCTCGCAACAATATTTTATATTCAGTTGTGTACAGCGAACTTTTTTTTTTTTTTTGAGATACACTCTACTGTACATCGACGCAATGTGCACACTGCGGAAAATATTGCTTCTGTTAGTGAAAGTGAGGCGGATAATCGAAGAATCAGAGAGCTATAGCCGTATGTTAAATGACTTTTTTTGGCAAGCAATTATTAAGGTAAAAAGTTTCTTGTGTATGCTCGAAGGGTGCTTAGACATGTTCAAATTATGTATATTGATATGTTCACAAAAGTTGATCAGCTTCCATGACCAAATATTGTTATCAAAAAATTAGGAGTCCTTGTAGGTTATTCTAAAATAAGTGCAAGTTGTTTTTCCTTTACTTTTGCAATAAAAATGCACGAAGAAATAATTTTTTTTGGCAAAAGATTTCTTCGGTAGACTCTAAGCTATATTATTGTTATACATATATAGCTAAGCGCTATCATCAAGTCCGAACCAGCTGTTGATAAAAAACTGATGACGCCATTTTTTGAGGGCAAACTGATTTTGGAAATCTTTGGAGGCCCATAAAAAATCGTAAAACCCAACCCCTTTGGTAGAAGAAACGAACTTATATTGTAAATTTCGTTGCACAGTGTAATCAAAGTAATTTTTAGATGTAAATGAAATGTTCATAAATAATAAAATGTATGTAATAGGGAGAAAAATTTTGACTTGCAGTAATAGTTTGCTTTTAGTTTTTTTTCTCTTGAATTGTCTTCAAAACCGACCTTAACACTTTTATAATTTCACGTTGTCTTTGGTTTGCATAATACAACTTTCGCTAGATTATTTTTAAAGCACTTATATTTTTTCTAGTAAACTTGAACCCCTTTTTAAAGAATACAATGGGAAACCCACAAAATGGAAATTTATTTGCGGTCAAATACGACTCCGTACACACATAAATAATTTACATTCTAATGTGAGTATTCTTTTCAAAGTAAAAATTAAAAACCACAGAAAAAGTAAAAATATTGAAAAATTAATAAAACCTAATAAATAGTAAAAACAAGGATAATACTTTAACAAACAGGGCAGAACTTAAAAACTATAAAAAAAAATAAAACAATATAATACACTCACTACAAGTATGAAAACTATGACTTAAAGAACAATAAACAATTTTTTTTATTACACATGTACATACAGAAATACATATGTATGTATATATGTACATACGAGTATGCATAAAGAAATGTATGTATTACAATTGAAGTTATAATTCATGAGTACAACTAATATTGATTTAAGTGCCAAGTTAAAGTAAAAAAGGAAACACAAATGCTTTCGGAAAGTATTGTAAGCACAAAAAGGGGCGCTTTTAAAACTAAACTTTTCAAAAGACTCTCAACAGTCAAGGAAAGTTTTTGAGTTGATTTTTTTGGATTTTTATATACTCGTATATATTTTTTTATTTTACAAGGGTAACCTTCAATATTTTTTCTAAGTTTTTAAAGTCATCAATGAACATTTTATTCCATTAAAATTATAAACAAAGAAAATTCAAAGTTATTTCAAATCTTTTCAAGCAATCGTTGTTTATTGAATCAAAACAAGGGTTACTGCACTAAACTTTTATGTACATGTGGGGGAACATTAAAAACTACTGAAAATCGTGGGAATACATTCGCAAAAGTACTTCAAATTACATACATATTTCAATTCGATATAAGCATGCTGCAATTTAGTGGAAAGTTTTTTATATAGGGTCCGCCAGATAACTTCTTTTTTTTTTTGAAAACAGGGCGCAAAACATCGAGTAAAGCTTCGGCTGTGTGGCACGTAGCGCCGTCCTGTTGAAACCAAATGTTGCCAATATCCTCCTCTTCAATTTTTGTGAACAAAAATTCGTTCAACATGGCCCGATAACGATCGCCATTGACTGTAACGGCCACTCCTTGTTCATTTTCGAAAAAAATGGCCCAATTATGCCTCTGGACCAAAATCCGCACCAAACAGTGACTCGTTTTGGGTGCGTCGGCTTTTCAATGTATGCGTGCAGGTTTTCTGTGCCCCAAATGCGACAATTTTGCTTGTTTACATACCCGCCAAGATCAAAATGAGATTCATCTGAAAAGATGATTTTTTGGCAAAATCGGCATCTTCTGTAAGTCGATCGCAAGCAATATTTCCCAACGTTGCTCAAGCGTATACACAACCATATTCGTTCAGCGGAAGGATAAAACGAATTATCTGTCAAATCAGACATGAGCTAAGTGTTTCCATTCACGAAATAAGCACTAGTTGAAAAAAAACGCTACATGGCGGACCCTATATATGTAATTTCCTTAGCTCACAAGGGGTTAAGATTTTTCTATCTCTATGATACTTATGTACTTATATATGTACATACGAATGTACATTAAAATTTGAATAAAAACGAATTGAACTTTTAACCTCATTTCAAAGGCACCATAAATCGCATTTTATTTTATTTTTTGGCCCCCAAACTACAGTTCCACTTTAACTTATTCTCTTAACTCCACAGGAAATAAGATGTAATTGTGATTTTAGTCTTATATGCACATAATGCCAAGACTAAGAGAAAATAATAAAAAAATAGAATGAATGTTAGCAAAAAAAATAAAATAAAAACGACGTAATTTTCTCAATGCTTATTTATTTATCACTGTTGTTTCCAATAAATGGCAAAGAAAATCTTTTTCATGTAATAATACTCTTGAAATAACAAGAAAAAATTAAATTATCACAGGATTCATGAAAATTATTTCAAATTAAGGATCTTTTTCCCCTTATAGCAATAATAGAAAATTAATCACACAGAAATCAATGCAAAATGTTTGAAACCAACCACCCGCCAGCAAATGCTGTTTTGAAAATTATTTTTTTTAGGTTTACATGACAACACATTTCTTTCTCACTAATCATTCAATTCATTAGAACTAGAAATGGGGTAGAATTCTTTAATAAACGTGCTTGGTATGAGTACCGATTTATTTCATCAATGAGAAGAATTTCCACATTCGGTATGAAACAAAATATAATAAATATTGTCTAGTGTTCTTCAGTTTGCTATTTAAGTAAGTAAAAAAAAAAGAAATTAGTATGTTAGAAACGTATTTTCTTAGACAATTTTGGTTAAGTATCTTTTTTTGCAAATCTCCCTTCTTTCTTATTTGTGTATGTATGTATGTATGTATGTATGGCTTTGTGATTGTCAATTTGAAAAAAAAGTCAGGTTTATTTTACCTGTTATATTTCCCATAATAAGGCAGGGTGCCATTTTTAGCAGTGTGATTGTTAACATGTAGATACCGGAAAATGCACAAAATGTTCGTTGCACATTGTTTGTTTCAATTCATTCATATATTTTAGTTAACTGTGGTGATAAAAATGTGTGGGAAGCAGGAAGTTAATAGATGGAAATTTTCTTTTAAATTCCAGAACTAGTTTGAGGGTTTTTTATTTTCTAAGAAATTTTCTAAGAATTTTGCTCAAATTTAAAAGTATTCTAGAGTGTATAAGAAAAGTAAAGTACAATGTATAAGAATATATGTACCTATAACAAACATGAAATTGTTTGTTTGCCAAGTAAACAGTTTATACATCTTCAACTTCTTTTCTTAAATTTTCTTCTGGCTGTTATGGATATTTTTTATTTTTATAATTGCTTAGTTCACAAGCATATATGTGTTAAAAGATATCAAAAAAAAAGTAGAAAAGGATTGGATTTAAAATGTCAACAATTACCGCCATTCACATTTGCAACAGAATTATAAAAACGCATTTAGTACTGCTTCACTGTACAGTTACTGGGCAATCAACAAATGAACCACAGGACTGCAGAAACTACAAAATAAAGTATTCTCAGATGCAATAGAATGATACACATAATGAATATGCTATCTAAACTGCCGCGGCCTAAACATAAACTTTAGGTGAGGTAACGTAAGTACGACGACGGACAGAATTTCACATGCGAAAGCTTTCAGGTGGTTGGATCCAAAACATAAGAATACGTATTTTGTGACATTTGAAAAAAAAAATATGTCTGTTGAGGGAGAAATGTAGATCAAAAGATAGTGTACGGACATGATGTTATACAAAATTACGCAGGAAGATATTTGAAGGTTCCTATTTTTATCGTTCTCTTAATCGCAAATCTACTAGCTGATGTCCTTAAAATTTTACAAGAAAAAGAAAAATTTGTTCTGTTTTTATTATTATTGTTGCCTATTATTATTATTATTTTTTTTATTTTTTTGGAGCTGCATTTCTTTTACATATTTGTTCAGTAGATTGCTATTTAAATACATATTTAACTTTCTTATTAGAAGGGAGTTATAATTAACATATCGCTGAATTACTCAAACAAGGTAATAACTCAAAAAAAATAGTCTGCCATAAAACGAGTTTAAAGTATTAAATTTACACACAACTTAATGAAAAATTAAAATTTTATTTTGCCGTCAAGAGTAGATATGAAATTTGTACACGGTATGAGGATTAATTTTGCATCAGCTCGAACATTTAATTTTTTGAGTTATTACGTTCCTTGAGTAAATGAGCGACATGTAATTAATTCTTTTAGCTGTAAAAAAATGTGATACATCTGGGTTATTGATAACAGGTGCCTCTATGTGAGTACATTTACTTCAACGACACCAGAACTCAAAAAATCGAATTTGAACTAAATATCGCTGACTAATTAGGCATATCATATTTCACTGTTGTATAAAAAATGCATGCCTACCTAGAAATAAATTGTACAATACGCTCTTTAGAGAATAATATTTTTACATCTTCCATTAAGTTGTATGTTAATTGAAAACTTGTAAACTCGTTGCATTTTGCAGTTGAGTAAAATTAGCTTTACTATATTTTCACTAATGCTATTTTACTACAAGAAAAATAGTTTTACTTTATAACTAGATATGAATAGGTACCTGAAATAAATTTAAATATTTGTAATAAAAAATAGCTCTGAGAACTTACCTTTGCATTAAGAATCCTTTTGATAATTTGCTAGAGTCAATCCGAACTTTTTTTTACGCAGAAATGTTAAAAAGTACACATCTTTCATCAAAAATCCAAAAATGCAGTCCCAGAAAACGTAGACACAAATACGTAAAAGTACAATATGCACACAAACACAATTGGAAGTAACACCTGCCAAGGATAACAACGACAGGCAACTAAAGTTGTTACGAAAACCTGACCGGCTTTTTGCTAATCGCAAGAACAACTGTTGTGGAGCTCGCGAAAGATTAAGAGAATAAATAGCGAATAACCGAATAAGGTCTTAATACGATTTTTTCGATATACTGAACATTAAAAAATCTTCGGGGTAACGTCGTAACGATTGAGGAGAAGAAAAAACTCCACTAGAAGAATTTCGTGGAAATAAGAGAATGACAGACGCAGCAGCACTAGGTGTTTTTGTATACCATAAATGTAGTAGTGGGATTTTTTACTTTCTTTTTGTTTTTCATCTGTTTCAGTCAATGAATGAAGACCAAGAAGAAATAAACACAACAAAAATTTACACACGCACGTTATATACTTTATGTTTCTTATTTTCCTCTACTTCTTTTTTTTCTTTTCTTCTTTTTTTAAGAACAAGTACACAAAAGTTGGGAAAATAAAAAAAAGATATCAAGAAAAATGTGACAATCTTTTAATGAAATATTCTCAAAAAATTTAGTTTCAAGTTATTTTTAATAACTTATTTGATTGATATCCAATTCAATTTTATTAACTGTTTTATAGTATATATGTATTTCAGTTCGTTTTGCCCAATTTGTAGGTATAATTTATATCTTTTTATTTGTAGATTTTCTTTTTTATTCTTGTATTTTTTACAAGCACTCACACAAAAACATGCATACACTAAAATGGCTGGTTTAGGTTGGTTGGTTGGTTGGTTGATTTTGTTGGTTGGATGGCTTTTTCTTCTTTTCTTTTGATGTTGTTGGTGTTGTTGTTGCTGTTGTACGCTTATATGAATGAAGAATGTTTGTAGAATGACGGAAGACGGCAAATAAATTAAGCAATTCAAGTAAAACGAATAGCTAAAATTTTACAAATAATTCTTTATAACTTTAATATTGTCTTGGAAATTATATTCATTTCATACACAGAATCCGTGAATTTGTTTATTTTTTAATAAATATTTCAGATTTCTTGCATTTTTAGCTCATATTTCTGTTTCTACTTCACTATCTATATATTCACAATTTTTTTTCTTTCTAATTCACTTCTTCCCAAACAATTATCAATCGATATTGTTGTAAACAACTTTAACTTTTGCTTAACAATTTGTTTATATAAAAGGCACTGCATAAATCTACTTATGAATTCTTATTATATTATCCAGTTTTTCTTTTATTTTCTGATAGATAAATACATATAACACTTTCGGCTCTCCGCAACACGCACCACAATCGACAATTACAAAACGACGAATGAAGAAGTCGGATAATTGCAAGAAAGGGTGTTGCCTATGTCGCATGTTTTTCTTAGCGTTTTTACATGCTTAATATGTTTTAAGCATATTACTGATATTTCACATAAATTTCATTTAAAATTTAAACTTTCGATATAATGATGTATTAAACAAAAAATATAATATCTCGTATTTTTAAGATTAATCATATTAAATAATATTAATATTATTCAATCAGTGCCCAATTATTTCAAATTAGCGAGTTTGAAGGAGCAGCACTTTTAGCTAGAGACGACACTTTAACGAAGACAGGAATGAGAAATTTACGATAATAACAACAAAACAAAAGCAAATTGGTGATGCCACCATGATTTCAAATCGAGTTAAAATACATAACACACAATCACAAATCAAAATATGGTATTTTTGAGTTAATGATGCAAAACTAATCCTCATACCATCCTCATTCAAATTGCGTAAAAATTTCACACAAATATCTCTTTTACTCACCTGTTTAAAGCAAAATAAAATTTAATTTTTGCACCAAGTTGTGTTTAAATTGAAAACAGCCTGTTTTTAGAACACGATAAAGCCGACTCACGACGAGCCAATTGGATGACGAATACGTAAGAAAAAGCGTATGTATAATGCTACTTACGTTGTCTCGTCTATGCATCCCATCCTGTGACAAAACGTTATGTTGCCAACATGTCCAAAAACAATTTTTCTTTACCTTTTTCATAGAAAATTATATATTCAACTTGAAAAAGTGGAAATCCTATCCTTGTGGTAAAAAACACAACTGACAACTGAATGAAAAATTATATTTATTTATTATTGTTGAAAAAAAAAATTAATTGTTCTTCAAAATTTCTTTGTTATTTGAAGAACAAAATGTGTGAGTGAATGTTTATTGTCAGTATTTTACTTATTGTGGTGCACTTTTTTGTACACGATTAGAATTTTTTGATCGCCCATTTTGATGTTTAAAATGAGCCAAACCGTGATATACAAACCAAATAAATTGATAGTTGTTACGTTTTTTCATTAAAATCGCGATCTAAAAACCCAAAAAATAGTAATGCTAAAGCGGCTCATCCGTTATACAATATTATTGCATATGTTGTTGTATACCATGCAATAAATGGCACAATATTTGTAAAGAAAATATTGCCACATTTTCCTGGCCACCACATTACACAATTGGATTGATTGTACAATAAAAATTAAACGTCTTTTGATATTTGCCAATATATTGTGCCACCTTCGAATATGACATACACATTGGCGATATTATTGTATAATACGAAAAATTGTGCAATTATATTGCAAGTGGGTGGGCCGCTTACATGCTAGCTTTTATCGACGAGTCGTGTTCTACAAAAAGGCTGTAAATCATTTTAATAAACAGTTTTGGAATCACTGTGATATTTACAATTATTTATATCTTTGACAATTTATTTTGTTCACATTTTCACAACATTTTTTAGATACACACATTAGCACGTGTGACATATATTTGTAATTTTAATGTTAAATTAAAATAATAATTTAAACAAGTTGGCATTATTAATTAATTTAGTATAATAAAATGGGAGTTCGTGGTTTAACGGGCTTTATAGCCAGACATGCAGAACTATATTTGACACCATATGAATTACATGATTGCAATCTGGTAATAGATGGAGACAATTTGGCTTGCAATTTGTACAAGGACGTAACTGGAAGTTATTCGGCTTTTGGGGGTGACTATGATGATTTTTATAGAGCTGTGATGAATTTTTTTGTAGTGCTGGCAGAATGCAGTATTAAGGCTTATGTGTTGATGGATGGTGGTTATGAACATCGCAAGTTACGCACTGTGGGCAAACGAATGAGAGGGAAAATTTCCGTTATAAAACGGATTAATCCCTGTGCTTCTATACCGGTCTTTCCGTTAATGATGAAAGAAGTTTTTGTTGATGCAGTTAAAGATTGTGGCGTTCCGGTGATGCGATGTGTGTTTGAAGCTGATGATGAATTGGCCGCATTGGGCCGCAAATTAAAATGTCCTGTTTTAAGTTATGACTCCGATTTCTATATACACAATGTTAAGTATATACCTCTTATCACACTGACTGTAAAGGCTCATACGAAACTGTGTAAACTCAATAACCAAGAAAATTGTGATGATGGAGCCAGAAATTTGAGAAAAAACGAGGCAAAGAAAGTAGATAAACGTACCAGGGGTAACCGTGTAGTGGATACTATAGTGGTTGACAATAAGGAGAAACCTAAAAAAGGAAAGTCGTACAAATATTTGGATTGCTGTGTGTATCGTATTGAAAATTTAATAAAAAGAGGTTCTTTAAGTAAAGAGAAATTGCCACTTTTCGCTGCCATGTTAGGAAATGACTACATATCACGTTCCTCTTTTAGAAACTTTTTCCTATCTGGTATGGGCAAGCTTGGTCGCAGTCGTAAAACGAATCAGCAACAGCGTAGAATAAAAGTAATTCTTCAGTGGTTAAAAACGGAAACAGCGGAATCGGCACTCCAAAAAATTATGACGAGATTAAAAACTGTAAGTACTGTTTGCACAGAAAACCTTACCCTAGACGAAATACTCTCCCAAATTTTCATCTTTTATATATGTAGGTATATAATTGTTTCCACTTTTTTATCTTTTAGAATCAAAGAGAGTCCTTAATGGCTCAGGTTGAGGCAGCCACAAGCGGTTATTCAAATGAAAAATGTCGATCTTATCATTATTTTAAAAATAATTATGAAAATGTATTTGATTCAATAATAAGTGATGATGAAAATGTCAGTGAAACCGATGAAGAAGAATATTCTGAAAGTGCGGAAGAAGAAAAATCTGAAAATGGAGAAGAGGAATTCGAAAGTGACGAAGAGGGATCCGTAATTGAAGAAGAGGGATCCGAAAATGAAGACGAAATGGAAGAAAATAGCGCTGCCCTAGAAGAAGAAATAAATGAGGATGAATGTGAGGAATTAGAAAACAACAAACTAACCGAAAAAGCAAAAGACCTTGTTCTAAGACTAAATTCTGAAAATGAAGTATTGGGGGAAGGTGAAACCGATTACGAATCAGATGATAAAGACGATATTTCGACATTTCCTCAGTGGTTTATAGATAAATTATATCCTGCCAGTTTGCCGCGATTCTTTGTCGACTTAGTTCATTTGCGAAAATATATAAATAATCCCCAAATTGAACATTTTCCATTCAATGATTGCAATTTAATAGCTTTACCCATATTAACACTTATCTACACATTGCTCAATAATGTGAAAGGAGAGGAATATATACCTAAACAAATGGAAGATGGAACCGTGCGACCTTTATTCTTTACATATCTAACAAGGGCCACTAGAATCACCAACATACGCTATGAGCACATAGAAATCAGGGAGAAACCTAAATATGATTTTATTCCAGACAGTCCGAACCCACTTTTCATCAAATCAGTATTTGAAAGTGAAATGCCTGAATTGAATCCTGATGAAGTATTTACCATTTTGGATCTACTGCCTGATGACATTAGATTGTATTTTATGGGCATTGTATATTGGCTACAGAGATCAAAACACTGTGATATAGTACATCTGCACTCCCTAATTGTGTGCCTGGTTGTTTTGAGGATCATCGACTCGAAAATTCCACCAGAAAGAGACATTAAAAATTTCCAAAAAAAATTTGGCAAAATTATAAAAAAGGAGCGCCAGGTGCGCGACAAAGAAGAAGCAAATGGTTCTAAACGCAAAATCAAGGACGAAGTTTTGGCATTACCCATACCAGAACGGTTATCGTATATACCAAAATCCGATTGCTATTTGGTGCAGAATGAACTATTAAAACATTTTCATATGCAGGATATTTTTAAAAAGAAATATGATCTTTATTCAAGCACCATATTGCATGCATTTGCTGAATTTCAATCGGTGGTCTTCCAATTCCACTCACTAAATGCTTTACTAGATTTTCCTTATAAACCTCCACACATGGGACAATTGTATTGCGGTGTATTTTTGTATAACATTTATGATTTGCTGAAAACTCGAGTTGACATTGAATACTACATCAGGAATTTCATTTTTAGAGATTCACAAATGATGTTTGAGTTTTATTTGTATTTGTGGCACTGGTGTGAAAAATTCATACCCTCTTCGATACAGTCTAAGGATAAAAAAAGCAATGACATTTTAAGCAAAAAGCTTTTGAAGAAAAAACGTCAGCAATCTAGAAAAAACGCTGCTCAAGAAAACAATATAGGCGATCCGAATGCCGATATGTTGAGTAGTGGCGAATTGAATGATGAATTTTTAGATTTAAATAACAAGTTTTGTACTTTTTTGAAAATTAGATAATTACATCCAAAATAAATACAAACATTTTAAAGTCAAGACGTACCGTCATATACATTTAAAATATTTTACGGTAGAAGCAAAACATTTTAAGAAGGTCTCTTGTTTTTATATAAAAAATTCTCTTTATATTTCGATATTTTTTCAGGAAAATATTTTGCTTTTGTTTTTTTATAATAATTTGAGAATTCGAGATCATTATGATTGGAAAAAAGGCCAAAACTTGGAAAATCATTAAATTATACTTATTTATTCATTCTTTTACGTAAACCTAGCCTAGAGGTCAAAGTCGGTCACATCATACTACCTAAGAATTTTAAGTAATAAAAAATTACATAAGCACAGAATAGAGAATTGTCTACATATACATATCTAATAAAAAATACAATTTTAAGGTAATAAATAAATAATAATAATTGGAGAATTCAAACGGTATTCTTAAATGGCATAGTGTGGTGATGTTTCACATTTTTTAATGTAATTATTTCTGCTTTTGTTTTTTTTTTAAACAAAAATTTTAAAACATGATACTATACTCAAAACTACCGTTTGAATCCCCGAAATATTTCATCAATCTAAAATACGATTTTAAAATTTTTGTAAGTTACGCATTTTTTAATTTATTTGACGGTAAGCCCCAGCAGGCTACACGTTTATATGAAAACGATTATTTTGACGTCATCACTACGCGACTACTTTTGTCGCTTTAAGCTGTCGCATTCAAAATAATTATGCAGCTATAGCTGTGGTCAATGTGCTTAATGCAATCATTAAAATATTTCCCTCGACATAAAACTTTATTTCTGAAACTGTAACAGATTTATGATTAATGCAATTTATTTCACAGTATTTTAAAATTATTTTGCATCAAACTCAGTTCTTTTCTAAATGAAGATCAACTTGATCGCTGCATTATTAATAGAACTTTACTATATCAAATGATATTTCAAGTGATTGTGTTTGTTGGGTTAATACCAAGGCACATTTACTACAGGTACACGCATTAGAGAAAACACTGTGGCAACTCTGTGCTTCTCACATAGTTTTACAAAGTAATTGTCAAAAAATTGTATGCATCAAACAAGGGCACAAAAGTAATTGTCAAATGAATTCTTCGTTATAAACGTGTAAACAAAAAATCAGCGGATGAGCAATTTGCCCGATGCATGTACCTGTTTGATATGCCTTGCATCAAACAAGGGCACAAAAGTAATTGTCAAATGAATTCTTCGTTATAAACGTGTAAACAAAAAATCAGCGGATGAGCAATTTGCCTGATCATGTACCTGTTTGATATGCCTTGGGTTAATACAAAAGTACTCGTGGTTTTTTCTTTGTTTGGTCTTTTCTATCAAAAAGTTGGCAAGTCGCTTGTGTTTGACGTTTGTCATGTCATTAAGCGTAAAGAAAAAAATATTTAACTCTTTGTTTTGCTACGACGAAGAATTTTTACGACCAATTTGGATCCTTAAATGTAACAATTTAAAACGATTAGGAAACAAAAAAACTGAAGGAGTAGCACTGCCACAACTAGAAGCATTTGGGTAATATATAATTTGACTACTTCAGTAAAGATACAGCCTGAAAAATCTTAATGAAAAAAGCCATACATTTTAATTAGAATGAATGGAGATGATGACATTGCCATAAACAAAAATACACAAAAGTAGTAGAAAAAATTCATTGTGCATAATTGGTGTGTGAGAGAAGAGAGAAGGATTGTATAGTTGATGACAAAAAATGCAACATAAATATTAAAGGTAAACAAATTTCATTCCTCTTTTATGCCTTTAGTACATACAACTTGACACTTTACCAAGAAAATAATTTTTCCTTTCATATTCTAGTGAAACGAGAAAGTTTAAATTGGTCAAGATTATTGGAAGATTGAAGGAGTTTTGGTCCTGCTGTTTATTATTGTTTTCCAGCAATAATAACATCTGTTGGGCCTTTTTAGTAAGCTTTGCTGTATTATCAATTATAACAACCTTACTCGCACTGGCTCATTCAGATTGGCTTAAAACACATCCCCAAGATCTGTATCGCCGTAGTCGCAGGCTTTATTACTTTAGACTACAGTGTATCGCCAACATTGATCACTTAATAGATTTTTACACTAATGTTTCACGCAAAATGGACAGCGTTTTTGAAGCGTACTTAGGACCAGACGGCGTCTTGGCTGGAGCGGTGGTGGGAGCTGTGGCTAGCGCTACAGGGGAACCTGATGATATACCAAAAGTGAATACCACTGTTTGGATTTTGGGAAAAGGTTACAATGCCATACATGGATTAGAATTAATACGTCGCGATGTTCAGTCTCGGATATGGTGCACGTACCGCAGAGGGTTTGTTCCTCTTGGCGAGCCACAGTTAACAACTGACAAAGGCTGGGGTTGTATGTTGCGTTGCGGCCAAATGGTTTTGGCTCAGGCTCTAATCGATTTGCATTTGGGAAGAGATTGGTTTTGGACAACTGAAACCAGAGATTCGACATATTTGAAAATTATCAATCGGTTTGAGGACTCAAGAAAAAGTTATTTTTCCATACATCAAATTGCCTTAATGGGAGATTCAGAGGATAAGAAGGTGGGTCAATGGTTTGGTCCTAATACCGTGGCGCAAGTACTCAAGTAAGTAGAGAATATCTTTTTTTTGTAAATTTAAATTTTAATCAGACACTCATTAAATTTACATATATACCTGTTTGTATATGATTTGGTTTAAGAAAAATCATTTTTTCAAACGCAAATGCTTTAAAAAATTATTCCAAAATACGCCAATATATTTTCAATGACTTTAATTGACATGTGTTCTTTGTAACTCCCTAGAGCACACACACAAACGAAGTAATGGTTTACATTGCTGCCTACTACACGCAGCCATTCAAGTATAATCTATATGATTCCTTTTTGCAGGTAGCAAGCAGCCACGTAAACCAACATAAACACCCAAACGAAATAATTTTTTGTTCTTAAGGAGCCGTGAACAATTTAAGTAAAAATGAAAGGAATTAAAAAAATAAAAAACCCTACTGCGACCAACTTTGAACCGTTCAATATCTTAAACGGTCATTCGACATTAAAAATCATAAGAGAAATCTAAAGATGATTTTAAAATACCTGTCGAATGATACGCATTTTGATATATGTATGTAGTTCGCCGACTTTTTATTTTTTTTTCGTATTTACAAAATGGCGTCTGTTGGTCGCTATATTAAATTTTTAACAGTCATATCTTTAGTGACACTCCCGGGATTAAGACAAATTGATTGACGTAAGAATCATTAAAATCAGTCCACGCGTTCGGTTTATATAAGGCCGCAAAGGAACACACATACATCCATACAGACATACATAGGCTGATAAACACAATACCCTTCTTTGCGTCGCACAGTCGGGTATAAAGTAGAATATTTTTAGCATATTTACGTGCATATGGATATATTGGCGTATTGTATTAACATTGAAAATAAAAATGTACATACCAAGGCACATTAAATAAATTAAATTTGATATGCCTTGGTACATACTATGTACATCGTATCGTTAGCTAAAATACAAAAAGGCGTAAATAAGAAAAAATTCAAATTCGATTTTTGATTGATTGTTATGAGTGCCATTAGAAAACATTTCTTGAAAAAAATTTACACTTCTGCAATCAAAAATGACGCTTTTATTAAAAAAAAAAAAAAATAAGGGGACTTAACTACAAGTTTGCTTTGTTTTTTTTTTAGTTTCTTGCTTCTGTAAAATTATATTTTCGTTAGTTACGCATTTTTAATTGAACTTAATTTGTGTCTTTTTTTAATTTATAGAAAACTAGTTCGGTATGATGACTGGTGCAGTTTAACAATTCACGTAGCTATGGACAACATAATAATCACAGACGACATTAGTAAGTACATAATATTTTAATATTTGTATGCAAATACATTTGCACGAGTATGTAAACATGTTTTTCAACTTAATTCTAGTTTCACTTTGCTTGACGAATATCAATAACGATGACTCGTGGAAGCCTTTGTTACTTATAATACCCTTGCGTTTGGGACTGAGTGACATAAATCCCATATATATACCTGCTTTAAAGAAATGCTTTGAATTGGTGGGAAATTGCGGTATGGTTGGTGGACGACCAAATCAGGCCTTGTATTTTCTGGGCTACGTAGATGATGAAGTTTTGTTTTTGGACCCTCATACAACGCAAAGATCGGGAAGTGTGGGTTCAAAAACTACACAAGATGAAATCGACTTTGATGAAACTTTTCATCAAAAATACGCCGGTAGAATACAATTTAGCCAAATGGATCCTTCGTTGGCTGTGGTAACAATAAAATTATAATTTACCTATAACGATTTGGAAAAATTATAATCTATTTTTGCGTTTAGTGTTTCCTTTGCAAATCTCGTATGTCCTTTGACATCTTAATGGAGAATCTTAAAAATCAAGTGTTAACAGCCAGTAGCCAACCGTTGTTTGAAATAACAAAAACTCGTTCGCCGGAATGGGTTTCGGGCATGACAGGTATTATGGCTTCTAGTAACGCCACTTATCTTTATCCTTCTATTTTCTTAAACGACTCTGCCTTGAGTATAGAAACAGATACAGATTGCAATGAACATTGTTGTAATTCTTATGAAGAAGTTGCCAGTGATTTAAATACTTCCTATCTAACTTCTACAACTTTATCAGATGATTTAATAAGTTATAGTTCCTCACGGACTATAAGTTGTGGAGATACAGAAGGTTTTTGTTTTTATTTTAAGAAACAAAAAAAATGTTTAGCATAATTTATTATTTTCATGATTTTGACGAAAGTTTCAATTGATAAATAAAAAGTATTTTCTCTATTTTTTTAGATTTCGAAAGTGTCAATCACTCGTCAGCCGAGCTAAGACGGCGTAATTGCTGTGATGCTAACGATGGTTCCGATGATGATTTTGAATTTATATCCTAGTTTAAAATAAAACAATTTTACTCTACCAATCGGACGTAAATACGAAAATTCATTGAAAATTTTACTTATAAGTTTGTTTTACAATTATGTTTGTATGTGTGAATATTTTTCAATGTCAATTTCTTGTAATTAGCCTTATTTGAGTACACGAATAAGCCTTTTGTTAAGCCTCAGTATATTATTTTTTATATAAAATAATTCAATTTAAATAAAGCGACATAAATGAATTTAAAACAAACAATAATGTTTTATAGTTCAGTTAAAAAAAGAAAAAGAGATTGATTTGTGCTTATGAAAATTCGTTGAAAATGTTCTTTATTAGTTTATTTTATAATTATGTGTGAATTTTTTTTTAATCTTTTCTACGTTAATTTCTTCTAATTAGCCTTATTTGAGTGTATAAGCTTGCATTGTTAAGCCCCAGTTTATTACTTTTTTATATAAAAAAAAATCCATTTTAATAAAGCGAGATAAATGAATTTAAAACAAACAAAAAATTATATTTTTTTCCTGAAAGAATTTTATAAGTTTCAAATAATTTGTGCCAGTGGGTTTTTTATTATTTGCTTTTCAAAACAAAATATGTACTATGATCTAAATAATTTATATTAATATTGACCAAGCCTAATAGTAGCATTAATAATAATAATAAAAATAAATAATAAATGCAGCACTTGCTGCAGTAGTATTATGTTTCTTGCACTTGCTTTTTATAAAATAGACCACACCTATGAACAAATATGAATGGGCCATGACATGACTACTTTCATTTAAAGTGCATATTTATTTGAAACAAGTCAAGTTTTTTAAACATAAGCAATTAATTTGAGGCGTTAGAAAATTAGTTTTGCAATTAGAAGCTATTTGAATAGAGTAGATACGAGTATGTATACCTAAACTAGACCTCGTTAGACCCAAGTATTATTCTCAAGATTTTTTTTTTTTTTAATTAAAAATTCGATTTTTTCACAAGAAATAGTTTTTTTTTAGGGTTAAGGATAGATTTTGTAAATAGAAAAGATTTTTGCGTTTTGAAATTTGTATGGAAAAAATATTTTATTTTTCATACAAATTTGAAACGTTTAGAAACGAAATTTTTTACAAAATCTGCCTATTCAGCTATGTATTGTATTTATTGAAGCATTGGTAAATGTTATACGCCACAATAGGATATAAATTGGAAATAGTCCGCTGCTTTTAAATGGGCTGTTCGATTTATATAAAACTTTAGATTAATTTGGAATTAAGTGTACATAAGCTTAAGTGGATCGCAACATTACAATAATAAATTTACACTGATATCAACTATTTCTCTTGGATTCGATTAAAAAAAAAATAGAGTTTTTGAGTTCGAGTTTATAGCTTTTGAGTTATCGATTATATTGTTCTGCTTGCTAGTTTAAGCGGCCAATCGCAGTGGTTTAATCTCACATTAATATTGGCAACATACATACACTTAATATTGATACACAAATAAAATACATATGTATGTGGCACGGAAAGTTAAAAGGGACCTATGGTCAGAAAATAAGTTTTGGAAAAAAACGACTTTGAAGTTAACAAGTTGATGTTGATTCGCTTTTATGGCTTGAAACTCCTCTACACGGTGGTTTTGGGGGTTGCTGATTACGAATCTGGTATTCGATTTTTGGCGGATCCCACAAGGCTTACTATTTTTTGTAATATTATTGGATTTGCTTGAAACTCATCACGCAGGCGTTTTCGGGGTCGCTGACTATGAATATAAAGTCAGGCTTTCAAAATTAAAAATGTCGGAATTTTTATTATTAAATAGTTAAGTTATAAATCTGCTGTTGGTTTCATTAAAAACATCGGATATACACAATATGTACCTATATTATATTTTTTATAAAATCTAATGCCAGATTCGTAGTCAGCGACTCCGAAAACCACTGAGTGACGATTTTCAAACATACTTTGTCACATCGGATTTTGTTCTACTTTTTTTTTTATTAAAACTCTATTTTGAAGCTTGTTTATGACAAAACGTATACAGTTTGAAATCTGCGGTTTGTTGAATCAGAAAAAAAGTAAAAATAATTTTCTTCTTCTCTTATGTTTTCGAATTATGTTCACAAATAATTTTTTCATATTGTTGTTTCATAATTTTTTAAATTATAAAAAAAATATTTTGCTGAGGAAATTACGCAAAGAAGTGACGAAATATTGAAATATAGTTCAATAACTCTTGACAGAAAGAAGCTTATCTGATTAGCGAGTTATTAAACCGCGTTACAAAAACGAACTTTTTTTCTGTCCTATGAACCAAATATACTTTTTCGGAAAGGGGAGAAAAAATAAAAATACACTTGTATCGGCGATTTTCATGTACACGTCAGAATTTTTTTTGTATAAAATATAAAGCTCGTAGTGTCCGTCTGTCTGAAAAACTTTGGATAAGTTTTTAACCTTTTTTCCGTGATCCAATCGAGCTGAGTTTTTTCAGGCAGACTCGTGGAAATGTCTGTATCATGTGTCAAATTTAAAAAAAATTGATTTTTATCAATTCTCAGATTATTTTTAAAATTTTGTTTTTCTCTTTTTTCAGCATAACTTGAAGGGACTTCAAATTTTCAAACTACTAAAGCGTTCCGGAAAAAAAGGTTTGTTTATCGACCCATCCTACTCCATGTATTTGCAGTTTATCAATGCAGTGCCCGACTCGAAATAACTTTTGTTACGTTTGTGGCTTATTCGCACCAAGTAAAAATTTGAGAAATATTACGAAAACAGTGGTTAATTCGTTTCAGAAAATATTCAAGACTGCTTATGTTCCTTACTTGTGGTATACTCCGGAAGTCGTGTGCGACTATTGCTATTATTTATGCAAGTTTACTGATGGAAGGTCAATTATTATATGTAAATCCCTATATAGTACATACATACAGGCATGTCATACATTTCGATCCAAATGGTTTTGATCGATCGATTTTGCTTTTCAACCAAAATATGCCAGTGTTGTGAATGACAAAACCATAAACATGCCATGATTCAAAAAAACAGATTGCGCATTGCACAGGTCCGTTATTTTATTTTCTGCTTTGTTGTAAACAAAGTATGTAAAGGGTGTTTTTTATTGAAGTATAGAACTTTAAGTTGGCATCACTTTTTTAACTGGCGGCCATTTTGTCAGCTGTCAAGTGATTAATATTTAGTTTGGTTTGCCATTTCATCATGAACAGGTTGACAAAAGAACAACGCTTGCAAATCGTGCAAATTTATTTCGAAAATAATGGTTCAGTTCGCGAAGTTTACCGCAAGCTCCGTCCATTTTATGGTCGACAGAGCAATTAATTCGGTTAACCATGGATCGTTTTCGCACTACGTTTACTCTATGTGATAATACGCATCCGCTGAAGTCGCTCGTCTACGCCAACAAACCAGAAACGTTAGGGGACTTGGAAGCCAACATTCGTGGCGTTATTGCCAACATACGGCCCCATATGCTCGAAAAAGTGGTTGAAAATTGGACCTGTAGAATTGGCTTTATTCGAGCCAGCCGCGGCGGCCACATGCCCGAAATCATATTTAGACGTTAATGGCATAAAATTATCCTTCCAATAAGGCCAAATTGATGGACATTAAAACGATTTTCTTGTGTTTTATTTTAATTCGAAGTTCTATACCTCTAAAAAAAAACACCCTATACATGTGGAACGTGTTCTCTCTTTCTCTCACACTCTCTTACAACAAACACTCGTTTGTATTCTCTGATGACGTAGATGCGCAGTAGAAAATTTTTTTGTACGCCTGAGTGCGTATTCTTGTCTTTTTGATTCATGTAAATGTACGGTTGTTGAATAAAAAGCAAAAAAGTAGTTTGCACAAAAATAAATGAAAAATAAAACAGTTATTTTTTTTCTCAACAACTTTAATAATTTATTAATTTTATGCATATACATATATGTGTGTATGTATGTATACTAATTAAATGCTTAAAAAAGTCCATAAAATAATTAAATAAAATAATTAAATACTTAATCTGTCATTTACAGTTAGTTTTATTTAAACTGATTTAGTAAGAAAATCATTGAGAATAGAAATTTCACTTTAAACGTTTAAAGAGGTTTCATTACGAATATATTTTTCGTTTTCTAAAGACTCAACTTTCAGACTTGAAATCAATTTCGATCGCAATTGAGTTCTGTGATAAGGCTGACAGTGCAAAAATATCATTTAAAAACTTTATGGTATTAGAAATAAAATTTTATAATTATTAAAAAATTTTTACACTTTATTAGTGTTTCAACGATAATCCCATAATTAAATACTAATTTACAAAAAAATAGAATAATTACAAACTAATTAATCATTTTTGTTTGTTCGTTAAAAAAAGCACACCTTTATTGGCAGTTTTACACCTTATGGAAACATACTTATAATAATTTAATTAATTTCAGCAACTGAAAACAGTTGATACCACAAAAAAGAGGAAATGATTGTTTTACCATAAAAATGAAACAAATAAAAAACTGTTCTTGAAATAGAGCAGCGCCCTAAAAAAATCACAACTACCTCAAGCTTTTAATCCGCTTTTGAAATAAAAGAATGAATGAATGATTAATAAATATTGTGTCGGTGCTTTTCGGTACACATGTTACTTTGAATACGAGTACATACGAGTATGTGTATATTTTATTTATTTTGCTCAAATGTATTGTTATTCCTTTACGATTAATCAGATAACAATTAGAATTTTAAGATTTTTTTCCTTCACATGGAAATAAATGATGGTTTGCAGTAAATAAGTGATAACTTAAATTGCATATAAAACTTGGATTTCACTCAGGAAAGGGCAGGGCATGTCTGCAAAACACTAACAATTATTCCCCAAAACGAAAATAACTACAAAGAGAAAACAGTGCCCAATAAATATCTCATAAAATAGAACAAAATTAATAAGATATCTCTATGGTTTTTTTTTTCAAGAATGAAGTCTTATTAATTTAATAAGGAAATTCTTTTTGAAAAAATCAAAAAGGAAACTTGTCATTTTTATTAGGTTATCTTATTGATTTTTACAAAAAGGTTTTCTTCTTGCTCAATATTGACGGCTTCCGAAGTTAAAGCAACAACACCGGTTCTATTTCATATAAAATGCTACAAATAAAATACATCGAGCCTTATTTTCGACTTAATCGTAAGCGACATGTAGTAAACAAACAAACATTATGGGCCTGTATGGATCTAAAAATGTTTAAAAATTCCAATCAGGGGCATATTTTTGGTAACGGAATGAAAAAGATTCTTGAAAACAAAGAGTTTTAAGATTTTTGTTATAAATTAACCCATTACTGTCCAGTAATAAAATTCAAAAGAATTTTCTAGTATCCATGCTGTATTTTTGGTAACAGAATAAAAACTATTCTTAGGAAAAAGGTTTTAAAATTTTTGTCACCATTTTGCCCACTATTTATTGGCCAATAATCCTAATAATATTATAAATGTAAAGGAGTGTATGTTTATCAGTTTGTACGTTTGTTGCATTTTAACGCGAAACCCGCTTAAGGGATTTGTATGAAATTCTGTAATTTTTTCGGGAGTAAAAGGGTACAAATTTGTAATTTTTCTGTTTTTGATCTAAACACAGTTTAAAGGACAATTATGGTTTCTTTCTGGATGCGAAGGAAGTCGCGGGAAGATGCTCGTTCTATATAAATTGTATTTCTTTTTAGACAGCACAAATTTCTGGGGGCAAATTACGGCACTCGTTTATATGGAAATATTTTTAAGTTTCGAATCGTATCGAATGCCGTAATTTGCCCCCTGGTTTTTATTTTTTCTATTGCAAATATTTTTTTTGGTCTTCGACTGCGGTTGAAAGACCTGATCGAAACAATTTTCATTCGCTAGTGTGATGCAAATTTGACGAAGCATAAATTTAAAGAACTGAACATAGAAAATATATTTAATATTTCTTCTACTCTCTGAGAAAATATCGAACATGTTTTGCAACTTTTTTAATTCAAACGACTAACTTTTCTTTAAGAAAAGTGTGCTGTGATTAACATCCTGGATTTTTCTCTATGAAAAGTGTGCTGTGACTGACACAATCGAATTTTCTATGACACCATCGACTTCTCTATAAGAAAAGTTTGCGATGATAAAGCCACTGTGCAAGTTATGTATAAAAAAATAAATAAAAACTAATACATGTTAATTAAACGAAAAATCATAAGTTTGAAGTTATGACATTGTTATGGCACATGAGCAATATGTGCGTGTGTGTGTGTGTGTGTGTGTACGTGTACAACAGCATGTTAATGTTTATGTTTATGTAAAAATAATATTTTTTTAATGAATTCGAATACAAAAAACTTAATAAGCCAACACCCTCAGCAACAAAGCCAAGAACAACGAAGGTACTACAGCTTTGGTTTATGACCTCTTAAACAATGACTGGTTGTTGTTCGATCTAAATATTTTTTTTAATATTCGCAACAACTTTTGAATGTAGATACACAAGCAAAGCTAAATGGACACTTTCGATTTATAAGAATATAAGTAATGGTTACTATAGAAACATACCGTACAGTGGGCTAAAACATGCTGAAAGCGAAAAAAGTTATTATATGATGTTTTTTTGGGGGAAATAATAACGTTTTACTTTAGAGATGGCAAAAATATGCACATATCGAAATTTTGAGATTAGAAAAAGGTATGATTTTAACGATTACGTAAAACCCAAGACGAACTCAGTAAGGTGAACACAGCAGAAGAACAGACTGATTTGTAAGTGTGAAATTTTCTGCTGCAAAATATGTATGCACGTTTTGCTTGATTTGACACTAGAGAAAATATCAGCTGATCACCTGGTATGAATTCGCCTTGGCCAGACCAGATCTCCAAACCCTGAACTCAACTATTATTTTTTATTAACTCTAATATTTAATGCTACTTTTTTGTTCTGGCTAACTGACCAAGCAATAATCTTTAAGTGCTTTAATAAATAAACACCCTCTAATTTGAATTCTGTTGTAAATTAAATTGGATCTTGTGTGTAATTCTAATATTTCTCTCTATAGTTTTTTTAACTCAATTTCAGCAATAAATGACAGACATATTGTCGTACAACTAACTTTAAACACTAACTTGATCTAATTTGCAAACAAAAAAAAAATTGAGAATTTTATAAATTTTTATCATTTATAACCCTGTAAATTATATAAGAGAATAGATAAAAAATAATAAAAAAGATAATTATAATTAATTAATGTGGCCGACAATTACGATTTGAAATTAAACTGTTAATAAATATTTATAAAAAAAACGAATTGATTTATTTTTTTCTTACTAGTGAACAACTATAAATTATACAAAACAATTAACTAATAATTTGTCGTGTTACCACACACGTTTCGTTGGTTGGACTAACCCAGGTGCACGTGCTATTTTTGTGGGCATTTTAATACAAATTTATTATTTCGTGTTGAATGTAAATTATCGAACAAATGTCTACTATCGATATCGTTGAACAGGCCATTTACAATATAGCAGGAAATAATAATTGTCCTTAGAAACCTTTTATATGGATATATTTTTGACTAGTAGGGTTCACAAGCATAACTTTTTCCTTAAGAGATTTTTTTCAATTTACATATTTTGAGTTATAATTAATGGTAACTTTTCAATTTAAAATAATTTAAATATTTACAACTCTTTTCGTTTTTTTTGTTGTTACACAATATGAAGAAATAACAAGCAAAATATTTATGCAGACAAAGTCCCTGAGCAGGCTCCAATAAACTTTAAATAACCACAAAAGTTTATGGAAATTTTAAATCTACTCATATAGTAAAAAGTGTCTGTTTAAAATTGAATTTACCAATTTAAGAATTTGTATCCCCCACCTTGATAATAAAATAAACTTTAAAGTCAACTACTACACGTGCAAATTGTCTTTTCTCTCTCCTTTTTACGCTTAAGAAGAAAAATACTCATAAGTTAAACTTATGCCCATAAAAATTGTCTTCATTGAATAAAAAAAAAAAAATTGTTTTATTTTTTGTTTTCTTAACTTTTCATAACATTTTGTTGCCACAAAACATTTTCAGCAGTGTGAAGTGCAAACAATGCATTATTTCATTTTATATGTACGACGAATGGTGGTTATTGTAAACAAGTGATTGGTTTTTTTCCAAGTTATTAAAGGGAGCTTTCGAAAAACCACTTTGGATTATTTTATTATTCAATAAATACGACATGTAAAAAAGCGTATTAAACAAACACTTGGAGCTTCTTCATTATATTAATCATTGTGACCTAATTTCTCATCGAAATTAAATAATAAAGTAGATCAAGAGCTTGTTCGCTTACAAGTCAAACGAAAACGTTGTTAACAGCAAAAGGGTGTTGCAACTTCAATTAATTTTAAAATTATTCAAATTAATTTTAATTTTTAAATCTCTTAATTAAATATTAGTTACATGCAAGGAAATTCAGAAAAATGAATTCATTTACATCAATATGTATCTATGTGTGAATGTATATAACAAACAACAAAACAAAAGACTTAAGATGCAAACTTCAGAACAAATGTGTATTTTTGAAATAAACATGCGGCTTAAGTCTTCTGTTTTCAAAACAGTTTCAATTATTCATTATTTTTAATTTTATTTTATTTATTCTTAATTAAATCTTAAATAAAGAAAAAAGAAAAAAAAAATGGAAAACTCCATGTGCATAAATATGTAAATAAAAACAAAAGACTTAAGATACAAACTTCCGAACTGCTGCTTTGTTCTTGAAAAAAAACATGCGTCCTAAGTCTTTTGTTTTCAAAACATTTTTGCAGTCAAAATACCCATTGATGAAAAATAAATAAGCATGTATGTATGTGCGAAGCTCCGATAGTAAAGACTTCAAATTCTTCTATTTGTGTCCTTTGCTGTAGTTAAAAGAAATTTTACTTTCTTTCGTATTTATTGTAAATTTTTTTGTTAAATATGTATATACGTATTTATAATTATTAACATCAATTTCAATAAAGTCTCTGAATAATTTATAAACTTCCTGTCACAGCTTAATCAATCTCAGTCCAGTCTACAATTTATTACAGTCATATAACTGATTTTATGCTATCTTTTTATTATTTTAATAATTTTGTAGTTTTTTATTAACAGACATTTAACACCAACACCCACACGCTTCATATTGTCGTTTATGCTTCTTTTGAGAAGCCAATAAGAAGTCAGAGTCAATTTAAATTATAGCAAACAAATTTTTTTTTTTTGCACAAAAACATTGAACATAAAATTAACTTTCATTTAAAACGAACTAAAATACACACTATAAATTTTTTATTAAAAGCGAGTTTAACCGGTCTGATCGATACTTCTAACAAATTCTGAAGCTTCACCAAGCTAGAAAATTTTTAGTGTTAATATTAATGTGTTATAAAACATAAATATTGTTAATTCAAATCAATTTGTCATTTTTAAACTAATACCCAGCAAAAAAAAATTCTGATTTGGAAGCACTAACTGAGGGAAGCAATGCATTGTTTACTTGATAACAAATGCTTCGAAAAATGCTTCAAAAAACACTAACGTAAGACGGACTCTTAACAAAGTAGAAAATTATCACAGAGAATTTGGAAAACCAGAAACTTTTACATCTGAGTATTACTTCTGTGAAGCGCTTTAGTAAAGCGAAAAATGCATGGCTTTTTGGAAGCTAAATGTATTGCTTCCAGCTGGCTCATCTCGAACAAAAAACATGCCTTATTCATGAGCAACAGCAAGCGATTCTGGGAAGCAGTATTTTTTGCTGGGTATTCGTAGTAGTTATATGTATACAAGTCTTTAGTACTAAAGTAAAATATAACTATCTATCTATTTACATATTTATTTATCCACATTTACATTTAAATGTTTATAAAGTAATTTGTGGCTGTCAGCAAGTCCAATTAAATTCCTCCTTTAAAATTATAAAATGTCTTGTAAAACGACTTAATATGGTTAATAAAGCCAGGCATAGATATTAAGATACGAATATTTTAACTTGATTGAATTTAATGTTATGATTTTGCTTACAAATTTCTTACATTAGAAAAAGACCCACCGCTTTTTGTTAATATTTAATATTTCAGGCAAATTTCAATCCATATCTTGATTGACAACTTTGTGAGACAGCTTAGATAAATATTAAAAAAAAACTAAAGTTTAAGGTGACATTTAGTGTGAATGACACTAAAACAAGATACTTTAAGCAGTGTTAGTTTTTCATGTGACTCATTTTGTTTTTACAAATTCACAACCAATCACTCTTTAACGTTTAAAGACTGTTTGTTCAACGATATCGAAAAAATACTTTGAAAACAACATTAAAATAAGAAAATTTGTTTTTATTTTTAATTTAAATTATAAAACAAACATAAACTTTTGATATTGTTGAACAGACCATTAATGTTTTCAAATAAAATTATATATTTTTTTTTTCATAAATAGATCAGTTTGTTGGAAATGTTTTAAAAAGTAGGTGCCGGTGTAATTGGTAATGTTGGCGTTTTGCTTAAGTATTTAAGTAAATGTTTGAAATATGCATTTATTTATTTTAATTTTTATTAAGGTTTTATTTCTTTAATAGCTAAACAATTTGTTTATACATAATTTATCATTTTTTTTCTTAGTTTATTTGCATTCTATAAGACTTGGTTTATTTCCAACAGTTCTAAACTTATTTTTTAATAATGCATTAAGTTTGCCAATTAATATTTATTAGTACATGTGTTATTTAATTGTTTTGATACTCTTTATCACTGTTTTTTATAGAACACCTCAATGCTGAAATATTGCAGGCAAATAATCAATAAATTTGAAATAAATAAATGCATTAAGCAGGAAAATACAAGGAACTAAATGTGATAAGTAACATTGAATAAGTGCCTAGTTTTGTAAAACGCAACTCTCAGCGTTGGCAAATTTTATTTAAAAAAATTTTAAATTACAAAAACAAAACAGATATATAAAATTTGTCAACGCTTGGAGTTGCGTTTTACAAAAGTAGACCCTAAAAATTGTGTGTAGATTTAAAAAAAAATACGAACATTCTTTCACATTTACTATTAATTTATTTAAATCAAGAGAGCATTGGCGTAGCTAGAAATTTTTTCTAGGAGAGAGGGCTGATGACTGGTGATTTTCATGAGTAATATTAAAATAAAAAATTATACACAATTTTTAATAACTCTAAGTTGGTGGGGAGGAGGGGGTGGGGCGGGGGCAATGCACCACTCAAAATGGCCTTTCTACACCTATGCATGTATGTTGAAGTTAATTTACACAGAAAAAACAGTTCACCAATCAAAAACACCTTTAATTGAAAAAAAGATCAATAAAAAAATTTGATTGTGTCAATTAAACCTTTTAATTAAATTCTTAAATAAAAGCCTGCATTGAAAAATATGTATATAGTGCTGAAGTTTACAATGTTTGACACCACACACAGTAGACCAAACAAAAGAAGGCTGATGATGAAAGTGTGGCGGCCTTCAAAAAACAACATGTTGTTCCGTTCTGATAGTGTTTGTCACAATGTCCCTTATCGGGAGTAAATGGCAAACGGTTTGTTCACGTGAAAATAAAGAATAATTTAATAATTGTCTTTAGTGCAAATTGTTCTTTAGATATAAATTTTTTTCTTCTTAAAAATCGATATTTATCGGAAGCAAAATGTTACAAGGTGCTCCCATGGCTGAAATCGTTTACAGACTTAAATTAGTTTTTTCTATTCAGTTCACAAACACATTCCATTACCTCATTTCACTTTTAAGGTAACCTACAAATTATTTTAATTTTGCTTCAAATTTATTAATAAATTAAATTACACAGTCAATATTTTATTCGAAAATAGTTTACCAAATCTATGATTTTTTAATTTTTATCTCACTTTGCTCTAAAGTGGTGAATATTTTCAATAAGAGTAATTAATCACTTTCAAAGGTACATACTTGCCGGACTATTGGCAGTATTGTCATATAACATCAAAAAACTGGAAATGAATTCGTTATGCATGATTTATAAATCAAAAGTGGATATTGTTAGATAGACAAATATTTTAACTCTGAAAATATGAACACAGACTCCTCTCGTTAAACTTTTATTTATTTTTTTATTTTGAAAAATATTATTTATAATTTTCTATTGGCCCGTACGTGGACTTACTTTTTTGATGTACTGCCGGCATTAAAATATTTTTTTATTTATATGCATTTTTCTATTTCTCCTCTGTTTTGATTTTAAGCTCTACATTATTTAAACTTATTCTCTGGTCCCTCTAATGTCAAACTATCGAGAGTTGACTGTGCATTATGTTCATATGCATGCTTGTTGCTTAAGTCTTTTGTTTTAAATTTGTTTTTGTTTAAGAAAAAAAAACTCAATATAAAAACAAACGCCTTCAATATAATAATAAAAAGAAATTAGCTTTAAGTACTCAATAACATTGACCAGCAATGCAGCAACTGCTGGCCATAATACAAGCTGTTGTTGCTCCACATTAAAAAAACAAATGGGGAATTTCATGCCGGACCTGCAAACACCCAAGTGCTGTGTTAGAGGTCTTTGGAAACTTGATGCTGCGTTCGAAACGTTTGAAAAAAACTATTTAAAATCGTTTTATTACATGAAGTACTCGTACATGCATAATCTAAGGCCCAGACATTCATTCTTATCTATTGTAGTTTCTTAGCATAAAACACCATTTCAACGTTTAATGTAATTACTTTTCTATTTCTGTTATATTTTTTATTTTAAATATAAATATCTACGAGTATGTACGTATGTATGTATATTGGAAAAGTTACAACTATTAAATATTTTTTATTTTTTATTTTTGCTTTACATTTCTGATTCAACATGACCATTGCGATTGTTACTGTTGCTGTTGTTGTTGTTGTGTTTTATGCAAATATTTTTTAAAATCAACATTAATAAAATAATAATAAAAAAAATAATAATAAAACAAATAATAATAATAAAAATTATGTAAAGTTTATAGTGGGATTTTCGCAGTGACAAGTTTATCAGACCAACAGAGATCGAAATGTTAAATACAAGTGTTTTTAACCCTTAATGCTGCTACTGTAAATTTTAATATTTCTAAAGTGCAATTTGTAGTACACGTAACAGCAAAGAGCAGTAAAAATTAGGAAAAATAGTGTAGGGTTCATTGCAACATAAAAAAGGGCAAGGCCACTTCCATTAAGATTGAAACAAAACATAATGTAATCGGTTCATACAAATCTAAGCTCAAACAAGCTTAAGCGACATAACTTTCGAATTAATTCTTTTTATCAAAATCGAAGTTCAAAAAAATGTGTCGCTTAAGCTTTTTTTTTGACGGTTATGGCTCGATAAATATTTTTTAATACAACAGATTTGACAATGTGATTTTTTTTCTTCTAGCATACTTATATAAAGGGTCTTCTAATAGCGCCCATATTATTAAAGTTACATTTGTCGAGTTTGCTGTCATTTATTCAGTCTGTGCTGCCATTTAAACGGGTTAAAAAATTTCGGTATATCTCTGTCACACACATTTTGTTTAATTTAAGTTTAACCATATTAAGCGCTTAACGAAAGACCCTTTAAATAGTATTTTTGATACTTTAATTTTAATATAATTTTTATTCTAAGAACTGGTTCTATGAACTTGCTGACTATTTTCTATGCACACACACACATAAAAATTTAATTAACTAATTTCATAAATTGATTGATTGCTCTTGTAATATTTAAAATCTAAAGTAGCAATCTTTAGAGGCACGAGGGCTTAGTAGTCTCCATACCACTCATATTTTTACAAAAATAAAAAATAAAAAATGTATATACATACATATTTACATAAATTGTGCTGTGACTGGATTCTTTACTTCATAAGTATTGAAATTTAATGGGCAAGAAAATTAGTTCAATGCGATTTATTTTACAATCAATAAATGAGACATTCATTGTCTTATTAATTTTCGATTTTATTATTGTACCTGTTGGTGTTTTTGTTGTTTTTGTTATTGCACAATTAATTTGTTAGAAATAACACAGATGGAACGAAAACAACGACATAAAAGAAACAATTGTCTTTTTTTATTGATACAAAAAAATCTGGCCAATTCTTAAATAATAAAAAATGATTTATGATTAAATATCAATATCACGTATACTTATATAAATCACATTATTAATGCCCGTTTACCAGAAGACTGTCATAACTAAATAAGCACGTTTTTAAAATTAACTAATGTAGAATAATGCATAGCGGCACTATTGCTGAACAAATCAGCTTTTGAGAGGAAAATTACTGTCCCATAACTTAAGTCTGCTTATCTCTTTCAAGAAACCCGCCTAAATTGTATTAATAAAAACGAAAAATTAATATATACTAATATTACAAAGAGTTAAATTCTGCAAGAGATAATCTCCTAAACCACTGGTCCGATTTAATTTAATTCTATATCCTGCGCTAACAGCAAGGAGCTGGGGTTTAACACAGAGAAAACTGATATAGTGGTGCTGAGGCTAGCAAAGGGGGCCAAGGTCTAAGGTCTACAGAGGTTTACCTCGCTGGTCGTCACAGGTGCACAGAGGAATACACCTCAGGCTTTCTCGGACGTAATTCTTCACCTGCTCCACATAGAGGACTTTGTGGTCTCTTTACACTGTACGGCCGAGGCCACGCAATGAGCGGCAACATTAAAACAAATTATATTTTTGGGGCGGCGCCGCTTTGCCTCTCGAAAATGCCGCTCTGCAGCTCATATATGCCGCTCACTGCGTGACCACTTCCCTTCTACCGCTCAGCACTTTGACGCTCATTGCGTGACCCCGGTTTTACAGGCAGCTATGATGAGGACAGGATTAACAGGCCACACAGCAATCTTAAGTGCGGTCAGTTTTAGCGGGCGGTCTCCACAATCCCTGTGCTCACGTACTCTAAGGTCGCTAAAATTGACTTTATCCCGAATACGGATTCTTGGGTCCAGTCTGACCACCACTCGATTAAATGCGATGGCTTATATTTGGACAATTTAAAACGAATAATAAACATTGTTTCGATAAAGGACTTAATTATTTTTTAATTGATGCAATAAATATTAACTTTTAAGTTTTAACTTTTCTCTCTTGTAATATGTTTACATTTGTGTGTCCCAAAAAAAAGTTTATACTTGTAGTCCACCAACTATGTCTATATTAGTGAAGAGCTATTTTTCGAAACCTGTTACTTTTTCACAGCGATTGAAAAATCACTAATCACAACTGTGACTGAATTTATCAAGTAACAGGTTTTGCAAATGTAGTTCTTTCATACAAACTGTGAATGCTCTTGCATGCTTACTTTACACTAAATAAAGCTACCATATGAATTTATTTGTATACGTTCACCGTTTGTCAAGAAAAAATCGTCTAATCGTGTCAAATCGTCTTTTTTGGCAACTATGTATAGTTTCTCTGACTCTCATACGACAATTCTCAATATTTGGTTGGGGTTGATGCTAATTGTTTATTCTTGTCGCTCTTCTTATTAGCATTTATCAAAATACCAATACTAATACATACTTTTAAAGCAGAAGATTTGCAATGTGTTAAACCGTGATCACAGTCACTGTTTAATTTCACAACTGCTCTTCTTATTAGATTTTTTCAAAATAACAGAACTGCTACAAACAAAATACTGCTAAGCTGTGATCACAATCACAGTTTAAAAGAACAGCGATTTAGAAATCACGTTCACAAGGAGCATCATTATTAAAAAATCACAGTTTCGCTCAACACTAGTCTGTATACATATACATATGACCTTATCTGCTCGGTTTGTTATTGTTATAAATAAAATAAATAAATAATATGCTCAAGCATAATTTGAAAGCTTATAGGGTCAAGAAGATTTGAGATTTTTTTTTCAGATTTTTCGGAAAAGTCTTTAAGGACGCACAAGTGGAATTTTTGCCAGAAATCGAGTTTGCCGGCCGTTAATGTACATGTTCATAATTGGCATGAATAATTTTAAATGTGTAGTAAGTCATTTTAAGCTCTTTATAAAAAAAGTATTTAATACATACTCAGCAAGCATTGATCAAGTAGTTCTATTTCTGATGAAACCTCAATAAATTTAACGGAGGGTTGTCTACACCAATTTTTGATATAAACAACAGCCTTCGCATAATAAACTCAGTACCTGTAGTGATTATAATGCAATGAAAATGGTAAACCTTTGGAACTAGTTCCGATTTTTTTTGCTGGGTACTTTACTTTTGATAACTGCAGCCACTTAAGTGTAACTTTATTAAAAAAAATACAAAAAATCAGCCGGAAATACTTGCAGCTTTGAATATTTTATAAATTAAAATTTTAACAAATCCAATTCATACGACTACAAGCTGAGTAACAGATACGATTTTGTTACAGAAAACTATTTTCATCCGTTTTGCAAAAAAAAAACCCCAACAAAGATTTCTAAGAATTAAGACAAAAGTGATCAGGTTATTTTTCCTACTGCTGCTGCATATTGAAGTTATTGTACTTGTGCCTTTAAAAATGTTAAATTAAAAACTACATAATGTACATACATTTGTATATACAATATGTATGTATACACATCTATACAAATAAATTTAATAAGCCATAAACACACCCTGTAGGAAGCTTGGGCTTAAGTGTTTTCTAGTCACTTCTTGGCGTCTTTATATTAATATTTTCTTTTGGCAAGTAGAAAACATTTTGTCAGCTACTGTACTAGTGAATCTCTGTTTCCAATGTCTATATGTAGTCCCAAAAGAACTACTTAGTCAATAGTACGAGCGTCAGTAGTCGATCTTCAATGACATGCACATGTTAAATATCTATAGCAAAAAGGATTGTCAGTATTACAGGTATAAAGATCAAAACTGAATTAGTACTGTTTTAATATTGTTATTTCCTACAGGGCATATACATACATATGTATACGTATATGTGTATTGTTTTCATTTAAAAATATTAAAATATTAGCACCGAAATGCAAGTGTCAAGGAGTTGTAATTTTACATATGTATATTTACTTTATAGTACTCGTAATGTTTGAAAAATAATGATTTGCTCCCAAGTTCATTTGGGTGGGAGCGGCTTAAGCTACAATAAGATTTAAATATTCTGGTCACTGCAGTCGCAAAGAACCTCATTCCATAACAAAAGTTTAATTGTTTTAACCATTAGGATTGGTAAGTATTTTGAAAGTTTAATTCTTGGACTTATTAAAGGAAACAATCTGAAAAATAGTTTGTTCAAATCTTATATTTCGCATTGGAAGTTGGCTTCAACAATTTTCCTGAAATTTCCAGTGATTTCGCGAAAATTCGGCTTTTATGAAACTCAAAACGTAAATACATACATCTGTGTCTGGGAGAACACACAGGCTTCATATTTTTTAAAAACTTGAACCAAAAGTGCGAAGAGGAGTAATCTCCGCCTAACCGAATTTTATTAAATTCAAAACATAGATGCATCTTAATCTGAGAGACCACACAGTTTTCATTTTTTTAAACTACATAGGACCAAGAGGGAGTGTGGGTAGTTCTGCCTCTACGAAATTATTCTTATGAAATCCGAAAAGCACATTATTCTTTATCTAAAATGATACGTAGGCGTCATATTTTTTTAAAAACTGGGACTAAGAGGAGGGCACAGGACAATTTCGGTCTCTCCGAAATTATTCAAGGGATATTTGTAAAATTCAAAACATATATACACATGTACATATATCTAGATCTAAGAGGACAGTCTTCATATTTTTTTTTAAACCAGGACCAAAAAGGGGGCGGGGAAATTTTGATTATCCGAATTTATTCAACCGGTTCTTATAAAAACTTTTGCGCATACACTCAAAATAAACAACAACAAGAGCACAACAGCACGTTTTGTCAACTAACAAGCAAGATAAACACCAACACACCTGTTTCGTTTAAATGATTAAAAATTAAAGGCAAAAGTATGAATTTCTGAGGATTAGTTTCCTTTGTTACAAATCCGAAAACTTTTAGCACTGACTTCGTATTTAAATAAAATATCAAACAAGAACAGCAAACTATAGTATTGACACTTAAATGGTCAATTGTCATGTTCAGGGCCAAAAGGCGTTCAATTTGTTATTTTCATATTCTTTGGCCAGTACGAGAGCAACACTTTTTATTGAACAACAATTTGTTTATTTATTACGCTAAAGAAAAAACGTTCGGTATGACAAATTTATTTAATTTTCTGGTACTTTATTCATTTATTTTTAAATTTCAGAAATAAAAAGCGCACTGCGTTCAAATAGAATTGAAAACAATAACTTCAAACAACTATTTATCATTCATTTAATATTGGAAAAAAAGAAAACAAATGATTTTCGATAACTTTAAGTTATTTAAGTCAAACGCCAGAAATACTCCTTCAATTCACTGACTTTTTCAAAAGAAAAAACTTGACAATTGATTGTTTTTGGTAATATACACAAAGGCAAGGCTGCGAGGTTGCAAGTCTGCAAAGGTACGTGAACTCTATTAATTGTTATTTTTAGTTTTTTTTTCCAATATGAAAGGAAACAAAATATTTCAAACATTAATTGTCCGAATACCCGCACAAAAATATCTCAGATCAATTTTAATTTTTCTTTATTTAACAAAAAGGTATTAAATAGTTTAAACATTTTTGTTCGAACTTTATTTGTTTCTATATTTATGATTTGATTAGGCTAAAGTTTCTGTTGGTTATATTTATGGGCTTGCTGGAAAAGAGCTAAAATTTGAAAATTATGGGTTTCTGAAAAGTTAAGGCTTTTGAAACTCTTTAATCTAGGAATAATTTTTTAATTTCTTATTATAGAACTAAATGTTATCCGTGGCTTTCTTCCCATGTAATTTAACAAAGAGTTACTAAAATTTTAATGTCATTCTTGTTTTTTGTGAGTCGATGTGTAGTCTCAATCTTAAAATCGTTTCTTAGAAGCCAAATGAAGTATTGTAAGCCTATCATCTAAGACGGACCTATCAATATTTAATAAGAAAAATAAAATAATAATAATAATTCTAATCACTAAATAAAATATATTTGTAGTTAATTAAACAAAACTCTTTGCGGTTTTGGTAATTTGCTGCGAGCTGCGCTGTGTAATTACTTGGAAGAACAGCAATTTATTCACTTTGAATATTGATTACAAAATCTGTTGAAGGATTTAAATAACGTCTTTAGTGTTATTTAAAATTAAATACTAAAATTCACATACCTGCAGGTTTCATTAGAAATTTCTCGTAGTTTGAATGAATGCAGTGGTTAGCGGTTAGAAACCAGTTTAATAAAAGAAATGATTTTCAAAATTCAAGCACTTTTGTGTAGCCGGAATTGGAAGATGTCGATGTGGACAACTTTTATTTTCAAGTAATGATACCATCACTCTTTTGTGAGAAAAATTTCCTGATTGTGTTATTTCTCGAAGAGGCGCTCACAATTGGGCCACCGAGATCTTGTAAATTAACACCTTTAAACTTTTTTAGCTGGAGCTTCGACAATGGCTCACAATCAATTCAAATACTCAGAGATAGAATTCGTGAGGCTGTCAATGATCAGGGTGATCAAGAACATGGTCCTGCAAGCGTTGCCGTGGCGGCCACTTGCCCGATATCATAAATACATAAACATCCGATGATTTCGCTCAAAAATTTTGCTTTTCTAGTTCCTAAGCTTTAGTAACACTTTCAATATGGGATTTCTATAAAAACGAGCTTTTTCCTTCTACTTAAGTATATATGTTCAAAGAACTGATAAGTGTATTTGAAATTTAATGAATTACTGTATATATTTAATTTTTACTCGGATCTGTTTTTTCTCATAAATTATTAAATCACAAAATGCATACTAGTTAGAAATATTCCCGTCCCTGAATACAATCATTATGAATTAATGTATGAGTAGGTCAAACTAGGCTGCACTTTGTAACGCCAACAGTTGTCTTAGCGCATTTTTTCTTAAACTTCGCTCTCATTCTTGTAACATCACTTTCAGAAAGCACACTCAACATCCTACGGCTCCTCACCATTTCCAACAGAAGTACTGTTAATTTATTTTATTTTTGTATTTAAATAAATCAGTGAATTCCACACAATATATATAATAATATTTGGCAAGTGTTTTATTGGAAAAGGACACAGGTAACCCCTCCTGACCTCTCCCCGTGTCAAGCATATAACTCCATATACTCCCCTGAGTCGATAGATAATTGACATATTCCCAATTCACCCCCCAATAATTCTTACTCCATCGTTAGCATTATATTACCCTATATTTCTTATATGTATGTAGTCTTAAATGAGGTCAATAGCTCACATTTAAACAATATAAATATTTTGTATCTTCTGCACTGACATTTTTTCCCTTGTGTGTATATAAATCGCTGTCGAGATCGTGTCAACTCGACATGATTATTTTGAATACTTTCGATCAGCTTTTTACTAGACTTGGAAAATGTCATGAATTATTCAATAATAACATATTGCGTCTCTTAGAAGAATTCTAGAACATCTGCCAAAAAGTTTGCTCAATTCCAGTCCACAAGAATAAGCTTTATATCATTGGTCTTCATTTTGAAAACGGAATAAATTTTACAGGTGATTCAAACAATATTAATTCTGCAACACTTCTTCTAATATATGATCGATTGAAAGATATAATTATCTTCTTATAGAGGTTGACGTGTGGTGGCCTGACTATTCTCTGAACCTTTCAAAATTAATCGATCTCACACACAATATTTCAGCCTACGGATTAATTTTTTTTGTATACAAGAACTGTTCCACTTAATTATATTATTTAAACCATTGGAGTTTGTCTTTCTATGATTGATTTGAGTATTTCCTAGATGCCAAAATTTACCTTTATTGCATTAATAAAAAAAAAAAATCAAACTTTAACGGCAGAAATCAGTAAAAACAAAATTCACCACACAATGAAACTCTGGTGAATACTGACTGACACACATAAATCAACAAAGCAACGTTCTTAAAAATTAAGCAAAGAGAGTATCAATAAACCGTTAGAATTTGCCGATTTAAACTTCGGTCTTAAAGAGAACAATTAGAAATTAGCGGAAATTTAAATTTATTCAGAATTTGTGAGAAGACAATTAAAATTATTAGAAGTGTAAGAGAACAAATAAGTATACAAAAAGGTGTAAAATATTTTTTTTTTATTTTTTATTAAAAAAGAATTAAATGCAAATTGTGTGAAAAATAAAAGTGTTCATGAGAAGTATACAAATAAGAGAGCACGACAGACACAGCAAGAAATAGTTTTTAATTGTCAATTGTACGTGTTTAGTTTTCAATGTTATATGTTTGTGAAATAAACTAAAGCTTTAAAAGCAAAACCCTTCGGAAGTTAGTCGTTGGCGATAACTCGCTTGAGACGGTTGTGTAATCGCTCGAAAATATTTAACAGAATAAATAACAAAGCAATTTGAATTGAGTTGAAAAAACCTTCACACACATACAAAGTGTTTTGAGCATCGGCGGTGTAGCGGGCACTCATGTTCATTAACAAAAAAATTTAAATAAATCAATAATTTAAACCAGAAGTGTTTTCAAGCGAATTCAAAAGCAACAAGAAAAAAAAGATAGAAATTCATATATTTGTGTGTTTAGTTGTCTCATGCAAAAATAAGTTATTGGCAAAAAATTGCACAAGTAAACATAAAATTAAGTAAATATTTTATAATGTATATATGAAAATAAAGAATATGTGCATAGAATTGTTAGAAAAAGTTGAATGAGTGATTGAGACATTTAGTGAAAAAGTGTGTGCCTTAAGTCTTTTGTTTTTAAGAAGTGCTTTGTGCTTTTATTTTAGAAAATGAAGAGTATCTTTAAATTGTGATAAAAAAAAGAAATATTAAAATTTAAGAAAATGGCATTATCAAACTTTTCGTTGCCCTTTGGGTCACTGGCTCAGTCGGGTGCACCTTGGAGTGCCACGGTATCGCCACTGCATCCCATACATCAACAATTAGCAGCCAATACAAATAATTTACTCTACTCGCCGGCTGATCATCAACAACAGCAGGACGATGACGTAGCGCCTCCAGCGGGCTCAGACTTTTACAAAAACAATCCCTATGCTCCGCCTCAGCAGCAAACGTCTCAACAAACATCTTATCAGTATAATAGCAATATCAACAACAACAACAACAATGGTAGGCGTAATACTTATTTGCCGCCTATACCACCACCAGCAGGAGCTAGAAATACACAACAATTTCATAATCAACAGCATCAACAATTTCAACATCACCAACAACAGCAATTTAGTCATATTAATACTCAAAATCAGCAGCATGTAACACAAAATATTAATAACAACAATAATAATATTTACAAAACTGCATTGTCATCCTCCATAACATCGGCAACATCTTTTGCTGCAGCTTCGGCGGCAGTGAATTCAAATACAAATGCCCGCACTTATGGTGAGGGAACTTACACTAGATTTCCACAAGTGCCACTAGTAAATAACAACAGCAACAACAACAACAACGATAACAATATTAACAAAGATTATCAAAAGCAGCCACAATATTACAATTCTTTTCCATCTACTTCACAACAAGACCAACAAACAAAAAGCATAAATACATCTCCCGGATCATCGGTCACAAATACTTCACCACCACAAACGTCGTTTCTTCCCAAATACGGCGTACCCACTCAAGAGGAGACACCACCAGCCACATATGATGCTGCAGCAACAGCATCCGGTAACAAGGCTGATAACTCAGGTTTACCTTCACCCACCGATTCTAGTTCAAATGATCCCTATCCTGAGAGGCCGCCCGGCTTTACACGCGTACAAGCCGGTCAGGGCTCCAAGACTCGTGTACATGCTGTGCTGGACTACGATCTGGAAGAGGGCGAAGAGGAGGATTACTATGATGCCGACGATCATGGAGAGGCTGTTAACAAGCAGGGTAAGCACGTTTCCTATTTACACTGTCAAATAAATAACTATTTATAGAATTATTTACTTCAGTCATTTGATATTCATAAGAAAAGAACAAATCATTACTGAAGAATTTACAATTACGAGTCTGACGTCTACAACTACGTAAACAGTTTAAAATATTTGTTTAGTCTATGACTAATAAATTTAATTGAGATGGAGCAAATTTAAGTTTTTTTTTTTGATTTCTCTAAAAGTTATTTGTCACTTTGCTAGACAAACGGATTATTTATCAATCAATAAATATTCTGTATAGTCAAAAGCATCTTTAGTTTGTGCAATAAACTCTGCCTTATTCGTTTGAACATAAATTATTTTAGACATTTTGTGCAGACAAGTGTCATTGGGCAACATTTAAGACAAACTCGATGATGTTTCTTGTGCGCGTTTCTTTTAAGTATTCCCAAAAATAGTTGTGAAAATCATTGTGTGAAATTTGAGTGACTTTATAGTGGCTTGAAAATCTTTAACATCAAACCGAATACAGTTATGGGAACAGTAATAAATAAAAATGAAAACAAATTATTTAGAGAACATATTGTTAAAACCATGTGCGAGTACAATGAATGACATACTTGATGTACAAATGTAATACATACATAAGTGTTGCTAAATATCTCTGGGTTGGATAACAATTTTAGCGTCATTGTGGTTATATTTAAAATTTTTAAATGTCATTGTTTACGTCTCAATTTTTGGCATTGTTTTTTTTTACTTTAGATTTACCTTTGAATATGATTTGTTTACTTATTTTTAATGCCGGTATTTTGCACCGAAATCCAAAAAAACATAAAATTCACTTTTGTATCAAAAACTTTAAGATGACAAAACAAAAGATAAAAATCGAAAAATGAATACTTGTATTTACTTCAACAACAACGTCAACATCGTCACATTTGACCGTTAATCTTTAACATTGAATAATTTAACAAAGATTTGAAATTTGGCCAACGAAGTGTGAGACTCTTCTCTCACACGTTCACATGCATACATACATATACGAGTATGTACAAGCACAAAAAGCGGGTTAAGTTTTAGCCCAATACTTTTGGTTTAATATTGATGTTCATATCGTTTTTTTACAAACATATTTTATGAATGACCTTCCACTTTAATAGTTAAAAAGGCCTTTGACCTTGTTAAAAAAGCATTTATAAATTTATTTATGTTTGTATTTTTAATGTTTTTTCAATTTGTGAGTTTTTAAAATAACAGTGAAAATTTGTGAAAAAAAGACACCGATCCATGTTGCGCTTTAATAAACAGGAAGATTTTTTTGTCAATGTACTTACATAATACATACATACATACATGCATACATACGCACATAAATATAGATATTCAGGATTATCCTAAATAAAATTTCAAATGGAAATTTTGTGAAAAGTCGGTATCAAAAAACTTCACACGATTGAGAAATAATCTGACAATTTATGAAAAAAAATCATTCACTTAGATTTGTCTGTTGGAAAAAGTGGAAATATGTTAGTTTTTAATTTTATTGGAACTGATTAAACGAAATTAAAATCCTTGTGAACGAAAAATTTGATTCGGAAATTTTCACATGTGGAATTCATGATAAGACTGATTATTATATAATTTTGTGTAGGAATTATAAATTTTATAATTCGAACTTTTCACACGTCAAATTTTTTTTACAAAATCTATTAAATTTCAAAATTTATGATATTAATAAAATCTTTGGCAAATAAATTAATTCACACTTTCGTTAAAAAAAATAAAAGACTTCTTAAAGTGCTTTAATCTTCTTTATTTAATTTACACTGTTGTGATACATTTTCAGCTACTCTGCAAAATTCAAGTGGGTTTTCAGTCAAAGTCATTGAAATCTGTTTTCGATGAGACAGATCTTCAAACATCTGTAAAAAACAATTTACTAAAATTTTGTTACATAAAACTAATTGATCATGAAATATTTCCCATGGTTTGTAAAACAGTTCAAAAATTTTAAACTGTTCGTCTTAGGTACATACAAAAAACCACAAGTGAAAAAATATCTGAAAATAAATAACGCTTTACAATAAGTTTCTATTAAAGAAAACAAACCGACAAAAGCCAGGGAGCACAGTGGAGTTTTTGGGAAAATAATCGGCAAAATACTAATTTGAAATTATTGATTGGATTTGTTTGAAATATTTATTTGTGACGAGATTTGAGCAGACATGCAGTCGGCTACAGTGGGTCCAATTAAACAATAATAATTTTTTTTCGACTAAATAAAACAAACGAATTTGTTAGTACAGAAATATAAAATTTCTATAAAATTTATAAAGTGAATATATCCTAATTTAACAACATACGAGTATACATACATACATATATGGATCTACATATACACAGAAGAAACTTTTTTGTATTCAATTACTAAATTCAAAAATTTCAAATACCACAGAATTCGTAAAAATAGAAACCAAATTTCGTAAATGCTTAATAGAATTAAAAATAATTTTTTTTCTTTGTTAAAATAATTTACTATGAATTCATTAAACCAAATAAAAAATAATAAAACTGAAAATCAGTTTGGAAAACTTGTTTGTTTAAACAAAAACTTAACATAGTTTTGACTGTGCAGTTGTACGCTGTATTAATAAATAATTTATCATGAATATGGTTAAGTTTGAGGCCGGATGCTTCTCACGGGAACCAAAGGAATCAATATTTATATATAGATAGACTTTTCCACAGGAATGTCAACTTTTTGAAGCGTGCGACACCAAACAAATATGCTTTTTTTTTAAAGAAAACGAAACTTGTTTTCTGCAGTTCTATATTCGATAAAATTTTAAGAGAAATCGAGTCACATTGTTCTGAAACACAAACTTAGTTGCTTGCTGTCGCACGCGACAAAAAAGTGGAATTTCTCTTGGAAATGCCCATTTATGTATGTACGTGGTTAAGTTCAAATTCTCTTCTCTTCACTCCGTTTTTTGTAATGCACGAGGTCGATTTTTGGGCAAGAAAAATGTTCTATTCCTCTTCGACAATGCAAGGGTGTACACACATGCAAGTGACTATTTCTTATTCCCAAACCTGAAGGAATGACTTCGCATAAATACATATGACTCCGACGATGACCTGGGCAAATTTTATTTTTGGAGAAATGTTGGACAAAGTCAATAGACCCCAAGGAAGACTACGTTGAAAAATAAAATGATTTTTTTTTATCAAAAAAAAAGCAGTGTTTCGTTAAAAAGTTGACAGATCACAAGACATTTTTGTTTTGAGTTTTTAACAGCCGGCGCCTCGTGCATAATACAAATTGTCTTTTGATACAAATTGTTTGTCGTAAAATTCCACTTGTTTTGCATATTCCTAAGCCACTACATTATACTATAAATATAAAACTTAATTCAATTGCTTCTTTTAACTTCTTTTATATATATTTCTTTAATCGATTTTTGATTTGCATGGCATTTTGGCAAGTTTTAGTTTAAACTTGTAAACTTTGAGTTTGAATTTTTTATATTGATTTACTTCAAAAAAACAAAAAACTCGAAACCGGTTAGAGGATTTTATTTACTTTTTCAAAACTTCACTTATTTTTGTTTGAGCTGCTGATTTCTTTTAAAGTGCTCATCATTTATTATTAAGTATAATGAAATATTTTTGACATCATGGATTTTTGTTAAGTATCAATAAACTTTGTATATTTTGTACGTACGAGTATTGAGTTTTTGTCACTAACAAGTTTTGTTAAGAAAAAAAAACACTCAAAATATTTGCACAGACACAAATATTTTTTTATATTCTTTGCCGTTTATATGCGGTGGATTTCTGGTATTATAAATCGATTAAAGCATACATACAAATGATACTACTTATATGTACACAGAGTTAAAATCATAAATAAAAATATTAAATTGTAATATTTAAAAGCCTTTTTAAAATTTCCAAAAAAAAAGGAATATGGTCGATTAGTGTGCTTCACATAATATTATCAATTAAAAGCGAAAATCATAAAAAATCTAAATAAGTTTAGTTGATTTTTATAACGTGCAAATAATATGGTGACAAAATATGTATTCGCCAAACCATTTTGCTACTTGTCGTATCTATAAAATCATCAGAAATGTTAATTGAAATCGTGACCAACAAATTCATACATACATTTCAAATCAAATCAAATAGAATGAGTTGTGTCGTAAAATAAATTAAACAAACCAAGAGAAAATAAAAAAAATAAAAAAATAAATTAAATCACTATAAAATAAACACAATTTGTTAAAAAAAAAAATTAAATCAATCCTACGATAATTCAATAAAAATTGTTTTGGCATAGAAAATTTAACTTTTTATAATTTTTTAATTCTCGTGCTGAGTGTCACTGGAATTTAAAACATTTTGCAATTTCAACCAGTTTTAAATAAATAGACAGATCTTTAAATAATTAATAAAAATACCAGGTATTTATTTTCTGCTCGCATAATTTTGTTCGTTTAATTTAAATACGATGCAAAATTATTTCTCTATCCCATTTATAGAACTATAACCAATCCGTGTAAATACACGGGTATAAACATAAATTTATTTGGCTAAATAAAAAAATTAAAAAAAACAAGAACCTCTGGTTCGATTTAAATCATTAGAATCAAGCTTCATACAAAAATTTATTAACAATTCTCGCATATTTTTCCTATTATTTGTTCTTCTTTAAAAAAAAAATCATTTAAATCATCTGAAAGTGATAAAATCAAACATCTAGAAAAAAAACTGAATTCGAAATTATTTCTCACTTTTTATTTATCTCGCCATCTGTTTGGAACATTAGGATTTTTTTCTCGAAAAAAATTAATTCTCTAGGAATTATTTTCCGATATGAAGCACTGGTTTTTGAATAAAAAATAATTTAATTTTCCAACCTAATCTTCTTTAAGCTTTGTACACTTTGATCAATATTTCTCCAATTTTTTATCCCTTCAAAAAAAATTTTTTTTCGAGGTCGTCAAAATAGGTATTTTCTCTGAGGTTCCTCTTTGTTTTACCAGTTTGAAGGTAGTCAATGAGACTTATAACGCCCGCTTCCCAAAAAATGAACGCCATGACCTTATTGGCTAACAACCTCACCTTGGTCTTCTTTGGCGCCGAATCACCACTAGAAACTCACTTGTTCAACTGCCGTTTGGTATCTGGTATATTGTAGTGAATTCATGTTTTGTCCACGGAAAACACTCCTCCAAAGTTGTCACATGATTACGATTGTAGTCGATTGTGTTTTCTCATATTTAAGTGATCATTCCAAATTTAAACCACAGAGCCATATGGGATGCATATGGCTTCCTCAATCTTTCTCACTTTCAATCTCCGATAGGTCAACACGATATCTTGAATTTTTCAACTGTTTCGGTTGTAGAAATCTCTGTGCTTTACAGCCACAATTCAGTAAACGGCTTTTTTTATTATTGCAATTAATGGTGAAAAGTCTCTATAGTCAACTCATAATTCCCTGTTGATAGGAGCAGTGTTGAATTTTCAGGAAAGAGCCGGGAAATTCAAAAGGTCACAGTTTTATTTTTTTTATATCTTGTTACAACAATTAATATTCACACATATTTTACTATTTCTTAAGGCCGTTATATCCTCTAGATTTATGTAAACTTAAGCTTTTACACATTTCTAAACTGAAATAGAATGCGAGACTTGTTTATGCAAAAACTACACTAAAAAAATATGGATAAGCATCATATGCAGAAACAATATATTCCTTCTTCATTAAGGCCCGCCCCTATTATTACAACTAAATGGATAGTTTAGTTGGTTTGGTTTTCATTTCGAGTGTTGTATTATGTTTGTCAACCAACATTGTTGCCATGTTCATAAAACATGAAATCTAAAAAAAATACAAGGCCATAACTAAAAATAAATATTTAAAATGTATTGTGATGGCTACTACGTTTTCAAAAAACATAGAATTTTTTCGAATACAAGTAAAATTAGTTGTAGTTCAGAATACCAAAAAAGCAGTTAAGTTGTTTTAAAGTTTAAGCTGTTACAATTACAACTAAACTTAGTTGAGTTGTAAACCGTAATAGGGACATATATGTCGGAATCTAAGTGATAACTAATGTGAAATTACCGTGAAGTGAAATTACTTTATTAATTTAGAATCTACAAGAAAATGTTTTCTAATTTTTTTTCTTAGTTATTTATGAAATTAATAAGTAGATTTCGATTGGCATTGTTCTTCTTTCTTTACATAGATGGATTTATTACAGTATTATATTTTATTTACTTGTATCATTCGCATCATAATTAACCACTTGGAAATTCAATTACATTAGATTTTCGGATAAAAGAATCTACAAAAAATTATGACACATTTAATCATGAATACTGATAAAATAAATCTACTCTAAGATTAGCAAGAAAACTTTTTTTTATATTCCTTTTAGTAAATTGTTTTTGTTGAATTTCAAATAAGTTGCATCTTTATTTATTTATTTTATTAAAAAAATTACTCTCAGACATTTATTTCAACTTTTAAAAATAATCTGATGATCTTTTACTATTTTGCAATAAGCACTCAATGCTGATACAATTGCAAGGAAAAAATCCATAATGATTAAAAATTGATTGAAGGCATGAACAACAATTAATGATGTTCAGTGCATACTTAAACACATTTAAGATTCTACTGATTATTTTATAAAAATACGAGTGATTTGAGTCAAACAATTTTCTAATTAGCGATCATTATTAATATCGCAGTTACATGGCAATTGGAGTAAATTATATCTTTAATAGATTAACTCTATTAAGTAAATACAAAAAATTAGAAAAACTGCGTACACAGAAAAAATTAGCAAATATTAAAAAAAAAATTGGAAAAAAGAAAAAAAATTATGGACTTTTTTTCATTCAATCAGTTTTTCAATTGATATTTTATCTAACTTTGTTTTGGAACAAACTTTTTAATTGATTCTTTGATAGTATTCGATTTATTAATTGATTTAATTATTCTTATTATTAATATGTATGTCATTAGGTTTGTTGAAACTTTTTAGCTTGTGGGACCGCAAACTAGCCGACTTGACTTACGATGTATAGACGGCGGCATTAGTTTAAAAAAATTAGTTTGGTAAAAGTGGCAACATTAGGCATGAAATGTGGTACAACATGCCCATACACTTTTCGACCGTGCTGTATAATACACAAAAATATCTATAAATCGTCGCCTCAGAATTGGTTTAGCCCATATGCCACAAAGTTGGAGTGGAGAAAAACGACATTGAAGGTTTACATGAAGTTTTCTCAAAATATACTCGATGAATTTCTTTTGTATTTGCACCACTGCTTCCGACACATGTTTTGAAGAAAAATTTAAATTTTTGTGAACTTTAATCAATGAAGTTAGAAGTTGATATACTTTATTGTAAAAGTAAAATTACCTTTGTGCCGCATACGCAATTTATTTTCAAAAAGTAACTTTTTGTGCTCCATATGTTGTTGTTTTGTTTATTTTTCTTGCTGTCTAGAGAAATAAGTCGATCGTTTAACGCCGACAAAGAGATCGCCGCCATAATATTTTAACTAACACAAGTAATTGAAGTGTATTTAATATAAAGAATGAAATTAAATGATTTCTTTCAAGAGATTTATTATTCGACATATTGTCATAATTATATTATAAGTGAAATTTATTTGCTGGTGGTTAAGCGATGTCTATATGCATTTCATTGTTGCTTTAACAAATCGTCAGTAGACTTTAACCACACATTTTGAACAGTCACAAACCTCTTATCTTATGCACAGACTTTCATAAACTATTTGAGAATTCACAAATATTAATATTTTTGAAAATCACAAAAGAAAAATAAGCATAGTAGGCTTAGTAACTTATACAAAACCCAGCAAATAATTTTTATTCATAGATTCATATCGAATAAAAATTATTTGCTGGGTTTTGTATAAGTTACTAAGCCTACTATGCTTATTTTTCTTTGGTGATTTTCAAAAATATTAATATTTGTGAATTCTCAAATAGTTTATGAAAGTCTGTGCATAAGATAAGAGGTTTGTGACTGTTCAAAATGTGTGGTTAAAGTCTACTGACGATTTGTTAAAGCAACAATGAAATGCATATAGACATCGCTTAACCACCAGCAAATAAATTTCACTTAAATGATTTCTGTTATACTCCAACATGCATAATTAAGGTTTGTTTTATTTTATTTTAGTATTTAAGAAGTTTATATTAAAACATTTAATCGGCGGCTGCGTCTGGGTGCTGATGTTTTCGCTTAACAGTCGCCGTTCAATTTTTCTTGCGGCACCTTCTTTATTATTATTCATTTCTTATGGAAATGAATCAAAACATGAGTTAGCTTTACTTCGTACGTTTTTGTATGAAGAATTTGATGCAATCGGCAAACAGTGGCGTGTACAGCAAAACAATACTTATTAAACCTAAAAATAGTGGATATGGAGCAAAATGAATGCTTAATATCTCAGAAACCATAATAAATTTCATGAAACGCGTTTTTAATTCAGAAAGAGGGTAATTCAAAATATATATATTTCGTACCTAACTCATGTTTTTAAGAATTGTCGGTGGAGCATAACTATTCTGGGGCGACGAAGAAGACAATCAACTTATCTAGAAGCACAAATCTTTCTTTTCTTTCCTTTCTTACATTCACTGGGGGCTATCAGTCCCCAAATAAAATTTTATGAGAACTTCATGATACCAAACAGTGATGCCAAGCTTTTTGTCTCTAAAAGCACATCAAAGTTTAAAAAAATGCACTAAAAAGCGTAATTTTGAGATCTAAAAAGCGTAAAAAGCATTAATGTGAAAAACGAGTGACGTTTAATAATGTTTAATATTTTTAAGCTATTCTCTATATCGGCAATAGTATCATCTTTAATGAAATATATGAGACGAAAAATGTATGCTTTACACTGAAAAAATAAATGCACCAAGTTTTTATTAAAGTCATTTTAAGAAATACACAAATTGCTTTTTCTTAGTTTTGCTCTAACGCTCAAAATTTGGCGTTTTGAGTCATCAAAAAGCACTAAAAACAGTGCCATAAGCGCCAAGTTGGAAACGCTGATACCAAATTTCCCTTCGAGAGGAATAAAAATTGTATGGCAACAAAAATTTCACTTCTTACTTACGATTTAATGTTTGCATAGAAATAGTGTTTTTAAAGGTTAAAATTGATTTCAAACTTCAGCTCTTGAATAGTTAAGCAAGCAAACAAGTTTGTATATTTTCAATGTAACACACATTTGTGCATATCTTATATCGATATGCATGTTATAAAGCTTTAATTACTTATTTTACAGGTGAGATAGAATTAAGTAAAAAAATCTTCCGCAATTTTTCGCTACCTTTTAAAATGTTATAAAATATGCAAAATCGTTTAGTAATAGATAATACAATTTATTTTTTTAATTTGATCTACACACTCAGGAAAACACACAGCATGAAATTTGCACAATCATTTATTAATTACATACATATTTAAGTACGTACATACTCGTACATTCATATATCGTCGATTGCAATGAATAAGGGAAAAATTTAAATCTAGCACGTGTGAAAATGTTTGAAAAAAGCAACTGTTTCACTTAAATGTGTTTCTACTTTTTTTATGTTTTATTATTATTCTTTTGTCAAAAAAGTGACTTATGCCCTTTTGCATTTTACTGCAATATACTCGTACATATGGGTGCAATAAATTATATTGTTTAGCTGTTTTACTGCTTATTTAAATATAAAAAGCAATTTGATTTTAAAACTATCAATTACAATTTTTATTTGGAATAGAAAAATGCACTTAAATGTGAAAAAGAAAAAGATTGAAACAAAACCTTTTAGCAGACATAAAATTAGCAAGAATAATAAATATATTTATATTAAAAAACAAAAAAAAAAATTATTTTAAAAGATCAAATGCGAATCATATGGATTTGAAAAATAGACAAAATTATAAAAAAAAATTTAAGCACAAAAAAGCCAAAAACAACACATATTCACTCTTAGTGTTTAAATTAAATGATTAACAATTTCTGTTTTATTATTTTTGTCTTTGACTTTATTTGATTTTTCACTGAATTTGTTTATTTAAACCAGATTTTTAAATATTCTAACAGCATTTATTCATTTATTTATGCATGTTTTTGTGAGACTTTTAAGTTGTAGAAATAATAAAACAAATAAAAAAAAATATTCATTCTATGGATTGAAATAAAAATTTTCAAATGGAAAATGAAAGGTCTCGATTACCTTGAATTTGTATCTGCAGATACAAATAACAATAAATATTGGTTCGTGTGGATACACACACACACATGCCAGATGAAATAAAAAACAAAACAAATTAGCAGTAGCAACAACAACGACAGCAAAGTTAAGAGCTCAACTTAAAAAAAAAAGAAACCATAAACAACATTAAATATATTGAGATATTCGTTTAAATGAATGACGTTCTGGTTTAATTATTACACGTCATTATCCGGCCAGTGATGTGAACTGTTTCGTTTTAATTTTTTATTGCTTAACGGCTTAATGTTTTGACTCCATCAATCAGGCCTTTCATGAAATAATAATATGGACATATTTATGTATTTACATATGTATATAAGAGTATGTAATTATCAGAAGAACAAATATAATTTAGAATTTTTGGGCCCAAATGATGTTTACACTTCTTGAGGGTTTGTAATAATACTGTGATCTGCACTAAAGTATAAAAAAGATGAGGGTTTAGCAATTACAATTTTCAATGAAAAAACAACGATCTAACAACTAACTCAGGCAGGTACAAAATAGATGATAGTACGAGTATCGCTGTATTGAAAATTTATGAAATTCTATAAAATGTACAACAGGGCAAAAACAAAATGGCTCAAGGCGAACTCATATCAGCTGGTCGCAAGACCCCAGGTAATCTGAATCTCCCTCAGATGCCAACAGACATTTTTCAACAAAATTTTTTGACATCCCAATAAGGCATTTTTTAAAGCGAATTCAGGCGAGTTTACCTATTAAGAAAATGAAGATGGTCCAATATGTCGAAAATAAAAGCTGGATAAAACAGGCAAATAATAAGTGCGAACAATAATTAAAACCTAACTAAGGCGAATTTGTATTATTATAAGACATATCCTTATAAAGCACATATATATTCGGTCAATTCGCCTTGAAAAATATATGCTTTTAATGTCCAAAAAATGTACTGAAAAATGTGTGTTGAAATCTAAGTGAAGATGTCAAAAACATTTTTCAGTACATTTTTTTGCATCAAAAGTATAAAATTTTCAAAGCGAATTGGCGCCAAGTATACCTTAAGTGAATTTGCCTTGGTAAAGTAGACTCACTTCAATTCGCTTTGAAAAATTCATACTTGGAATCAAGGCGAATCCATATCAGGTGACTACTCGTACTTTCGCCGCTTGTAATTTGAATATAAGTTGGATGTCAACACACATTTTTCAGTATAAATTTCTCAAAGCGAATTGAGCTGAGTATACCTTATATGAATTTGCTTTGTTTGGAATGTCAAAAAACTGTACTGAAAAATTTCTGTTGACATCTGACGTATATTCAAACAACAAGCGGCGGAAATAGTCACCTGGGCAGTTTAATTTAGTTGGCGTTCTCTCCTTTCTATTGCATCTTCGCATGGGTCATTTTTGTCACTTTTGAAAAGGGCGAACATAAAGTACGTATCCTTAAATAAAAGGCTAAAATGTTATAAAGGGCTGAAATGTTATTTGATCCCTTCTTAGGGGAGAAACGAAAATAGGACGGAGTTAGACGCTTGAAGATGCCAGGAAAAGGATTCTCACAGGTCGTTGCATAAAACTGCTGAACACGTTCTTTATCTAAAATACAAGTGTGAAATAGTATGAAATTAAAAAGTTAAAGTGCATTTACAATTTTGTCTAATATCCGGCGATCTAGTTAAATTTTGAGCTTTGTTCTTTCTATTCAGAGAATTATAGTAGATATTTATTAAACCCTTGACACTTGATTTTTTTTTTAATTTTGGAGAAGAGAGCAATTATATTGTAGTAAAAATATTCCGAAAAATAGCAAAACGTTAAAACCTTTTGAAATGCTATGAATGAAAAAAATCGATAAAATATTAAAAATTTCATTTACTCATTTCTTTCATTTCTAACTGGAAGCGTTGCCAGTGTTGCTAACTTATCACTATATGCTCGAGCACAGCGATATTTCGATTCATTTTTAAACTTTGTCTTCAACTACGCGAAGAAGTAGGCAACATTCTAAGAATAATATATATAACAAGAAGTAGGCAACATTTTTTCTACTGTGAATTTTATAACACTTGCTATTTATTCTTCCTTTCAATTCTATAACAATAATGTGCGATACCTTGTAGGAGTTAAAAGAAACAAATATTTAATGTGCGAAAAAGTCTCATATGACTTGGTTACATTTGGAAGAAAGATTCCAGAAAAATCTGCCTCTGAACACATCTTATACATAAAATGCTAATTTATTTAGTGTACGTATTCAATTCCCGTCAAATTCCCTGGACATTTCTGCAAAACAGATGTAGGCAATATTGAGTATGTTTTAAAAATATTTCTTTATGTAATTATAATCATTTACTTGTGACTTCTGTTGCAGTTTCGTTGAGAAGACTTTTATTTCTTATACTCGTATTAGAACTGGATTACATTTGATAAAAAGTTTTATATCTTCTTTTTCTCATCTTTTCACATTTCCGAAAATTTTTTTTTTTGCAAAACAACATTTTTAATTAAAACATATGCATTGCCCAAGACACGTTTCATAAGTTTCTTCGTTATAAGACAAAGAGAAAAAAACTCCATTATACATATGTACACATTTAGAAAAGGGCTTGTCTTGCATGCAAAAATCTCAAACTGGGCTAAAAGAAAGAGAAAGTTGTTTTCTTGTTTAAAGCCACACGCTTATATGCGCAATGACCAATATTCAATCTAGATAAAAAGATCCCATAAATTAATCCTGCATAACAACCGGCCAGTGCAAAAAAATAAATAAAACAAAACAAAATCCACGCAAAATAAACGTGTGGCTCCGTACGAGTTTCTGTATACGCAATAAACAACCTCCAACATTCGGACGAGTTGTAAAGCATTTTAAAATAAATTGAAGGCGAAATTATTTAAAATGCAGAAATGTTTTTAATTTGTTCAATCTTTCAATTTACGAGACTTGGGGATTTCCAAATGTGAAAAAGTACATTTGGAGCACTAAAATCGTGCACAAATGGGCACAAACGTATTGAATGGTCCCATGTTAAATGGATTAAAATGATGATGATAGTAATGACGACGGCGAGTGAGGCTGTTGGTAAAAATAGTTTTTATATGAGTTGTAAATATTAATAACAATAAAAAGTTTTTTAATTGCAAAAATTCAAAACAAAATTGGATAATTTGGTAGCGTTGTTCAAGTGTCAATCTATTCATGATGATTTGCCCTTTCGTAAGTTTCACCAGGCTAAAAAGAAATACCCTTTACAATACAGCAAGTCTGCTCTATATCACTCCTATGAAAATTTCGAGACAAACCTGCACTGTCTAGTAGAAGAATGTAATGAAATTGAATACGAGAAATGATTATTATTATTTGTCAAAAAATCATTCATTATCGGTGATATTCAGAGTGAAACTTATTCAACTATTCTTATTTTGCTTTCTTAATATCAATGAATCCTTTTTATAGGATAAACTTTTTCTTATATTCTTTTAGTTCTTTGTTTTGTTATAAATTCTGGCATAATTTCGGCTACAACTTTTTGCTCTCTTACGAGCACCTTCCAAGCTACTGATCATTTTATGTTATCAATGACTCATATTCATATCATTTGGTTTGCTTTTATGGTTTCGTCATACAACTGAGACACTTCTACTGTCCTTCAGAGATTCTGTGGAAAATCTTTTTTCTATTTCTTCTACTTTCGATAAGTCATTGGCGCTTAACAATCATTAGAAATTTTGCTTGCCAATATATTCCTCATGGATCTCTAAAAACTTTTAATACTTGATTTGCTTTTGAGTTCAAGATCTTTCTTAAATTTTTATAAGTGAATGGTTTGGGAACTAGAATTCTTTTGTCTTTTCCAAATAATTTCCCCTATTTTATATATACTATATATGTACAATATATATGTATAGTATATATGTATGTGTTTAAGGGTACAAGCTTTGGGACGTTGTACATTTTCATTACCATTTTTATTATATTTAACCGTGTGTAAGCAATAAATTTCTGTAAAATGTAGTTTTTTTTCATTACTGTCTTTCATATGAGTAATCAAGCATTTTTTTCGAAAATGGATTGCTCATTTAATACAAGCGACACCATTGATATTGAAACAACTTATAGCAAATTGAGAAATTGAATTTCAATTGAAATTTTAATCAGGATTAACAAGTAAATTAAAAACTGAGCCATGACTAGACAACAAGGTTTTGGAAAATCCATAAAATTCATATAAAATTGTAAATGGATACCTTACCATGGAATCTTTGCACACAGACAATGAAAAATACAAATATGTATGTATGTATGTACAAACATTTTATGAAATTTAAGACTCAAGTAGAATTATGAATATAGAAAACAATTAAAAATAAAACTATATTCACAAACGAATATCGCTCATACAAGTGCATCACAGTAGCTTGTTTATAATAAAATTCAAATCAATGGGCGTTTATGCCGCCAGTAGTTTTAACGTTTGCAACATGTTGATAAAATACGGCAAAGCAAATAATAACAGTAACTCAACTGACAGCATGTACTCGTATAAGTAAAAAACGCCTCCTCTTCATACATGAAATGCTAAACAGTGGAATGAAATGAGTTAAAATCGAATATTCTCTTTAAAGTTGGAATGACAAATTATGAAAATTGCTTAAATGAATTTATTCGCCTTTAGTATGCATGTATTGAAGTAGAAATTATATGCATGAAGATTTTATTTTTTGTTTTACTACCAAACCGGCCACTAATTGTAAAAATGTTGCTTTATTGAATCTAAGCTATAAATTTTTTCGTAAAATTAGTTACCAAAAATACTCTGGAGATACAATTGATCCATTTTTTCCTGCCAATCCTGCTGCCCATTACCAAATATGAAGTTTCATAAAAAAACTTGTAACAAAACTTAACGAATTTTGATGAAAGAGTTTACGTTGCAAATGCACTTAGTAATTCTCAATTATTCTTCGGAAGTTTTTATATAAACATGTGGAGTTCTAAACTGTTTCAAGAAATAATCAAAGGGTCTAATAAGGAAGTGTAGTATTATATAAAGGGTGTTCGAATAGGAATTTTCGAATTTCACCAGTTTATAGCGTGCATATTGTGGAAACTTCGTCTGTCAAATTGCCGTTAATTAATCTGTTCGGGGAACGTTCAGTACGCTTCGCCCATTTTACGATAGACACAATCGTACTATGTAGAGGACTATACGCAATGTGGCGGATAAATTTTGGTATATTGGTTCAAAGGACTCAAGATCTGCTGTGAGCAGAAGAACCAGAAGCAGTCATTTGAACGTCGACAAGAACTCTGTCTCTTTTGCATCCTGACTTGGGCCTGCACCCGTACTAAATTCAACCGATCCGGGATCTGAAGGCAAGCGAGCATAGACAGCGACTTCTGTTCGCTGAATGGGTTCTGGAGCAGTTGGAAACTCACCCTGACACACACTTACAGCCCTGTTCTGTAAACCGATCGATTTTAGAAAACTAACTCCGACAATAGACTTATTTTTTTAGATTTTTTAAAATTTTTTTATTATAAGATTCTCAAATATCATATCTGAAAGAAAATTATCGTGTATGACCGTAGGACCGTTTTTATTTTTTGAAAACGAGAAATTTACTCGGATTCGGTTTACAGAGCAGGGCCGTTAGTTTTAATTAAATTTAAAGATAGGCAGCGCTTAATGAAAGACATTTTTCTTGAACCCTTTACTTGCTAAGCCAACAGCAAACATGAATTTCTAATGCTGAAAACTAATTATTAATTATTAGATTCAGAATCTACTCATATACACGAAAGAATTTTGTTTGGAAACCCCATGCAATCGAATTTATAATTCCGATCTCTTAATTGTTGGATTTTTCTTTTAAAAAATTATCTCGAAATTTAATATTTGTAGAAGAAGTTTTATATGGAAATATTGACGGATGGGCAGACTTTGGCGGAGGACATAGAATGAATATTTAAATTTGCAAATAAGACATTAAATATACTTAAATACATGGATTATGTGACCCAGCCTTCATTACACTTTTATATAGCTCAATATAATCAAAAACAGCGACACAAATGAACCAGCCGATAAACTATTATCAGGACAGAAACTTTAGCAGCTAAACTTCAGGAATTAGTCTGCACTGTCGCTCAGTGTTAATTTTTTTAAACTTCTTTTTGAACCACTGTGCATTCAGCATAGAAAGATTTATAGTAGATACCGCAACACTTTGCACAGAAGTTGCTTAAGTTATCTCTGAACTGCTTTAAAGACGAGCCCGACTGCTTGACTCACTGAGACTGAATGTGTTTGATTTAAAGCTGTCATTCATAAGTGGCACAGATCCCTGAGTCATGTGTCTTTAACTTCAATGAGAATTGTCAGAGTCATGTGCTGTGTGTGTTTAAAGAAGATGTAAATAAAGAAGTAATGTTGCAATCAACAACATAATAACGAGATTTTTTTTACGATTACAATATATAAAACAAGTTGTGACATTTTTGCCAAAGTTCGCAAAAAAAAAAAACAATAAAAAGACTTTAAGTTCATTACTGTTTCTTTTTTGCACCAAATAACCTAGATACTCGTATTCAACAAATAACAATTATGTACGTAGAGATAGATTTTAAGATCTTTACGACATACGATTATTGTTGATTTTACTTTGTTATTTAAGCATCTTCAAACATTGCTGTCTTAGAGTCTTTTTTAACTGTTTCTTTTTTCTTTTATAACTATTTTTAGTACACAATAATTATAAGTATACTTCCTATAATTTCAGATGTCTCTTCAAAAACCCCCATGACTGTTACACCCATACAAGGACCTATTTACCTCAAAAATGGTACAGTACCTGTAGTGCCATTGTTCCACTATCCCAGCTTTAATAACGGATCATTTGTTCAAATACCTGTAAGTAGAAATAAGAAAATTTATAAATCATACACATGCATACATACACACATTCCCACATTTTAGAGTATTTCATTATACAGAGAGCTTAAACTTTACTTAACTTAAAGTAGGCTTGGAAGGTTGAAATGTTAAATATAATTACTACGGCAGTTAAAAAAATAAAATTGTAAATGTACATACATCCATACACACATACATAAATACAATTCAATTCTGTTCGTTAACAAAAGACAGCAGATTTGTGCTTTGATGAAGTTATACAAAGTCAAAGAAAATTGATCAGAATGTAAATGATTGCTTTCTTCCAGCGGAAGTTTCCCTATTATATGCGTATTTTTTAAAAGGTTTAATTTAAAGAAAGATTTAAACTTTGTATTCACATTGGTATGACGTTTCTGACGTGTTAAATCACGTTACATATAGCAAAAAAGAACTGTTAGTTCTTACGTAGTTAAGAAAAATAGGAATGTAATTTGCAATCTATAGACCCAAATAATGAATTCGCTGACGATTTTAGACGTCATTTTGTTCTGTAAACATGACATTAGTGTTTCAATTCCGTAAATCCAAAACTGGGAAAATATCCATACCAATAGAAGTTCTATATGTTTAGTAAAATACTTTGGAAATGGAACTCAAATTATTAAATAAATTGGTAAATATTAAAAAAAAAATATGCATCGGCCGGGAATCGAACCCGGGCCGCCCGCGTGGCAGGCGAGCATTCTACCACTGAACCACCGATGCTCTTATAAGCTTATCAAAATTTAACGCACAATTCCCATTTAGTTTAAATAAGCAATGCTATTAATATGAAATAGAAATCAGTAGCGAAGTACCTGTTTTGTTTTTGGATTTAATTAAATAATTAAACAAACATTTTGAGACTGTAAAAATATAAAAAATCGATTTACATATTTCCGAAAACTTATTATCAAACACTATCGAAAACTTAAATCAATAGATAAAATAAACTTGGAAAGAAAATAGCAGAAAACGTGCAAATCTTATACCGGATTTTTGTTGTTTGCTTAAACATAATTTATTATCTGTATGCCAGTTTCTTTCTATGATGCTTTTAAACAGGTAGTCATAAATTGGCAACGAGTAGACTTCAATACGTGTGAATTTTACTTCGTTAAATATAGAAACAGTAACATGTTAACTTTTGACTTAATTAAATATGTTAAATAAGAAAACCGAATCGCTATTGAATTTCTTAAGCACAAAATATTCCTTATGATCGGTACTCAAAATTAAAAAATATACGGTCCAGCCATTGACTTGTGATGCCGTGCCAAAAAAAATTATTAATTTTTGTATACTATAGATAGATGTACATATGTATGTATGTATAGATTTGCGAATGTGAAAAAAATTAATTTATATGTGTTTCCTCTAATATTTCATGAGGTGTGAGACCTGTCTAAACACAAATTAAGGTTAAAGTAAAAAAAACTTGTAAAAAAGAGATGTGCATCGGCCGGGAATCGAACCCGGGCCGCCCGCGTGGCAGGCGAGCATTCTACCACTGAACCACCGATGCTGGATAGTTATTCCATCTTTTTTACTTTCACAAAAACAACGTTTTTCATAAGTCTTTAATTCATAGCAACGAAAACGATCACAATACTAAATTGCTCATGATCTTTGGCACTCATTATGCCATTCCTTTCAATCACTTTTTTTTTTGACATTTATGAAGATTTTTTTTCTTAACATTTTGTTTCGAGTAACCTAGATTTTTTTTCAAATTTACTTAAAAAATTTATGTGTGTGATTATTGAGAGGTCTTTAGAAAGGCTCTTGATGCACAACTACTCGTACAACAAAAGTGTATGTATGTTTTACATTGAAACTAATGGCAAAGCTGCAAAATGTCAATTTGACAAGCTAATTGTTACACAGATGTTGCACTTGCAAGATCATGAAATAGATTTACAATTTTAAATACGTGATATAATTCTACAGATGCTAACTCTGCTTTATATATTTTGTCGCAACGCAAGACAACGATGCTAGCTAAAAGATGACAAATAGTTGTGTAGGTGATCTTTTAACCTTTTATCTGCAATTCGTACATATATGTGTGTATTTATGTATGTACTCGTATGTTATTTATATAAGTACATATTGCGAAATAAATCAAATATTTTGATAATTTAAGAACGTTTTTAGAAATTTTTCTTAACTACAATACAAAAATGTACATATGTATGTATGTATTTTGAAAAAAAATTTCTTAGATTTTAACACAAAAAATAATAATTACGAGTGTGTATTTCGACTTCGACTACGATAATCTTTTTTGTTCTAGATTAAAGAAAAAATGTTGCAATGTTCTTTAGTCTAGTACAAAATCATCGTAGTCGAAGTCGAAATACTACGCCCATTAGGTCCATTATATCTTATTGTGGAATATGTTGTCGTAATACTTAGCTAAACTTTCACAAAAATTATAGCATTTAGTGATAGTATTATAGATCTTGGTATACGAGTGCATAACCCTGAATATCCCATCACATATACACATTATAATATCGATAATACATTTTTTTGTGACTATCGATGTTTTTATTTTTTAATCAGTATCGATAGTAATGATGAAACCCCAAAAGTAAAAAACGTAAAAATGTTGGTCTTCATAAACAAAAAAAAAAAAACTGGATGATCTTGCACTGATTTGACTTATTTTTCATACAATTATTTTAGTTTTATTATTTATTTAACTGAGAAATAAAGTTCTTTTTTTTGTTTTGTTTAGTTTAGAATATATTTTGTTTTGAATTTTTTGTGTAAATAAGTACATTATACGAGCAACATACAAGTTCGATACTATCACGATAGTATCGACGATATATTGATATTTTTTCTAACTTTTGATGACTAGCAAAAGTGAATCGATATATCGATATATTTTTTTAAACTATTGAAAACTTTCGATAGTGCCACTACCGATGTTTTCCACTTCTAATACACATCATGAAAATTTTTTGTCTGAAACATCAGCTGTATTAAATTTTTTAAATTAATTACATCAGTGTGTGTGTGTGTGCGTAGAATTTTTTTTTGTGCAAGTTTCGTGATTGAAAGTTACTAAAAATAACTCTAAAAACCCGAAAAGCAAATAAAAAAAATATATCATTCACTTACTTCAATAACGTCATAACTCAAAAAATTCGGTTTCTGAGTCAACAATGCAAAATTAATTCTCATATTGTGTAGAAATTTCTTACAAATAACTTGTGTACTCAATTCGTAAGGGAAAAATTAAAAACCATTTTCCATAAAGTTGTGTGTAAATTGAACACCCGTTTTCTGCAAAACTAGTTTCTGTTGAATAAAATCAACGATATGTTCACATACAAAACAGATAAGTCTGCATTGAGCGCCAATATTTGCAGACGTAATCGCTGATCGTGATTCGTCTTAGTGCCAGAGGAGGAGTGAGTGGTTCATCGAAAATTATTTATTTTAAAATCAAAATAATTATGCATCGGCCGGGAATCGAACCCGGGCCGCCCGCGTGGCAGGCGAGCATTCTACCACTGAACCACCGATGCTTGTGCCAATTCATTACAAATTAAGCAAGCGCTGAAAATTCATAGAGTTTTTATTGTCATGTCAGATAATAATTGATTAATTTATGTGCATGCAGTACATAATTTTGAACATAAATAATATAGGGTGTTTTTTTAGAGGTATAGAACTTCGAATTGAAATAAAACACAAGAAAATCGTTTTAATGTCCATCAATTTGGCTTTATTGGAAGGATAATTTTATGCCATTAACGTTTAAATATGATTTCGGGCATGTGGCCGCCGCGGCTGGCTCGAATAAAGCCAATTCTACAGGTCCAATTTTCAACCACTTTTTCGAGCATATGGGGCCGTATGTTGGCAATAACGCCACGAATGTTGGCTTCCAAGTCCCCTAACGTTTCTGGTTTGTTGGCGTAGACGAGCGACTTCAGCGGATGCGTATTATCACATAGAGTAAACGTAGTGCGAAAACGATCCATGGTTAACCGAATTAATTGCTCTGTCCACCATAAAATGGACGGAGCTTGCGGTAAACTTCGCGAACTGAACCATTATTTTCGAAATAAATTTGCACGATTTGCAAGCGTTGTTCTTTTGTCAACCTGTTCATGATGAAATGGCAAACCAAACTAAATATTAATCACTTGACAGCTGACAAAATGGCCGCCAGTTAAAAAAGTGATGCCAACTTAAAGTTCTATACCTCAATAAAAAACACCCTTTATTAAGATAAGGAAAAAATTAAATATTTGTTTTTAGTAGACACGCTCATATTTGATATTTAAAAAAAGTTTCAATATTTGCAAACTGCCCTCCTAATTATTTATTTCCCAATGTTTTAACTGATATCAATAAAACTTTATTTTATTACTCAATAGAGAAGTATTTTATTGTCTTTATAAATTGTCGGCATTTGTTCAATCATTTAAATTTACTGAAATATGTATTTCTTCATTAATATTTATTGCAAATTAAATAGTTTACAAATTTGATGGGGCATTAAGACAATTTTATTTTCAAGTAAGACATTAACTGCCAGTTTACAGAAGACAAGTAAAAATTCTAGTCTGATTATTTATATTGAAAACAAAATCAAAGCACTAAAATTTTTATTTGTTTTCAATATGAATAAACAGACGATAATTTTTACTTGTCTTCTGTAAAGTGGCAGTTAGATTTACTGCCGTACTCATAAAAATATTTGAGGTTTATTAAGGGCTTATTTGACATATTTCTATGGGATATTTGTCAAATAAACCTGTAATAGACATTAAATATTTTTTATGAATAAGGCAGTTAATATTTCAAACTCTAAAAATTATAAGCTCAAATAAAACTAAATAAAAACATAAAAAATAACTAAATAAGGTTGGTTGCCGAACTTGTCTAGCTAGTTCAACATTTATAGCAAAAGTATTTGGAATACGATTGTCAAAATTTTTTTTGAAAGATTATGTTTTTATTCTAAATTTGAATAATGGCATTTGAAACCAGTATTTAATACCGTGTTAAGACGGTACTACCTTACTAACACAACAGAACAAACACACAACTTCATAATGAATATTTTAATGAGCATACTTATCTTACATCGTCGATACACATTGAGATAAGGAGAGTTCAAATCAACATTATAATTTATAAATAATGTTGAGTACTTCACACTTTAGAGTGATAGCATTGCAATAAGTATGAATGCGTATAAGTACAAGAAATTATGAATCATAATTCAACTCTGCTCATTCTTTCAATACCCAGTAGTACTGATTTCTGATGTGTATTGTTGTTTGCATAAAAATTCCATTAGATTAAAATCTTATCTTATTATTTTATTAATCAGTTTATTTATTTTTCACTTACAGATTTGGTGGACAGCATTATCAGTTGCTTTGGGCTTGGATGTACGAGGAGACTTGATTAAAGGTGTACCGTGCATAAAACGCTTTCATCAGCTGTTTTGCCCAACAGCTGGCAACAGTTATCCTATGTATGTATTATTTTCCACTCCAGTAATACCCTTATTGTTGTTCTCAAGAGAAATCAGTTTGGTTGTCTGAGAGTACCAATCTCTAACACAGCCAAATTCTTAATTATTATTGTGAATCTCATCAAATTTTTACTTGAAATTCTTGTGAGACAGGACCACTACAAACTCAAACGTTATTTAATGTAAAAGTTGGATTTACTCGCAGACAGCCCAACTGATTTGAGTTGAGAGCCACAATAAGAAAAAATAATAATAATTTTCATACTTTATGCCAGACATCAAAACGGCAAAGTTTTGATTTTATGAAAACACAAACAATCGGCTTATAAAGGGTGTTTTTTATAGAGGTATAAACTTTAAGTTGGCCACACTTTTTAACTGGCGTACAGTTTTTCAGCTGTCAAGTGATTTATGTTTAGTATGGTTTGGCATTTCAAAATGAATAGACTCACGCCTGAACAACGCTTTCAAATTGTGCAGATTTATTTTGAAAATCATGGTCCTGTTCAAATAACGTATCGTGCACTACGTCCATCTCACGGTCAACATAATCGTCCATCAGAGGAATTAATTTGATTAGTGCTATTTAACGCCGCTAGACTATTTTCTGTGGGCGTATGTAAAGTCGCTATTCTACGCCGACAAGCTACGCGTTGTTGCCAATATGCGGCCACAAATGTTGGAAAAAGTAATCGAAAATTGGACCTCCAGATCAGACTACGTCCGAGCCAGCCGTGGCGATCATATGCCAGAAGTCATATTTAAATTATAATGCCATAACATTATCTTTCGAATAAAGTAAATTTCATGTCAATTTAAAAAATTCATCTTTGTTTTATTTCATTTCAAAGGTCTATACCTCTATAAAAAAACACCCTTTATAAAAATATTGAAAACACTTCGTATAAGTCGGCATCTTGCACATCGTCTGCCAATACAAGTTTTACAAAATCTGCATATATTTTTATTTTATTAGCCTATTTAATTAATTAAGTCTAAATAAATAGATAATTAAATAAATAACAAAATTTATCGCGGTAAATACAAGTTCGGTTAGGTTCTTTAACCCCAACTAACGCGCACGCCAAAGTTAAAAAAACCAGTTAATTACGTTTCCAATTTTATTTAAAAATTTCATTTGCATTTTGTATTTTTATTTACGACAGCTTTTGTTCATACTAAATTCAGTGTATTCTAGACATTTAAGTCTTAAATAGAACAATTTTTATTTTAAAATTCTTAAATGCAAACACCATGAAAGAAATGGCAATCTTTTAAGACTTACGCTAATACAGGGAAACTCGTTTATAACGAACTTCGTTATAGGCAAAGTTTATGGTAACCGGCATAAATATGCTCGTATCCTACATTTCGGATGCCCGCGTGGCAGGCGAGTATTCTTCCACTGAACCACCGATGCCGTCAACGTAATAATTTATACATGAAACTAACATAGTGTTGTCAAGTTTTGCTACTCGCCTAAAGTATAAAGATTTAATGTATCTTCAATTGCCTGAAAAGAATGTACTCGTATCTTCATTAAACTTTAAAAATTGGCTTTAGAACACGAAGTATAATATGCCCGGGTAGCTCAGTCGGTAGAGCATTGGACTTTTAATCCAAGGGTCCAGGGTTCAAGTCCCTGCTCGGGCGAATTTTTAATTAAAATGCTCTCTTCTACTTCACGATATATATACATACATTAATTAAATAAAAATTCCAACATTATTATGTGACTGACTCAGTAGTGAAAGTTCTGAGGCCAAGGATATATGATATGATGTTTTGAATTCACAAGGAAGACAAACAGTTTAGAAAGTAATTAAAAACCACAAACACTCGCTCTTCCACATTTATGTGTGTTTTTTGAAAATTTATTTTCGAGAACTTCTTTTAATAATTCAGTCCAGCAAAATATCCCAGTTTAATTAAATTTAGTGAAATCCATGATTAAATCATTTTCAGGGAAATAAATATGCAAAATAGAACCTATTGCATCGGCCGGGAATCGAACCCGGGCCGCCCGCGTGGCAGGCGAGCATTCTACCACTGAACCACCGATGCTTAATTAACGATAGTTTTATTTAGTTACCAGAACGGAATCGGAAAAAGTTTAGGCGACATAATTTTCGAACTTAATTTTTTAACCAAAATCGACTATTTGCGATCGAAAATAATCGATTTTTGTTAAAAATGTGTTGGTGAAGCTTTTTTTTTTGCGGTTATGGCTCGATATTTGTTTTTTGGAAACATTTTAAAAATACATGATGTTGCTTCTCGTAAGCATAAAAAAAAAATTTTCACTGAAAGCCACGGTTCAGACTTGCAATTTTTGGTGCAGCAAATCTTGAATATGTGAGAGAATTTTGAAATAGCAATATGTATATACATATTGTTTTCCTAACTCGCTCTTTTACACTAAAAAATAAAAAGTTACTGCAACAAAAATTGCAGGTCTGCACCAGGACTAACAGTTGGCTTAATTACTTGAATGAAAAAATTGTTTTAAAAGGACCCACATAATTATGGAGTCCTATTGCCCGGGTAGCTCAGTCGGTAGAGCATTGGACTTTTAATCCATGGGTCCAGGGTTCAAGTCCCTGCTCGGGCGAATGTATTTTTTAATATTAATTATTTTATATGAAAATCAAATTTTTTTTAAAGCTTATGAAGAAAATTTATTGTGATAACAAAAAATATTTTGCATCGGCGTGGCAGGCGAGCATTCCTCCACTGAACCACCGATGCCTTAGCAACTACGCTTCCAGCTGTTCAAGTAGTAATGTAGAATAAGATTATATTAGTCCAATTCACAATCTTGTACAAATAGTCTTGCATCGTAGCATGTGCAAAATGGTATAGTAAATTGATACTGACCACTTAACAATTCTTAGTTTGTGAATTGGGCTCTTGTATAATGTTAATTAAGGATGATTTGCAGCTTAAATTATTTTAATAAGAATTGATTGAATTTTCTCATACAACAAACTGCTTGTCCCTAATTTGGCGCCAATCGTTTGATTTTTTTTACTCATTCACTCAAACTTTTTTGAAGAAATCAAGAATTTGTTTTTATTTGTTTTTTGAAGAATTAGAAGTCGCAAACGGGAATTATTCTTTGTGTAACACTTAAATGTAAAAAATAACACATATGACAAAATAAAATGATATGGGTGGAATTTAGAACAGAGATGACTGAAACTCACATATATTATATCTGTATTATAAGCTCAACAGCCCGGGTAGCTCAGTCGGTAGAGCATTGGACTTTTAATCCAAGGGTCCAGGGTTCAAGTCCCTGCTCGGGCGGGCGTGCCTAATTTTTTTTAATTAGCTTTATATTTTTTCATACACTCGTATGAACATTGAATTTTCGAGAAGAATCTTTGGTGGCTTCCATGCAATGCTTCGGACATATTAATAAAGTTTTTCGTTATTTCATTATCACTTTTAGGCTTATTGCAAACTGGCAAAATGGTTATTTTGTTATTATAATCCAATAATATTCTTACAGACTAAAGTTGCAGTCACACTCGGCAAAAATTTGCCAAAAAAAAAAGTAACCACTAAATAAAAATAAAAAATAGATTTTCGAAAATAACTAATAGAAAATGTCATAGAATCCAACATTATTGGAAAGTGTTTAACTTAATCAACACGTTTTTCATCAGTATTTAGTGGTTATTCTTTTTTAGGCAACTCTTTGGCAAGTTGCTCATTTCCTACAACAACGACATAACTCAAAAAAAGAACTTAAAGTTTTAAATTTACACATTTTCTCTCAAGGGTTGGGTAAACAAGAAATTTTTATGAAATCATTGTAACGAAATGAGGATTGATTCTCATTTTTTGAGTTATGGTGTTATTGTAGTAAATGAGCAATATGCGTGTACAGACATAAAAGTTCATAAGCTTACATACAAAAACCGCAAACTAGTTTTAGTGTAAAAAAATATTAAAAATAAATTGTAGGCGTTTGGAAGTGGTGCTAAAAAAAATCAATCATTAAATAAATCACAAAATTACGAGTAGTTGAATTATTATGAATGAATTTGTTTTGCTTTTGAAGAAACGTTGTAAATTATCTTGAAAAATATTGTGAAACGTAAGGCGGGCATTACTTCCCAAAAGATGGATGTATGACTTGTTTTACATGTTGCTGTTAATTTTTTTTTTCTATTCAAATAAGATTTTACGATTTTGAGCTTAATGAAATTAATTTAACACTTCATTTATGATTTATTATGGGAAATAAGAAAAGCCCACATTCATTAGTTTTTCCAAGACTACTACATATTTATGTACGACTTGTTGCACATACTCGCACATGAGAGTCAATCTTATTACATTATTTTTTTCCTTGAACTTTCAATTGCAGAGATAAAATTGAACGATTTATAGACGATAACAAGGCCTTAATGCGCCGTATGTATGGCGATTTCGAAATGAATACGAACGATGGTGGACCACGACAGCAAACAAAAAAACGCAAAAGAAGATTCATAGACGAGCCTGATATTTTTCTTCCGCCGGGTGTATTTCCTACGTTTGTGCCGGACGACAAGGTAGAGTCTCATGCAGAAGAGCATGGTGAAAGCTATTTTGGTAACTTGCGCAAAAAACGTCAAAGCAAGCAGCCCAACCGTAATGCTAAGCAAACGCAGAACACTCCAGGTAGTAGTTCATCATCTACCGGAAGGTAAAGATATGCAAACTTTTATTTGACGATAGAGAAATTTGTTTTTTAATGATGATGTGTCGTCTTCATTTACAGATTAGATGCTTGTGAGTCCAAAGTTGAGATAGTAACACCCTATTGGGCCTCAAACTCAGCTGGCAAAATCAGAGCCATTGTAAATACTCAGCATTTTGAACAGGCAATACATCAGGAAATATGCTCGTAAGTGAATATGTCTATGCCTGTAGCGATTAAGCATAGACAATTTTTATATATGCACTGAAAGAATTACTATATCTTTCAACCCTTTAGGAAAAATTTAGTCCAAAGACATGGGGTCTAATTGCCCAAATCACGTCACTTAAGTGATTTTGATATGAAAATAAAAACAACATTTTGAAAATGCTGTTGTTGTTTTTTGTTTTCCATACTAATTGCAAAAATTATGAAAGGCCACGCCCCAATTGATTTGCTTTTCTTCTGTGATAAATTTATATGGCAAGCCATATGACTTCTATGATGTGATTTAGACAATCAGGACCATAAAGAATGATTTCTTTTGAGTTATTTTTTTTAATTTTTAATCACTTCGGAAGCTTACTTCGATTTCCTAGATGTCGAGTCATTTATATTAGATCATATTTATTGCACTGTTTCTGGTGCACACAAATATTTGTACATCCGTTTTGAAAGTTTACTGAAAATGATACAAATGGTGGTTTAAAACTCCCACTTCTTTAGCGCAATGTTATGGCGAGTCGCCAAAGGAAACTATCTTTTGCTGGAATATTATATATAGGATATTAATTTTTTTTTTTAAATAGCCCATACCTTTAAAACTTTTCTGAAGTACAATTTCTGGAGTAATTTTTTATTTTATAACGTTTTTAAAATAAAAATAAAACATTCACCGACAACGGAGTTGCGGAATATTGGATAATTAAAAATTTATACAAAAGTGACCTCAAGTTCAAATATTCTGCACAAGCATAAAAATCTTTTAAGAAATTTTTATTTGAAATAGCTTATCCCTTTAACACTTTTCTGAATTAAAAGCAGCTTAAGGTTTTGTATTAATTTTTATCTTATATTTTTTTTCACAAAATAACAAAATTATTCTTTTTTTCTTTACAGCAAAGCCCAAACTTCACGCTGCCAAGGTGAATGCGGTTGTGAGCAGAAATACAAATGGCACCGTTTATTATCATATGATCCAGACAATGACTGTAAGGGAATATTCATGGATTGGTTTTTGTTTCCATCATGCTGTGTTTGCAGATGCAATCCTTAACAGAGAAAGAATGGCCACAGCTAATACAACAATAAATATTAGTGACTTTCAAATAGACTTTAGCAGTTAAGAAATTACTACGGAAACTAAGTGCTATATTTTCAATTTGAAAATGTCTTCTTATTATTAATTTTTATAAGTATGTATGTATGTTTAAGCAAACTACGAGCAAAATAAATAAATCGCTTTTAATAAAGTTGCAATTTTTATTATTGTAAGATCTAAAGAAAATGTATTTTAGAAGTGAAGAGAACTAAATTTAATTGCTCTCAAATACGAAACACAGATGTATTAGTAATAAAATTAAGCTGATGAATGTATTTTATATTGTAGAAATTTAATAAACTTATTAGCGGCTCATCAACTGCTATTTAAAACGAAAGATTCCATTATTTTCGAAATACAAAATAAACAAAAACAAATTGATCATAAACTAAATAGAAACATATGGTTAGAAATATTCTCTATTACAGTATCAACTAGCTAAATAGCCAACGAATTTCGTATGCCCGGGTAGCTCAGTCGGTAGAGCATTGGACTTTTAATCCAAGGGTCCAGGGTTCAAGTCCCTGCTCGGGCGATTCGATTTTTTTTAATTTTTTTTCCATTGAAAATTTTTAAACTTATTTTTTTTATCGCATCTTCTATTCAAAAGGTTTGTTCGAGATTCTTCTTCATCTCTTTACAGAAATAAAGGACGTTTTTGAAAAAAAAAAACAATGCATCGGCCGGGAATCGAACCCGGGCCGCCCGCGTGGCAGGCGAGCATTCTACCACTGAACCACCGATGCTTGTTGATAATAGTCAGCTACAGTAAGCTTTTGTGATTAACATTATTTAGATTTGTGAAACATTTTTAACTCCGGTTTAAATAAATCTTTAATTAATTCTTATTTCTATTTATAAAATATTGCATATGTATTTGTATTCAATTATTACATTTAAATTATGTAAACTAGTGTTTGCTAATTTAAAAACGTTTAATATTCCTCTTTACACTCAATCATGTAAGCATCGGTGGTTCAGTGGTAGAATGCTCGCCTGCCACGCGGGCGGCCCGGGTTCGATTCCCGGCCGATGCAATGTTTTTTTTTTCATTGTTAAATTTGTTTGCATTGTATTTTATCATTTCATAGAATTGTTAATTTTGTCAAACATTTTATGAGATAAATAAAAGACTTTATGTTACAAACGTAATCAAAAACGGACGGTAGTGAATAGGCTGCTTCCTCGAATGAAAGTGAGTGAATACCTTCCGTTCGCCAACGTTTCATTTCGACGTCATGGGTAAGTTTAAAATACTTTGGTCATGCATTTATAAAATACTCCAGAATTATTCAGCTAAAATCTTAAGCACGCAGCACTTCACAATAATTTATTTTCTGAATTGTATCCTTTAAAATAATCTTTAATATACAACTTTAGTTGAAATTATTGGGAATACATTATTTTTCATTTAATTTTTATAAAACTAACTATACTATAGAATACAAGGTATTTTGAAAAAAATTTCTGTTCTTAAGGACCTCTTATCACATTTGTGCTTGGAGAAAAAATTAATTTACTTGCACATTTACAACAAAAATACGTTGAACATATAAAAATTACATCTTGAAAATCGCACATTATTAAAATAGCACTTGTATCAAAATAATCTGTTCATTTGATGTTCAAAAAATATGCATTAAAGTAAAAATACAAATAACAATTTTTTTAGGGTCTGTACTACAATATCGATAGTGAACGATTAAGCAAATAATTCTTGAATTAGTTAGTTAGCTAGTTTTTCTTTCTCACTCGTCAAGAAATTGGCATAATATCTGGTCGCAAACTTGAAATAGATTTGAATATTTTCTTTAAAAGTAATATAAAATATAAAAAAATATTGAATTTCCTGTACTCAGAATTTTTGCATATTTGATAAATAAAATTGTATTGAAAATACATTTTTTACAGTCCATAAAGATGACAAAACTTGGTGAGTAAAATTTTATTTTCAATTATAATTAATGTTAATTTACTCGTATGTATGGATGAATGTCACGTTTTTCAACAGCTTCGTGTTTAGTTAGGTTGGCACATAAATTGTTTAACATATTCCAAGCTGATCTTTCTGTATATTTTTCCTAAAACAAATTATACCCAAATATTATTCAAACAAAAGAATTATTTCATATTACTTACGGTCTAATTCATAAAAAAATATTTTAGGTTTATTACAGGTTTAATTGAAAAATTTTCCATAGAAATATGTCAAATAAGCGCTTAATAAACCTGAATTATTTTTTATGAATAAGGCAGTTATTATTTAAAAAAAAAATAAAAAAAAACAATCGCCCGAGCAGGGACTTGAACCCTGGACCCTTGGATTAAAAGTCCAATGCTCTACCGACTGAGCTACCCGGGCAGTCAACAAGGTGAGGATTATTACGGTACTTGTATCAACATACCACAATAATTGAATTACACCACATTGAGTTAGTTGAAATTTACAGTGGTGTGCTTTTAAGGTATGTGTCTCTACTAACAAGTAAATTCTACTAAAACATTTTGCTGCTAAATGTGGGAGAAATACAATTTTGTAAAGCATATAGTAGGGATGAATGAGTATGGTAACAACGCATTATGAAATTTTATTCAACTGAAAAAATTTCAGGTGGCAAAAGTTAAACAATTTATATTAAATTGTTAATTGGTAAATTAAATTATTAAATCAAAATTATTTTAAAGGAAAAAAAAAATAATAGATTATGTTAAAAGAAAGAAATAATTGTTTCCGCCCGGGATCGAACCGGGGGCCTTCCGCGTGTTAGGCGGATGTGATAACCACTACACCACGGAAACTCACACTTTAACATCCAACTTATACGCCATTTAAAATGAAATTATGGACTCTGTGTTGTGTGAATAGTCTTCTGGTGTAAACTAATCCAAGTATTTCTTTACAAAATTAATTTATCTCTAATTCTCAAAATAATGATTTTTTTCTTTTTTTTTCGACGGGAGTAAAAAATTTTATTTTTCAATAAGCTTTTGGTAGTCATATCATAAGAAAAAGTTTCTGACATATTTTTTTCTGTATTAATAAAATCACCCTTATCTCATCAGTATAGGTACTCGTATGTATTAAAATTTGGCAAAAGTCAGTTTTGCTGATGATAACAAACAATTGAAAATTAATCAATAAGCATACAAGAAAAAAAATTAACTGATGTGATATGAGAGTGTATTAAATATTTATAATACGTATGATGGCATAGAGGAAGAGAGTTTTGTGGGCCGCAGTCAAGGCTAAATAAACAAAAGCAGTTGTCTACAATATGACTCTTTAATTTTTCAGGGCGGCTTATCGCAAACTAACATAAGCGAAAATGTTTGAAAAAACAACTGAGAAAAAGTAATTTCCAGTAGTTTTTACAATGTAAATGTCGTCGTTTAATTTTATTACTGTTTTTTTCTTCATGACAAAAGATAAGAAGACGATGACAAAATGTGCAGTGGCAGGAAGATGATGATGATGGCACGCGCCAAAATCAAAGACAATCGTAATAAATATGAACTTACATACAAATGTGTGTGAAATAGCAGAGTTCAATCATCTTTAAACAATTTGTATTGATACGAGCATTACGACTTCAACTTTTGCCACTCCGTTTAGCCCAAAAAAGCAAAAGAAAAATCTGCTTAAAACTTAAAAAATATAGCGATGCCTTGGGTGTTTAGTACATTGTGCGTGGTACTAGTTTCTATGTCTTAAGTTTTTATCTTTTTGTATCTTAAACATTTATTAGTATTGAATGATTTTGATATTTTACGATTTAGTTTTCACTGCCTTTTATTTGAATGCAATCTTTTGTTGAATGTGTTGTGGATGTATTGTGTTTTATGTTATCGTTTGTTTTTATGAGTGTCCAGGAAACAATCAGACAACCAACAATTTAACCATTCAAAAGTACTTAAAGAGAAGACTTAATTCCTTGTTTTTTTTGTAATGCTGTGGCAAAAGGAACATTCAGACAATTGCAACCCTCCTAATTGTTGGTTTCTGCTATTATTACTCGCATTTGCGCTGGGTTTGTTCAGCAACTAATAATGACAAAATATTGAAAGAACATTTATTTATATATGCACTTAAATCTGCACATTGCATGGGCTTTAAAATAATTCATTTGTTAATTACATTAAAGCAATTGTTTTATGATTTATTTCCAGTGACAATATTTATTAAAGTACATCAATGAATAAAAAATTTATATTGCTTTAAATATAGAATAGTCGAACTACTACATGTTTGCAAAACGTCAATGTATTAGCCTCCAGTCTTAAAGTAATCTCGCTAACGAATTGCCGGCACGCTTGAAGTATACTTGTATTAATTTCAATATGAACTAAATGAGAATTCTTTCATACATTTGTTTCTTTTTCCTTTTTGATATTGGGAACTTGAATTTTAAGAAGTCATAAGCAAAAACTTCGTCAATAGTAACCAATAACCTCAAAACCCTCTGGAAGGGGATAAGTTAAGAAGCTAAAAGTGGATGAAGACGTGCCAAATGTAATAAATGGTGGAATGAAGTCATAGAAAACTGAAGAAATGGAAAAGAAAAATGCTGTGGAAGATTCACTTAAATGGGAATATTGTACAATATTAAAACAAATATACAAATCAACGGATAAATGTTGAGCAACTAGTGCAACAGGCCAATGAACAATCCTGGGAATAATTCAATAAATTCTTAGAGCAGAATTGGACATTGAACAGTCAGTCAGTCTTAGCATTTATGTAAGATCAAATTGCAAACTAATCAATTCAAAAAGAAATTTGATTGAAATAAACACAGACTTTTTATAAATATTTCCAAGTTTTAATTTAAATAATTATTGCTCACGATAATCCTATAAAAAAGTTACATAAGTACAGTGGAAAGAGCTAATAAAAAGTTCTATTGAATCAAAAAGTTAAAAAAAAAATAGTTCTTCCTATATACAAAAACAAGAATAAATTCTTTGCAATGCTTGCAATAATCTGCAGTTAAAGCTGCTCCTTCTAATGTCCATTTCGAATCGTATGTTTGGTTCATATATAAATTTTATATATGTTTGTTTTTGTTTTTTTTTTTGTTTTACTGTTATCAGCTCAACCGACTAGACTGCGCTGGGTTTTATTGGAATAAGCACAGCACAAGCAAAGGACAACAATTAAGAAGCATAGGAAAACCAAAGTGTCAAAGCCAAGTGTTGCATTGTGGAGATACTGCTGCTGCAGACCGACCATCCACATGCTGTTGAATTATCGCTGTTTTGATGTGGTGAAGGAGAGAGTGTTTTTTGTTTCGGTTTTGTTGGCTTGTTAAAGGGAGCAAAATAAAAGCGATAATAGTTGGTGCAAGTAAACAAATAATTGCGTCATTGTGAAGTGGGTTTCTATTTTTTCGTTTCTTTAAAAAGGATGAAAACGAAAATAAAAATATATAAATATGGGAAATAATGAATTATTTTAATCTTGAAAAATAAGGCCATTTTGGTTTATTACTTAGGACTGACTTTATTGCAGTGAGCCGACGAAAATCGGGACATTTTTATTTATTTGGTGTAAAAAAAAATTCCATTTTTCCTTAAATTTTTCGACAATCGAAATAAATGTCCTTCGATTTCTTTCTGGCACTATGTGATGATGATTTTTATACTTGTATAATGGTCTGAGTAGTCCTTAAATACTGCGGAGTTCACACCAGCAAATTTTGCATAAGTTTTGTTGCAGAAAACGTGTCCTATTCACTAATACCAGCTGTATGGAAAAAACTAGCATAGTATAAATATTTCAAGGATTTTTGGTAAATTACTTAATCAAATTTGCTTCTGCCCACGACTAATATTAACAAATGGAAGAATTTCGTTGTTAAGCATTTGTTACACAATTGTAATTTTAAATACAAGGGGTAAACAGTAGAGTTCTATAAATAATTGAAGTAGATTTAAAGAAGTTAAATGAAACTCTAACTAAATCAAAATTTTAAAAGCAGATGTAAAGTTTGATTTGACATCCCTTTTTGAAAATGTATTAATCCTATCAAAATAAACAAGTTTAAACAACAATATCAAAAGTTTTCTTTTTTTTTATTATTATTTTATGAGCAAAGCTTAAGTAAACATTCTCACACCTTTTCTGCCAAAACAAATACGCCCCATTTGGCTGTAACAACCCTACAGAGTTCCGTTTCTGCAGCATTAACGATTTGAGCTTAAGGAAACGTAAACATAAACCCTTCTGGTACTGTCAAAACAAAATTAAGAATATTTTTTAATAAGTTTTTTATACAAACTGAACAATTTAATCGCTTTGATGAAAGGCATCCATTAGCAGAGTGGTGGAGGTTTATTTTTCATTTAAAGTGTGTGCATTTTTTTAAGGAATGAGTTGCACACTGGTGTCATTGAAATTTAATATAATTTTTTTTTACTACAGATTACACACACACACACACAGAACACGCAGCTTGATTCTCTGCTACGTTGTAAAAAAAATCACCTGATTAGGAGGATATGAAAAAAAAGTAAAGCGAACGCTTTCTATTTTCATATGGCAAAGCAGCTGGCATCAGCTGTTTTGGTGTCACAAGAGTATGTGTGGTGGGACATAAATAACATAAATATATATAAACAGGTTACGTCAGATGTAATTAAAAATATAAATAAGTTTGAAAGCAAAAATTATAAGTTGTCTGTAAATTGGTGCTTTTGATAGACATACTAAATATTCAGATATACGGCTCTTAGTATATCTGAAAAGTCAGATGTAAAATACATGCCGTGTGAAAGCAACTTTAAGGCCCCTTTGTTGTCTATTTTATTTATTAAACTTAACTTTTTTTTTATAAATTTTATTTATTTTTTTGTTGCCACAAAATACAAAAATCTAAACCAAAACATAAAAAATAGAACTAATGGATGTCACACCACTCAACTTACGTTCAGAGTTGAAACTTGCCGAACTTTTCTACTTTGTGTTGACGGAGACGTACTGAATGTGACAGACCTCATAAGAAACCCTGTATTTGTATATCTTAGTTGTCAGCTGAAAAAGGCGACGTATAACGTATGACGGTTTCTATGTGAAGCGGCCTTTAAAGCCTGATAATTTTGCATTATTTGTACAAAATTATTTTTTATGTGATTTTTGTTAGATTTATTGAAAATTTTGTAATTTTTCTTTTCCGCAACAGTGCAACTTTCGACGTTTCTTTTATTTTAGTCAAGGATAGAGCTTAACTCTTTACTTAGTTTCAAGCCTGGTACTCTGTTCAATATTTCACGCGAAATGCTGTCAAAATACATATAAAAAAAAAATTGGCACGAATTGTTCATGAAAAAATGTTGCAGATGTAGTACTCTGTTTATCTTGGGAAAAACGAATGAAATGTATCTTCAACATTTTAAGCTTTCATGCGAAAAAAGATAGGTGGCAATTATTTCGTGTGGAATTTACAACAAACACATGGGCGTTTTTAAAAACAAAAGAAATTGTAGCATAGTTTCAGGGCTAGTTAATATTGTATACACGTCAAATTTTTCGTATGAAATAATCAACGTTGCTCAACATTTTTCACAAATTTGAGCAGAGTACTTTGCTTCACACATAAATGCGAGATAAAACGGTAAGAATTTTGTCTATGAAATGAAATTTAACTTACGAATTGATTACAGAGATGGCAATAAAATTTTCGCTGAGTTGCCAGTTGGCAATCAAAAATTTGTAGCCACTTTTGGAAAATTGCGAACCGGATTCAATCTTGGTTTCTAAGCAAAGTTGTTCTGTGAGGTCTTTCAGATTACGGAATCGAATATTTGAAAGTATTGTGAATATCAAGAAAACTTGTTTTCTATTTCTTCTTTGTATTCATTTATCTCCAAGTATATCGCTTTTGGGAAAGTTTCACTTTTCCACTTGTATTAAATTGTAGAATATTGGCTTTTGCAGACATGCAAATAAATTTTGGCTTAACAGTGCTTGGTTTTGATAACAGCTGTGTTTGATTAAAAATTTTAATAAAAAATGTTTATCGTAAAATCGTGTCCACACTAAATATGCAAGCATTCATTCTTTGTTAAAGTATTTCAATAGAGAACAGGGTTGTTTTTTGCCCGAATACATTCAAAAGATTTATCACACTTTTTTCACTTGATAATTTAAATTTGAAGCCTGATGCTTTAAATTTAGCATTTCAGCGCCAACCAACGCAAGTTACAATGAAGAAGTAAACATTATATAAAAGTGTGTTAGAGCATATCGCTCATTTACTTCGTTTTTTGATTTAATAATGCAGAACAATTCGACATTTCATATTTCATCTTATGTAAAAATGTCATATAAATAGCTTGCACAGCCACCTCCTGAGAGAAGAATACTTTTTTCATGTCTTCATTGAGTTGTATGTAAATTGAAAACTTTAAATGGGTTTTTTCAAAAGTAATTTTTTTTGAGTTATTGAGATAATTTAGCGATATGTATATCAAATTCGAACTGTCGGTACCTTTTTCGTGCACATTTTCTTTACACGCACAAACCCGCTATAAAACACTAAAAAATTTAAAGAAAATCTATAAGCTTAAAGAAGTCATGCTATGATTATGACGCATGTGTTATGTCCTGAATCAACAAAGAAAAAGTAAATAAAAAACAGAAAATTAAAATTACTATTGTTATAATCAAATCACTTTTATATGATTATTTGATACGAGTATAAATGAAAGTGCAGTGTGTCATGGCAAAAATTTCGTTATAAATTCTATTATGAGCTGTAACTCATTCAACTTTCCCTCCTCCTTTTGCACTCGATTACAAAAAAAAAGGACATACAATAATATGTTTCAGAACGCGGCTGTGTCTCGAAGGATTTGCATTGTATATTTATTTGAAAGTAGTTGCGTACACACAAAAAAAAGGGCCACAGAATAACTGAAAGAGAGCGATAATACAAACACACTAGTGCCACTTGAAGGAAAATGGATTAACAAATTGAAAAATGCTCGCACGTGACCAGACGCAGTTAGTCCTTAACTTAAAGGATATTGTATTAACAAAACATAAAGTAACTGCTTTTGTTAAGAAAGTGTAAATTTGTGTACAATGTACATATTAAATTATGCAAGTACTTCTTTGTTAATTCTTATTAAGAAACACGGAGTTTATATTTGTAAGAGATTAAGAAAGAGGCTTTAAATTTATATTTGTTAAGATTAAAAGCTGCTCTACAAAATATGTCTCACGAGCTGCTCTTTATGCGATTTTTAAATAAGATTTTTGTAATTTGCGAACAACAAATTTTAATACGAAAGAATATGATAATATCTTAATCTTTTTTAGGGTTCCATATACCAAAGGTGAAAAAAAATCCGATTTGTTTTCGCTACGATGTCCGTCCGTCCGTCTGTGTCAACCACAGGCTGTTTTCTCAAGAACCGCAAACTAAAATTTTCCCAGATTATTTATGTAAAATCTTTGGCCGCTACAACAAGAAATATGTATATGACAGTCAAAAATATGTAGATAGACACTTGAAATTTTCAAAGTTAGTGTATTTTTATGCAGACTACACCAACTAACACTGAAATTTATTGATTTTATTTATTTATTCCATCAGTTAATATAATCTTGACAACTTGCTGTATCTTGGAAACCGTAAGAGACACAAACTCTTGAAAACCAAAAATTCTCAAAACGAAAAAAGCGCTTAAATGAAAAATATAAACAAAAATAAAATAAATCGCTAATATGTAAAAATACCACCAGAAGTAAAAAGATCAAAAAACACCTAAAAAATCGCCAAAAACGAAAAGAAAAATCCAAAACGGGGAAAAACCACCAAAACAACGACATAACTAAAAAAAACTTTTTTGCCAGAAAATGAGCTTAAAGTTTACAATTCACGAGGGCATTTGTACCGGATTAGAGCCACGAATGACATGGGGACAATGAAGCACTTCCTTTGTCATCGTTCAGCTTTCACCCAGCAGAGATCCCGTTATTTTGGGATGACTCCTTACGGGGATTTACCCACCATAAAGGTACTGACTGGAAAGGTTTGTGGGACTACGTGTACGATACTGAGTTCCTATAAAGGTGGGGTACATTTGTTAATTTACATGAAAGCGCACAACAGGCCTGGACTGGCTTATGCTTGTGTTCCTGGACATAAGCGCAATAGCTCCTTTGTCAGCCTAACCTAACCTTTCAATTTACACACAACTTAATGGAAAAATAATTTTTTTTTACCTTCAAGAGTTGAGTAAACAAGATATTTGTATGAAATTCTTATGGAATAAGAAGAAAGATATTAAAATTAATTCTGCATCATTAACTTCAAAATTCCATGCATTGAGTTATGACGTTCTTTGAGCAAACAAGCGATATGTATATTGTAAGAAACTAACAAAAAAAACGCCAAAACCGAAAAAAGCACCAAAAACGAAAAAAAATCGCCAAAAATAAACAAGCCCCGTACGGAGGGAGCCCTTCGTGTGCGACTCGCACTTTATTGAATTTATTATCTTGTGTTATGAACATATAAAATAAATTTTCTACAATTAATTGGAAAAAATAGAACTTTCTAAATAAAATGAAATCAATCAAATAATTTGAATGCAGTTGGCCAATTTTCGTGGGAATCCATATAATTATATACATATAATTTAATATTAAACTTTAATGAGCGTGTCCCGCCCACTTTTTTAACACTGCAAAATTGTTTGACTTTCAGAGCGCAGGGTGTGAAGAAAAAATTACATGTGATATTTTTTTTTATAAATTACAAGAAAAGGAATTGCAATTATTCTAACAAACACTAGCAGAACGGAGCAACACGTTGTTTTCGAAGGTCACTACTACAGCTCCATCATCAGTGTTCACGTGCTTGGTTCACTCAGTGTGTGTGATGTCAGTTAATGTAAACAAAGTTTTCTTTTGCAAATGGCATACGTGACACGACAATTTTAAACCTGCATTTATGTTAACATACTTTACTTCAGCTTTCAACTTTAAGACATAAAAAATTCGTAGATTTAATACATAAAAAAAAAACATTTCTTTTTCTTACGTAAATTTATATGAAAATCAAATAATCACTTCAATGCTACTGTGTGTAGGAGCACATTAATTGCAAATAAATACAACAATTTGTCAAGGCAAATATTAATGCAATTTATTTGAAAAAAAAATTTATTATCTTCTTCCTATTTTTTTTATCATTTTCAGTTTTCTGAGTTCATAGACCACGTAAACCTAAAATTTAATGTCAAAGTATCTAAAAATAACACTTGAATTTGCAGAAGCTTTTATTAAGCTGCAGAAGTCACTCACTAATGACCGAGTGTTGTAGTCCGGCAATCCAGTGAATGAATAAAGTGCGGCTAAAAGTTACCAACCACGATACTTAATACAATGTAAAGTTTTAGATATTTATGTTTTGAATATTTCTGAGTTTAAATTTTAGCACAATCATTGAAATTGAAAAACAAAACAACTACAAAATTGCTAAGTAAGTTGGCAAAAATAACTGCTGCAATAACTGCAAAACGAAGGTCATAAACTTGACTCACGTTGGCTAAAACGGCGCGGCAGGCCGACGTTCTGCCTGACTAAATATTTGACTTTTAGTTGAACAAGGCAGGCACAAAACAAAAACAGATGTCAATGTCTTGTACTCGCACCAGTAGTACTGCAGCCATAACCGTAAGTATCTTAACCACCAAAGACAATAGATACGAATGGCAGCAGGATCCTTTGGCTTGTCTTATTCAGTTAGTGGCAGGCAGTTGTTGCAATATAACCAGCGTCCATTACGTTGTACATACAGATTTAAAGTACGTTTAAACGACGTGGAAGGTAAGGAATGTTCGTTAGCCACATGAAAAATTTTAACATTACATAAAATAGAAATAGTCACCCTTATCGGGATTAAAAGGCGAATATTTCGTTCATTTGTAAATTTGAAAATAGTATACTGACACAACAACAACGCAAACATTGGCGACAACAATTTTAGGGAAGGGGAACACATTTCACGTGAACTTTTATTCACGATAAGTGAATAAGTTTAGGAGACAAATCTTTACTCATACACGATTTTGCACTATGTTGTTACTTTGCTCGCATTCATTTCCGCTTAAGCTGCTTTCACACGACCTACAGTTTTAAGGCTCAGTTAGCCGACTGTACTGTAATGTAATGCGCAACGGTAGGAAACAGGTGATATTTATTGTTATATGAAAAGTAATAAAAATGGTTATAGAGATGTAATGTAACGTAACCTACTTTTCATATAAAAATATCAATCAGCTGTTTCCTACCGTTGCAGTTACATTACAGTACAGTCGGCTAACTGAGCCTTAAAGGCTCAAAGGAAAATCCTCATGCCAATTACCATAAGTGAAGAAGTTGAACTATTAATATAACAAATCAACTGACTCTACAGCTTTTGAATTCTTTTTGCTCTTGAGTGACTACTAAATATATCTAAAACGCTGTTCTTGGCATCAAATACTTGAAGTCACGTGAAATGTGTGTACACACCGTGTAAACCAACTTCAACTTGAACGAATTGAAAAAAAAAGTAAAAACTTACCTACAAATTGTCTCTCTTTTCAATGGCCATTTACTAACGATTAGAGTAGTTGCAGCAGATGAAAATGGAATTTGACATTTGCTTTAGAAACTGAAGTGCTGCATTAAAAAAAAATATAAAGGAAAATGAACACAAAGAAATGGAGTTGTGTTGAAATTACTCCAAAATGACATTTAATTTATTTTCATTATTTTTATACACTTTACTTTTTTTATTTTACACTAAACTTGTGCACGTAAAATAAGATTTCTTTAGCATTTTTATTATTGCTGGTTATTTCACAAAATTGTCAACAAAAATCTGGCAAAAAAAGTACAAAAAATTAAAAAGAAAAATATATATATATATATTTTTTTTTTTTTTTTTTGTTTGGCTTGTGGCGTCAATCTTTGGCTTTTGTTGAGATGTCAACAACAATATGCCAAAATGATGTTCGTTATCGCCATCAGATTTTTTTCTTTGTTGAACATTGAAATGTTGCTAGAAGGGAATTCTTTTTAAAGCAAATATTTTTAATTGTTTATATTTTTACTAAAAATAGTTTTGGAGACTTTGAAGTATCGTTACATCAAAAGTTTCAGATCGCATTTTATATGCAGTTGGTTTCATTAAAAAAAATTTTACTTGCTTTACTAAATTTACATAATGAAATTTTCCACAAAACTTTGTGAGATTTGTTAGTCAAGAAAAGAGAAAAAGGTTCCGTACTGCGCTTGTTTCCTTTTTTCGTGGCGATTTTGTCGGTTTTTGAAGATAGTTGGCTTCGGTTTTTGACGATTTTTGGGGTTTTTTTAGTACTGACGCATTTTTGAGTTTTGGCGTTTTTTAAACTGCATAGTCTAAAAATTAAAGCGAGCAACAAAATATTTTTAAATCCTAATGTAATATACAAACAATTATATCGTCACCTTAAATGCAAACGGACATAACTACACTTTTATATATTTTACAGGATAAACAAAAAACGCTCCAAAATATATTTGTAATAATAAAGTGTGCTTGAACATTTTCTTCGAAATTTATTTGTAGTATGGATACTTATATGTTTTTAACCATTTACTTTCTTTTTATATATATTTAAGTTTTTATATTAGTTACGTTCTTTGCAATAAAAAAATCGATGCATTCGTAATTATGTCGGTTTGAATTTCTTTAATAAAGTCGTCATTTTTGATCGCAGAGCTCTAAATATTTGCGTGAATATGCAGTTTGATAAAATTAACCATAATCAATCAAAAATTCGATTTCGAATTTTTGTGTAGTTACGTCCAGTTGCATTTAAGGTGACGTTATGTACATATATAGAAAATTGAAATTTCAAAGTTAATGTTTTTTTATGCAGACTACACCAATTAACACTGAAATTTAAAAAAAAACAAAATTAAAGGTATTCTACCAGTTAATGTAAAAATGAAAAAAAAACGCCAGAGATAAAAAATCGCTAAAACTCAACTAAATCGCCAAAAACGAAAAAACCTCAAAACTAAAAATACGCCAACACCAAAAAATCTCAAAAATGAAAAAAAACGCCAAAACTAAGAAAATGTACCAAAACTTAATTTTTTTTTTAGTTTCTACATCAGGTAAGATATTCGATTACATAAGACTGGTACTCTGTTGTTGAAGTTGTGAAAAATTTTCATCAACATTGATTATTTCGCGTGAAAATAAAAACTTGCGGATATTTTTTTTATAAATTTCTCGCTTTTATTGCTTGAAAGTATGCAACATTGTCAAAATTCTGTGCGAAAAAAGTACTGCTCATGTTGTTTCGTAGCGAAACTAAAATGATGTCAGTCATTTTGCATGGAAAAACATGCTGCCAGATAAATTTTACGTTTTTTTTTTTTTGCAATAAGACTACTTTTGCAAATTTATTTCGCAAATATTTCATACCAAATACTTTTACATGTAGTTAGACAGCATTTCGCACGAAATTGTGAACAGAGTACCAGGCTATAGACTAAAATTCGTATATTATTACATACATACGAGTATGTAGTGTCCGTACGGAACCCTTCGTGTGCGAGTCAAAGGCGCCTTTTACTAATTTATTTCTTAATAGGTTTGGCACATTATAGAATGTTTCATTCACAGCAACAACAAGTCCAAGGAAACCATCAAACGAATTCTACGACAAAATATCCTAAGTATACTATGTATGTATAAATGTATGACTGTTTCTGAAGGGACATTAAAGGAAAATGTAATGATAGCAGTGGGGGAAAGCACCTTAATGTAAATCCCCTCTCAGGAATGCTTCTGAAGATATGAAAATATGTTTATACATTCATATTTCTCTCTAATATATATTACCTTCATATAACACGTGTTATAACAAACTTTTATTGCCGATTATTTATTTTTAGGGTGCATTAAGCCTTCTTTCTGCCTGCAAACAACTTTTAAAAAAATAAACCGCTAAATTAAATAAACGAAAACGTAAAATTTTATATTTTCATATAAAAAGCTGAAAAGGTCATTAACTGTAGTCGCAGCATTTCAAGGGCTTGAATTCAGAAACAATGAGGAAATAAGATAATTAAATAAAAATATTTAAGTTTCAAGATCTGCCAAAAGATACTAAGAGTACAACTTGTATTTTTTATTTTGCACATTTTAATTGCAGAGCAAAAAAATTTTCATTTATGCTTAATGTTTACATAAGATGTAAATTCCATAAATGAAATAAATATTGTTTAAGGAATAAAATAAAATCTTTAAATTTAATATGTATTAGTCTTAAGCAAACAAATTTAATATTATGTTAATGTTATACACAGTTGTCCATAGACTTGTTTTGGACTTGCATCGAACTCGTTCACTAGTTCATTTTAGGCATAAACCTGTGATCAAGCCCATGTAAAATAAATGGGTTTGATCATTGGTTTGTGTCAAAAATGAACTAGTGAATGAATAAGTTTTTACAGCTTATTTCTTAAAATTAAGGGGACTAAAATTGTTAATTGTTCACCTTCACGACAGCAGGCTACTGACTACAACCTCTCAAAAATAGAATACATCTGTGTGTAATATATGAAAGTGATCATTATCACGACAGCACGGTTAGGCGACTACACAACTACGGTTACAGTGTCGCCGAGTTAGACGAATTTCTATTTTTGTAAGCAACAATGAGCAAATATACTGATACGAGTATAATACAAAGATTTAAATGAATGATATGTTAAAATGATTGGATGTTATTTAACAGAAATAACATCTAAAAATTCTAATAAAGAAATAAATTGATTCGTTTTTGTATTTTTACGTGATACATTTACATTTAAATAAGTAATTTTATTTTTATAAATATGAAATATTTGAAATTGGCACCACTGAAATATGTATATGGGCATTTCCACGTTTTGTAACGTTACGTTACTTTGTGACGTAGCTTGTTCTTTAAAGAAAAGCTTGTGTATTTTGCACGTTGGTGAAGAGCGTAATTAGGTCTACATTTAGTAAGAATTTCTTGGTCACGTAACGTGACAAAAAGTGGACTTCCATATATACATATTTCAATGTTAAGTACCAAGGAAGACGCTACTGCTTTGAAAATAATTAAGCAGCTTGCTACAGGGCGACAACTGCAGGTAACAGTGCGGCATTTGTAGTCGCGTAGTCGTGTAGCCTGCTGTGTTCAATGTGTTTAATGCATGACATTCTGCCATTGGTTTCAGAATAGAGTAGACATGAAATTCAAGTCTCACCCAAAAATAAATCATTTTACTAGATTTATGACCCGAAGTTCACATTAAGAAATTAATAAAATGTATTGCATTGAGCACTTTGCTTCAAGTAAATTGTCACATATTTTTATATGTACTTAAGCATTCAAAGATTTCAAGTCACTTGACAGGGAAGCAAAATAATATTTTGAACAGAAAAACACATTCCTAATATTAGAAAATCTAAAGCAAATCTTCCTTCTACTTGAACGCTTGTAAGAATTTTAACAACAACAACAACTGCAACTGCAACTCCAACTACAATTGAAATTGAGAATACAATGATGATGTCATTTTTTAAGGATAACAACTCCTTGTACACGTTTCTGGTTTTTATTTTATAGTTTTTTTTTATTATTATGCCAACATGCATAAATCCATAAATATGCAGTTGCAAATTGTTATAAATACCTTGAGCACATTCATGTGGGACGGAGAAGTTGTTGTTTCGTTTATTTGCAATTTTTCTGAAATTTATATTCACTTCGAAGGAAAGTATTTTTATTATTTTTCTCTACTTTGCCCTCGTTTTTAGTTTTTATAATTCATTTTGGTTGCTTCCTAAAGGTTGTAGAGGAAAACAATGAAGCAGTAATATTTTGCTGTTTTAATTTTCTTTCTTTTTTATTACTTGTGGTTTCTTTAAGGAAGGTGCTGTGTTGTTGGGGTTACGTTCAGTTTCCGTTTCCTTTCAAAATAAAATAAATAGAAAATGAAATGCAAAGATATAAAAAAACTTTTGCTGTTAGAAAGGATGTATGACAGATAAGAAGTTGAATTGCTGGAATTTTTGTAATTGTTATTTCAATAAAATTGAGAGATTTTAGTTGCAGGAAAGAAGGGGTCTTTTAGAAAAAAAAAAAAGACACAGATGTTTTCATTTTAAATAAGGAAATTGTTATTAGAACAAAAACATATTTTTAATTACAGAATTCATATGAGATGAATACAGGCAGGATTTTAGTTAAAGGTTTTCATTTCTAAAACAATAAAATTGTTGCTGAAGAGCATGTATAGAAATTTTACTGAAATAATCAGATTTTTTTTAGAGACTAATTGTAGTTTTTAAATGCAATGAAATGAACTTGCAGGAACTCTTCACACTTTTTAAAGAGTATAGCAATGAATGTCTACTACTACTGGGTGTTACCTTGTTTAGGAAAGGAATAGTAATAGAGACGATAGCTGGTGAAGTAAGAGATAGAGGAAAGCTTCATTCTTTTGCAACTCTGCTTTTTGACGATTTTAGGGTTACGTATATACGTAGACTATTTCAATTAACACTGAAATTTAAAATATCTAAATTAAAAGGTATTCTATCAGTTATTGTCATTTTGGCTATGTAATTTTGACAACAAAGACACAGCAAGTATCTTGGAAATGTTCAAAAACGCTACAACTGAAATATCCCAAAATTCGAAAAAATCGGCAATACGAAAAAATCGCCAAAAACCGAAAAAATCACCAAAAACTAAAAAAAGACAAAACTAAGACTAAGTCTAAAATAAATCGCCAAAATTCGAAAAAATCGTCAAAACGAAAAAATCGCCAAAAACCAAAAAAAATAACCAAAAACGAAAAAAACGACAAAACCAAGGCTAAGACTAAAATAAATCTCTAAAATTCGAAAAAATCGCCAAAAATTAATAAACGCCAAAACTAAAAAAAACTCCAAAAACCAGAAAAAGTCCAATAACGGAAAATAAACGCCCAAAGCAAAAAAAAAAAAAAAATATATAATAAATAAATACCAAAAACTAAAAAAGCGCCAAAACTAAGAAAAATCTAAAAACACCGAAAAAAAGTTTACCTGTACTTAAAATTAAAAAAAAAAAAAAAATACGTTGTTCGATTATACAGGCTAAAGTTTGTATAGTATTACCTATCGTCCTTACCATGTCAAGCTACTGAATATGAAAAATTATTTTTTTTGGGTTCACTACCTTGGTGCCCTGATTTCTAGGATACGCCTAGTTTCAAAATGCTGACATTCTCATAGACGAAAGATAACTCAATAAGAAATATTTTAAGCCTGGCAGTTTTAGGAATACGCCGACTTTAAATACACAATTGACGGCTCTTTGCGCTCCTCTGAAAAGCACAAATTTGCATATTGGATAGTTAGACATGGTGGGGACATTATGAAGTGTATGTACGGAATGCTTCGTGCGCGAGTCAAAGTGGAGCTTTACTGAATTTATTTTATGGAAATTAATTTTATTTATTTATTTTATTTTTCTGAATCACTTAAATATCATTTCGAAAATTTTGTATTTATTTATTCCCGCTTTCTCTAGCAATCTATCTTAGGATGGAAAAAGGCATTCGATCACAGAGAAGGAAATCTTGGGTACGTCCAAAGCCAATAATTTAGGGAACATGTCATGTCATATTCATATTTAAAAATGTCAAAATGAGTCGAGTATTATTTTATGAACATTTTTGTGCTTTTATTATTTTTTCTAGTAATTGTGTAAATTTTTAGTTTTTTTCTATTATTTATTCATACAGTTAGTTATCAATTCATTGAACCCTTGTTACGCCCTCACGTTGTAACCCGCATACTTATTATCCATCCATCGGTCAACTCCACCAAACAGAATTCATTTAATTTTGTGGGATGTACTTTTTCAATTGGTGTCACTTAAAGACAAATTAACTTTTTACATAAATAAATCAATCAAAAACTTGCTGTTACATGAAATTGATTTGTTTTAATCAAGTACGTGCCACAACAACAAAAAAACTAAAATTTTTCTTGAAGTGGAAGCAGACACAACGGCACACAAGTACACAAGCAAAAGTTGAAAAATGCTCAGGAGAAGGAAAACAAAAAAAAAAAGAAAAATCAATTAATAGTCTATGACTAAAGTTTGTAGGCGTATTCAAACATATTTTATAAAGTCAAAAGCGGAAAGAAATCAAGAAACAAAAATGAAAAAAAATAATTAAAATTAAATTAAATTTTTGCAAATTCCAAAACGCATGCTTTTTCATATACGAAAGATAAAATCTATTTAAAAAAATATTTCAAATAAATAAATTTTTAATTTTCGTTGTTGTGAAAATTATTTGCATAAAATGTTTTCTTTACAGCAATTCAACGAAACCATAAACATTGATGAAATGCATTGCATAACATTTCATTAACAACAATTAGTTAAATTAGGCCTTTGGGATGTGCAGCAGAATTTTTGCTTTTAAAACTTCCTATGACAACATTTATTTTAGCCCTAATGAAACGAAAATGTGTCCCTTGAACACACATATCCATACAAATAAATTAATTTGTGCCACATTAAACCAGCATTCATTCATCAACACTGCACTATTGCAGCCTGTGTAACTTCATTTTAAATTATGAAAAACTATTGTTGAAACATAACTGAAGTTGGTTGGTGGCCACATGCTAAATGTTTCAAGCATAATTTGTGGTTTCAACACTTCAGCAACAATGTAATATGGCACGCATTTGCGTTTTTTGTTTAATTCATGAAAATTTTAGTAATTTAACAAACGAAAAGTCATAATTGGAATGCAGTACAATTCTAATTAAGTACGAAATTTAAAATTATTTGAAGTTTCGGGACAACAACTGAATGTACGCAAAATACAAGGACGTCAGCTCATATAACTTGTATCACAAAAGAAAGTTTATGTTTAGTGGATCGATGAAGATATAAGTAGGGCCTTTACCAAAATTTATTTCAGAGCACAGTTTGGGAATTATATCGTCTCAATGTAAGCCCATGCGTTCGCAGCACTTGTCGTAACCGAATAGTAATATTTCTTATGACGATCGAGGAATTCAACTTATTGCCCTAAACTTTAGATTTTTAGATAACCTCATAAGGAAAAGCTCATAAAAAATTCACATATATGTATCTGCAGACTAATTTTTCTCAGCTGTTCCGAAGACAAATATTGCAGGAAAGTCAAACTTCTGACTGGCATCCTGGGACTTTAATTCTAATATGAACTTAATTTTATAGGGATGCGGCGGCTTTAGGTCTTTGTGCAATATGCAGTGAAATAACGAAATATTCACATTTCATAGCACTAAGAGCCCCCTCCAATCATTCTTAATTATCTTCGTCACCCCGATTTTGGCTTTTTCAATGTTGTGCCGGTCTCTTCAAAATTTTTATTTCATTTCGTATGGGAAGTATGCTGGGCGCATCATTTAAATTATACCTCTGATTTTGTAGAAACTTCCACTACAGTTAAGGTTATCATAAAAAGTAAAAAGGCTGTGTTATGTTTCCGCCCGGGATCGAACCGGGGACCTTCCGCGTGTTAGGCGGATGTGATAACCACTACACCACGGAAACATTTATATTTAGAACATGTTTCCCCTCAATACATATTCAATTAGTTTCTGTTATAAAATGAAATGAAATGGAACATAATTCGCTACAGCTAATCTGATTTGTATGAATGAGAGTGCATGATTTAAAAAAGCACTTGCTTGAGTATAGTATATAAAAGAAAACTGAACTTCATATTTTGTATTACTATTTTCATGGAAAAGTTTTGGTAAAGTCAATTGACCTTAGGGAATATTTTGCCAAAACGAAATTATGTATGAAAACATTTTGAAATATAATTTCCATTTAGTTTAATTTAAAATTCAACTAAATGTTTCCGTGGTGTAGTGGTTATCACATCCGCCTAACACGCGGAAGGCCCCCGGTTCGATCCCGGGCGGAAACACATCACTGTTTTTATTAAGTGTTACAAAAATATGTGCAAAATATAAGAAAATTAAATACATACGTTGTCTCATGTATAAGAACTTGATAAGCAAACTCTTCATAAAACCTTGTAAAATATTTTCAAGAGTTTTGGTATGAAACTATTGCCGCTTAAGAGAACTTTTTATCAGACATATTTTGATTGAGGTTATCGATTTAGATTTAAGTTATAATTACAAATTGAAACTTTAACGAAACGATAATGGTCCTTCGAGCAAAATTTACCTTTTTAAAGTTCTAAGCAACGTTTCCGTGGTGTAGTGGTTATCACATCCGCCTAACACGCGGAAGGCCCCCGGTTCGATCCCGGGCGGAAACAAAATGTTTTTATTATATTTTTTTTTTAAGATACCCGTAGTATATGTATATAAACCGGGGACTAATGGGGAATCACCACATTCCTTGCGTGCGTTAAACACCAGCATTGGATGGTTCCCATGACTGGTGGCAAAGTTGGCTGCCTCACAACACCAGAGGGCATAAAAAATAAGTTTTTTTTTTGTATGGAAGACTGTTTAATAAACCTTTTATAAATTAAAAGTATATTTTATGAATAAACCTATAATACATATATAAAATATATATATCTATGTATCTATAGAAATAACGCAAATTTTTTGCACTTTATTAAATTGAGTACTTCGATAATAACGCTATACTTTTGCTTAAAAATGGTATTTTGATAATATAATAGTTTTACAACACAACTGAATAAAATATGCCATCAAAAATATTTTCATTAATTTTAATTGTTTTTCAGTTCTGCTTACAAATTGGTTTGCTTCCTCAATCTGCATTGAAATTTCAATGAAATGAGAATGGTCCTTCGAGCAACACTTCATATTTAATAAGTCTTATCAAAGTTTCCGTGGTGTAGTGGTTATCACATCAGCCTAACACGCGGAAGGCCCCCGGTTCGATCCCGGGCGGAAACAAACCACTTTTTAAGTTTAACATTTTTTAACGCACTCATAATCCCAAATTAATATTTTACTTATTCAGCAAAATATTTTTTTATAAAAAAAACACTGAAATTAATTTTTGAGGGGTTTAGCTGGATCCTATGCGCATTTCACTGTTGCTAATGCAGATCATTAGGGAACCTTTACTCCTTTACCTTTCTTAGAACAACTAGAGTTGTTATATTAAACTTTCATTTAAACAAATGAGAAGCTCAACAAATAACAAAGTTGAAACAAGAACTCAATAACCAACATGTTTTTTATTTTCTTACTTTACCATTGCTACATTGGCTGACCTGTTCAGCTCGGGTTGTAGATGTAAGAAGTATGTAAAGAAAATAAATGTAAATAACAACAACGGCTATTCAAGAATAGATTGTTGCCAAACAAGTATTTTTGACCGGGTGCAGTCAAGTTAAGAATTATTGTTTTTTTGGGAATTGTTGTAATTTAAGTTTAAAATTTTTAAGATAAGAGGATAATATATAAAATGGCTATATATATATATATACTCGTATATACATGTATATTGCATTATATATAAAATTTGATAGCCCGATAATAATGTAATGGTTTGCTCTATTGATAAGTTATTTTAACCATAAGAACTTGGTATACCTGCGTCTCAGAAAGTTTTCTATAACACTATTACAACATAGCATATAAAACATATGTACTCGTATATAGATTCAGGTTACGTGCATTTGAATTCTATTTACTAATTTATTTGCTGAATATACATGCTCTGATATTTAAATAAACTTAAAATAGTCCTTCGAGCAATAGTCTATATTTTATAAGTCTAAGCAACGTTTCCGTGGTGTAGTGGTTATCACATCCGCCTAACACGCGGAAGGCCCCCGGTTCGATCCCGGGCGGAAACAAATGCGATTTTTTATATATTATTTCTAATTATATTTTTAAAGACGCAGTTTCTGCATATTTCGAGTACTGATCAAAACTACTACACATGTTATTACATATTTTATTTTAACGCGACATAAATTTTTAAGCATTCCACTTCCATTCAAATAGTTTTCCTCGTCGAGAATTTATTTAACAACTGTGTTGTGTTTCATTTTATGAGTTAAGACAAAATGCTTTATGTTTACAGAGGTTATCTATATTTGAATTCTGTTTATAAATTTGTGTGCTTAATATACTATCTGCTCTTGTAAATGGTCCTTCGAGCAATAGTTCATATTTCATAAGTCTAATCAACGTTTCCGTGGTGTAGTGGTTATCACATCCGCCTAACACGCGGAAGGCCCCCGGTTCGATCCCGGGCGGAAACAAACTCAATGTTTTTTTGTTAAATATTATTTCAAAGTATATTGGCCAAGAGGTAGTTTCTGACTATTTCTATTATTGATTTAAAAATACCACACATGTTTTGTATATTACATACTTTACTTTAACGCTTCCATTCATATAAGTTTTCTAGTCGAGATTTTATTTATCAATTGTGTTATATTTCGTTTTATAAGTTATAAGACAGATTATAAGAAGATTCATTAAGAATTCTGTTTGCATTCTGCTGTTGAAAAGAATTTAATTTTTTATTTTGTTTAACATTTCCATACAATTTGTAAAACACTGCCAATGTTTGTTTAATAGAAAAACATGAAAACGAGTGGAATGAATGAATGAATATGTGACTGACTTAACTCGTTGATTCTTGTGCCACAAATCCGAAAGATACTGGTGAAGAGTATGGCAATGTGTGTGTGTGAAATAATCAGAGTGTTATGGACAATAGTAAAATTGTGATGGCATTTAAATCAACCATTTACATATGGATGTACATAACATATTATGTTTTAAACATAATATAACAGATTACACTTTAAATGATAACTGTTTGGCTAATATTTGAATATTTCAGCAATGAAAGTTTATTATACTTCCAAGATATTTAAAATTTTCGTAAATGACTGGTGATGATATTCTGAATCATAATTTTCTAAATACATATTTTGAATACTTTTGGCACCCAAAACTAATGTTGCTGTTTTTTGAGAATAAAAATAAAAATACTCTGCAAGCCAACTAACTTTGCATCGAAGGAAGGACATTTTAAGGAAATCCAAAAAATTAAACAATCGCAAAATTAAAAAAAATTAGGTCGTTAAAATGGAATATGTACATTGTTTGTACATGTACATGTTTGTATGTTGAAAAAAATCTTTAGATATTCCGCAAAAGAGCCCACTCCATTACACAAATTAATATTTTTATTACTTAAGTGTACGAGTATGTGATGTGTTTTCTGATGACCATTTCGCACAATTGACTTTTATATGTGAATTTGAAATTGAGCAGAAAAAAATTACTTACTGAAATGTCCTTCATCAATACTAGAATATATCATGAAATGTTTAAAACATTTTTAAGTTTCTCTTATTAATAAAAAAAAAACTACTGATAATAATGTCCAGTGATGGCAAGATAAAAAGAATTTTTAATCTTTACAACTGAGTTTCAAGTAACTGATATTTTTTTTTGATAAATTTGAACGAAAGTTATATTACTTTACGAAAATGTTGCCTTTTGAATGTTTAATATTTAAAATAATGTTAAAAAAATATTCCAAGCACGTTGGACAAAAATTAATATATTTAAGTGAGATGACCTCAGCAGAATAAAAACTAGATTTTTGGCTCTTTGAAGTAAGAAAACATTATGGCAAAGAAAATACTTTGTGCTGGTATAAAATAAGATTGGTAAATTGTTTTTAGTAGTTTATCCCTTAATGGAATGTTCCACGATACCGAAAACATTCGTAAATTTGTAAGTGTAAAGGCCTGTCCCACGATGGCGATAACGTTCGACTTGTCGCACACTTACATTAGAAACAACAACAAAATCTTAACATTTTTTGTTGCTTCAAAGAAGCTCTTTATAAATATGATGCAACAAATTATAACAATTCTCGTATTCCATTTCAATTGAAATATTCCCATCTCGTACTCCTATTGGCATAAATGAGTTATTAGCATTCGGCGTATGAATAGAGTTTAAGTATCTCTACTGGAGTGTTGCCGATTTGTGTGTCCCCTTTCAATACGGTATAGAACAATATATACAGAAGATTTTCTGTAATTGTGGTATGATTTCAATTTAAACATTTTTCAAATACTATATGCAAAGGAAGTTGTAGGAAATGAAATTTGAATTTTGAATCGTATAAGGTTGAAAGGTAAATTAAATTACACCACACATAGAGAACCAAACATGTTGAATACTGATTATGAAGGTGTAGTGTAGTGACCTTCGAAAATAGCCTGTTGTTTCGTTCTGCTGATTGAATTTTCCTATAAGTAATTATTAATTCCTTAAAAATTATCACGTCATTTGGCTTTCTAAACTATAGGACTTCTACACTATTTAAATGAAATAAAAAGAAACAATACTAGTTCGAGCAAAGTTTAAAACTAACAAATGAACAATAGTAATACACGTTTTATTTTACGTATGTGAACTCCGCTGGTTGTTAAAGTTAAATAAGTTACAAGTATTATTAAGACTTAAAGAAATGAAACTTTTACAAAATTATAAATGAAAAGCGCCGAAAGGAGTTTTTATTTAAGAGACCTCCTTCACATCGTCCTCTGGCAAAAATCGCCACATAGTAAAATAAAGCAGATTAAGTGAGTAATGAGCCATTCCTGCTACATTGCATAAAAAAGAACTGAATAGCTTTCAACGTAGAAAATTATTTAGCTTTTCAGGCAACTGTAACTCCTCTCTGTTTAAACTAGTGTTGAGCGATATTGTGATTTTTAATAATGTTGCTCCTTGTGAACGTGATTTCTAGATCGCTGTTCTTTTAAACTGTGACTGTGATCACAGTTTAGCAGTATTTTGTTTGTAGCAGTTCTTTTATTTTGACAAAATCTAATAAGAAGAGCAGCAGTGAAATTAAACAGTGACTGTGATCACGGTTTAACACATTTCAGCTCTTCTGCTTTAAAAGTATTTATTAGTATTGGTATTTTGATAAATACTAGTAAGAAGAGCAATTAGCAATCAAACCCATCCAAATATTGAGAATTGTGGTACAAGATGCAGGAAGACAATAAAATTTCAAATACAAAAATGTGAGAGCTTTACATAGTTGTCAGAAAAGACGATTTGACACGATTCGACGATTTTTTTTTCTCGAGAAACGGTGAAGTATAAACAAAAATCATGTGGTAGCTTTATTTGCTGTAGAGTAAGCATACAAGAATATTCACAGTTTGTATGAAAGAACTATATTTCTAAAACCTGTTACTTGATAAATTCGATCACAGTTGTGATTATTGATTTTTCCATCGCTGTGAAAGAGTAACAGGTTTCGTAAAATCGCTCATCTCTAGCTTAAACATAAGTTAGCTTCAAGTCACCTCAAATTCCAATAAGAACGGTTCTTTTTAAATAAATTCTAAAATTTTCTGATGCATATGCTTAAAAATTTTAGAAGAAAGTGTTGCAATTATGTGACATGACACACAAGTTTTGGGAAATTTATTACTTGAATTATGCTATACATTCATACACTTGTAAATATGTAAGTGTGAATGTATAACGTTAACATTTGTATTAAAATTAATTCAACTCAAGTCACTCGCATAATCCTGAGTGCCACCACCATTAAAGGGTTAACAAATTGATACGACCAGCCAACTCTTCCATAACATACTCTTACACACATACAATTTTAACTTGTTGGTTTTGGACTAGTAACCCCAACCAAAGTCAGAGCAAACATAATAAATACCATCCATCCTCTCAGACAAGCGGAAAAATTTTAATTTTGAAAACTATACATGTGAACACAGTATTCTTCCATCTTCAGCCATGAAACATGAAAAAAATTATAATTCTCAACAAACACGCACAGAAATTGATTGCGTAAATGTGCAAACTTTGAACTTGAAGATATAAAAACAAACTAAACTAAAGAACTTTACTGAAAAGATTTGAATAAGGAAGAAACTGCAAAATTCGTAACAGAATAACTTTTGAAATAAAAACGTGTTGTGGGTTGTGATGCAAACTTTTTTTTAGCATATTTGCTGCTGTCAAGATTAAAAAATAAAATAAAATATTGTGTCCCACATATGCTTTCAATTCACACATATGCGCATAAAAAATGGAAAATTTTCTTATTTGAATTAGAGATGGGTGTTTGTTCTCATTCTGATGCTAATGTTGGGTCACGTTTGATAATGATCATGACGAAAATTGCTACTCACGAAATACTAGAACATATTAATCAAATTAAAGAAATTTAATTTTTTTAAGCTTCAAATGTCAGAAGTAGAGATGGGCGCGTCGTGCTTTTTTCGGAACACGCACCACGCAACACGAAGAGTTCGTCACAGAAAATCGGATTTTGTGAGTGTTTGAGCGAAATTGACACGATAAAACACGAAACGATTTTAGGCATAAAATATGTATGCATGAATTTCCAATAAAGACAAAAATTAATATTTTGTATCGTCAAACACACAACTCCAGCAAATAAATAAAAATAATGTTAAAGTAAACACGTGAAAAAATTTCGATATGCAAACGCAAATGAAAGATTAAAACAGAATTAAAGAAAATTTCAGAAAGAAAAATTTCATGATATGAATCGCCACAATATTCAGCCATGTCACAGAACTAAATTATTTAAAAAGGCGCAGCTGATTCCGTATTTGGCTTCTTTAGAAAACAAACTAATATTTCGATATTTATTACATACCGTCATATATAATTAGTGACTTAATAGCATTTGTAATAAAATATAACTGTTTATGATTCGATTGGGCTTAAGTTCGTATCGTTCTGTAAGCCAAATAATATGTGATAATTTTTCAGGAACAAATTAAACTGAAGACAATTTTAAATTATTGTAACAAACACTAGCAGAACGGAACAACATGCTGTTTTCGTCATCAGCGTTCTTGTCTTTGGTCCACTGTGTGTGGTGTCAAAATGAGGTATGCAAAGCTAATGATTGGAACGTATAACCAAAATCGTTTCATAGCTCTCATGTCCCGGAGTAAAAACAATCTAAGAATGCTCACAGGCTTCCTCACAGGTCATTGTAGACTGAGAAAACACCTCAGCAGACTTGGCATTGAGAGTAACAGTCTGTGTAGATTCTGTAAGTGCGACGATAAAACCCCAGAGCATATTCTGAAGGACTGTGAAGCGTCTTCTGTGGCATGAAGATATATCCAATTGGGCAAGCACCTATTGGAGGATTGGGAACTGGCAACACTAGACCCACTGGCAATCCTGAGAATCATCAGAAGAATAGGTCTGGATGAGGTGCTCTAGCACCTGGCAAGGGATACAATAGGTCTACTTTGGTCGCAGTATCCTGTGTTTCCCGTTTGACTTACTAATTCATTCATTCATTCATGCGTGGTGTCAATTACTGTAAATTTCAGGCCTTTATACATATGAGTATTTTTCAATGCAAATGGAATATGAGAATTGTTTGCGTTCTCATTCTTTAATTTTAGTGTTTGTCATAACAATTTGTAAAAAAAGTTCGAACAAAATATTAAAAAAAAAACTAACTAAAATAGATTTCAAAGAGAAATCATCTAGATACTACTTGAATCCCTGCGTGAAGCGGGCAGCCATATAAACCAAATAATATAAAAAACTTCATTTGGAATGAAAAAGAAATCGAAACGAATTTGTGACATATTTAAACAAATTTTCAGTCATGCAAAACTCTTCCTCTGCACGCTTACCCATGAGGAAAGATTTTAATGTTCAACCTATTGTCATGCTTATGTGAAGTCTGCAGTGCACGCCACTCAAGTGAGCAATAGCCATCTCTAGTTTGAACGCAATTTTTAATAATAATTTGTTTTATGTTTGTTTCTATTACAACCGCGTAGTTGGTTTATTATGCGATTATGTTTCAAAACAAATTTTAAGCGTTCGTGCACATTTGCAAAATGCTGCTGGTCACTGACTAATTTGAAATCTGAAATCGCTACTTAATGAATGAATTGACGACTCCAGCTGAGATTTTTATTATCAAATACAATGTACGAGATGCGGATTGTAATAAAAAAAATATATGTACGTATTCGTTTCGAGGGAATGTATGAATACAGTTCATACGAATAAATGAAATGAAATAATGCCCTGCATAATAATATGAAACAGATTTTGATAAGTATTTTTCAGCTAACGAGCATATTTGGCACAAATCAATTAAAAATAGTACAATTTCCTTTTAATTATTCAAAGTTTTTAACTTCTGTACGTACACATACTGTTTCTTTTACAAATATTTAAGCGGGCATTTGAAATAATGTTGATTACGAGACCAACTTTTATTAGTTTAGGTTAATGTTGACCCAACCACATTAAGAGATTGCATTTAGATTTTGTTTATTAACAAGCCAAATACAATTTTGCAATAAAACATGGTCTATAAGTTGCGCCGATTGATGACGAATTTTCAAAGTAAATCTAGATAATTTCGTAGCGTTGTTCATGATGATTTGCCAGAGTATGACAGTTCGTTTTCAGGATTATAAAAAAAACAATATTCAAAAAGAAGGCAACTTAAAAATGTCAAACACAATGATGATGCGTCACGCATCGCAGACTCTGCGTATGTGTATCACTGCTGCAAATGATTTATTTGTTATTTGTTACTTTTATTTTTGGTAAATATTTTGTTACTTTTGTTGAGTTTTCTCATCTTTGTAAATATTATTTTTAATTGTTTACTTATTTTCTTTTGTTGCTGGCTGACTGGCTGGCTTAATTTCATTTCAAATTTCTTTCTATTATTTTCTTTCATTGTTCGTTTCCATCACACTCACCCACTGTTAAGTTGTTGGCGCCACGTGTCCCTCAGTAAACTTTCAGTTATGCGAGGAGAACTGTTGATGTTGTTTGTGTAATTGTTGTTTATGAATTAAGCATTGATGGGTATTGTGTTGTCTTCATTAAATATTTAGCTAAGATTTCAGCTGCTGTGGGTTATGTTGTTTTTATGGTTGGAAGGACCATTAGAGTATGAAATTCATGTATGTTATTTGTTTCAATTTTGCTTATTTTTGTTTGTTAATACGTTTGATGTGCTTTCAAAATTAATATTTGTTGCATACACGAGTATGATACTCGTAGTTAGAGGATAATTTAGATCATTTATATATATTTTGCTGATTGTTTAAAACGTATCACCCGACTACCTTTTTCTATAGTGCCTGTAGTATACTGCTTACTTACGAGGATATGAAATAAATAATCTTAATTTGGTGCTAATACGAGTATGTAGAATATTAACATTATAAATAAGAAAGATTGTATGTTTGTTCCGCAATGTATTTGGATGTTATTTGGTATATGAAAAGCACTCGGCCCCCATTAATACTCGTATACAAGGTTTTAGCATACATTAACATGCAGTGTACTTTCTTGGGACAATATGTCCAAATTTATCGAAAAAGAAAAAGTACCAAGTACAATTATAATGGTATATAAATAGTTATTTATATTGGGCTTAATTCAAGAGTCGTATTTCGACTACGACTACGATGACTTTGTACTAGATTAAAGAAAAACTGTTGCAATGTTTTTTAGTCTAGTACGAAACTGTCGTAGTCGAAGTCGTAATACGACACTCGTAATAAGGCCCATTATTTATAAATTTTGCTCTCAATTTCACGGGTAAAATCTATTTTATAATATAATGAAAAATTAGATAATAAATATTGAAAGTATCCTCCAGAATACTCGTATATATATTTTCGATATATTTACAAATATTTACATAAATATGTTCATATATCGGAAATAAACTGTTAATAGCGCAAAATTGTTCTTGAGAGCGAGTAGACAAGCTGCAATTTTTTCTTGTATTGTATTGACGTGATGTCGATGTTGGCAACTGCAATAATATTCTTATTATTAAAGGAAAATTACCAATTACTACGAACGATTACTGCTTATAATTTTGAAGATTGTCATATAATTTCCGTAATAAGAATTATAAAACGCTGATCTCAAAAATGACTTCCGGAATTTGCCGTTCTGTGTCTGTTTCAATGAGACATTTACGTTGAGAAAATACGATTCTGTAAGTTTTTTTCCGGCAATCAGTCTAATTATGCTTAAAAATTATGAATTACTTTGTGTCGGTGGCAATTATTTTACATAGAATGTTAATAAAATTTACGGCTGAAAAGTCATTAACTCAAATTTTCTATTCATAAACAAAACGTCTACAATCACGCAGCTCAATTACATTTATTGCTTGTATCTTTCAGCGTTTTGAATGCGAGTAATTCCAACATAAAAGACGCCAAATTAAAATTTTAATTGCAAAAATTAACTACCAAATACACTCAGATATGATATTCACTTGCAATCAGTTTTGAATGGCCACCACTTTACTAATCTAACAAATGGGCATTGATAACTATTCAAATGAGTTTTAACTACCAGTTTTTACTTTTCCATTAAGACGGAGCAGTTTATTGATGGGAGATGGGCATCACTCACGTGAATGACCCACGCAGAGAGAAAGAGGAAAATACTGATTAGTCGGCGGCTGCCACCATTAATGTCAGAAGCGGGCACATTTCGTTGATTTGAAAAAAGGGGAAGTGTAATTACGGAATATCTTTTATTCCTGTTTTTATAGAGAACTGCAGAGAGCATTCGAGCTTGATGAACAAACAGAAGACACACATCAAAATGTGACATCAAGCATGCAAAAAAAGTCAGTTTTTTTCAGTTTTTTTTCATACAAACTCCAGAAATACTAATACAATGTTTGATAAGTATTTGGTAGCGCATCTTGACCGCTTATGCTACAGTACCACAAAACTAGATTTCACGCCGTTAAATTTTATAAAAATCAGTGCCTTATATTAATTTTAAAAGAAGTATTTTTAATACAATATTCCTCATAAAGTGCAAATATTTTACATTCACAAGCACTGGTGATGACAGAGAAAAGGTTATTTTTTTAATCAATACTTATTCCTTCACCATCAAACACATCACAAAAGATTGTCATCGATTGACAATCTAAAAAAGAGCATGTGGGCTGTGGTATTTAGATTAAAAGCTTCTTGCCAAATAACTGTCACTCTTAACGCGCATTTTGTTGCAAATCTGCTGAATATACGCCAGGTCGACTTAATTTTTCTGTCAATCACATGACAAGCAGTATCATCATAAATGCCTTTTAAAAAACTGAAATTTAATATTTACAGGCGCATCTTTTTCTCAATTTATTTACATGTGTTCAAAGGAAAAAAAAAAGAAATCAAAGTAGTTAATTATAAATAAATGATAATAAAACACAAGTAATTTTTGTGTTACATACGCCTACTGGAAAATTTATAAGATACTGTACTCGTATACTCGTAGTACGTACATATTTCGAAGTATGTATGGCGATTTAAAAATAATTTTATTGTCTCATAAAAATATCATATTTTCATCTAAAATTATGTTATGGCCCGTAAATTTAGAGATTTGTGTCAACGATTTAATGGAATCATATCATAATTCCATGAGCAGAAAATTAAATATGAAATATTAATTCGCAAAACGAAAAAGCTTGCTTGCTTTGCTTGCTGGTCGGTTAAAGCTTAAAACAAAATGTACAATACGGGTTTTTAAATAGAAAACATATGTATGTATGCATGTATGCATACATACACTCACTTGATAAGATTGTAGACCCCATTCAATTAGAATTTATTTATTTGCCACAGCGATTGATAACCGTTGTGTAGATAACCTTTTGTGATTAAATAGTTTTTGTTTTTGGTGATCGAATTTATTTCATTTGAAATCTCAGGCAACTTACCTTGTTTATTCGCCGTAATCTGTAAATAAAAAAAAAATATTATGTAAAATAAAATTTTTTAAATGCTTAGTAAAAAATAAAAAAATAAGATGAGATATTTAATTTCTAATTTCTAAGCTTTACAAAACTCGTAAGTTTCCGTGGTGTAGTGGTTATCACATCCGCCTAACACGCGGAAGGCCCCCGGTTCGATCCCGGGCGGAAACAATCTTATTTTACTGTGGACAATTTTTTATAAAGCTCATTTCCCCTTTCAGAGCAAAAATCACATTTAATTTGAATTTTAAATTTAATAGCAGCATTTTTTTTGGATGGTGATAAAAACACAAAATTTGCATAATTTTTTTTTCGAAGGGAAATATACAGCGATGTATACAATGTTAGTATATTTTTTAAACCGTATCATAACGAGCTTCATTTTTTAACCGACTTCAAAAAGAAGGAGGTTATATCAATTCGTCTCTATTTTTTTGGCGGTGTTACTTCATAACTCGGAACATTTATGACCGATTGTAAAAATTATTATTTTTTGTCTGAGAGGGTATAGCTTTGCAATGCAATATTGGTGCCATTGTAAAAATTTTTTTAATTTTATTTAATGATATTATGCTTATTTGATTGCAACGAAACTTACCCAACACATTGGGCTCTCGTAACGGCACAATGTTGAAGTTGAAAAAAAAAGGCGGAGACACGACCAATTAAACTTAATATTATGTTTCACATGCTTTTATTTCACCGATTTTTACGAAACTTGTCACACACCCTAAGCTCAAACAAGGCTCAATCTGACATTCAAAAAAATGGGCGGGGGCACGCCTATACAATTTTAATATATTTCACGTGCTTGTACTTAACCAATTTTTACGAAACTTTTGCACACACCTTGAACTTAAAAACACTCAATATTGTGTTAAAAAAGTGGGCGTAGCCACGCCTCATAAAACTTAATTTTATATTTCACGTACTTCTATCAGATTTTTGCATTGAAGTCTGTTTTTTTTTGGCAGAAATATTTTTTTATATATCGAATATTTGCGACCGTAGAGATAATCGATTTTCGTAAAAAACCTAAATTCACAGTTTATCTCGCTTAAGCTTTTTTTTGGCGCTTATGGCGCAGTTCACAGTTCTTTACGTTAAAGAACATTAAACGAAATTTCGGTGATCAAAAATTCAGAACAGAAATCACCATTAATAATATTTAAGACTATGATACGTTCAGCATAGTGTTACGGCTTTCTAGAGTAGACAGCTTAATAAGTGCAAGTCGAGCAGAGTAAGAAGGAAAGTTAACTTGGCTCAAAACGTAATCCTGGAAGATAAAATAACAGGAATTGCTTTTGCAACGATTCAAAAGTATCAGAGTGAATTTGGTAAAATTTATTCATATTCCAGAATCGGACGTCCAGTGATATGTACAATGCTTTCCCAATGTACGGGTCATTAAACTTTTTTGCACAATAATTCCGAACTTTTTCCAAAATTACGGGTTTACGTGTGTCGGGGTTTTAAAAAGGGCAATCGGAACTTTATTTTTGCAGGGTTAAAGTTATCCCATTTCGACCTGTTTCTGTAGCATATCGATAGATATAACAGTCAATGTGTTCTATGCATTTGAGCTGAAGGGTATGTCCAATAAATAAAATTAAGACAAATATTTTTGTGAAACATGTAAACCCTCAAACTCCCTCATATAAAGGCAATTTTGGGCTAAAGTCTAACAAATCGAATAAAAACCCCCTAAAAAATATTGGCCAAAAATTTTACTACAAGTTTCAAAGATAATAAAGCTCAGTATTTACACAAAAAGCAAAAACCAGCTAAACTCAAGATTGCCCATTTTCATTCTTACAAATTTCTTTGCGGGCAATTAAAAAACAAAAAGATTAAATTCCCACAAAAAAAAAATTTGTAAAAACAAAAATGGTCGTCTTGTATTATATTATCAAATCAAATATCCTTCCATTTCTATCTGTTCTACTTCAATATTTCCTCTTACATTTTTCATCGTCATTATAAAGATTAATTATTAAAGGAAAGTTCAAAATTTTAAGAAATCTACTACAACTGGTCTGACTAATTATTTGAAGGAGGAGCAGCTTTACATTACGAGGTAAGAAAATTCAAAAGAACGAATATTTGAAAACCAGAGTATTTAAAACATTTTTTAATTTTTTTCTTTAAAGAAAAAATCTGAAGCAGGCACATATTAAATTTTATAGTTAAGAGATGCCAAGTGTGCTAAGTCTATGTCCACCACTGTAGATATCTAATCCCATACGTACATATATACATGTGTATGTATGTATGCATGCTAAAATATTCATATTCTTCTTATGTAATAAAAATATCATTTTAAAAACTTTGATGATTAATCAATGAGGTCATACGACTTGAAGAACTTCGAATGAAAGTGGGTTTAATTGGCTGGAAAAAATTGGTACATATGTACATATACTATATATGTAAGTATGTATGTACATATGTATTTACATATGAATGTTATACATTCACACATTCATTCCAAATTGAAAATAAAATTCGAATATCACAACACAACAAAAAGTAATATTACCCAAAAAAAAAAATAAATAAAACACAAGAATAAAGACACATTACATATGTACATACATATGTGCATACTTAAGTATGTACATACACATGTACATATGTATGTAGTACATGTGTATATAACTTTTGCTTTTTAAAATATTTTTACTTCTGTTTTTGTATTCTGAGCCCGCACAACTCAACTGCGTCATAAAATTTTCAAATACAATTTTTAAAGTAGAAGAAGACGAGGAAACAATGAATGATGTCGTCACAAATATTTTTCTAATCTTTTGTTCTTCGTTGTGATTTTGGAATTTGGCCAAATTTTTATTTCGATTACAAATCATGATTCATCTATTTGTATTCAGCCGTCTCTCATTGCATTTATACTATGAGATTTTTGGGAAGCATTGGAATGTTTTTGGTATTTATTTTTAAGAGGGCAGTGGGTTGGAATTACGTACAACCTACATATGTACATATGTATATGTATGTATGTATGTATGTATGAACGATTTAATAATTGCAAGCATGAGTATGTACTTGTTTTTATCTCCGAAATTATTACTTGATTTTTTTGTTTGTAATCTGACAGATTTTAAAAGTATGACCAGCAGATATGGAAATATTTTTATGGAATTTATGTATTAAAAAAGACATAACTTGGCCTATTATATTATGTCTACGATCAATCGTTTGTTCGGTCAAATATTTGGGAGCACATGAATTTCATTAGTGAAGACCGTTTTTATCCATATCATTCATGTTCAGATTCTTAGAGCAATGTCAGACTATTTATACGAATCGCGATATGTTGTCATCAAATAAAGTTGCGCGATGTAGTATACATAATGAAAAAAAAACGGCATATATTTTTTAATGTATGATTAACTAAAATAATTTTGCGAAAATAAACTTGCATCTGAGTTTTCTTGAAGTATAAACTTTTGAGAGGAATCTGCAACAGCCTGTGTAACCATTTCAGCAGTTTTGCAGCTAAATGTAGCATTTTTTGTTTTGATTTGAATGCAAATTTTTCATTTAGCATTTGGTATAATTTTTAGCATTTCGCAACTATTTATTTAGCATATTATTGTGGCTGATGAAATGCGCTACCAAACTTAAAGTTAATGTTTTTTGACGACATGCGCTCTAAATAAGTTATAAGGATTGTTTTTTTATTTTAGATCTTTATCTTAATTTAATAAAATGCGAAATTAGGATAATGAAACATGTATTTGGATTGTGAGCCCCTATCACGCAAACGAGTCAATAACTTCCATGCAAAGGGAGTTTCGGCGTATCTTCAGTGACACGGCTCCCAGCAGATGGACAACAATGAGATTGGTAAGCTCTTAAGCTCCAAGGCCTTACAACAAAGATCTCTTACAACAGTTAGGACACAAGTAACAATTGCTGCCATAAAGGCCACCTTAAGCCGTTAAACAAAAAATTTATCTGCCAAAAGAATTGAATTTATTTTAATATAGGGTTTAAGCCACAAGTAACTTAAACCTCACGAATTTTATTATCCGCTTGGAATATTGACAGAGGATTCTACGAACGGTGGAAGACGGCGAAACCATGCTCAACCATATCTCTTTGTGGGACGAGTCAAATTTCGATTTAAGCGGCAATGTTATAAGCCAAATTGTGGAATGTGGGGTGACTCTCTCTCAAGTCACAGGGTGGTGTGCAGCTTCACCAAGCTGTATTGTTGGGCAATACTTTTTTAAAGAAGACGGTCACACTGTAACAATTACTGCACACCGTTATTTAAAAATCTTAAAGGAATTTTTGTATCCTGAACTGCGCCAAAAGAGAAGTTTTTCATTTCTGTGTGGTTTCAACAAGATGCCGGGGTCGTTATGGAGGTACACCTAAAATTCATAGATATAATTTTTTCAAGAGCCTCAAAATTTCTTTGGCGTCCACGGTCTAACTGCAGCAGATATATAAATTTAAATGCTTTAATTCAATGGATGAGATCGGTAAATGAAGCGACTCCGGCATAAACTCCACAGGCAGTCATGTAAAACTTTTTGTTATGATGCCACACATGCGCCTCTTTCTATGGCTATAAAAAGTAATTTTTTCGATACACAGAAAAAAATTAAATACAGTTTCAACTACGAAAACTATATTTTCAAAAATATTTTTTTTTACTTCTGAGATTTCAAATACAACTTATTTTATTTTCTAGGTAATTATATTTTGATCATACGATAAAATTATGCAATTGAAAACAAGTTAAATTTTTTGATAAATTTTAATTGAGTATTTTTTTCGGTGTAGTTAATTTATTCCCATTTTTTAATGAATTTCGCTACATTCCAATAAATTAAGGTATTTATTGGGACTTGGAAGTTATGAAACTTAAACATTTATTAATTACACCATTTGTTTTAAGTCTTAGCAGATTGCTACTAATTTTAGCACTTTCTAGCATTAATTTTAAGCCGATTCAGTTGGAAAACATTTTTTATATCTCTGGTCACACTGCTGACAACACTGAACCATCCTTGTTACACTGATAAGGATATGAAATTTAAGCATTTAAGAAACTAAAAACGAATACATTTGTAAATATCTGTGTGTTTGCAGATGTTAAAAGTTGATCATAAATGTTGTCACACATTCCCACCACCAAACAGATTGTTTTAGTCGCCATTTTAATTGCTTTCCTGCAACCGAGTTTCGTGTTTTCTTTTTAATGGATGTATTTATACAAAATTGTATTTTTAATGTTTCTAAGTACAAGCATTGGCGGCTGTCTAAAAGGGAAATAAAATCCATAATTATTTTCAATATTGAAATGAAATTATGTAGATTTGTGCCTTAAAGTATATGGCAGAATAACCATATTATTTTATGATGTACTTCAAGTCAGTTCTAAAGAAGTATGACGTTATCAAAAAAAAAAACAAAAACTTTATAAAAATTTAACTATTGTAAAGGGAGGAGGTTGCTAACTGATTGATACCGACTTCTCATGACAAATCTGTATCATTTATAAATGCGAGACAGTCAACAGTTGGGTAAGAATATATGAAAAATAACTCTGTTGGTCTACTCTGTAATTCGAAACGAAAGAAAAGGCTTTCGAATTTACGTGTTATTAAGATACAAGTTCGAAAGAGTTTTCTTTCGCTACGAATTGCAGAGTAAACCCCTGAAATTAAATTCTTTTCGAAATGACAAAGTTCTTAACAATCACACTTATGGCTCAATTATGGATGTCACACAAACTACAGTTGCGTTGCCGGTTGCCAAAATGTCATAACGTTTGGCAACTAGCAATTAACAACTGTTAATTTCAGCTGGGAAATTGTAGTTTTTAAAATGAAAAATTAAAATTAAGGAAACTACTTTCTTTTTTGTGGGCCCTGGGGGGGGGAAGGTGGGAATATAATTTAAAGAATATTATTATTTTAAGCAATTACTCTTACTTACAACAGAGACGATAATTCTACAGGATTTCAATTGTGCTCTAAATCCCACGATGTCGACAATGTTCGACTTGTCTCACGCTTACATTTGAAACAACAACGACGAGTCGAACGTTGTCGACATCGTGCGGTTGGCCCACAATTTTTATGATAACTAATTTTTAAACACTTTTACTCAAGAATAGTTTCTTTAGCACTTATATTTCTTCTATTTTTAAGCTTCGTTTACATTGTTTTCAGTTGCCCATCTGTCATAATCATATCTTCAAAAACCTTTTGCCAACTGGAGAATGCTGACATACATACATAATACTAATTTTAATGTCAGTTGCGTTGCCAGTTGGGAAAGCAATTAAAGTTGCGGTTGCCATCCATAATCGAGACATTAAATACATACGTTAATATACATATTATAATAAAAGAAACTGAATAGAGAATGTGATCTTTTTAAATCAGTCAAAAAGTGAACTAGTGAAAGACACTTTTAAAATATATTAACATTTGCAACTAGTTCTTTACAAACACTTTTTCGACATTCCAAAGCTTCTTTTTAATTTTACTGAAATCCTTTTTTTAGCTACTTAATAGGATTAAAGATTAAATACCCTTATTACTCTGTCACGTAAACAATTCATATTGTGAAAGCTTGTAAGACAATATACCTAGAAATTGTACATGAAAATCTATTACATTGCTGCAAATTGCAATGAACAATTGCTTCAATAATAATGTACTCGCACACTATTGCAACAACGACACCCACACGCACATAAAATTTAAAAAAAATATACATACATACATTTATCTATTGCATACTACTGATTCTAATCCTATTATTATTGTTGTAGAACTATCTCAATATCTCTTGGGTACAAGTTTGTCTGTGGTATGTCCAAAATACTTTCATTTGTATGTGCGTGCATCGCCACACAAAACACACAAATACAAACACACATCAGATTATATTCATCCTTGCAAGGATGTTTTACTTACACTCATACACATACATAAACTGTCTCAAAAAGTGATAAAGTTATTGTTACAATTAGAATACGAGTAAAAGTCGTATGCGTATACGCAAGCGCATAATCAATCCTATTGGCCTTAAGACAAATATTTGCTATGAAGCAACATTTAGTTTTCATTCTTTAAAACTATAAACTACATGCATACAAACATACAATAATATTAAGAACAACAATTAGCAGTGTAAACTATTGTGCCTTGTTGCTGCTGCCGCCTGTTGTCGTCATCAATTTCAGTTTCATAACACGCACACAATCGTTCTGTTAGCAGAGATTTTCTTCTACAACATTTTACTACATATTTCATTTATCATAATTGTATGGTGTGAGAAGGATGTAGTGGATGCTGATGTTTGTGTATGAAAGCGATTTGGATGTAATTGAATCAGGCAGTGGGACAGGGGCGGTCAAATGAACCAGATGAAAAATAATTTGCGGAAATTTTTTTAAATCGTATCGATTATTTAAAGCGTGCATGAAATTTCTACCGAAATTGGCTATTTCCTATAAAAAACTTTTCAAGATTTTGTAATGGCTTCCTAAGTAATGAGTGGTACTTATTGATCTAGTTGTTTTACATGAAAATGATTTATGCCCTAATTAATTTGAACATATTTTTGAGTTCTCTAAAAGAGCATTTACGCACACTAGCACGAAATCTAGCAGATTTCAATTGAAATCTTTCTGAAAATTTATACCGTTTATACCAAGTTTTTTTATTGACAAACAACTGCAATCTAGCCGATTCACACACCTTGTTAAGTACCGAAGCTTACTTTTTAGTACACATTTGGAAAAGAAAATCATAGTTGCATCACTCAGTTCTACTAGATTTTGAGTAGATTTTAACAATATTTAGTGATGAAGGAGATTTGGTTTTGTATGGGAATTCTATTTACTAAAGTTTTGCTAAAATCTTGTACTTGTAAGTGTTAGATTTTGCTAAAATTTAAACGCACTATAACTCCTCAAAAAAAAAAACCCCCATCACTAATATTTCATTTTCCTTTAGAGTAAAGGGTCCTGCAATGGGTACTTCCGAACTTTAAGAGAACTTACATTTAAGAGAAGTTACATCTGTATGTTTTGCCAAATCTCCATTAGCGGGTATAGTATTCAAAAACACCTGCAAATGATAAGTGTTCCGTTTGAGCAACGTTTTACGTGCTTCTCCCATTTTACAGTAGTGCTACCGAGAGAACCGTAGTGTGCTGGATCAATTTGAGTCAATGAAAGATCTGCTGAAAGCATCGTCGCTGTCCGCGGGGTAGTACAGGAGAATCCGAGGCAGTGGATTTCGCGTCGCTCACACCAACTTTGCCTTTCACAGACCAACTTGACGACTTATAAGTCATCACTTAGGCCTGCCTCCCTAAAAAGTTCAACTGATACAGTATTTGAAAGCAAACGATCATATACGACGTCGTGAGTTCGCTGAAATTGGCAGTTGGAAACTGACCCTAATTTTCATGGAAAAATTGTGATGATGCCAAATTTCTGAATGACAAATCTGTCGAATTTGGGATGAGCCAATCTGCATGAGATACCAGAGCATCCCGAAAGTCACGGTTCGCTATGTATTTTGAGTTGGACATTATCGCGGCGAACGCTATAAGTCGATGATTACCCACTACTTTTGGCCACCATTTGATGATATGGACACCTACGGCATAGAGTTCCAACAAAACGGCGTCATGTGCTACACAGCTCATTCGACAGTAGTGAATTTATGGCCTGATCATCTCACGTGGTGGTGATGCGAACTGGTCTCCGAGATCGTGCAATTTGATTGAGTTTTGATATTTCTGGGTTTATGACCCCACATATTACAACAACTGACGAGCCTTTATACATACGAGTATTTACATTTAAAAAGCGATATTCATTTAACGTTTTTATAGATGTATACTTTTTTCCAATAGGACCAGCAATCAGGTGATGACCCCTATTCATGCAATGCTCTGTACTAGAACTAGGAAACTAAGTTTTTGGGGACTTTTTATTTGAACAGCCGTAAAATAGAGTTTGAAGTGACGGCCCATGCACAAGAGTTGTATTCCGTTTTCTCAGGGTGGTGGCATAAATAGCAAGGAGATCAGATGGCACTTGTATGCTTTTTTTTGGGACATTATTTCTCATGCCAAGCAGTTCATTCCATTCTATTTAATCCAATCGAATCTATTTTTCATATTTTCCAATGGTGGCGACTTTTTCGGTGTTTGCAAGCAATATATTTAAAGTAAATCTGAGAAGTTCGATCAACCAATCATGTGGATCTTTTTAATATTTCATTTTTGTGAAACATTCTGTTGTAACAGTTGTGAAAGCAGTTTTGATTTCTGACACATGTGTTTTCAAGTTTTTATTTATGTCAAAATGCGTCCCACTGTACGTGTTTGGAGGGACACTATGGAAACTTATCGCCGACTTTAGTGAGTGTGTACAATATGAGCAAACAAATTCTGTGTGGCTGTGTAAGTTTTATATTGTTTTCCAGCATCATTCCATTCAATATTCATATTAGCAGTCAAGTAAAAGAGCAACCGGGCTGAGGCGAGTGAAAAAGGGGGCCAATATAATATGGAAACTCGGTTGCCTACATTATTATTCTGCTTTTCATTTCTGTTTTTTTTATATTTTTTATTATTTTTGTCCAATTCAAGAGATAACATTTCAGGCAAAGCGAAAGTGTTTTATAGAAATTCTTTGAAGAGAATATTCATGGAGAATGGTGTGTGTAAGTACGTAACAATGATACATTGTTATTTGTATGTGTGTGAATGTTGCTGCGAGTGTGTGCTTGTGTTGTTGGGAGGATATTGTTCTTAGTGCTGCTGCTTGGATTTTCTTGTTGTTATTGTTGCTATCGTTGTATTTTGTCACACGGAGGACTTTTTTTGGCTATAAATACAATTGTTACCAAAGGATATTGTGTTAAAAACTCAACTGTGTTATCCTAGATAAGTGCTAAACTCAGCTAAAGGCGGTCGCGTTATTACAACGAGCTCCATTAAAGTGAAATTAAGAATAAAAAATATTAAAAAAATTTCATAGAAAATATTAAGCCGCTTCAAAGTTTAAAATATTAAAAAAGACAAAACATTAAACGTATGTAAGTGTTTATTAAAAGTTTTAAACAAAAACTCGAAGAAAAATAAAAGTTATAAAAAAACATAAATAAAAAAGTAATTTTTTTTTAATTGTTGATAATTTTTTCGATATTTAAAATTGCTTGCAATGGAAAATATGTGCGGTTTTTTTATTTTCTTGAGCATTTAAATTTAAATACTGGACTTCAGAACTTTGTGTTACACAAAAACAGAGTGAGATTTTATTGAATCTACTTATTTCAATATGAAAATATGAAATATTTGATACCTCGAAATAAATGCTTTGATTCTATGAAACAAGTCCACAGCATTAAGTTTTTTGATATACATATGTACATACTCGTGTATCAAATTTTTAAAATCTGGAAATAAAAACTTCTAAAAACAAACAAATTAAAATTCAATTCGAACCACATTTTTAAAAACTCAAGGAGTCAAATTAAAAACATCGCATTCTCGTGAAATACAATATACAAAAATACCTTCAGATTTAAATATTTTAATATCAACTCTCCAAACTCAGTTGTCAAAAATTCTGTTACGACATAGCTCTAAGGCAAAATTTTGATTTACCATTGGGGAAAACAAGCTTGCGTGTGTTAATATAAATGACCTCTTTCCCCAGCTTTAAAACAGATAAAAAAAATTTGTTTTGAAGCTCAGATTGAACAAGCCGGTAAAATCAGCGACAGTTCTATGTGAAAAAAACACATTTCCAGAAAAGTGATAGAAACATAATGTAATTTATTTAAATAGGTTCGAAAAGTAAAAATTAAATGAAGAGAAATCAGTTCTTAATTATTTCCGGCTAGTCTACGGTATATTTTATGATGTTTTCATGGAAACATACAGCCTGTGCGTAGTATTGCATGATAATTCCCATTTGGTTTATATTGAAATTAATATAATAGCCCTTCCATTTGAAAGTGAGACAAGTCCGTTTTTTGAAAAAAAAAATATATAATGGTATTTTTCGATTAAACACTACATGATTTGTATTTGCAAAAATAAACTTCTAAAGCTTGACTTGCCCTACTTAATAGCGTAATGTGTTAACATGGGCAATATATTTTCTGTGCGGTCACTCTAAACAAAATATTTATTCAAAGTGTTAAATTATAAATTCTGTTTTCCCAGAAATTTTAGTATAAATTTGTTATTGAGAAATCTTGAAGATTTTATTGTGTTATGATTGAGAAGATGAGGAGAATAATTAAAAAGAAAAGAGGAAGACAATGGTTTCAAAAGTAGATTCAATATCGGAGAGAGGAAGGGTGTTGCGCAAAATTGTTAACGGAGATATGGGCAGAATCTCTCATCTTCTTACAAATGAAGTCATATGATTTTGACAAGTTAAGCCTAGAATTTTTTTGAAGTTGTTTATTTAGGGGGGCGAAAAAAGTAAAGAAATATACTTATGGTACTGTTTTGGGTATCCTATTTACTTTCTAAAGTAATAAAGTAAGAAATGAAATTATAATTATTTTTTCTCTCACTAAGAAACCTACAAACACGTTTTGGTACTTTTTTTTCGGAAATTTTAATATACAAAGTGTAAACATTTTATTTTTTTTTGGTACTTTTTGGTGTAAAACTATTTTGTATGTATATATACCGAATGATTTTTTCAATATGAACTCTTTTTTGTATAAAATATTGGTTTTAGCTCCTCTATCGAAAATTCATTTATAAAATTATGTTTTTTTGAAGGGATTAAAAATGTGCGAGAAGGGTAATTACGAAAATCAATACTAGAAATTTCATTACAAAACCATGTGACCAATTTTTATAAAAATTGAGACGCAGGAAAAAACAATTTTAGGAGCAAGGACTTTTTGAAAAAAGTATTTTTTAAAAAGTACTTTTTTTGAATGTAAAATGTACTTTTTTTAATGTACTTAAGTATTCACAGCTTTTGCTAAATTTTTTATCCCCTAAATTAATTTTCTATTAATTGGAAGGAACTCATGATATAAAATCATTCGACATATGTATGTAAATATATAAGAAATGATTTTACACCAAAAAGTACGAAAGAGAGCAACAATTGTTGCCCTTTATGTAAAAGAGTTTAAAAAAAGTACTTTGAAAGATGAATTTTTAACACAAAACTACCAAGATTATATTTTTACCCTTTTCCCCTCCCCATAAATTTACAAATTTAAAAAGAGCAAAACCCGATCATATAAAGACAAAAAATGTACGCATTTTATATCTTTTTATCCCTTTAATTATATTTGCTCAAAAATTAATAAAATATTTGAATTTATTGATTTTGAATTTATTTTTAGTTCTTTTGCAGCGATTGGAGCCATACAAAATAAGTTTCTTAATATTGGATGGGATCCAATGAATATGTGAACAATAAAAGACAGTATTGTGCAATAAAAGATAGTCTTGCAGTGATATGAAGATATTGCAAATGGTCTGAGTTTGTATTTTTTTAAGCATTACATCAAATTAAATAGATTTTTCTTGAGAAATTTCAAAGAAAACTTTTCAAATGTATTTCTTGCCCTTTGCACAGTCAAATTTCGTTTATAAGATAATAAAAACTCAATAAAGCAACAAATTATGTAGCACATTTTTAAATTCAAAGTAGTTTCTGTTAAATGCATAAACTTTGTTCATGTATGTATGTATGTACTCGTACATTAGGGAAAACAATTTTTCGCTTTAGTTATATTCCTTATGCTCGCTTCACATTATGCACATATTGGCATAAATGATTCATTAGCATTGGGAGTATGAATAGAGTTTAAGTATCTCTACTGGAGTGTTGTCGATTTGTGGGTCCCCTTCCGATATGGTATAGAACAATATTTTTGGGAACAGAAGATTTTCTGTAATTGTGCTATGATTTCAATTTTATGCAACGGAAGTTATAGGAAATGAAGTATAAATTTTGAACCAGACAAGCGGTCAATTAACCATTATATGTTTTTGTCCTCAATCAAGAAGTTCTATTTAAGTATTGCTCGAAGATGGTTATTGTTACAGCGATAATTTGCCTCATGGCCACAATCTCCAATGTTTGTTCCGATTTTGAATTATATCAAAATCGTACAATAAAATCTTTTTAGATGGGGTTTCGTATTGTATGATCAGTAATAAAGCTGGATATAAATGAAATAAAAAAGTTTAATGGAAGTGAAAGCATATACTGTTTTATATTATATTTGCACCTTGGCAACATCTATAAGAGTCATTTTAAAATTTCAGGAATAATTCCCTTCCGGCAAAAAAAAGTTTAGAAATACAGAGAAAAATTTTATAGCCCGTTTTTTTTTAATTAAAGGCATATGGTGTGCAAATTTAATTATTTTTTCCATCAAATAAAATAGTATTAATATTTTTCCAAGATGGCTACGAAATATTTCCCCTTATTGTGAATGGCGTCGTCGACGTCACATCAAGACAATAAAAATTGTCACTTGTCTACTCATGGTCCATTCATTTACAAAGCCTAAGAGATTAGTAAGAGGTTGTCAATAAGAGCCAATTGTCGCCGATAAGGAGTGGACACGTGATAATATTTACTGTCGTCTTGATGTGATGCCGACGACGCTATTCACAATAAGGGTAATTTTTTTATATTATTTTTCACCGATTTAAAAACCAAACCAAAAATGCTATATCTAGTTTGAATCACATGTGTACAGTTTGTGCTTAATTTTGAATATTGCACAGCCTAAAATTGAAAGGCTACTGCGGCAACACTTTTATATTGACATCCTGTCTGTAAATATAAGTACGAGTACTCATGGAACTTATTGCGTATTCATGTTGTCTCCACTGTGTCTTTAATAGTCAATGTGCAGAAATGAATAATATCTGCTTTATAATATTTATATACATATAAATATATACACACTCATACATACTTAAATATGTTATTTAATCTATAAAATGAACTTCCTTTTTCCACCACACTTGTGCAGAAATGTGTTCTTATTTGTCATCATCTCACTTGTCATCGTAAAATTTTAACAACTTTGAATATTTTATGACGAAAAGAAAATAAGACAGATTTATTACCATTTCTAGAAAAAAGAATATACACATGTATGTAATAGAATTCACTGTAAAATACAAAAAGAAAAAAAGAATTTGTAATGATAAGAAATAATTGATTGTTAAAGTTATAAATTTTTGGAACTTAACATTTCCTGCCTCTGTTTTTTAAAGTAACACCACTCACTAAATTGAGGTTTATTTTATTAAATTAAAATGATATTGAATATTCACATATACAATAAATCAATAAAAATAGTGTTTGGTGCTTCAGATTCAAAGCCAACAAAAAACATAAAAAAGTTGTCTTCAAGAGATGCTCACAAGACTGTTCTTAGGGCTAATAAATCAGTGCAAGTTAATCTCTATTTTTGGTTTAAAATGCGTTTAAACTGGCAATACAGTATTTAAACCATCTGTTTCATCACGCATAAAATTGAGCGTTTAAACTACCAATACAGGCCATATGTTTTGCATTAAAAGAGCACTCAATTTTTTTCAAGTCTCTACTTTTTCTTCAGATCTTGTTCGACCTATTTTCTTACACACTATTATATAGTATAAAACTATTCTACTTCGCCAAGCATAAATATAATTCCTTTCTCAGTAAAATTTGGTGACCTTTAATTAAAATTTTTAACTTTTTTGCATTTTTGATTTTGCAAAGAATTGATAGCCTGCTGCAAAACAGCTGTTTTTTGACATTTATTCTAGTGCTGCCATAATATTATTTTTCAAACTACACATAAGGTATGGTTAACTGATTTACTTCTGTTGAGTTTAAGCCACATATAAACTTTGACTGATTTATTAGCCCTTAGACACTACCAAATCGCTTAAGTTTCAAATATTCACAAAAATATAAAAGTGCCTTGGTTTTACAAACGGAAATCACTGAACAGGCAACGAGTTAAGTGTGATTTTTTCTTCAACCGCTCAATGTCCCAAAACCTATAATTTCTGCAAAATGCATTTGAAATCGATTGGCAAGACAGTTAATTAAGGTCAAAATATAATTGCAGTTTCATTTCAGTTTTCTTAAACAACGACAGACAGCAAGTGTCAAGCGAGTAGTTCCGGTTGCAGTAAATATGTACACAATACACAAATACTATAAATGGGTGTTAGCCGGGCTACAAGAAAGTTGCCATTCGTATTCGATTTGCTTGAAATATATTTTTCTTATACAATGTGCACACAGCACACATACAAACATTCACGCAATCCCATTGTAATTGATGCCACTTTTAATTATGTCACAAAGTTATTTTGTAATTTTTCACCAAAAGTTTTGCCTAAAGCACCATAATTACATTTTATCGCAAAACGAAAAATATAAATAAAAATAAAAGCAAAAAGCAAAAAGAAAGGAAAAAAATGAATTATATACTCAAAGAAATAAAATAACCAGCATAACAACTATTCATAACTATTACGAAATTTTAAGGCATTTTTACCAAAAAACTTCAAAAAAAAAGAAGCAAAAATATTTAATGTGCACTTAATAATGATTATAAACTGATTTCTTCTTTTTTCCCCCATTTTGAAATTTTTGCAGTCTTTTTTTCCTCTGTGGTCACGATTAAAGAAAAGAAAACAGAAATAAGGAGCCGTTTTGTTGAATTAAAAGCAGCTGAGTGAGTCTTCTCTGAGAAAAAATAAATAAAAAAGAAAAAGAAAAAAACAACATCATTCTGCTAAAGTAACAGCAATAAACATTTTAATACTTGAATTCAACAACAAACGAAAGTGAAATTTAAAAGTATTTATTGCTGAGTTGTTAAAAAAAGCAGCAAAAAATCGTTAAACCGGAAACGTAAAAAATGCATTTCAATAAATTTGGTAGCAGTGACAACAGCATGAAACGTTTCAGTTCACCATCAGCATCAACATCTCCTTGCCCTGCAACTGCATTGCCTTCGTCGTTACCACCATCACCATCATCATCATCAGCATCGTCAGCAAGTAAAACAAAAACAACAACAACACATGGTCTAAATTTGGGTCTTTGGTGGCTCCTTTTTATGACGGTTATTTTAATGGCCCAACAACAGCCTTGCGAATGTCGTTATTTGCCGACAAGGTCGCATGGCGATGATTTGGATAAACTGCGTGAGTTAATGTTGCAGGTAAGTTGTTGTTCTGCAGCATTGTTTGCAGGAAAACAAAAATGAATATAAATAATACGGGCTAAATTTAAGAAAAATAAAAACAAAAAATAATTGCAATCGCGAACAGGTGATGGATGGCATTTAAAGCTTGCAAATACGAATCTTTGCATTTGGATTTTTTTTTTTTAATTTCAACAGCCAAATGCCGCTCATCAACACATTTTGTATCAACTAGAGAGAATGATTTCTTTTTTGTCGGAGAGCTGTAAAACTTACACGTTTCATTAATTTTTTTTAATTTTATTTTATTGAGCCCTAGCATAAGTTTTTGCAGGAAAACAGTTTGTTTTGATAAAAAAAATATTTGAAAAGAGAAAAAAAACGCCCTTCCTAAGACTTCAAAAAAGAAGGTTTTCAGCTGGGTTGAATTTTTTTTATTTGTTACTTCGAAACTTCCTCGTTTTTTTACATTCTAAATTTTCTCTCATATGGTATTCCACAGCTACAAAGGGCGGCACCACACCCATTATAATTTAACATAAAATTTCTTGTACTTCTTTAGATATATATGATATCAGATGAGTACGTAATGCAAAAAAGAACCTTTTCAGTCAGACCCGCTTTTGGGAAAGTTAATTTTAAAAATTTTATTTTTGAAAGGCGTTAGGCTTAACCTGTAACTACTTGACAAATGACAAGCAAAAACTGCGCCATTAATAAAAATGGAACTCTTTATACTTCCACAACGCCTTGAAATCATTAAGGATCACTGCAACACTGCATATTGAAAAAAACGTACAAAGAGCAGATTTGTAAAAGAGTGAGTGTTTGTCCACTTCTCATCGATCTTTGCAATTGGGCTCTGCACAAACGGTATTACACATTTTGCATAAATACTTAGATCTTAGGCATTTAAAGTTCAACAAAATGGCGCTACACAAGTAAAAATACAATCACTATTTTGTGTGAAAAGTTTCCTGATCCTGTGATTTTTCGAAGCGGCGATCACAATGGACAACGGAGGTCTTGTTATTTAACATCTTTAGGTTTTCTTCTTTGGGACTAAGTAAGAAATGGCCACGTTCGATTCAGGAACTAAAAATTAAAATTTTTTGTATGGGGACCAACCACTCTAATGATTGAGAATGGAGGCTAGGTAGTGGGGAATATTAGTGGGGGTTGGTCTTAAGTTTTACCCCTCTAGAAGCGAATCAGGTACAGTTGTGAAGCTTTTTGTGGATTTTGCCTCGTTATCCTCTAGTTTTGACCCCGAAAAGGATCCATTTACCCCATCCCACAACTATAATTTTGTGGCTTATTCATTTTCTTTTCAAAAATTTATAAAATTAGGGGTCCTAACGTATCGAAATCAAAAATTCATATACTTATCGCTCATTTACTCAAACAACATCATAACGCAAAAAATGGACTTTTTTAGTTAATGATGCAGAAATAATCCTCATATCGTTCTTTATTATTGTGTTAAAATTGCATACAAATATCTTATTTGCTCAACTCTTGAGAGCAAAATAAAATTTTAGTTTCCCATAAAGTTGTGTGCAAATTGAAAACTTTAAACTCGTTTTCTGGCGCAAACTATGTTTTCTGAGTTATGACATTGTTTGAGTAAATAATGAGCGATATGTTTATCCAAAGGCAAACTTTAACATTCCATAGTTTAATTACAAATTCTCAATGTCATAATTAAGAAGGCAAAACTGCCCAAAATTAAAATATTTTCAACTAAATGCTGAGAAACAAGTCTTAAATTACAAACAAAGTAAACATGTTGAGCCACGCCTTTGCAACACTCCTTGCAACATGAGCGCTTAAATATTAAGTAGTCTCTTTCCACAAATTCGATGTTTAATTTCAATTAAAGACACCATCAAAATATTTATATGATCACACGCACTTGCCAACCTGCAAACGTTTGCAATCATCAGGTGAATGTGGAAGATGCTTGTGTGTGCAGCCCGTCCGTCGATCATATTGAAAGGACCGCCGCTTAATGTAAAAGACACAAAAAAAAATTACAGAAATGATCTTTCAAAAAAAAAAGCTTGCACTGCTTGCCGACATAAATGTTTTTGTATTTATTCGGAAAATGAAAATTGTTTCATAAGAATTATTTAAAAAAAAAAATTAGCAGTTTTAGTATTTTCTGAATTAATGATGCATTACTGAAATTGCTTTCAATTCATAGACAATTTCATGTTTCTGTCCTGTGCTCATGATGCGCAGCAACCAGTCAAGTCAAGTCAAGTAATTTTCTTGCAGCATTCATTCCTGTTTTAAAAGTTTTTGAACGGATTTTTCTTTCATTAATGAAATCAAAAATGCAGTATGTCTTGTTCAACTTGTAATAATTTTTACCGATGTTGATGATGAGTATTTTTTTTAAATTCATTTAGCCTACAAGTTCTTCATAAATATCATACGTACGTAGTACAAGCGTTGCTAATTTTAAAGTTTATCTATTGCAAGTATTTCACTTCGATTTTTTAGCTTCTCCATATTTTTTATCATCTTATTTACTGTGGCGATTACTTAATCAAATGGTATTAATAAAAAAGCCTTCTACGCTCTTAAGCCAAATATTAAAGTGAATGTCTCGTCTCTCTGGTGATTGCAACATATGAGTATGCCATTAACTATAATTTGAAAATAAAATTTGCTAACTAGTGTCAAATAGTTGCAAGAATGTATTGAATGAAAAATCAAGCGAAAATTTAAAGATGTTTTTTCCTCTTCTGAGCATAAATTTTTATTGGTACGAGTACAATTGGTTGAATAGGAATTTGCATTAATAGACAGAAATGCGTATTCTGTTTTGATTAATTTATTGGCGTATTTAGCCAAAAAGTGAATGTAAATCTTAACTTTTTCAGCTGCAAGTTTGCTTTGTTGTGCGTAAAACTTGTGCTTAGGAATACAACTCTGTCAGTTGCGTATTTATTTGCTGGCAGTCACTTGTTTTAAAAGTAAATGTTAAAAAAATCTTTATATTCTGCATTGAAATTTTGAAAGTCTAACGTTGGCTTAGGAGCAACGTTATTTTGCCTCTTTTTAAACAATGAAACAATCATTTACCACTCGTGGTTTCTTGCAATTGGACAATTTACTGATGTTGAAGGGAATAACTTCTTTTATTACATTAATGGCTTATATAAATTTGTTTCTTCATTCAAGTTATATGGGAGTCTTCATAATGAGGAAAACTCATGTCGTTCATTTACTCAAACAAAATCAAAACTCAAAAAATTTAATTGTTGAGGTAGTATCGTTCTTCCTATTGTGCAAACATTTCATACAAATATCTTTTTTTTTAACTTTAAACTCGTTTTCTGGCAAACTAGTTTTTTTTGAGTTATGACGTTCTTAGAGTAAGTGAGCGATATGAACTAAGTCCCTTAATGACAGCCTGACTATCGGAGAAGATAGATTTTTCTCATCCTCGATAGCTCCAGTCGATGTTATAAACTTTCGATTGAAAAATATTATGAGGTTTAAAAATCACAAGTCTGGCAAGGCAATCAGCAAGTCTGGCAAGACAAGACAGTCTGTCATCTGACTGTCGTTTATTTAGTGAAAGGTTTGCGATTTACGAATTCGGATCGCTTAATAATTAAATTCTGTAAAAACCATTAAAGCTTACTACAAAAGTGTTGGCCACTTTTCGATTATAGCAGCGTGATTATGATCAGCATAATCGATCTACTGTGCAAGGAATTGACAGGGTTATAAAGAAATTTGAGGAGACTGGAAACGTTGCAGATGTGGACATGGAAATTTGCGCACTGCGGAAAATATCGCTTCTTAGTAAAATTGTGGCGCGTCTTCCGAAGAATAGTTACCGTCAATTCAGAGCGCTACGGCCGTACGATAACCGATTTTTTTTCGGCCTGCAACTGAAGATTAAGAGCTGGACGATGTGTGGTGTCAACAACACGATCAATTTTAGCTTTATTGCATGGAAAGTTTCCAGAACGCGTAATATCCTATTTTGGCGACGTCAATTGGCCACCAAGAGCATACGACACAGCAGTTTTTTTTTAAGCAAGTCTGAGTTTATGGAAGAGAGAGGAAAGAAAAAAGAATGGGGGGGTGCAGACTTGCTTGTACCGAAAAGTTACTTCAATTCTCTTTTGTTATTTCATTCTTTTAAAACAATACGTAAATTGAACTAACATATTGTCTGTATGTAAAAACGAGCAGTTTAAAAAAATTGGAGACTTGCTTCAAGAAAAACTGATGTGTCTAGAATGTGACCTACGCGGATAATCTCCTAACATTGAACCACTTGAAAACCAACATTCGTTTTTCTTACGTAATGACAAGGGCCAAGCAGCGGATACTAATCCTAATGTAACATCACAGCGCCCTCCTTCGTTGGCATTGTGTAGCAGAATCATCGGCGAAGCACAATAACCCATAAAATGGCTACTAAACGCATCTTCGAAAATTTAATACGCCTCATTGACATTGAGAGGCCCTGCAACACCGCATTATTAAAAACGTGCAAAAAAAATACGAGTTGTAAAAGAATGAAGCTTTCCTCTATCTCTCCCTTCACCAACTCTCTTCTCTAGCACGATCCCTTCCATTTTTTGTTCATGGGAAATATTTAAAGTCAACAAAATGTTGGCCTCTTATTCCGGATAAGGGATTTAGGATGATTTAGGAAAAAACAACATATGAAAAATCAGATTTGCTTAACATCATGAACATGACTTCGGATTCACTGAATATGTATATATATGAAAACCCTTCTTAAAAATCATTAGAAATTATCCAAATTTGCACTAATTCCGAATCACAAGTTTAGGATCGTAGTGACTTCGTTGTAAGTTTCTTTTTACTGGATTATCATTGCAACATCGCTAAGGTTTTTTGATTGTTAAAACAGCAAGCTTTTGATACCAAAAAATTAATTCAACTTTCCAGAATGGAGAAACGTTTCCTATACATATACATACTGTAACAAAATCGCCAAAAAAGCTTAAACGACATAATTTTCGAATTTAATTTTTTTACCAAAATCGATCATTTGCTATCGTAAATAATCGATTTTTTTAAAAAAACGAGGTCAAAAATATGTGTCGGTTAAGCTTTTTTGGCGGTTACGACTCGATATATACATGTAAGTAATTTATACATTTTGTTGTTGTGTCACGCAAAAGCACCTTCAACTTCAAATTAAAAAGCCATTATGGAAGATCGTATAAACTTTTAAGACTTTATGGTTTCTTGTCTGTGTCTAAGGTCAAGTTTATGACCTGGATTGTTGCCAAAAATATGTGTGTACATTTAGCATTTAACAATTGTAAAAAACTACATAAAACTTCTGTTATTTATAACAATTGCTATAAAAATTCAATTTTACAAGCATAAACAAACAACTTTTTTGAAAAAATATATAAAAAAAAACTTTATAAATTAAAAGCAGTTGACGCAACCAAATAAATATAAAATAAAAATGCAAGAAACTATACAAGAAGATGGTACATAAATGACTTTAATGGCGTGTAACAAATTAGGCCACGCAGCTTAACCTCAATACGTCAGAGTATGCTGCGAAAAATAAAAATAGTTACAGATTCCCAGCCTAGAAAAGTGAATCAAAAAATATATTATAAATTGTACTTAAAGAAAATTAATTAGATCCATAACAAGGGTGTAATTAAAAATTATTTTAATTACGACAGTAGTTTTGAGTTGAGTTTTATGCCATTTATAAACATTTTATTACGAGTACAATGGCTGCTGTAGTTTATGAACATCATTAAAATTACGGCCCTACTGCAAATAATTAAATAAAACAAATGCAAATACAGACATACTACTCCCGGGGTAAGTTTGGCAACCAAAAAAACAAAAAAAAACACAAAGAAACATAAAAAAAATTACCGAAACCCAAGGTGTAGCAGCAATAAGCATTAGTTGGCCAAATAATGTAATAACCGTGAGTTTTATTTTGTTTGTTTGTAAAATTGTGATTTTATGGAGATGCTTAACAATGTATGTGTACCCGTAAATTCCACAAGTAGTCAGTCATGAATTAGTAGCATCCATCATTATCTAAATATTTGTTTGTTTGAAGCTAATCATGGGGCGTTAATCATTTAGTCAAAGTACTTGTAACTACATATTTTGTTAAGAATGGCTCATAAGCTAGTCTGTAGATTAAAGCAAAATTATCATGAAGCACATATGTACATACATATGGATGTATATATGTAAATTGTTACGGCTATTAAAATTCTATTTATTCCGCTGCTACAAATGAAGGTCTTAATTTAAAAATCGACTGGTCATACAGTGAGATTTTTGTATCAAAAAGCCCTTTTTCCACCACTCAATTTCTAAAATCGAATGCTGCAGTTTTGTGGAGAAATATTTAAACATGATACATAGGAATTTTCATAATGTCGTACGTGACCATTGTACAAATTTAAAGTAAAAAAAGGATTTTGTATTTTGGATTATTTTAACAATAACCGTAACTTATACTTCTAAATTATCCCCGCAATTACTGCTAAAAGGCCACTCAGACTATTATACTTTGTATTTATACAAGTCAAAAATTCAAATAATACGTGCAAGTGCGATATTGTGAATGCAAAATGTCATAACGAATGGTAAATAATACGATAAAAATCTGACATCCCATAATACTTGACCATTTTTTGAATATTTGCTAAGCGATAATACTTTTCATCTGATCAGAGTTGCATTATTACAAAATCCAAACTAACAAGTCGCCTGTTTCGACGCCGATGCCGTGCCGTCGTTTATGCTATATGTCTTTGTCTTAAAGCCGATATAAATATTGAATATGCTTATCGTATTGAATAATTTTTCGTGTAAGGCATGCCTGAAAGTAAACAAAACTGTCGTATTTTCATTTTCTTTATCTTATTTATATCAAGTACTTTAACCGCCGTCTATTTTCAAAGGCCGGCACGACCACAGCAGCAAGTAAACAATTAATGTAGGCATGTTAATTCTACACAGCTGTTTGCTTTCTACTTGTGTTTTTAATGTAATATGAGGTGCGATGGTGTGAAAAGAAAATGTAACTTTACGTTAGATTTTTTGACAGTCGAAACAAATGTCGTTAGATTTTTTTCTCCTAAAGTGTGATGAAAGTCTTTATACATGTATAATAGTCTGAGTGGCCCTTTAGTTTAATTTTGAGCAAGTTTTCGCTTTCAAAATAATTGCACAAAAACCAGGGCATTCGCATGTGACAAAAACAAAAGTTGTTTTTGAGGGCAACGCAGCAATAATTAAAAAAGACAAATTGTCAAATGTTTTTCAATCTTTTGATTTACCCAATTTTAAATACAGTCCCACGTGACATTTTTTTTCATCATGTCATGTACTGCAATGTTTCTGTCAAAGTTATGAATAAACATAAAATAAATGTTTTCAAATTAAGAGAAGTATTAAACGCACTATAGTAGAACATATTATAATCAAATGACTAGGTTCTGATAAACAAAAAATTTTAGATAAAAATTATCCTCCGAATCGACCTGTGAAAGCGTGTATCTTGAGTTAACCCGTGAGTTTATTCTTCAAGTGAAACTAAAATTGATATTTGGGAACTCACAAAAAGCTGCATATTCATGGCATGAAATTTGTTAAGCAAACTAATTTGGACAAGTGCTAATTTCTTTACAAATATTTTGATTTTGTTTAGGTTTTCAACATTAATTACAAAAACATAACACAGCCAACGCAATTTCTTTACAACATTAAACTTTAATTTTCAACCAGCTCAGTGATTTTATATGTAATGAATTACTTTCGTTCGGTCTATCTTTTTATGTTTTGTGTGTATGTGTACGTATGTGTGAGTGTGTGTGTGTTAAATATAGAGTAAATTTAGCTTAACTTTAATTCACTTAAATATGATTAATGATTCATGTCAAACAGAAGACAGCAACAAAATCCACTACGCGGTTGTGTAATCCTAATGGAGCACAAGAGATAATATTTACAAGCCGATAATGTTGTGTTATTTTTGATTTACAAGCAGCATTTGTAGTCGAGAAGATAACCATGACGAAAATTTTAATCTAAGGCAATGGAAAATTTGATATGTTTTCAGCTTCACCTTTTTCAATAAAATAAATAGCAGAAGGTCTTGTGATATGTATTAGAGCCCTGCGTAAGCATTCTTGAAATGTAAGTACGGCTTGTTTTTTAAATATGTATATTGCCGTGGCATGTACTAGTATTGTACTAATAACTGAAACAAATGCCTTTGCAAGCAGCGTTTGTTTTCGCAGACTTCGCTACAGTAAAGCATTTCAAAAATCCCCCATGTCTTGGAAGTTCTTTTCAATGGTATTATGCAGGTCTCTAATATGTATGTTCAAGAGCAAACATGAACGACATCAGTTATAAAGATTTCAAAAAAAGTGATCAAATATAATTTAATTTATATTGGAATTTTATTGTTTACTAACTTTATTTGTAACAAATTTCGTATGCATCGCTTTTGGATTTTACTAATTAAGAGTATTGTACGTCCGTAAATTTTTGAGTTAAGAGACATTTTAAATGGTCGTTTTTGCCGCAGGTGTGGAGTTCTTGCATACGCTCGGGCTCATTTGTAGCTGCTGCCAACCTTCAAGCAAATTTACCTAAAGTGCAAAAAGCGGCCAAAGTCAATATTGCCCATTTTTATTCTTACAAATTCCCTTGCAAGACAATTACAAAACGAACGGAATTTTGAAGAATAAAACTTGATAATCTTCACTTTAGTTGGTTTTTACTGTTTGTGTTAAATTTTAGGCTTTGAAGGGTGATTTTTAACAACTTTCCTTTTGGCAACTCAGCTGTTTTCGTGTATCAGTTTGGTGTATAATTCAACAATTAATCGACTTAGGCTGAGTTTACATCTGGCATTTCTTGTGTGCCATGTGCCCAAAAAAGCGTAACCACTAATTACTGATGAAAAACTGTTTGATTCAGACATGTATTTATTGATTTAAACTGTTTCCAATCATGTTGGATTCTATAAAGTTGTCTATTAGTTATGTATGCAACTGTTTAACTTAATAAATACGTGTCTGAATCAAATAGTTTTTCATTAGTAATTAGTGGTTACGCTTTTTTTACGCATGTATGGCACATAGCACACAGATGTAAGACCGGCCTTACAAACGAACAACGCTTGCAGATTATTGAATTTTATTATCAAAATTCATGCTCGGTTAAAAAAAGTAAATTGTGCACTTGTCTATTTTATGGTCAGTTTGAGCGACCTTCAGAGGCGCGTATTTGGAATCTTGTGACTAAATTTTGCACCCAAATTACATTATTGAACATTAAATTACAGCAGTTGTATCCGCTAGTATTGTTGGTGACCGTGAATCATCGATTCGGTGCCATTCGCAGCAATTGGGCATCTGTTACTCCAATTTTTTTTCTCCAAAATGCAGGAGCTGGACTTGGCTGACATGTGGTTTCAGCAAGACAGTGCCACATGCCATAAAGTACGCGAAGCAATGGCCTAATTGAGAGACGAGTTCGGTAAACAGTTTAGTTCACGAGCGTTAAATTGACCGCCTAGATCGTGCGATTTAACGCCTTTAGACTAGTTTTTGTAGGGCTATGTTAAGGCTCATGTCTATAGGAGCCAGTCCGCAACGCATGACATACTGAAAGCCAATATTGAAAAATTTATTCGTGAGATAACGGCGGATATGTTGGAGAGAGTACGCCAAAATTGGACCCAGCGTATGTACCATTTGAGGCGTAGCCGCGGTCAACATTTACATTATATCATCTTTAAAAATTGAAATATATAGATCGTTCTATCGACTCAAATAAAGATTTCATACATATCTCTAAATTTTATGTGTTTTTTTAAATCATATCCGCAAGCTCTTGAAAAATCACCCATTAGTAAGATTTTATGGCGAATATTTTTGTACAACATTTCATGCCCGATCCTCTCCTTTTTGGCGGAGTTTTTTTACGATTTGTTGGAGTAGAGCTAAAAATTAGCGTTATGTGGGGGCCGTTAGAGGGTTAACGTGTTCCATAAAAATATTTCCCTTAATATTTTCTGCAAAAATACTGAACATACTCAAAAATTCAGAGCTGTGTAAATCATTATGCTAGAGACTTAACAAAATCACGTAATTTTTATTATGTATCAAAAGTGAATTGACCTTTGACTGGTTGCATTCCGCTGCTCATAAGCATGTGCATATTTATTTTTAAACAGATGTTTGCTTAAACTGTTAACCCATACTGGTTAAGTGAATGAAGTATCCTCCTGGCAAAAAGACAAAAATACAAAGTAATATTTTACAACTTGTAATATAAACTGATATTTTAACGGCACAAAATTAATTTAGTTTTTATTTTTTTTTTGTGTAGTAAAAACAAGTGAAAGGCATGCCATTTGCCGCATATAAACAGAATCGAGAATGAATGTATTCGTGCTTGCAACAAAAAAAAAAAAAAAAAAGGAATTAACTCTAAAAATTTGGACTTCTTTAAATAATGCACAAGCACAAGTTGGCTCCCTATTAAAAAAAAAAAAAAAAATTAAAAAATAATACATACATCGAGTCTTACTATCTCAAAAGTCTACCGATGAGTTCTATGAGTAGGAACGCAATGACGTATAAAAATAAAGCAAAATCCCCAAATAAAATAAAGATTTTATATCCAAGAAATATACTTCGGTATTACTTGTAAAATATAATAAAAACAAAGAAATTCTTATTTAACTTCTCTGCTCTCTTTACTTGCATTTATAACGAACATACATACGAATGAATGTGCACTACTGCCACAATTCCATTTAAAACGCTGCTAAGTATTTAAAATACAATGTGCATGTTGCAAGTGAAACGTAATGTAGATGAAATGGTATAAATGAATATTTGCTTTAATATTTTGATGAGTCTGTAAAATTACACAAACGCTTTTTCATTATTTATGAATGAATACGCGAATCTATTTCTCCAAGCTCTAATACGCCTAGAAATTAACTAACGTGTCAAGAGAATGTGATTTTTTTCGTGTTTTAATGTTGTTAAATAATTTAATTCACATACTAATTTGAAGGAATACGAATACCCGTTTGACGATTGAAATGAAAATTGCTTAATGCAGGGAAAAAGAAAACAAAATCGTACATAAGTTGCGTGGCATATACTCGTGTATGGATGATGACGATGGTACTGGCTTATGACTACAAAAGTAGATAATGTTGCAATTTTTATGTAATGAGCGTTATTATCTTGGATTCATTTTGGAAGACAAAATTAAATGACACCAATAGAAATTTAAATGTTTAATTGCTTAATGAAATGATAATTTATTTGGAATTGAAGACTGACTACAACATGTTGCATTATATAAATAAACACATATGGATGTAGATGTTGCTCCAATTTTAGTCAATTGTTATAAAATCGCATTGTTTAAAATACATATAATCGTAAGTATAATTTATTCTACATTTTGTAAGAGTCCCCCTTTTCAAAATGTTTTGTAATAAACATGTCACTGTAGTATACAAATGTGTTTATGGCAAACATTTTATTTAGGGCCTTGTTCAAAAGTCTATTTTTGTCATAATGTACTTTTTTACAAATAATATTTTCAAGTCAATAAATAAGTATTTTGTTTAAATACACTTCCTTGCAAAAAAATCTAGATTGAAAACAATATATTCTCGCTAAGCTTTCAGTGAAAAAAACTTGACCATTTTATGAAAAATAACTTTTTGTAAGAAGTACAGTTTCGCAAGGAGTACCTACTTATATTCTTATAAAAAGTACATTTTTGTAAAAAGTATCTATTGGTATTTTTTTTTTTTAAATTTACAACTTTGTTCACAGTAATTTTTGATAATATCTACACTCTGTTGTAAAAAACGATTTGTTCTAAAATTTTTTTTTTTAATAAAAATAACTTCTCTGGAAAAAGTATCTTTTCGTTAATAAATACATTTTTTAAAAAATTCTCTTTTGTAAAAAGCACTTTCTTGCAAAAAATTCTTTTTTTTTTAACAAGTACCTTCCCTTAAAATTACCTTGGAAATTTTTTTTTTTTTTAAAAAATACAGTTTTGTAAAAAGTTACTCTTTATACAGATTAAATGTTGGCATATAGAACATTTCTCTAAAAAGCACCTTTAAATAAAAACTACTTTAAAAAAGCAGAATTTCTTGTAAAAGATACCTTTATGTAAAAAGTACTTTATGTAAAAAGTACCTTTATGTAAAAAGTAAATTTTTTTTTTGGAAAAAGTTCCTTGGAAAAACAAATATTTTGTCTGGAGTACCTTTAAAAAAATCAACTTTTACAAAGGTACAAAGTACCTTTTTACAAAAATAAAAAGAAAAATTCTTCGTAAAAATCAGTTTTGCAAAAAAAAAACATTTTTATAGATTTTAAATTTTTGTAAGAAATGCGTTTTTTTTTCAAAAGATACCCTTTAGTAAAAAGTATTTTTTAAAGCACTTCTTTACACAGATAACTTCTTTTAAAAAGTAAGAAGCACGTTTTTGAGAACAGTACCTTTTGTACAGTTTTTCTGTCAAACATAGATTTTGATGAAAATAATCTTTACTCGTATATATAAAACTTCATCTTTTTTTTGTGACCGAAACCTACCATTCCTTTTTTGTTTCGTTTGTTATCGTTTGGAGAAGAATATAAAAGAAAAAAATTAAGAAATTTGCGCAGAACAGGGTAAAACGGGAAAAATGTGTGCTGTTGGTATTTTTTTTTTAGTTTTGATAAGCCAGCCAATTAAGTCAGTTTCTTTCTGGATGCGAACGAAGTTGCGGGAAAATGCTAGCATTTTTATAAATATTTTTTTTTGTGCTACAATGGACCCAATTTGGTCTACGAGTGGAGGTGTGTTGGGGCACCGTTTGCAAAAACTTTATATTTTTTAATGGATATTTTGTTTACAAAAATGCCTCGGAAAAAAATTTTTAGTTACTTTTTGGTTAGAAAATAAAAATCTTTTTGTAAAAAAAAGGTAGACTTTAACATAATTGTACCTTTTTGCAAAATAGTGCGTACCATTTTACAAGGGAAGCATTTAGTAGCAAAGCTACACTTTTATTGCGCTTTCGGAGAAAGTTTATTTTTTAAGAGCAATCTGTCAACCCTCGCATGCGGAGCATGATAATAAAGAGTGTATTTAAATGTTGACAATCAATATAAAGAAGCAGAAATAGGCAAACGAGCAAGCTGGACTGGACGAGCGCACATTTACATGGTCGGCAAAATTATGGCCGAATGTGTAGATTAGATTTGGAAATTTATGTTTATTTGCATATAAAAGCTTTCAAAATTATTCAAATACACATCCATGTTTTCATTAAAAAACGAAAAACAAAAAACAAAACAAAATCCTATAGCCAAGTTTAACTTATTCTATTACACATAATTTGTATTATTACCATAATTATTAACCAAGAGCCAAGTAGCAGTGGTAGTAGTTGTTGCGGTTAAAATGGAATTAATTGTAACTGAATATTCGCTTAAGAAACAAAAGTCTATGTGTGCATAATGTATGTATGTACGAGTATGTAGATATTTAAGCGCCAGTCGCTCACTGGCTGGAGTTTGTTTTGCAAAATAAATCTGTGAAATATTTAGACTTTAAAAAGACTCTTGCCACATGTTTGATGAAACTCACATTTAAATCCACCCATAAGACAATAAGTAGAAAATGTTAAGAAAAAGTATTAAGAAAGAGACGTCAGGAAAAATTAACATACTGGCATATAATTTGTAACGAAAATATTTCGCATCAGCTGGAGAAAAATTATGAAATTAAGAGAAGAAAAATAGCAACAATAACACACTTGCCAAATTAAACTTAAAAAAAAAACCAGTTGCACATAAATAAATAAATACTTACACAGTTATTTCCCACATAAAACTTGCAACTAATTAACACCAAAATATTACAAATTGTACTCTCTGTTAATTAATTTTATTTTATTTTTCTTTACTGCAGATCTTGGAATCTAGCAGCGAAGATGCTGGAGCACAACAACGGTCACCAAATGAGGCAAATGGCAATACTTTGGCTGCCGCGGCTGCTGCAGCCCAACGTGCCAACTGGTTAAATAAATTGAATGGAAATATGGATACCATGGATGTTCCCAGGAAATACAGTGGTGGCCCTCGTGCCATGTACGACAGTGGACGTTACTATTAAGGCCAACGACATGTAAAAACAAAAAATACTCACAAAAATCACAGCGTGAAATTATTTAGTAAATGAATATGAAAATACAAGATGATTTTAGTAGTTTATGGTTTTTAAATATGTTTTTTTTTAACTTTAAGCAACAGTTGTCTGAGAAAACGCACCACCAACAAGGACTTATTTTATAATTATTTTTATTGTTGTTTTTAATCTTAAACACATGATTTATAAGAAATCTATGTCATATAATCTAACAACATGTAACAACATTATTTTGTCTTATAATTATTTTAGCAACGACTGTAAAGTTCCTACAAAAATCTTGTTAAACAAAATAATCAAATCAACGTACATAAATATTATTATCAATGTATACATATTTTCTCCAAGAAATTATTTATTAGAAAACTTTAATTTTATTTTAAATACTTCATTCATTTTATGTATTTAATTCTTAAACACTTTCAATTTAAATAATCGTACTCGTCCAATTGAGCTTGTTAATTTTTATTAATCGCGAATTTGTGAAGTCAAAATTTATCAACAGAAATTATTCAATATGTACTTAAATATGTGTGTCAATAAATATGCTAAACAAAAACAAAAAAAAAAAAAGTTTACAAAACTAAAAAATAAATGTAACCTGAAAACAATAATTTTAATGTAGTGCAAAAGTATCTGTATTATACAATTAATTCATATGACGAAAATATTTATTTAAAACAATTACAAACTTATTATACATACATACACGATAAACGAATAAATGTAATAATTTTAAAGCAAAATTAACAAAAGAAAAATGTATTGAATTCAATAAAAGGAACAACTTACGAATCTGTTTCCACAAAGCGGACGGTCGACCTCAGTAAACAATTTATATGAAAATTACTATTTTCATATACGAGTAGAAACAGGGGATTATATCGTCAGCTGAGATGCAAAACCACGTACCTAAAAAACAAAATTCAAAATCAAAATACATCGAAACACATGTCCCTACAAATATTCAAATCTTTATCATAACAATCAGCTGAATTAAAAATTAAAATAAAAGAAGTTTCTTCAGTCACTTGAAGAATTTTCTTTAGTTTTTTCTCTCTCCTATAAAATTAAAAAAATATTTTGTTACTAAGTGATTTTGCATTTCAGCTGCTGATATACATTATGTGAATTAAACGGGCATGTTCTGTAAACCGAATCCAAGTAAATTTCTCGTTTTCCAAAAACGGCGCCATTGATGTGTTTTAAATCATACATACTAAATTAATTTCAAGCTCTAAAAAAAAGAAAACTACAAAACAGTCTGAAAAAAAATTCGCTATTAGTGGAATTAATTTTTCTAATTCGAGCGTTTTTAAAGGAAAGATGCATTATGTGTGTGAAATATTATGTGCAGTGTACTGTAACAGCTGATTTGACAGTTCTGGTTAGTTTTAAAAGTTCGCAAACTGCTTTTTTTAGATTTAGTGCCCATTTTAAAGTTAACTCAGCATATAAGCATTTCCACAGGAATATCAACTTTTTGTCGCGTGCGACACCAAACAAATATGCTTGTTTTCTTTCAAACAAAACTTTTTTTTTACTTCTTTCTATATTTGTGTAGGCTGCCAGCAGCTCTACATTAGGTAAAATTTTAAGAAAAATCTAGTCAAATTGTTCATTTCAACAAGCTTATTTGGTTGCTGTTGCACGCGACAAAAAAGTGGACCAAATAAAAAAATGGTTCCAATCAATAAATTGTGGGATTTTTTTTTTCTAATTTTGTATATCTTACTTTAAACAACACAAACATAAAAAATACAAACGACCTTTGTTTTGTTTAGGGGCAAAGCAGAAGTTTATCGAATGCATTAACGATTGAATTCACAAAGCATATACAGCCCAGTTATGAATAACAATTCCCAGCGAATCTTTTTCCTTTTTTTCATTTCGCCTATTATGAATTACCAATTTCCCTGGGAATGACTTCCCGGGGAAATAAGTAGGTATCCTAAATATGATAGAGAGGGAGAGTTGTCTGGGAGTTTTCTCGCCAAACATTTTGAAGAGAACTAATGCAAAAAATTTTTAAGTCAAATTAAAAAAAAAAAAATGTTGTAAAACAGTGGTATAAGAATTTATTTATAGAACAAAAACTTTAAATAAGCAACGGAATGTTATATTTCGGTTTTTTTTAGGAATTGTTATCCAAGCCGTGCAAAAGTGCACTTTAAAAACATGAACTACTTCTGCCTTCACAAAAAGCACTAAAACACAATAATTTTGCACATCTCATTTGATTTGTTTCCCCGTAATACATATTTGTAAGATCGATAGCAGAAAAAACTTTTTTCTTTGGACATAATATCATCACCATTGGGAATTTAATACATTCGCATCTGAATCTGGCTCAGTCAGAGTTTCTCCCACCTATTTCTCCAAATTTATTTTAAAAATCGCCAAAATCAATTTTATGATGTTTTTCTTATTAATAATAATCTGATAATAAATTTGTTTTTACATCACACTCTTTTTTACTATAAATTTTTATAAAATAATCATCTAAAAATGTAACAGAAAATCGCCAAAAATTATTCCTTGTAAATTTTTCTCATCGCAATTCAAAACGCATTAATTACTAGAAATAATATTAAAAAAGTCATAAAAATCAAATTGTTTTAAATTTTTTGCAGACGAGTTTTCGTAGGATTTATTTTTGAAACAAACTAATTTTCCTGAATTACGAAAATATTGAAGTGCAAGTTTGTGGCAAAATAGCCATAAAAATCGCCAACAAATGTATTTATCGCCAGAAAAATGGCCATTTCTCTCAATCAAAAATTTAGACGCCAAACAAGCTGAAAAATCACCATATGACAATCGTTATTAAAAATGAAAACACAATTTTTTCTATTACTGAACTCTTGCGTTGTACAGAATAAAAGTTCAATCAGACGCGTCATACCATAACGCCATAGCAATAACCATAAATATATTTGTTTTGCCTATTAGTGCTGCCATAACGATAAACAGCACTAAAGATGGTTTCGATTGCCAACGCCTTGTATACTTGCTAGTGTAAAGTTTCCTGCTGTCATAAAATTTCCGAACTTTTTGCTTTGCTTTGACACCAGAAAAATTAACAGCTGATCATCAGCTGCTAAATTGAGATCACTTGATACGAATTTAATTGAACCTTAAAATGTAAATATTAAACAGCTGATTCAGATTTTGCTCTCTCCCGTATTTGCTTATCCCCCGGGGAATTTTTCCCCGGAAACAAATCATTGAGCAGAGAAAAAATTCCCCGGGATAATTCAGAATTGGGCAGATAACAGAAAGCTTGCGGGAATTATAAAGATTGATTGTGCTTGTAGGCTTAAAAAAATTTGTTCCGGGTCATTTATAAAATAATTTTGCTCATCTTCAATAAAAACGGCCGCGATATACAAACTTTGAGTTGTGAAGTATGTCAGCCCAAAAACCTGCATTACTAAAGTTGGCTTTAAGACCAAAGTTTGATAACTTGCAGCTTTAAACCAACTTTGACTTTAATAACATTTAATGGATTCTGATCTAGTGAAGTAAGTTTATTTGAACTCTTAAAATTAAAAGAAGCAGTTAAAATACATTATATTAATTTTTGCCTTACAATGAGTTGCAAGTAGACAAAATGAAAAAAAAAAATGCAACTAAGTTAGTTACTCTGCTTAATTTTTCTTTTTCAATATTATATTTTTTAAGCGTAGCAAAAAAATTACGAACATTAGTTGCATCTTTAGCGTTGTTATTATGTTTGTTATTATTTATATATTTTCAAAACAATTTTAAAACACAATTATTCACATATAAATTGTTTTCGCACTCTACAAACAAGAAGACGAACAAAATGAGACAACAACTTTTACCACCTGAATGTTTTTGCAGACAAACGTTCGGGCCAAATCTCTTGTATCCAAAAAATATATGAGTTTGTGTGGTCAGTTAGTGCAACAAGTGTTTCTTCTCATTACAATGTTTTAAGCTTTAATTTATCTTTTTCAAGATATTCACCAGCTATTGCCATCGCTTATAAAGCGATGGACGAATAATGAATGGATGGTTTGCTGGCTGGCTGACTCGTTGGTTGGTTGGTTGGTAATTTTATCTGGAGTTGAGATGAACGAAAGTATTGCTGTGTGTGACTTAACATGTTAAACTGCACAGATTGGAGATGATTTAATTTTTTTCCTCTTCTTCTTTAATGTTGTTACATCATATTTGTTATTATTTATTTTGTATATTTTTTTTCATTTAAATTTAATACCCAAAAAGAGCAAAACAGTTGTATACCAAAGTAAACCAAACCATTCCTTTCATTTTCAAATTGTCTTCTAGGGATATGGACAGCAACCGACATACGAGTACATATGTACATGGCAAAGTTGTTGCTTATTTAAAATTGGGTTCAATGTGTCACGTCTGTATGACTGGAACATACTCGCACCAACATTACCAGCCAAGTTTGGCTTTGCAAATATAAATAAAAATTTAGGTAACCAAATAAATGACTTCGGCTAATAACGTAAACCATCCTGAGGCGTTTGACAATAGAAAATGCGCATTCATTCCGAAAAGAAAATTTCAGTTGATTGATTGATTTCGAAACCAGGAAATAAACCAAATATTACTTTTTAAATTCAATAAAAATAATATTAACAACAAACAGAGGTAACATACCTTTTTTTAAATTAATTTTCAAGATATGATAATCGACAGGAATTGTTCAATATATTGACATTCGTTAATGTACCCGCAGACTACACAATATTATTGAGTACTTTATTGCTATTCAAGAAGTTGCACAATATTAGAGCTTTTTATATAAATATTCTACTCAAGTGGACCGTCTGGGTTGTGGCAACAGACCAAAAGATTCAAAGATTTGCTGCCATTAATGAACATCATATATTTGCAGTTAGCCCACCCACTATGAACTTTTTCATACTTTCACACTGAGGAAGAAAACTGTTCATAATCATGTAACGGCAAGTGTGATTCAGGAAAGTCACATGAGTGGTGGTGACCTTCTCTTTTATATGACAGACATGAAATATGAATAAAATAATAGAATTCGATTTGAAGTTAAGGAAACAACTCAATCTGACTTAAAACAAAACCATTCAATTGTTTGACGTGCAACAACACCATTGCACAAAACGAAAGCAAATCAACAACAACAAACAACCACCAACAATTACATAAACACATTTATTTGATAACAATGTTTTAAAATATGGCAAAAAGAAGAAGAGGAAGAAGAAGAAGATGTTGCCTAAAAGCAAATGAGAAATTAGCAGCACTCAGCAAATGGGATACACTTTCTTCTATTAAAATTTCAATTTCAAGTGTTTAGTTGTACAATATGAATTTCAATTTACAGGTAAATCTGGGTATAACGACTTTCGCTTTATCGAACATTCGTTATAATGAACATCTAAATTTATAAAGCGAATACTATATTTTTTTAAACTGGATACAAAGAATGGTAAAAAACAAAGCCTTGCTAGCAACTTATTTTTAACATTAAGAACCTTATATAGCACAGCTTTAGAGCTGTGCCAAATCGTTCATTCAAGTGACCGCTCATTTTCGTTAATTTTCTTTTCAAGAAATAGAAAGAAATGAAAACAAACAGTTGATTCGGTCAATAAGAAGGGACAAATGCAGTATGCCAAATTTGTTTAAAAAAACTTAATATATTCTAAATTCTTAAGAAATATTAATATCAATTTAATGAATTTTATAATAGTCCTGTTACTAAAAAGCAAGCAAAAGGCTAATGAAAACGAGAACATGACAAAAAATCTCACACAAACAAAGAAAAAGTAAGAAAAAACCAAGTGCGCTCGGTCGTTCATTTCGTTCAATTGCACTGTTTATCAGTACTGCTGAGCCAAAACAGCTCAGACTGACTGATTCGTTAAATTGTACTCGTTCGTTCATGAACAACACAGCTCTAGTGTGCTTTGTATAAAGAATGGAAAAAAGTTTAAACAAAATCTTCAGCAGCAATTTAAATGCAAAATAAGTGAGGTACCGTTAGCTTATATTTGAAAGATTATTTCCAAACTAATTGCTGGCATTATTTTTATTGTATATTTTTTAATAATAATAAAAAAGCACTTAAAAAAACTTATATCATTCGTTATACCGGGATTTGACTGCATTTACCAAATATGCATGGTTGTTTTGTTATTTTATTATTTTTTTAATCAAAATTCACTAAAAAATAATGAAACTTTAAATACTTTGAGACAAGTACGAGTATGATTGAGGTTTTACTTTACGGTTATTTACTATGATAATAACTTCATAATCTTGGAATAATTAAAGTATACTCGTACACTTTCATATCAACATTAATGTGAGTCTGTCAGACCTTTTTACCTTTTTACTTAAGGCTTCAAATGTTTGAGCAAAGTGCCTGAAGATTTACATATTTATATCCCACTTTTGTGTGCTTGTGTTTTTCTTATTCATTTGTTTGGAGTAGTATTTAATTATTATTTCTTTCATTATATAATTAAGTGATTATAAAGTATTTAAATAATGTTTTGTTTTGTTTATTAGATTTTTAAACGATTGCGCTTCATTTTCAGTTATTATCTCAAACAAACAATTAACGTTTTGTTGCTACAAATAAAAGTTTCTTTTGTACAAACATAAATTATATTTCAGGATATTTTTGTGTTAAAATTTAAAAAAGAAAACAAAAACTTAAATTAAAAAATATATGTATTCGTATGCATCTTTGGCGGCTTGGCAGTTGAAACAAATGTTTCCGACTTCAACATTTGTGTAATAGAAAAATGAAAGGTAGCATAATACAAATTGATGAAAAAAAAAAAAATAGTGAAGAAGCAACAGCTGAAGCAGTTGCAACATGTGTTTAATGTTTAAGCCAAATTCATTGATTTTAAATTTGCATATGTACGTCTTAAAAAGGAAAAGTTAAAAATTAAAAGTTAAGACAAGTTTCCTGGAAAAGTCCAACTGAAATTAATATCTCATATTAAAACAAAAATATACATATATAAAACCATCACAATTATAAAGAGTTCGACCATAATGGCTCCAAATTGCTAGAAGAAGAAGTCATCACACTAGACTGGATTGATTTGTAAGAAGCTCAAAATCATGGAATAAAAGGGCAACACGGCTTCTCTCAACAGGCAACTAACTGTGAGTGGACACCAGATAATGACAATTCGTACGCCCACATATTCTTTCTCAAGTAAATAGGACTATAGCCGATTCCAACAAACAAGAGAATCTCTGCTTTGTATATGCGAAAAACTAAAATACGCAACAACTAAAAATAAAAAGGCACACGCGTATCGCGTAAACGCATTCACCCGTATTACGTATGTCGAGTTGAATTTTCATAGATTAAAGAAAACTTGTACACATTTCCTTTAATCTAGAACAAAATTCTAGTAGACGAATATTCGAGTAGACATACGTAATACAGGTGATTGACTCCCTGATATTTTCAGTCTGAGTATGGTTATACGCAGGGATACATATACGATCATTCATGTATATAAAATGGAAAGCAAAATGTGAGAGTGTGTGCGTGTGGCTGTTTGAAAACATGATTTTGTGTGTGTGTAAATAAAATTGCCCTGTATATGCGCATGTGTAGCCGATTAATAGTCAGAGTATTTTTTATAAATAAAACGCATTATTGTAGCTAATACAGTCTACAAATTTTTAGTTTTAAAATATGTGTATAAACACACTTTGTGGATGCTTATAGCGTTATACGTATTAACGTGTTTTTTACTCAAAGAGTACTTAAACGATACTTTTGTCATTCTCTGGTGGGCAACTATCAAAACACCTTGAACGAGCTGCGTCATTTAGTTTGTGTTTGACAGCCATTCATAGGAGTGACTAATGCTTGTTCCCAAACCTGAATAAATATATCTGCGGAATGATATTTCATTCCAACCATGAAATCATCTCACAAGCAAATATCAATTTGTATGGCCTTGACAAATATTGGGTCTTATTACGAGTGTCGTATTACGACTTCGACTACAGCGATTTTGTACTAGACTAAAGAACATTGCAAAATTTTTTCTTTTATCTAGTACAAAATCATTGTAGTCGTACTCGTAATACGACACTCATAATTAGGCCCATTATTGGACAAAGTGAATAGAGCTCAAAACGATTTTTTTTATCTCAATTATTAATAAAATTCATGACTAATCTGTAGTTTTTTTTATTAAAAACAGTCAATTCGTGTAGAAAATTTGTACGGAAATCAGTTTAAAAAAATTTAGTGTTTTACTCATAAATTTTCTAAGAAAGTTGACTTTATGTCGTTAAAAAATATCCTTGTTTAGGGTTATTTACTTATCCCACAATTTTGTAAAAAATTTATTCTGCCAGAGAAAGCAAAATAGTTGACTAAGAAAATAAATGGGAGTTGAGTTCACGTGGTGAATTTTTACAAGGAAGCAGGTAACACTTGCATTTGTAAAATTTAACAAAAGACATGAAGATTAAAGGTAAAATACGCACGGAAGCCAACATTTTTAAAGCTTGAATTTGGGAAACATATTGGAAACAGTATGCATGCATATAAAACAACCTTTGGAAATTTTATTTTTTTTAATCCATGTACTTCATGCAATTTTGTCTTCCTTTTGCCACGTCTGAAATTGCTGGAGACAAAACTCATTTCTTTAATTTAAATTTTCATTAAAACAGTAGCCAAGAAAATTTAATGTTCACATACTTGTACACTTCAAATTGCAAGCGAAAATCCGCCAGCAGAAGGCCAAACATGAATAATTCTCCGCAAACACCAAGAAATTTGAATGCAAGAGTATAAATGCTCACAAGTCCAGTCAGAGCATAATCTGTTTTCTTTTTGGGGGCATTTAATAATCGTTGGTAATTTTGCTCCCATTATTGATTTCAAACTTAAGAAGACATTGATATTTAAAGTTTGGGTATAAAAAAACACGTATTTTAAAATAATCATTTGCATACAACAAGCAATTATATTCATGGTACTAAAAATAGTATGAAGCAGAACTTTAAAAGACTTCAACGACGAACTTTTTTATATGTATTATTTTTAAACATCAGATTTGTGTAACTTCAAATATTTCAAAAACACATTAAACTATTTACATAAAAATATAAATAAAGTCCAAGTCCCAAAACGAAAACGAGATATTTGGCAGTGTTGGCCGCTTTTGTCTCCGTATTGTTAAGGGTTAATGTTCAAAAAAAAAATACCTCTACAATTAACACCTTTAATAGAAAAATAATCAAGGATCAAAAAAATTTTACTTGTGCCAATTTAACTTTTTTATTAGTCATTAAAATTTTTAATTAAACTTTTAATCAATTAAATTTTTAAACAAATGTTTAATTGATTGATTATTTTGTATTTTTTCCATTTAAAGTTTTAATTAGATAAAAGATTTTCTGCGTAGGTGTTTGAAAATTTCTTCAATAGATTCGAGTGTGCTGTAGTTTCCTATTCTAATCCTTGAGATACGAGAAGATCTAGATTAAATGTTGGCATACACACTCATAATCCCAACTCAATGTTTAAATACATTTGAATTTACATAATTGTATTAATGAAGTTTATTGTATTCATGATGATGTTCATCAACTTCACCAAAATCGTGTCTGCATATTGCGCTTTTTCGAAGTGATTAAACGAATGCTAGTGGACGGACCTTTAAGATATTTTCTGGGTTTTCATCTGCTACCACAACTTTTAAACGTACGTATGTATGTATGTATGTATGTATGTATGTATGTATTTGAATGTATGGTTAATTGCAAATGACTTGGTTTAGTTTATTCTCCCCTCTTCTGGCTGAGATGTTTGTTGCAGCAGTTGCTGATTTTGCTGCCGGTCTGAGATTGTTTGTCTGCTCGCTTTGTATGTGTTTATTTTATTCCAAAAGTGGCTTAACGAATGTTGTTGCGTTTTATGGCATTATGTTGCATCTTGAGAAGAAAAAACTTACATACTTATAAATAAAATTATAATGTGACTTAATGTTGCATAACATTTTTCAAGAGGTTTTTTTCAGAGTTCATGTCATTTATTTTATTTTTTTTTTGCTAACGACCAACACAAACTTTTGCGTAAATTCTCCTCTCGAAGAATGGCAATAATAATATTCTTGAAGCAGGTGTCATCTTACACAAAAAAGATATAAATTTTCGTAAAAATTAGGTCATACTAATAAAAATAAAAAAATAAAAATTCATTCCATTTCGCAAACTTAAAAAACAACAATGATTTTATATTTTAGCTGAAAAAGAGAAGGGTAGTTAAAGACTTTACGCTTGTTGCACCAAAAACGATGGAGTTGAAAAGCCATTTTTATTTAATTTAAACTTTCTTACTGTGTACATATTTATTGATTCATATTTCTATTGAAAAAAATATTTTCCCTTTGTGATTTCCAGGCTAAAAAATATATTTAAAATATCCTTATTTGTACTTAAAAAACCGCTTTATAAAAAAAGGAAAATAAATTGAGCACAACTCACAAATAACGAATGCGTAATAGCAGGAAATTAAAAAGGGGGACAAAAACATATAAAATGTCTTCAAAATTGCGTGAGACACTTGTCACCTGGCGATCTATTGATACAAATCTTTTATTAATTGGCTGATGGTCTTTCGCTCTGTAAAGTTTTATTTCTAGGAAACGTTCAAGCAAACATTTTTATGGACAATTTTCAGCAAAATTCATTTCGACGAGACACATTCAAACAAAACAGTTGTGGTTGTTTGCTTTGATTTCAATTGATTTGGTTGTGCAAACAAAAAAGTCCTTTGAAAAAAAAAAAAAAAAAAATAAAACTTAAATGGAAAAATGTAACATCTTTTTAGCAGTGCTTTCGTTTGTTTTTTGTCAGTCTCCTACTAGGAAGCGTGTATATTTTTAAAACAAATACCAGTAGTTGTCTTCAACATGGAATTATAAGTTGCCCATGATAGTTTTGGTTTAAAAGCAGAGAAAAGTGTACCACTATTTCTATCAGTGTTGGCAATACGCTTACTTTTGTAAACCAACTTGGCATCGTATTCACAAGCACATTAAAAATTTTATATTACTTTACTAATCACTGGTTGAGAGACAAAAACTAAGTCCCGACACGTATACACGTTTGTCAGATGCAAGAGTTGTCAGATCTATAGTTAGGTATTGCCAGACCCAAAGAATTTGAGAGGTATTGTCTGTGCTTGTGTTATATGTAAAAAATTAAAATATAATTTATTGTAGACCATAAAAAAGAATTGCAAGGATTTCGTCTGCAAATGTTTTATTATATATCTTCACTTTCCTTTTTCTTTAAAAACAGCTGAGTGCAGTATTGCCAGTAGGAAGAATTATCTGACAATTATGTCATTGTCAGATGCATTAACATCGCACATATAACAATAATAAAATGTCTGACAAATATCTAACAATAATTTGACAATGACCACTAATGTTAACACCATTGCCAAATGTCTGACTATCTGTTGTCAATGCTTTTTCTGTTAACGTTGCCAGACATATATTGCCAGTTCACAAAATTGAAAGATATGTGTATACCATTTAAAAATGGTCAATACAGAGCTTTAGAGCAGTACTCACCAGGCACGAAACATTTCTAAACTTTGTCAGGCCTTCCAAACTTTGTCAGTTGATAGCGGCCATACTTTTAGAAGCTACTTCTGCTGAATCGGCCGCCATTTATTAAGCCGGTTTTGTTCAGGCACCTTCAAAGGATATATCTTTCAGCAGAAAGTGCAAATTATAAAATAGCTTTAGCGAAATAGGTCTTCTGTTCGGACAACGTTGTCCGTGCCCATTTTACAGTTACGAGATCGATGATAGAATTTTTTTTGCCATAATTTGCCAAAATACTGCACGAAAAAATAAAACAATAGTTGTTGAAAATTATTACGTTAAAGCTTAACAGACACTTTTTGGACCACGTTTTTTTTTTGACGAAAATCTATTATTTACCATCGCAAGTAATCGCTTTTGGTTAGAAAGTTAAGCTCGAAAATTATGTTGCTTTAGCTTTTTTTGGCGATTATAGCATTATATTCCCAGTTTCCACAACTCAGACGATCGACTTGAGTAGAAAGTTTATATAAAAATCACTAATTTTTTTTGAGTGATTTTCATAAACGAGTCGACTGTCTAGTAATAATTTTCTTAACTAACAAGTCTTAATAAATAAAAATATAAAAAACCAACCGATTTTTGCACCTCTTTTTTCTTTTTGGTGATTTTTTAGAATTGAAGTTTTTTAGTTTTGGCGATTTTTTTCAGGTATTTTAAATTTTGTTTGTTTTGTTTTTTTTAGGATATATATTTTTGGTTTTAGTGTTTTTTTCGTTTGGGCGATTTTTTTTCATTTTGGCGATATTTTTCGGTTTTTCATTCATTTTTATTTTTTTACAAAACATATTTTTAATTTTAGCGATTTTTTAGTTTTGGTGCTTTTTTCGTTTTGGCGGTTTTTTCATTTTGGCGTTTTTTTTTAATTTTGGCGACTTTTTTCGGTTTTTCAATTTCGTTTTTGTTTTTCTACAATACATATTTTTAGGTTTAGCGATTTTTTAGTTTTTGGTGCTTATTTTGTTTTGGCGATTTTTTCGTTTTGAACGTCTTTTACTTTTGGCAATAAAGTGCAAAAATCACTTTAGCGATTTATTTTATCTTTGGTGATTTCTTTATTTAAGTGCTTTTTGCATTTTGGCGAAATTTTAACTTTTCGAGATTTTAGTTTTAGCGTTTTTAAAAATTTCAAGAGGTTCTCTTCTTACGGCTTCCAAGATACAGGAAGTTGTCAACATTGCTTCGGTACATTAACTGATAGAATACCCTATAGTTTTGGTTTTTTAAATTTCAGTATTTATTGGTGTAGTCTGCATAAAAATATACTATTTTCGAACACTTAAAGTGTCTAAATATAATTGTCTGTATAGTAAAATAGTATTTCAGCATGTTTCGTTACTCGCTTTAGAATACCCTTTAATTTTTCGCTGTCATATATTTGTTGTTGTAGTGGCTAAAGTTTTACATATTCATATTAGCGTAAACAATAGGGTTCCTTTTTATCTTTGGTGTATGGAACCTTTAAGAAGGCAAATTGTAATTTATTTTTTTCCGTACCTTAGCGAAAATTTAAAAAAAAATTATAAAAAAATTATATACTTAATTTGCGCATTTTTGTATATAATCGAGCAAATAAATAACTTTTGACAGATGAGAGGGCAGGCGCTATGAAACAAGACCAAAGGATATAACACCCAAATAAGAAAATGAAATAAGGCCCAATAAAATTAACGAATTTTTAATTTGGCTTTATTTTATTTTTTTGGGATTTATTGGATTGGATGTTTTTCATAAATTTTTTCTCGGGTCATATTTAATTTTTTTGGGTTAATTGGGTCTTATTTTATTTCTTATTTAGGAGTTATTTCCTGGGAACTTATTTCATAGCGCAGTGAGGACAGTGCTGCCAGAATTTTTGTTGAATTGCCAGATTATTTTTATAGCAAATTTGCACAATCGCCATCGTGAAAACACTTATTGGCAGACTAAGAGCTGCCATGGGATTTTCACTTTCTATTCCTGATTAACTATTGCTAAAAAATAAAAGCATGGGAAACACTTCTTAGCTGGAAAACATGTTGCTGTTGCAAAATACTACTCTGCTGGCTGGTAAACTAAGCAATAAAAATTCATTATTATATTTAGGCGCATTTGTATGTGCCGCCGCAGCACATGAAGAGTGTGACATAGATGTTTTCTGAATGATTGTTGTTCATAAAAAGTTCGCATAAGCTCCAGGCGAATAACAACAATATATTGGCCAATACGAATTCACGCACAGCACAGCACACAGCTGCTAGGAACACAAATGTTGTTTCTGTGCAAGTATATGAAGATGCACAGGAGGCATAAGATTGAAATGTGAAACGTTTATGTATGGTCACAAAACTCGCGCAAACCTAAGCAAGCTTTTAGCTCCGAAGCAGCAGGCAGGCACAAAAGAAAAAGGAAAGGAAAATTATTGAAAATTCATTAAGTCTAAAGATTGATATCGGCGCTTTATTTTCATGGCAATTGTAGGTGAAAGAAATGTTTTACTTAGCAAAAATAAATACAGAAATTTATTTATAAATAATCGAAAACACGATTTTTATGCAACACTTCATTACTGGAATTATAAACCAAAAACAAATAAAAATAAAAATAAGACAAAAATTAGCAAGAAAACAGAAACAATGATTGTCTATTACCAGCATCATTTTAAAAATTTTCATGGTTTAAGAGAAAACCTCAAACTCAATGACGATGATGGAGGATGCTTAAGCTAAATAAACCTTAAGCAGAATAAAGTTTGACAAATTTTCAAAATTATACAATAATTTGTGCAATATTTTTTTCCGGGCCATTAAATCATTCATTTAGGAGTGTCAATGCAATTCATCTCCTTAAAGCAGAACAACATCAAAGTCAACACTAAAGTTTTTCCTTTTTTTCTTCTTTTGTTTTCATCAATTGGCCAATTGAAGCGGGAAACGTGTTGCGTCTTTTGTTGGCCATGGGAGAATAATTACAATTTTTCATTTTTCATTTTTCTTTTGGCTCCATGTTATAATTGATAACAATACTCGTAAACACTTTTTTTTGGGAGGAAAAACAAAAAGACGTGATAATATTTATTTTCAAAACTTTGCAAAGATGACAAATTATGATGTCCCATTGAAATTTTTGTGCAAAATTTGTAATCCATCAAAGTAAACACTAATTTATATGAAATGTGTGTTTAACAGAAGCATTTTTAATGAATATTTAAAAAGTCATTAAAGTTTTATGTAAATTTAATTGTGTTCCAGAAACGAAACTTTTCATGCGGAGAAAAATATGACTGCAAATTAAATATTGACTGTTAATTAATTAGGATGTTAAAAAATTGCTGGGGGGAATTTAATGGCCAATTTAATTATATGGTTGGGGGTGGCACACATACAGCAACCGAATTTTTTTTATTAACTTATAAAAAAAAATCAGCTTGAGTTGTAAAAACACAAAGTGAAATCTCTGCAGAAGTTTCAACTTTACTTCAAGGCACTTAAAGACTCAAACTATTACATGTCAATGCTGGCACGGATTTCATAACAATAATAAGAATTTTGTCATTCGTTTGTTAATGTGGCTTTCAGATGGTGATCATGATGATGAAGATTTTTGGTTTGATGTGATTGTTATTTTGATAATTTTGAATGCAAGTTAACAATTATTGGTTAACGTGAAAAACTTCGCACACTGATTAGCAATTAGAGATTTGTTTGCAACATACCTATGTCATTAAAATCAAACGAAGCAATATGTTGTCAGCAGCAGCTGGACTTGCAAACTGATTTTCAAAAAACAAACACAAAATATTAACTGCCAACACTCGTACATACTCGTCGTACATTGCAAAAAATAAATAAAAATCTATACTTGCTTGTCCACAACCAAAGCAGTAAAGAAGATGGTTTAAAGATCACCTTGAATATAATAATGAAGTTAAATTAAACAAAATTTATAAATAACGAAGAACGCACTCTCACACAAACAAACACAAGGACGCCCATGCAAACAAAGAGAGCAACAAGTAAAACAACAAACAGTCAGTCTTCGTTCTGCGGCAACTTGTTAACTTGTGCATCTGTTAAATGAAAATGAAAGCGATCTTATTTCAGTCAATACGATCCACAATGTTGGAGCTTTTATTTTCCTTGTTTATAGAGTGCGATTGAGCCAAATATTGGCTTAAAATGAGCGTAAGCGTGTTTTAACTTACTTTGGAAAATTGTAGTAATCTACAGATGCCGGGATGCCAGATGGGCTGCCTCTTAGCTTAAGATATTAAACAGAAAAATTCCCTATCGAATACAAAACATCGTATCTATGCAAGATATGCTTTAGCTAGCTAATTTGTACAATTATGAAAAAAAAATTGTAAATTGTATTAAAAAAATTAATTATAAATAATTTAAGCCCTAGTCTAAATTATAATTGCCTAAATTACGTCACCAAAGTGAAAATAAATATCAGCCGAAATCGAAATATTTCCCAGGGAATTAATTTTTGCCGGAAATAAAATTTTCCTATTCTAAACAGACTGAACAGAAAATAAAAAGTGAAAGAGAATTTTAAGTTCCTGAAGTCGGTTAATTTGTTTAAAGTTGTCTTATTGTACTTGAAAGCTAGCAAACAATTTTTTGCATAGGGAAACAAGGAATAAAGGAAAACTGCCGGGAAGTTTTCATTCATTATGGGGCTATATATGAAAGCGAAAACCAAAACTTTAAATTTTGTTTTGGTTTTTCCTACAGAAATCTGGAGTGCCAGTTTCCCAAATTCTGGTTCTTGCAGACCAGTCAACGCGCCTATCACTATTCGCATCGCCTTCCCATTCATATGCAGTAGCAGTTTGGATCTTCCTGAGTCAAGTTTTGGCCACATAGCCTTCGAGACTCTACAATCCTGCCTACTGCGCCATGAACTATTGGTCCTACTCTCTACCCAATTACTGAGTTACCTGACCTATAGGTAATTTCACCGCAATTTCATTTCCCTCAGCACTACTAGGGCCAGGAACCCAACATAGTCTGACACTATATTTGTTCATAAGCACGATGAGTGAGGGCTCTCCTACAGTCACTAACAAGTTTCGATTTGACATTATGTCCCTTCAAAGCTTTTAGCGCTGTTTGGCTGTCGACGTAGAAGGTTACCTTCCCACCTTCAGCTACATTCCTGGCCACCAGGCCCTGAGTAAAATCCTGCATTCATCGGCAGTCTGCAAGAACTACTAATGCTCGTTTCCAAGATATAGGCACCAGCCCCTGTGTCACCCCCCCCCCCCCCCCCCAAAAGAAAATTGCACCTTAAGTATCGTCTATGGTTATATGTAAAAACTCGCAAGAAGGCAAGTTCCCATGGAATGGGATGAAAAAATATTAAAAACTTAAAAATTTTTTTAAGTAAAAAAAAAATAAATCTGAAAATGACATACTTGTATGTACATAAACCAAAAACTTGGCCTTTTTTGTAATGAAATATGTAATTTCCATGCTATATATATAAATACGTAAATACTCTAGAAAGTGCACCCGTTCTTGAACATATAACAGGGGAGACAAATTCTTTAGAAAGCAAAGCAAAGTCCAAAATTAACTATTTTTACTATGCGAAATTATTAAACTGTGGAAATGACACAAGTCCGAGTTTTCTTCTTATAAATATTTATACAGCCTTATTTATAAAAATTATAAAGGCTTTTTAAAACAAATTTTCATACAAAATTTTTCTTATTAAGCCTTTTATATAATTTTTATGAATAAGGCCGATAAAATTTAATTATTTTCAAAAAGTGTGAAATATATTGCAAGAATTCAATTACTTTCTAATGCAATAACTACAAAAATTTAAGAAAATTTTTTGGAATTGTTTCTTCTTTTTTTCCTCTTTTGCATACATATTTTTATACAAAATTATCCAGTTCTTTAATTGTTTTGATCGAACTTTATGTTTTCGTTTCTATATTTAAAAGTTCTGCAATATTTTTCGGCTGGAAATTGTGGTTTTCTTGCATTGAATTGGTTCTCAGTTTAGTTTAATTTGCCGAAAGATATTTTAACTATTTTCATAAATTCCATTTTTTATTTTTTTTTGTTTTTTCATGTTTTTTTAAGCTTGAGGTGGTTTTTTTAAAATTGTAATTGATTTTTTTTTCAATATTTCGTCAGTTAATATTGAAAATAAATAAAAAATCAATTACAATTTTATAAAAAGACCTCGAGCTTAAAAAAACCTAAGAAAATATACTAAAATTGTCCTAATAATTCCTAATAATTTGTTACAAAACTTTACTCTTCTCTAAGCTTAAATTTATTAGATGATTATTTCAGCCAACTCGTTATTATAGTTTTCAATCACTGTGTTAAATATTAATTTATTATTGAGAAGTTTTAAATAAAAAATTGTGTACAAATAATCACATGATTTTTCAAGTTGAATTTTTCTTTAATCCAATTCTGTCTAACGGCTCGTTGGTCTAGGGGTATGATTTCCGCTTAGGGTGCGGGAGGTCCCGGGTTCAAATCCCGGACGAGCCCAAGTTGGATCGATTTTTTATGCTTTACTTGCACTATCTGGTATCTCTTGTTTTTATTATATAAATTATACAATTGAGAAAATTTATAACAAAATAACAAGAGCTTCCTTCCCACTCTACCATACGCACTTTAAGCACGATGATAAATAATAAAAATAAATAAAACGAAGAAGAAATGAGTGAGTGAGTGGCATTATGAAATTTTTGTTCAAGTAAATACGTTTCGTTTAGTAAATTTATTTTGGCAATTAATTCGTGATATTTTGAAATGCTCATCATCATCATCATCATCATCTCTACAATATTATTAACAAAAACAACAACTACCACAACTGTAGCAACAGCAATGGTAACAGCAGCAGTAACAACAGGCAACCAGCAACCAACAACCGACAACAGCAATAGCATTCATTACCACTCTGTTGGCCATCATCATCATCGTCATCATCGTCAACGGTGCTATAAAAGAAACTGTTTTATTTGCAAAAAGACACAGACACAACTCGAGTGTACAACAGTTACCAACTATTTGATTTCTGCGATTCTTTTTCTTTTTTTAATTTTTTTATTCGAGTGCTGGAAAAGAGCGTCTTCGTAATCGAATCCTTTAAACGAGAAAAAATAACTTTGTTCAACCCAAATTTAATTGAAATGAAGCCTTTTTGTGTGGTATGTGTTGTGTGTGATTTTTTTCAATATTTTTAATGAAAAAAAAAGACAAAATAAAAATAAATAGAACAGACTTGCTTAAAAGAATTCTGCAAAATATAAAAAATTAAAGTGTTACTTTTTCTACAAAATATTATTCATCTGTATTAACAATAAGATTAAAAGTTAAATAAAAACTTCAGTGCGCGTTTTAAGCTGCTGTAAATATACTTTTGTGATGAGTGCCTGAATGCTGAGTGCTTTGCTTTTTTTTATAAATTAAAATACAAAATAAATTGCGCAAAAAATTAAACAAATTGAAAAATAAAAAATTTCATTTTTCGTGTAGGTTTTAGTGGTTGTGTGTGCTGCTAGCATGGCTTCAGCTCGTCCTGAACCACCACGTGATAGTTATGCAGCTCCACCATCCAGCAGTTATTCAGCCCCACCTTCAAGCAGTTATTCCGCACCATCTAGCAGTTATGCGCCCAGTGTGCCAAGTGGAAGTTATGGTGCTCCACAGCCCGTCTATGGGCCACCACAACAACCACCAGTGATACATAAGCATGTTTATGTTCATGTACCACCACCAGAGCCCGAATATCAACCACCCAGGTGAGTGTCATCATGTCAATAAATTATTGCAAATTATTTTCATTTAAAAAGGACACCTTGTGTGAATCAGTGTGTTGTGGGTTGGTTGGTTGAGTAAACAGGCGGAAAAGCGAAAGAAAATATTTTGTACTTTATAAAAACATTTTTGTGATGCTGTTTGGCAAGAGTTCTTCAGATTTCCTTTTGAGATTTGTGAAACGATTTTTTTTACAAAATCTGCCTATTAAAGACTTTAACGGTTTTAAAAAATATTTTTCTAATAGTTAAGTTGAGCGATGTACCGTTATTCCTCTTTTTATGCCATATACATACTTGCGTCATTTGTACAGTATCTATCAACAGCTTTTTGCGACTCCTGTACCTGGATTCAGTAACTTTTATTACGACAATCGTACGCTATAATATATGTAACGAAAATTTATCGACTTTGCTATTCAGTAACATATTTTAACGATTTTCGCTGCCGGTTGCAGCAAAAAGAAATTAAATCACAAGCTCAAATTCATTTAGTTTTTATTTCTATTTATATTTTTTCTACACAGGGATACTACATGATATTGAATTAAATGATGATTAAAATACAGATGGAGGCTATCGTAAAAAAGAAATTTCAGAATCACATTATCGTTAACGCAAACAAATAAATATGTCGATAAATATTGCGAATTTCGGTTCGCAAAAAGTTACAGAATCGAGGTACTGAACATCTAGGATTTTTGAGCTGTGACTGTTTACGATTTAGTGTGCGATATGTATGTATAACACAAAAAAGGTCCGTTATAGACTCTGAAACTATCCAACCGACGCGCTAAAAGCCGGTTTCTTTCGAAAGGCAATTTTGTGAAGATGGTTTTAGACACCTAAAAAACTGCATTAGGTCCATTCAGTCTATTCGAAAAGCCGATTTTTTAAATTCCCATACACAATTTTTTCCAATTCTGAACTTTTCTTCACATAGATCTACTAAAAGATTTTTGGAAATTGAAATTTTAATGGGGTAAACTCGCTATCTCCACGTCTCCTTAACTTAAGGTATTCTTTAGCAGTTAGATAAGAAAAGTAATTGAATTAAAAAATCCTACGCAGGTCTTTAAGAAGGTCTGAAATAAAAAGGTCTTCTGAGTTTTCCCGCTGGATTGTTGTCAGAAAAAAACCCATAAGCTTTTCACATGTAAATGAATATGAACATGCATACGTATGTATGAATGTAAAGCCAAATTCCGCCATTTTTTATTTAAATTCATCCTTATAAATTTTGAAATATTAACACAGAAGAAATAAAATTGATTAGGATGTACACATATTCACTTAAAGGTAGTATCGATAATACAGCTGAGCTAATTTATTTTTTTAATTTAATATGGATGCAAAGCATCACAATTTATTTACGACAAGGAAATTATAAAAAAAAATTAGCAAGAAAATTTCAACATGAAAAATATTTTGTTAAAAAAATAAATTGGAAACATTAAAAATAAAATAAAAGGTGAATCTTCGTGAAGGCTCTACTGTTATAAGTCGTGCTACGAGTTTAGTTATTTTTCCATAGTCATAAATTAAGCCAATATGCAGTTTGAAGGACCATGAAAAAGGAGAAATTGTGTATTTAATATGTTGTCTATACGAGTACTAAAAGACAGCTTGGAGATCTAGACAACTAGTCCTAGTTTACACTATGCAAGTCTTATTGCTAAGCTGATTAGTTTTTGGGAAAGAGAGACGAAGGAAACATTAACGTTTCTTTTCCCTCGTCTCTCTCTCTCCTATCAAACTAATCAGCTTAGCAATAAGACTTGCATAGTGTAAACTAGGACTTACTCAGCTTAGCAATAAGACTTGCATAGTGTAAACTAGGACTTATAGTAACTGATATCAGACATTTCGACAGACATGGTTCAGCTAAATTTCAATGAATTGTTATTTCTTTCCGCTTCTGTCAATAGCAAAAGACATATTTTATATCCACCAAATCATTTATTTATCTTTCAATTTCAATTCATAAATCATAAGAAACAATAAAATAGTATCATTCCTAATGAACGCAATAAAATGTTATAAACAATTTATAATATTTTCATAAAATTTACTACCCAAGACAACAATTATTATGAATTATTAGCCAATTTAACTTTTCCTGTACTGCACAATTTCATTGTTTGAAATTTTATTTTAAATTCATTTAATTCCAATCATTATAAAAAATAATACAGCAAGAGAACAGGAAAAACGAAAATAATAAAAAAAAACTTGTCAAGGAGTATAACAACTTAATCTTGCAATTTTTTTTTAAATCAAATCCCATAGTTTTTTTTGTCTACTTTTTTTCTTTCATCTCAAATCTCATCAAGTAAATGACAAGCAACAACTTGTTAAAACTGTGTCAACAACTTTAAAAACTATTAGAAACTTATAAAAAAAAACTAAAATATTTTTTTATTATGATTTTTGCTAACACAGCAAAAAATGGCCTAAACCAAAAAAAAACAATGAATAATTCAAAAAAATGTTTTTTTAAGAAAAAACAACGAGCAAACACAACCATGATTTAAAATCATTGCCTTCACATGAATGAAAACTGTTGATAGCAAAAAATTTACAATTTCCGTTTTACGCGAACTTAACTATGCGTGCCAATAACTCCCCATTTTTAGAGTTTAACTTGAGCGAAGGAAAAAACACTTGTTCGCTTATTTAAAATATGCATAAAAACCACGAGAAAATAATATTTGTTGTGGCGTTAAATTTACACTGGCACAAGTCTTTAAAGTAAAAAAAAAACTACAAGTTTGTTTAGCAAAAAATCGATCCATACTACAGCGAACAATCAATACAACAATTTAGTTTTTTTTTTTCTTCAAAAATGTAAACAAAACAGAAAATGTGTTTAATGAAAATAAAACACTAATGGGTACATAACAATTGTTGTAAACCGACACACAGCTGATGGCCAAACTAAAGTGGACATAATTAAGTTCAAAAGCTTTCTCAACTAAAAAGAATAAAAAATAAAAGATTTCCGCAGTTTCTGAGGCAATGAAAAGAAAAACTTTAATCCAAAATGAAATGGTATTTTCAGAATTTCTTAAGAATTGTTTCCTGAAATGCAATTGGGAGTGAGTAGACTATTTAATTTCATTTTATTTTTTTATTTCAATTTTTTCACTTTTTTATTTTAAAAACTAGGCAACAATTAACAATTTTGTTATTTGACCAAGTGAAGCTGTTGGTTGCCAGTTGTCATATTATGCAACACTTAGACAACTGGCAACTCAACTAAAGTTCAGTTGCCAACCATAAGATCTTGTTTAGTTGCCTTAAATATAAATTTGAATAAATCTTCATGTCCTTCTATTTTAAAATATATTGTTAATCTGTGGTCAAAATGACAAATGAATAAATATAATAAATTGTTTCCCGTCTGCTAAATACTTTTAACCATTTTAACAAAAGTTTGTTGTCTGGTTGTCATTTAATTTTAAATTTCAACAGATTGCTAACAAGTAAAAAATTAATTTAAAATCGATTTGCGCCAAAGTTGAAGAAAATCTAAATTGGTTTTTCTTCTTTTTTTGTTAACCCTGTGGTGGCACGCGGTTAAATGGATAAATCGTTAAGGTTTTTTCTTCTTCTTATTAGTTGAGAGTCGTATTTATGGGATTTTAACGAGTTGATGCATAGCAGAAAGCTTTCAAGTTTTTTCTTCGTTCCAGGAAATTTTTAGTAAATAAAATTTTATAATGTGTGCATGTGTGTGATTTGTGGAGTAACAACCTAAAATAATTTTACCAATATTTTTTGGAGCTTCACAATCCCCCTGCAAGTCTGGTGAGAAGTCAGTATTTTTCTTTTGCAAAGTGGCGTTAAAAATAGTCTGTAGTCAATACATATCGTCAAACAACGTCATAAGTCTAAAAAGTTTTTCGTCAGAAAACGAGTTTTTTTTGCACAAACTTAATTTTATTTTTGTTTTAAGTGCTGAGCAGAGTTTTAAGGTTTCCCTTAACAAATCACCAAAACAAACTGCAAAACAATGCGAACTTCAAGTCCATTATAATCAACTTTATATATTTAGTTCAACGACAATCATTACAACTGCAGGGCTTTTTGCAATAGTGATTGCCTACAATAAATTTAAACTGTCTTTTTTTACTATTTCCGCTTTTTAAATTTCTCTCGACAATAAAAGAAAATGATACCAGTTTTCTTAAAATCGGTTTATTTAATCCCGGTCTTAAATATTTTCCTTACGTGTGTGGCATTTGCTGAATCACTCAAAGCATTCATGAATCATGACATTTAAAATGCATTAACAATAGCCAAGAACTACAGATATTGTTGTACAATGTTACCACTGCAATCAATGAAGTTTAATATATTCATTATTTGTTTGAATGTCTTCGACAACATGACCCAGAGCGAATCATTGAACTTTTGCCAGTTTTTGTGAATTTAAAAATCATTAAATTGTTTTTTAAGGTTTTTTTCTTTGAGCCCAGTTATCTTTAGGAAACCATTATTAAGCTCATCCTCCTAGAAAACTAAAGAGAAAAGGAAAATGATGTTCGATGTCTTAAGCAGAACTGGCACTTGAAGTGACTTTTGTTATCTTGGCTAATTCGACTTTCAATTTTATAATGGTAATCAGGCTACTGAATTACATTTTTGTACTGTGGTCTTTTTTTCTATTGCGAACGAATACCCAGTTGGAATTTGGACAGTTAGTAAATTTATTTATTTATAACCAAAAAAAGCTTAAGCAACATAATTTTCGAACTTAATTTTTTTGACCAAAATTGATTAATTGCTGTCGTAAATAATCGATTTTCTCCAAAAAAAATCTCGGTTAAGATTTTTTGGCGGTTATGGCTCCATATATGATATTTTTAAATTATTGGATATTATTTAACAGAAAGCTCTATGCAATTTTACTTTTATAAAAGTAGAAATATTTGAAATTTGCATCTCTGAAATGTGTATTTAAAATTCAATATCAAATGCTTAACACAATAAGCTGTCATTGTCAATATAATTAATCAGCTGACTACACGACGACGTTAGCAGTCAACAGCTTTTTTAGTTGTGTTTTTAACAGCCTTCTGAGGTCCAAAGTAAACCGCATTGAAAAGAAAGGGACCTCCGTATTTTGTCCACATAATGAAATTTCCAATAAGGCATTTTTTGATTTTTTTTGTATCCAACAACAAATAAAAAAATTATCTGTATGTGCGTTATTCAGAAAAATGTACACGAGAAAGTGATGTCGTTCGTTGTGGTTTCATAAAAAAGCAAAATCATTTCAAACTAAAGGATGTTTCTGTTATAATAATTTCGAGTTTAGAGAAAGGAAAATGTGTCTGCAGTGCTCTGGCATCTGTTATTTGATATGCATGTATGTTTGCAAGTATATCAGTTGACAGTTTTAGTTGTTGTTTTTTTTTTTTTTTTAATAAGAAAAGAAAATGAAAGTCCAGAGCACTAGAAAACCATGAGATATTAAATAACATTTATTTTTTAAGCAAACTTTATTAAGGTTAAACACTTTAAATGAAAAAGTAGATTGGATTACAAACCACTGGCCTTCAAAACTTAAGATTTTTTACTACATTATCTGAACCAAAATTTAAAATATTTTGCCTAATTTAAAATGAGCAATATTTTTTATAAAAATCTCTATCAAAATATTCACCAAGCATTATGGTAGTATTTGTGTAAATGAGTTTGTATGATTGATGAACAATCAAACAATTTTGACTTTGCCCTGCTTGATGTCATCTTTTGATGTGTTTATACTGTTTCTTCATCAAGCACGAATACATTTTAAATCAGATGTGAAGGTGCGCGGATTAAAAAAATAAATATTAGATTTAAATTGTTGCTTTTATTAAACACTCAGGTATGTTCTGACACTCGCATGACGTTCTGTAACTCAAACACGTTTTGTTTGCGACTTGCCACATTAATTTAGATCGTCTGTTTATTGAAGTCGTCAATGTAAAAAGTAAACAATGGAAACCCTACCGTTTTAATAAATCACCCTTATTTCAGCTGACAACATGGACGTCACGTCAATAAAATACCAATAAAAAGGGGACTGTCTACCCGTTGTCGATAACAACTGACTGCTATTGACAGGCTCATGCTATTTTCTAGATCTTAGGGAAAAGAAATAAACTGTCTATAACACAAAATTGTTCTCGACAGCGAGTAGACAAGCCCCAATTTCTTGTTACTGTATTGACGGGACGTCGATGTTGACAACTGGAATAAAAGTGAATATTTTAGCAAAATATTACTTTTTTTGCTTAAAGTTAAAAGAAAACGTATTTAATTTCATTTACCCCCTGTTTCTACAATCCAGAGGGTCGACTTGAGTATAAAATTGATATGAAAAGCACTCATTTGTTTGAGTGATTTTCATAAATTTTTTTTAGACGATTCGCCTGCCTGACTTGTGGAAACTGCACATTACTAATCATTTTAATGTTTCCTTAGAGTTTGGTGTAGGCTGAATTCATCGGTTTACTTGTCGCAACGTAATGTGAAGTGCGCGTGTCAAGACATTTGTTTTATTTTATCTTTTCTTCAAACACTCCGCTATTATTGCCGCTAAATTTTCTTTGGATATTGACATTTTTACTCAATTAATTAATTTTCCGCTATTGACATTCATATGATGTTGACCGCACAAAATCAAACTAAAAACATTTACACATTTACATATACACGAGCTTCACATCAAGCATTTTGATCGAGTCTAGGCCGCTTTAATCTAAGAGTACGAAACCAAAAGTTTGAATAGCGCAATAAAAAAGTTTTTGCTTATAATGTTTAATTTATTTTTTCTTTTTGTTTGTAAACATATTCACAATATTGAACTAAAATTTGTTAATTTGCTTTTAAGAAAGTACAAAAAATTATGCCTAGTCATGACATGATTTCAGTTTTTTTTTTTGCTTTTTGTTTTAAATATGATTTTTACATGACTTGTTCGTGTGAGGTAATAAAAAAAGATGAATAAATTTTCCATAAAATTTATTGCATGAAACATTTTTTATATTTTGATGATGGAAAGCGTGGGAATTGGGTAAAAAAGGCATCTGCCATTGGCATATCAAATATAAATATTAGTGTGCACATTAAAAAAAGTTTTGAGAAAATGGGATGACAAAAACTTTACAAAAGCAAAAATTTTAAACAACAGTAAGTGTAAGTGGTGAGGCCCTATGCTCCTTATAAGGAGCCAAATGAACCAATATATGTATGTATATATATATAAGTGTAAGTATGCAACAATTCCAATGTTATCGACTCAAAAAATCTATGGATTTCCCAGAGTTTTGAGCTTGAAATGAACGGGACGATCTAGGGATGGGCTGCAAGGTCAACCGTATCCCATATACTCTTCAAAAATTAAGCTTTTGAAAACATATTTTTGAGTAAGTAAGTAAGATTTATTTTAACAATAGGATTGGTTTTGAACCCACATACACAGCAAATATATTCCTCAAAAGCTTGTTATCTTTAATATATTTTTTTATTAATTAATTTCTAAAAATGAAAGTTTGGTTAGTACGAATATTAATTACACAGTTACCAAGTGAGATATAAAGTACAAAATTTTCCATAAACTAAAGAGTTTTTTGTTCAACATTTTACTTGAAATGTGCAGTGTTCCGCTTTAGATTCCATTTTCAATTATTAAATGAAAAATAGTTTAAATAATACTTTTTTTCGTAAACAAAAAACTTTAAATTTAAACATGATACCACAGAAGATACACAATATAACAAAAACTAACATGTGAATTTACGTTTGAAAAAAAAAGAAGAGCAGGTAAATTTTGTTTTTAACACAAAGTTGTCAAGAGCCTAGAGAAATTTATAGCGCTGAAAGCAAAACTAACTGGAGCAAAGAGGAAAAAAAATAAAAAAAGATTACACAAACACATTTACATTCGTGCGTTAATTTAAAACAAACTAAAACTTCCTGAATTGCTACACTTTAACGGATGAAAGATTTTAAAGGTTTAAATTAGAGAAGCAAAGCATTTAAAGAAATTCCACATAAGAAACAAAAAAACTAAATTGCAATTTTGTATCTTTTGCAGAAAACCAATTATTCAACCTCCACCCCAGAAACACTACAAAATTGTCTTCATCAAGGCTCCATCACCACCAGCACCCACCGCACCCGTCATACCTCAGTTGCCGCAAACTGAGGAGAAGACTTTGGTGTATGTGCTGGTCAAGAAGCCCGAAGAGCAGCCCGACATTATTATACCCACGCCAGCACCCACTCAGCCCAGCAAGCCCGAAGTATACTTCATTCGCTACAAGACTCAAAAGGAAGAAACTGGTCCGTATCCCAACAGTATTGCGCCAGCTCCTCCTGGCGGCGATTACGGTGCTCCAGTTGCTCCCTCAGCTCCTTCAGCGCCCAGCTCCTCATATGGTGCACCGCACTAGAGTTTATTCTACTGTTACGAAAATAGCAAAAATAAATTTTGAATACAAACAAAAAAATACTCAATTAAAAAGCCAACAGACGGCCGCTCTTACGGCCTCGAGCTTTCTTAATGTGAAGAAATGTTTTACACAAACGGGAAAAGTTAAACTCTACGCAAAGTTGTTTAGTTAAAATAAGAAAATCTCTCTCTCTCTCTCTCTCTTTCTAAAACTTGCCTTCCTGTCTCCTGCTCACTCAAACTCTTACTTTTTCTATAAAACCCACTTTAAAATAATTTTTAATTATCCAGTAATTTTTATTGCATGTATTTTTTTTTTTGTAGAAAAAAGTTTTTAACGTGTGACAAACTTATTTTTAAGGAGTTTTATTTTTAGCATTATTTGTTGTTTCTCATAGGAATATTTTATACGAAAAAAAAACGCAAAGTATTTATGTGTGTAAAAGAAAGAATGGCAGAGTGGCTGCAGCAACTTTTGCTATTCTTAGTTAGACTGTTTGTTTCATAAACTTAATTAATGTTTTAAATATTTTTGTAGTATAAGTTCTTAAAATAATTTTTAATTCTATTATTATTATTCGTTTATTAATTCATCAAAAAATCATTTCGCTTGTCAGTCTTAATGATTTTGGTATTAGAATTTAGTTTAATAAGAGCTACCCCAAGAATTTTCAAACTGTCTGTAACATTTTGTTGTAAATTGTTTGTTTGTTTATTTAATTAAATTTTTTCTATTTTTTTAATAAAGTTTTATAAAAAAAGGACAACATGATTTTTGGTTTTAATTCATAATGCCGAGTACACACTATGACATTTTGTGACATCGCAATAAGTGGGCACTAGTGGCAACGTATGTCATTTCCGATATTTTTCATTGTTCGGGGTTGCACACATTTGACACTTCAAAATGACAACACAAGCAATGCCAGATGTGCATTCGGCGCAACGCTGGTGCTGCTGCATATGAACCGGGGAAGCTCTCTAGCATTTTCTGTACGAACAGCACAAAAATTACACATATAGCGAAAGCATTTACAAAACAGCTCTTTGTCTTGTAAGACAATTTTAGAATACTCTTCAAATTCACTCAGTGCAATTAGGACAACATCGTCACCGAATACTTTTTTCTTTCTTTTTTTTACTTCTGTGATAATCAAATTGATGGTGATTGCTTTACTTTTACCAATCATAATGTACATTTCTGTTTCTCTTTATTTTTTGTTTATTTTCTTTTTGCTGCTAATGCATTTCAAGAGAACAAAGTACTCGAACTGAAAACATGATGTGGCGATGTTTTTTTTTCACACTTGTGCGGGTAAAGAACTAAAGCCAAGTGATGAATTTAAAACACACTTGAGTTGAAAGGGTCTCTATTACAAAACATCGAGTGCAACTAAAATTTCAATGCAAAAGAGTAGAGTTGAAACACACAACAAAAGTAACAAATAACAAATATGTGTGTAAAAGAGGTCTGCTAGTTTAAGTCTGATATCAATGGGAATTCCCAAACTATAAAAACCGAAGCCTGCAAAGGAGTTTACTTTCTTAGTCTGTCCAGTACGTGTGTTCTGTAACTGAAGAGAAGTTTTCGCGTCGAGAAAAATCAAACAGTTATAATGCTTGTCCTGTTTCCACAGGCTGATCGATATAAAACCTGAAATACGCTTACAAGAAACATGAGCAGGGAACTAAGTTGTTTGTTACTCATCCTGTGTTTCACAGAATGATAACAAACTTTTCGTCTCACCAAAGTTACAGAACATAGGCACAGCTTCGGATTAAAGTTCTATTTCCTTTCAAGGAGTACACTCGCATTTTTGTTTTTTGTTTTACAGATACTTCATTAAACGAAATTATATGTATACATATTAGCTTACTTTTAAGGGCCAGTCAGACTATTATACTTTGTATTTATACAAGTCAAAAATTCAAATAATACGTGCAAGTGCGATATTGTGAATGCAAAATGTCATAACGAATGGTAAATAATACGATAAAAATCTGACATCCCATAATACTTGACCATTTTTTGAATATTTGCTAAGCGATAATACTTTTCATCTGATCAGAGTTGCATTATTACAAAATCCAAACTAACAAGTCGCCTGTTTCGACGCCGATGCCGTGCCGTCGTTTATGCTATATGTCTTTGTCTTAAAGCCGATATAAATATTGAATATGCTTATCGTATTGAATAATTTTTCGTGTAAGTCATGCCTGAAAGTAAACAAAACTGTCGTATTTTCATTTTCTTTATCTTATTTATATCAAGTACTTTAACCGCCGTCTATTTTCAAAGGCCGGCACGACCACAGCTTGCTTGAAACTGCTCTGCCGCCGAAAGTAAACAATTAATGTAGGCATGTTAATTCTACACAGCTGTTTGCTTTCTACTTGTGTTTTTAATGTAATATGAGGTGTGATGGTGTGAAAACAAAATGTAACTTTACGTTAGATTTTTTTAACAGTCGAAACAAATGTCTTTAGATTTTTTTCTCCTAAAGTGTGATGAAAGTCTTTATACATGTATAATAGTCTGAGTAGCTCTTTAATAACTTAACTCAGCGAGATTATTAGGGATCTCGAATGCGATACGATTTAATAATGAAGCAGACGGTTTCTTGTATAGAACTCCTTCGAACGGCTCCCATACAAAGTAATTATTAATTAATTAATAAGCATGATTTTTTTTTTATTTAAGAAATACCGAATATTCACACGTGACTGATGCATGACTTACGCGTTACAAATTATGAAATTTGTACATACCTAATAAAATCACATAAAAACATAAAAAGTAATATCTAAATAAGTATGGAACTTCTAAAGAAATGCATAGATTAGCCTGAAAATTTAAAAGATTATGGAAGAGAAGTAAACTTTTCAGACAAATCTGTATCCTTGAGAGAACTTCTTCAGATGACCCGAATTTGTATTACTTCTGGATCGCAAATTCTTCATTTTCATTACTTCCTTGGAGTTTCTTTTTTTTTTAAAGGCATGTTGTTATAGTGACCACTTGAATTTTATTGGGAGTTTTGTAACCGAACATTCAAAAAATTATCACCAAAAAATTGAACTGACTCTACTTTTGTAATCGCAAAATAAAATAAAGCGCACTTGAGCTAAATAGTACCTTCGATTCAAGAACAAAAACATTGGATACCTCTGCTTATAAGCTTTTCATCTGATATTATTTTAACATTATTATGAACAGTGCATTGGAATGTAGGCGTATATTGCAACTATAAAGAGCTGCCTGCAATCAGTTGAAAGTGCCACAAAACAGGTGGCCGAGTTAACAAACACACACAGTAACAATACAACGTGTCAAAGAAAGGGTGTGTGTTATGTCGTAAGTAAAATAGAAGTGTTGAATTATGAAAAGAATGTTTGCGTTAAACCGTACATTTTCCGCACACGTATGCACAGAGATTTATATGACTTTTTGCTAATATGCCACTGTTGAATGGAAATTCTGGTGGTAAGTTGGCACATTAGTTGGGATCACTTGGCTAGAATGTTGCATGTTGTACAGAAAGCGTGTTAAATCATTGACACGGAAGCTAACAAGTTTAGATATAAAGTTAAAGGTTTAAATAAATCTACGTATGTATGTTTATGGCATTACATTTAAAAATTTGCATGAATGTAAATGAACGACAAATAAATGGAAGTCTGTACTATGTACATTCAGAAGAAAGTACCTGTAAGTAATGTACAGTGTAGTGAATAATAGTTTAGAAAAAAAAATCATAAGTTGCACAAACCTAATTCGTATTTAATTGCTTTTTATGCTTTAATAAATAATACGAACGAATATTACTTGAAGAAATTTTTTTAAAACATACATTTTTTGACTGTAATATTTTAGATTTTTATTACGTATTCTTATTTCGGAATTTAAAAAATTATCTTAACTTTAAATAAGTAACATAATAGCTTGTTTTGTTTACTCTACATTGGGATCCCGCGGTATCCCAATTTGCACCAAAAGCGTTCCCGTACTCGAAAATTGGGTAAATGAGAGAGGTTTTGTGAGAGTAATGTTCTGCTTCTTGCACGAAACAGCCCGTACTTTTTCTTCGTGCTACTTGGGCCACATAGAAAATCAATCAGCTGTTTGAAAACTAAACAATAACAAAGAAAAATTACACACTAGAAAAATTGTAAAATGTATGAAAATATATTTAAAAACTAAAGTCGTAAAGCAGCTCTGGGCGATTCATCAAGCGTCGTTTGCAATTATCTCTTAAGTGCAACCAGGCCACTGTTGTTTATTGGCCTTCGAGAGTTTTGCGTCTCACTCGCACTGGTTGACTGATCTGCCACGGATAATTGTATATTCTTGCGGCTTTTGTGGAATTTCTTTAACAACCACGTTGCTACTTCCTATGTGAAGTAATAGGTCGTGTACAGTCAGTCACAAAGCCTTTTTAAAAAACTGTTAATAATATCTTGGGCATATGGTCTAGCTACGCCGCCCATATTTGTGCAACAATACTTTGCAAATTTACTTTGTAAAGTATTTCTTAAATAAATAAATAAATAAATATTTAAAAACTAGTGGCGAACAAAGTTTTATAAGTTTTTATATGAAATTAAGATAGAAAACCTTCTGTATTTGCTGAATCATGTAAGTAAATAAGTATGTGTTTAGTCATGTGTGTACGTATGTATATGCATACATGCATTTTGTGTTAAAAATTATGGTTTTTCGCGTTCCCGTACTTTTGTGCATTTTTGTAGTTTATTGAGAGAAATTACAGTTTGCTCTCATTTTACCGAACTTTACGCAAGAACTAAAGAAACACACCTAATATACATATAATGAGTGTTTTTCTCGGCTCACAATTTTGAGTTGGCAACACTGCTTTATATGACAACAAATTTAACAGCTGATGTTGTTTTTTTTTAGTTGGGTTTGCGGTTTCATTATGTAGAAACTAAAGCACCCCATACACATTTCAATTCAATTGTCAATTGAGTCTTTAAATTGAATTGATGCACTTTATAAACTGAATTGAAAGATTTTTATTCAACTGTCAAATTTATATTTTTTTCACAACTACAAAATTTAAAAATTTAAAACTTCTATTGAATTCATTCATTAATTTTTATATATTTTTTATTTAAAATTCAATAAAATTAAATACAATTTTAAATATACATAACTTTTTCTGTACAAAATAAAGCTAGTCAAGAGACTCGAACACAGACAACACAATCGAATTGAAAGATTTAGTCAACACGAAAACTCAAAATCTATTGATTTTTCTTCAACCAACTCGACAACTGCCAAATTAATCCATTAACAGAGCCATACACGCTTTGATTTGGACAACAACCGACTCAATTGAAAATTGAATTGAGTCGTGTATGGGGTGCTAACCGTCAAAAAGAGCTTAAGTGACATAATTTTTGAACTTCATTTTTTTTACCAAAATCTATTACTTGCGATCGTAAATAGTCGATTTTCGCCAAAAAACCGAAATGCAAAAAATGTATCGCTTAAGTTATTTTAGCGGTTATGGCTCGACATTTTAAAAATTTTCTATCAAAATTATAGTTCTGCTAGACCAACTTATCGTCCCACTTCGTTCATTAGAGCAGCTAATTCAAATAACTTAATTTTGCACCACGTGTACTCAATGATAACCCAGCAAAAAATATAAAAATATTCGACACTTAGAAGCACTAAAAGCTGTTAGAAGCAAAGCATTGCTTCTGAGAAGCACTAACATTAAAATTAAAATATGTTCTACGATCGTGCACGAACAATTATGTATATATGTATGTATGTGTATTGTATTGAAAGTATTGAAGAATACCCACATCAATGAATTCGAGCTCCGGAAAGATTTTACGAAACGATCATATTTAAACATTAATGGCATCAAATCATCTCCCAACCAAACTCAATTTAATGGATATTAAATATATTTTTCTTTACTTTATTTCATTTTAATTTAAAGTTATGCAACTCTTAAACAAACACCCGTTATTATTTTGAAATAAAAAAAATGTATGATCTGCTTTTAAAAATATAAATTATCAACTTTTAGATGCCATAAATCCATTGTTTCATATTAGAAAGCTGAGTATTAGAGTTTTAAATTAACAACTATACGATCAATAACAAAAAAACTAAGCACATGGCGATCAAAAGTTTCATAAAAGTTTTTTCTATCAATTAAGCTTTGCAAAACTTCAACGTTCATATCAAAACTCAAATATGTGTATGTATAATGGAGTATTACAAACGCATAAACAAACTAATCTAAGAAACTTTTTCAAGAACACAACAACCAAAAGTATGTACGAACATGATAATAAATATCATGCCTCACGTAAACTGGTTTGTTTGCAAGCTAATCTGGAGAAGCAATATAATTTATATTTAACTAATCTATTAACTAAACACACTGAACACATTACACAAAAAAGCTTTTACATGAACAAAGTTATAAGCATCGGTGGTTCAGTGGTAGAATGCTCGCCTGCCACGCGGGCGGCCCGGGTTCGATTCCCGGCCGATGCATAAATATATTTTTTTAGCTCTCATTAAATAAATATTAAATAATAAGATCCTACACAAGTTTGATAAATTGTTTGCTTGTATTAAAAAAATATATATAAAAATTTAATCGCCCGAGCAGGGACTTGAACCCTGGACCCTTGGATTAAAAGTCCAATGCTCTACCGACTGAGCTACCCGGGCATATATGACCCCACGGTCAAGTGCCAGTGAAATACTTTTAGATGAGCAATTATAGTTTCAATTCTCGTTTAGTTTGAGCAACTAAAATATACTGAACAAATAAAGAAATCTTATTGTGTTCACTCAGTAATTTATGTTTTAATTAATGAAGTACTCATTAATTCAAGTCGTCTTTAATTTTAGAAACCAAGGTTGCCTACACTGCCCATAACCTAAAATATATTGATGTGTCATAATTAATACAAGCATCGGTGGTTCAGTGGTAGAATGCTCGCCTGCCACGCGGGCGGCCCGGGTTCGATTCCCGGCCGATGCAATTGAACTTTTTGGATATAAAAACATTTTTATCAATAAATATCTGCTAATGCTGAGGAGATTCCACTATCAGCACAATTTAACGATTTCCGTCGGTTCACTGCCATAAAGTCCTGAGTAATACGCCAGAACGGAATAAGTCTGTATGGATTTATTATTACAAATTGCTGTGTGGTGCAATTATGCCCTTTTCAATTAAGGCCGTGCTACACTAGCCTACACGGTCGTGCGACTTTTGAGAAAATACACCCCTGGTATGATGGAGTCTATGAACATTTTCTAAAGACAAAAACAATTCATCAGATCAGGGTTGTATTTCTTCGTAAATCGCGCGATTGTGTAGGATAGTGAATCATGGCCTTTAGTAGGGAAATAAGGTAAATTTAGCCTACTGCTTACTTTATTTCAGTTAGCCGACGGAAATCGGTCGGTACAGGGATCTAGTGACCTACGACTTGTTGGTCATGTGCCGGTAAAATATTTTTCGATAGGCAATATTTAGTTACAATTCTCGTTTAGTTTGAGCAATTCTATACTAAGGAATTAAGAAATCTTGTTATGTTCTTACAGTAATTTTAGGTTTTAATTAATGAGTACTTGCTGTCTGTCATTCTTTAATTTTAGAAACCAAGGTTTATTACACTGCCCATAAGCTAAATGCTACAAGCATCGGTGGTTCAGTGGTAGAATGCTCGCCTGCCACGCGGGCGGCCCGGGTTCGATTCCCGGCCGATGCATTTGAACTTTTTTAGATATAAGAAACTTTTATTAAATAAATATTAAGTTGACACAAATCTACTGAGGAAAACGTTTCATAAAATATTTGCTAAATTAAAAAAAAATAATAATAAAAATGCAATCGTCAGAGCAGGGCTTGACCCTGGACTCTTGGATTAAAAGCCCAACGCTCTACCGACTGAGCTACCCGGGCACATACGAATCCTTGATTAAGTGCCAGCAAAATAATTTTGCGTGACCAAACCATAATCCCAATTCTCATTTAGTTTCTGTGAGAATTGGTTTTAATGCAACTTTTTTTTGAGAATCCTAGTATAGTCAAGAGAAATAAGTATTCTGTTGACCCAGTAATTTAAGTTTTAATTAATGAGTACTTGTACTACGTAATTCTTATGTACACACTACGTTGCCCATAAGCTGAAAAACTTTGATAATACTTAATTTGTACATATAAGCATCGGTGGTTCAGTGGTAGAATGCTCGCCTGCCACGCGGGCGGCCCGGGTTCGATTCCCGGCCGATGCACAACCAAATTTTTTTAATAAAAATTGCTTTTAAAACGAAACGGTTTTATAAAATGTTAAACTATGTAAAAAAAAATAATAATAAAAAATTCAATCGCCCGAGCAGGGACTTGAACCCTGGACCCTTGGATTAAAAGTCCAATGCTCTACCGACTGAGCTACCCGGGCACATACCTGTTGTTGGTCATGTGCCTTGTAAATTTAATTGGCCTTATAGGCTTAAGAATTCATTGTATACAGTGTTGTCAGATTTATTTTCAACCTCCTCGCCAAATGCCTTGTCGAATATCGCCAAATATCACCAATATAATAAAACATTAAATTTTAACTGCAAAAAATATTTTTATCTTGTAATTATATAACAAATATTGTTAAATTTTAAATACAAAAGGTAACGTCTATCGGAAAACTTAAACATTATATTATTTAAGATAAATTAAGAAAATTGTTTACATTAACATATAAATACTGGTATAAAAAAAGAACTAACTTATTCCAAAAGATCAATCCAAATAGGATAAATTGAACTTAAGCACCAAGATCAAAATTATTATTTAAATCTTGTGATAAAACTGAATTAACGTTTACTTAAATCTGTATTTAAGTACACATACCATATCCTTGAAGTGTTAAGTACCAGCAGCATCGTCGTAACTATATGTACACTTTAGGCGAGATCTCGCGCATCCTTTTTGGTTTTTCTTTATGAAAATGTTGGTTCCAATTTATGAAAGGATGTTTTCAACACTGTGTTTCATAAACACCAACTGAGATTTCATGGTCCATAATCTTTTTTAAACTTCTTGAATTTTAGAAAATTTTGTTTTTGAGATAAGGAGTTACAACATTTAGTATCTTTTGCATGAAATATTTTGTTGTAGAAAAAAATCCTTATATAAAAAATTTAATATTTTAACATTATTCTATTTTATTGAAATCGTAAAAATATAGCCAAAAATATCGCCAAGGGGTTCAAATATCGCCAAGTAAATCGCCACCCGCCATATCAAATTTTTTATCGCCAAAAACAAATTTTTGTCGCCACGTTGGGCGAGATATCGCCATGTCTGACAACACTGATTGTATATAATAAATAAATAAAAAAAATAAATAAATAAATGCTTTTGCATGAGCAATATTTAGTCCCAACTCTCATTTAGTTTGAATGGCAAGTGATTTTTCCCCAGAGAAATGCAGAAATCTGATTCTGTTCACTGAGTAATTTAAGTTTTCATCAATTTGTACTTGGTTTTGGACATTCTTAAATTTTAGAAACCAAGATTCTTTATCAGCATCGGTTAAATTTAACTCATCTTTTAACTAAATAAATTGAATCATACACATGAAAAGCTTCACTTGAATAAAATTATAAGCATCGGTGGTTCAGTGGTAGAATGCTCGCCTGCCACGCGGGCGGCCCGGGTTCGATTCCCGGCCGATGCATTCTTTTTTTTTTTTATTTAATAAAATTAAACTTTTAACTAATTGCCATCGGAAATAAATATAAACACTTACTGCCTTATTCATAAAAAATATTTCAGGTTTATTAAGCGCTTATTTGATATATTTCTATAGGAAATTTGTCAAATAAACCTGTAATAAACCTGAAATATTTTTTATTAGAACGTTAAAATAAAATAATTAAATAAAAAGCACGGCCGCCTGAGCAGCGACTTAAACCCTAGACGAATGGATTAAAAATCCATTGTCTTTGGTCAGATCCATTCTTGATGTACTTGCTGAGCGAGAATTGACGGAGTAAAATTGTATTTGCCGGTGTAGCTTGCAAGGTATAATATGGATTAAGCAAACATTAAATACTATACATAAATACCAGTAAAATGGACTGCGTATTTTTTGTACCACAACTACTAGAAAACCTTGCAAGCATGTTCATGAGTTTGAAATACTATGGTAAGCTAATGTTATAAGCATGGGTGGTTCAGTGGTAGAATGCTCGCCTGCCACGCGGGCGGCCCGGGTTCGATTCCCGGCCGATGCATAAATGGACTTTTTAGATAAAAATATTTTAAAAAAATTTTAAGCGTTTCAATAAAATATTTGCTCCCATATAAAAAAAGTATATGCAATCGCCCGAGCAGGAACTTGAACCCTGGACCCTTGGATTAACTACCGACTGAGCTACCCGGCCTCAAGAAAACGTTATCATTTGTAATAAATCCGATTAAATAATTTAGGAAAGTGTATCATTAGAGGCCTAATTTTATAAAACGCAACGCTTAGCGTTGAAACATTTTGTAGGTATGTGTGTATATTGTTTTTGTGACTTAAATTTTTTTCATATAAAATTTGTCAACGCTTGGCGTTTCATTTTACAAAATTAGGACTTAAATGATTTTATAGGTCGATACTCGTTCGAAGTTGCTTCAAGTAAATAAGCCCGCCAAAGCTTATGTTTAAGCCTGATACTCAGTTCGAAATTTCATGCGAAATGTTGACATAATCCGTATAAAAAAATTTCACATGAAATATTCATGAAACAATGTTGCAAAACTTGTACTCTGTTCAACTCGTGAAAAATGTAAGAAATGTATCTGGCAAACATTTTCTTGCAATCTGTGAAATAATAGATTGACTGGCATTTCTTTCGGCTGAAATATTGACAGCTGATGTTTATGTTTACAAAAGTCGATCAATGTTTCATATTTCTGACCAATAAAAACGATTATTTTTTTTGGAAAAGGTAATATTGGCATCACTTGCTACGTGTCAAATTTTTCACGCGAAATAATCAATGTTGCTGAAAAATTTTCACAACATCGAACAGAGTACTAGGCTTTATGCTGAAAACCAGAACAAAAAAAAATAAAGAAATAAAAAAATTTTCACATGACACAATGATTTGTAACCTCCAAGCTCAGCTGACTATGGCCGACCATATGTTTGAATTCCATCTTTTCTAAGATGCAGCAAATACGAAGTCTGACATTTGAATTATTAAACAAAACAAGTATGTGTTATAGATTGACCACTAAGGTTATTCTAAAGGTATGGTCACACTTGGCAAACATTTGCCCAAAAAAGCGTAACCACTAAATACTATTAAAAAAACCTTTTGATTCAGGCACGTGTTCATTTTCATAGAAACCAATATTATTGGAGACTTAATAACTAAATAAACATGTGTCTGAATCAAAAGGGGTTTCAATAGTATTTAGTGGTTACGCTTACGGGCAAATGTGTGACCGTACCTGAAGTATTTTTTGTTAAGAAACGTTTATGGTGTGATGAAGGGGTTCACATGAAGTTATCAACCACCAATTGCAAATCAAGCATCAATTTTTGTTGGTTGTCTATGTTCTTTATTATTTATGAAAAATTAAAATATACAAGTTTTTTTGCAAGAACCAAAATTTTTTAAGTTTCAACAAGTTAAGCAGCCACCTCTTCTAAAAATGTATATGAAGATCACTAAAAAAAATTAATGATTTTCATATAAATTTTAAACTGAAATCGACCGTCTGTATGGGCTGTGGAAACACGGGGTTTATGTAACGATGGAAGAATTGTTACAGCACATCTTTAGAAAAAAAAAGAAAAAGCTCTTTCATCTTTTCGTTTGATCTTTCCTATGTACGAGTAAACACAGACTGTGGGAAGTAATGAAGAAGGGATCAAGATTAACGCGAAAAGATCTAAGTTGGCATCATTGGTTTGTAATGAGGGTGATGATGATGTTGTAAATTTTTAATGCATTGGAAAAAAGCACAAAGTGAATGCGCCGTCGTAAATGAGATTAATTATAAAAATGTTCGTGTGACAAATACTTTTCTTACATGAATGAATGAATAGATAGATACTCGTATGTATTTATGTAGATAATGGGCTGGAAGCTTGCTCACATTTTTATTTAGATGCAATAATGAATGAATGAATGAATATGACTGACTATAATAAATTAATTAACATAAAGCAATAATAACAATGTAACATAAACACATAAAAATTAAAACACATAATTATTGTAATTGAGAAACTTTTTTAATGTTTATTGCATTATCATTATGATGGTAGTAAAACAATAACAGTTTCATGAAATTGGACCACAGTTGGTCTATTGTATTGATGTTGTGATATTATTTAAAGGGGTTAAATTAACAAACAATTGTGAAAGAAAATAAGTAATGAATACAACAATTCACCTCCATCTTTTTGAAGTGCAACTATATAAATTTTATTATTTTTGCCTTCAAAAAAGGGGTTTGTGGGAATTAAATTTATATCACGTGAACATACATACATTGTAAAGAAATTTGTGATACAAAAAAAAAAAAAAATAATAATAATAAATTTCTCATGATGTAGAATTCTATAGTCATTATCAATCACTTGATAATCATGACTAGAGATAAAAAATACACAGAAACAATCAAATGCAATAAAGAAATTTCAAGTTTTGTTTGATGCGGAATTTTTAAGAACTTCGGAGTATGTGCAAATAGAAGCCAGTGATTTTTACATACAAAAAAATTATGTGTTTTCAAATTTGACAGAGGAAAATAATTATTTCTTTAAAACAAAAATTCATCTCTATCGTGAATAAAAGTGGATTTTTTGTTTCCATCAAAATTTTATTACCCCGAAATTTTTCTCCCGCTACAAGTTCTCACTGAATGTAAACAATGCAAACTTCATGTTTTACTTTTTCTGCCTCAGATTTTATTTCTTGGCTTTCTGTCATCGTGATTGTTATTTCATGATCAAGTTTTTTTTAGAAATCCTAACAATCGCTCTAAAGAAAAACCATCTATTTTACCATTTTTAATTTGCGATACCTTTGGCTAATCAATATCAAGTTTCTCAGCTGCAAAAGCCTGAGTCCAAGCATTTTTTTCTATAATTTTATTTATTATATAAAGCAACTTTGTAAGGCTTAAAAATTAATTGAAAATTATATTTAAATTTAATAATTAGAAATACAAAAATTATTCAGTACACCGCGATCTTGTCTTAAGAATATATACTTATAACTTTAATATTTAATTGGAAGGAAAATATTGAGATTAAGCGATATAGTAATTCAGTACGCCTGCAGAAATAGTCTTTGTTCACCAAGAAAAAAGTGAAAAAATCCCAGTGAAAAATATTATTCATGATAAGGGGAATCAAAACAAGGAAAGATTATTCGCGATTGCAATTTGGGGAAAGGGAAAATGTTTCTAGGGGTTTCACTAGATTCACGACATCTATCGAACGATTGTGAGAGTGCACGTGAGTGAAAAAATTCTGTGAGATTGCATGAGATATGAAAAACATTCACGTGAACACTGGTAATTGTGATTAACATAATCTGATTTATATTCGTATGACGAATTTATAAATATAAAAGTATTTTTAAAAACATACTTTCAGGTGTAAGTCAAAGCCAAAAGCATATAAAAGCTACGACCAGCGTTGCCACAAATAAAAATTTTCTTAAAAAATTTTCTATAGCATCTACATAGTTTTGTATTATGAAATTATGTAACTCGGCTTTAAATGTATGAAACTAGAGATGGGCGAGTGTTGAATTTTTCCAACACGACATAACACAACACGCACGAAATCAAATTGAATACCCAAAAATATTTTTTTATATACAAATAAATACCTACATACATACATATTTTTGACTAATTTCAGAATTTAAAGTTAACTTAAAGCTTAAGAGACCCATACACTGCAAATGATTTGGCTGGTGTTGCGTGTTTGGCGATACAAAATATTAAATTTTTTCTTTAGATAATACGTTTCGTGTTTTTTGGTGTCAATTTTGCTCGACAAGACATGACCCGGCCACGCAGACTTTCTTTCACGAACACTTCGTGTTGAGTTGTGCATGTTCGTGCAACGAAAATAACACAACACGCGCACATCTCTGTATCAAACATTCATGCAAATCAAACTGAATGCAATAATTAATTTGCTGAATTGTATATTCGGCATACGATGCTTTCTAGCAGTTTTTGGAATTCCAAGAACTAAAAAATTTACCTAAGTTTAAAGGCCCAGAATAAAGCGTTTCTAAGTCTCCGTCTATACGATGAAACATTTTCTGCGGAATATTTCTATTCTTAAACTCGTGTCCAAACAGAGAAGTTTTTTTTGCAGCTTAATGTGTATAAGTTGAGATACTTCATAAGAATAGCATTTACATGAAATAAAGTACCCTTTTCCATTCGTCTTTCCGCCTTCATACATTAACTCAAAAGATTCGCATCAAATGTTTCATGGTACAGACGGGGACTATCTTAAATTTTTTTTAGAACATCTTTAGTATAGTAATTGAATTTAAAAATAGGGCTCTTTAGTCTTTACAAAAGCACTTAATGCAACAAATTTTCTTATCAGACCCTTATATAGTGTGCACTTCAGACGAGTTTATATCATGATGAATGTCAAATTGATATCATGATGAAAATTCATCGCGTATAGACTCAATATTATGGCAGCGTTGATAAAATCATTGGGGGGTCTACTCTGTATTTCGAAACGAAAGAAAATGCTTTCGAATTTGTATGCTATTAACATTACAATTCGAAAATATTTGCTTTAGATTACAGAGTAGACCTCCTTATATATTCATCTTAATATCAAGTGTCATTTTATGTGTCACTGTGGATTTGATGTTTATTTATTGTGCAATTTGTGATCAAAAATTAAACAACACGCAAATTAGATATTTTTGGCAAGCATTTTGCAAATATTTGTTTGATGAAATTAATATTGAATTGATTCATTATGATACAAAATCATCAACGTCTACCCCTTTGTGTTGATATTAATGAAAAAATAACAGTTGCTCTGCCCGCGTTATATCCCGAGTTATGATATAAAATCATGAGGTATGGACACTATGTTAAAATTTTTTATCAAACCAACTAGTGTAAATTTTTTTAAATTTACCCAAGCGGCAACACTGCACTAAACAAAAGTAATTATCGCGTTATGAAAAGCTTTGGCCAAAAGTATACTACAATATTCATGAAAATAACAACGTAAATCTTATAGATGCTTGAATTCGTTAACACATGCGTACATACATGAATGTATGTATGTATGTACATTGTTTGGAATGAGATAAAAGCTTTTTGGTAGCTGTACGATTATATTTTAAATTATAAAAGCTTAAACTGAAATCAAACAATACTGATACAAAACACAAAGCGATATATGAAATTCGTTAGATTTTGTATAGAAGAAATAAAAAGTTTTACAATAAGTAAGATTTTTCATAATGATAGATAAAAAATACGAGTTTTGGTTTTCCTTTATGTTTTTCATGTGAGCAAAACGACATCAGAAAAAATGTGTGTTTGCTCCGAAACTAGTGAAACCTATTTGTGCAACACTGTGTTCGATGATTATAATTTATTATTTTTATTATTTATTTATTTAATTTATTATTTTTAGTAATTACTAAAGGCCTTGACTTACTATCCTGCACAATCGTGCGACTTTTGGGAAGATACAAGGAAGAAGCAAGTAAGTAAGAATACTTATAAAATATATAGTTTTTAACATAATCGGCCGACATCGTGGGACAGGTCGTACATTCGAAATAATAATTTTTATTAAAGCAGCAACGTTATCAAGAGACCTTTATTCATTCGAATTGTGATTATGTGTGTCGCGTCACAGTATTGCAGACAAGAACTCGTGAAATTAAAAAGCAGTGTAGTGAAACACCACATCACATCCAAACACAAAAAAGGACAAAGGTACATATAACACAGCTAGACGTGGCTGTTAAAAAAGGTGTGTGTGATAAACATCAATAAAGCAACACACGTTCTATGATGGATGTGTAAATCTCATTTATGTTCTCTCATATTGAAGATAAACAAGAATCATAACACAGACACAAAGAACTGTCTGTCTGTGTTATTAAAAATTAATCTGCAATATAGCGAAAACAAAACAAAAACTCAAATATAATTGCTGTAATTTAATGCAAAATATTTTAAAATATTTTCTACAAAGTAAACTTTTTAAAAAAAATTATAATTTTTTCAAGCACAAGGTGTGAATTTCATTATCGCCAACAAATTTTATTCTATCTACACTTCTCCAAAAAAAGAAATAATAATAATAATAAAATAAACTCAATATGTATTTGATTTTTATGATAAAATATGCTGCTTTTTTCATCTTCAAATAATCAAGTTACTTTTTAACGGCAACATATTCTTGTGTTGATAGTTTCAAACAAACAAACAAAAAAAAATACATTAGTGTGCGTGTTACGAGGGTGTACAGGAGGAGTCTACTATACTTAATGCACGAGTGGAGGTCAAGAAGTCTTTGCAAACATCTTAGAAGCTGTTGCTTTTCTGTAGAAAGTTAATTTTCTATCAACTGAACTAAATATCGGATAAAATTTCAGCTGCACAAAGCAAGTCGATTTTTTTGAGTTTAATTATTTTTTAAATTCAGGGAGGTTTTTTTGTGATTTTAAAAATAGTTTTTCAACTATCCTCGTATTGATGTGAGTTACGTATAACCTTTATTCTACGTACTTTGTTTTAAAACAAACTGAAAAAAATATACTGCATTATACAATATTTATTTTACATTTTTTGGAGTTGGAACAAAGTAAAGTTCAATGAAATTTTAAGTAATAAGCAAACTTGATATAAAATTTACACGTCTCACATGAGTAAATATAAATGAAAAAATAATAGGATGGGCCAGGAAAATCTGAATGTATACCAAATGTAATTATTGCATCGAAAGCTTTTTGAAACGCTGCTCCAAAACGTAGCGACATTTTTCTTTAAAAACCTGCGCTGGTCTAATTGCAACTGAGAGAGTATATGCAAAACTTTTAAATATATTTTAAGAACATTATGTGCAACATCGAAATATTTCTCGTATATAGTAGACTGGCTGGCTCAAATTGTATATCGTTAGCTAAAGTACAAAAAGGCGTAACTAACAAAAATATAATTTTACAGGAGAAGCAAATAACTAAAACAAAAAACTAAATAAAATTGTAGTTATGCCCCGTCATTTTTTGTTAATAAAGCGTAATTTAATGAATGGCATTCACAATAATCAATCAAAAGCTCGATTTTGAAATTTTGCTGGTTAAGCTGTTTTGCATTTCAGCTAACGATATGTTTATATTTCAAAAATGAATTTATTGCTACAGTCAATCTGACTGAATTGGTAAAAATGGCTTCTGAAAGCACTAGTATGTACATATGTATACTAATACTTTAATTTTATTTTTATGTTTTAAAAACATGGCAATAATATTTTTATTTTTCATTATCAAGGACAACAACTATTTTTGAAGTAAATAATTTAGAGAAGTCAAAAACAAGAACTCAAAAGTATTTTCAAACAAAAACGTCCTAAATCTTGCTACTGAATTAGGGCATTACAAAAACAAACCACTTTTTCCTTCCAACTCACTGAAATAACTACGCATGTTAACATCATGATGCAACTACATTTATCTATCATACATATTTATTTTATGATTGTGAGGCTGCGCTTAGACAGAGCAAATATCTACAGAAATAAGTAATATATGAATGAAACTAATGTCTAACTAAACTTATTGAGCAGAATTTATTCATCCTTAAGGTATCTAATAAAAATAAAAACTTAAATTTTATTCATGTGCGAGTACGTTTAGCTCCGTCTAATCCTTCCCATAAAGTTGATTTATTGTCAGCTCAACTTGAAACTTTTTCTACATATTTCTGTTGCAAGTACGAGTATATTGTGATAGATCAGACAGAGTAAAAAAAAACTCATGGATTTATTTCAAGAGTAGTTTGATATTTGAAATATGAACATTTTACCTCTTTTTTTATAGCAAAAAAAAAAAAATAGTCTCTTGTGTTGTCGATTGTGCAGTGTGTGCATTCATTTAATTTGCAACATTGTTGTGAATGCCTGGCTAGACTTTTACAAAGTTTAAGGATAATTATGAATGAATAAAATGAATAAATTTATTCCTGTTAATTGAAATGTGTTCGTTATATGCACAAAAGTAGTTGCATACAAAGTGAATTAAATACATAATTTTTTTTAGATAAAATTAAAATTGTTGGTAAAGTTAATTTAATATACATATGTAGTTTACAAATGGAGATGAAGCATGTAAAGAGTATCAATACAACAATTAAACCAGCAATGTCGGTCTTATATTTTAGTCATCATATATGAATAAGTTTAATTAAACTTATTCATAAAAAATATTTTTCCTATAGAAAAAGTTTATAAAACAAATTTTCTATGGTAATTTAATTAATAACTTTTTTATAAAACCAAAATATTTATTATTCATAATATAATAATTTTATAATAATTTATTCATATTTTATATTCATAAGCCCTTCAAATATAGTGAATTATCATTTCAAAGTAAACTTAAAATTATACTACATATTCAACTAATCACATAATCGATAACTGAAAACTTTTCTTATCGATAGCTGTTATCATTTATTCTTAAAAAATTTTATAAATAATTTGTTTTTGTATTAATTTAATTCTAAAGACTTAAGGCGCTTTTTCTCTTTTATTATAAATGCAATAACTGATAATAGTAAATTTGTTAAAAATAAGTCTGCCTTCCCTTCTCCCAGCTTATCACACTGAAAATCATTCCCATTCAAATTGCCAAATGCCAGTTAACCTCCAGCAGTCAAAAAAACTCTTAGTACAAAATAATTCGAATACACAAATGTACATTTTGTTACACAACAAAACATTTGTCATGCCATTTAATGACATGTTTTTTTTTTTGACAACATTCGTCAGACAATGTGGAAACATCAGTGTCGTAAACTTCAGACACGGACCCACAAACTGTTGTCGTCACACATGCTTAAAAAATAGAAACAACCTTTGACAACGAAAATACGAATCAATCTTGTGTGTGTGTGTGTGTGTGATGAGTGTGAGATTGTGAGATTGTGAAGATTTACAAAATACCAAAAGGAAAAAACTACAAGAACAAACTTAAAAGATTATTCATTTACCTAACAGACTATTTGTTACCAGACAGACGGACAATATTTGAATTCTAACAATTCTATGGTGTACAACACATGTACAACAACAATCTACGAATGGTGTTTATAACAGAGATGGAAAATTTGACTTTATAAATAATACCGCGAAATAGTTGGGAAATAAAAAGTAGTTCTCTACTTTAAATTTCTTTCAGCAGTCTTGTTATTTCACTTTATGATTTAAAGGGTGTTTTTTATAGAGTGACACAAGTTTAAATCATAATAAAACAAGGAAATATATTTTCAATACCAATGAAACGGGCTTAATTAGAAAGAAAATTTTATGAAATTAATGTTTAAATATGATTTCAGCCATGTGGCCGTCACGGCTGGCGCGTAGAAGGCGCAATCTGGAACACCAATTTTCAACAACTTTTCGCAGCATTTGCGGCCGTATTTCTCCGATACTGTTCGAATATTGATTTTCAGTTGTTCAATTGTTTGTGGTTTATCGATGTAGACAAGTGAATTAACATCACCTCAAAGAAATTAATCCAATGAGGTTAAATCACACGATCTTGGTGGCCACTTAATTGGGCAATTACGTGAAATTATTTTTTTCATCAAAAGTTTCTTTGAGTAAATCAATTGTAGCGCCCGCTGTGTGGCATGTGGCTCCGTCCTGTTGGAATCACATATCAGCAAGATTAATGTCACGTAATTGAGGCACAAAAAATTCGAATCATGTTTCTATACCGTTCACCATTGACAGTAACATTCTGACTAGGGATGTAACGAATGTTTGCATTCGCATTCGCAAGTTATTCGCTTACTTTTGCTATTTGCATTCGCTATTGCATTCGCTAAAATGTATGCGAATATTTAAAGCGAATACTAACGACAAAAAAAATTTGTACTTCTTTTACGAAAATACTCGTAGTTTACGATTAACAAACGTCAAAACACGAAAATTATTTTAAGCCAGCATGAAAAAGATAATTACAAGTAAAGCATTCAAGGCTTTAAAATTTTAACGGAAATCTTTTCTATAAATAAGTTCTCATAGGTATCAAAATGAAACTAAAGTCCAGAGGTGTTTGGAAATATTTTTCAGTTTTTGAAAAAGAAAAGGCAGCGTTTGATTTGCACGAAAATATTTTCTCTCTTAATATTTTCTTTTGTATCTCTTTATCTGGCTCATACTGAAATCGTGCAAGGTTGGCAAAATTGGTACAATTGTACTTTTTTTGATACTATTCAAACTCGAAAGCACAATAGCACACATTTGGTACATACATATAAGGAATCTCACCAGTTTCAAACCGCCTTTTGTTTTCCAAAAATTATGAACACCATTGTGAAAGTAAAACCCAACGAAAAAATTCAAAAATGTGAACTCGTCTATTTCCAAACTATTTTTCTCCTAAATTCGGTTGCTAGAGCACATGCTATCAATTTCTACATCCTAAATTGCAACTTAAACCGGTGTAGCCATATGCTTTAACATCCAAACTCACAAACAAATTAATGAAAACGATTCAGAGGCCACAACTTAGACGATTATTTTAATAAAAATAAATAAAAATATGTAATTCGAACTAAAAAAAAAATCTTTTTGTACAATTAAGGTAAAAAAGTAAAATTTTTTAAAGTTGTTGGTACAATTTTAAAATTCTCAATGCCATCCCTGATCCAAAGTAGGTGGCAGAGCAGCTGCCTCTTTTCATTTCATTTGAAGAATTTTTGTACTTTTTTTCTCCCACTGCCTCTTCCACACTCTCTGCAGCACACATTAAAAAGTAGGTGCCACGTTGGTGTGTCGTCTTCATTGCGAAAGAATAATTTGTGTCGAGAACTTTGCCCATCACAATGAGTTTTTCTGTCCGTTTGTCTGTCTGTCTGCGGAAAGCCATAGCGGATGTTATTAACTGTTCAAAATTGCTATTTTTATTTACAAGAATATTCAATATTATTTCCTTTAATAATCCTTTAAATGAAAGGATGACGACTTTTATTTCGTTGACTATGTTTATATTTTAGAAAATAAACTCTAACCAAGGAAATTCTTGCATTTTTGCGGTGAATTTTTAGGTCAGCTTTATTAATGTTAAATAATAAGATTTGATTAGAATTGATATGAAAAAAAATACATTATTTACATTACAATTGAAATTTAAATTAACTTTAGTGAATCGACGATACCTTAATCTAATAATTAATTAATCAATTCCCTCTTAGGTAATAAGTCATTCAGAGAAGTGTGTTATGAAGCCTCGTAAGCGTCAAGCTTTGAAAAATGCGAATTTTATTTTTGAATATAAAAATGTATCGAAATCTCGTAGTGAAATGCTAAGACATGCGTCATGTTTAAAAGCTGTTATCTGTTCAATTTGGGATGGGCAATTTCTTTATGATAAACCGGTGCCTAAAGTAAACTTTCCCTCCCTCCCCTCTTTGTAAAACAATATTACTTTGTGCTAAGCGTACTTATAAACTACATAAGTACATATCGCTCATTTACTCAAACAACGTCATAACTCAAAAAATGGAAAAAAGAAAATTTTATTTTTCTCTCAAGAGCTGAGTAAACAAGATATTTGTATGAAATTTATACCAAATATGAAGAACGATATGAGGATTAATTTTGCATCATTAACCCAAAAATTGAATTTTTTGCGTTACGATGTTGTTTGAGTAAATGAGCGATATGTATTTGAATTTCACAACAAGCAGAAAATCTAAAAATAAGCAAAAATTGTTCCATCTTCTCTGCTGTCTGTGCTCACACACGTACACATGTCCGTTTCCTATATCCTACTTCCATTTTTTGTCTACTTGTTTCCTTTTTTGCTTTTAAAGCTCCTAAGCATGTTCTTAACCACACAAGAAATATCTTTTTATGCTGCAACCTTCTTGAATTTCGTATGTAATAGAAGAATAACTATAAACTTAATTCTTTAAAGAAGAAGAGGAGCACAAAAATATTAATAATCTTAAACAGGAATTTGGTAGGGAAAAGTATATGTACACGAGAGTACGTTTCTTTTAAGTAAATTTTGAAATTGTTTTTGCTAACAATTTCCTTGCAAGAATTTCGCAGAAAATTCCGGCTTAAATTTCTTTTTAATGTAGCAGACAAAATGGAAGCAAAAGGGAAAATAAAATAAAACAACAGGAAAATTTTGCTGCACTAATTTTTCTTGCTTACCAGGCAGCAAGAAGAAAAAAAAACCGTTGAAAAATATGAAGTCGTTTGGCAAAAGCGGTATAAGTTGGCCTGAGAGTAACCGTACTTTAAAATAAGACATTTTAAATTTATTCTTTCAAGATTTTCAAGTAGTAATCAGAGAATGTCAATAAGTACTCAAGAAAAAATATTCATAAGTAAATATTCTTAATTTTAGTAACTGCGTATAATCATAATTGTAGCGCAAAGGATTCGTACGCTCACATATTTTCTCTCAAGCAACTAGGAATATAGCCGATTCCAACATACAAGAGCATCTCATCTCTACTTCGTTTATAGGAAAAACTAAAATACCCTACAGTAAAAAATAAAAAGCCACATGCGCATCAAGCGCATTAAATCTCCCTCTCATACTTACATACATTTGTGTATATCAAATGGAATCGAAAATGTGTGGTTGTGTGTGTGGCTGTTTGAAAACATGCCTTATGTGTGTATACAAAATAGCCCTGTATATACCCATGTGTAGCCGATTAATAGTTAGAATATTTTTATACTCATGCGCTTGAACATAGCGTAGTTATAGTTGCTTGTGCTGTGTAATTTAAAAAATGTTTGTAAACATAGTTGTTGGACGTTTATGGTTATAACTATTCAGTTTAAAATAAATGCATTTGCAAATACTCTCTGGTCGTGATATTTATATTAAAGCTTTAAATAAAGCTTTTTTTTATTTTCCAGCTAAAACTTTTCTAGATTTTGTAATGGCTAGTACTGCTTTAATGGCTTACAAAGTGCCTTTTAATCTAATTATTTTACAGTAGTTATAATAACGTCCCCGTAATTAATAATATAAGCACTTACTAATATCATTATGTGGAAGTACTTCTTTCACTAATTTCCAATTACTAATGAAATATGTATAGAAAAAAATTAATTAAATGTGAAAATGAACATTGAAAACAAAAAATATTCGTACTTTAATTTTCAGTAAATTAATTTGTATTTTGAGAAAAATCAAATTCGCTTCTGTTTCCAATATTAATATTCGATCGAAATGTTCGTTCGCACTTAGAATAACTGACTGTAATTTTTGTCAAAAAGTTAACGGCCACTCACACGATGTCAATAGAAAACTTTTGATCGAGAACTGTATTGGTAACAACAATAAAATAGGAAAATTTGTTTTTGTCTTCAATATAAGAAATCGATCAAACAACGGACACGATTTGGATCCTAGAGGACCTATGCTCCTTATAGGAACTAAAAGATCTAAATTTTCTTTTAGATATTTGTTGGCAAAAAACAATACAAACTGCTCTTAGATTTTTAAACTTTTGTAATAAAAATATGTAATGTGGTTCAGTCAAGTTGTAAGTGCAGTAAGCAACGTTTTTGCTAGGATTTAAATATAAAAATTGTATTAATATTATTACTTTTAAAAAGTTGTCATTATTTTATGCCATGATTTATCATTTTATGGCATAGAAATGTTATGACATAGTTATGTCATGACTATTTTTTTGGGCAATTCGTTTTGCATATCGTTATCTAACACCTGTTTAGCAAACTTAGCTTAATATAAATTTACCTGAACTTAATGTAAATCCTTAAAAATCTTAATTTTAACCGATAAGATTTGTCTAAAACAAGTCATACATGGCAGTTGGCTTATCCTCATAGTTCCTTTTTGTCAGTAAAAATAAAACATGTACAAAATAAACGTTTTTGCACATTTTGCAAATATTTTTTGTTGTGGAGTTGTATACAAAGTTAAGGAAGAAAACATTTCTTTTTTCTGTTTAAGACCGCAACAGTGAAACTGTATATTTTCTACTTAAAAAAACTAAAAAAGCGAGTTAAACGAAGGATTAGGCGCTGACATTGTTTAAGTGGTTTTCAAGAAAACGAAAACACAAGAAACATTTTTAAAGTTTTTTTCTTAATTTTCTGGCAAAGCTACAAAATGTTTGTAAATAAATTCAAACATACATATACTCGTAAAGATAAACATATTTCTACTAGCAAAGCATATGAATTTCAAATTTCAATAAAATAAATGTTTATTTAGTTTTACGAAAAAAAACGTAAAACATCAATCATTTATGTGTACGAGTATGTATAATAAAATCACACATTTTCTCGAAAAGACTTCAAACGAACAGAAAATTCAAAGAAAATCTTTTGTAAATTTAAATTCCAGACTTTGGCAAAAGGAGTATGTGTGTTCAGGCCACCTTTATTATGGTAAAACATAATGTTTGATTGTTGGTTTATATTTGTTTGGCAACAGTTGCAGTGGCAGGCTCTCAAGAGCGTTACCAGCATAAACCGGCACAGCTGGCCAAGTGTCTGTTTTATTTCAAATAAAATAAAATGAAAAATATACGAGTATGTACTCGCAAATGCAAACAATGTAACAGATTAATACATGAAAAATTACAATGAAAATGTGAAAAAAGAAAAAAGGAAAAATAAAAGAGAAAAGCATCATACGTAAAATCAACTCCATGTCCAGTAGTCAGTCAGTCATGCAAAAACAGAATTTTTCCTGAACAAACTCATTCCTGTGGCTCAATTCAACCCAACAAACACGAAGTTACGTGTTTGAGTCAGTTTGTTGATTTGAAACGCCAAAAGTCTGGGAGCCCTCATTTTCACAGTGCACATTTCGTACAATCGGTTCATTAAATTTAAATTTTCAAAAAAATCTAGTTCTGAAGTACAAGCTTAATTGCTTGCTGTCGCACGTGACAAAAAATTGGATTTTCCCGTGGAAATCCCATTGTGTAAAATATACTTCTTTACAAATAATTTTTCACCATCATATCGATCAAATAATGTACATTACGTCAGATTTGGAACTGGTATGTCATTATCAAGTGAATCAGAAGATTTACATCGTACGCTCTTTTTAAAAGACCACAGAGACTTCAACTGGAAGTTAATTGAACTGCATTTTACAAAATATGATTAGTTTTAACTTTACTAAAAGAGAAAAAATTATTAAAACCACCAAGGCATACAGTTTTTCCTTTGGCATTGTTTGCTAAGAACGGGGGTAATCCAATGGGAACTTAAAAAATTTTACATTTGAAAGCTTCCACATATGTATGTCGAATTGGCTGTCATTTATTCAGGCTGTTTTCCCAAATCACCATGAGCGCATATAGCGTTCAGCAGTACGTGCAAATGATAAAATTATTTTGTGAAAATGGGTTTTCTGTTCGGGTAACGTTCCATGCTCTTTACTTATTTTACAATCCACCTATAATCGTCCTACCGACAGAACATTGTTACAGTGTGGTAGTTAAATTTGGGTCTATTAGTTCAGGAAATAATCAAATCAAATCAAATAAAATCTGCAGAAAACATTGCCGCTGTCCGTATAAGTGCGCATGAGAATCAGTCCGACAGTCGATTTGGCATAACTCACAAGAACTCTGCCTTAAAAGTAAAAAGTGATTACTATACATATATTACTCACAGCTTTTGGACAGTTTCAATATTGATTTAAAACAAACAAGACATAATTTATGTCCAGACTTTTTTTTTGTTGCAGCAACTTTTTATTTTTTAGTGCAAAAGAGCGAGAGAGGAATGCAAAGAGTATAATGCACGGTGGACTACAGCCCATGCACCATACTCTCTAGATTTATCCCCTTGCCACTATTACCTGTTTCTGAATTTGAAAAAATAGCTGCGTTATAAAGGATGTAGGCCTATTTTGAAGGCCTCGAGAAATCTTATTACTACGAGGGAATAAAAAGACTAACAAAAAGCTGCACTAAATGCATCGTGCTAAAAGGAGACAATGTTGAGAAATAAAACACCTTTTGCGGAAAAATTTTATTTAATGCAGAAAGTAGCTGTCCTCGTATTTATTAAAAAAATTAATTACTCTTGCGGTGTGCATTTATCCACCCAGTTTAGAAAGAGTTTAAAATAATATTTGGAAATCAATTAATTAAGATTTCTCAATCAATAGAACTTAATCAGTTTAATGTGCTTACTGGGATGCAAAAAAAAAGGAATATGCAGACACACAAATACATATCCTCTGAAGCAAAATCAGTTGAAGTTGGCAAAAGTTTCCTTTTTTTGGAATAATGCAACACACACAAACACTATCACACATACTTCCTCGACTTATTTATACATTATTCCTGATGAGCATGATGAGGATGCGATTAAGCGAGAATGTGTATGATTTTGTTGCTGATAAAAGTAATAAAATTGCTTTTTGTCTGGCATTCATCATCATGGAAAATATGGTTCATTGTCATGCGGTCGGTTGGTTTTATCTTCACCCAATAAAACGTATGATGAAACTTGGGGGGGGGGGGGGAAAGCGAAGCCAAGCAGGGCGGGAAATGCATAAAAAGTGAAGTCTAATGCCAACTGTTTTGGCTTGTTTTTAATTTCGTTTTCTCTTTGTTTTTTCATTTATTTTTTAGTGTTTGCACTTGAAAAATGCAATATGAATATGAATATGAATGTCCGTCCTGTCCCCTCCAACTTAAAATTTTTTATGATTAATGGCAAGATTTCAGGCGTAATAATCTTGTAATACTCACTCATATTGGACTGTTTTTATGCGAAAGGCATTAAAGTTAATCACAAATATTTACAATGCAAATAAATTTATAATATAATGGAAATATTTATGATTGTAAATAATGACAAAATAAAGGCATAAATTTAAAGGACAAAATTTATAACAAAAGAAGAGCGTTTAATTTTGGCTAATGAATGAATTTTTTATTAAGTAATTTCAATGGCATAAAATATTTTTCTTCAGCCTTTGTTCTTAATACATTGAAAGATATTTGCTTAGTGCACAAAACCTCTTGTATCTTTGTATCGGTTGTATTATCATATTAAATATATACAATAGTGTAAATTTTTTCATTGGAAATTTTCATATAAAAAAATCAAATACAATATTACACTTTTATTTCATGTGTTTTTAAAATGTTGCATTTACAGAGATGCTCTCGGAGAGAATTTGAATGTTAGTTTTTCTTCTTTTTTCACTAAAAATACAAAATATATCAATAAACTACAGAGAGGGTGTTCCCAAATTGTTGTGCATTAAGCAATTGTTTAAAATAATTTGTAAAAATGCATAATAATGAAATAGCGTTAGAGGCCCCACTATGGACATAACGAATCAAACAGTGATTCGAAAATAGTTTTCCGCTTTGGTTTTGTCGGGCAAAAAAAAAGCAGCGTGAGGAAATAACCAGCGAAATACCTACAAAGCCATAGCCATAGTAAGTGGACAGCACTTCCTTATTGTTCAATCAGCAGCCCATCATTTTAACTTTAACCCACCAGCAGCACAGCATTTGTCTATAATAACAACAAAACCAAAGTTAATATACCTCTAAGGTGCCCTGGAGACGATCGAAAAAACCCGTCAATCAGTGCATATGTGTGAGTATCGCATGCTTGACGCTTAAGAAGAGACGTGCAAATAAACATGTAAATCACTGTTTGTATTTTCACTTCTTAGCGTTCGTTTCAAAGGCGTTGTGTGAAGTAGTTAGCACGTTGACTACAAAACCGAAGATCCTGGGTTCGAGCCCGGTCTCCGATAGTCATTAAAATAACAACACCAAGCATTTTTGTGATGTGCATTAATGTCCATTTGTAGAGATGCATGCATAAGGCACTGGCATTAAAATACACCGGCTTTAGCGGATGCTAATCCTAATGTAACACCAGAGCGCCCTCCTTCGTCGGTATTGTGCAGCAGAATCATCGGCGAAGTAAGATAACCAATAAAATGGCTACTAAACTCAGCTTCAAAAATTTAATACGCCTCGTTGACACCAGATGCGCTGCAACACTATTATTAGAAACGTGCAAACAGCAGATTTGTAAAAAGAATGAACCATTGCCGAAAAAAGGCGACTGTAACGTGATTGATGAGTTTATTTGATAGTCTCTCGAGAATCAATAACAGACTCTCCACCAAGTCATAGAGAATAGTTGTCCATCAACTTTATGCTAGAAACACAACTGGGAAGAACGGCGAATTTCGTCGACGAATTCGTCAGCTTTTGTATTTGATAAAGTTGGTTGTTGTTTATGTAAAGAGAGAGAAAATAGTTTTTTCGTCGTTCGTCGGTGTAAAAAATAGAAATAAATCTATCTATGAATTTGTCACCCAGGACGAATTTCGTTCGAAGGCGGTGTTGTGCTCATTTTCATTTGCAAAAATGTGTTTTTTTCTATGACGAAAGTTCGCAACGAAAAATTCGTCGTTCGTCGCAGTTGTGTTCCCAGCATTGTGTCATATTTGGATGATATACTGAGCTTGGCAGAGAGTTATCTGGAAATCTTTGCTCCCTAAATGGAGTATAGCGGATCATTATCATCATCATCAATTCTATATTTATTATTTTATTTGAACTGTTATGAGTTTTGAATCAAGGAATAATTTCGTAATCAGGCCCAAGTTCAGTATTTTTAAATTTTGGTTTTTTTTTTTCTTTTCTAATTACTTAAATTGTTTGAAAACCTGGATGGAAACAGTGATATTCGAACATTGAAGTGCTAAAATTATAAAATTGCTGCAGAACGAACACCTTAAATGAAAACTAACGTTAATGTGGATAATTTTTCTTTCTTCATACTTCAACCCATTTTATTTCTCATTTCAAATAGTATTTTCCTTTTTTTTCTAAGCTTAATTCGTATTCCACAATTCAGCAGCTGTAAGTACAATTTAACATGTGGTTAGAATATATTTATGTGTATGATTTTTCTTTTTCTCTAATTTTAAATATGAAAACCACACATACGAGTATGGATGAAAATCATGCAACAACATGCCGTTGTGGCAAATTTAAGTAACATAAATACACACAAAAGTGTGTTTTGTATTAAAATAGTTATAAAAGTGCTTTGCTTGTTGCATTAACTCCATTTACAAGTGGTGGTGAGTGGTCGTTTGGCCAAATGTTCTATATTTGTGTGTTTGCCAGTGTATGGAGTTGTAATATTACTCCAAATGCAATTAGAAATACTTTATTTCCGTTGGATGTTAAGCCAGATGGCGTTGCACATACAACTACATACATTAGATTTTATGGTAATTACACGTGGACATTGCATTTTGCAATATATTTGCAAACCCAAAAAGGTATTAAACCAGTTTAAAGTAATTAAAAATGAATTAGAATTTTCTTTTTGCTTATTTGCTTATTTTCAGTTTCTCAGTGCAACTATACCAAACTTGATTCATTTCAGTTGCAGCTCCTTTAAACAATAAAGATAGAAACTCACGCGTAACTTGAAAATGCACTTACTTCGTATCAACTACTTCCATTTATTCATCAACTCTTTGTAACTACGAGTACGAGTACATATAAATATTCCAATTCACCAATAAATGTTTTCTTCTTCTTCTTTTCACAAATTGCGTTTGTGCGAGAAAAAAAAAATAGATAAAATAGAATAAGATGAGTTTTACAAGATTCGCATAAATATCGCTTGCAGCAGATTGAGTGATGTTCCTTGTTGTATTTTTATTATACTGGAATATTTTATGTGTTACTTGTTGGTACTCAAATTGTGAAAACATTAAATAATTCCTTTTTCTAGTACTTGTACTTGCAGCAAAAAAAAAAAAAAAAAATGCATGAGTGAATAAATTCAATAGCAAGAAAGAGAAAAACGTTAACTAAATTCAATCGTAAGCTCTGTTTTTATAGGTCAACATAACATAAGAAAGGCATCATTTTATGCGAATAAATAACTGAGGAAGGGAAATTCAACAACGCAAGTGGTTACAGCACCGTACACGAAGTTTCCAGAAATGATGGTACAAATTTAAAGAAAATTAAAGTGTATAAAAGCAAGAAATTATTTCAGTGAAAAGTTGCTGTGCAAAAATTAGGCAAAGTTGTTGTTGCAAATAATACGAGTAGCATGCATTTTTATTTCACCATCTCAGTTTTTATTTTCATTGTTGCTGTGTTGCATTCAGCCATTCTTAAGTCGCTGATTGGAAAAAGATGAGTGGTAGGGCCAATTGTTTTGAATTACGCGGTTAATTCTTGTTAGATCTTTTCGTATAACTTTCATTGATTGAAAATTAGATCAAAATGTATTGTTGTATTTAAATATTTTGTGCAGTAGCTTTTTAGTTTCTTATTTTCTGAATCCTTTTTTGCGAGTTTTTGTATAAGCAAAAGTTTTTTTATTTTTGCTTGAAGTCTACTTATGAGTTGCATAAGCGAAAACAAAGAAAGTTGTTTCAAACTAATTCATTAGGCTTCTAAAGTGTAATGACTGGTACATCAAATAATAGGTTACATACAACGGGACTAAGAAGTAGATGCCAATTCAATTAATTCTTTTATTTACTGTTTTTAACATTGATGTTGGTGAATATACCTTGAAATTCTCATTCAGTTAATGAGTAGAACTGTTATAAACGTTCAAGTTTTGAAACCAATCGGAGAAAAGGTCACGACTCTAAGAGCGGCGGTTACAAGCAGCCTGCGTGAATTACCGTCCGAGACCTTTGACCATTCTTGTTCCAAATTTTTCGTGTACACATTTTCATTTTATAGTTAATTCGTAGTTTTGAGAATATATCGCACTTTTACTCAAATAACGTCATACCTCAGAAAACTAGTTTGCCAGAAAACGCGGTTAAAGTTTTCAATTTACACACAACTTAATGGAAAAAGAAAATTTTATTTTGTTTTCAAGAGTTGAGTAAGCAAGATATTTGTATGAAATTTTTACAATATGAAGAACGATATAAGGATTAATCCTGCATCGTTAACACAAAAATTAAATTTTTTGAGTTAAGACGTTCTTTGAGTAAGTTCTTCCAAAGATTTTTGTTCGAACAATTTTTATTCGGCTAATTTTTATTCCACTATTTTTTATTAGAATAGTTTTTAATTCCTATGTAGATAATATTTTGCATCATCACTCAAAAATCAAATTATTCGAGTTGTGAACTTTTTTTGGGTAAATGAGCGACTGATAGTTCGCAAAATTTTTTAGATCAATTTCTTTTTTGATTTCACCATTTTTATTTGGAAAATTTTTATTCGAAAAAATTTATAATTTTTATTCGATTAATTTTTATTCGAATAATTTCGATGAATTTTGATTTGAATAGTTTTTAATCGCTATGTGGATAATATTTTGTGTTTACTTCATTTGAGAAATATTTGTTCGAATAATTTCTACAAAATCGAGTTTTCATCATGTGCATTTCGACGCTTTGAGGTCTTGGAAGTCGATTTTACCTATGTTCGCGATGATTTCGGTATGAATGGATTTATGTATGTATGTGTGTATATTGTATATGCTCGCGCATGTGTGTATGTATGCATGTAAACTTTTGCCGCATTGGAAACATGTTAAGCTCAATTAGATGGCGTAAGATAGTGAATCGATACGGTCGATTACAAAAATGATCGAAAATTAAATTTTCACAAAACTTTTTTTTTAACAATTAGTAAACTATTAGGCTGATCAAGTTCAAAATGTAATAAGCTCCTAACCACAAAAAGACACGTCGTGACTTTTATTTAATTTAAAATTTTTTATTTTGAGTTTTGCTTCACGGCTATACGAATTGAGATAAGTCAAGAATCAATTTTAAATGTTTAGTTGAACTATAGTGAATTTTAATCAGAAATAATTACTTAGTCGGGTTTAAGTTCAGTAATTTCAATTCTTGTTGAATGAAATATTTTTTATTAATTAATGTGAGTTTCTAAAGAAGAGAAGAAAAATTAAATTAGACTATAAGCTGAGGGAAATACCGATATTTTCTGTGCAGCAACGCACTTCATCAGCACCCAAGTCTATCTACTGGGGTAGAGATTGTTATTAACATCAGCTATTTAACGCAAATTTTTAATGAAATGGAATATGAGAAATATTGTGTATACAATTATTGATTTAGCTTTGGTAAACACATTTGTAAGTATCACTATTAATTTTCTGTTTATCCGTTTTTTTTTCATTTTTATATTCACCAAAATCTGTAAAATATCACCAAAATCTGTGAGATATCGTTGTTGAAAATTCGCTAAAAAATGTTTGGATTTAAGATTTCGAAATTTCTTGTCAAATCGATTTTCGATGCACATTAATTTTTTTGGACTTAACAACTGGCGGGTAGTATCGGGGATGGCCTGTAAGATCAGCTGATTCCCATATCATGCTGTAACCGCCAAAATAGCTTAAGCGACAAAATCGATTATTTGCGATAGTAAATAATACATTTTCGTCGCAAATACGAAGTCCATAAAATTTGTCGCTTAAGCTTGCAGCAATTTCTGAATATATTGCAGGAAGCTATTCAAAAACTAAAACAGCGAGTCGATTGCGATTACGCCTACGATTAGAAGAAAGCTGAATAGTAATTGCAACATTATTCTTAAATTTATCAAACAAATGCTAAGTGGACTCAGCCGACTTCGTTGCAACCCAACAATAATTTGAAACAATATATTTCATTTTCTCGGCTCCACATGATACTCCAAGCTGCTAATAAGTGTGGCTCATAAAAAATTCTAAGACTAATAGAAAATTTAAATAAACTTCAACATGGAACATTAAACGTACGAGTAACAGCAATAATGTATGTCCATGCATGCATATGTATGTATGTATGTGTATATTGTATATGTAAATGCCTGCGAGGGAGAAGGATGACCTCAACTCTCTAAACCAAAAGTAAACAAATAAAATACGCTTCTTTCTGCAATCACACTACACTGGCCATAAAAAATAATGTAAAACAGCTTTATTCAATAAATATTAAAACACGTTTACTAAGCGCATGAAAGAAAAAGAAGAAAAAAAGGATTTGCTTATAAGTAGTTTTTGTAACTCTTTGCTTTGCCAAAGTGCATGCATATGCATTGATTCGATTGTATTTAGTACAAACATAAAAAATATCTTCCACATAAGCGGTAACGAATGAAAAAATTGGTTAAAATTCTTTTTTTTTTCTTCATTTCTTGTAATCGCTGCATGATGACCGCACCGCCGCGCGCTCAGGCATTTCTGTGTTGGAGGTGTGAATTTTTTATTTTGCTGAATTTCTAATCCAAACGTTTGTCTGTGAGTTTTTGGTTCCTACTGCAACATCGCCAGCTTGCACTTTTGACTAGACTTCTCTTTAAAGATGCTTGTTTATTTCTTTTCTTTTCTTTTTGTGTTTTTTCTTAATTCCACAATATTTATTGTTATTTTGGGGAGTGTGCAGTGTGTGTATCTGTGTAACTGTGAGCAGCACTGAATAGTATTTTTAAATTTATATTTATTTAAAACCAATAACAATTTGAAAAGCAAATATTTTTATTCGAAATGTTTTAGGAAACTTAAACTTGATACTTCTTTCAAGTGGCTTGTTATCTTTTCAACAGTAACATACATAACTCTAATCAGTGGCTGTCGCGGTCGCGGTAAAATATTCACAATAATAAACAAAAATTGCCCCAAGTGATGTTAATTTTTGAACTTTAACGCTTCGCTTTTCGAAGATTTATACAGGTGATTTGAAATTCGTTGTTTATTTGATTTGCATTGTGATTTTATCGATTGTATAAAAAAAAACATTATAAGCTGTTTAATTACATTTATGAGGTGTTTATTTATCTGTTCGTAAGTTTTGTTTGAAATACTTTAATTTATGATATTCTATGTGGGTCACATGGAAGGAAAGCAAACTTAAAGTTTTATATACACACAGAAACAAATTCAAATGTGAAATCACAAAAATTTTCATTTGAAATCATATCAAATACCTAATTTACATTAAGCATTTTTTTCATGAAATTTCATGAATTTTGTTGCACAAAACTTTTTCTATTTGCTAACTGCAGCGTTTATTGGAAATAATATAAAATGGTGTTTATTTGCTTTGTTAGTGACATCGATTTCGAACATATCTCGAACATTTATCTTGTAAAACTATCGAGAGTGACACTCAAAAGAAGTTTACTTGTCGTTCAGTTATGTTTCGAAAAACATTCTATTTCGAAGGTTCGCTAGCGATATCAGAGCAGAGCAAATATCGAAATAATTTCGATTTTGCAAAAAGGCAGCAGAAAAAGTAAAAAGGTAATTTTTTTTTAAATTTATTTATTTTAATTTATTTTTTAATTCTTTGACTTGCGCTGAAGGATTTGAACACGCAACCTCCAGACTAACGGGGTAGCACGCATCCGCTAGGCTATCGTTACACCTTCGAAAAACTATCGAGAGAAGTTCGTTTTAGCGAACTTTCGAATTATTTTAGATTTGCGAGCATTCGTTCATATCGAATCTCAGTTCAAGTGGGAATGCACTGTTGTGCTCAGTTGTGTGAGTTGATCAATCGTAAATAGCTGACAAATTTCGGATAACCGGCGAAAACTTCCTGCTGCTGGTTAGTAGGCAGCGCACTAGTCTTGAAGGCAGAGTGTCGCAGGTTCGAAATGTTGCTGAAGTGTTTTTCTTTTCAAGAACTTTAATTTTAATTACATTTTATATTAGGTGATCAATTAAATCATGTTAAATTAAAATTTAATTCATGATGGTATTTATTTAGTGTGTATTTCTAGAATGTTTAAGGTTGTTGCGGCTGCAGCGGTAAGCGTGTTGTCATATTGTTTCAACGTGAAATAATTTTGATTCAACATGGTTCATCGTGTGTGTTATTTAATTATTAAATTCTCGTTGGTACAACTTGATATAACTTTGATTCAACATGTTTTTTTTTTGATTTAACAGTACTGGAATATGAAATCAACATGAAATAACGTTATTTCAAAATAAAAAATTTCTTTGAAGATTACTGTAAATCATGTTGAATTAACATGAAACACATCCATATGAAGCAAAATCATTGCCGAAAAAGTTTAAATTAACCACCTTGTTATCGTAGATTTTAATATTAAATTTTTTTGTGTGTATGTACAGGGTGGGCCAACTTGGACTGACTGATTTGAAATGCTTATAATAATTCTTGGGCCAATTGAATTTTATATGGAAACATCTTCAGATCAACTTTTAGAATACGTCGTAGCGATGTTCTGGAGATGTTCAATTGATTAGCTCGTCGACGAGAATACACAGTTGGATCCATGTGAACAAAGTGTTCACATGGATCCAACTGTCGTACAGCTTCTATAGCTTGTTCAGTGCGAACAGGACGAACATTTCTTCGTAGTTCATTACCCACTGAACCCAAATTCTCAAAACGGGTCATTAAGCTTCTTATCATGTTTACACTGGGAGCCTATGCAGTATTAAAATGCTGACGGTATTTTCTTTGTGTTGTAACAATTGATCGTCCGGAAACATAATAAAATTCAACAATTTTTACACGTTCTTCCACTGAGTATGATGACATTATAAAATTTTATAAAATTCTGTATTATCTGCAAAAAAAAAAATACAAAAATTATAAGCATTTCAAATCAGTCAGTCCAAGTTGGCCCACCCAGTACATATGTAATTTCTTAACAGTAAACTCTTAAGTTAAATTAAAAAATCTAATCATGCTGAACAAATGAAGAATAAATTAAATATCACTCTGCAAATAGTGCTAACTTTACAGTTTCCTTTAAATTTTTGTTTGAAAATGCAACTCTGCAGTATATTCCGCGCAAGTAAGTTCAGATGTAAAAAATATGTTGTGTATGGCAGCTCTAAGCAAATATGTTTTACTGACGTTTTGTTTATGATTCGATTTCTATGAACCACTTTGACGAACTGGAAAATTTGCTCTTCGAAACTACGGTTTGATACCCGGCATAGATCACAACTAATACATTTATATTTTATCATGTTTCTAGTATTTACAAGAATTTTTAAATTGCTTCATTTACTCTTATCAGCGAAAATTTCTATTTTTGGGGATCAGAAAATAATTAACAATTTGTTAACAAAATGAGCTTAACAACAATTGACCATCATACTAATAAAAATTTGATCTTAAATGAAGATCTTGTAAAGGCAATCAATAATTAGATTTTGTAAGTGAAACACGAACATTAGGAACATGCAATATGCTTGATTTAAAATACGACTATGTACGCCCGTATATGAATGTGCCAGAAGTGCGACTGCACAGATGCAACAATCTAACATGAAACTAATATGAGTTCGGTAGTAATAAATTAATGAAACTACAAAATAAATATTCAGAGAAAAACACACATGTGTACAAAAAGTGAAATTGAAAATAATTAACATGAAATTGTTCTAAATTTGAAACTAAACACAGCACGCCCCATTATTCCACACGATGCATTCAAGCTTTTTTTTTTAAAGCAAAAAAAGCATATTTAAACCTAAACAATTTCTAAAAAGAAAATTTACATACGTATCGCTCCATTTACTCAAACAACGTCATAACTAAAAAAAACGACTTTGAATTTTTAAATTTATACACAACTTAATGGAAAAATTTATTTTGCTTTCAAGAGTTGAGTCAATAAGATATTTGTATGAAATTTTTACACAATATCGAGGCGTTACCGCTAAATATTTTTTTTTTTTTTTTTGACGAAAATGGATTATTTACCATAGCAGAGAATCAATTTGGTAAAAAAAAAAACTGAAGTTCCAATATTATGTCGCTTAAGCTTTTTTTTGGCGATTACGGCACGATATGATGAACGATTGCGGATTAATTTTGCATCAACTCAAAAATCCCATTTTTTTAGTTATGACATTGTTGTAGCAAATGAGCGATACGTATGTATGTCTATAATTTGAATTATGATGATCATGCCTAAAACACTTTAAATCATTTAAAAATATTTTTTCTTATTTTGTAACGAATACAAAAATAAAACCATTACAAAAGGTCTTCTTTCTAAATTCAACAAACTTTGTGTTTTTTTTTGTTGCTATTTTGATGGAAACACATGTTTCATTAAACTTTTTTTTTTTGGAAACAAGTTCTATTGAAACGGAAATGACAATATGACAATAGTTTTTCCTTTATGAAAATATAAAAAAAACTAAAACACTCACTCATCAATTTCTATTGTTTGTTTATACAGAATAATTTTATTTTATTCTTCTTTGTTTCCTCATATAATCCTGTCAATAAACCGGAGGCATATTAATGTTTAATTGATGATGATATAGAATTAAGTTTATTCATTTCATGATTGTATATGCATTCTCTACTACGATATGAATAGATCTCATGCTGTAACACAAACTGAATGTTTGAGTTTGTAAAGTTTATTCATTCATACTGTGTATGTAATTCAAAGCAGTGGGAGAGGAAATTGTCATTTCCTCAATTATAACAGAACTTTTTGTTATCCTGTATAATGCACAAACAAATTCACTCCCACAGAATTCAAAAATCTCACTCACCTTTGTCGCACAGTCCAAATCAAAAGGTAGAAATTAAATAAATCATTAGCTTCCAAGGCAACAACTTCCATATGCAACATTACGCAAGTTGCATTGCAACGCCAATCTTTCCAATATTACAGCTATTTATGTTGTAACAACATTTACAAAACTCTTTGTTTGATACACATGTTCTTTGCGAACCCAACAGCTGTTCTTTGTTTATATTTTATTTGAAGAAAAAAAGGTTTTAAACCGGTAAAGTTTAGTTTGTTGGCTTGAGTTGGGTTTGACTAAACCAAATCTGTTGCTATCCAACACTTTCTGGCAACCAAATGTAGTTCATTTGCCTTTATCTCCTTGGTTCTGGTTTTCTGAATTCTTAGTTTATTTTACACATTTTTCTTTATCAAACTTATTTTCACTTCGTTTCACTCAAGCGCACTGTTTGGCGGTTAACAATCGCATGCACTAACGCGCTCTAACGCTTCATAATGCGTTCGTCATCAGATTTGGAGCTGCAGCATATTGTCATGGTAAAATTTATGTCCATACTCACACGAATGTGCGTACATATGTATGCATGTATGTATGCATGTGTGTGTGTCTCCTACGTGATAATGCCTTGTCAAATATATTTAGCGCGGTTGCATTTAAGGCCTGTAAAGGAATTAAAAAATTGTGAGATACATATATGTATTTATAAGCAAAAGAATGTTTGTAAAATAAACAACTTCATTAGATACGAGTATCGAACAAAAATCTTCTTTAGGTTTGAATTTTCGAACCAAAAATTTATATTTAACAGATTCTTTATATCCACTTGAAAGGAACTTTAGCTTTATATTTTTGCAAAATATGGTTAACAGAAAATTGCTTAAATAAATTTGGGTTTCGATATAAATATCTTTGTCGAAGACATTTGGTTAGCGGAAATTTTTTCACTTTAAAAAATTTGTATTCTTTTGAATTTCCTATTCGTGGCCTACGATTGTAGATAACTGTTGGAAAGAGCTTAAAAGTGAAAAGGACCCTATTGTTTTCGCTGCGATGTCCATCCGTCTGTCTGTCTGCCACAGGCTGTTTTCTCGAGAACCGTAAAAGCTACGGATTTGAAATTTCGCTAAATATGTTAAACTTTGGCCGCTACAACAAATATGGCAAATTAAAATTAAAGGGTGTTCTAAAGCGAGCAACGAAACATGTTGAAATCACAATGTAATATACGGACCATTATATATATGTAACCTTGAAATTTTCAGTTGGTATATTTTTATGCAGACTATATCAAATTCGAATGAAATTAAAAAAAAAATAAATTATAGGTTCATTATCAGTTCATGTAATTTTGACTATGTCCCATCCATTTTTATGAAATTAATAATCATATTCGAGTCTTTTTCAACCCCCTCAACACGATTAAATTAATCATTTATGCGCACATTTTCGAGTCGAAAATGGTACCCTACTTTCTGTATAAATTTTTTTTAAACAAATCACTTTCGAAGCATTTCTGGGAGTCATTTACAAGTCTTATTTTAAACGCAGAATTGATTTATCATATTTTTTGGTTATCTGAGGTAGTCGAAAAAGATTCAGTTTGGTGAAACAATCTTCCACATGCTGACTGGGTTGGAAGCCGTAAGAGGCAAACTCAAAAATTAAAAAATTGTCGAAACGTAAAATAGTTAAAAAACCGAAACAAATTGCCAAAACACAAAAAAGCGTTCAGACTAAAATAAATCGCTAAAATTAATAAATACCGTCAAAAGCCGAAAAAAAACACCAAAAACGAAAAAACGCCAAAAACCGAAAAATCCCATACACAAAAAAAAGCGCCAAAACTGAAAAAATCGCATTAAACCGAAAAAAGTCTACGGGGTACTTGAAATTTTTTTTTAAGATGTCTAAATCACGTAAGATATTGGATTATATCGGCTAAAGTTTGTACAATATTACATACATACATATGTCGTGTGCGAGTAAAAGTCGCACTTTACTGAATTTATTTCTCTTTGAAAAGAAAAATAAATATAAGCAATATATATTTTATTTTTAAAAACATTTTGCCATTCAGATGTTTTACAATACAAATATCTCTAAATTTTTTTATTTTTGTTCTATGATAGTATAAGTTTGAACTCTTTTCAAGTTCTGAAAAATGGCATTCGCTAGCACTTGTTCAAAATGCCATAGAAACTCAATAAGTTGCATTTGTGGTTTTATATACCTCTTGCTAACAAAGTTTGTGTCACTTTCGAGGCTGGTGTTTTAGTGCAACTTGTTCTATGCCAGCAGCAAAAATTGTGGTGAGCGTGTGTGTGTTTCTGTTTGTCTCGTCTAGTTCTAGTTTACTCATATAATTTATGCATTTAGAAAAATTGCAGTAAGTGTTAAATAAACTGCTTAAATGGAGAAAATTGCAAATGCACATTTAAAATTCATGAAAAAATAAACGAAAGAAAAGGAGTGGAAAATGAAACCAAAAATTTGCTTGTCATTTCTTGACTATACTGTTATTTATAGCTGTAGTTTCTAAAGGGTTAAAATGAATAATAATAAATAAAACGTAACTACGTAGTATGCAAAATACTGAAAACTCTTAAGAGATGTAATATGGCCTAAATTTTGCAAGAGAGTCGGTCAGGTCATTACTATTTTATGATTCTAAATGTGCGGAAAGCAGATTACAAATATTATGTGTGTGCTTTGTTGTTGCTGTTGTTGTTTTTTAATGAGGGAGTGTACACATCCAGCAGTTTGGTGAAAGCTGCGTATGGCAGTTAATTTGGGTTTTGGCTATGAAATTTTAAAGGTCTATTGGTGTGCTTGGTTTATTGATTATATTAAGTGCAATTGGATTTAATGATTGCCTGGGAGCAGTTAAGTGGTTTGCTAAGCTCTTTATTCAATTAATATTAAATTTTTTGCCATGAACTTTGGAAGAGGTACTTTCAGTTGAATTTAATTGCAGCAGCATAATTCAGCAGTGCAGCTAAAATGATTTTAATGGAACTTGCATACAATTAAACAAACAAAGGATTTTAACTAAAGTCCGTTATTTGCAGGAGCATCTAAAGAGCCTAAAATCATTTCATTAAAGCAGATGTCGATATGCTTTAATGAAATGACGGAGTTGAGAGCAATTTTTTCAAGCTGCCGATTTTAGTATGAAAAAAGAAGGCGTGACTACGTAAAGAGTTGCTGACGTTTTTTTATTAGCATAACATAATCATGTTTATGTCAAAATGTTGACTTTTAATAAAACCTTATGTTATGTTATGCAATGCCATGCCTTAAAAGTTTTAAGTAGATACATACGAGTACACCCTTTCTTTTTTAATATCAACAAACTTTTTAATAACGACAAGCGATTAAAAAAATTTGCTTTCATTAAGTGTAAACATTCAAATATCTCAACTCGAAGCAAACAAATGAATTAAATGAAATTAACAATATTGTTTGCCTTTGCCTGCATATGAATGAAGCACTTGAAAGAGCGCAACAACTTAATAATTCAACCATTCAATCATTCATTCGTTCATTGAAAATTAAGGCTCTTCAGCAAAAGTCTGGTAGAATGTATGTCTGTCTGCCTGTCTGATGGTTGCCTTATCATTGTGTATTTTAGTTTTTAAAGTTTTAAATAACCACAAAAATGCAAATTCAATTCAATGGATTCAAATTCATTTAATGCAATAGTTGGAAAATAATAGTGTTTAACAAATACGACGAGCGAGTACATACTTTCAAAATGATAAATGCAAACAAAACATTTATTCTAATACAAACATGGATTTAAAATTGAAAGATGAGTGGCGAATTGCCTCAAATAACATCAAATCAATTTGTCGTCAAGTTGTTGAATGAGTCTGTCTATTTGTTGGTCTTTCCATTTAAATGTTGTTGTTTCTATCAACAAAATTTGTTGTCTTCATCTTTCTTAATAATTTAAATTATTTTATCGTTGCACATCTGTTTGTTTGTTTGTTTGTGCGACCGTCTGTCCATCCGTCCTTTCGTCCGCCTTCTAATTGTCTGAAACGTTCTTTGCTGTGTGTACGAGTATTCATGATTTGATATTTAAAGACTGAAATATTTTGTACTTAATCAAATTCAATGGGTTTTTGTATATTTTTTCTCCAGTAAAATATTATTATGACTTAAATAAATAATTGTTTATGCACATTTTTATGTGTTTGCATACACATGTACATATCGTTACCTTAATATAGAAAGGCCCTAACTCGTATTGTTTTTGTGAAATCGAGATTTATGCATTTTCGATACATTAGATTTCTATCGAAATATACAAAACACTCGATTTCAAAAAAATAACGAGTTAGGGACTTTCTATATTAAGGAAACAATATGGACGACTGAATTTCAAAAATATTTTTAAATCTTACATTTTTTTAAAGCAGAAGCAAACCCTTCTAAAGACTTCTTTTGACTTTCTTAATATATAAAAAAAAAATAATTTTTAAAATTTTTTCGAGGTTTCGGCTTTTAAGATTTTGTGTGACGATATATGTACATAAATATATATTTACATATGTGTGAATGTTTCTACGAACATAAACATTTTATTAACAAATAAAAAGTCTATTCTGTCATTTAACAATTGCAAATATTTGTTTAAGCAATTATTTTCAAGGCTTATACAGATCTCTTCGAAATCCATCTATCTACACATAAATAGAAAATTATTTTAAAATTAAAGAGCATTTATGGAATTCTTTTGTATTTCATAAATGTATGCATGAATAGATATAATTTATAATAGATACCTATTTCACATTAAGATGATTGTTATTTGACATTGTTGCAAATTTAAGAGCATTAAATGAACATGAAAAGTTAATTTGGAAAATGAAAGTTATGATTTTTTTATCTAAACTTAAAGTACTTGTATATTGTTTATAATACATAAATTCAGGGTTCTGGTCTTTTCCAATACTGCGTTTTTTTATATTTGAGTAACTTTGAGAAAAATCAACAAGATGCAAAAACAGAAAAAATCGCAAACACTAAAAATATGTATTTTAAAAAACAAAAGAAACCTGTAAAAAACTGTCAAAACTAACAAGAACGTTAACACTAAAAAATTGCTAAAACCCGAAAAAAGAAAGATGTCTTAGGACAATCGGTTAGAGCTATGCTGCTTAGCTTTATACAACAAATTTCATGTGTTATATAACTGCAATAAAATTATATTATATGACGATTTCAAATTCGCCGCAAATATTTTAAAACGTTTCCATTGTTTTTTTTCTACCTGTGTACGATTAAATTAAAGTATTGCTTGTGCTCAAGTGCAAAAAAAAAAAAATACAAAAACAAATTGAGCGATAGTTCTCATTGTTTTTGTTTCACTCACTTAAAAAAAAGAGAGAACAAAGCAAAATCAAACAATTTGTTTCGTTTATTTTCGCACTCTTTTTTTAAGCACAAAGAAATTAAAACAAAAATAAATTTATAACTGTAAGTCGATTATTTTTGTCACGCCCTAGCTCCGTGTCTGGCATAAAGAGCATAGCTCTAAAAGAAAATGCCCAAAAGAAACAAGCACCATGCGGTACTCTTCGTCTGCCAGTCAAAGTCTCACTTTTCTGAATTTATTTATTTCTCAACATAATCATCTCTTTTTAGCTCGATACACTTTTTCCAGCGGTATTCAATGGCTTCGATATCCTGTTTACATTAAAAACTGTTTAGCTCCTATAAATAGCCACCATCCCCAGACTCAAGCTTTTCATTGTTGGCAAATCTTTTACCGTCAAGCCATTTTATCGTTTGAAAATAGAAAAAAGTCCGAGGGAGCTAAATCTGACAATTAGAACATTAATTAATTGATTTTAGTCATCGCAATGTAAGATGTAAGAACTGGTGCATTGTGGTGATGAAATAACGATTTATTATTTTGTTAGTGAGCACAATGACCAAATTTTTATTAAAAAAATTATTATTACATGCGGAAACATCATGTAAGATTTGTTATATGTACATTCGCAATTTATACTATATGCCAAAATACCCAAAACACAAATCCAAAACTAGTTCGTGAATATTTTCTGCTATGAAATGAATGGCACAAGGAAATTTAATAAACAATTTTAATTAAAATTCCCCATTTGGAACTGGTGGACGCCAAAGAAAAGTAAATAAAAAAAACAGCGCCGAGAATGCGAACATCAGTAACAAAACAAAAATGTAAAAAACATAAACAAACAATATTCAATCGAACTCAAACCAAATATTCCAACATGATGAAATGCAACCAAAGATTTCCCGGCATTTTTTCAAAGGTTTCATACAAGAATTGTAACGAACAAAAATTTAGTTTGCCGCGAACATTTCAACTTGAATGTTGTACGAAAACGTGACGAATAAGGATTTCTCCATCAGAAATTTTTAAATATATTAAACATTTTTTTTTTTTAATTTTTCTCTAAAGAAAATTTTGAAAAGAATAATAAACGTTTAAATACTCGTACGTGAGCGTTGATTTTTCCTAACGGCGATAAAAGTTATTTCTTCTAATGCAAGTACGTGCATGTGTGAGTGAGTGTAAGTGTCTACAACACACAGAACGCTTATCTATCGCCACCCTTTGGGGGTTTCAAAATTTATTACTTCCAAACGTATTGAATTTTAATTGATTTACATTGTGATGCGTATCTAATTCCTTTGAAGATAGATAAATAGCAGGAAATGATAATAATAAAAAAAAGAAAGAAATCATAAGAACGTTAAAGTAAACAATTATGAAATTAAATTTAATAAAAAAAAAATGAAAAGCATTGATTACAAAAACCAAATTTACTTACAATAAATAGATATTTAAAAGTAAAATTAAAAAGTGTTCAAACAGTCATTGATATGGGTCACTGCAAGAAATTAGATAATTTAAGAGATTATTTGTGTGTTTGTCAGTCAAACCCTTCATTACGTTTACAAAATTATTCAAAGTGTTTCATGTGACCAAAATTTAAAGTGCAGAAGATAAAACAAATAAATAATAAAATTTAAAATATTTTAACGCATCGCACACTTACTTTCAATAAGTTTAATAATCCATTCATCGATTATGCATTGAAAGTGCTCTTCGATTGTAGCGGATTAAATCATCTTAAATTTTGTGAAATTACTTAAGCGCCACTAAAAGATACATTGTCAAGTATAAGCTCCTATAAACTCCATTTATATCGAGTATAATAATGATGATGTTACACAACAAAGGAGAAATAATACTAAAATAAAACAATTTCGTTGATAAAACGTGTATAAGTACGTGTACAAGTACGAAGAAAAGGAACAAATAATGCTAACAAGGATTAACAATGGATTACCTGACATAAGCGGCTCCATAACTAAATACAAAAACAACTCAGCAACAATCTAAAATAAAAGAATGATAATAAAAAGGAAATACTTTCAATCCTGCTACTGAAACTTTATCAAAAAAAAAAAAATTAATAATCTTGAAATTGTCAGACTTTTCCTTTTTTCAGAAACAACCCAGCAAATATTTAAGAAGGTAAGAAAGTTTAAAGTAAATATTCGAATTGATTTGATTCCGTTACTTAGATTATTTTAAAGATTCAAAATATAAGAAAGTTTTTAGGGGCCTTATGTTTAAGAAAAACTTGGCATGAAATTAGCAAAAGTGGCAAAATTGAACATGATCTTAAAGAGTTTTGCCTTAAAACTTCGCATTAAAAATCACGCTAGGACTTAGTAGTGGGTTAAAACTAAGTAATGCAATGCACCCATTTTTAATATCAAATTTTATGAAGGAACTCGTTAACACCTAATTCTATTACGTCACTTGTGCTAACTTCATGCCAATTTTTCCTGTACATAAGGCCGTAGGTGTCTAAAAGAAACTTTGAAAGTTCTAATTTTCAAGTGTTTTGCTAGACTTTCATAATATTCTGTTATTGACGGCATGTTGTACCCAAACGTGTTGAATGCAAAATTTAGTAAAGCGTGTTTTTTTTTAGAGTGTCACAACTTTGAGTTTCTTTGAGTAAATCAATTGTAGCGCCCCTGTGTGGCATGTGGCTCTGTCCTGTTGAAACCACATATCAGCAAGATTAATGCCACGTAATTGAGGTACGAAAAAATTTCGGATCATATTTCTATACCGTTCACCATTGACAGTAACATTGTGACCATCATCGTTTTTGAAGACATATGGGCCAATGACTCTGTGCCCGTAAAGCGCACCAAACAGTAATTGTTTGTAATTTTGTGTAATGATGTTTCGACAAAAGCTTGTGGATTCTTCTCACCCAAATGCGACAATGCTGCTTCTTTACGTACCCATTCAACCAGAAAAGGGCTGCATCGGAAAATAAAATTTTGAATGGAAGTTCAAAATCAATATCACTTTGTACTTCAGCAAACTAAACAAAAAGCAACTATCAGCTGTTAAATGGGTGTTTAAATAAAGCAGTGATGCCAACTCAAAGTTGTGATGCTCTAAAAAAAACACCCTACACTTAAGTGAACACTGAAGAGGGCACATAGCCGAAACCCGTATCTTTATAAAAAATTAATCAAATCTCAAAACTTCAAGTAATTTTCCTATTCGACTAACAAAAACTTTTAACAATCGAGAAACATATATTGCGCCTAATTACGAATGTCGTATTTCGACTTCGACTACAACGATTTGGTACTAGACTAAACAACATTGCAACATTTTTTCTTTAAACAAGTACAAAATCGTAGTAGTTAAAGTTGAAATTCGACACTAGTGGTTATAGGCCGATTATGTTTGACTTTTAAAGTGCCCAGAAGACGATCAAGTAAAACCATCAATCATAGAGTTCTGTGCAAGCAGTCGTGTTTTTTCGGCTATACGTACAGTGATTGTTGATAATGACAAAATTTTATTTATATTTTTGACAGCTGATTACTTGATCGTCTCCATTTCTGATTGACGAAAAATGTAATTTGCTTTGTGATGACATGGTGATGTGCGTAGATGGAAAAAATTAATTTAACATTTTATGGAAAATCAAAACGAACACAAAATTAATATGCTGATTGACGATTTTATTTGAACGTCTCCGAAAAAGCGTCAATTAAACGATACTAATACACATTCACTGGTTGACTCTTTTATTTGATCTTCTCCAGAGTACATAAAACCAACTTAACAAACTAGGTAGCTGACGTCAGAAAATGCAATTACGCATTTTGACCAATTGCAAGAGTTGGCGTAAATACTTTTACTAAACAATCTGAATCATGCAATATAAGACGCGTCGCTGCGATGTAAAAACATTTTTCCTAAAGAAAAGCTAACAAGGACCTTAACCTCTGATCTGATTATGTATAGGCCGGACTTAAAAGTCCATGTTGGAGAAAATTGATTGATTGGTTCGCTGGATGCAGTTAAGTGTCCAGCTATATTGACTCAGAAGAGCAGCGACGTTACGAGAGATGTTACTACAATAGAAAGCATTGACCGCAAATGTTGAAGTGAAATAAACTTATTTTTTCTCGTCATTTTTGAAGTGAGAAATCTGTTCGCAGAGATAGAAAAAATAGTAATTTGCACGTAGCATATAGCGCGATTAGCAATCATAGGCAGACTGCTGTTTCTAACAGAATATTTTCCCAAAAAGCTTTCAATAGTTTACGGGGTTATAATCCTTGTGGCATTGACTTTCAATGTGTATGCGTGTACTCGTACATACTCGTATCTTGTATCTGTCTTGTCCATACATCTGCTTATATGTAAGTATATGCGATTATGTCTTCTCTATAACCAGCTGGGATGAAAATAATAGCACCACTTACACTATTATACATGTATAAAGACTTTCATCACATTTTACGAGAAATATATCTAAAGACATTTGTTTCGACTGTCATGCAAGTTATGGTCGTGCCGGCCTTTGACAGTAGACGGCCTTTAAAGTATTTGATTTAAATAAGATAAAGAAAAGAAAAATGCGATAATTTCGTTAACTTTCGGATATGGCTTACACGAAATGTATTTCAATATGATAAACATATTCAATATTTAGAGCCGATTTAAGACGAAGAAATATAACATAAACGACGGCAGGGCATTGGCGTCGAAACAGGCGACTTATCAGTTTGTTTATTACTTGATTTTGTAACAATGCTACTCTGATCAGAGTACAGACCTTAACTGACAAATTTGAGCATGTCAACTTACATCCTCCAAGGGTTGGTGTGATTTCACTCGTAATAAAAATTGTGTGTGGATCCGTAGCTGAAACAAATCGATCCTTTTTGGATGTTCAACATTAGAGGTGAAAAAATTCGTTTTCGGCCATGTGATTCCATTTTAATCTCATAACTCAAGGCATTTATGATCATTTTATGAGAACATTGGAGTAATTTTCTGATCTCTGCGGTGCAGTGTTTTCCGCGTCCCATTGCTAAGCACTTTAAATGAAAACACTTTGTAAATTTTAGAAAGACAAACCAAAAAATGCAACTAGTTTCCTCCTTCTTTCTTTTCATGCAAAATTTAACGGAGTAAAGAAATGCTACTTCGTGCTATAATTTTAATTTAAAATCTAATGGAAGACAAATAATGTAAATGTTTTCTGCACTCACAAGAAAAAGTTGGTATTTAAACTTAATTTATTCTTCTAGCAAGAATATAATTGTAACTGGTGCCATTATTTTGACCGGCACTGTATACATGGAAGTACGTTTGTCCATCACCTACAACACTTAACAAATGCCACAACGAAGGAAATAACTTCTTAGCTTTTTATCACATGCCATTGTAGTTAAGATTGTGTATTAATATTTTACGTTTTTATTTTTGTGCTGCTTCTTCGACTTCCTTTTTTTTTGCTGCCGGCATCTTTCCTTTAAAAGATTTTGCTTTTACTTTTGGATAATTTTTTTTGGCTTTTTTTTTTTGCTTTTCGAACGGTAAGTCCTTAGACATTTAATTTCTTTTCCTTTATTTTTTGCTCCTGCTATTGACGACAAATTCTTCACATTCATTGTTATACAATAAGATTTTTCTCCTCATGTACAAAAGTACAAGTTTTGTAAACATTTTTTTTTTTTTTAATTTTATGGCAGCTTTTTATTAGAAAATTTCTCTTTTTATTAAGATCCCAAAGAAAAAACAAAATTGTTAGCAATATCTGCCATAAAAAAGTTAAACAAAGACTGAAAAAGGTACCCACAGGATATAGTAATTTTAATAATAAATATTTTCCTAACGAAAGAAAAAAACATAAAGAATAAATAGACTTATTGTAATATGGTTTGCAGTGACACGAGTAAGAACTCGTAAAGATAAACTAAACAGTTGCTGTGAAGCATAAAACAGTTTGCGTTAAGTTGGTTTTAATTATAATTAAATTTGTATTAAATACAGCATTCAAATTGCAAGACTTTGCCCTGAAAAGTTACACGAGTAATAATAAAATCGCAAATTGTTAAACTTGAAATTGGGTCTGAATTCTTAAAGACAAAATGCAAAAAAAAAAATAAAAGTTCTTTTCCGCATTTCACCCTCGAATTAAATTTAAACATAAAAATTTTTCTTCAAAATTTTTCTGTTTGCATCAAGAGCCTTTTTGTGTTCGATTGTGTTATGTTTATCTGAATTTTAGCACAAAAAGATATAAAAAGTTCAAGTTACATTAAGAACGTGCAGCACATAAATTAGTACACAATCAATTAGTAGCGCGGTGCGGTGCATTCGTTTTACGTAAAACTAAAAATGAAGCAGGCCAAGCAAGAACTACATCAATAACCCCTTAAAGGGAGCTGCAGAGGGAAAAAACCAACGCACATTTCTTTAACTCAACCCATCATTGACGATTTTTGTTAATTTTCTTTAAGAGCCTGCCAACGAGCGACTGACTGACTGCTTCTGCTGTTGTTGCCATTGCCTTCTTCTGCCATCCTCGGCGGAAGGAGATGAATGTCAGTGTGACTGTTAATAAATTCGTATTGAACAGCCATTCAATTAAACTCCATATATTTTTGCTTCACCCTCGTTTTTTCGTTTTTTTTTTTGTTAAGTTCTTTTTCGTTCTACATTCTTCTTGTACAATTGAAATCATTTTCTTAAGTATCATTAAAAAAAAATTTAGAAGGAGGAAAAAAACTGAGAATTTCACACTCTAAAAAAATGTTTGTAAAATTTTTATTTTGACATGAAAAGCTGCAATTCAACAATTTGATGGTGGCGTTGGCTGAAGTAGTTAGCAAGTTGACTACGAATACGAAGGTCATGGGTTCGGGCCCGGTATCAATTGTTGTAGGAAAGTTCATGTGACGGCATAGTCACAGGTCACTGAATTATACCGACTTCAGCAGATACTAATCCTAATGTAACATCAGAGCGCCCTCATTCGATGTGTAGCAGAATCATCGGCGAAGTAAAATAAGCAATAAAATGGCTACTAATCACAGCTTCAACAATTTAATATGCCTCATTTAACACCAGAGGCGCTGCAACACTGCATTATTAAACACGTGGTGCAAAAAGCAGAGTTGTAAAAGAATGAAGCTTTCCTCTATCTCTTCCTTTACAACCTTTCCTTAGTAGTAGGCATTCATTGCCTGAGTGTTACTTCTCCTTAAAAAAAATAAAAAAATTCAATAATTTGTCCCGGTCAGTCAAATATAACTTAAGGAGTTTTAATTGATTTTTTATTTTATATGGTTGTTCGATTTTTTTTTATCTTGTTGGTATAAAAAAAAATTTTTTGGGTTCTTTTTTAAATTTTTACATAAAATCACGCGCGTTTTCGAAGAGAGGGTTTTTGGGACCGATTGCATTTACGGAACTGTCAATTGTCAAACGAACTGTCACTCTGTGTTAAAATTCTTTGATCATTATGCTCAGGCAAATCATCATGAGTATATTAACGCTTGAACAACGCTACCAAATTATCCCAATTCACTTTTAAAATCAGATATAAATTCGCGCAACTTAGAGACAACTTCGTGTAATGTGTTTGTGTTCAGAGATAAAGCTCATTTTTGGATTATCGGGTTTGTTAATAAACAAAATTTTATCATATGGAGTATGATGGAACAATTCCTTTTTAATACCACATTTTACATCTAAGACTATTTTTATTTATTATTCAAACTCGCCAAATTTTCTTTCGAGTGTACATTCGTTTTAATTGAAAAGAAGTAAATAAATTTTGTGTGCAATTAACTTCAGTGTAGGAAATTCCATTAAGCATTTTAAGTTATTTAAGATTTTAAGAACCTCATAATTTTTGTTGAAAATGCGTGTGCAGAGAAATGAAATTATTTTCAGCTAATTAACTCCAGTATGTACGAGTGTAGTAATTCAAATAATACTGTATTATTTACAATTACTTTTTTGCTTGATTTTCAAATCATCATCACCACCATCATCACGATCATGTCTGACAGCACTATTGGCAAGTTACGAGGCATGTGGCATAAGTAAATCAATGTAACACAGTTAATTACATTTCAACAAATACTCGTACATACTTAATTTTGTAAGAAAAAGCTCTTTAGCACATTAACATTTTCCTGATTTCACATGTAAATAATAAAAATAATTTAACACATACAAAATTTAAAAAGAAAAGAAAGAAAACACAAACGATATGAATTTGTCAAAGCATGACTGACTGGCGTCACAATTCTGTCACATCATTTAGAGGCAAAAGATACAAACAAACAAATTTTTAAATTTACTTAAAACGTTTTTTTTTTTTATCTATTATTGTTTCTTAAATCCCTTTAGATGAAGAACTCAAGTAAACATATCGAAGGCATTTTAAGATAGCGGGTGTTCTTTTTAGAAAAAGAAACAATCTAATGGTAGAATATTAACTCATGTGTGCGAAAGCCGCTGGCTCAATATAATTGTTAAGTCTCCAATCATTAAGAATGACTTCCAAAACGTATCAATATAAAATTTTATACATTTCCGATGTGGTCTTGATATATATCGTGTATATATCAGAGAAACATAAAAGTATCGTTTTAAGTACTCTTTGAGTATTGGCCGTCGAACAGCTATGAACGCGTACAGCTTAAGATAAAAACACGCTCATATGGAAACACACGAATTGAATTAATTTTAAACCGAATACGTATTAACATCCAACAACACACATTTTTTAAATTACCCAGCACAAACAACTATAACTAAAATTTATGAGTATAAAAATACTCTGCTATTAATCGGCTATACATGCGCATATACAGGGCTATTCTATTTCTACACACACACATAACGCATGTTGTCAAACATGTGGACACACACACATTTTCCATTTTATATACACAAATATATGCATACGGTGGCGAATGATGAATAAATATCCCGAGTATTATGTGCATATTATTATTGCTATTAAATATCCATAGCCTGAGTACAAGCATAATCAAACAATAAGTATTAGAGAGAGTCAATATGCGCTTGATATGTATATATGAGCCTTTTTAGTTACAGCGTATTTTTGCCCCTGTCACGGTTTTCAACTTTTAAAGTAGTTTGGTTGGGATTGATAAATTTGCATTGCCATTCTCCACGAAATTGGCAGTTGACTTTCAGTTGTGTTGTGGCATTGTCATTTACAACTCTGCGTAAGTTTGGTTAAGAAAAACGTTGAGTATACACCACTGCTTTTTAGTAGTTGGGTTTTTCTTGTAACAAGTTGGTGTCATATAAAAAGCAGAAAAAAGTTAAAAATCGTACCTAGAAATATTTGTTATGCTTATTAACAAAATTTTCTTAACAGTTTCAGAATCGGTGGTATGGCGGACACATACAAAGATTTCTTTAAATATGGTTTTAGGCGATTTAACAAATAACAAAACGTATCTTTTTCGAAAACGGCTGGCTGTTCCGTTCAACTATGTGTTGTCAGAATATTTACAACTAACTTTGATGTTATTTGTTCATTAATAATTATCACATGTAATTTGGCTTACAAAGCGATACGAACTTTAGCCTGATTAAATCCTAAATATATAAATAAAATGAAAGTTCGAACAATAATAATTAAAATTAACTAAAACGTATCTTTGTTCAAAATAAAACACAGTTTGGTCGCGCGTAAGTTTGGTCTATTCTTAGACGACTAAACTGAATTTAGTTGAGGACCGTGATAGGCTCATTTAGTTTTTTGCATAAAGGAAGTAGAGATGCTCTTGTATGTTGGAATCGGCTATAGTCCTAGTTAATAAAATTTGGACTAGTTACTTCTGTATATTTTTTATGAGTACTCATTGTTATTCTCTGGTATGTATGCATGTATTATTCCAGAAAAGGAAAAACTATCATTTTCATACGAGTAGTGATAGTTGAAAATATACCATGATTATTATTATGCTAATATTATAGATTGTAGGCATCGATTTTGTTCAGTGGTAGAATGCTCGCATGCCACGCGGGCGGCCCGGCCCGGGTTCGATTCCCGGCCGATGCAATATTGTCTTCTTTTTTATAAAAGACTAGACTAGACTAGACTAAAGAAAAGTAATCGAAAAACAGTGGCTATGAAGTAACGAAAATTTTCAGAATAATGGTTGCATTTTTTTAATGCGTAGCTTCAACATATCGTGTCATAACCGCCAAAAAAGCTTAAGTAACATAATTTTCGAACTTAATTTTTTTTTACCAAAAACGATAATAACCAGGTCCAAAATATGTGTCGGTTAAGCTTTTTTGGCGGTTATGGTTCGATGTGGCTTCAATATGATATTAAAATTACGTCAGAGCTACGTTTGCATTTACACAGATATTCAACCATCCGTTCAGACAATGAAATGCTTCATTGGATCAATAAAGAGTGAATGATTCATGGACATGGCTTTTCACATGCGGCCTTTAAAAAAAGCACCTAATATTAAAAAAAAATATAGCAACTCTTAAGTATCGAGCTGCCAACGCACGTCTCTCATATTAAAGACATTTAGCATGACAATTTAACGCAATTATTATTCGTACTTGGCAATATCTGAGATGGGGATTTTTACTGTCTTCATTGCTGTTTCTACTCGTGTGTTATTGTTTGTAGTCACACAGTCTTATTGCCAGCCTTTTTTTTAACAGTTTTCCGCAGGTTAAATTATTTATGCAATCAAAGAAGAAAAAGAAGGAAAAAAACCAAAGGTACGCACACTCGTTCATCCATACGTATGGTTTGTGTGCACGTTCAAGACGATATTTAACACAACCAAGAAGTGAGAATTTCATTTGTTACACATTTACTTATTTGTCCCATGCAAATATTTATTAACAAAAAAAAAAAGTACAAATGCGTGTATTTTAATAATAATAAATAAGCTTTAGGAATAAGAGTTGAAAAAAATGCGATGTGTAAAAACATTGAACAATATCTGTAGTAGAGAATGGCATCAGTTTCAATGAGTGAAAATGGATGGATACATTTATTTTTTATTTTTTTTTATTTTAATGGGTTACACCCATAAAAAACCAAAAACTTTTATGGATGTGTTTTGCATGTTTAATTAAATTTTCTTTAGAAAGCAAGAATTAGTTGTTGGCGGTAGATGTTTTTTTAAAGCGAAGATTTCTTATGACAAAGTCAGTAAGTAGCAGTAGAAATTAAATGGCAAAAACCATCTTGCCCCAGATAACAACAACTTGGCAGTTAATATTGTTTTTTAACAGAGTCATAAAATATTCATAAATATAGCAACCACAACAAAATAGAGGGAGATAAATTAGTACCGGTTCACACACGGCAATTTTAGGTTAGACTAGGTGAGCAGGTTGCTGGTAAAGAGGAAAATGATAATCCAGCCCACTTGGGTCCATTATAATAGTGCCTTTGAGCTACCTGTAAGTAGGAAGAAAAGAGATAAGAAAGATGTAGAAGGGCGAGAGGTGAAAAAGATATACGAGTATATAAATTGAAGTATACTGTTAGAGATTATAGATGCTAGAGGAGAAGGAGAATGGGTCATGTGTGTGTACACGCCACAGGGGAGTCAGCGGCCGCAGTAGACGCTGTTCCTTATATAAAGGCTCGAGTTTTTGACTCTCATCTCAAAGGGACAAAGGCAGAGGAGATGCATAATGCTTTCCTCCTCCTCTTCATCATAGCAACTGAAGTACGTTGTACGGTAGTTTCAGATACGAACAGACCCAGACGTTCAACATGGGTTCCGAAAGAGCAGTGACCGGTCAGTGTGACCAAGAGATTCCGCAAGTGCTTCCTAGTGAAGTTCATGGGGTTTTTAGTTTTGTGAGAGTTCTCGCTACTGCGCAGGTGGGATCAATGGTTGAGTAATTTTTGCTTCAGGTACTTGACGGTACCTACAGGAAATGTAAGGAACCTGGGGTAATTGAGTGCCACTGTCCGGCTCTAAGCCGCACTCGATATACGAGTAACTGTCTTGGTGATTACACTTTTCGGAGTCTTGAACTTCTATCGGGAACGGAACTGTGTACTAAGGTTTGTTAAATCTGTGTGGGAGTCATTCGATACAGGCACCACGAACTAGGCTGCATACTTACAAGTTTCTTGTCATCTGCTGGTATCCCTAACTAACCTAAGCTACCTTAACTTACTTCATGGGCGAGGTTGCAAAATTATCGTGGTTGGCGTATTTCGACTTCGACTTCTCGTACGACAATTTAGTCGCGGTGTTCTTTTATAAAGGGTCCGCCATCTAACGTTTTTTTTCAACTAGTGCTTATTTCGTGAATGGTAACACTTAGCTCATGTATGATAATTAGTTTTATCCTTCCGCTGAACGAATATGGTTGTGTATACGCTTGAACAACGCTGGGAAATATTGCCTGCGATCGACTTACAGAAGATGCCGATTTTGCCAAAAAAAAATCATCTTTCCAGATGAAGCTCATTTTGATCTTGGCGGGTATGTAAACAAGCAAAATTGTCGCATTTGGGGCACAGAAAACCCGCACGCATATATTGAAAAGCCGACGCACCCAAAACGAGTCACTGTTTGGTGCGGATTTTGCTCCAGAGGCATAATTGGACCAATGAGCAAGGAGTGGCCGTTACAGTCAATGGCGATCATTATCGGGCCATGTTGAACGAATTTTTGTTCACAAAAATTGAAGAGAAGGATATTGGCAACATTTGGTTTCAACAGGACGGCGCTACGTGCCACACAGCCGAAGCTACACTCGATGTTTTGCGCTCTGTTTCAAAAAAAAAAAAAAAGTTATCTGGCGGACCCTTTATATTACAAAAACGTCGTAGTAAAAGTCGAAATGCGCGAAATACAATAAGAGATATTATCTTCTCTCTCTTCCACAAGCTCAACTAAACTGTCCATGTGTGAACCCAGTATTATGGAACCGGGGCTAAGGTTAAACAACAAAGGAGATTTTGCTGCTGAATTCCTCCAGTAAGCTAAAAGTTTACACTGAAAGAGTTAAAATTAGTCAAAAAACTTTTCAAACATACACATTTATGTAAATATTTCCACAATATACCGCAGTATGACTGCTACACCTCATAATTCTCATTTATTCCCACATGCACCAACCAAACTCATCAGGTATTTTTTTTCTTAGTATTTAAATTTTTCTTGTAAATTTTCCGCTTATCAAAAAAATTATCGATTTAATAGCCGTCCACTCCTTTAACGAACGTGTTAAAATGTTTCCAACTGAACAGAAGCATTTGAAATACAAACAAGTGGTTGGGTTTGCTTGCGTGTGCGGCCTGGACTCCATCCCTGCTGTTAGTTGTCATAATTTTAAGTTCATTTTCAAATGTGGCAGGTTTATACATATAAATATATACATACATAACACGCAAATACGGTGCTCGTTAATGGCCACTTATGTGTGAGATAAATGTCAAAACATAATTCAAATGACATGAAAAAAAAATAAAATACAAAAATTCAATGCTGCTCACAATCACTGTGCAAGTCAATAAAACGAAACGAGCGAAACATTGCGACGCGTTGGAGTAGAAGCCAATAATACATAAATATACAATTTATTTACATATTTTGTCAATGGCATGAGTACGATTACGTTTAAAGTGTCAAAGAATGTTAATTTATATTTTATTAGGGATTCTATTTTACTGTTGAGCAGAGTAGTGCGTTCGTTCTCCACAACATCTTGACTAAAAGTGTCTCTCTGCTTCAGTGTAGGGAGAAATGTAATTTATTAAATTTATATTTACATACACATGAACTTTTATATACTGAAGAAATGATAATTTTGTTGGTTTTTTCCCAAAAGAAAGCTTTACCTTTTTTGCTGAAGTAGCACGAGGAGGAGCTGAGTGAGCGAAAAAAGATGTTTAATCATTTAAAGTGATTCTTATCACTCTGCTGTGCTGTTTTGAATGAGTGGTGCGCTGCTTTAGCGTTATCTGTGATACACTAAAAAATATTTGACAGTCTAAATAGTTTAAAAAAGGCCAACAAATTAAAGTTTTTAAATACTTGATTAGCTATTATAAGTAGCCCGGGTAGCTCAGTCGGTAGAGCATTGGACTTTTAATCCAAGGGTCCAGGGTTCAAGTCCCTGCTCGGGCGTAGATATTTTTTTTCAAGAAGCACCCAACATTTGAAAAAAATTTAAGCATTTCTTAAAAATATATTAATTATGCATCGGCCGGGAATCGAACCCGGGCCGCCCGCGTGGCAGGCGAGCATTCTACCACTGAACCACCGATGCTTATGGATTACTTCGTTAAGTTCAAATTTCTATAATGAATCTATTTTTGTAATAGCCAAAAGTCATTAGAAATACAATTTTTCTATCCCATTAATCCGAAACCAAATATTGCTTTCAAAATATAGACAATAGAACTAATTGTAGAGCAAGCTTTCAAATTAATGTTATAAATGACAGAAAGAAAAGTTTTTATTGCTTATGAATCTAATGGGCCTTATCGTGGTTGTTTAAAGCATTTAGGTTCTAGATTAACAGCAGGTTTGTGTAAGACTTTGAAGTTAGAAATCTTGGCATTTTTGTGTATATTCGTATTAAAGGAAACTTGTACATTAAAGAAAAGAATCTATTACAGAAACGTCAACATTTCTATCGTCAGTCTTACACAAACAGGCCGTAAAGAATATATGTTACGGTGTTCTTTAATCTGTTACAAAAACGTCGCAGTCGAAATCTAGAAATCAAATCCGTGCCATTGCAACGTTAAAATTATTTTTTTTTTTTGCAAACACGGTAAAATATATTTTAAATTTATGTAAGCCTGCCATGATTATCAGCCTTAAAATTTTTTTAATATGTATTTATGTATTAATTTGTTGCTTAAAAATATATTGCTGCATCGGCCGGGAATCGAACCCGGGCCGCCCGCGTGGCAGGCGAGCATTCTACCACTGAACCACCGATGCTTGTATACTGAAAATCGCAAATATAGACCGAATAGCGATCGAAACACATCTTCAAAATTCAAGAATATCTGAGAGCAAAAATTGCTCCAATTAGCAAAAGCGTGAAGTAGTTTTAAAGTTACTTGTAAAAATTAAAGTTATTGCGATATTCATATCATCAAGCGTAGAGATTTCAAGTTGATTTAGTATAAAATAAGACAATTGGTAATAATTGAAAGGATAGGCGTTCGACTATATTTTAAAATTAGCCACAGATTCTAAGGATTATTATGCTCTCCGACGGCGTTGTGTAAGAAGTACAAATGACAGCTGTAATAGTTGGCAATCATGAGCCCGGGTAGCTCAGTCGGTAGAGCATTGGACTTTTAATCCAAGGGTCCAGGGTTCAAGTCCCTGCTCGGGCGTTGAAACTTTTTTTCGCAGTTTTATTTAAAAACACTCTTTCTTATACTAATTAAATTACAACTTTCTTAAAGAAATTTTTATATTTCTTTATAAAAAAAATCAAATTGCATCGGCCGGGAATCGAACCCGGGCCGCCCGCGTGGCAGGCGAGCATTCTACCACTGAACCACCGATGCTTGTGTATATTGGAAACTCATATACAATTATATTAAAATCTCTTCAGTTATATCTTCCAAATTAAGGAATATTGGAGAGTTAAACTAGCGAAGGCATTTGTTTAATATAATTTTAGTGTTTGAGAATTTTATGAAGTTCTCGATGTGGGATGTTATCGAAATTCACTTATTTTGGAAAATCGATGAATATTTTGTGAATACCTCGCAAAACTCAACCAAAGTTCAGAAATACAGAGAACATTTTTTTGCATTGTTTGTTAAAACACTGCTAGTAGGGTTCTTAGGCAACGATTTCATATTGGATCTCCAAAAAAAAAATAAAATTTAGAGGCCAACCAACAGACGTTTAGTCAAGAGATTTTGCAGCAGAACTGATTCGATTGATTATATAGCACACTAAAAATACCAACTGGTTAGGACTGGCAAAAAAATCTGTTGACTCTCCACAAATGACGCAAGTATGTAACCTAAAAACAGGCATAGCGATATTTTATATTGTTCCAGAAGACTGGTTAGAGATTGGTGCAGTGAACTGATTTATGAAAAACCAAAAGCAATTTGACAATAAATTTGAGTTGTGACTGCTTACGATTTCGTGTTCGATATGTTAGAACTAGCTACAGATTGAATGAAGTTATCTTTGACTTCTGAAAGCGTGTCCCGGAAGTACACATGAGAGGCCTGATAACAAATGTTAGGAGCATTTTGACTTTTAATGTAAGGTTGCAACGTTCAGTGATCACGTCCCTGCTGGGGCCATTGATTGTTTTATTTTGATTTTCTTAATATGGGTTACACTACACATATCTCGACAAATCGTTATCATCTAAACAAACCGTGTCAAGGAAAGTTGTTGATGTATATTAAAGGAACAAAAACTTGCATCGGCCGGGAATCGAACCCGGGCCGCCCGCGTGGCAGGCGAGCATTCTACCACTGAACCACCGATGCTTACATTCACAGAAGCGCATACAAATCACTACATTTAAAGCTCGTATACCATATTCCACATCAAAGAGTGTCGAAGTTAAACGACATACATACAAATTACAAATTACCGAAGGCATGGAATCACATTGATTTTTTTTAATTGAATCGTTATTTCTGAATCACCTCAAGTGCACTCTTTTTAAATGTCTTTTGACGGGTTTCTAAAATAAACTATTCAATTTATCAGTACGTCCACTATGCTGTGAAGTTGTAGCGCATTGATGGTTATCGTGAGTTTTTTTTACTGAGACTCGGTTTTATGGATGTAGAAAAACAAAAATAAAGTATCCGTTGATTGGATGAAATTACAAGTATGTTTGCCTTGCCTCAGAAGTAAATATGTAAAGCTTGATGGCAAGCAATTATGTGCCCGGGTAGCTCAGTCGGTAGAGCATTGGACTTTTAATCAAAAGGTCCATGGTTCAAGTCCTTGCTCGGGCGATAGAATTTAGCTTTAAGCTTTATTTTAAGCTCATTTCTCCCATCATTGTTAGTAGTTTACATTTTTCTTAAAGAAGGTTTTAGAGTTTTTCCTAAAAGAAATAAATATAATTTGCATCGGCCGGGAATCGAACCCGGGCCGCCCGCGTGGCAGGCGAGCATTCTACCACTGAACCACCGATGCCTATGATCAAGTTATACAAAATCTGAATGTCTATGATGAATAATTTTAATAATGTTTTGATTAGAAACTTTACCCAGTAGCAACTGTTTTGAGATTGGTGGAATAGAGATTTGTAAATTCTGTGTTGTTATGATATAAAACAGAATGTCTTAAGTTCGGTATTCACTATCCCACATAATTGCAAGTCATTTGAGAAAATACAACCCTGCTGTAATAACGCTTATGAAAATTTTCAAAAAGCTCGTTACAGCACGGTTGCATTTTCTTAAAAGTCGTGCGATTATGTAGGGTAATGAATATCAGCCTTTAGCAACAAGTTTATGGGGCTTGACTCTAGGGAATTTGGTCGTTTTTCGAGAATAAAATAACTGAGAATAAAAAAGTGTTTTCAGCCATTTTTTCTCTGAGTGTACCCGATAGCTTACACAATATTGTGCTTTTGTCTTGGCTTTTGTGAGAACTCGTTCAATATGCTTTTAATGAAATTTGAAAGATTTTTAACTAATGAATTTATTATCATGTAGTTCGTTTTTCTCCTTCAACTTCTTTTGTATTTCGACATAGAAAAACAAGTGTACATTTGTAAAGTTTTTATTTTTTTCCACAAATTAACATTGAAGCGCACTAGGAGCAACAAAACCAAAAACAAATGGAATGATGGTGGCGTCAAATATTTGTCTACCAAGGTGTCTACAGTTCCATACAAATAAATAAATTTTGTGTTTAAGACAAATTTCCATTTATTAAATGTTCAAATTATCAAGTCAATAACACACACACACACACACACAAAGTCGTTTTAATTCGTTTTTATCTGAAAGAGGAACGAAAAAAAGGTTAAGAAAAGAATTTAAAATGCCAAATGATTTGTTTAAAGGTATTAAATAAAATTTATGAGCGTGTGGCTGTGAACGTGAACACACGTGCGTGTGTAAGTGACAATAACGATGACAGCATTAGTAATGCTGGCGTCTATTAGATAATTTTTAACAGTTTACGAATGCATTTCAATGATGTTGGAGCGTTTGATTATTTGATTGTTTATTTGCAATTACGTTAATGTTTGAATATTTAATGAGCACAAAAACTACTTTTGCCTGCCTGCCTGCTGCCACATACAAACAAAAAGAGGGAAAATTGCGTTCATTTATGGCTACAGCAATAAATTTTAAATTGAAACGTTTCCCAATTCCTTTGCGTGGTTTAGCAGAAGGCAAACAGACATTTAACAAGATACAAATATTTGCGTGCAAATTATTTGGCGGATAATTTGTGCTAAAAGTGCAATTATTTTCCCTTTTTTTTAATACGAGAAATAAAGTGACAACTTTCTTTAAATCTCCATTTCCTGGTAAATAAATAACCAGGGGAGTTGTTGCTGTGTCTATAAGTTTCTTAATTTATGGTAAAAAGTCTAGATACGCGAATGGTTGCCTTAAAAGGCCTTTAAATAGACAAGGGAAATAGTTTTTAATTAATTTTCAAGTATTTAAAGTAAACACTTGGTAGATTTGATTTTCTATAGTTAATTATATACTCGTATTCGTACTACTTTGCTAAAAATACCAAAAAAAGAAAAAAAATAATTTTTAATCTAAAAACTTTTTAATTCGAAAGATCAATAAAAAAAAAGCTTAAGCGAAATAATTTTCCTTTATTTTTTTTTTACGAAAATCGATTATGTACGATCGTAGATAATCGATTTTTGTCAAAAAACGAAGTTCAAAATATATGTCGCTTAAGTTTTTTTGGCGGTTATGGCTCGAATACACGATCTTCACCTTTGAAAATGATTCCAGGCATATGACCTTCGCAGCTGACAAAGCGCATTCTGAACGTCCAATTTTAGCTGTCGATAAAGAGCTGATACGATCAGGTTTTTTTCAGTTTGAGATTATGGAATTCTATATCGAACCATATTATTACATTGTTCGATAGCGAAACCCATAATCTCAAACTGAAAAAAGTGATCGAATCAACTCGTTATCGAAAGCGATCATTAGACCCCTGGTTTATTATCATAATCGAAATATACAATCGCACGAAATTGTAGCCACTTGGAAGGTTCATTTATGGCAACTTTTTATTCAATAAGTCGGTCGACTGATTTTCAAAGTCAAGTCAGCAGTTAAAATTTTAAGAAGATTTGTTCGATATCGAATGCCGAAATTTGCCACCTGCATAATTTGGAAGCGTCAATCTATTCATGATGATATGACAGAGTACGAACGAGTATACTCCTTATAAATGTCAAAAAGCGAGCACGGTATGACAGTTCATTTGACAGTTAATCCCTTCGTAAGTTCGGTCTATTACGCTTAAAACACCCTTTAAACTTAAAATCATGCATAAATTTTGTATTTGTTGCTTTTTACACTTTCTTCAATGATTTATTTAATTTAATTTTAATTTTTGTTATTTTACCGCCTTGTCCTAAAAGGTTTGCAGCAACTAAAAGTTTGTGGTTGCCAATATTACTGCAATTTGGCAACTGAAATTAACAGCTGTCAGTTGTTGTCAGTCGCCATACGTGCGAGTAATACTATTTTGGCAACTGGCAACGCAACTAAAGCTCGGTTGCCATCCAAAATAGAGCCGTAAATGTGGTAATGCACGTTTTATTTTGCTTTTACCCCACACACTAATGCAGCGATGCTTGCAGGAAGTTACGCTTAAAATGTATCTACAAGAATTCCATAAATCCTTTATTAATTAATAGACTTGTCTTACTGAATTTTAATTAATATTTACAGAGTTACTTTTGAACAAAAACAAATCTTGTATTTATTTTAATTTTTAATAGAATTAATAATTTATTTGTCTACAAAAAATATTTGCCTTTATTTCCATATACGCCAGAGTCAGTCAGCTTCTGCTTGCAAGTTCAGTAAAATTGTCTTGCAACTTTAGTAACTACTACAATATGTATTTGTCTATTTCTTTTTTAAAATAAACTTTTAAGTTTATTGTTATTTTTTTCTTTATCCTTTTGTTTGTTATTATATTTCTTTCCTTTTTAGAAAAAAAAACACACACATCTTATGTAAAAGAAATCCTTTAGCAAATATTGAAATGCAAATTTGAAAGACATCATGTGTGTGTGTGTGTGTGTGGGTAAGATTACAGATGCTTCTTGAAGAAAAAAAAAGCGATTTAAAGGAATTTAATTTAATAGAAATAAAAAACCCACTGTGTGTACACAGTAGTATACTACTGCTGGTGCTTTGTTAATGAATTCATTCTTTGCAAATATCTTTTGTGTTTTCAAAAATAATATTTGTATAAGATACAAATTAATTCCTTTAAATGTCTTTATTCTTGCCCGGTTATCTCTAATATGTTTTTGTAACAATATCCAAGTTTTATTTTTATCAAAGAATTATTTATTTACATACGAGTACATTTTGCAGACTCCAACTTTAAAAAGTTTATGCTAAACTTTAGCAAGAAGAGTTAACAATACAGATATTAAAAAATACTAAAAATAAAAAATAATAAATACACATACGAACACTTTAATAGACATATGGACATACATATCATTGCCTTAATATAGAAAAAAAACTAGTTTTTTTTAATAGAGTTTTCGGTATATTTCGATAGAAGATCATCTAATGTATCAAAAAATTCAAAAATTTCGATTTCCAAAAAAATAATGAGTTAGGGCCTTTCTATAGTAAGGCAACGATATATTCCTTTTGCAGAACTTCAAGATTGTCGTAAATTAAAAGCCCAGCAAACACACACAAATATATTACGACAAATTACGAATGTATTAAAACATTTCCTTTTGTTTTCAAAGAAAATTTAAAGTAGCGTGCTGCCGCTGCTTGTGTCATAAAGGAGTTGAGTCATTTTGAAGATTTTTTCTTTAAATTCGAATATACCAAGTACATATAATGCAAGGCTATTGTATTGTACATAATTGCTATTAAATATAGTTAAATAAAACATAGTAATATATCAACTTCGGCCGGCTAATGCTTCGATCAATAGTGAACCATCGCTGCACGTGGTTCAGCATAAATTTTCATTGGACAAAACCTAAATTTTTTCTTGAAATATATTCTTAAAATTTTTACCCCATCAGAAAGGAAACATATCCAAACCAAGGCAGCCAAAAATGTAGGTCAAAATATTCGCAGTAGTGGACGTGGCATGCTGCTTCAAGCAAAGAATTTATGTTAGTTTAAAAAAAGTCAGAGGGGGGAATTTGTTCCCCTTATGCATAACTCTGTCATTTGTGAACCGATTTTCAAAATTATTTTTGTCTCAAAGGGGTTGCCTGCAGTTTGGTTCTTCATATTTTTTTCAAAATTCAAGGGGGAAATTGGCTCCCCATGCATAACTCTGTCATTTGTAAAGCGATTTGCAAAATTCTTTTTTTGTTCGAAAGGATTTGGTTCCACAGTTTGGTCCCATATTTTATTTAATTTTTTTCTGGAAATCTAAAAGGGAAATTTTCTACCCCATGCATAACTCTGTCCTTTGTCAACCGATTTTTAAATTTTTTTTTCTTTGAAAGGGTTTGTTTTGCAGCTTCGTCCTACAATTTGTTTTCGAAAATCTGTGGGGAAATTTTCTCTCCCCCCCCCCCTTCACACACATAACCGATTTTAGATTATTACTTTTTTCTTTGGACCCATAATTTTTTTCGAAAATCGGTGCATAAAATCTTCATTAGTTCAAAAGTTACAGAAGTGTGGCCGAGCTCTAATTGATATTTCGTCAGACGAAGTTTGTGTTTGAATTTTACGGAAGCAATGTTTTAAATATAACACACGACATGCACGTATTTTGCAGTGGACAATTTAACATGTCAGATGTAAGAAACATATTGTGTATGGCAGCACAATCCCGCTAAAATTCTAAATGTAATCATATTTATGATTCTCATTTAATTCATAGAAAACATTACTCACATTCATATCTAATTATGTCTGATTCAGGTTAACGCGTTAATGGTGAACTAAGGGGTAATTGTATTCATGATTTATGGCCGTCATTTCTTTACATTTACCTAACATTTATACCTGAGAGTTTGACTTTCAGAAGTGGTTGATGTGGCTGCCTTCTTTACACAGGCATTCAAGTAAAATATAGATGATTCCCTTTTGAAATTTACTTATAAAATTTAACTAAACACAATAGATATCTATCTATCTGTGCACTAATAGATATCTAATTGTAAAAATCACGAGCATTATAATGACCAAAAAAATTAAAAAAAAGTATCATGAGTCACTTTGAAGTAGTTTCCAGTCATTTCTGTTTAAAAGAAAAATAAATCATTTTTGAAGAAAATATCTATACTTCAATTTCAAAACATATTCCCAGAACATTAAATTTAATGAAGCAATTTGTAGCAGCGCGTTCACTAGAAAATACTTATGATTGCAATTACCTAATTTATTCTAATCTCTCTCTCTATACATTTCTCATTAACTCTATAATTGAGGGCACTATTAAGAGGTCACTTAATTTTGAAAAAACATTATTTTTATTATTCAAGTTAAGTATAGAAATCATAAAATATATTTCTTAAAAGCAGATAAAGCAAATAAAATTCAAATGTTAGAACTATAGAAAATAAAACGTATAGAAATCAAATTAAAATCAACGAAAGAAAGAAAGAAAGACAGAAAGAAAGGCAATCTGGTTATTGGCATTTTGTACGGGTACTTTTTTCCTTTTTTTTGTTTCTTTCTATTTCTTTAATTGATTTGTAAAAAATGCAGACAAATTTTTGGCTGCTTTAACTTCAAATGTTAACATCAACTCCAAGAGATAAAAATTAATTGAAAAATACGAAATAATAAAGAGAGAGAAAAAAACTACAAAAAAATTTAAATTTGTATTGTGAACAAAACTTTAATTAAACTTCGATAGAAATTTTAAACAAAAATTCTAGTTTTTGTATAAATTTTTTAGTTAACTTAAAAACCTTAAATCCCTTAATTAATTACGTCTAAAATCGTATCCGCCTTTTAAAGCTCAAATACTTTTATGATCGCTGAAATGGCGTTTGTTTTAGTTTATATTTGCTGTGTAAAAAAAAATCAAATTAATATTTTATTTCTTTGACGGCAAGAAGGTTCATTCATTCAGTCATACGTGTATTAATTTGAATTTGATTTGTTTTTATTATGCATTTAAATCAATAAATATTTTATGATAATTTTGTATTTTGCTTTACAATTAATTACGACTGCTTAACATATTTTAGATAAAATTGTTAAGTTTAATAATAAAAAATCGAACGGACCATTAACAGGTATAATTTATTTTTTCTAATATTCAAGCCAGTTTTTATATACGATTAATAAAGGGAAATGTGGTGACACTTGGTACAACTCTTTTAAACTGAACAAGTTTAGGAATACATTTTCCCGATTTTTCACCCCATTTTTCGAACACCGAATTTTCTTCATATTTCGAAATTTTGAGGTCCTGGAAGTCGATTCCGACTATTTTCGCCATGACGTCCATATGAATGTATGCATGCAAAAATATGCGCAAGCATATTTGCCGCATATGAAAGATGCTAAGTTCACTTAAATGTCGTAAGAAAGTAAATTGTTTCGGTTCGAAAGATTTTTAAAATAATTTTTTTTACAAAACTGTTTTTCTTAAACAAATTTTTAACTATTTAGCAGATCTAAATCTAATCAGCTTTTGAGCTCAAAAAAAAACACACCTCGATTGCTGCTAATTTTACTAAAATCGGATGATTCGTTCGGGGATATAGGGGACAAAAATGTTGAAAAAAAAACATTTTTTTTTCTAAAAACTTTAAAAGACTCTGTCAAATCAATTTTAGAACTTCACTGATTTTTATAGACTTAAAAAGTGTAACGGATGCCACAAATTTGATCGAAATCTGTAGTTTTGTGGGAAGTTTCAAGGATCGCCTTCAAGGTCAACCGATTGCCATATTTTTTATTCTTAGCGGGTAAAACTTTTCCCAAGACTAGAATCAGTTTTGGAGAAGTTTATCAAAATGAAATAGACGTGTGTGTATCAGCGTACAGTGGGACGGCTTCATGCACTTTTGTGCAAAAACTATAACGAGTGCTCGTAGATAATTGAAAATTAACACCAGGCATTCATTATATTGACTAAATTAAGAAAGTAATTCTGCCATGAAAAACCGACTTCAATGCAAAGATCTGATAAAACATTTTCGAAAGAAATTTATGGGACCAAACTGGCAGTAAATTCTTTGAAACAAAATTTTTTTTTAAATCTGTTGGTTAAGAAGAAGTACGTGAAATAAAAAATTAAATTTTAATGGGCGTGCCTCCGCCTATTTTTGAAATGAAAATAGTGTGCTTATCTGAGTTCAGGGTGTGTGTTCAATTTTGTAAAAATCGGTAAAGTGGAACAACTTAAAATAAAATATAAAATTTTAACAGGCGTGACTCCACCCATTTTTTTAAATGGGCGTAACTCCTTCCACATTTTCAACTTTAGAATTGTGTAATTACAAGAACCAGAGGCGTTTGCTAAGTTTCGTAGCAATCATATAAAAAGAAAATCACAAAATCAAATAAAAAAAAATTGTGGGTGTGTCTGCGCCCACTTTTTTTTACCAGATTTTTGGTTTCAAATTTATTGTTGCCAATATTATTGCTAAAATTAACAGCTGTTATCCATGAATATAATATAATTCTTTTTATATAAAATTTTATTTTTGCCAATGTGATTTTTTAGCAAAAGCTTTAAAGCTTTTTTTTTATATATTTTGAACCAAACTTAATTTAGTGAATACTCTTATAAAACTGTGAATATAAATAGTCTATAAAACCTTTGCCACAATTTATGATGACACAGTAAATTGGTATTAAAGTCATCAAAAAAAAATATACAACAAAGTGACAACAAATTAGTTGTAGAACGCCACGAATATAAAAATAATAAAATAAAAAATACCAAGTCATAAAAAATAAAAAAAGACTTAAACAAATTTTACGATTATTTTTAACGTTCGACGCTAAACAACAAAGTTCTAATTCCCTGGTAATGTTTATTCTATTTTGGCTTAATCGTGGCTCGTGCAACTAACTAAAAAACAGTCTTTCTTTCACTGGATGAAATAATGAACGAACGAATATTTGTAAATTGTAGTATAACGTAAAAGTGACGTGCATTTGTGGAAAATCTTAAAAAACAAACAACAAATTTAATGAACGCGATATGCCACTCCGTGCAAGTTAAAGATTTTATGGTAAAATAAAATATTAAAAGCAAAGAATCGTAAAAATATTGTTCCTTGTGGTTTTGTTAATAATTCTTTTTACGAGTTTTGATCCCTTTTTGTAACGCAAACATTTGAACTTTGAGACCACGTACAAGAATGAGATGTTGAAAAAACGGCCGGAATGACTGACAGACTGACTGACTGATTTGAATTTATGAATGATTTCTGTGTATGTGTGTGTGTGTTTTTCTTAGAATTTCTTTGTTTTTCGAAATAAAACGCTTCAACACCTATAAAAATGTTGTAAAAGTATAGCAGATTTCATTTTATACCACAAATTCATGTTAAACCAACATTAGCAACAATTGTGCCGATAGTTTTTCTTTTCATTTTGTTGGGAAATAATGCAAGCCCATTTTTTTCTGCTATTCATATACTCCTCGTACTTATTTGAATACGTACTCGTACTTACATTCATCAACATAATTTCTTTTCTTATTCATTAAGTTGCAACATGTGGAAGAACACCTTCTACTTGAAGGCAAAATAAAAACGAATGTGTTTGCACCGACAGCAACGCCGAAGGCAACAAAAAATTAATACAAGTCGGCAATAAACAATCATGTTTTACGATGATGAACGTTTCATATTTGTCTATCCTGATGATTTTCATTACTTTTTCCTTAACTTCTGAAGAAGCGGACTGAACGAATGAATGAATGAATGAACGAACGAACAACTATAAAAAAGTTTATTAATGTTTTGGTTTATTTTTTTGTGGTTTCCAGCTTCCTGAGTTTTTTCTTCAGGATTTTTTTTTATGTTACACAATAAAGAAATTCTTTTTTTTTTGCTTGGGTAAGAATTTTTCTATAATTGAAAAACATTCATTCAATCGTAAAGTTCGACCCAGAGGAATACAGGTGCGACAGTCCTGACCCAAGATGACTGCAGCACGTTGTGCTCACTATTTAAGTTTTGCGCTTTCTGGCGATTTTTGCTTAAAGAAAAGTTTTTCTTTTTTGTATATTCATACATGCTTCTTTTTGATAGAAAAT